>JARGGL010000006.1:18852554-20260015 GCA_029955375.1 Rubus parviflorus | reverse complement strand
CCTCACCAGGGGCAGAACATGACCCTCAGAAGGTTCTCCAACTGACGGCACTCGAAAAGCTCGATTCGTTTGTGAGTTATGAATTTCCTCGGTTTAATACTACGGAAAATCGTAAATCACAAACGACACGAGATTTTCGAGTTCCGTCAGTGGGAGCACTTTCTAAAAATCATGTTTTACCATTGGGGAGGCTTTGACAGGCTCAAAGTTCAACCAAAATGGGGGTTGGCCTTGTTTGGAGGTGCCAGGCCCAGAACGGGTCGAACCTGGCCGAGTTCCCTTCTTTCTCCAACTTGGCTCGTGCCATAGCCTCACCAGGGGCAGAACATGACCCTCAGAAGGTTCTCCAACTGACGGCACTCGAAAAGCTCGATTCGTTTGTGAGTTATGAATTTCCTCGGTTTAATACTATGGAAAATCGTAAATCACAAACGACACGACATTTTCGAGTTCCGTTAGTTGGAGCACTTTCTAAAAATCATGTTTTACTATTGGGGAGGCTTTGACACGCTCAAAGTTCAACCAAAATTGGGGTTGGCCTTGTTTGGAGGTGCCAGGCCCAGAACGGGCCGAACCTGGCCGAGTTCCCTTCTTTCTCCAACTTGGCTCCTGCCATAGCCTCACCAGGGGCAGAACATGACCCTCAGAATGTTCTCCAACTGACGGCACTCGAAAAGCTCGATTCGTTTGTGAGTTATGAATTTCCTCGGTTTAATACTATGGAAAATCGTAAATCACAAACGACACGAGATTTTCGAGTTCCGTCAGTGGGAGGACTTTCTAAAAATCATGTTTTACCATTGGGGAGGCTTTGACACGCTCAAAGTTCAACCAAAATGGGGGTTGGCCTTGTTTGGAGGTGCCAGGCCCAGAACGGGCCGAACCTGGCCGAGTTCCCTTCTTTCTCCAACTTGGCTCGTTCCATAGCCTCACCAGGGGCAGAACATGACCCTCAGAAGGTTCTCCAACTGACGGCACTCGAAAAGCTCGATTCGTTTGTGAGTTATGAATTTCCTCGGTTTAATACTACGGAAAATCGTAAATCACAAACGACACGAGATTTTCGAGTTCCGTCAGTGGGAGCACTTTCTAAAAATCATGTTTTACTATTGGGGAGGCTTTGACACGCTCAAAGTTCAACCAAAATTGGGGTTGGCCTTGTTTGGAGGTGCCAGGCCCAGAACGGGCCGAACCTGGCCGAGTTCCCTTCTTTCTCCAACTTGGCTCCTGCCATTGCCTCACCAGGGGCAGAACATGACCCTCAGAATGTTCTCCAACTGACGGCACTCGAAAAGCTCGATTCGTTTGTGAGTTATGAATTTCCTCGGTTTAATACTACGGAAAATCGTAAATCACAAACGACACGAGATTTTCGGGTTCCGTCAGTGGGAGCACTTTCTAAAAATCATGGTTTACCATTGGGGAGGCTTTGACAGGCTCAAAGTTCAACCAAAATGGTGGTTGGCCTTGTTTGGAGGTGCCAGGCCCAGAACGGGCCGAACCTGGCCGAGTTCCCTTCTTTCTCCAACTTCGCTCGTGCCATAGCCTCACCGGGGGCAGAACATGACCCTCAGAAGGTTCTCCAACTGACGGCACTCGAAAAGCTCGATTCGTTTGTGAGTTATGAATTTCTTCGGTTTAATATTATGGAAAATCGTAAATCACAAACGACACGAGATTTTCGAGTTTCGTCAGTGGGAGCACTTTCTAAAAATCATGTTTTACCATTGGGGAGGCTTTGACACGCTCAAAGTTCAACCAAAATGGGGGTTGGCCTTGTTTGGAGGTGCCAGGCCCAGAACGGGCCGAACCTGGCCGAGTTCTCTTCTTTCTCCAACTTGGCCCGTGCCATAGCCTCACCAGGGGTAGAACATGACCCTCAGAAGGTTCTCCAACTGACGGCACTCGAAAAGCTCGATTCGTTTGTGAGTTATGAATTTCCTCGGTTTAATACTATGGAAAATCGTAAATCACAAACGACACGACATTTTCGAGTTCCGTCAGTTGGAGCACTTTCTAAAAATCATGTTTTACCATTGGGGAGGCTTTGACACGCTCAAAGTTCAACCAAAATTGGGGTTGGCCTTGTTTGGAGGTGCCAGGCCCAGAACGGGCCGAACCTGGCCGAGTTCCCTTCTTTCTCCAACTTGGCCCGTGCCATAGCCTCACCAGGGGTAGAACATGACCCTCAGAAGGTTCTCCAACTGACGGCCCTCGAAAAGCTCGATTCGTTTGTGAGTTATGAATTTCCTCGGTTTAATACTATGGAAAATCGTAAATCACAAACGACACGACATTTTCGAATTCCGTCAGTTGGAGCACTTTCTAAAAATCATGTTTTACTATTGGGGAGGCTTTGACACGCTCAAAGTTCAACCAAAATTGGGGTTGGCCTTGTTTGGAGGTGCCAGGCCCAGAACGGGCCGAACCTGGCCGAGTTCCCTTCTTTCTCCAACTTGGCTCCTGCCATTGCCTCACCAGGGGCAGAACATGACCCTCAGAATGTTCTCCAACTGACGGCACTCGAAAAGCTCGATTCGTTTGTGAGTTATGAATTTCCTCGGTTTAATACTATGGAAAATCGTAAATCACAAACGACACGAGATTTTCGAGTTCCGTCAGTGGGAGGACTTTCTAAAAATCATGTTTTACCATTGGGGAGGCTTTGACACGCTCAAAGTTCAACCAAAATGGGGGTTGGCCTTGTTTGGAGGTGCCAGGCCCAGAACGGGCCGAACCTGGCCGAGTTCCCTTCTTTCTCCAACTTGGCTCGTGCCATAGCCTCACCAGGGGCAGAACATGACCCTCAGAAGGTTCTCCAACTGACGGCACTCGAAAAGCTCGATTCGTTTGTGAGTTATGAATTTCCTCGGTTTAATACTACGGAAAATCGTAAATCACAAACGACACGAGATTTTCGAGTTCCGTCAGTGGGAGCACTTTCTAAAAATCATGTTTTACCATTGGGGAGGCTTTGACAGGCTCAAAGTTCAACCAAAATGGGGGTTGGCCTTGTTTGGAGGTGCCAGGCCCAGAACGGGTCGAACCTGGCCGAGTTCCCTTCTTTCTCCAACTTGGCTCGTGCCATAGCCTCACCAGGGGCAGAACATGACCCTCAGAAGGTTCTCCAACTGACGGCACTCGAAAAGCTCGATTCGTTTGTGAGTTATGAATTTCCTCGGTTTAATACTATGGAAAATCGTAAATCACAAACGACACGACATTTTCGAGTTCCGTCAGTTGGAGCACTTTCTAAAAATCATGTTTTACTATTGGGGAGGCTTTGACACGCTCAAAGTTCAACCAAAATTGGGGTTGGCCTTGTTTGGAGGTGCCAGGCCCAGAACGGGCCGAACCTGGCCGAGTTCCCTTCTTTCTCCAACTTGGCTCCTGCCATAGCCTCACCAGGGGCAGAACATGACCCTCAGAATGTTCTCCAACTGACGGCACTCGAAAAGCTCGATTCGTTTGTGAGTTATGAATTTCCTCGGTTTAATACTATGGAAAATCGTAAATCACAAACGACACGAGATTTTCGAGTTCCGTCAGTGGGAGGACTTTCTAAAAATCATGTTTTACCATTGGGGAGGCTTTGACACGCTCAAAGTTCAACCAAAATGGGGGTTGGCCTTGTTTGGAGGTGCCAGGCCCAGAACGGGCCGAACCTGGCCGAGTTCCCTTCTTTCTCCAACTTGGCTCGTGCCATAGCCTCACCAGGGGCAGAACATGACCCTCAGAAGGTTCTCCAACTGACGGCACTCGAAAAGCTCGATTCGTTTGTGAGTTATGAATTTCCTCGGTTTAATACTACGGAAAATCGTAAATCACAAACGACACGAGATTTTCGAGTTCCGTCAGTGGGAGCACTTTCTAAAAATCATGTTTTACCATTGGGGAGGCTTTGACAGGCTCAAAGTTCAACCAAAATGGGGGTTGGCCTTGTTTGGAGGTGCCAGGCCCAGAACGGGTCGAACCTGGCCGAGTTCCCTTCTTTCTCCAACTTGGCTCGTGCCATAGCCTCACCAGGGGCAGAACATGACCCTCAGAAGGTTCTCCAACTGACGGCACTCGAAAAGCTCGATTCGTTTGTGAGTTATGAATTTCCTCGGTTTAATACTATGGAAAATCGTAAATCACAAACGACACGACATTTTCGAGTTCCGTCAGTTGGAGCACTTTCTAAAAATCATGTTTTACTATTGGGGAGGCTTTGACACGCTCAAAGTTCAACCAAAATTGGGGTTGGCCTTGTTTGGAGGTGCCAGGCCCAGAACGGGCCGAACCTGGCCGAGTTCCCTTCTTTCTCCAACTTGGCTCCTGCCATAGCCTCACCAGGGGCAGAACATGACCCTCAGAATGTTCTCCAACTGACGGCACTCGAAAAGCTCGATTCGTTTGTGAGTTATGAATTTCCTCGGTTTAATACTATGGAAAATCGTAAATCACAAACGACACGAGATTTTCGAGTTCCGTCAGTGGGAGGACTTTCTAAAAATCATGTTTTACCATTGGGGAGGCTTTGACACGCTCAAAGTTCAACCAAAATGGGGGTTGGCCTTGTTTGGAGGTGCCAGGCCCAGAACGGGCCGAACCTGGCCGAGTTCCCTTCTTTCTCCAACTTGGCTCGTTCCATAGCCTCACCAGGGGCAGAACATGACCCTCAGAAGGTTCTCCAACTGACGGCACTCGAAAAGCTCGATTCGTTTGTGAGTTATGAATTTCCTCGGTTTAATACTACGGAAAATCGTAAATCACAAACGACACGAGATTTTCGAGTTCCGTCAGTGGGAGCACTTTCTAAAAATCATGTTTTACCATTGGGGAGGCTTTGACAGGCTCAAAGTTCAACCAAAATGGGGGTTGGCCTTGTTTGGAGGTGCCAGGCCCAGAACGGGTCGAACCTGGCCGAGTTCCCTTCTTTCTCCAACTTGGCTCGTGCCATAGCCTCACCGGGGGCAGAACATGACCCTCAGAAGGTTCTCCAACTGACGGCACTCGAAAAGCTCGATTCGTTTGTGAGTTATGAATTTCTTCGGTTTAATATTATGGAAAATCGTAAATCACAAACGACACGAGATTTTCGAGTTCCGTCAGTGGGAGGACTTTCTAAAAATCATGTTTTACCATTGGGGAGGCTTTGACACGCTCAAAGTTCAACCAAAATGGGGGTTGGCCTTGTTTGGAGGTGCCAGGCCCAGAACGGGCCGAACCTGGCCGAGTTCCCTTCTTTCTCCAACTTTGCTCGTGCCATAGCCTCACCAGGGGCAGAACATGACCCTCAGAAGGTTCTCCAACTGACGGCACTCGAAAAGCTCGATTCGTTTGTGAGTTATGAATTTCCTCGGTTTAATACTACGGAAAATCGTAAATCACAAACGACACGAGATTTTCGAGTTCCGTCAGTGGGAGCACTTTCTAAAAATCATGTTTTACCATTGGGGAGGCTTTGACAGGCTCAAAGTTCAACCAAAATGGGGGTTGGCCTTGTTTGGTGGTGCCAGGCCCAGAACGGGTCGAACCTGGCCGAGTTCCCTTCTTTCTCCAACTTGGCTCGTGCCATAGCCTCACCAGGGGCAGAACATGACCCTCAGAAGGTTCTCCAACTGACGGCACTCGAAAAGCTCGATTCGTTTGTGAGTTCTGAATTTCCTCGGTTTAATACTATGGAAAATCGTAAATCACAAACGACACGACATTTTCGAGTTCCGTCAGTTGGAGCACTTTCTAAAAATCATGTTTTACTATTGGGGAGGCTTTGACACGCTCAAAGTTCAACCAAAATTGGGGTTGGCCTTGTTTGGAGGTGCCAGGCCCAGAACGGGCCGAACCTGGCCGAGTTCCCTTCTTTCTCCAACTTGGCCCGTGCCATAGCCTCACCAGGGGT
Organism: Rubus parviflorus; assembly: GCA_029955375.1. Lineage (NCBI taxonomy): Eukaryota > Viridiplantae > Streptophyta > Magnoliopsida > Rosales > Rosaceae > Rubus > Rubus parviflorus. The sequence goes on along the minus strand of JARGGL010000006.1, from coordinate 20,254,131 downwards.
AGAACATGACCCTCAGAAGGTTCTCCAACTGACGGCACTCGAAAAGCTCGATTCGTTTGTGAGTTATGAATTTCCTCGGTTTAATACTATGGAAAATCGTAAATCACAAACGACACGACATTTTCGAGTTCCGTCAGTTGGAGCACTTTCTAAAAATCATGTTTTACCATTGGGGAGGCTTTGACACGCTCAAAGTTCAACCAAAATTGGGGTTGGCCTTGTTTGGAGGTGCCAGGCCCAGAACGGGCCGAACCTGGCCGAGTTCCCTTCTTTCTCCAACTTGGCCCGTGCCATAGCCTCACCAGGGGTAGAACATGACCCTCAGAAGGTTCTCCAACTGACGGCACTCGAAAAGCTCGATTCGTTTGTGAGTTATGAATTTCCTCGGTTTAATACTATGGAAAATCGTAAATCACAAACGACACGACATTTTCGAGTTCCGTCCGTTGGAGCACTTTCTAAAAATCATGTTTTACTATTGGGGAGGCTTTGACACGCTCAAAGTTCAACCAAAATTGGGGTTGGCCTTGTTTGGAGGTGCCAGGCCCAGAACGGGCCGAACCTGGCCGAGTTCCCTTCTTTCTCCAACTTGGCTCCTGCCATAGCCTCACCAGGGGCAGAACATGACCCTCAGAATGTTCTCCAACTGACGGCACTCGAAAAGCTCGATTCGTTTGTGAGTTATGAATTTCCTCGGTTTAATACTATGGAAAATCGTAAATCACAAACGACACGAGATTTTCGAGTTCCGTCAGTGGGAGGACTTTCTAAAAATCATGTTTTACCATTGGGGAGGCTTTGACACGCTCAAAGTTCAACCAAAATGGGGGTTGGCCTTGTTTGGAGGTGCCAGGCCCAGAACGGGCCGAACCTGGCCGAGTTCCCTTCTTTCTCCAACTTGGCTCGTGCCATAGCCTCACCAGGGGCAGAACATGACCCTCAGAAGGTTCTCCAACTGACGGCACTCGAAAAGCTCGATTCGTTTGTGAGTTATGAATTTCCTCGGTTTAATACTACGGAAAATCGTAAATCACAAACGACACGAGATTTTCGAGTTCCGTCAGTGGGAGCACTTTCTAAAAATCATGTTTTACCATTGGGGAGGCTTTGACAGGCTCAAAGTTCAACCAAAATGGGGGTTGGCCTTGTTTGGAGGTGCCAGGCCCAGAACGGGTCGAACCTGGCCGAGTTCCCTTCTTTCTCCAACTTGGCTCGTGCCATAGCCTCACCGGGGGCAGAACATGACCCTCAGAAGGTTCTCCAACTGACGGCACTCGAAAAGCTCGATTCGTTTGTGAGTTATGAATTTCTTCGGTTTAATATTATGGAAAATCGTAAATCACAAACGACACGAGATTTTCGAGTTCCGTCAGTGGGAGGACTTTCTAAAAATCATGTTTTACCATTGGGGAGGCTTTGACACGCTCAAAGTTCAACCAAAATGGGGGTTGGCCTTGTTTGGAGGTGCCAGGCCCAGAACGGGCCGAACCTGGCCGAGTCCCCTTCTTTCTCCAACTTTGCTCGTGCCATAGCCTCACCAGGGGCAGAACATGACCCTCAGAAGGTTCTCCAACTGACGGCACTCGAAAAGCTCGATTCGTTTGTGAGTTATGAATTTCCTCGGTTTAATACTACGGAAAATCGTAAATCACAAACGACACGAGATTTTCGAGTTCCGTCAGTGGGAGCACTTTCTAAAAATCATGTTTTACCATTGGGGAGGCTTTGACAGGCTCAAAGTTCAACCAAAATGGGGGTTGGCCTTGTTTGGAGGTGCCAGGCCCAGAACGGGTCGAACCTGGCCGAGTTCCCTTCTTTCTCCAACTTGGCTCGTGCCATAGCCTCACCGGGGGCAGAACATGACCCTCAGAAGGTTCTCCAACTGACGGCACTCGAAAAGCTCGATTCGTTTGTGAGTTATGAATTTCTTCGGTTTAATATTATGGAAAATCGTAAATCACAAACGACACGAGATTTTCGAGTTCCGTCAGTGGGAGGACTTTCTAAAAATCATGTTTTACCATTGGGGAGGCTTTGACACGCTCAAAGTTCAACCAAAATGGGGGTTGGCCTTGTTTGGAGGTGCCAGGCCCAGAACGGGCCGAACCTGGCCGAGTTCCCTTCTTTCTCCAACTTTGCTCGTGCCATAGCCTCACCAGGGGCAGAACATGACCCTCAGAAGGTTCTCCAACTGACGGCACTCGAAAAGCTCGATTCGTTTGTGAGTTATGAATTTCTTCGGTTTAATATTATGGAAAATCGTAAATCACAAACGACACGAGATTTTCGAGTTCCGTCAGTGGGAGGACTTTCTAAAAATCATGTTTTACCATTGGGGAGGCTTTGACACGCTCAAAGTTCAACCAAAATGGGGGTTGGCCTTGTTTGGAGGTGCCAGGCCCAGAACGGGCCGAACCTGGCCGAGTTCCCTTCTTTCTCCAACTTGGCTCGTGCCATAGCCTCACCAGGGGCAGAACATGACCCTCAGAAGGTTCTCCAACTGACGGCACTCGAAAAGCTCGATTCGTTTGTGAGTTCTGAATTTCCTCGGTTTAATACTATGGAAAATCGTAAATCACAAACGACACGACATTTTCGAGTTCCGTCAGTTGGAGCACTTTCTAAAAATCATGTTTTACTATTGGGGAGGCTTTGACACGCTCAAAGTTCAACCAAAATTGGGGTTGGCCTTGTTTGGAGGTGCCAGGCCCAGAACGGGCCGAACCTGGCCGAGTTCCCTTCTTTCTCCAACTTGGCCCGTGCCATAGCCTCACCAGGGGTAGAACATGACCCTCAGAAGGTTCTCCAACTGACGGCACTCGAAAAGCTCGATTCGTTTGTGAGTTATGAATTTCCTCGGTTTAATACTATGGAAAATCGTAAATCACAAACGACACGACATTTTCGAGTTCCGTCAGTTGGAGCACTTTCTAAAAATCATGTTTTACTATTGGGGAGGCTTTGACACGCTCAAAGTTCAACCAAAATTGGGGTTGGCCTTGTTTGGAGGTGCCAGGCCCAGAACGGGCCGAACCTGGCCGAGTTCCCTTCTTTCTCCAACTTGGCTCCTGCCATAGCCTCACCAGGGGCAGAACATGACCCTCAGAATGTTCTCCAACTGACGGCACTCGAAAAGCTCGATTCGTTTGTGAGTTATGAATTTCCTCGGTTTAATACTATGGAAAATCGTAAATCACAAACGACACGAGATTTTCGAGTTCCGTCAGTGGGAGGACTTTCTAAAAATCATGTTTTACCATTGGGGAGGCTTTGACACGCTCAAAGTTCAACCAAAATGGGGGTTGGCCTTGTTTCGAGGTGCCAGGCCCAGAACGGGCCGAACCTGGCCGAGTTCCCTTCTTTCTCCAACTTGGCTCGTGCCATAGCCTCACCAGGGGCAGAACATGACCCTCAGAAGGTTCTCCAACTGACGGCACTCGAAAAGCTCGATTCGTTTGTGAGTTATGAATTTCCTCGGTTTAATACTACGGAAAATCGTAAATCACAAACGACACGAGATTTTCGAGTTCCGTCAGTGGGAGCACTTTCTAAAAATCATGTTTTACCATTGGGGAGGCTTTGACAGGCTCAAAGTTCAACCAAAATGGGGGTTGGCCTTGTTTGGAGGTGCCAGGCCCAGAACGGGTCGAACCTGGCCGAGTTCCCTTCTTTCTCCAACTTGGCTCGTGCCATAGCCTCACCGGGGGCAGAACATGACCCTCAGAAGGTTCTCCAACTGACGGCACTCGAAAAGCTCGATTCGTTTGTGAGTTATGAATTTCTTCGGTTTAATATTATGGAAAATCGTAAATCACAAACGACACGAGATTTTCGAGTTCCGTCAGTGGGAGGACTTTCTAAAAATCATGTTTTACCATTGGGGAGGCTTTGACACGCTCAAAGTTCAACCAAAATGGGGGTTGGCCTTGTTTGGAGGTGCCAGGCCCAGAACGGGCCGAACCTGGCCGAGTTCCCTTCTTTCTCCAACTTGGCTCGTGCCATAGCCTCACCAGGGGCAGAACATGACCCTCAGAAGGTTCTCCAACTGACGGCACTCGAAAAGCTCGATTCGTTTGTGAGTTATGAATTTCCTCGGTTTAATACTACGGAAAATCGTAAATCACAAACGACACGAGATTTTCGAGTTCCGTCAGTGGGAGCACTTTCTAAAAATCATGTTTTACCATTGGGGAGGCTTTGACAGGCTCAAAGTTCAACCAAAATGGGGGTTGGCCTTGTTTGGAGGTGCCAGGCCCAGAACGGGTCGAACCTGGCCGAGTTCCCTTCTTTCTCCAACTTGGCTCGTGCCATAGCCTCACCAGGGGCAGAACATGACCCTCAGAAGGTTCTCCAACTGACGGCACTCGAAAAGCTCGATTCGTTTGTGAGTTATGAATTTCCTCGGTTTAATACTATGGAAAATCGTAAATCACAAACGACACGACATTTTCGAGTTCCGTCAGTTGGAGCACTTTCTAAAAATCATGTTTTACTATTGGGGAGGCTTTGACACGCTCAAAGTTCAACCAAAATTGGGGTTGGCCTTGTTTGGAGGTGCCAGGCCCATAACGGGCCGAACCTGGCCGAGTTTCCTTCTTTCTCCAACTTGGCCCGTGCCATAGCCTCACCAGGGGTAGAACATGACCCTCAGAAGGTTCTCCAACTGACGGCACTCGAAAAGCTCGATTCGTTTGTGAGTTATGAATTTCCTCGGTTTAATACTATGGAAAATCGTAAATCACAAACGACACGACATTTTCGAGTTCCGTCAGTTGGAGCACTTTCTAAAAATCATGTTTTACCATTGGGGAGGCTTTGACACGCTCAAAGTTCAACCAAAATTGGGGTTGGCCTTGTTTGGAGGTGCCAGGCCCAGAACGGGCCGAACCTGGCCGAGTTCCCTTCTTTCTCCAACTTGGCCCGTGCCATAGCCTCACCAGGGGTAGAACATGACCCTCAGAAGGTTCTCCAACTGACGGCACTCGAAAAGCTCGATTCGTTTGTGAGTTATGAATTTCCTCGGTTTAATACTATGGAAAATCGTAAATCACAAACGACACGACATTTTCGAGTTCCGTCAGTTGGAGCACTTTCTAAAAATCATGTTTTACTATTGGGGAGGCTTTGACACGCTCAAAGTTCAACCAAAATTGGGGTTGGCCTTGTTTGGAGGTGCCAGGCCCAGAACGGGCCGAACCTGGCCGAGTTCCCTTCTTTCTCCAACTTGGCTCCTGCCATAGCCTCACCAGGGGCAGAACATGACCCTCAGAATGTTCTCCAACTGACGGCACTCGAAAAGCTCGATTCGTTTGTGAGTTATGAATTTCCTCGGTTTAATACTATGGAAAATCGTAAATCACAAACGACACGAGATTTTCGAGTTCCGTCAGTGGGAGGACTTTCTAAAAATCATGTTTTACCATTGGGGAGGCTTTGACACGCTCAAAGTTCAACCAAAATGGGGGTTGGCCTTGTTTGGAGGTGCCAGGCCCAGAACGGGCCGAACCTGGCCGAGTTCCCTTCTTTCTCCAACTTGGCTCGTGCCATAGCCTCACCAGGGGCAGAACATGACCCTCAGAAGGTTCTCCAACTGACGGCACTCGAAAAGCTCGATTCGTTTGTGAGTTATGAATTTCCTCGGTTTAATACTACGGAAAATCGTAAATCACAAACGACACGAGATTTTCGAGTTCCGTCAGTGGGAGCACTTTCTAAAAATCATGTTTTACCATTGGGGAGGCTTTGACAGGCTCAAAGTTCAACCAAAATGGGGGTTGGCCTTGTTTGGAGGTGCCAGGCCCAGAACGGGTCGAACCTGGCCGAGTTCCCTTCTTTCTCCAACTTGGCTCGTGCCATAGCCTCACCGGGGGCAGAACATGACCCTCAGAAGGTTCTCCAACTGACGGCACTCGAAAAGCTCGATTCGTTTGTGAGTTATGAATTTCTTCGGTTTAATATTATGGAAAATCGTAAATCACAAACGACACGAGATTTTCGAGTTCCGTCAGTGGGAGCACTTTCTAAAAATCATGTTTTACCATTGGGGAGGCTTTGACACGCTCAAAGTTCAACCAAAATGGGGGTTGGCCTTGTTTGGAGGTGCCAGGCCCAGAACGGGCCGAACCTGGCCGAGTTCCCTTCTTTCTCCAACTTGGCTCGTGCCATAGCCTCACCAGGGGCAGAACATGACCCTCAGAAGGTTCTCCAACTGACGGCACTCGAAAAGCTCGATTCGTTTGTGAGTTATGAATTTCCTCGGTTTAATACTACGGAAAATCGTAAATTACAAACGACACGAGATTTTCGAGTTCCGTCAGTGGGAGCACTTTCTAAAAATCATGTTTTACCATTGGGGAGGCTTTGACAGGCTCAAAGTTCAACCAAAATGGGGGTTGGCCTTGTTTGGAGGTGCCAGGCCCAGAACGGGTCGAACCTGGCCGAGTTCCCTTCTTTCTCCAACTTGGCTCGTGCCATAGCCTCACCAGGGGCAGAACATGACCCTCAGAAGGTTCTCCAACTGACGGCACTCGAAAAGCTCGATTCGTTTGTGAGTTATGAATTTCTTCGGTTTAATATTATGGAAAATCGTAAATCACAAACGACACGAGATTTTCGAGTTCCGTCAGTGGGAGCACTTTCTAAAAATCATGTTTTACCATTGGGGAGGCTTTGACACGCTCAAAGTTCAACCAAAATGGGGGTTGGCCTTGTTTGGAGGTGCCAGGCCCAGAACGGGCCGAACCTGGCCGAGTTCCCTTCTTTCTCCAACTTGGCTCGTGCCATAGCCTCACCAGGGGCATAACATGACCCTCAGAAGGTTCTCCAACTGACGGCACTCGAAAAGCTCGATTCGTTTGTGAGTTATGAATTTCCTCGGTTTAATACTACGGAAAATCGTAAATTACAAACGACACGAGATTTTCGAGTTCCGTCAGTGGGAGCACTTTCTAAAAATCATGTTTTACCATTGGGGAGGCTTTGACAGGCTCAAAGTTCAACCAAAATGGGGGTTGGCCTTGTTTGGAGGTGCCAGGCCCAGAACGGGTCGAACCTGGCCGAGTTCCCTTCTTTCTCCAACTTGGCTCGTGCCATAGCCTCACCAGGGGCAGAACATGACCCTCAGAAGGTTCTCCAACTGACGGCACTCGAAAAGCTCGATTCGTTTGTGAGTTATGAATTTCCTCGGTTTAATACTACGGAAAATCGTAAATCACAAACGACACGAGATTTTCGAGTTCCGTCAGTGGGAGCACTTTCTAAAAATCATGTTTTACCATTGGGGAGGCTTTGACAGGCTCAAAGTTCAACCAAAATGGGGGTTGGCCTTGTTTGGAGGTGCCAGGCCCAGAACGGGTCGAACCTGGCCGAGTTCCCTTCTTTCTCCAACTTGGCTCGTGCCATAGCCTCACCGGGGGCAGAACATGACCCTCAGAAGGTTCTCCAACTGACGGCACTCGAAAAGCTCGATTCGTTTGTGAGTTATGAATTTCTTCGGTTTAATATTATGGAAAATCGTAAATCACAAACGACACGAGATTTTCGAGTTCCGTCAGTGGGAGCACTTTCTAAAAATCATGTTTTACCATTGGGGAGGCTTTGACACGCTCAAAGTTCAACCAAAATGGGGGTTGGCCTTGTTTGGAGGTGCCAGGCCCAGAACGGGCCGAACCTGGCCGAGTTCCCTTCTTTCTCCAACTTGGCTCGTGCCATAGCCTCACCAGGGGCAGAACATGACCCTCAGAAGGTTCTCCAACTGACGGCACTCGAAAAGCTCGATTCGTTTGTGAGTTATGAATTTCCTCGGTTTAATACTACGGAAAATCGTAAATCACAAACGACACGAGATTTTCGAGTTCCGTCAGTGGGAGCACTTTCTAAAAATCATGTTTTACCATTGGGGAGGCTTTGACAGGCTCAAAGTTCAACCAAAATGGGGGTTGGCCTTGTTTGGAGGTGCCAGGCCCAGAACGGGTCGAACCTGGCCGAGTTCCCTTCTTTCTCCAACTTGGCTCGTGCCATAGCCTCACCAGGGGCAGAACATGACCCTCAGAAGGTTCTCCAACTGACGGCACTCGAAAAGCTCGATTCGTTTGTGAGTTATGAATTTCCTCGGTTTAATACTATGAAAAATCGTAAATCACAAACGACACGACATTTTCGAGTTCCGTCAGTTGGAGCACTTTCTAAAAATCATGTTTTACTATTGGGGAGGCTTTGACACGCTCAAAGTTCAACCAAAATTGGGGTTGGCCTTGTTTGGAGGTGCCAGGCCCAGAACGGGCCGAACCTGGCCGAGTTCCCTTCTTTCTCCAACTTGGCTCATGCCATAGCCTCACCAGGGGTAGAACATGACCCTCAGAAGGTTCTCCAACTGACGGCACTAAAAAAGCTCGATTCGTTTGTGAGTTATGAATTTCCTCGGTTTAATACTACGGAAAATCGTAAATCACAAACGACACGAGATTTTCGAGTTCCGTCAGTGGGAGCAATTTCTAAAAATCATGGTTTACCATTGGGGAGGCTTTGACAGGCTCAAAGTTCAACCAAAATGGGGGTTGGCCTTGTTTGGAGGTGCCAGGCCCAGAACGGGCCGAACCTGGCCGAGTTCCCTTCTTTCTCCAACTTGGCTCGTGCCATAGCCTCACCGGGGGCAGAACATGACCCTCAGAAGGTTCTCCAACTGACGGCACTCGAAAAGCTCGATTCGTTTGTGAGTTATGAATTTCTTCGGTTTAATATTATGGAAAATCGTAAATCACAAACGACACGAGATTTTCGAGTTTCGTCTGTGGGAGCACTTTCTAAAAATCATGTTTTACCATTGGGGAGGCTTTGACACGCTCAAAGTTCAACCAAAATGGGGGTTGGCCTTGTTTGGAGGTGCCAGGCCCAGAACGGGCCGAACCTGGCCGAGTTCCCTTCTTTCTCCAACTTGGCTCGTGCCATAGCCTCACCAGGGGCAGAACATGACCCTCAGAAGGTTCTCCAACTGACGGCACTCGAAAAGCTCGATTCGTTTGTGAGTTATGAATTTCCTCGGTTTAATACTACGGAAAATCGTAAATCACAAACGACACGAGATTTTCGAGTTCCGTCAGTGGGAGCACTTTCTAAAAATCATGTTTTACCATTGGGGAGGCTTTGACAGGCTCAAAGTTCAACCAAAATGGGGGTTGGCCTTGTTTGGAGGTGCCAGGCCCAGAACGGGTCGAACCTGGCCGAGTTCCCTTCTTTCTCCAACTTGGCTCGTGCCATAGCCTCACCGGGGGCAGAACATGACCCTCAGAAGGTTCTCCAACTGACGGCACTCGAAAAGCTCGATTCGTTTGTGAGTTATGAATTTCTTCGGTTTAATATTATGGAAAATCGTAAATCACAAACGACACGAGATTTTCGAGTTCCGTCAGTGGGAGCACTTTCTAAAAATCATGTTTTACCATTGGGGAGGCTTTGACACGCTCAAAGTTCAACCAAAATGGGGGTTGGCCTTGTTTGGAGGTGCCAGGCCCAGAACGGGCCGAACCTGGCCGAGTTCCCTTCTTTCTCCAACTTGGCTCGTGCCATAGCCTCACCAGGGGCAGAACATGACCCTCAGAAGGTTCTCCAACTGACGGCACTCGAAAAGCTCGATTCGTTTGTGAGTTATGAATTTCCTCGGTTTAATACTACGGAAAATCGTAAATCACAAACGACACGAGATTTTCGAGTTCCGTCAGTGGGAGCACTTTCTAAAAATCATGTTTTACCATTGGGGAGGCTTTGACAGGCTCAAAGTTCAACCAAAATGGGGGTTGGCCTTGTTTGGAGGTGCCAGGCCCAGAACGGGTCGAACCTGGCCGAGTTCCCTTCTTTCTCCAACTTGGCTCGTGCCATAGCCTCACCAGGGGCAGAACATGACCCTCAGAAGGTTCTCCAACTGACGGCACTCGAAAAGCTCGATTCGTTTGTGAGTTATGAATTTCCTCGGTTTAATACTACGGAAAATCGTAAATCACAAACGACACGAGATTTTCGAGTTCCGTCAGTGGGAGCACTTTCTAAAAATCATGTTTTACCATTGGGGAGGCTTTGACAGGCTCAAAGTTCAACCAAAATGGGGGTTGGCCTTGTTTGGAGGTGCCAGGCCCAGAACGGGTCGAACCTGGCCGAGTTCCCTTCTTTCTCCAACTTGGCTCGTGCCATAGCCTCACCAGGGGCAGAACATGACCCTCAGAAGGTTCTCCAACTGACGGCACTCGAAAAGCTCGATTCGTTTGTGAGTTATGAATTTCCTCGGTTTAATACTATGAAAAATCGTAAATCACAAACGACACGACATTTTCGAGTTCCGTCAGTTGGAGCACTTTCTAAAAATCATGTTTTACTATTGGGGAGGCTTTGACACGCTCAAAGTTCAACCAAAATTGGGGTTGGCCTTGTTTGGAGGTGCCAGGCCCAGAACGGGCCGAACCTGGCCGAGTTCCCTTCTTTCTCCAACTTGGCTCATGCCATAGCCTCACCAGGGGTAGAACATGACCCTCAGAAGGTTCTCCAACTGACGGCACTAAAAAAGCTCGATTCGTTTGTGAGTTATGAATTTCCTCGGTTTAATACTACGGAAAATCGTAAATCACAAACGACACGAGATTTTCGAGTTCCGTCAGTGGGAGCAATTTCTAAAAATCATGGTTTACCATTGGGGAGGCTTTGACAGGCTCAAAGTTCAACCAAAATGGGGGTTGGCCTTGTTTGGAGGTGCCAGGCCCAGAACGGGCCGAACCTGGCCGAGTTCCCTTCTTTCTCCAACTTGGCTCGTGCCATAGCCTCACCGGGGGCAGAACATGACCCTCAGAAGGTTCTCCAACTGACGGCACTCGAAAAGCTCGATTCGTTTGTGAGTTCTGAATTTCTTCGGTTTAATATTATGGAAAATCGTAAATCACAAACGACACGAGATTTTCGAGTTTCGTCTGTGGGAGCACTTTCTAAAAATCATGTTTTACCATTGGGGAGGCTTTGACACGCTCAAAGTTCAACCAAAATGGGGGTTGGCCTTGTTTGGAGGTGCCAGGCCCAGAACGGGCCGAACCTGGCCGAGTTCCCTTCTTTCTCCAACTTGGCTCGTGCCATAGCCTCACCAGGGGCAGAACATGACCCTCAGAAGGTTCTCCAACTGACGGCACTCGAAAAGCTCGATTCGTTTGTGAGTTATGAATTTCCTCGGTTTAATACTACGGAAAATCGTAAATCACAAACGACACGAGATTTTCGAGTTCCGTCAGTGGGAGCACTTTCTAAAAATCATGTTTTACCATTGGGGAGGCTTTGACAGGCTCAAAGTTCAACCAAAATGGGGGTTGGCCTTGTTTGGAGGTGCCAGGCCCAGAACGGGTCGAACCTGGCCGAGTTCCCTTCTTTCTCCAACTTGGCTCGTGCCATAGCCTCACCGGGGGCAGAACATGACCCTCAGAAGGTTCTCCAACTGACGGCACTCGAAAAGCTCGATTCGTTTGTGAGTTATGAATTTCTTCGGTTTAATATTATGGAAAATCGTAAATCACAAACGACACGAGATTTTCGAGTTCCGTCAGTGGGAGCACTTTCTAAAAATCATGTTTTACCATTGGGGAGGCTTTGACACGCTCAAAGTTCAACCAAAATGGGGGTTGGCCTTGTTTGGAGGTGCCAGGCCCAGAACGGGCCGAACCTGGCCGAGTTCCCTTCTTTCTCCAACTTGGCTCGTGCCATAGCCTCACCAGGGGCAGAACATGACCCTCAGAAGGTTCTCCAACTGACGGCACTCGAAAAGCTCGATTCGTTTGTGAGTTATGAATTTCCTCGGTTTAATACTACGGAAAATCGTAAATCACAAACGACACGAGATTTTCGAGTTCCGTCAGTGGGAGCACTTTCTAAAAATCATGTTTTACCATTGGGGAGGCTTTGACAGGCTCAAAGTTCAACCAAAATGGGGGTTGGCCTTGTTTGGAGGTGCCAGGCCCAGAACGGGTCGAACCTGGCCGAGTTCCCTTCTTTCTCCAACTTGGCTCGTGCCATAGCCTCACCAGGGGCAGAACATGACCCTCAGAAGGTTCTCCAACTGACGGCACTCGAAAAGCTCGATTCGTTTGTGAGTTATGAATTTCCTCGGTTTAATACTATGAAAAATCGTAAATCACAAACGACACGACATTTTCGAGTTCCGTCAGTTGGAGCACTTTCTAAAAATCATGTTTTACTATTGGGGAGGCTTTGACACGCTCAAAGTTCAACCAAAATTGGGGTTGGCCTTGTTTGGAGGTGCCAGGCCCAGAACGGGCCGAACCTGGCCGAGTTCCCTTCTTTCTCCAACTTGGCTCCTGCCATAGCCTCACCAGGGGCAGAACATGACCCTCAGAATGTTCTCCAACTGACGGCACTCGAAAAGCTCGATTCGTTTGTGAGTTATGAATTTCCTCGGTTTAATACTATGGAAAATCGTAAATCACAAACGACACGAGATTTTCGAGTTCCGTCAGTGGGAGGACTTTCTAAAAATCATGTTTTACCATTGGGGAGGCTTTGACACGCTCAAAGTTCAACCAAAATGGGGGTTGGCCTTGTTTGGAGGTGCCAGGCCCAGAACGGGTCGAACCTGGCCGAGTTCCCTTCTTTCTCCAACTTGGCTCGTGCCATAGCCTCACCAGGGGCAGAACATGACCCTCAGAAGGTTCTCCAACTGACGGCACTCGAAAAGCTCGATTCGTTTGTGAGTTATGAATTTCCTCGGTTTAATACTACGGAAAATCGTAAATCACAAACGACACGAGATTTTCGAGTTCCGTCAGTGGGAGCACTTTCTAAAAATCATGTTTTACCATTGGGGAGGCTTTGACAGGCTCAAAGTTCAACCAAAATGGGGGTTGGCCTTGTTTGGAGGTGCCAGGCCCAGAACGGGTCGAACCTGGCCGAGTTCCCTTCTTTCTCCAACTTGGCTCGTGCCATAGCCTCACCGGGGGCAGAACATGACCCTCAGAAGGTTCTCCAACTGACGGCACTCGAAAAGCTCGATTCGTTTGTGAGTTATGAATTTCTTCGGTTTAATATTATGGAAAATCGTAAATCACAAACGACACGAGATTTTCGAGTTCCGTCAGTGGGAGCACTTTCTAAAAATCATGTTTTACCATTGGGGAGGCTTTGACACGCTCAAAGTTCAACCAAAATGGGGGTTGGCCTTGTTTGGAGGTGCCAGGCCCAGAACGGGCCGAACCTGGCCGAGTTCCCTTCTTTCTCCAACTTGGCTCGTGCCATAGCCTCACCAGGGGCAGAACATGACCCTCAGAAGGTTCTCCAACTGACGGCACTCGAAAAGCTCGATTCGTTTGTGAGTTATGAATTTCCTCGGTTTAATACTACGGAAAATCGTAAATCACAAACGACACGAGATTTTCGAGTTCCGTCAGTGGGAGCACTTTCTAAAAATCATGTTTTACCATTGGGGAGGCTTTGACAGGCTCAAAGTTCAACCAAAATGGGGGTTGGCCTTGTTTTGAGGTGCCAGGCCCAGAACGGGTCGAACCTGGCCGAGTTCCCTTCTTTCTCCAACTTGGCTCGTGCCATAGCCTCACCAGGGGCAGAACATGACCCTCAGAAGGTTCTCCAACTGACGGCACTCGAAAAGCTCGATTCGTTTGTGAGTTATGAATTTCCTCGGTTTAATACTATGAAAAATCGTAAATCACAAACGACACGACATTTTCGAGTTCCGTCAGTTGGAGCACTTTCTAAAAATCATGTTTTACTATTGGGGAGGCTTTGACACGCTCAAAGTTCAACCAAAATTGGGGTTGGCCTTGTTTGGAGGTGCCAGGCCCAGAACGGGCCGAACCTGGCCGAGTTCCCTTCTTTCTCCAACTTGGCTCGTGCCATAGCCTCACCAGGGGCAGAACATGACCCTCAGAATGTTCTCCAACTGACGGCACTCGAAAAGCTCGATTCGTTTGTGAGTTATGAATTTCCTCGGTTTAATACTACGAAAAATCGTAAATCACAAACGACACGAGATTTTCGAGTTCCGTCAGTGGGAGCACTTTCTAAAAATCATGTTTTACCATTGGGGAGGCTTTGACAGGCTCAAAGTTCAACCAAAATGGGGGTTGGCCTTGTTTGGAGGTGCCAGGCCCAGAACGGGTCGAACCTGGCCGAGTTCCCTTCTTTCTCCAACTTGGCTCGTGCCATAGCCTCACCGGGGGCAGAACATGACCCTCAGAAGGTTCTCCAACTGACGGCACTCGAAAAGCTCGATTCGTTTGTGAGTTATGAATTTCTTCGGTTTAATATTATGGAAAATCGTAAATCACAAACGACACGAGATTTTCGAGTTCCGTCAGTGGGAGCACTTTCTAAAAATCATGTTTTACCATTGGGGAGGCTTTGACACGCTCAAAGTTCAACCAAAATGGGGGTTGGCCTTGTTTGGAGGTGCCAGGCCCAGAACGGGCCGAACCTGGCCGAGTTCCCTTCTTTCTCCAACTTGGCTCGTGCCATAGCCTCACCAGGGGCAGAACATGACCCTCAGAAGGTTCTCCAACTGACGGCACTCGAAAAGCTCGATTCGTTTGTGAGTTATGAATTTCCTCGGTTTAATACTACGGAAAATCGTAAATTACAAACGACACGAGATTTTCGAGTTCCGTCAGTGGGAGCACTTTCTAAAAATCATGTTTTACCATTGGGGAGGCTTTGACAGGCTCAAAGTTCAACCAAAATGGGGGTTGGCCTTGTTTGGAGGTGCCAGGCCCAGAACGGGTCGAACCTGGCCGAGTTCCCTTCTTTCTCCAACTTGGCTCGTGCCATAGCCTCACCAGGGGCAGAACATGACCATCAGAAGGTTCTCCAACTGACGGCACTCGAAAAGCTCGATTCGTTTGTGAGTTATGAATTTCCTCGGTTTAATACTATGGAAAATCGTAAATCACAAACGACACGACATTTTCGAGTTCCGTCAGTTGGAGCACTTTCTAAAAATCATGTTTTACTATTGGGGAGGCTTTGACACGCTCAAAGTTCAACCAAAATTGGGGTTGGCCTTGTTTGGAGGTGCCAGGCCCAGAACGGGCCGAACCTGGCCGAGTTCCCTTCTTTCTCCAACTTGGCTCCTGCCATAGCCTCACCAGAGGCAGAACATGACCCTCAGAATGTTCTCCAACTGACGGCACTCGAAAAGTTCGATTCGTTTGTGAGTTATGAATTTCCTCGGTTTAATACTATGGAAAATCGTAAATCACAAACGACACGAGATTTTCGAGTTCCGTCAGTGGGAGGACTTTCTAAAAATCATGTTTTACCATTGGGGAGGCTTTGACACGCTCAAAGTTCAACCAAAATGGGGGTTGGCCTTGTTTGGAGGTGCCAGGCCCAGAACGGGCCGAACCTGGCCGAGTTCCCTTCTTTCTCCAACTTGGCTCGTGCCATAGCCTCACCAGGGGCAGAACATGACCCTGAGAAGGTTCTCCAACTGACGGCACTCGAAAAGCTCGATTCGTTTGTGAGTTATGAATTTCCTCGGTTTAATACTATGGAAAATCGTAAATCACAAACGACACGACATTTTCGAGTTCCGTCAGTTGGAGCACTTTCTAAAAATCATGTTTTACCATTGGGGAGGCTTTGACACGCTCAAAGTTCAACCAAAATTGGGGTTGGCCTTGTTTGGAGGTGCCAGGCCCAGAACGGGCCGAACCTGGCCGAGTTCCCTTCTTTCTCCAACTTGGCTCATGCCATAGCCTCACCAGGGGTAGAACATGACCCTCAGAAGGTTCTCCAACTGACGGCACTAAAAAAGCTCGATTCGTTTGTGAGTTATGAATTTCCTCGGTTTAATACTACGGAAAATCGTAAATCACAAACGACACGAGATTTTCGAGTTCCGTCAGTGGGAGCAATTTCTAAAAATCATGGTTTACCATTGGGGAGGCTTTGACAGGCTCAAAGTTCAACCAAAATGGGGGTTGGCCTTGTTTGGAGGTGCCAGGCCCAGAACGGGCCGAACCTGGCCGAGTTCCCTTCTTTCTCCAACTTGGCTCGTGCCATAGCCTCACCGGGGGCAGAACATGACCCTCAGAAGGTTCTCCAACTGACGGCACTCGAAAAGCTCGATTCGTTTGTGAGTTATGAATTTCTTCGGTTTAATATTATGGAAAATCGTAAATCACAAACGACACGAGATTTTCGAGTTTCGTCAGTGGGAGCACTTTCTAAAAATCATGTTTTACCATTGGGGAGGCTTTGACACGCTCAAAGTTCAACCAAAATGGGGGTTGGCCTTGTTTGGAGGTGCCAGGCCCAGAACGGGCCGAACCTGGCCGAGTTCCCTTCTTTCTCCAACTTGGCTCGTGCCATAGCCTCACCAGGGGCAGAACATGACCCTCAGAAGGTTCTCCAACTGACGGCACTCGAAAAGCTCGATTCGTTTGTGAGTTATGAATTTCCTCGGTTTAATACTACGGAAAATCGTAAATCACAAACGACACGAGATTTTCGAGTTCCGTCAGTGGGAGCACTTTCTAAAAATCATGTTTTACCATTGGGGAGGCTTTGACAGGCTCAAAGTTCAACCAAAATGGGGGTTGGCCTTGTTTGGAGGTGCCAGGCCCAGAACGGGTCGAACCTGGCCGAGTTCCCTTCTTTCTCCAACTTGGCTCGTGCCATAGCCTCACCGGGGGCAGAACATGACCCTCAGAAGGTTCTCCAACTGACGGCACTCGAAAAGCTCGATTCGTTTGTGAGTTATGAATTTCTTCGGTTTAATATTATGGAAAATCGTAAATCACAAACGACACGAGATTTTCGAGTTCCGTCAGTGGGAGCACTTTCTAAAAATCATGTTTTACCATTGGGGAGGCTTTGACACGCTCAAAGTTCAACCAAAATGGGGGTTGGCCTTGTTTGGAGGTGCCAGGCCCAGAACGGGCCGAACCTGGCCGAGTTCCCTTCTTTCTCCAACTTGGCTCGTGCCATAGCCTCACCAGGGGCAGAACATGACCCTCAGAAGGTTCTCCAACTGACGGCACTCGAAAAGCTCGATTCGTTTGTGAGTTATGAATTTCCTCGGTTTAATACTACGGAAAATCGTAAATCACAAACGACACGAGATTTTCGAGTTCCGTCAGTGGGAGCACTTTCTAAAAATCATGTTTTACCATTGGGGAGGCTTTGACAGGCTCAAAGTTCAACCAAAATGGGGGTTGGCCTTGTTTGGAGGTGCCAGGCCCAGAACGGGTCGAACCTGGCCGAGTTCCCTTCTTTCTCCAACTTGGCTCGTGCCATAGCCTCACCAGGGGCAGAACATGACCCTCAGAAGGTTCTCCAACTGACGGCACTCGAAAAGCTCGATTCGTTTGTGAGTTATGAATTTCCTCGGTTTAATACTATGAAAAATCGTAAATCACAAACGACACGACATTTTCGAGTTCCGTCAGTTGGAGCACTTTCTAAAAATCATGTTTTACTATTGGGGAGGCTTTGACACGCTCAAAGTTCAACCAAAATTGGGGTTGGCCTTGTTTGGAGGTGCCAGGCCCAGAACGGGCCGAACCTGGCCGAGTTCCCTTCTTTCTCCAACTTGGCTCCTGCCATAGCCTCACCAGGGGCAGAACATGACCCTCAGAATGTTCTCCAACTGACGGCACTCGAAAAGCTCGATTCGTTTGTGAGTTATGAATTTCCTCGGTTTAATACTATGGAAAATCGTAAATCACAAACGACACGAGATTTTCGAGTTCCGTCAGTGGGAGGACTTTCTAAAAATCATGTTTTACCATTGGGGAGGCTTTGACACGCTCAAAGTTCAACCAAAATGGGGGTTGGCCTTGTTTGGAGGTGCCAGGCCCAGAACGGGCCGAACCTGGCCGAGTTCCCTTCTTTCTCCAACTTGGCTCGTGCCATAGCCTCACCAGGGGCAGAACATGACCCTCAGAAGGTTCTCCAACTGACGGCACTCGAAAAGCTCGATTCGTTTGTGAGTTATGAATTTCCTCGGTTTAATACTACGGAAAATCGTAAATCACAAACGACACGAGATTTTCGAGTTCCGTCAGTGGGAGCACTTTCTAAAAATCATGTTTTACCATTGGGGAGGCTTTGACACGCTCAAAGTTCAACCAAAATGGGGGTTGGCCTTGTTTGGAGGTGCCAGGCCCAGAACGGGCCGAACCTGGCCGAGTTCCCTTCTTTCTCCAACTTGGCTCGTGCCATAGCCTCACCGGGGGCAGAACATGACCCTCAGAAGGTTCTCCAACTGACGGCACTCGAAAAGCTCGATTCGTTTGTGAGTTATGAATTTCTTCGGTTTAATATTATGGAAAATCGTAAATCACAAACGACACGAGATTTTCGAGTTTCGTCAGTGGGAGCACTTTCTAAAAATCATGTTTTACCATTGGGGAGGCTTTGACACGCTCAAAGTTCAACCAAAATGGGGGTTGGCCTTGTTTGGAGGTGCCAGGCCCAGAACGGGCCGAACCTGGCCGAGTTCCCTTCTTTCTCCAACTTGGCCCGTGCCATAGCCTCACCAGGGGTAGAACATGACCCTCAGAAGGTTCTCCAACTGACGGCATTCGAAAAGCTCGATTCGTTTGTGAGTTATGAATTTCCTCGGTTTAATACTATGGAAAATCGTAAATCACAAACGACACGACATTTTCGAGTTCCGTCAGTTGGAGCACTTTCTAAAAATCATGTTTTACCATTGGGGAGGCTTTGACACGCTCAAAGTTCAACCAAAATTGGGGTTGGCCTTGTTTGGAGGTGCCAGGCCCAGAACGGGCCGAACCTGGCCGAGTTCCCTTCTTTCTCCAACTTGGCCCGTGCCATAGCCTCACCAGGGGTAGAACATGACCCTCAGAAGGTTCTCCAACTGACGGCACTCGAAAAGCTCGATTCGTTTGTGAGTTATGAATTTCCTCGGTTTAATACTATGGAAAATCGTAAATCACAAACGACACGACATTTTCGAGTTCCGTCAGTTGGAGCACTTTCTAAAAATCATGTTTTACTATTGGGGAGGCTTTGACACGCTCAAAGTTCAACCAAAATTGGGGTTGGCCTTGTTTGGAGGTGCCAGGCCCAGAACGGGCCGAACCTGGCCGAGTTCCCTTCTTTCTCCAACTTGGCTCCTGCCATAGCCTCACCAGGGGCAGAACATGACCCTCAGAATGTTCTCCAACTGACGGCACTCGAAAAGCTCGATTCGTTTGTGAGTTATGAATTTCCTCGGTTTAATACTATGGAAAATCGTAAATCACAAACGACACGAGATTTTCGAGTTCCGTCAGTGGGAGGACTTTCTAAAAATCATGTTTTACCATTGGGGAGGCTTTGACACGCTCAAAGTTCAACCAAAATGGGGGTTGGCCTTGTTTGGAGGTGCCAGGCCCAGAACGGGCCGAACCTGGCCGAGTTCCCTTCTTTCTCCAACTTGGCTCGTGCCATAGCCTCACCAGGGGCAGAACATGACCCTCAGAAGGTTCTCCAACTGACGGCACTCGAAAAGCTCGATTCGTTTGTGAGTTATGAATTTCCTCGGTTTAATACTACGGAAAATCGTAAATCACAAACGACACGAGATTTTCGAGTTCCGTCAGTGGGAGCACTTTCTAAAAATCATGTTTTACCATTGGGGAGGCTTTGACAGGCTCAAAGTTCAACCAAAATGGGGGTTGGCCTTGTTTGGAGGTGCCAGGCCCAGAACGGGTCGAACCTGGCCGAGTTCCCTTCTTTCTCCAACTTGGCTCGTGCCATAGCCTCACCAGGGGCAGAACATGACCCTCAGAAGGTTCTCCAACTGACGGCACTCGAAAAGCTCGATTCGTTTGTGAGTTATGAATTTCCTCGGTTTAATACTATGGAAAATCGTAAATCACAAACGACACGACATTTTCGAGTTCCGTCAGTTGGAGCACTTTCTAAAAATCATGTTTTACTATTGGGGAGGCTTTGACACGCTCAAAGTTCAACCAAAATTGGGGTTGGCCTTGTTTGGAGGTGCCAGGCCCAGAACGGGCCGAACCTGGCCGAGTTCCCTTCTTTCTCCAACTTGGCTCCTGCCATAGCCTCACCAGGGGCAGAACATGACCCTCAGAATGTTCTCCAACTGACGGCACTCGAAAAGCTCGATTCGTTTGTGAGTTATGAATTTCCTCGGTTTAATACTATGGAAAATCGTAAATCACAAACGACACGAGATTTTCGAGTTCCGTCAGTGGGAGGACTTTCTAAAAATCATGTTTTACCATTGGGGAGGCTTTGACACGCTCAAAGTTCAACCAAAATGGGGGTTGGCCTTGTTTGGAGGTGCCAGGCCCAGAACGGGCCGAACCTGGCCGAGTTCCCTTCTTTCTCCAACTTGGCTCGTGCCATAGCCTCACCGGGGGCAGAACATGACCCTCAGAAGGTTCTCCAACTGACGGCACTCGAAAAGCTCGATTCGTTTGTGAGTTATGAATTTCTTCGGTTTAATATTATGGAAAATCGTAAATCACAAACGACACGAGATTTTCGAGTTTCGTCAGTGGGAGCACTTTCTAAAAATCATGTTTTACCATTGGGGAGGCTTTGACACGCTCAAAGTTCAACCAAAATGGGGGTTGGCCTTGTTTGGAGGTGCCAGGCCCAGAACGGGCCGAACCTGGCCGAGTTCCCTTCTTTCTCCAACTTGGCCCGTGCCATAGCCTCACCAGGGGTAGAACATGACCCTCAGAAGGTTCTCCAACTGACGGCACTCGAAAAGCTCGATTCGTTTGTGAGTTATGAATTTCCTCGGTTTAATACTATGGAAAATCGTAAATCACAAACGACACGACATTTTCGAGTTCCGTCAGTTGGAGCACTTTCTAAAAATCATGTTTTACTATTGGGGAGGCTTTGACACGCTCAAAGTTCAACCAAAATTGGGGTTGGCCTTGTTTGGAGGTGCCAGGCCCAGAACGGGCCGAACCTGGCCGAGTTCCCTTCTTTCTCCAACTTGGCTCCTGCCATAGCCTCACCAGGGGCAGAACATGACCCTCAGAATGTTCTCCAACTGACGGCACTCGAAAAGCTCGATTCGTTTGTGAGTTATGAATTTCCTCGGTTTAATACTATGGAAAATCGTAAATCACAAACGACACGAGATTTTCGAGTTCCGTCAGTGGGAGGACTTTCTAAAAATCATGTTTTACCATTGGGGAGGCTTTGACACGCTCAAAGTTCAACCAAAATGGGGGTTGGCCTTGTTTGGAGGTGCCAGGCCCAGAACGGGCCGAACCTGGCCGAGTTCCCTTCTTTCTCCAACTTGGCTCGTGCCATAGCCTCACCAGGGGCAGAACATGACCCTCAGAAGGTTCTCCAACTGACGGCACTCGAAAAGCTCGATTCGTTTGTGAGTTATGAATTTCCTCGGTTTAATACTACGGAAAATCGTAAATCACAAACGACACGAGATTTTCGAGTTCCGTCAGTGGGAGCACTTTCTAAAAATCATGTTTTACCATTGGGGAGGCTTTGACAGGCTCAAAGTTCAACCAAAATGGGGGTTGGCCTTGTTTGGAGGTGCCAGGCCCAGAACGGGTCGAACCTGGCCGAGTTCCCTTCTTTCTCCAACTTGGCTCGTGCCATAGCCTCACCAGGGGCAGAACATGACCCTCAGAAGGTTCTCCAACTGACGGCACTCGAAAAGCTCGATTCGTTTGTGAGTTATGAATTTCCTCGGTTTAATACTATGGAAAATCGTAAATCACAAACGACACGACATTTTCGAGTTCCGTCAGTTGGAGCACTTTCTAAAAATCATGTTTTACTATTGGGGAGGCTTTGACACGCTCAAAGTTCAACCAAAATTGGGGTTGGCCTTGTTTGGAGGTGCCAGGCCCAGAACGGGCCGAACCTGGCCGAGTTCCCTTCTTTCTCCAACTTGGCTCCTGCCATAGCCTCACCAGGGGCAGAACATGACCCTCAGAATGTTCTCCAACTGACGGCACTCGAAAAGCTCGATTCGTTTGTGAGTTATGAATTTCCTCGGTTTAATACTATGGAAAATCGTAAATCACAAACGACACGAGATTTTCGAGTTCCGTCAGTGGGAGGACTTTCTAAAAATCATGTTTTACCATTGGGGAGGCTTTGACACGCTCAAAGTTCAACCAAAATGGGGGTTGGCCTTGTTTGGAGGTGCCAGGCCCAGAACGGGCCGAACCTGGCCGAGTTCCCTTCTTTCTCCAACTTGGCTCGTGCCATAGCCTCACCGGGGGCAGAACATGACCCTCAGAAGGTTCTCCAACTGACGGCACTCGAAAAGCTCGATTCGTTTGTGAGTTATGAATTTCTTCGGTTTAATATTATGGAAAATCGTAAATCACAAACGACACGAGATTTTCGAGTTTCGTCAGTGGGAGCACTTTCTAAAAATCATGTTTTACCATTGGGGAGGCTTTGACACGCTCAAAGTTCAACCAAAATGGGGGTTGGCCTTGTTTGGAGGTGCCAGGCCCAGAACGGGCCGAACCTGGCCGAGTTCCCTTCTTTCTCCAACTTGGCCCGTGCCATAGCCTCACCAGGGGTAGAACATGACCCTCAGAAGGTTCTCCAACTGACGGCACTCGAAAAGCTCGATTCGTTTGTGAGTTATGAATTTCCTCGGTTTAATACTATGGAAAATCGTAAATCACAAACGACACGACATTTTCGAGTTCCGTCAGTTGGAGCACTTTCTAAAAATCATGTTTTACCATTGGGGAGGCTTTGACACGCTCAAAGTTCAACCAAAATTGGGGTTGGCCTTGTTTGGAGGTGCCAGGCCCAGAACGGGCCGAACCTGGCCGAGTTCCCTTCTTTCTCCAACTTGGCTCCTGCCATAGCCTCACCAGGGGCAGAACATGACCCTCAGAATGTTCTCCAACTGACGGCACTCGAAAAGCTCGATTCGTTTGTGAGTTATGAATTTCCTCGGTTTAATACTATGGAAAATCGTAAATCACAAACGACACGAGATTTTCGAGTTCCGTCAGTGGGAGGACTTTCTAAAAATCATGTTTTACCATTGGGGAGGCTTTGACACGCTCAAAGTTCAACCAAAATGGGGGTTGGCCTTGTTTGGAGGTGCCAGGCCCAGAACGGGCCGAACCTGGCCGAGTTCCCTTCTTTCTCCAACTTGGCTCCTGCCATAGCCTCACCAGGGGCAGAACATGACCCTCAGAAGGTTCTCCAACTGACGGCACTCGAAAAGCTCGATTCGTTTGTGAGTTATGAATTTCCTCGGTTTAATACTACGGAAAATCGTAAATCACAAACGACACGAGATTTTCGAGTTCCGTCAGTGGGAGCACTTTCTAAAAATCATGTTTTACCATTGGGGAGGCTTTGACAGGCTCAAAGTTCAACCAAAATGGGGGTTGGCCTTGTTTGGAGGTGCCAGGCCCAGAACGGGTCGAACCTGGCCGAGTTCCCTTCTTTCTCCAACTTGGCTCGTGCCATAGCCTCACCGGGGGCAGAACATGACCCTCAGAAGGTTTTCCAACTGACGGCACTCGAAAAGCTCGATTCGTTTGTGAGTTATGAATTTCTTCGGTTTAATATTATGGAAAATCGTAAATCACAAACGACACGAGATTTTCGAGTTCCGTCAGTGGGAGGACTTTCTAAAAATCATGTTTTACCATTGGGGAGGCTTTGACACGCTCAAAGTTCAACCAAAATGGGGGTTGGCCTTGTTTGGAGGTGCCAGGCCCAGAACGGGTCGAACCTGGCCGAGTTCCCTTCTTTCTCCAACTTGGCTCGTGCCATAGCCTCACCAGGGGCAGAACATGACCCTCAGAAGGTTCTCCAACTGACGGCACTCGAAAAGCTCGATTCGTTTGTGAGTTATGAATTTCCTCGGTTTAATACTATGGAAAATCGTAAATCACAAACGACACGACATTTTCGAGTTCCGTCAGTTGGAGCACTTTCTAAAAATCATGTTTTACTATTGGGGAGGCTTTGACACGCTCAAAGTTCAACCAAAATTGGGGTTGGCCTTGTTTGGAGGTGCCAGGCCCAGAACGGGCCGAACCTGGCCGAGTTCCCTTCTTTCTCCAACTTGGCTCCTGCCATAGCCTCACCAGGGGCAGAACATGACCCTCAGAATGTTCTCCAACTGACGGCACTCGAAAAGCTCGATTCGTTTGTGAGTTATGAATTTCCTCGGTTTAATACTATGGAAAATCGTAAATCACAAACGATGACGTGTCGTATAGTTTCGCTCAAGAATGAGTGTCTTCTACGAGTATCAACAATGTGGATGTATAGATTAAGACCAGGGGATTGTCGTACCCAAGGGATTGGAAGGCCCAAGATCCCCAAATTGGTAAACAATGCAACCAAGAATGCAATGACACTAGAGATGGTATGACAAGAGATGGATTATTTACTTAGATGTGAAGTATGTGCAACATGGTTGTGTAGTGTTCAAAGAGGCGTCACTCTCAAGTGACTAGTAACCAAGATAGTACCCGAAGCAGTAGCTAAGTGACAATGCTAATCTAGGCAAATAAGGTAAAGAAGCACAACTTAATGCGCTTAGGGTTGCCAAGTGTTGAGGTGACAAGCCCAACAATTGGTTTGTGGATGTGTGATCAAATGGTGTAGATGATTGGAGTTTCGGGTTTACTCTAGCCCAATCCAATGTATGACAAACATCAAGAACATGCAGCAATGATTTAGTTGAGGATCAAATCCCAAATTCCAGCCATGTTATGGTTCTAGAATGTGATTCTTCTAGGCCTATTTTGTGCCATATTATGGTCACAAATACTCCTAATCCATTTACTCAAGCCTTGTTAAGGTCCCCAAATAAACTTCCTAGGCATAGAGTTCCAAGAATCAAGATTCAAACAAGGTAAACATCACATTTAATCTCATCATGCTCAAAGTTAAATACCTAAGAGAATAAGTTGCTAGCAAACACTCTCAATTGATTAAGCTCAACACATGCTCAAGAACTAGCAAAATTCCTAAACAAGCATTCAACATAACCGTATTTAGACAAAGAACATATCCAAGAACTGAATCAACATGCATATTCAAGAAACATTGTCAAAACATCATCATGGGCTAGGGCACACAACCCTAGCCCCCAACCTAAGGAACTACTCACACATGTTTAGGAAATACATCATTATTGCCAAGAATGAAAATATAGATACAAAGATAAATAAAGAAGAGTTTAGAAATTCTCAAGGGATGATGGCCAGCAGCTCCTTGGTGTTCTCCAAGTGTAGATGACAGCCCCCTTTCGGATTCTTCTTCTCCTCCAAACTTCTTCTTCTCCAAGTTTCCGGATTCCTTGTGTTCTTGACGAATTCCCAGCTGTGGAGCTTGAAACGTGATGTAGTGGTGGTGGAATGGTTATGAAAGTCAGTTCCTAAGATAAATGGATGTCTTAGGAACAACTTTCGTGAAGGAACGAAAGTGATTTGAGCAATGGAAAGTGGTGAAAATGGAAGAACAAAACTGGGCAGTTTCTTGGTGTTCTTGGTGTTCTTGGTGGATGATTTGTGTGTAATGTGGCTGATTCCTTGTATGGACGAAATGGGGAACTGAATAATGGTTATGGGGTGGCTGCCAACAGCTCTATTGCAGCCATCATGCTCACAATAGAATATGTGAGTGGAGGATGGGAAAGAAATGCAAAAGAAATGCAAAAGAAATACAAAGTGGAAGGATGTAAGGGTGTAAGGAACTTAGTGGGAATATGGCAGCAAAGTGGGGGGAGTGGCTGACATTTTGGCACATGCATGCAGTAGTGCACATGTGTGCAGCAGCTATAGAGAATCTCCACCATGTGTGGTGGTGCTCCGGTGGAGGTCCGGCGGTGGTTGTTCGCCGGAAAAATCGTCGGAAAGGTAATTTCATCATTTTTCTTCCTCTTTCCAAATCTTCAAGACAACATCTACCGAAGGTTGATTTGTACGATCTTTGACTCCGTCAAGCCACGGTTGACTTTTCGTCCTCTTCTCGGAAATGTACCAAATGTTGTCGAAATGCACCTTTTTGTGCCGAATTACTTCAACTCGCCTAAATGAGCTGAAAACATGAAAACACACTTTAAATGCAATAAATGGCCTTCGGATAAGCTTAATTCCCGTGATTAGGAATGCAAATTGCACGACAAATATGTGCTAATCACACCCCCACACTTGAATCTTGCTTGTCCTCAAGCAAACACAAAACAATACAATAAAGGAAACACAATACAATCACAAGAAGGTAAAAACAGAATTCAAAAGTTTTCTCCAACTATAGTCCTCAGCGAGCTCGCAATGTTATAAACAAGAGTCCAATGATCACATGCTAAGGCTTCACAAATTTGCTAAGTGCTTAACATGCGCAATTCAATCATGCTCGAGTGAAGTGTGTGGGAACCAAGTGCACAATCAATCTCTTGCAATCAAATAGGCACAACTAAACAACATTAACCACTAAACTCACAAAGATCACTAATTATTTCCGCTCAAGTGTTTAGGGTTAAGTGTTTACTCTCATAACAAATACACAAATAATGTTCCCATAAGCTTGCTCATCAACCAACTCTCCACAAAATCGATACACAAATCGTTAGATCATAAGGACTTTCAATGGTGTAATGGGGCCAAAGGGTGAATGGTTATATGAAATGAAAGGATTGATATATCAAATGTTCCATGTATTTGCAAGACAAGTCAACGATTTTGAAACTCATACCTATGCTACAACCGAAACAAGTTTCTTATTTTTCCTCCAACCTTTTATTGAAACTAAAAACGATGCAAGAAACAACTCTATTTTTTTTGATTTTTTTTTTTTTCTTCCTTTCTCATTTTCTATTTTTCTTTTCTTGAGGAACTTTCTTCCTTCTTTTTATTTTTTTGATTTTTCTTTCTTTCTTTCTTTCTTTGAAACAACTACAACAACAAAAATTAAAAATTGCACCCCCACACTTGGCTTTTTGTATACTACTAACGAATTCCCAAGCATAAAGGACATGAGAAGTCGCTATCATCGTCTTGCAAACACAAAGAAACAAGCGTGAGATGGTGTTTAACTGGTGAAATGGGTGAAAGTGATGTGGTTGAACAAAGAAAAAGCTAATGATGTATATGGTTCAAGTGGGCTAATCCTAGAGTTCAAATTCACATGGATGGTGGTCAATTTGGCCATGGTGCTTGTCTAGTGCCTTAATCATTTCTAACTCAATGTGGATCAACAAAACGTTTCAAGAGGTCTTTGAGCAAGTTCTAGGTTCAAGACTTATGCAATGTACACTCATGAAGAACAAGTAAATGTATGAAAGATGCATACAAGTGAATATTCAATGGGCTCAAGTCCTCACAATTTCTGGGTATGCATGGCAATACATGTCAAGTGTGCTTCTTAGATTGCAATCGATCAATTAACAAAGGTGAAGTGTACATAAAAAATCGAGCAATTATGAATCATGCATATTAAACCCAAAGCAAATTACATAAAGCCTTAACAATGATCAGCATACTCAAGAACACAACAAAATAAGCTCAATTCATCATTGGAGTTGGAAAAAACTAACACAACAAACAAATAACACAAAACATAAGACAAAGAAACAAAAGTTTCAGAACTGGGCTCAGCCGTCCGGACGGACACAATGGGCGTCCGGACGGAGCAATCGACAGAGAGCATGTATTTTGGACCTCTTACAGGTGTCCGGACGGCCATGGGTGTCCGGACGGATTCATCGGGCAGACAACATAAAAAACTTGAAATTTCACTGGCGTCCGGACGGCCATGGGCGTCCGGACGGAGTACTCGATGAAAACGTCGAAAAAATTGAAACTTATGGCGGGTTTCGAACCCAATCCTCACCCCCACACTGAAACTTAACATTGTCCCCAATGTGATCAGTGCATTTAACAATTTCCATTGGGTGAGGGACTCGACAAACAACAACAAATAAAACATGAAATAAACAAACAAAACGATTGGCACAAAACAAACAAAGATGAGTGAAGTAGAATTAAACTCCCTTATGGCGATCTCCACAATGATATTAGGCACCAACAAACACCAACCTCAAGGCATAAAGCCTTGACTTCCAAACGTAAGCTCCAGCTTATTGAAAACAGAAATGAACTTCAAATGCAATGGGGTTGCCTCCCCACAAGCGCTTCGGTTTAAAGACCTCAAAGCCGGTCTTGCATCTTCTCATGCTTGTTCAACATTAGGAACATCGGTGAAACGGTCGACTTCCTCTTGAGCGTCAAACATCCCACCATAGTACATCTTTAGTCTATGCCCATTCACCTTGAATGTACCCCCATCAATGGTGTTCTTCACCTCCACAGCTCCATGGGGAAACACATTGACAACAACATAAGGACCGCTCCATCTAGAGCGTAGTTTGCCCGGAAACAACTTCAATCTTGAGTTGTATAACAGTACCATGTTACCGGGAGCAAACTCCTTCAATTTAAGCTTCTTGTCGTGCCAAACCTTGGTCTTGTCCTTGAATAGAGCTGCACTCTCATATGCTTCATTTCTAATTTCAGCAAGCTCATTCAAGTCCAACCTTCTCTTGTCACCGGCTGCTCTTAAGTCCCAATTCATGGCTTTTACAGCCCAAAAAGCACGGTGCTCAAGCTCTACTGGCATATGGCAGGCTTTCCCATACACAAGTCTATATGGAGACATACCCAAAGGGGTCTTGTAAGCAGTTCGGTAAGCCCACAACACATCAAGAAGCTTGGTACTCCAATCCTTTCTCGTAGTGTTGACAGCTTTCTCCAATATAGACTTGATCTCTCGGTTAGAAACCTCAACTTGGCCACTAGTTTGGGGATGATATGGGGTGGCTACCTTGTGCTTGACTCCATACTTGGTCATGAGGGCAGTAAAGGCTTTGTTGATGAAGTGAGAACCTCCATCACTAATGATAAACCGAGGGGTGCCAAATCTAGTAAGAATGTGTTCCTTGAGGAACTTGGTAACCACCGCAGCATCATTAGTCTTTGTTGCTTGGGCCTCTACCCACTTAGAAACATAATCCACTGCCACCAATATGTATTGGAACCCATAAGAACTAGGAAAGGGTCCCATGAAATCAATTCCCCATGTATCAAAAATTTCCAGCTCAAAGATGTTTGTGAAGGGCATTTGATCTCTCCTTGAAATGGTACCAACACGTTGGCAGCGATCACAATGAAGGGCAAACTCATGGCAGTCCTTGAAGAGTGTAGGCCAATAGAATCCAGCTTGCAAGACTTTGAAAGCTGTCTTCTTGCCTCCAAAATGTCCACCCCAAGTATGAGTGTGACATTGTTCCAAAATGTGGGGAACTTCACTCTCCGGAATGCACCGTCTCCAAATTTGATCTTTCCCTTCCTTCCACAAATAAGGGTCATCCCAAATGAAGGTATGGGCATCTCTCTCTAACTTCCTCATGTCTTGATAGGTAGCACCTTTCGGTCTATATGTGCCTCCACTTGCCAAGTAATTAACTAGAATGGAATACCATGGCTGTTCACATGTGGTGGCTTGAACAACAAAAATCTGCTCATCCGGAAAGCTTTCAACCAAAGGGATGGTTGAATCATCACCTCCACCAACAAGTCTCGAGAGGTGATCCGCTACTACATTCTCTTTGCCCGGTTTATCTTGGATCTCCAAATCAAACTCTTGCAGCAACAACATCCAACGGATGAGACGAGGCTTTGCATCCTTCTTTGTCATTAAGTACCTCAAAGCTGCATGGTCGGTGTGCACAATAACTTTGGAGCCAATAAGATAACTCCGAAATTTCTCTAAAGCAAAGATAATGGCCAAAAGTTCCTTCTCCGTGGTGGTGTAGTTGACTTGTGCATCATTCAATGTCCGGGAAGCATAATAAATAGCATGCAAATGCTTGTCTTTCCTCTGCCCCAAAACTGCTCCCATAGCATAATCGGATGCATCACACATTAGCTCAAATGGAAGTGTCCAATCCGGTGCACACATGATGGGTGCACTAACCAACAACTCCTTGATCTCCTCAAAAGCCGACACACACTTGTCATCAAAATTCCAAGGGGTATCCTTGGCAAGTAAATCACACAATGGCTTTGAGATCTTGGAGAAATCCTTGATAAATCTCCGGTAAAAACCGGCGTGTCCCATAAAACTCCTCACTCCCTTCACATTCACCGGAGGAGGTAGCTTCTTCATAAGCTCAATTTTGGCCTTATCAACTTCAATGCCCCTCTTGGAAATCACATGACCAAGAACAATGCCTTCTTCCACCATGAAGTGGCATTTCTCCCAATTAAGAACAAGGTTGGTCTCCACACATCTCTCTAGCACAAGAGCTAACCGTGCTAAACACTCCTCAAATGAGTTTCCATAGACCGAAAAATCATCCATAAAGATTTCCATGAAGTCCTCCGTCATGTCATGAAATAGGGCCATCATACACCTTTGAAATGTGGCCGGAGCATTGCAAAGTCCAAATGGCATGCGACGGTATGCAAAGGTACCAAAAGGACATGTGAAAGTGGTCTTCTCTTGGTCTTCGGGAGCTATAACAATTTGATTGTACCCGCTGTACCCATCAAGAAAACAGAAATGAGAGTGTCCCGCCAACCTCTCAAGCATTTGATCAATGAAAGGAAGGGGAAAGTGATCCTTCCTTGTGGCGGTGTTAAGCTTCCGATAGTCAATACACACCCTCCAACCACTTTGTACTCGTTGTGGGATGTCCTCCCCTTTGTCATTCTTGACTATGGTCATTCCTCCCTTCTTAGGCACCACTTGAACCGGAGATACCCACTTAGAATCGGAAATGGGATAGATTACTCCATGATCAAGGAGCTTTGTGACTTCATTCTTCACCACCTCCATCATAGGTGGATTCAATCTCCTTTGGGCATCCCTTATAGGCTTGCTGCCCTCTTCCATGTAAATATTGTGCATGCATACACTTGCACTTATTCCTTTAATATCGGCAATGGTCCAACCAATGGCAGCCTTGTGCTCCCTTAACACCTCAAGTAACTTCTCCTCTTCACACAATGAGAGCTTGGATGACAAGACAATAGGAAGTGTCTCATCATCACCTAGAAATGCATACTTCAAAGAGGATGGAAGTGGCTTCAACTCCAACTTAGGAGGTGACACAATAGAAGGCTGCAGTTTTGGTGCCCAAGTAGGTGCAGTTTCCAATACATTGGGTGGTCGAATATGGTATGGAATGAAAGTGCGTGGTGTGGCAGTCAATGCAAGAGTTGCCTCCACAATGTCATCATCAAGGAACTCCACGTCGGGATGTGCAATAGAAGTCTCCAATGGATCTTTAGAATTAGACTCAATGAAAGAAGTTGCTACGGCATCATGTAGCACATCAATTTTGAAACAATCTCCCAATGGCAATGGACTCCTTATGGCATCAAAAATACGAAAGCCAATGGTTGTGTCAAAAACTGTCATGGTGAGGACTCCTTCTTTGACATCTATCTTTGTACCGGCTGTAGCCATGAAAGGTCTTCCGAAGAGAATAGGCATCTCTTCCTCTCCTCCACTAACAATATCCTTCATGTCAAGGATCACAAAATCTGCCGGAATTAGAAGCTCTCCAATCTTGACTAGAACATCTTCAACTATCCCCTTTGGTACAACTTGGCTGCGGTCGGCCAACTTGAGTGAGATCTTCACCGGCTTGATATCATCCAAAGCAAGTGTCTTGTACACATCATAAGGCATAAGATTAATGGAAGCACCCAAGTCCAACATAGCTCTATCAAACCCCTTGCTGCCAATGATACAAGGAACCGTAAAAGAACCGGGATCCTTAAGCTTTGGAGGAAGCTTGCCTTGCAACACTGCTGAAACATCTTCGCTCAATATGATCTGCTCATCTTTCATGAACTTCCTCTTGTTGGTACAAAGCTCCTTCAAGAACTTGGCATAAGGTGGGAATTGTTTGATGGCATCTAAGAGAGGTATGTTGATGTTGACCTTCTTGAATAATTCAATGAACTCTCTTCGATACTTGTTGTTCTTCTTCTGCAATTCCTCCTTCCTTTGAGCTTGTGGGAATGGTAGAGGTACTTGGTGAGATGTTACATTCATAGGTGGTGTGCTCAAGTGAGTTCTCCTAGGAATATTGTCATGAGGTGTGCTTGAACTGCTCACTAACTCTTCATTCTTCTCAAATGCAACCTTGTTGCTCTTCCTCTTGATGTAATCTTGCTTCTCAAAGTCTTGATCACAAGAGAGTTGTCCAAAACCCTCTCCCAATGGAATACCATCTTCACTGTTGAAGACACTTGTAGATGAAGACTTGGACCCTTGAACATTTGTGCTCGGAGTAGAATTCAGTTTCTGACTTGCTCCCAGGTGTCCGGACGGCAGAGGAAGTCCGGACGGATTACACGAGATTTCTGATTTTTCTGTCTGGCGTCCGGACGGCACATACGGGCGTCCGGACGGATTGCACGGGATTTCTGATTTTTCGGACTTTTCTGACTGGCGTCCGGACGGCCTTGGGAGTCCGGACGGATGACACTCTGAACTTGCACTTTTCATAGCTGATTTCAATGCTCCATTCGATGCTCCTCCGGAAGGTACATTTTCTTCCCTTCCGGCTTCCTTATCCACCCCCTTGTTTCTCCACAGATAAGCATTATAATCACCACTCTCCAAATTGCCGGAAGGTACATTTTCTTCCCCTCCGGCCCCATTCTCCTCATATAAATTTGCAGAATTTAAACAAGGTTCCATGAAAGTAGTAGATGAAGAGGGGGCATTAATCTGATCATGGGGATTATAATTGATCAAGTTATCATAAGACTTACCGGATCGAAGGGTGGTGATCGCCTTCACACTTTCATGCCTTGGATTTTGTTCCGGTTGTGAAGGTAGTGAACCTTTTGGTCTTTCTTGGAGTTGCCTTGCTAGCTGCCCCACTTGGATTTCCAATTTGTTCAGCCCTTGGGACATAACTGAAACATTTTGGTCAGTTTTTAGTTGGCTTGTTGTGAGGGCAGCGATGATCTCTTTGAAGGTTGGCTCTCTTGACTCATGTGCTTGAGCTTGGTTGGTTCCCACCTTTGTTCTCAAATCCGGGAGGTGCTTGGTAGAAACTTTGTCTTGGAGGTATTTGTGAAGTGCTTGCTTCTTGTGAGTGATGAGAAACTCCTTTTTGGAAAGTGCTAGGGCCTTGGTACCCTTGTGAGCTTCCATGATATGATTGATTACCTCCTTGATATGTACTTCCTCCCCCAAACTTTCCTCCTTGGAAATTGTTACCTCCTTGGCTTCCTTGAGTGTTGGATTGATTGTAGTTCTCCTCATGTCTCTTGCCATAAGAAGAATAGGATTGTCGCTGCTTGTAGTCATTAACTTGGTAGATTTGTTCCTCCAACGCTGCTTGTTGCATTGCAGCCCCATGGTATTGACAATCAAGAGTGTCATGTGTGGGAGAACCACAATAAAAACAAGAAGTAGAAACTGCTTTCACTTGCTCCCTTGAGGTAGATGCTGCTGCCCCTCCATGTGCCTTGAGTAAAAGATCAAGCTTGGTGTTCATTGCAGCCTCTAGTTGCTCAAATTTAGCATTCATTAGCTCATCAACTTGTTGGATTTGAGAAACACCATGGACTGCTCTAGTCCTTGGTCCAACATCTTCATGACTTCTTCCAACATGTGGCTGCACCTCTCTTTCTCTTGGCCTTGTGTCCCTTCTTCTATCATGATTGTCCCACTGCCCGGATTGAATTGCTATCTCCTCAATGATGTCCCAAGCGGCATTGGGTCCTTTTCTTTGAAAACTGCCACCACAAGCATTATCCAATCTCCTTCTATCATCCTCAAATAACCCATTATAGAAAGAAGATACAAGCTGCCATCTACTTATACCGTGGTGTGGACACCCAAGCTCCAAATCTTTGAATCGTTCCCATGCAACATAGATTGTCTCATGCTCACCTTGCATGAATGTAGTGAGCTGATTCCTCATGGCAGTAGTGCGATGATGAGGATAATAGGCATTGAGAAACACCTTCTGCATCTCATCCCAAGAGTGGATACTCCTAGGCTTAAGCTTGTGAAACCACACCCTTGCCTTCTCCTTGAGTGAAAATTGGAAGAGTCGAAGCTTCAACTCATCATATGTTAAGGCACCACGGCTCAAGGTGCTGCAAATAGCATCAAACTCAATGATATGATCGTATGGTCTCTCCTTTTGGACTCCATGAAATGTGGGCAGAATAGATAGGATGGAGTGCTTGATCTCATAAGCCAAATTCGGATGCGGATGCACAATACAAGAGGGAGTGTTGACAATGCTCGGATTGGAGTAATGACTCAAAGGCAACTCCTCTTCATCCACAGGTGGTTCTTGATCATTATGTCTGTCCCCCATTGTTTCCTTGGGAGGTGTTGGCTGTTCTGGAATTAGAGTGATAGGTGGAGCACTTTCGGTTCTCCTCGGTCTACCTCTTCCCCTTCCCTTTCCTCTTGTTCTTCCTCTTGTGTCTTCACTCAACACACGTCCACTTCTCAAAGAGATTTGAGTACTAGAAGTAGAAACCTCGTTCATGTACCTTTAAACACAAAGAGTGTGAGTACAAACACACAACAAAGCAAGAAAACAAAAGTAGGGAACAATAGAAGCAATTGGAAACAATAAAACAATGAAAAACACAATCTGGAAGGTCCCAGGTGTCCGGACGGAGGCGTCCGTCCGGACTGATTACGCGGGCTGAACCTACAGACTACTTGGAAGGTCACAGGTGTCCGGACGGCAGTGGGTGTCCGGACTGATCATTAGACATAGAGGTTTCTAGAAAATGTCAGTTTCTGATCCTGACGACCAATACCCGAAAACCTAATTTTTTACCTAAGCTAGACTTATCCAAATGACTTGAAATTTTAACTGGAATAACTAGACACAGAACTGAACATGCACAAAATTTTTTAGATTTTTCTGGGTAGATTTGATATTTTAAAAAAAATCGAAAAACACACACAACAATGAAAATTGACCTAACAACAACTTTGAAATAACAATAACAACAAACACAATGCAAACAGTGAAAACAAAATACAAAATCAAAGAAAACAACACTATGAACAATTAACAGATGAATTTTACAAGAATAGTGTCAATACAACCCGGCTACGGTTCACCAAAGGATCAAGGATTAACCTCAATCCCCGGCAACGGCGCCATTTGACGTGTCGTATAGTTTCGCTCAAGAATGAGTGTCTTCTACGAGTATCAACAATGTGGATGTATAGATTAAGACCAGGGGATTGTCGTACCCAAGGGATTGGAAGGCCCAAGATCCCCAAATTGGTAAACAATGCAACCAAGAATGCAATGACACTAGAGATGGTATGACAAGAGATGGATTATTTACTTAGATGTGAAGTATGTGCAACATGGTTGTGTAGTGTTCAAAGAGGCGTCACTCTCAAGTGACTAGTAACCAAGATAGTACCCGAAGCAGTAGCTAAGTGACAATGCTAATCTAGGCAAATAAGGTAAAGAAGCACAACTTAATGCGCTTAGGGTTGCCAAGTGTTGAGGTGACAAGCCCAACAATTGGTTTGTGGATGTGTGATCAAATGGTGTAGATGATTGGAGTTTCGGGTTTACTCTAGCCCAATCCAATGTATGACAAACATCAAGAACATGCAGCAATGATTTAGTTGAGGATCAAATCCCAAATTCCAGCCATGTTATGGTTCTAGAATGTGATTCTTCTAGGCCTATTTTGTGCCATATTATGGTCACAAATACTCCTAATCCATTTACTCAAGCCTTGTTAAGGTCCCCAAATAAACTTCCTAGGCATAGAGTTCCAAGAATCAAGATTCAAACAAGGTAAACATCACATTTAATCTCATCATGCTCAAAGTTAAATACCTAAGAGAATAAGTTGCTAGCAAACACTCTCAATTGATTAAGCTCAACACATGCTCAAGAACTAGCAAAATTCCTAAACAAGCATTCAACATAACCGTATTTAGACAAAGAACATATCCAAGAACTGAATCAACATGCATATTCAAGAAACATTGTCAAAACATCATCATGGGCTAGGGCACACAACCCTAGCCCCCAACCTAAGGAACTACTCACACATGTTTAGGAAATACATCATTATTGCCAAGAATGAAAATATAGATACAAAGATAAATAAAGAAGAGTTTAGAAATTCTCAAGGGATGATGGCCAGCAGCTCCTTGGTGTTCTCCAAGTGTAGATGACAGCCCCCTTTCGGATTCTTCTTCTCCTCCAAACTTCTTCTTCTCCAAGTTTCCGGATTCCTTGTGTTCTTGACGAATTCCCAGCTGTGGAGCTTGAAACGTGATGTAGTGGTGGTGGAATGGTTATGAAAGTCAGTTCCTAAGATAAATGGATGTCTTAGGAACAACTTTCGTGAAGGAACGAAAGTGATTTGAGCAATGGAAAGTGGTGAAAATGGAAGAACAAAACTGGGCAGTTTCTTGGTGTTCTTGGTGTTCTTGGTGGATGATTTGTGTGTAATGTGGCTGATTCCTTGTATGGACGAAATGGGGAACTGAATAATGGTTATGGGGTGGCTGCCAACAGCTCTATTGCAGCCATCATGCTCACAATAGAATATGTGAGTGGAGGATGGGAAAGAAATGCAAAAGAAATGCAAAAGAAATACAAAGTGGAAGGATGTAAGGGTGTAAGGAACTTAGTGGGAATATGGCAGCAAAGTGGGGGGAGTGGCTGACATTTTGGCACATGCATGCAGTAGTGCACATGTGTGCAGCAGCTATAGAGAATCTCCACCATGTGTGGTGGTGCTCCGGTGGAGGTCCGGCGGTGGTTGTTCGCCGGAAATATCGTCGGAAAGGTAATTTCATCATTTTTCTTCCTCTTTCCAAATCTTCAAGACAACATCTACCGAAGGTTGATTTGTACGATCTTTGACTCCGTCAAGCCACGGTTGACTTTTCGTCCTCTTCTCGGAAATGTACCAAATGTTGTCGAAATGCACCTTTTTGTGCCGAATTACTTCAACTCGCCTAAATGAGCTGAAAACATGAAAACACACTTTAAATGCAATAAATGGCCTTCGGATAAGCTTAATTCCCGTGATTAGGAATGCAAATTGCACGACAAATATGTGCTAATCAAACGACACGAGATTTTCGAGTTCCGTCAGTGGGAGGACTTTCTAAAAATCATGTTTTACCATTGGGAAGGCTTTGACACGCTCAAAGTTCAACCAAAATGGGGGTTGGCCTTGTTTGGAGGTGCCAGGCCCAGAACGGGCCGAACCTGGCCGAGTTCCCTTCTTTCTCCAACTTGGCTCGTGCCATAGCCTCACCAGGGGCAGAACATGACCCTCAGAAGGTTCTCCAACTGACGGCACTCGAAAAGCTCGATTCGTTTGTGAGTTATGAATTTCCTCGGTTTAATACTACGGAAAATCGTAAATCACAAACGACACGAGATTTTCGAGTTCCGTCAGTGGGAGCACTTTCTAAAAATCATGTTTTACCATTGGGGAGGCTTTGACAGGCTCAAAGTTCAACCAAAATGGGGGTTGGCCTTGTTTGGAGGTGCCAGGCCCAGAACGGGTCGAACCTGGCCGAGTTCCCTTCTTTCTCCAACTTGGCTCGTGCCATAGCCTCACCGGGGGCAGAACATGACCCTCAGAAGG
This sequence comes from Rubus parviflorus, assembly GCA_029955375.1. Taxonomy (NCBI): domain Eukaryota; kingdom Viridiplantae; phylum Streptophyta; class Magnoliopsida; order Rosales; family Rosaceae; genus Rubus; species Rubus parviflorus. Next base: position 20,216,467 of record JARGGL010000006.1, on the reverse strand, counting down.
TTCTCCAACTGACGGCACTCGAAAAGCTCGATTCGTTTGTGAGTTATGAATTTCTTCGGTTTAATATTATGGAAAATCGTAAATCACAAACGACACGAGATTTTCGAGTTCCGTCAGTGGGAGGACTTTCTAAAAATCATGTTTTACCATTGGGGAGGCTTTGACACGCTCAAAGTTCAACCAAAATGGGGGTTGGCCTTGTTTGGAGGTGCCAGGCCCAGAACGGGCCGAACCTGGCCGAGTTCCCTTCTTTCTCCAACTTGGCTCGTGCCATAGCCTCACCAGGGGCAGAACATGACCCTCAGAAGGTTCTCCAACTGACGGCACTCGAAAAGCTCGATTCGTTTGTGAGTTATGAATTTCCTCGGTTTAATACTACGGAAAATCGTAAATCACAAACGACACGAGATTTTCGAGTTCCGTCAGTGGGAGCACTTTCTAAAAATCATGTTTTACCATTGGGGAGGCTTTGACAGGCTCAAAGTTCAACCAAAATGGGGGTTGGCCTTGTTTGGAGGTGCCAGGCCCAGAACGGGTCGAACCTGGCCGAGTTCCCTTCTTTCTCCAACTTGGCTCGTGCCATAGCCTCACCAGGGGCAGAACATGACCCTCAGAAGGTTCTCCAACTGACGGCACTCGAAAAGCTCGATTCGTTTGTGAGTTATGAATTTCCTCGGTTTAATACTATGGAAAATCGTAAATCACAAACGACACGACATTTTCGAGTTCCGTCAGTTGGAGCACTTTCTAAAAATCATGTTTTACTATTGGGGAGGCTTTGACACGCTCAAAGTTCAACCAAAATTGGGGTTGGCCTTGTTTGGAGGTGCCAGGCCCAGAACGGGCCGAACCTGGCCGAGTTCCCTTCTTTCTCCAACTTGGCTCCTGCCATAGCCTCACCAGGGGCAGAACATGACCCTCAGAATGTTCTCCAACTGACGGCACTCGAAAAGCTCGATTCGTTTGTGAGTTATGAATTTCCTCGGTTTAATACTATGGAAAATCGTAAATCACAAACGACACGAGATTTTCGAGTTCCGTCAGTGGGAGGACTTTCTAAAAATCATGTTTTACCATTGGGGAGGCTTTGACACGCTCAAAGTTCAACCAAAATGGGGGTTGGCCTTGTTTGGAGGTGCCAGGCCCAGAACGGGCCGAACCTGGCCGAGTTCCCTTCTTTCTCCAACTTGGCTCGTGCCATAGCCTCACCAGGGGCAGAACATGACCCTCAGAAGGTTCTCCAACTGACGGCACTCGAAAAGCTCGATTCGTTTGTGAGTTATGAATTTCCTCGGTTTAATACTACGGAAAATCGTAAATCACAAACGACACGAGATTTTCGAGTTCCGTCAGTGGGAGCACTTTCTAAAAATCATGTTTTACCATTGGGGAGGCTTTGACAGGCTCAAAGTTCAACCAAAATGGGGGTTGGCCTTGTTTGGAGGTGCCAGGCCCAGAACGGGTCGAACCTGGCCAAGTTCCCTTCTTTCTCCAACTTGGCTCGTGCCATAGCCTCACCGGGGGCAGAACATGACCCTCAGAAGGTTCTCCAACTGACGGCACTCGAAAAGCTCGATTCGTTTGTGAGTTATGAATTTCTTCGGTTTAATATTATGGAAAATCGTAAATCACAAACGACACGAGATTTTCGAGTTCCGTCAGTGGGAGGACTTTCTAAAAATCATGTTTTACCATTGGGGAGGCTTTGACACGCTCAAAGTTCAACCAAAATGGGGGTTGGCCTTGTTTGGAGGTGCCAGGCCCAGAACGGGCCGAACCTGGCCGAGTTCCCTTCTTTCTCCAACTTGGCTCGTGCCATAGCCTCACCAGGGGCAGAACATGACCCTCAGAAGGTTCTCCAACTGACGGCACTCGAAAAGCTCGATTCGTTTGTGAGTTATGAATTTCCTCGGTTTAATACTACGGAAAATCGTAAATCACAAACGACACGAGATTTTCGAGTTCCGTCAGTGGGAGCACTTTCTAAAAATCATGTTTTACCATTGGGGAGGCTTTGACAGGCTCAAAGTTCAACCAAAATGGGGGTTGGCCTTGTTTGGAGGTGCCAGGCCCAGAACGGGTCGAACCTGGCCGAGTTCCCTTCTTTCTCCAACTTGGCTCGTGCCATAGCCTCACCGGGGGCAGAACATGACCCTCAGAAGGTTCTCCAACTGACGGCACTCGAAAAGCTCGATTCGTTTGTGAGTTATGAATTTCTTCGGTTTAATATTATGGAAAATCGTAAATCACAAACGGCACGAGATTTTCGAGTTCCGTCAGTGGGAGGACTTTCTAAAAATCATGTTTTACCATTGGGGAGGCTTTGACACGCTCAAAGTTCAACCAAAATGGGGGTTGGCCTTGTTTGGAGGTGCCAGGCCCAGAACGGGTCGAACCTGGCCGAGTTCCCTTCTTTCTCCAACTTGGCTCGTGCCATAGCCTCACCAGGGGCAGAACATGACCCTCAGAAGGTTCTCCAACTGACGGCACTCGAAAAGCTCGATTCGTTTGTGAGTTATGAATTTCCTCGGTTTAATACTACGGAAAATCGTAAATCACAAACGACACGAGATTTTCGAGTTCCGTCAGTGGGAGCACTTTCTAAAAATCATGTTTTACCATTGGGGAGGCTTTGACAGGCTCAAAGTTCAACCAAAATGGGGGTTGGCCTTGTTTGGAGGTGCCAGGCCCAGAACGGGTCGAACCTGGCCGAGTTCCCTTCTTTCTCCAACTTGGCTCGTGCCATAGCCTCACCAGGGGCAGAACATGACCCTCAGAAGGTTCTCCAACTGACGGCACTCGAAAAGCTCGATTCGTTTGTGAGTTATGAATTTCCTCGGTTTAATACTATGGAAAATCGTAAATCACAAACGACACGACATTTTCGAGTTCCGTCAGTTGGAGCACTTTCTAAAAATCATGTTTTACTATTGGGGAGGCTTTGACACGCTCAAAGTTCAACCAAAATTGGGGTTGGCCTTGTTTGGAGGTGCCAGGCCCAGAACGGGCCGAACCTGGCCGAGTTCCCTTCTTTCTCCAACTTGGCTCCTGCCATAGCCTCACCAGGGGCAGAACATGACCCTCAGAATGTTCTCCAACTGACGGCACTCGAAAAGCTCGATTCGTTTGTGAGTTATGAATTTCCTCGGTTTAATACTATGGAAAATCGTAAATCACAAACGACACGAGATTTTCGAGTTCCGTCAGTGGGAGGACTTTCTAAAAATCATGTTTTACCATTGGGGAGGCTTTGACACGCTCAAAGTTCAACCAAAATGGGGGTTGGCCTTGTTTGGAGGTGCCAGGCCCAGAACGGGCCGAACCTGGCCGAGTTCCCTTCTTTCTCCAACTTGGCTCGTGCCATAGCCTCACCAGGGGCAGAACATGACCCTCAGAAGGTTCTCCAACTGACGGCACTCGAAAAGCTCGATTCGTTTGTGAGTTATGAATTTCCTCGGTTTAATACTACGGAAAATCGTAAATCACAAACGACACGAGATTTTCGAGTTCCGTCAGTGGGAGCACTTTCTAAAAATCATGTTTTACCATTGGGGAGGCTTTGACAGGCTCAAAGTTCAACCAAAATGGGGGTTGGCCTTGTTTGGAGGTGCCAGGCCCAGAACGGGTCGAACCTGGCCAAGTTCCCTTCTTTCTCCAACTTGGCTCGTGCCATAGCCTCACCGGGGGCAGAACATGACCCTCAGAAGGTTCTCCAACTGACGGCACTCGAAAAGCTCGATTCGTTTGTGAGTTATGAATTTCTTCGGTTTAATATTATGGAAAATCGTAAATCACAAACGACACGAGATTTTCGAGTTCCGTCAGTGGGAGGACTTTCTAAAAATCATGTTTTACCATTGGGGAGGCTTTGACACGCTCAAAGTTCAACCAAAATGGGGGTTGGCCTTGTTTGGAGGTGCCAGGCCCAGAACGGGCCGAACCTGGCCGAGTTCCCTTCTTTCTCCAACTTGGCTCGTGCCATAGCCTCACCAGGGGCAGAACATGACCCTCAGAAGGTTCTCCAACTGACGGCACTCGAAAAGCTCGATTCGTTTGTGAGTTATGAATTTCCTCGGTTTAATACTACGGAAAATCGTAAATCACAAACGACACGAGATTTTCGAGTTCCGTCAGTGGGAGCACTTTCTAAAAATCATGTTTTACCATTGGGGAGGCTTTGACAGGCTCAAAGTTCAACCAAAATGGGGGTTGGCCTTGTTTGGAGGTGCCAGGCCCAGAACGGGTCGAACCTGGCCGAGTTCCCTTCTTTCTCCAACTTGGCTCGTGCCATAGCCTCACCGGGGGCAGAACATGACCCTCAGAAGGTTCTCCAACTGACGGCACTCGAAAAGCTCGATTCGTTTGTGAGTTATGAATTTCTTCGGTTTAATATTATGGAAAATCGTAAATCACAAACGGCACGAGATTTTCGAGTTCCGTCAGTGGGAGGACTTTCTAAAAATCATGTTTTACCATTGGGGAGGCTTTGACACGCTCAAAGTTCAACCAAAATGGGGGTTGGCCTTGTTTGGAGGTGCCAGGCCCAGAACGGGTCGAACCTGGCCGAGTTCCCTTCTTTCTCCAACTTGGCTCGTGCCATAGCCTCACCAGGGGCAGAACATGACCCTCAGAAGGTTCTCCAACTGACGGCACTCGAAAAGCTCGATTCGTTTGTGAGTTATGAATTTCCTCGGTTTAATACTATGGAAAATCGTAAATCACAAACGACACGACATTTTCGAGTTCCGTCAGTTGGAGCACTTTCTAAAAATCATGTTTTACTATTGGGGAGGCTTTGACACGCTCAAAGTTCAACCAAAATTGGGGTTGGCCTTGTTTGGAGGTGCCAGGCCCAGAACGGGCCGAACCTGGCCGAGTTCCCTTCTTTCTCCAACTTGGCTCCTGCCATAGCCTCACCAGGGGCAGAACATGACCCTCAGAATGTTCTCCAACTGACGGCACTCGAAAAGCTCGATTCGTTTGTGAGTTATGAATTTCCTCGGTTTAATACTATGGAAAATCGTAAATCACAAACGACACGAGATTTTCGAGTTCCGTCAGTGGGAGCACTTTCTAAAAATCATGTTTTACCATTGGGGAGGCTTTGACAGGCTCAAAGTTCAACCAAAATGGGGGTTGGCCTTGTTTGGAGGTGCCAGGCCCAGAACGGGTCGAACCTGGCCGAGTTCCCTTCTTTCTCCAACTTGGCTCGTGCCATAGCCTCACCGGGGGCAGAACATGACCCTCAGAAGGTTCTCCAACTGACGGCACTCGAAAAGCTCGATTCGTTTGTGAGTTATGAATTTCTTCGGTTTAATATTATGGAAAATCGTAAATCACAAACGACACGAGATTTTCGAGTTCCGTCAGTGGGAGGACTTTCTAAAAATCATGTTTTACCATTGGGGAGGCTTTGACACGCTCAAAGTTCAACCAAAATGGGGGTTGGCCTTGTTTGGAGGTGCCAGGCCCAGAACGGGCCGAACCTGGCCGAGTTCCCTTCTTTCTCCAACTTGGCTCGTGCCATAGCCTCACCAGGGGCAGAACATGACCCTCAGAAGGTTCTCCAACTGACGGCACTCGAAAAGCTCGATTCGTTTGTGAGTTATGAATTTCCTCGGTTTAATACTACGGAAAATCGTAAATCACAAACGACACGAGATTTTCGAGTTCCGTCAGTGGGAGCACTTTCTAAAAATCATGTTTTACCATTGGGGAGGCTTTGACAGGCTCAAAGTTCAACCAAAATGGGGGTTGGCCTTGTTTGGAGGTGCCAGGCCCAGAACGGGTCGAACCTGGCCGAGTTCCCTTCTTTCTCCAACTTGGCTCGTGCCATAGCCTCACCAGGGGCAGAACATGACCCTCAGAAGGTTCTCCAACTGACGGCACTCGAAAAGCTCGATTCGTTTGTGAGTTATGAATTTCCTCGGTTTAATACTATGGAAAATCGTAAATCACAAACGACACGACATTTTCGAGTTCCGTCAGTTGGAGCACTTTCTAAAAATCATGTTTTACTATTGGGGAGGCTTTGACACGCTCAAAGTTCAACCAAAATTGGGGTTGGCCTTGTTTGGAGGTGCCAGGCCCAGAACGGGCCGAACCTGGCCGAGTTCCCTTCTTTCTCCAACTTGGCTCCTGCCATAGCCTCACCAGGGGCAGAACATGACCCTCAGAATGTTCTCCAACTGACGGCACTCGAAAAGCTCGATTCGTTTGTGAGTTATGAATTTCCTCGGTTTAATACTATGGAAAATCGTAAATCACAAACGACACGAGATTTTCGAGTTCCGTCAGTGGGAGGACTTTCTAAAAATCATGTTTTACCATTGGGGAGGCTTTGACACGCTCAAAGTTCAACCAAAATGGGGGTTGGCCTTGTTTGGAGGTGCCAGGCCCAGAACGGGCCGAACCTGGCCGAGTTCCCTTCTTTCTCCAACTTGGCTCGTGCCATAGCCTCACCAGGGGCAGAACATGACCCTCAGAAGGTTCTCCAACTGACGGCACTCGAAAAGCTCGATTCGTTTGTGAGTTATGAATTTCCTCGGTTTAATACTACGGAAAATCGTAAATCACAAACGACACGAGATTTTCGAGTTCCGTCAGTGGGAGCACTTTCTAAAAATCATGTTTTACCATTGGGGAGGCTTTGACAGGCTCAAAGTTCAACCAAAATGGGGGTTGGCCTTGTTTGGAGGTGCCAGGCCCAGAACGGGTCGAACCTGGCCAAGTTCCCTTCTTTCTCCAACTTGGCTCGTGCCATAGCCTCACCGGGGGCAGAACATGACCCTCAGAAGGTTCTCCAACTGACGGCACTCGAAAAGCTCGATTCGTTTGTGAGTTATGAATTTCTTCGGTTTAATATTATGGAAAATCGTAAATCACAAACGACACGAGATTTTCGAGTTCCGTCAGTGGGAGGACTTTCTAAAAATCATGTTTTACCATTGGGGAGGCTTTGACACGCTCAAAGTTCAACCAAAATGGGGGTTGGCCTTGTTTGGAGGTGCCAGGCCCAGAACGGGCCGAACCTGGCCGAGTTCCCTTCTTTCTCCAACTTGGCTCGTGCCATAGCCTCACCAGGGGCAGAACATGACCCTCAGAAGGTTCTCCAACTGACGGCACTCGAAAAGCTCGATTCGTTTGTGAGTTATGAATTTCCTCGGTTTAATACTACGGAAAATCGTAAATCACAAACGACACGAGATTTTCGAGTTCCGTCAGTGGGAGCACTTTCTAAAAATCATGTTTTACCATTGGGGAGGCTTTGACAGGCTCAAAGTTCAACCAAAATGGGGGTTGGCCTTGTTTGGAGGTGCCAGGCCCAGAACGGGTCGAACCTGGCCGAGTTCCCTTCTTTCTCCAACTTGGCTCGTGCCATAGCCTCACCGGGGGCAGAACATGACCCTCAGAAGGTTCTCCAACTGACGGCACTCGAAAAGCTCGATTCGTTTGTGAGTTATGAATTTCTTCGGTTTAATATTATGGAAAATCGTAAATCACAAACGGCACGAGATTTTCGAGTTCCGTCAGTGGGAGGACTTTCTAAAAATCATGTTTTACCATTGGGGAGGCTTTGACACGCTCAAAGTTCAACCAAAATGGGGGTTGGCCTTGTTTGGAGGTGCCAGGCCCAGAACGGGTCGAACCTGGCCGAGTTCCCTTCTTTCTCCAACTTGGCTCGTGCCATAGCCTCACCAGGGGCAGAACATGACCCTCAGAAGGTTCTCCAACTGACGGCACTCGAAAAGCTCGATTCGTTTGTGAGTTATGAATTTCCTCGGTTTAATACTATGGAAAATCGTAAATCACAAACGACACGACATTTTCGAGTTCCGTCAGTTGGAGCACTTTCTAAAAATCATGTTTTACTATTGGGGAGGCTTTGACACGCTCAAAGTTCAACCAAAATTGGGGTTGGCCTTGTTTGGAGGTGCCAGGCCCAGAACGGGCCGAACCTGGCCGAGTTCCCTTCTTTCTCCAACTTGGCTCCTGCCATAGCCTCACCAGGGGCAGAACATGACCCTCAGAATGTTCTCCAACTGACGGCACTCGAAAAGCTCGATTCGTTTGTGAGTTATGAATTTCCTCGGTTTAATACTATGGAAAATCGTAAATCACAAACGACACGAGATTTTCGAGTTCCGTCAGTGGGAGGACTTTCTAAAAATCATGTTTTACCATTGGGGAGGCTTTGACACGCTCAAAGTTCAACCAAAATGGGGGTTGGCCTTGTTTGGAGGTGCCAGGCCCAGAACGGGCCGAACCTGGCCGAGTTCCCTTCTTTCTCCAACTTGGCTCGTGCCATAGCCTCACCAGGGGCAGAACATGACCCTCAGAAGGTTCTCCAACTGACGGCACTCGAAAAGCTCGATTCGTTTGTGAGTTATGAATTTCCTCGGTTTAATACTACGGAAAATCGTAAATCACAAACGACACGAGATTTTCGAGTTCCGTCAGTGGGAGCACTTTCTAAAAATCATGTTTTACCATTGGGGAGGCTTTGACAGGCTCAAAGTTCAACCAAAATGGGGGTTGGCCTTGTTTGGAGGTGCCAGGCCCAGAACGGGTCGAACCTGGCCGAGTTCCCTTCTTTCTCCAACTTGGCTCGTGCCATAGCCTCACCGGGGGCAGAACATGACCCTCAGAAGGTTCTCCAACTGACGGCACTCGAAAAGCTCGATTCGTTTGTGAGTTATGAATTTCTTCGGTTTAATATTATGGAAAATCGTAAATCACAAACGGCACGAGATTTTCGAGTTCCGTCAGTGGGAGGACTTTCTAAAAATCATGTTTTACCATTGGGGAGGCTTTGACACGCTCAAAGTTCAACCAAAATGGGGGTTGGCCTTGTTTGGAGGTGCCAGGCCCAGAACGGGTCGAACCTGGCCGAGTTCCCTTCTTTCTCCAACTTGGCTCGTGCCATAGCCTCACCAGGGGCAGAACATGACCCTCAGAAGGTTCTCCAACTGACGGCACTCGAAAAGCTCGATTCGTTTGTGAGTTATGAATTTCCTCGGTTTAATACTATGGAAAATCGTAAATCACAAACGACACGACATTTTCGAGTTCCGTCAGTTGGAGCACTTTCTAAAAATCATGTTTTACTATTGGGGAGGCTTTGACACGCTCAAAGTTCAACCAAAATTGGGGTTGGCCTTGTTTGGAGGTGCCAGGCCCAGAACGGGCCGAACCTGGCCGAGTTCCCTTCTTTCTCCAACTTGGCTCCTGCCATAGCCTCACCAGGGGCAGAACATGACCCTCAGAATGTTCTCCAACTGACGGCACTCGAAAAGCTCGATTCGTTTGTGAGTTATGAATTTCCTCGGTTTAATACTATGGAAAATCGTAAATCACAAACGACACGAGATTTTCGAGTTCCGTCAGTGGGAGGACTTTCTAAAAATCATGTTTTACCATTGGGGAGGCTTTGACACGCTCAAAGTTCAACCAAAATGGGGGTTGGCCTTGTTTGGAGGTGCCAGGCCCAGAACGGGCCGAACCTGGCCGAGTTCCCTTCTTTCTCCAACTTGGCTCGTGCCATAGCCTCACCAGGGGCAGAACATGACCCTCAGAAGGTTCTCCAACTGACGGCACTCGAAAAGCTCGATTCGTTTGTGAGTTATGAATTTCCTCGGTTTAATACTACGGAAAATCGTAAATCACAAACGACACGAGATTTTCGAGTTCCGTCAGTGGGAGCACTTTCTAAAAATCATGTTTTACCATTGGGGAGGCTTTGACAGGCTCAAAGTTCAACCAAAATGGGGGTTGGCCTTGTTTGGAGGTGCCAGGCCCAGAACGGGTCGAACCTGGCCGAGTTCCCTTCTTTCTCCAACTTGGCTCGTGCCATAGCCTCACCGGGGGCAGAACATGACCCTCAGAAGGTTCTCCAACTGACGGCACTCGAAAAGCTCGATTCGTTTGTGAGTTATGAATTTCTTCGGTTTAATATTATGGAAAATCGTAAATTACAAACGACACGAGATTTTCGAGTTCCGTCAGTGGGAGGACTTTCTAAAAATCATGTTTTACCATTGGGGAGGCTTTGACACGCTCAAAGTTCAACCAAAATGGGGGTTGGCCTTGTTTGGAGGTGCCAGGCCCAGAACGGGCCGAACCTGGCCGAGTTCCCTTCTTTCTCCAACTTGGCTCGTGCCATAGCCTCACCAGGGGCAGAACATGACCCTCAGAAGGTTCTCCAACTGACGGCACTCGAAAAGCTCGATTCGTTTGTGAGTTATGAATTTCCTCGGTTTAATACTACGGAAAATCGTAAATCACAAACGACACGAGATTTTCGAGTTCCGTCAGTGGGAGCACTTTCTAAAAATCATGTTTTACCATTGGGGAGGCTTTGACAGGCTCAAAGTTCAACCAAAATGGGGGTTGGCCTTGTTTGGAGGTGCCAGGCCCAGAACGGGTCGAACCTGGCCGAGTTCCCTTCTTTCTCCAACTTGGCTCGTGCCATAGCCTCACCAGGGGCAGAACATGACCCTCAGAAGGTTCTCCAACTGACGGCACTCGAAAAGCTCGATTCGTTTGTGAGTTATGAATTTCCTCGGTTTAATACTATGGAAAATCGTAAATCACAAACGACACGACATTTTCGAGTTCCGTCAGTTGGAGCACTTTCTAAAAATCATGTTTTACTATTGGGGAGGCTTTGACACGCTCAAAGTTCAACCAAAATTGGGGTTGGCCTTGTTTGGAGGTGCCAGGCCCAGAACGGGCCGAACCTGGCCGAGTTCCCTTCTTTCTCCAACTTGGCTCCTGCCATAGCCTCACCAGGGGCAGAACATGACCCTCAGAATGTTCTCCAACTGACGGCACTCGAAAAGCTCGATTCGTTTGTGAGTTATGAATTTCCTCGGTTTAATACTATGGAAAATCGTAAATCACAAACGACACGAGATTTTCGAGTTCCGTCAGTGGGAGGACTTTCTAAAAATCATGTTTTACCATTGGGGAGGCTTTGACACGCTCAAAGTTCAACCAAAATGGGGGTTGGCCTTGTTTGGAGGTGCCAGGCCCAGAACGGGCCGAACCTGGCCGAGTTTCCTTCTTTCTCCAACTTGGCTCGTGCCATAGCCTCACCAGGGGCAGAACATGACCCTCAGAAGGTTCTCCAACTGACGGCACTCGAAAAGCTCGATTCGTTTGTGAGTTATGAATTTCCTCGGTTTAATACTACGGAAAATCGTAAATCACAAACGACACGAGATTTTCGAGTTCCGTCAGTGGGAGCACTTTCTAAAAATCATGTTTTACCATTGGGGAGGCTTTGACAGGCTCAAAGTTCAACCAAAATGGGGGTTGGCCTTGTTTGGAGGTGCCAGGCCCAGAACGGGTCGAACCTGGCCGAGTTCCCTTCTTTCTCCAACTTGGCTCGTGCCATAGCCTCACCGGGGGCAGAACATGACCCTCAGAAGGTTCTCCAACTGACGGCACTCGAAAAGCTCGATTCGTTTGTGAGTTATGAATTTCTTCGGTTTAATATTATGGAAAATCGTAAATCACAAACGACACGAGATTTTCGAGTTCCGTCAGTGGGAGGACTTTCTAAAAATCATGTTTTACCATTGGGGAGGCTTTGACACGCTCAAAGTTCAACCAAAATGGGGGTTGGCCTTGTTTGGAGGTGCCAGGCCCAGAACGGGCCGAACCTGGCCGAGTTCCCTTCTTTCTCCAACTTGGCTCGTGCCATAGCCTCACCAGGGGCAGAACATGACCCTCAGAAGGTTCTCCAACTGACGGCACTCGAAAAGCTCGATTCGTTTGTGAGTTATGAATTTCCTCGGTTTAATACTACGGAAAATCGTAAATCACAAACGACACGAGATTTTCGAGTTCCGTCAGTGGGAGCACTTTCTAAAAATCATGTTTTACCATTGGGGAGGCTTTGACAGGCTCAAAGTTCAACCAAAATGGGGGTTGGCCTTGTTTGGAGGTGCCAGGCCCAGAACGGGTCGAACCTGGCCGAGTTCCCTTCTTTCTCCAACTTGGCTCGTGCCATAGCCTCACCGGGGGCAGAACATGACCCTCAGAAGGTTCTCCAACTGACGGCACTCGAAAAGCTCGATTCGTTTGTGAGTTATGAATTTCTTCGGTTTAATATTATGGAAAATCGTAAATCACAAACGACACGAGATTTTCGAGTTCCGTCAGTGGGAGGACTTTCTAAAAATCATGTTTTACCATTGGGGAGGCTTTGACACGCTCAAAGTTCAACCAAAATGGGGGTTGGCCTTGTTTGGAGGTGCCAGGCCCAGAACGGGTCGAACCTGGCCGAGTTCCCTTCTTTCTCCAACTTGGCTCGTGCCATAGCCTCACCAGGGGCAGAACATGACCCTCAGAAGGGTCTCCAACTGACGGCACTCGAAAAGCTCGATTCGTTTGTGAGTTATGAATTTCCTCGGTTTAATACTATGGAAAATCGTAAATCACAAACGACACGACATTTTCGAGTTCCGTCAGTTGGAGCACTTTCTAAAAATCATGTTTTACTATTGGGGAGGCTTTGACACGCTCAAAGTTCAACCAAAATTGGGGTTGGCCTTGTTTGGAGGTGCCAGGCCCAGAACGGGCCGAACCTGGCCGAGTTCCCTTCTTTCTCCAACTTGGCTCGTGCCATAGCCTCACCAGGGGCAGAACATGACCCTCAGAAGGTTCTCCAACTGACGGCACTCGAAAAGCTCGATTCGTTTGTGAGTTATGAATTTCCTCGGTTTAATACTACGGAAAATCGTAAATCACAAACGACACGAGATTTTCGAGTTCCGTCAGTGGGAGCACTTTCTAAAAATCATGTTTTACCATTGGGGAGGCTTTGACAGGCTCAAAGTTCAACCAAAATGGGGGTTGGCCTTGTTTGGAGGTGCCAGGCCCAGAACGGGTCGAACCTGGCCGAGTTCCCTTCTTTCTCCAACTTGGCTCGTGCCATAGCCTCACCGGGGGCAGAACATGACCCTCAGAAGGTTCTCCAACTGACGGCACTCGAAAAGCTCGATTCGTTTGTGAGTTATGAATTTCTTCGGTTTAATATTATGGAAAATCGTAAATCACAAACGACACGAGATTTTCGAGTTCCGTCAGTGGGAGGACTTTCTAAAAATCATGTTTTACCATTGGGGAGGCTTTGACACGCTCAAAGTTCAACCAAAATGGGGGTTGGCCTTGTTTGGAGGTGCCAGGCCCAGAACGGGTCGAACCTGGCCGAGTTCCCTTCTTTCTCCAACTTGGCTCGTGCCATAGCCTCACCAGGGGCAGAACATGACCCTCAGAAGGTTCTCCAACTGACGGCACTCGAAAAGCTCGATTCGTTTGTGAGTTATGAATTTCCTCGGTTTAATACTATGGAAAATCGTAAATCACAAACGACACGACATTTTCGAGTTCCGTCAGTTGGAGCACTTTCTAAAAATCATGTTTTACTATTGGGGAGGCTTTGACACGCTCAAAGTTCAACCAAAATTGGGGTTGGCCTTGTTTGGAGGTGCCAGGCCCAGAACGGGCCGAACCTGGCCGAGTTCCCTTCTTTCTCCAACTTGGCTCGTGCCATAGCCTCACCAGGGGCAGAACATGACCCTCAGAAGGTTCTCCAACTGACGGCACTCGAAAAGCTCGATTCGTTTGTGAGTTATGAATTTCCTCGGTTTAATACTACGGAAAATCGTAAATCACAAACGACACGAGATTTTCGAGTTCCGTCAGTGGGAGCACTTTCTAAAAATCATGTTTTACCATTGGGGAGGCTTTGACAGGCTCAAAGTTCAACCAAAATGGGGGTTGGCCTTGTTTGGAGGTGCCAGGCCCAGAACGGGTCGAACCTGGCCGAGTTCCCTTCTTTCTCCAACTTGGCTCGTGCCATAGCCTCACCGGGGGCAGAACATGACCCTCAGAAGGTTCTCCAACTGACGGCACTCGAAAAGCTCGATTCGTTTGTGAGTTATGAATTTCTTCGGTTTAATATTATGGAAAATCGTAAATCACAAACGACACGAGATTTTCGAGTTCCGTCAGTGGGAGGACTTTCTAAAAATCATGTTTTACCATTGGGGAGGCTTTGACACGCTCAAAGTTCAACCAAAATGGGGGTTGGCCTTGTTTGGAGGTGCCAGGCCCAGAACGGGTCGAACCTGGCCGAGTTCCCTTCTTTCTCCAACTTGGCTCGTGCCAAAGCCTCACCAGGGGCAGAACATGACCCTCAGAAGGTTCTCCAACTGACGGCACTCGAAAAGCTCGATTCGTTTGTGAGTTATGAATTTCCTCGGTTTAATACTATGGAAAATCGTAAATCACAAACGACACGACATTTTCGAGTTCCGTCAGTTGGAGCACTTTCTAAAAATCATGTTTTACTATTGGGGAGGCTTTGACACGCTCAAAGTTCAACCAAAATTGGGGTTGGCCTTGTTTGGAGGTGCCAGGCCCAGAACGGGCCGAACCTGGCCGAGTTCCCTTCTTTCTCCAACTTGGCTCCTGCCATAGCCTCACCAGGGGCAGAACATGACCCTCAGAATGTTCTCCAACTGACGGCACTCGAAAAGCTCGATTCGTTTGTGAGTTATGAATTTCCTCGGTTTAATACTATGGAAAATCGTAAATCACAAACGACACGAGATTTTCGAGTTCCGTCAGTGGGAGGACTTTCTAAAAATCATGTTTTACCATTGGGGAGGCTTTGACACGCTCAAAGTTCAACCAAAATGGGGGTTGGCCTTGTTTGGAGGTGCCAGGCCCAGAACGGGCCGAACCTGGCCGAGTTCCCTTCTTTCTCCAACTTGGCTCGTGCCATAGCCTCACCAGGGGCAGAACATGACCCTCAGAAGGTTCTCCAACTGACGGCACTCGAAAAGCTCGATTCGTTTGTGAGTTATGAATTTCCTCGGTTTAATACTACGGAAAATCGTAAATCACAAACGACACGAGATTTTCGAGTTCCGTCAGTGGGAGCACTTTCTAAAAATCATGTTTTACCATTGGGGAGGCTTTGACAGGCTCAAAGTTCAACCAAAATGGGGGTTGGCCTTGTTTGGAGGTGCCAGGCCCAGAACGGGTCGAACCTGGCCGAGTTCCCTTCTTTCTCCAACTTGGCTCGTGCCATAGCCTCACCGGGGGCAGAACATGACCCTCAGAAGGTTCTCCAACTGACGGCACTCGAAAAGCTCGATTCGTTTGTGAGTTATGAATTTCTTCGGTTTAATATTATGGAAAATCGTAAATCACAAACGACACGAGATTTTCGAGTTCCGTCAGTGGGAGGATTTTCTAAAAATCATGTTTTACCATTGGGGAGGCTTTGACACGCTCAAAGTTCAACCAAAATGGGGGTTGGCCTTGTTTGGAGGTGCCAGGCCCAGAACGGGCCGAACCTGGCCGAGTTCCCTTCTTTCTCCAACTTGGCTCGTGCCATAGCCTCACCAGGGGC
Organism: Rubus parviflorus; assembly: GCA_029955375.1. Lineage (NCBI taxonomy): Eukaryota > Viridiplantae > Streptophyta > Magnoliopsida > Rosales > Rosaceae > Rubus > Rubus parviflorus. Next base: position 20,201,037 of record JARGGL010000006.1, on the reverse strand, counting down.
AGAACATGACCCTCAGAAGGTTCTCCAACTGACGGCACTCGAAAAGCTCGATTCGTTTGTGAGTTATGAATTTCCTCGGTTTAATACTACGGAAAATCGTAAATCACAAACGACACGAGATTTTCGAGTTCCGTCAGTGGGAGCACTTTCTAAAAATCATGTTTTACCATTGGGGAGGCTTTGACAGGCTCAAAGTTCAACCAAAATGGGGGTTGGCCTTGTTTGGAGGTGCCAGGCCCAGAACGGGTCGAACCTGGCCGAGTTCCCTTCTTTCTCCAACTTGGCTCGTGCCATAGCCTCACCAGGGGCAGAACATGACCCTCAGAAGGTTCTCCAACTGACGGCACTCGAAAAGCTCGATTCGTTTGTGAGTTATGAATTTCCTCGGTTTAATACTATGGAAAATCGTAAATCACAAAATACACGACATTTTCGAGTTCCGTCAGTTGGAGCACTTTCTAAAAATCATGTTTTACTATTGGGGAGGCTTTGACACGCTCAAAGTTCAACCAAAATTGGGGTTGGCCTTGTTTGGAGGTGCCAGGCCCAGAACGGGCCGAACCTGGCCGAGTTCCCTTCTTTCTCCAACTTGGCTCCTGCCATAGCCTCACCAGGGGCAGAACATGACCCTCAGAATGTTCTCCAACTGACGGCACTCGAAAAGCTCGATTCGTTTGTGAGTTATGAATTTCCTCGGTTTAATACTATGGAAAATCGTAAATCACAAACGACACGAGATTTTCGAGTTCCGTCAGTGGGAGGACTTTCTAAAAATCATGTTTTACCATTGGGGAGGCTTTGACACGCTCAAAGTTCAACCAAAATGGGGGTTGGCCTTGTTTGGAGGTGCCAGGCCCAGAACGGGCCGAACCTGGCCGAGTTCCCTTCTTTCTCCAACTTGGCTCGTGCCATAGCCTCACCAGGGGCAGAACATGACCCTCAGAAGGTTCTCCAACTGACGGCACTCGAAAAGCTCGATTCGTTTGTGAGTTATGAATTTCCTCGGTTTAATACTACGGAAAATCGTAAATCACAAACGACACGAGATTTTCGAGTTCCGTCAGTGGGAGCACTTTCTAAAAATCATGTTTTACCATTGGGGAGGCTTTGACAGGCTCAAAGTTCAACCAAAATGGGGGTTGGCCTTGTTTGGAGGTGCCAGGCCCAGAACGGGTCGAACCTGGCCGAGTTCCCTTCTTTCTCCAACTTGGCTCGTGCCATAGCCTCACCGGGGGCAGAACATGACCCTCAGAAGGTTCTCCAACTGACGGCACTCGAAAAGCTCGATTCGTTTGTGAGTTATGAATTTCTTCGGTTTAATATTATGGAAAATCGTAAATCACAAACGACACGAGATTTTCGAGTTCCGTCAGTGGGAGGACTTTCTAAAAATCATGTTTTACCATTGGGGAGGCTTTGACACGCTCAAAGTTCAACCAAAATGGGGGTTGGCCTTGTTTGGAGGTGCCAGGCCCAGAACGGGCCGAACCTGGCCGAGTTCCCTTCTTTCTCCAACTTGGCTCGTGCCATAGCCTCACCAGGGGCAGAACATGACCCTCAGAAGGTTCTCCAACTGACGGCACTCGAAAAGCTCGATTCGTTTGTGAGTTATGAATTTCCTCGGTTTAATACTACGGAAAATCGTAAATCACAAACGACACGAGATTTTCGAGTTCCGTCAGTGGGAGCACTTTCTAAAAATCATGTTTTACCATTGGGGAGGCTTTGACAGGCTCAAAGTTCAACCAAAATGGGGGTTGGCCTTGTTTGGAGGTGCCAGGCCCAGAACGGGTCGAACCTGGCCGAGTTCCCTTCTTTCTCCAACTTGGCTCGTGCCATAGCCTCACCAGGGGCAGAACATGACCCTCAGAAGGTTCTCCAACTGACGGCACTCGAAAAGCTCGATTCGTTTGTGAGTTATGAATTTCCTCGGTTTAATACTATGGAAAATCGTAAATCACAAACGACACGACATTTTCGAGTTCCGTCAGTTGGAGCACTTTCTAAAAATCATGTTTTACTATTGGGGAGGCTTTGACACGCTCAAAGTTCAACCAAAATTGGGGTTGGCCTTGTTTGGAGGTGCCAGGCCCAGAACGGGCCGAACCTGGCCGAGTTCCCTTCTTTCTCCAACTTGGCTCCAGCCATAGCCTCACCAGGGGCAGAACATGACCCTCAGAATGTTCTCCAACTGACGGCACTCGAAAAGCTCGATTCGTTTGTGAGTTATGAATTTCCTCGGTTTAATACTATGGAAAATCGTAAATCACAAACGACACGAGATTTTCGAGTTCCGTCAGTGGGAGGACTTTCTAAAAATCATGTTTTACCATTGGGGAGGCTTTGACACGCTCAAAGTTCAACCAAAATGGGGGTTGGCCTTGTTTGGAGGTGCCAGGCCCAGAACGGGCCGAACCTGGCCGAGTTCCCTTCTTTCTCCAACTTGGCTCGTGCCATAGCCTCACCAGGGGCAGAACATGACCCTCAGAAGGTTCTCCAACTGACGGCACTCGAAAAGCTCGATTCGTTTGTGAGTTATGAATTTCCTCGGTTTAATACTACGGAAAATCGTAAATCACAAACGACACGAGATTTTCGAGTTCCGTCAGTGGGAGCACTTTCTAAAAATCATGTTTTACCATTGGGGAGGCTTTGACAGGCTCAAAGTTCAACCAAAATGGGGGTTGGCCTTGTTTGGAGGTGCCAGGCCCAGAACGGGTCGAACCTGGCCGAGTTCCCTTCTTTCTCCAACTTGGCTCGTGCCATAGCCTCACCAGGGGCAGAACATGACCCTCAGAAGGTTCTCCAACTGACGGCACTCGAAAAGCTCGATTCGTTTGTGAGTTATGAATTTCCTCGGTTTAATACTATGGAAAATCGTAAATCACAAACGACACGACATTTTCGAGTTCCGTCAGTTGGAGCACTTTCTAAAAATCATGTTTTACTATTGGGGAGGCTTTGACACGCTCAAAGTTCAACCAAAATTGGGGTTGGCCTTGTTTGGAGGTGCCAGGCCCAGAACGGGCCGAACCTGGCCGAGTTCCCTTCTTTCTCCAACTTGGCTCCAGCCATAGCCTCACCAGGGGCAGAACATGACCCTCAGAATGTTCTCCAACTGACGGCACTCGAAAAGCTCGATTCGTTTGTGAGTTATGAATTTCCTCGGTTTAATACTATGGAAAATCGTAAATCACAAACGACACGAGATTTTCGAGTTCCGTCAGTGGGAGGACTTTCTAAAAATCATGTTTTACCATTGGGGAGGCTTTGACACGCTCAAAGTTCAACCAAAATGGGGGTTGGCCTTGTTTGGAGGTGCCAGGCCCAGAACGGGCCGAACCTGGCCGAGTTCCCTTCTTTCTCCAACTTGGCTCGTGCCATAGCCTCACCAGGGGCAGAACATGACCCTCAGAAGGTTCTCCAACTGACGGCACTCGAAAAGCTCGATTCGTTTGTGAGTTATGAATTTCCTCGGTTTAATACTACGGAAAATCGTAAATCACAAACGACACGAGATTTTCGAGTTCCGTCAGTGGGAGCACTTTCTAAAAATCATGTTTTACCATTGGGGAGGCTTTGACAGGCTCAAAGTTCAACCAAAATGGGGGTTGGCCTTGTTTGGAGGTGCCAGACCCAGAACGGGTCGAACCTGGCCGAGTTCCCTTCTTTCTCCAACTTGGCTCGTGCCATAGCCTCACCGGGGGCAGAACATGACCCTCAGAAGGTTCTCCAACTAACGGCACTCGAAAAGCTCGATTCGTTTGTGAGTTATGAATTTCTTCGGTTTAATATTATGGAAAATCGTAAATCACAAACGACACGAGATTTTCGAGTTCCGTCAGTGGGAGGACTTTCTAAAAATCATGTTTTACCATTGGGGAGGCTTTGACACGCTCAAAGTTCAACCAAAATGGGGGTTGGCCTTGTTTGGAGGTGCCAGGCCCAGAACGGGCCGAACCTGGCCGAGTTCCCTTCTTTCTCCAACTTGGCTCGTGCCATAGCCTCACCAGGGGCAGAACATGACCCTCAGAAGGTTCTCCAACTGACGGCACTCGAAAAGCTCGATTCGTTTGTGAGTTATGAATTTCCTCGGTTTAATACTATGGAAAATCGTAAATCACAAACGACACGACATTTTCGAGTTCCGTCAGTTGGAGCACTTTCTAAAAATCATGTTTTACTATTGGGGAGGCTTTGACACGCTCAAAGTTCAACCAAAATTGGGGTTGGCCTTGTTTGGAGGTGCCAGGCCCAGAACGGGCCGAACCTGGCCGAGTTCCCTTCTTTCTCCAACTTGGCTCCTGCCATAGCCTCACCAGGGGCAGAACATGACCCTCAGAATGTTCTCCAACTGACGGCACTCGAAAAGCTCGATTCGTTTGTGAGTTATGAATTTCCTCGGTTTAATACTATGGAAAATCGTAAATCACAAACGACACGAGATTTTCGAGTTCCGTCAGTGGGAGGACTTTCTAAAAATCATGTTTTACCATTGGGGAGGCTTTGACACGCTCAAAGTTCAACCAAAATGGGGGTTGGCCTTGTTTGGAGGTGCCAGGCCCAGAACGGGCCGAACCTGGCCGAGTTCCCTTCTTTCTCCAACTTGGCTCGTGCCATAGCCTCACCAGGGGCAGAACATGACCCTCAGAAGGTTCTCCAACTGACGGCACTCGAAAAGCTCGATTCGTTTGTGAGTTATGAATTTCCTCGGTTTAATACTACGGAAAATCGTAAATCACAAACGACACGAGATTTTCGAGTTCCGTCAGTGGGAGCACTTTCTAAAAATCATGTTTTACCATTGGGGAGGCTTTGACAGGCTCAAAGTTCAACCAAAATGGGGGTTGGCCTTGTTTGGAGGTGCCAGGCCCAGAACGGGTCGAACCTGGCCGAGTTCCCTTCTTTCTCCAACTTGGCTCGTGCCATAGCCTCACCGGGGGCAGAACATGACCCTCAGAAGGTTCTCCAACTGACGGCACTCGAAAAGCTCGATTCGTTTGTGAGTTATGAATTTCTTCGGTTTAATATTATGGAAAATCGTAAATCACAAACGACACGAGATTTTCGAGTTTCGTCAGTGGGAGCACTTTCTAAAAATCATGTTTTACCATTGGGGAGGCTTTGACACGCTCAAAGTTCAACCAAAATGGGGGTTGGCCTTGTTTGGAGGTGCCAGGCCCAGAACGGGCCGAACCTGGCCGAGTTCCCTTCTTTCTCCAACTTGGCCCGTGCCATAGCCTCACCAGGGGTAGAACATGACCCTCAGAAGGTTCTCCAACTGACGGCACTCGAAAAGCTCGATTCGTTTGTGAGTTATGAATTTCCTCGGTTTAATACTATGGAAAATCGTAAATCACAAACGACACGACATTTTCGAGTTCCGTCAGTTGGAGCACTTTCTAAAAATCATGTTTTACTATTGGGGAGGCTTTGACACGCTCAAAGTTCAACCAAAATTGGGGTTGGCCTTGTTTGGAGGTGCCAGGCCCAGAACGGGCCGAACCTGGCCGAGTTCCCTTCTTTCTCCAACTTGGCTCCTGCCATAGCCTCACCAGGGGCAGAACATGACCCTCAGAATGTTCTCCAACTGACGGCACTCGAAAAGCTCGATTCGTTTGTGAGTTATGAATTTCCTCGGTTTAATACTATGGAAAATCGTAACTCACAAACGACACGAGATTTTCGAGTTCCGTCAGTGGGAGGACTTTCTAAAAATCATGTTTTACCATTGGGGAGGCTTTGACACGCTCAAAGTTCAACCAAAATGGGGGTTGGCCTTGTTTGGAGGTGCCAGGCCCAGAACGGGCCGAACCTGGCCGAGTTCCCTTCTTTCTCCAACTTGGCTCGTGCCATAGCCTCACCAGGGGCAGAACATGACCCTCAGAAGGTTCTCCAACTGACGGCACTCGAAAAGCTCGATTATTTTGTGAGTTATGAATTTCCTCGGTTTAATACTATGGAAAATCGTAAATCACAAACGACACGAGATTTTCGAGTTCCGTCAGTGGGAGCACTTTCTAAAAATCATGTTTTACCATTGGGGAGGCTTTGACAGGCTCAAAGTTCAACCAAAATGGGGGTTGGCCTTGTTTGGAGGTGCCAGGCCCAGAACGGGTCGAACCTGGCCGAGTTCCCTTCTTTCTCCAACTTGGCTCGTGCCATAGCCTCACCGGGGGCAGAACATGACCCTCAGAAGGTTCTCCAACTGACGGCACTCGAAAAGCTCGATTCGTTTGTGAGTTATGAATTTCTTCGGTTTAATATTATGGAAAATCGTAAATCACAAACGACACGAGATTTTCGAGTTCCGTCAGTGGGAGGACTTTCTAAAAATCATGTTTTACCATTGGGGAGGCTTTGACACGCTCAAAGTTCAACCAAAATGGGGGTTGGCCTTGTTTGGAGGTGCCAGGCCCAGAACGGGCCGAACCTGGCCGAGTTCCCTTCTTTCTCCAACTTGGCTCGTGCCATAGCCTCACCAGGGGCAGAACATGACCCTCAGAAGGTTCTCCAACTGACGGCACTCGAAAAGCTCGATTCGTTTGTGAGTTATGAATTTCCTCGGTTTAATACTACGGAAAATCGTAAATCACAAACGACACGAGATTTTCGAGTTCCGTCAGTGGGAGCACTTTCTAAAAATCATGTTTTACCATTGGGGAGGCTTTGACAGGCTCAAAGTTCAACCAAAATGGGGGTTGGCCTTGTTTGGAGGTGCCAGGCCCAGAACGGGTCGAACCTGGCCGAGTTCCCTTCTTTCTCCAACTTGGCTCGTGCCATAGCCTCACCAGGGGCAGAACATGACCCTCAGAAGGTTCTCCAACTGACGGCACTCGAAAAGTTCGATTCGTTTGTGAGTTATGAATTTCCTCGGTTTAATACTATGGAAAATCGTAAATCACAAACGACACGACATTTTCGAGTTCCGTCAGTTGGAGCACTTTCTAAAAATCATGTTTTACTATTGGGGAGGCTTTGACACGCTCAAAGTTCAACCAAAATTGGGGTTGGCCTTGTTTGGAGGTGCCAGGCCCAGAACGGGCCGAACCTGGCCGAGTTCCCTTCTTTCTCCAACTTGGCTCCTGCCATAGCCTCACCAGGGGCAGAACATGACCCTCAGAATGTTCTCCAACTGACGGCACTCGAAAAGCTCGATTCGTTTGTGAGTTATGAATTTCCTCGGTTTAATACTATGGAAAATCGTAAATCACAAACGACACGAGATTTTCGAGTTCCGTCAGTGGGAGGATTTTCTAAAAATCATGTTTTACCATTGGGGAGGCTTTGACACGCTCAAAGTTCAACCAAAATGGGGGTTGGCCTTGTTTGGAGGTGCCAGGCCCAGAACGGGCCGAACCTGGCCGAGTTCCCTTCTTTCTCCAACTTGGCTCGTGCCATAGCCTCACCAGGGGCAGAACATGACCCTCAGAATGTTCTCCAACTGACGGCACTCGAAAAGCTCGATTCGTTTGTGAGTTATGAATTTCCTCGGTTTAATACTACGGAAAATCGTAAATCACAAACGACACGAGATTTTCGAGTTCCGTCAGTGGGAGCACTTTCTAAAAATCATGTTTTACCATTGGGGAGGCTTTGACAGGCTCAAAGTTCAACCAAAATGGGGGTTGGCCTTGTTTGGAGGTGCCAGGCCCAGAACGGGTCGAACCTGGCCGAGTTCCCTTCTTTCTCCAACTTGGCTCGTGCCATAGCCTCACCAGGGGCAGAACATGACCCTCAGAAGGTTCTCCAACTGACGGCACTCGAAAAGCTCGATTCGTTTGTGAGTTATGAATTTCTTCGGTTTAATATTATGGAAAATCGTAAATCACAAACGACACGAGATTTTCGAGTTTCGTCAGTGGGAGCACTTTCTAAAAATCATGTTTTACCATTGGGGAGGCTTTGACACGCTCAAAGTTCAACCAAAATGGGGGTTGGCCTTGTTTGGAGGTGCCAGGCCCAGAACGGGCCGAACCTGGCCGAGTTCCCTTCTTTCTCCAACTCGGCCCGTGCCATAGCTTCACCAGAGGTAGAACATGACCCTCAGAAGGTTCTCCAACTGACGGCACTCGAAAAGCTCGATTCGTTTGTGAGTTATGAATTTCCTCGGTTTAATACTATGGAAAATCGTAAATCACAAACGACACGAGATTTTCGAGTTCCGTCAGTTGGAGCACTTTCTAAAAATCATGTTTTACCATTGGGGAGGCTTTGACACGCTCAAAGTTCAACCAAAATGGGGGTTGGCCTTGTTTGGAGGTGCCAGGCCCAGAACGGGCCGAACCTGGCCGAGTTCCCTTCTTTCTCCAACTTGGCTCGTGCCATAGCCTCACCAGGGGCAGAACATGACCCTCAGAAGGTTCTCCAACTGACGGCACTCGAAAAGCTCGATTCGTTTGTGAGTTATGAATTTCCTCGGTTTAATACTATGGAAAATCGTAAATCACAAACGACACGACATTTTCGAGTTCCGTCAGTTGGAGCACTTTCTAAAAATCATGTTTTACTATTGGGGAGGCTTTGACACGCTCAAAGTTCAACCAAAATTGGGGTTGGCCTTGTTTGGAGGTGCCAGGCCCAGAACGGGCCGAACCTGGCCGAGTTCCCTTCTTTCTCCAACTTGGCTCCTGCCATAGCCTCACCAGGGGCAGAACATGACCCTCAGAATGTTCTCCAACTGACGGCACTCGAAAAGCTCGATTCGTTTGTGAGTTATGAATTTCCTCGGTTTAATACTATGGAAAATCGTAAATCACAAACGACACGAGATTTTCGAGTTCCGTCAGTGGGAGGATTTTCTAAAAATCATGTTTTACCATTGGGCAGGCTTTGACACGCTCAAAGTTCAACCAAAATGGGGGTTGGCCTTGTTTGGAGGTGCCAGGCCCAGAACGGGCCGAACCTGGCCGAGTTCCCTTCTTTCTCCAACTTGGCTCGTGCCATAGCCTCACCAGGGGCAGAACATGACCCTCAGAATGTTCTCCAACTGACGGCACTCGAAAAGCTCGATTCGTTTGTGAGTTATGAATTTCCTCGGTTTAATACTACGGAAAATCGTAAATCACAAACGACACGAGATTTTCGAGTTCCGTCAGTGGGAGCACTTTCTAAAAATCATGTTTTACCATTGGGGAGGCTTTGACAGGCTCAAAGTTCAACCAAAATGGGGGTTGGCCTTGTTTGGAGGTGCCAGGCCCAGAACGGGTCGAACCTGGCCGAGTTCCCTTCTTTCTCCAACTTGGCTCGTGCCATAGCCTCACCAGGGGCAGAACATGACCCTCAGAAGGTTCTCCAACTGACGGCACTCGAAAAGCTCGATTCGTTTGTGAGTTATGAATTTCTTCGGTTTAATATTATGGAAAATCGTAAATCACAAACGACACGAGATTTTCGAGTTTCGTCAGTGGGAGCACTTTCTAAAAATCATGTTTTACCATTGGGGAGGCTTTGACACGCTCAAAGTTCAACCAAAATGGGGGTTGGCCTTGTTTGGAGGTGCCAGGCCCAGAACGGGCCGAACCTGGCCGAGTTCCCTTCTTTCTCCAACTCGGCCCGTGCCATAGCTTCACCAGAGGTAGAACATGACCCTCAGAAGGTTCTCCAACTGACGGCACTCGAAAAGCTCGATTCGTTTGTGAGTTATGAATTTCCTCGGTTTAATACTATGGAAAATCGTAAATCACAAACGACACGAGATTTTCGAGTTCCGTCAGTTGGAGCACTTTCTAAAAATCATGTTTTACCATTGGGGAGGCTTTGACACGCTCAAAGTTCAACCAAAATGGGGGTTGGCCTTGTTTGGAGGTGCCAGGCCCAGAACGGGCCGAACCTGGCCGAGTTCCCTTCTTTCTCCAACTTGGCTCGTGCCATAGCCTCACCAGGGGCAGAACATGACCCTCAGAAGGTTCTCCAACTGACGGCACTCGAAAAGCTCGATTCGTTTGTGAGTTATGAATTTCCTCGGTTTAATACTACGGAAAATCGTAAATCACAAACGACACGAGATTTTCGAGTTCCGTCAGTGGGAGCACTTTCTAAAAATCATGTTTTACCATTGGGGAGGCTTTGACAGGCTCAAAGTTCAACCAAAATGGGGGTTGGCCTTGTTTGGAGGTGCCAGGCCCAGAACGGGTCGAACCTGGCCGAGTTCCCTTCTTTCTCCAACTTGGCTCGTGCCATAGCCTCACCAGGGGCAGAACATGACCCTCAGAAGGTTCTCCAACTGACGGCACTCGAAAAGCTCGATTCGTTTGTGAGTTATGAATTTCCTCGGTTTAATACTATGGAAAATCGTAAATCACAAACGACACGACATTTTCGAGTTCCGTCAGTTGGAGCACTTTCTAAAAATCATGTTTTACTATTGGGGAGGCTTTGACACGCTCAAAGTTCAACCAAAATTGGGGTTGGCCTTGTTTGGAGGTGCCAGGCCCAGAACGGGCCGAACCTGGCCGAGTTCCCTTCTTTCTCCAACTTGGCTCGTGCCATAGCCTCACCAGGGGCAGAACATGACCCTCAGAAGGTTCTCCAACTGACGGCACTCGAAAAGCTCGATTCGTTTGTGAGTTATGAATTTCCTCGGTTTAATACTATGGAAAATCGTAAATCATAAACGAGACGAGATTTTCGAGTTCCGTCAGTCGGAGCACTTTCTAAAAATCATGTTTTATCATTGGGGAGGCTTTGACACGCTCAAAGTTCAACCAAAATGGGGGTTGGCCTTGTTTGGAGGTGCCAGGCCCAGAACGGGCCGAACCTGGCCGAGTTCCCTTCTTTCTCCAACTTGGCTCGTGCCATAGCCTCACCAGGGGCAGAACATGACCCTCAGAAGGTTCTCCAACTGACGGCACTCGAAAAGCTCGATTCGTTTGTGAGTTATGAATTTCCTCGGTTTAATACTACGGAAAATCGTAAATCACAAACGACACGAGATTTTCGAGTTCCGTCAGTGGGAGCACTTTCTAAAAATCATGTTTTACCATTGGGGAGGCTTTGACAGGCTCAAAGTTCAACCAAAATGGGGGTTGGCCTTGTTTGGAGGTGCCAGGCCCAGAACGGGTCGAACCTGGCCGAGTTCCCTTCTTTCTCCAACTTGGCTCGTGCCATAGCCTCACCGGGGGCAGAACATGACCCTCAGAAGGTTCTCCAACTGACGGCACTCGAAAAGCTCGATTCGTTTGTGAGTTATGAATTTCTTCGGTTTAATATTATGGAAAATCGTAAATCACAAACGACACGAGATTTTCGAGTTCCGTCAGTGGGAGGACTTTCTAAAAATCATGTTTTACCATTGGGGAGGCTTTGACACGCTCAAAGTTCAACCAAAATGGGGGTTGGCCTTGTTTGGAGGTGCCAGGCCCAGAACGGGCCGAACCTGGCCGAGTTCCCTTCTTTCTCCAACTTGGCTCGTGCCATAGCCTCACCAGGGGCAGAACATGACCCTCAGAAGGTTCTCCAACTGACGGCACTCGAAAAGCTCGATTCGTTTGTGAGTTATGAATTTCCTCGGTTTAATACTACGGAAAATCGTAAATCACAAACGACACGAGATTTTCGAGTTCCGTCAGTGGGAGCACTTTCTAAAAATCATGTTTTACCATTGGGGAGGCTTTGACAGGCTCAAAGTTCAACCAAAATGGGGGTTGGCCTTGTTTGGAGGTGCCAGGCCCAGAACGGGTCGAACCTGGCCGAGTTCCCTTCTTTCTCCAACTTGGCTCGTGCCATAGCCTCACCAGGGGCAGAACATGACCCTCAGAAGGTTCTCCAACTGACGGCACTCGAAAAGTTCGATTCGTTTGTGAGTTATGAATTTCCTCGGTTTAATACTATGGAAAATCGTAAATCACAAACGACACGACATTTTCGAGTTCCGTCAGTTGGAGCACTTTCTAAAAATCATGTTTTACTATTGGGGAGGCTTTGACACGCTCAAAGTTCAACCAAAATTGGGGTTGGCCTTGTTTGGAGGTGCCAGGCCCAGAACGGGCCGAACCTGGCCGAGTTCCCTTCTTTCTCCAACTTGGCTCCTGCCATAGCCTCACCAGGGGCAGAACATGACCCTCAGAATGTTCTCCAACTGACGGCACTCGAAAAGCTCGATTCGTTTGTGAGTTATGAATTTCCTCGGTTTAATACTATGGAAAATCGTAAATCACAAACGACACGAGATTTTCGAGTTCCGTCAGTGGGAGGATTTTCTAAAAATCATGTTTTACCATTGGGGAGGCTTTGACACGCTCAAAGTTCAACCAAAATGGGGGTTGGCCTTGTTTGGAGGTGCCAGGCCCAGAACGGGCCGAACCTGGCCGAGTTCCCTTCTTTCTCCAACTTGGCTCGTGCCATAGCCTCACCAGGGGCAGAACATGACCCTCAGAATGTTCTCCAACTGACGGCACTCGAAAAGCTCGATTCGTTTGTGAGTTATGAATTTCCTCGGTTTAATACTACGGAAAATCGTAAATCACAAACGACACGAGATTTTCGAGTTCCGTCAGTGGGAGCACTTTCTAAAAATCATGTTTTACCATTGGGGAGGCTTTGACAGGCTCAAAGTTCAACCAAAATGGGGGTTGGCCTTGTTTGGAGGTGCCAGGCCCAGAACGGGTCGAACCTGGCCGAGTTCCCTTCTTTCTCCAACTTGGCTCGTGCCATAGCCTCACCAGGGGCAGAACATGACCCTCAGAAGGTTCTCCAACTGACGGCACTCGAAAAGCTCGATTCGTTTGTGAGTTATGAATTTCTTCGGTTTAATATTATGGAAAATCGTAAATCACAAACGACACGAGATTTTCGAGTTTCGTCAGTGGGAGCACTTTCTAAAAATCATGTTTTACCATTGGGGAGGCTTTGACACGCTCAAAGTTCAACCAAAATGGGGGTTGGCCTTGTTTGGAGGTGCCAGGCCCAGAACGGGCCGAACCTGGCCGAGTTCCCTTCTTTCTCCAACTCGGCCCGTGCCATAGCTTCACCAGAGGTAGAACATGACCCTCAGAAGGTTCTCCAACTGACGGCACTCGAAAAGCTCGATTCGTTTGTGAGTTATGAATTTCCTCGGTTTAATACTATGGAAAATCGTAAATCACAAACGACACGAGATTTTCGAGTTCCGTCAGTTGGAGCACTTTCTAAAAATCATGTTTTACCATTGGGGAGGCTTTGACACGCTCAAAGTTCAACCAAAATGGGGGTTGGCCTTGTTTGGAGGTGCCAGGCCCAGAACGGGCCGAACCTGGCCGAGTTCCCTTCTTTCTCCAACTTGGCTCGTGCCATAGCCTCACCAGGGGCAGAACATGACCCTCAGAAGGTTCTCCAACTGACGGCACTCGAAAAGCTCGATTCGTTTGTGAGTTATGAATTTCCTCGGTTTAATACTATGGAAAATCGTAAATCACAAACGACACGACATTTTCGAGTTCCGTCAGTTGGAGCACTTTCTAAAAATCATGTTTTACTATTGGGGAGGCTTTGACACGCTCAAAGTTCAACCAAAATTGGGGTTGGCCTTGTTTGGAGGTGCCAGGCCCAGAACGGGCCGAACCTGGCCGAGTTCCCTTCTTTCTCCAACTTGGCTCCTGCCATAGCCTCACCAGGGGCAGAACATGACCCTCAGAATGTTCTCCAACTGACGGCACTCGAAAAGCTCGATTCGTTTGTGAGTTATGAATTTCCTCGGTTTAATACTATGGAAAATCGTAAATCACAAACGACACGAGATTTTCGAGTTCCGTCAGTGGGAGGATTTTCTAAAAATCATGTTTTACCATTGGGCAGGCTTTGACACGCTCAAAGTTCAACCAAAATGGGGGTTGGCCTTGTTTGGAGGTGCCAGGCCCAGAACGGGCCGAACCTGGCCGAGTTCCCTTCTTTCTCCAACTTGGCTCGTGCCATAGCCTCACCAGGGGCAGAACATGACCCTCAGAATGTTCTCCAACTGACGGCACTCGAAAAGCTCGATTCGTTTGTGAGTTATGAATTTCCTCGGTTTAATACTACGGAAAATCGTAAATCACAAACGACACGAGATTTTCGAGTTCCGTCAGTGGGAGCACTTTCTAAAAATCATGTTTTACCATTGGGGAGGCTTTGACAGGCTCAAAGTTCAACCAAAATGGGGGTTGGCCTTGTTTGGAGGTGCCAGGCCCAGAACGGGTCGAACCTGGCCGAGTTCCCTTCTTTCTCCAACTTGGCTCGTGCCATAGCCTCACCAGGGGCAGAACATGACCCTCAGAAGGTTCTCCAACTGACGGCACTCGAAAAGCTCGATTCGTTTGTGAGTTATGAATTTCTTCGGTTTAATATTATGGAAAATCGTAAATCACAAACGACACGAGATTTTCGAGTTTCGTCAGTGGGAGCACTTTCTAAAAATCATGTTTTACCATTGGGGAGGCTTTGACACGCTCAAAGTTCAACCAAAATGGGGGTTGGCCTTGTTTGGAGGTGCCAGGCCCAGAACGGGCCGAACCTGGCCGAGTTCCCTTCTTTCTCCAACTCGGCCCGTGCCATAGCTTCACCAGAGGTAGAACATGACCCTCAGAAGGTTCTCCAACTGACGGCACTCGAAAAGCTCGATTCGTTTGTGAGTTATGAATTTCCTCGGTTTAATACTATGGAAAATCGTAAATCACAAACGACACGAGATTTTCGAGTTCCGTCAGTTGGAGCACTTTCTAAAAATCATGTTTTACCATTGGGGAGGCTTTGACACGCTCAAAGTTCAACCAAAATGGGGGTTGGCCTTGTTTGGAGGTGCCAGGCCCAGAACGGGCCGAACCTGGCCGAGTTCCCTTCTTTCTCCAACTTGGCTCGTGCCATAGCCTCACCAGGGGCAGAACATGACCCTCAGAAGGTTCTCCAACTGACGGCACTCGAAAAGCTCGATTCGTTTGTGAGTTATGAATTTCCTCGGTTTAATACTACGGAAAATCGTAAATCACAAACGACACGAGATTTTCGAGTTCCGTCAGTGGGAGCACTTTCTAAAAATCATGTTTTACCATTGGGGAGGCTTTGACAGGCTCAAAGTTCAACCAAAATGGGGGTTGGCCTTGTTTGGAGGTGCCAGGCCCAGAACGGGTCGAACCTGGCCGAGTTCCCTTCTTTCTCCAACTTGGCTCGTGCCATAGCCTCACCAGGGGCAGAACATGACCCTCAGAAGGTTCTCCAACTGACGGCACTCGAAAAGCTCGATTCGTTTGTGAGTTATGAATTTCCTCGGTTTAATACTATGGAAAATCGTAAATCACAAACGACACGACATTTTCGAGTTCCGTCAGTTGGAGCACTTTCTAAAAATCATGTTTTACTATTGGGGAGGCTTTGACACGCTCAAAGTTCAACCAAAATTGGGGTTGGCCTTGTTTGGAGGTGCCAGGCCCAGAACGGGCCGAACCTGGCCGAGTTCCCTTCTTTCTCCAACTTGGCTCGTGCCATAGCCTCACCAGGGGCAGAACATGACCCTCAGAAGGTTCTCCAACTGACGGCACTCGAAAAGCTCGATTCGTTTGTGAGTTATGAATTTCCTCGGTTTAATACTATGGAAAATCGTAAATCATAAACGAGACGAGATTTTCGAGTTCCGTCAGTCGGAGCACTTTCTAAAAATCATGTTTTATCATTGGGGAGGCTTTGACACGCTCAAAGTTCAACCAAAATGGGGGTTGGCCTTGTTTGGAGGTGCCAGGCCCAGAACGGGCCGAACCTGGCCGAGTTCCCTTCTTTCTCCAACTTGGCTCGTGCCATAGCCTCACCAGGGGCAGAACATGACCCTCAGAAGGTTCTCCAACTGACGGCACTCGAAAAGCTCGATTCGTTTGTGAGTTATGAATTTCCTCGGTTTAATACTACGGAAAATCGTAAATCACAAACGACACGAGATTTTCGAGTTCCGTCAGTTGGAGCACTTTCTAAAAATCATGTTTTACCATTGGGGAGGCTTTGACACGCTCAAAGTTCAACCAAAATGGGGGTTGGCCTTGTTTGGAGGTGCCAGGCCCAGAACGGGTCGAACCTGGCCGAGTGCCCTTCTTTCTCCAAGTTGGCTCGTGCCATAGCCTCACCAGGGGAAGAACATGACCCTCAGAAGGTTCTCCAACTGACGGCACTCGAAAAGCTCGATTCGTTTGTGAGTTATGAATTTCCTCGGTTTAATACTATGGAAAATCGTAAATCATAAACGAGACGAGATTTTCGAGTTCCGTCAGTTGGAGCACTTTCTAAAAATCATGTTTTATCATTGGGGAGGCTTTGACACGCTCAAAGTTCAACCAAAATGGGGGTTGGCCTTGTTTGGAGGTGCCAGGCCCAGAACGGGCCGAACCTGGCCGAGTTCCCTTCTTTCTCCAACTTGGCTCGTGCCATAGCCTCACCAGGGGCAGAACATGACCCTCAGAAGGTTCTCCAACTGACGGCACTCGAAAAGCTCGATTCGTTTGTGAGTTATGAATTTCCTCGGTTTAATACTACGGAAAATCGTAAATCACAAACGACACGAGATTTTCGAGTTCCGTCAGTTGGAGCACTTTCTAAAAATCATGTTTTACCATTGGGGAGGCTTTGACACGCTCAAAGTTCAACCAAAATGGGGGTTGGCCTTGTTTGGAGGTGCCAGGCCCAGAACGGGTCGAACCTGGCCGAGTGCCCTTCTTTCTCCAAGTTGGCTCGTGCCATAGCCTCACCAGGGGAAGAACATGACCCTCAGAAGGTTCTCCAACTGACGGCACTCGAAAAGCTCGATTCGTTTGTGAGTTATGAATTTCCTCGGTTTAATACTATGGAAAATCGTAAATCATAAACGAGACGAGATTTTCGAGTTCCGTCAGTTGGAGCACTTTCTAAAAATCATGTTTTATCATTGGGGAGGCTTTGACACGCTCAAAGTTCAACCAAAATGGGGGTTGGCCTTGTTTGGAGGTGCCAGGCCCAGAACGGGCCGAACCTGGCCGAGTTCCCTTCTTTCTCCAACTTGGCTCGTGCCATAGCCTCACCAGGGGCAGAACATGACCCTCAGAAGGTTCTCCAACTGACGGCACTCGAAAAGCTCGATTCGTTTGTGAGTTATGAATTTCCTCGGTTTAATACTACGGAAAATCATAAATCACAAACGACACGAGATTTTCGAGTTCCGTCAGTGGGAGCACTTTCTAAAAATCATGTTTTACCATTGGGGAGGCTTTGACAGGCTCAAAGTTCAACCAAAATGGGGGTTGGCCTTGTTTGGAGGTGCCAGGCCCAGAACGGGCCGAACCTGGCCGAGTTCCCTTCTTTCTCCAACTTGGCTCGTGCCATAGCCTCACCAGGGGCAGAACATGACCCTCAGAAGGTTCTCCAACTGACGGCACTCGAAAAGCTCGATTCGTTTGTGAGTTATGAATTTCTTCGGTTTAATATTATGGAAAATCGTAAATCACAAACGACACGAGATTTTCGAGTTTCGTCAGTGGGAGCACTTTCTAAAAATCATGTTTTACCATTGGGGAGGCTTTGACACGCTAAAAGTTCAACCAAAATGGGGGTTGGCCTTGTTTGGAGGTGCCAGGCCCAGAAGGGCCGAACTTGGCCGAGTTCCCTTCTTTCTCCAACTTGGCTCGTGCCATAGCCTCACCAGGGGCAGAACATGACCCTCAGAAGGTTCTCCAACTGACGGCACTCGAAAAGCTCGATTCGTTTGTGAGTTATGAATTTCCTCGGTTTAATACTATGGAAAATCGTAAATCACAAACGACACGAGATTTTCGAGTTCCGTCAGTGGGAGCACTTTCTAAAAATCATGTTTTACCATTGGGGAGGCTTTGACAGGCTCAAAGTTCAACCAAAATGGGGGTTGGCCTTGTTTGGAGGTGCCAGGCCCAGAACGGGTCGAACCTGGCCGAGTTCCCTTCTTTCTCCAACTTGGCTCGTGCCATAGCCTCACCAGGGGCAGAACATGACCCTCAGAAGGTTCTCCAACTGACGGCACTCGAAAAGCTCGATTCGTTTGTGAGTTATGAATTTCTTCGGTTTAATATTATGGAAAATCGTAAATCACAAACGACACGAGATTTTCGAGTTTCGTCAGTGGGAGCACTTTCTAAAAATCATGTTTTACCATTGGGGAGGCTTTGACACGCTCAAAGTTCAACCAAAATGGGGGTTGGCCTTGTTTGGAGGTGCCAGGCCCAGAACGGGCCGAACCTGGCCGAGTTCCCTTCTTTCTCCAACTCGGCCCGTGCCATAGCTTCACCAGAGGTAGAACATGACCCTCAGAAGGTTCTCCAACTGACGGCACTCGAAAAGCTCGATTCGTTTGTGAGTTATGAATTTCCTCGGTTTAATACTATGGAAAATCGTAAATCACAAACGACACGAGATTTTCGAGTTCCGTCAGTTGGAGCACTTTCTAAAAATCATGTTTTACCATTGGGGAGGCTTTGACACGCTCAAAGTTCAACCAAAATGGGGGTTGGCCTTGTTTGGAGGTGCCAGGCCCAGAACGGGCCGAACCTGGCCGAGTTCCCTTCTTTCTCCAACTTGGCTCGTGCCATAGCCTCACCAGGGGCAGAACATGACCCTCAGAAGGTTCTCCAACTGACGGCACTCGAAAAGCTCGATTCGTTTGTGAGTTATGAATTTCCTCGGTTTAATACTACGGAAAATCGTAAATCACAAACGACACGAGATTTTCGAGTTCCGTCAGTGGGAGCACTTTCTAAAAATCATGTTTTACCATTGGGGAGGCTTTGACAGGCTCAAAGTTCAACCAAAATGGGGGTTGGCCTTGTTTGGAGGTGCCAGGCCCAGAACGGGTCGAACCTGGCCGAGTTCCCTTCTTTCTCCAACTTGGCTCGTGCCATAGCCTCACCAGGGGCAGAACATGACCCTCAGAAGGTTCTCCAACTGACGGCACTCGAAAAGCTCGATTCGTTTGTGAGTTATGAATTTCCTCGGTTTAATACTATGGAAAATCGTAAATCACAAACGACACGACATTTTCGAGTTCCGTCAGTTGGAGCACTTTCTAAAAATCATGTTTTACTATTGGGGAGGCTTTGACACGCTCAAAGTTCAACCAAAATTGGGGTTGGCCTTGTTTGGAGGTGCCAGGCCCAGAACGGGCCGAACCTGGCCGAGTTCCCTTCTTTCTCCAACTTGGCTCGTGCCATAGCCTCACCAGGGGCAGAACATGACCCTCAGAAGGTTCTCCAACTGACGGCACTCGAAAAGCTCGATTCGTTTGTGAGTTATGAATTTCCTCGGTTTAATACTATGGAAAATCGTAAATCATAAACGAGACGAGATTTTCGAGTTCCGTCAGTCGGAGCACTTTCTAAAAATCATGTTTTATCATTGGGGAGGCTTTGACACGCTCAAAGTTCAACCAAAATGGGGGTTGGCCTTGTTTGGAGGTGCCAGGCCCAGAACGGGCCGAACCTGGCCGAGTTCCCTTCTTTCTCCAACTTGGCTCGTGCCATAGCCTCACCAGGGGCAGAACATGACCCTCAGAAGGTTCTCCAACTGACGGCACTCGAAAAGCTCGATTCGTTTGTGAGTTATGAATTTCCTCGGTTTAATACTACGGAAAATCGTAAATCACAAACGACACGAGATTTTCGAGTTCCGTCAGTTGGAGCACTTTCTAAAAATCATGTTTTACCATTGGGGAGGCTTTGACACGCTCAAAGTTCAACCAAAATGGGGGTTGGCCTTGTTTGGAGGTGCCAGGCCCAGAACGGGTCGAACCTGGCCGAGTGCCCTTCTTTCTCCAAGTTGGCTCGTGCCATAGCCTCACCAGGGGAAGAACATGACCCTCAGAAGGTTCTCCAACTGACGGCACTCGAAAAGCTCGATTCGTTTGTGAGTTATGAATTTCCTCGGTTTAATACTATGGAAAATCGTAAATCATAAACGAGACGAGATTTTCGAGTTCCGTCAGTTGGAGCACTTTCTAAAAATCATGTTTTATCATTGGGGAGGCTTTGACACGCTCAAAGTTCAACCAAAATGGGGGTTGGCCTTGTTTGGAGGTGCCAGGCCCAGAACGGGCCGAACCTGGCCGAGTTCCCTTCTTTCTCCAACTTGGCTCGTGCCATAGCCTCACCAGGGGCAGAACATGACCCTCAGAAGGTTCTCCAACTGACGGCACTCGAAAAGCTCGATTCGTTTGTGAGTTATGAATTTCCTCGGTTTAATACTACGGAAAATCGTAAATCACAAACGACACGAGATTTTCGAGTTCCGTCAGTTGGAGCACTTTCTAAAAATCATGTTTTACCATTGGGGAGGCTTTGACACGCTCAAAGTTCAACCAAAATGGGGGTTGGCCTTGTTTGGAGGTGCCAGGCCCAGAACGGGTCGAACCTGGCCGAGTGCCCTTCTTTCTCCAAGTTGGCTCGTGCCATAGCCTCACCAGGGGAAGAACATGACCCTCAGAAGGTTCTCCAACTGACGGCACTCGAAAAGCTCGATTCGTTTGTGAGTTATGAATTTCCTCGGTTTAATACTATGGAAAATCGTAAATCATAAACGAGACGAGATTTTCGAGTTCCGTCAGTTGGAGCACTTTCTAAAAATCATGTTTTATCATTGGGGAGGCTTTGACACGCTCAAAGTTCAACCAAAATGGGGGTTGGCCTTGTTTGGAGGTGCCAGGCCCAGAACGGGCCGAACCTGGCCGAGTTCCCTTCTTTCTCCAACTTGGCTCGTGCCATAGCCTCACCAGGGGCAGAACATGACCCTCAGAAGGTTCTCCAACTGACGGCACTCGAAAAGCTCGATTCGTTTGTGAGTTATGAATTTCCTCGGTTTAATACTACGGAAAATCATAAATCACAAACGACACGAGATTTTCGAGTTCCGTCAGTGGGAGCACTTTCTAAAAATCATGTTTTACCATTGGGGAGGCTTTGACAGGCTCAAAGTTCAACCAAAATGGGGGTTGGCCTTGTTTGGAGGTGCCAGGCCCAGAACGGGCCGAACCTGGCCGAGTTCCCTTCTTTCTCCAACTTGGCTCGTGCCATAGCCTCACCAGGGGCAGAACATGACCCTCAGAAGGTTCTCCAACTGACGGCACTCGAAAAGCTCGATTCGTTTGTGAGTTATGAATTTCTTCGGTTTAATATTATGGAAAATCGTAAATCACAAACGACACGAGATTTTCGAGTTTCGTCAGTGGGAGCACTTTCTAAAAATCATGTTTTACCATTGGGGAGGCTTTGACACGCTAAAAGTTCAACCAAAATGGGGGTTGGCCTTGTTTGGAGGTGCCAGGCCCAGAAGGGCCGAACTTGGCCGAGTTCCCTTCTTTCTCCAACTTGGCTCGTGCCATAGCCTCACCAGGGGCAGAACATGACCCTCAGAAGGTTCTCCAACTGACGGCACTCGAAAAGCTCGATTCGTTTGTGAGTTATGAATTTCCTCGGTTTAATACTATGGAAAATCGTAAATCACAAACGACACGAGATTTTCGAGTTCCGTCAGTGGGAGCACTTTCTAAAAATCATGTTTTACCATTGGGGAGGCTTTGACACGCTCAAAGTTCAACCAAAATGGGGGTTGGCCTTGTTTGGAGGTGCCAGGCCCAGAACGGGTCGAACCTGGCCGAGTTCCCTTCTTTCTCCAACTTGGCTCGTGCCATAGCCTCACCAGGGGAAGAACATGACCCTCAGAAGGTTCTCCAACTGACGGCACTCGAAAAGCTCGATTCGTTTGTGAGTTATGAATTTCCTCGGTTTAATACTATGGAAAATCGTAAATCATAAACGAGACGAGATTTTCGAGTTCCGTCAGTTGGAGCACTTTCTAAAAATCATGTTTTATCATTGGGGAGGCTTTGACACGCTCAAAGTTCAACCAAAATGGGGGTTGGCCTTGTTTGGAGGTGCCAGGCCCAGAACGGGCCGAACCTGGCCGAGTTCCCTTCTTTCTCCAACTTGGCTCATGCCATAGCCTCACCAGGGGCAGAACATGACCCTCAGAAGGTTCTCCAACTGACGGCACTCGAAAAGCTCGATTCGTTTGTGAGTTATGAATTTCCTCGGTTTAATACTATGGAAAATCGTAAATCACAAACGACACGAGATTTTCGAGTTCCGTCAGTGGGAGCACTTTCTAAAAATCATGTTTTACCATTGGGGAGGCTTTGACACGCTCAAAGTTCAACCAAAATGGGGGTTGGCCTTGTTTGGAGGTGCCAGGCCCAGAACGGGCCGAACCTGGCCGAGTTCCCTTCTTTCTCCAACTTGGCTCGTGCCATAGCCTCACCAGGGGCAGAACATGACCCTCAGAAGGTTCTCCAACTGACGGCACTCGAAAAGCTCGATTCGTTTGTGAGTTATGAATTTCCTCGGTTTAATACTACGGAAAATCGTAAATCACAAACGACACGAGATTTTCGAGTTCCGTCAGTTGGAGCACTTTCTAAAAATCATGTTTTACCATTGGGGAGGCTTTGACACGCTCAAAGTTCAACCAAAATGGGGGTTGGCCTTGTTTGGAGGTGCCAGGCCCAGAACGGGTCGAACCTGGCCGAGTGCCCTTCTTTCTCCAACTTGGCTCGTGCCATAGCCTCACCAGGGGAAGAACATGACCCTCAGAAGGTTCTCCAACTGACGGCACTCGAAAAGCTCGATTCGTTTGTGAGTTATGAATTTCCTCGGTTTAATACTATGGAAAATCGTAAATCATAAACGAGACGAGATTTTCGAGTTCCGTCAGTTGGAGCACTTTCTAAAAATCATGTTTTATCATTGGGGAGGCTTTGACACGCTCAAAGTTCAACCAAAATGGGGGTTGGCCTTGTTTGGAGGTGCCAGGCCCAGAACGGGCCGAACCTGGCCGAGTTCCCTTCTTTCTCCAACTTGGCTCGTGCCATAGCCTCACCAGGGGCAGAACATGACCCTCAGAAGGTTCTCCAACTGACGGCACTCGAAAAGCTCGATTCGTTTGTGAGTTATGAATTTCCTCGGTTTAATACTACGGAAAATCGTAAATCACAAACGACACGAGATTTTCGAGTTCCGTCAGTTGGAGCACTTTCTAAAAATCATGTTTTACCATTGGGGAGGCTTTGACACGCTCAAAGTTCAACCAAAATGGGGGTTGGCCTTGTTTGGAGGTGCCAGGCCCAGAACGGGTCGAACCTGGCCGAGTTCCCTTCTTTCTCCAACTTGGCTCGTGCCATAGCCTCACCAGGGGAAGAACATGACCCTCAGAAGGTTCTCCAACTGACGGCACTCGAAAAGCTCGATTCGTTTGTGAGTTATGAATTTCCTCGGTTTAATACTATGGAAAATCGTAAATCATAAACGAGACGAGATTTTCGAGTTCCGTCAGTTGGAGCACTTTCTAAAAATCATGTTTTATCATTGGGGAGGCTTTGACACGCTCAAAGTTCAACCAAAATGGGGGTTGGCCTTGTTTGGAGGTGCCAGGCCCAGAACGGGCCGAACCTGGCCGAGTTCCCTTCTTTCTCCGACTTGGCTCATGCCATAGCCTCACCAGGGGCAGAACATGACCCTCAGAAGGTTCTCCAACTGACGGCACTCGAAAAGCTCGATTCGTTTGTGAGTTATGAATTTCCTCGGTTTAATACTATGGAAAATCGTAAATCACAAACGACACGAGATTTTCGAGTTCCGTCAGTGGGAGCACTTTCTAAAAATCATGTTTTACCATTGGGGAGGCTTTGACACGCTCAAAGTTCAACCAAAATGGGGGTTGGCCTTGTTTGGAGGTGCCAGGCCCAGAACGGGCCGAACCTGGCCGAGTTCCCTTCTTTCTCCAACTTGGCTCGTGCCATAGCCTCACCAGGGGCAGAACATGACCCTCAGAAGGTTCTCCAACTGACGGCACTCGAAAAGCTCGATTCGTTTGTGAGTTATGAATTTCCTCGGTTTAATACTACGGAAAATCGTAAATCACAAACGACACGAGATTTTCGAGTTCCGTCAGTTGGAGCACTTTCTAAAAATCATGTTTTACCATTGGGGAGGCTTTGACACGCTCAAAGTTCAACCAAAATGGGGGTTGGCCTTGTTTGGAGGTGCCAGGCCCAGAACGGGTCGAACCTGGCCGAGTGCCCTTCTTTCTCCAACTTGGCTCGTGCCATAGCCTCACCAGGGGAAGAACATGACCCTCAGAAGGTTCTCCAACTGACGGCACTCGAAAAGCTCGATTCGTTTGTGAGTTATGAATTTCCTCGGTTTAATACTATGGAAAATCGTAAATCATAAACGAGACGAGATTTTCGAGTTCCGTCAGTTGGAGCACTTTCTAAAAATCATGTTTTATCATTGGGGAGGCTTTGACACGCTCAAAGTTCAACCAAAATGGGGGTTGGCCTTGTTTGGAGGTGCCAGGCCCAGAACGGGCCGAACCTGGCCGAGTTCCCTTCTTTCTCCAACTTGGCTCGTGCCATAGCCTCACCAGGGGCAGAACATGACCCTCAGAAGGTTCTCCAACTGACGGCACTCGAAAAGCTCGATTCGTTTGTGAGTTATGAATTTCCTCGGTTTAATACTACGGAAAATCGTAAATCACAAACGACACGAGATTTTCGAGTTCCGTCAGTTGGAGCACTTTCTAAAAATCATGTTTTACCATTGGGGAGGCTTTGACACGCTCAAAGTTCAACCAAAATGGGGGTTGGCCTTGTTTGGAGGTGCCAGGCCCAGAACGGGTCGAACCTGGCCGAGTGCCCTTCTTTCTCCAACTTGGCTCGTGCCATAGCCTCACCAGGGGAAGAACATGACCCTCAGAAGGTTCTCCAACTGACGGCACTCGAAAAGCTCGATTCGTTTGTGAGTTATGAATTTCCTCGGTTTAATACTATGGAAAATCGTAAATCATAAACGAGACGAGATTTTCGAGTTCCGTCAGTTGGAGCACTTTCTAAAAATCATGTTTTATCATTGGGGAGGCTTTGACACGCTCAAAGTTCAACCAAAATGGGGGTTGGCCTTGTTTGGAGGTGCCAGGCCCAGAACGGGCCGAACCTGGCCGAGTTCCCTTCTTTCTCCAACTTGGCTCGTGCCATAGCCTCACCAGGGGCAGAACATGACCCTCAGAAGGTTCTCCAACTGACGGCACTCGAAAAGCTCGATTCGTTTGTGAGTTATGAATTTCCTCGGTTTAATACTACGGAAAATCGTAAATCACAAACGACACGAGATTTTCGAGTTCCGTCAGTTGGAGCACTTTCTAAAAATCATGTTTTACCATTGGGGAGGCTTTGACACGCTCAAAGTTCAACCAAAATGGGGGTTGGCCTTGTTTGGAGGTGCCAGGCCCAGAACGGGTCGAACCTGGCCGAGTTCCCTTCTTTCTCCAACTTGGCTCGTGCCATAGCCTCACCAGGGGAAGAACATGACCCTCAGAAGGTTCTCCAACTGACGGCACTCGAAAAGCTCGATTCGTTTGTGAGTTATGAATTTCCTCGGTATAATACTATGGAAAATCGTAAATCATAAACGACACGAGATTTTCGAGTTCCGTCAGTTGGAGCACTTTCTAAAAATCATGTTTTACCATTGGGGAGGCTTTGACACGCTCAAAGTTCAACCAAAATGGGGGTTGGCCTTGTTTGGAGGTGCCAGGCCCAGAACGGGCCGAACCTGGCCGAGTTCCCTTCTTTCTCCAACTTGGCTCATGCCATAGCCTCACCAGGGGCAGAACATGACCCTCATAAGGTTCTCCAACTGACGGCACTCGAAAAGCTCGATTCGTTTGTGAGTTATGAATTTCCTCGGTTTAATACTATGGAAAATCGTAAATCACAAACGACACGAGATTTTCGAGTTCCGTCAGTGGGAGCAATTTCTAAAAATCATGTTTTACCATTGGGGAGGCTTTGAGACGCTCAAAGTTCAACCAAAATGGGGGTTGGCCTTGTTTGGAAGTGCCAGGCCCAGAACGGGCCGAACCTGGCCGAGTTCCCTTCTTTCTCCAACTTGGCTCGTGCCATAGCCTCACCAGGGGCAGAACATGACCCTCAGAAGGTTCTCCAACTGACGGCACTCGAAAAGCTCGATTCGTTTGTGAGTTATGAATTTCCTCGGTTTAATACTATGGAAAATCGTAAATCATAAACGACACGAGATTTTCGAGTTCCGTCAGTTGGAGCACTTTCTAAAAATCATGTTTTATCATTGGGGAGGCTTTGACACGCTCAAAGTTCAACCAAAATGGGGGTTGGCCTTGTTTGGAGGTGCCAGGCCCAGAACGGGCCGAACCTGGTCGAGTTCCCTTCTTTCTCCAACTTGGCTCCTGCCATAGCCTCACCAGGGGCAGAACATGACCCTCAGAAGGTTCTCCAACTGACGGCACTCGAAAAGCTCGATTCGTTTGTGAGTTATGAATTTCCTCGGTTTAATACTATGGAAAATCGTAAATCACAAACGACACGAGATTTTCGAGTTCCGTCAGTGGGAGCACTTTCTAAAAATCATGTTTTACCATTGGGGAGGCTTTGACACGCTCAAAGTTCAACCAAAATGGGGGTTGGCCTTGTTTGGAGGTGCCAGGCCCAGAACGGGCCGAACCTGGCCGAGTTCCCTTCTTTCTCCAACTTGGCTCGTGCCATAGCCTCACCAGGGGCAGAACATGACCCTCAGAAGGTTCTCCAACTGACGGCACTCGAAAAGCTCGATTCGTTTGTGAGTTATGAATTTCCTCGGTTTAATACTACGGAAAATCGTAAATCACAAACGACACGAGATTTTCGAGTTCCGTCAGTTGGAGCACTTTCTAAAAATCATGTTTTACCATTGGGGAGGCTTTGACACGCTCAAAGTTCAACCAAAATGGGGGTTGGCCTTGTTTGGAGGTGCCAGGCCCAGAACGGGTCGAACCTGGCCGAGTGCCCTTCTTTCTCCAACTTGGCTCGTGCCATAGCCTCACCAGGGGAAGAACATGACCCTCAGAAGGTTCTCCAACTGACGGCACTCGAAAAGCTCGATTCGTTTGTGAGTTATGAATTTCCTCGGTATAATACTATGGAAAATCGTAAATCATAAACGACACGAGATTTTCGAGTTCCGTCAGTTGGAGCACTTTCTAAAAATCATGTTTTACCATTGGGGAGGCTTTGACACGCTCAAAGTTCAACCAAAATGGGGGTTGGCCTTGTTTGGAGGTGCCAGGCCCAGAACGGGCCGAACCTGGCCGAGTTCCCTTCTTTCTCCAACTTGGCTCATGCCATAGCCTCACCAGGGGCAGAACATGACCCTCAGAAGGTTCTCCAACTGACGGCACTCGAAAAGCTCGATTCGTTTGTGAGTTATGAATTTCCTCGGTTTAATACTATGGAAAATCGTAAATCACAAACGACACGAGATTTTCGAGTTCCGTCAGTGGGAGCAATTTCTAAAAATCATGTTTTACCATTGGGGAGGCTTTGAGACGCTCAAAGTTCAACCAAAATGGGGGTTGGCCTTGTTTGGAAGTGCCAGGCCCAGAACGGGCCGAACCTGGCCGAGTTCCCTTCTTTCTCCAACTTGGCTCGTGCCATAGCCTCACCAGGGGCAGAACATGACCCTCAGAAGGTTCTCCAACTGACGGCACTCGAAAAGCTCGATTCGTTTGTGAGTTATGAATTTCCTCGGTTTAATACTATGGAAAATCGTAAATCATAAACGAGACGAGATTTTCGAGTTCCGTCAGTTGGAGCACTTTCTAAAAATCATGTTTTATCATTGGGGAGGCTTTGACACGCTCAAAGTTCAACCAAAATGGGGGTTGGCCTTGTTTGGAGGTGCCAGGCCCAGAACGGGCCGAACCTGGCCGAGTTCCCTTCTTTCTCCAACTTGGCTCGTGCCATAGCCTCACCAGGGGCAGAACATGACCCTCAGAAGGTTCTCCAACTGACGGCACTCGAAAAGCTCGATTCGTTTGTGAGTTATGAATTTCCTCGGTTTAATACTACGGAAAATCGTAAATCACAAACGACACGAGATTTTCGAGTTCCGTCAGTTGGAGCACTTTCTAAAAATCATGTTTTACCATTGGGGAGGCTTTGACACGCTCAAAGTTCAACCAAAATGGGGGTTGGCCTTGTTTGGAGGTGCCAGGCCCAGAACGGGTCGAACCTGGCCGAGTTCCCTTCTTTCTCCAACTTGGCTCGTGCCATAGCCTCACCAGGGGAAGAACATGACCCTCAGAAGGTTCTCCAACTGACGGCACTCGAAAAGCTCGATTCGTTTGTGAGTTATGAATTTCCTCGGTTTAATACTATGGAAAATCGTAAATCATAAACGAGACGAGATTTTCGAGTTCCGTCAGTTGGAGCACTTTCTAAAAATCATGTTTTATCATTGGGGAGGCTTTGACACGCTCAAAGTTCAACCAAAATGGGGGTTGGCCTTGTTTGGAGGTGCCAGGCCCAGAACGGGCCGAACCTGGCCGAGTTCCCTTCTTTCTCCGACTTGGCTCATGCCATAGCCTCACCAGGGGCAGAACATGACCCTCAGAAGGTTCTCCAACTGACGGCACTCGAAAAGCTCGATTCGTTTGTGAGTTATGAATTTCCTCGGTTTAATACTATGGAAAATCGTAAATCACAAACGACACGAGATTTTCGAGTTCCGTCAGTGGGAGCACTTTCTAAAAATCATGTTTTACCATTGGGGAGGCTTTGACACGCTCAAAGTTCAACCAAAATGGGGGTTGGCCTTGTTTGGAGGTGCCAGGCCCAGAACGGGCCGAACCTGGCCGAGTTCCCTTCTTTCTCCAACTTGGCTCGTGCCATAGCCTCACCAGGGGCAGAACATGACCCTCAGAAGGTTCTCCAACTGACGGCACTCGAAAAGCTCGATTCGTTTGTGAGTTATGAATTTCCTCGGTTTAATACTACGGAAAATCGTAAATCACAAACGACACGAGATTTTCGAGTTCCGTCAGTTGGAGCACTTTCTAAAAATCATGTTTTACCATTGGGGAGGCTTTGACACGCTCAAAGTTCAACCAAAATGGGGGTTGGCCTTGTTTGGAGGTGCCAGGCCCAGAACGGGTCGAACCTGGCCGAGTGCCCTTCTTTCTCCAACTTGGCTCGTGCCATAGCCTCACCAGGGGAAGAACATGACCCTCAGAAGGTTCTCCAACTGACGGCACTCGAAAAGCTCGATTCGTTTGTGAGTTATGAATTTCCTCGGTTTAATACTATGGAAAATCGTAAATCATAAACGAGACGAGATTTTCGAGTTCCGTCAGTTGGAGCACTTTCTAAAAATCATGTTTTATCATTGGGGAGGCTTTGACACGCTCAAAGTTCAACCAAAATGGGGGTTGGCCTTGTTTGGAGGTGCCAGGCCCAGAACGGGCCGAACCTGGCCGAGTTCCCTTCTTTCTCCAACTTGGCTCGTGCCATAGCCTCACCAGGGGCAGAACATGACCCTCAGAAGGTTCTCCAACTGACGGCACTCGAAAAGCTCGATTCGTTTGTGAGTTATGAATTTCCTCGGTTTAATACTACGGAAAATCGTAAATCACAAACGACACGAGATTTTCGAGTTCCGTCAGTTGGAGCACTTTCTAAAAATCATGTTTTACCATTGGGGAGGCTTTGACACGCTCAAAGTTCAACCAAAATGGGGGTTGGCCTTGTTTGGAGGTGCCAGGCCCAGAACGGGTCGAACCTGGCCGAGTGCCCTTCTTTCTCCAACTTGGCTCGTGCCATAGCCTCACCAGGGGAAGAACATGACCCTCAGAAGGTTCTCCAACTGACGGCACTCGAAAAGCTCGATTCGTTTGTGAGTTATGAATTTCCTCGGTTTAATACTATGGAAAATCGTAAATCATAAACGAGACGAGATTTTCGAGTTCCGTCAGTTGGAGCACTTTCTAAAAATCATGTTTTATCATTGGGGAGGCTTTGACACGCTCAAAGTTCAACCAAAATGGGGGTTGGCCTTGTTTGGAGGTGCCAGGCCCAGAACGGGCCGAACCTGGCCGAGTTCCCTTCTTTCTCCAACTTGGCTCGTGCCATAGCCTCACCAGGGGCAGAACATGACCCTCAGAAGGTTCTCCAACTGACGGCACTCGAAAAGCTCGATTCGTTTGTGAGTTATGAATTTCCTCGGTTTAATACTACGGAAAATCGTAAATCACAAACGACACGAGATTTTCGAGTTCCGTCAGTTGGAGCACTTTCTAAAAATCATGTTTTACCATTGGGGAGGCTTTGACACGCTCAAAGTTCAACCAAAATGGGGGTTGGCCTTGTTTGGAGGTGCCAGGCCCAGAACGGGTCGAACCTGGCCGAGTTCCCTTCTTTCTCCAACTTGGCTCGTGCCATAGCCTCACCAGGGGAAGAACATGACCCTCAGAAGGTTCTCCAACTGACGGCACTCGAAAAGCTCGATTCGTTTGTGAGTTATGAATTTCCTCGGTATAATACTATGGAAAATCGTAAATCATAAACGACACGAGATTTTCGAGTTCCGTCAGTTGGAGCACTTTCTAAAAATCATGTTTTACCATTGGGGAGGCTTTGACACGCTCAAAGTTCAACCAAAATGGGGGTTGGCCTTGTTTGGAGGTGCCAGGCCCAGAACGGGCCGAACCTGGCCGAGTTCCCTTCTTTCTCCAACTTGGCTCATGCCATAGCCTCACCAGGGGCAGAACATGACCCTCAGAAGGTTCTCCAACTGACGGCACTCGAAAAGCTCGATTCGTTTGTGAGTTATGAATTTCCTCGGTTTAATACTATGGAAAATCGTAAATCACAAACGACACGAGATTTTCGAGTTCCGTCAGTGGGAGCAATTTCTAAAAATCATGTTTTACCATTGGGGAGGCTTTGAGACGCTCAAAGTTCAACCAAAATGGGGGTTGGCCTTGTTTGGAAGTGCCAGGCCCAGAACGGGCCGAACCTGGCCGAGTTCCCTTCTTTCTCCAACTTGGCTCGTGCCATAGCCTCACCAGGGGCAGAACATGACCCTCAGAAGGTTCTCCAACTGACGGCACTCGAAAAGCTCGATTCGTTTGTGAGTTATGAATTTCCTCGGTTTAATACTATGGAAAATCGTAAATCATAAACGACACGAGATTTTCGAGTTCCGTCAGTTGGAGCACTTTCTAAAAATCATGTTTTATCATTGGGGAGGCTTTGACACGCTCAAAGTTCAACCAAAATGGGGGTTGGCCTTGTTTGGAGGTGCCAGGCCCAGAACGGGCCGAACCTGGTCGAGTTCCCTTCTTTCTCCAACTTGGCTCCTGCCATAGCCTCACCAGGGGCAGAACATGACCCTCAGAAGGTTCTCCAACTGACGGCACTCGAAAAGCTCGATTCGTTTGTGAGTTATGAATTTCCTCGGTTTAATACTATGGAAAATCGTAAATCACAAACGACACGAGATTTTCGAGTTCCGTCAGTGGGAGCACTTTCTAAAAATCATGTTTTACCATTGGGGAGGCTTTGACACGCTCAAAGTTCAACCAAAATGGGGGTTGGCCTTGTTTGGAGGTGCCAGGCCCAGAACGGGCCGAACCTGGCCGAGTTCCCTTCTTTCTCCAACTTGGCTCGTGCCATAGCCTCACCAGGGGCAGAACATGACCCTCAGAAGGTTCTCCAACTGACGGCACTCGAAAAGCTCGATTCGTTTGTGAGTTATGAATTTCCTCGGTTTAATACTACGGAAAATCGTAAATCACAAACGACACGAGATTTTCGAGTTCCGTCAGTTGGAGCACTTTCTAAAAATCATGTTTTACCATTGGGGAGGCTTTGACACGCTCAAAGTTCAACCAAAATGGGGGTTGGCCTTGTTTGGAGGTGCCAGGCCCAGAACGGGTCGAACCTGGCCGAGTGCCCTTCTTTCTCCAACTTGGCTCGTGCCATAGCCTCACCAGGGGAAGAACATGACCCTCAGAAGGTTCTCCAACTGACGGCACTCGAAAAGCTCGATTCGTTTGTGAGTTATGAATTTCCTCGGTATAATACTATGGAAAATCGTAAATCATAAACGACACGAGATTTTCGAGTTCCGTCAGTTGGAGCACTTTCTAAAAATCATGTTTTACCATTGGGGAGGCTTTGACACGCTCAAAGTTCAACCAAAATGGGGGTTGGCCTTGTTTGGAGGTGCCAGGCCCAGAACGGGCCGAACCTGGCCGAGTTCCCTTCTTTCTCCAACTTGGCTCATGCCATAGCCTCACCAGGGGCAGAACATGACCCTCAGAAGGTTCTCCAACTGACGGCACTCGAAAAGCTCGATTCGTTTGTGAGTTATGAATTTCCTCGGTTTAATACTATGGAAAATCGTAAATCACAAACGACACGAGATTTTCGAGTTCCGTCAGTGGGAGCAATTTCTAAAAATCATGTTTTACCATTGGGGAGGCTTTGAGACGCTCAAAGTTCAACCAAAATGGGGGTTGGCCTTGTTTGGAAGTGCCAGGCCCAGAACGGGCCGAACCTGGCCGAGTTCCCTTCTTTCTCCAACTTGGCTCGTGCCATAGCCTCACCAGGGGCAGAACATGACCCTCAGAAGGTTCTCCAACTGACGGCACTCGAAAAGCTCGATTCGTTTGTGAGTTATGAATTTCCTCGGTTTAATACTATGGAAAATCGTAAATCATAAACGACACGAGATTTTCGAGTTCCGTCAGTTGGAGCACTTTCTAAAAATCATGTTTTATCATTGGGGAGGCTTTGACACGCTCAAAGTTCAACCAAAATGGGGGTTGGCCTTGTTTGGAGGTGCCAGGCCCAGAACGGGCCGAACCTGGTCGAGTTCCCTTCTTTCTCCAACTTGGCTCCTGCCATAGCCTCACCAGGGGCAGAACATGACCCTCAGAAGGTTCTCCAACTGACGGCACTCGAAAAGCTCGATTCGTTTGTGAGTTATGAATTTCCTCGGTTTAATACTATGGAAAATCGTAAATCACAAACGACACGAGATTTTCGAGTTCCGTCAGTGGGAGCACTTTCTAAAAATCATGTTTTACCATTGGGGAGGCTTTGACACGCTCAAAGTTCAACCAAAATGGGGGTTGGCCTTGTTTGGAGGTGCCAGGCCCAGAACGGGCCGAACCTGGCCGAGTTCCCTTCTTTCTCCAACTTGGCTCGTGCCATAGCCTCACCAGGGGCAGAACATGACCCTCAGAAGGTTCTCCAACTGACGGCACTCGAAAAGCTCGATTCGTTTGTGAGTTATGAATTTCCTCGGTTTAATACTACGGAAAATCGTAAATCACAAACGACACGAGATTTTCGAGTTCCGTCAGTTGGAGCACTTTCTAAAAATCATGTTTTACCATTGGGGAGGCTTTGACACGCTCAAAGTTCAACCAAAATGGGGGTTGGCCTTGTTTGGAGGTGCCAGGCCCAGAACGGGTCGAACCTGGCCGAGTGCCCTTCTTTCTCCAACTTGGCTCGTGCCATAGCCTCACCAGGGGAAGAACATGACCCTCAGAAGGTTCTCCAACTGACGGCACTCGAAAAGCTCGATTCGTTTGTGAGTTATGAATTTCCTCGGTTTAATACTATGGAAAATCGTAAATCATAAACGACACGAGATTTTCGAGTTCCGTCAGTTGGAGCACTTTCTAAAAATCATGTTTTATCATTGGGGAGGCTTTGACACGCTCAAAGTTCAACCAAAATGGGGGTTGGCCTTGTTTGGAGGTGCCAGGCCCAGAACGGGCCGAACCTGGCCGAGTTCCCTTCTTTCTCCAACTTGGCTCATGCCATAGCCACACCAGGGGCAGAACATGACCCTCAGAAGGTTCTCCAACTGACGGCACTCGAAAAGCTCGATTCGTTTGTTAGTTATGAATTTCCTCGGTTTAATACTATGGAAAATCGTAAATCACAAACGACACGAGATTTTCGAGTTCCGTCAGTGGGAGCACTTTCTAAAAATCATGTTTTACCATTGGGGAGGCTTTGACACGCTCAAAGTTCAACCAAAATGGGGGTTGGCCTTGTTTGGAGGTGCCAGGCCCAGAACGGGCCGAACCTGGCCGAGTTCCCTTCTTTCTCCAACTTGGCTCGTGCCATAGCCTCACCAGGGGCAGAACATGACCCTCAGAAGGTTCTCCAACTGACGGCACTCGAAAAGCTCGATTCGTTTGTGAGTTATGAATTTCCTCGGTTTAATACTACGGAAAATCGTAAATCACAAACGACACGAGATTTTCGAGTTCCGTCAGTTGGAGCACTTTCTAAAAATCATGTTTTACCATTGGGGAGGCTTTGACACGCTCAAAGTTCAACCAAAATGGGGGTTGGCCTTGTTTGGAGGTGCCAGGCCCAGAACGGGTCGAACCTGGCCGAGTTCCCTTCTTTCTCCAACTTGGCTCGTCCCATAGCCTCACCAGGGGAAGAACATGACCCTCAGAAGGTTCTCCAACTGACGGCACTCGAAAAGCTCGATTCGTTTGTGAGTTATGAATTTCCTCGGTATAATACTATGGAAAATCGTAAATCACAAACGACACGAGATTTTCGAGTTCCGTCAGTTGCAGCACTTTCTAAAAATCATGTTTTACCATTGGGGAGGCTTTGACACGCTCAAAGTCAACCAAAATGGGGGTTGGCCTTGTTTGGTGGTGCCAGGCCCAGAACGGGCCGAACCTGGCCGAGTTCCCTTCTTTCTCCAACTTGGCTCGTGCCACAGCCTCACCAGGGGCAGAACATGACCCTCAGAAGGTTCTCCAATTGACGGCACTCGAAAAGCTCGATTCGTTTGTGAGTTATGAATTTCCTCGGTTTAATACTATGGAAAATCGTAAATCACAAACGACACGAGATTTTCGAGTTCCGTCAGTGGGAGCACTTTCTAAAAATCATGTTTTACCATTGGGGAGGCTTTGACACGCTCAAAGTTCAACCAAAATGGGGGTTGGCCTTGTTTGGAGGTGCCAGGCCCAGAACGGGCCGAACCTGGCCGAGTTCCCTTCTTTCTCCAACTTGGCTCGTGCCATAGCCTCACCAGGGGAAGAACATGACCCTCAGAAGGTTCTCCAACTGACGGCACTCGAAAAGCTCGATTCGTTTGTGAGTTATGAATTTCCTCGGTTTAATACTATGGAAAATCGTAAATCACAAACGACACGAGATTTTCGAGTTCCGTCAGTGGGAGCAATTTCTAAAAATCATGTTTTACCATTGGGGAGGCTTTGAGACGCTCAAAGTTCAACCAAAATGGGGGTTGGCCTTGTTTGGTGGTGCCAGGCCCAGAACGGGCCGAACCTGGCCGAGTTCCCTTCTTTCTCCAACTTGGCTCGTGCCACAGCCTCACCAGGGGCAGAACATGACCCTCAGAAGGTTCTCCAATTGACGGCACTCTAAAAGCTCGATTCGTTTGTGAGTTATGAATTTCCTCGGTTTAATACTATGGAAAATCGTAAATCACAAACGACACGAGATTTTCGAGTTCCGTCAGTTGGTGCAATTTCTAAAAATCATGTTTTACCATTGGGGAGGCTTTGACACGCTCAAAGTTCAACTAAAATGGGGGTTGGCCTTGTTTGGAGGTGCCAGGCCCAGAACGGGCCGAACCTGGCCGAGTTCCCTTCTTTCTCCAACTTGGCTCGTGCCATAGCCTCACCAGGGGTAGAACATGACCCTCAGAAGGTTCTCCAACTGACGGCACTCGAAAAGCTCGATTCGTTTGTGAGTTATGAATTTCCTCGGTTTAATACTATGGAAAATCGTAAATCATAAACGACACGAGATTTTCGAGTTCCGTCAGTTGGAGCACTTTCTAAAAATCATGTTTTATCATTGGGGAGGCTTTGACACGCTCAAAGTTCAACCAAAATGGGGGTTGGCCTTGTTTGGAGGTGCCAGGCCCAGAACGGGCCGAACCTGGCCGAGTTCCCTTCTTTCTCCAACTTGGCTCATGCCATAGCCACACCAGGGGCAGAACATGACCCTCAGAAGGTTCTCCAACTGACGGCACTCGAAAAGCTCGATTCGTTTGTGAGTTATGAATTTCCTCGGTTTAATACTATGGAAAATCGTAAATCATAAACGACACGAGATTTTCGAGTTCCGTCAGTTGGAGCACTTTCTAAAAATCATGTTTTATCATTGGGGAGGCTTTGACACGCTCAAAGTTCAACCAAAATGGGGGTTGGCCTTGTTTGGAGGTGCCAGGCCCAGAACGGGCCGAACCTGGCCGAGTTCCCTTCTTTCTCCAACTTGGCTCATGCCATAGCCACACCAGGGGCAGAACATGACCCTCAGAAGGTTCTCCAACTGACGGCACTCGAAAAGCTCGATTCGTTTGTTAGTTATGAATTTCCTCGGTTTAATACTATGGAAAATCGTAAATCACAAACGACACGAGATTTTCGAGTTCCGTCAGTGGGAGCACTTTCTAAAAATCATGTTTTACCATTGGGGAGGCTTTGACACGCTCAAAGTTCAACCAAAATGGGGGTTGGCCTTGTTTGGAGGTGCCAGGCCCAGAACGGGCCGAACCTGGCCGAGTTCCCTTCTTTCTCCAACTTGGCTCATGCCTTAGCCTCACCAGGGGCAGAACATGACCCTCAGAAGGTTCTCCAACTGACGGCACTCGAAAAGCTCGATTCGTTTGTGAGTTATGAATTTCCTCGGTTTAATACTATGGAAAATCGTAAATCACAAACGACACGAGATTTTCGAGTTCCGTCAGTGGGAGCACTTTCTAAAAATCATGTTTTACCATTGGGGAGGCTTTGACACGCTCAAAGTTCAACCAAAATGGGGGTTGGCCTTGTTTGGAGGTGCCAGGCCCAGAACGGGCCGAACATGGCCGAGTTCCCTTCTTTCTCCAACTTGGCTCGTGCCATAGCCTCACCAGGGGCAGAACATGACCCTCAGAAGGTTCTCCAACTGACGGCACTCGAAAAGCTAGATTCGTTTGTGAGTTATGAATTTCCTCGGTTTAATACTATGGAAAATCGTAAATCACAAACGACACGAGATTTTCGAGTTCCGTCAGTTGCAGCACTTTCTAAAAATCATGTTTTACCATTGGGGAGGCTTTGACACGCTCAAAGTCAACCAAAATGGGGGTTGGCCTTGTTTGGTGGTGCCAGGCCCAGAACGGGCCGAACCTGGCCGAGTTCCCTTCTTTCTCCAACTTGGCTCGTGCCACAGCCTCACCAGGGGCAGAACATGACCCTCAGAAGGTTCTCCAATTGACGGCACTCTAAAAGCTCGATTCGTTTGTGAGTTATGAATTTCCTCGGTTTAATACTATGGAAAATCGTAAATCACAAACGACACGAGATTTTCGAGTTCCGTCAGTTGGTGCAATTTCTAAAAATCATGTTTTACCATTGGGGAGGCTTTGACACGCTCAAAGTTCAACTAAAATGGGGGTTGGCCTTGTTTGGAGGTGCCAGGCCCAGAACGGGCCGAACCTGGCCGAGTTCCCTTCTTTCTCCAACTTGGCTCGTGCCATAGCCTCACCAGGGGTAGAACATGACCCTCAGAAGGTTCTCCAACTGACGGCATTCGAAAAGCTCGATTCGTTTGTGAGTTATGAATTTCCTCGGTTTAATACTATGGAAAATCGTAAATCACAAACGACACGAGATTTTCGAGTTCCGTCAGTTGCAGCACTTTCTAAAAATCATGTTTTACCATTGGGGAGGCTTTGACACGCTCAAAGTCAACCAAAATGGGGGTTGGCCTTGTTTGGTGGTGCCAGGCCCAGAACGGGCCGAACCTGGCCGAGTTCCCTTCTTTCTCCAACTTGGCTCGTGCCACAGCCTCACCAGGGGCAGAACATGACCCTCAGAAGGTTCTCCAATTGACGGCACTCGAAAAGCTCGATTCGTTTGTGAGTTATGAATTTCCTCGGTTTAATACTATGGAAAATCGTAAATCACAAACGACACGAGATTTTCGAGTTCCGTCAGTGGGAGCACTTTCTAAAAATCATGTTTTACCATTGGGGAGGCTTTGACACGCTCAAAGTTCAACCAAAATGGGGGTTGGCCTTGTTTGGAGGTGCCAGGCCCAGAACGGGCCGAACCTGGCCGAGTTCCCTTCTTTCTCCAACTTGGCTCGTGCCATAGCCTCACCAGGGGAAGAACATGACCCTCAGAAGGTTCTCCAACTGACGGCACTCGAAAAGCTCGATTCGTTTGTGAGTTATGAATTTCCTCGGTTTAATACTATGGAAAATCGTAAATCACAAACGACACGAGATTTTCGAGTTCCGTCAGTGGGAGCAATTTCTAAAAATCATGTTTTACCATTGGGGAGGCTTTGAGACGCTCAAAGTTCAACCAAAATGGGGGTTGGCCTTGTTTGGTGGTGCCAGGCCCAGAACGGGCCGAACCTGGCCGAGTTCCCTTCTTTCTCCAACTTGGCTCGTGCCACAGCCTCACCAGGGGCAGAACATGACCCTCAGAAGGTTCTCCAATTGACGGCACTCTAAAAGCTCGATTCGTTTGTGAGTTATGAATTTCCTCGGTTTAATACTATGGAAAATCGTAAATCACAAACGACACGAGATTTTCGAGTTCCGTCAGTTGGTGCAATTTCTAAAAATCATGTTTTACCATTGGGGAGGCTTTGACACGCTCAAAGTTCAACTAAAATGGGGGTTGGCCTTGTTTGGAGGTGCCAGGCCCAGAACGGGCCGAACCTGGCCGAGTTCCCTTCTTTCTCCAACTTGGCTCGTGCCATAGCCTCACCAGGGGTAGAACATGACCCTCAGAAGGTTCTCCAACTGACGGCACTCGAAAAGCTCGATTCGTTTGTGAGTTATGAATTTCCTCGGTTTAATACTATGGAAAATCGTAAATCATAAACGACACGAGATTTTCGAGTTCCGTCAGTTGGAGCACTTTCTAAAAATCATGTTTTATCATTGGGGAGGCTTTGACACGCTCAAAGTTCAACCAAAATGGGGGTTGGCCTTGTTTGGAGGTGCCAGGCCCAGAACGGGCCGAACCTGGCCGAGTTCCCTTCTTTCTCCAACTTGGCTCATGCCATAGCCACACCAGGGGCAGAACATGACCCTCAGAAGGTTCTCCAACTGACGGCACTCGAAAAGCTCGATTCGTTTGTTAGTTATGAATTTCCTCGGTTTAATACTATGGAAAATCGTAAATCACAAACGACACGAGATTTTCGAGTTCCGTCAGTGGGAGCACTTTCTAAAAATCATGTTTTACCATTGGGGAGGCTTTGACACGCTCAAAGTTCAACCAAAATGGGGGTTGGCCTTGTTTGGAGGTGCCAGGCCCAGAACGGGCCGAACCTGGCCGAGTTCCCTTCTTTCTCCAACTTGGCTCGTGCCATAGCCTCACCAGGGGCAGAACATGACCCTCAGAAGGTTCTCCAACTGACGGCACTCGAAAAGCTCGATTCGTTTGTGAGTTATGAATTTCCTCGGTTTAATACTACGGAAAATCGTAAATCACAAACGACACGAGATTTTCGAGTTCCGTCAGTTGGAGCACTTTCTAAAAATCATGTTTTACCATTGGGGAGGCTTTGACACGCTCAAAGTTCAACCAAAATGGGGGTTGGCCTTGTTTGGAGGTGCCAGGCCCAGAACGGGTCGAACCTGGCCGAGTTCCCTTCTTTCTCCAACTTGGCTCGTCCCATAGCCTCACCAGGGGAAGAACATGACCCTCAGAAGGTTCTCCAACTGACGGCACTCGAAAAGCTCGATTCGTTTGTGAGTTATGAATTTCCTCGGTATAATACTATGGAAAATCGTAAATCATAAACGACACGAGATTTTCGAGTTCCGTCAGTTGGAGCACTTTCTAAAAATCATGTTTTATCATTGGAGAGGCTTTGACACGCTCAAAGTTCAACCAAAATGGGGGTTGGCCTTGTTTGGAGGTGCCAGGCCCAGAACGGGCCGAACCTGGCCGAGTTCCCTTCTTTCTCCAACTTGGCTCATGCCATAGCCTCACCAGGGGCAGAACATGACCCTCAGAAGGTTCTCCAACTGACGGCACTCGAAAAGCTCGATTCGTTTGTGAGTTATGAATTTCCTCGGTTTAATACTATGGAAAATCGTAAATCACAAACGACACGAGATTTTCGAGTTCCGTCAGTGGGAGCAATTTCTAAAAATCATGTTTTACCATTGGGGAGGCTTTGAGACGCTCAAAGTTCAACCAAAATGGGGGTTGGCCTTGTTTGGTGGTGCCAGGCCCAGAACGGGCCGAACCTGGCCGAGTTCCCTTCTTTCTCCAACTTGGCTCGTGCCACAGCCTCACCAGGGGCAGAACATGACCCTCAGAAGGTTCTCCAATTGACGGCACTCTAAAAGCTCGATTCGTTTGTGAGTTATGAATTTCCTCGGTTTAATACTATGGAAAATCGTAAATCACAAACGACACGAGATTTTCGAGTTCCGTCAGTTGGTGCAATTTCTAAAAATCATGTTTTACCATTGGGGAGGCTTTGACACGCTCAAAGTTCAACTAAAATGGGGGTTGGCCTTGTTTGGAGGTGCCAGGCCCAGAACGGGCCGAACCTGGCCGAGTTCCCTTCTTTCTCCAACTTGGCTCGTGCCATAGCCTCACCAGGGGTAGAACATGACCCTCAGAAGGTTCTCCAACTGACGGCACTCGAAAAGCTCGATTCGTTTGTGAGTTATGAATTTCCTCGGTTTAATACTATGGAAAATCGTAAATCACAAACGACACGAGATTTTCGAGTTCCGTCAGTTGCAGCACTTTCTAAAAATCATGTTTTACCATTGGGGAGGCTTTGACACGCTCAAAGTCAACCAAAATGGGGGTTGGCCTTGTTTGGTGGTGCCAGGCCCAGAACGGGCCGAACCTGGCCGAGTTCCCTTCTTTCTCCAACTTGGCTCGTGCCACAGCCTCACCAGGGGCAGAACATGACCCTCAGAAGGTTCTCCAATTGACGGCACTCGAAAAGCTCGATTCGTTTGTGAGTTATGAATTTCCTCGGTTTAATACTATGGAAAATCGTAAATCACAAACGACACGAGATTTTCGAGTTCCGTCAGTGGGAGCACTTTCTAAAAATCATGTTTTACCATTGGGGAGGCTTTGACACGCTCAAAGTTCAACCAAAATGGGGGTTGGCCTTGTTTGGAGGTGCCAGGCCCAGAACGGGCCGAACCTGGCCGAGTTCCCTTCTTTCTCCAACTTGGCTCGTGCCATAGCCTCACCAGGGGAAGAACATGACCCTCAGAAGGTTCTCCAACTGACGGCACTCGAAAAGCTCGATTCGTTTGTGAGTTATGAATTTCCTCGGTTTAATACTATGGAAAATCGTAAATCATAAACGACACGAGATTTTCGAGTTCCGTCAGTTGGAGCACTTTCTAAAAATCATGTTTTATCATTGGGGAGGCTTTGACACGCTCAAAGTTCAACCAAAATGGGGGTTGGCCTTGTTTGGAGGTGCCAGGCCCAGAACGGGCCGAACGTGGCCGAGTTCCCTTCTTTCTCCAACTTGGCTCATGCCTTAGCCTCACCAGGGGCAGAACATGACCCTCAGAAGGTTCTCCAACTGACGGCACTCGAAAAGCTCGATTCGTTTGTGAGTTATGAATTTCCTCGGTTTAATACTATGGAAAATCGTAAATCACAAACGACACGAGATTTTCGAGTTCCGTCAGTGGGAGCACTTTCTAAAAATCATGTTTTACCATTGGGGAGGCTTTGACACGCTCAAAGTTCAACCAAAATGGGGGTTGGCCTTGTTTGGAGGTGCCAGGCCCAGAACGGGCCGAACATGGCCGAGTTCCCTTCTTTCTCCAACTTGGCTCGTGCCATAGCCTCACCAGGGGCAGAACATGACCCTCAGAAGGTTCTCCAACTGACGGCACTCGAAAAGCTAGATTCGTTTGTGAGTTATGAATTTCCTCGGTTTAATACTATGGAAAATCGTAAATCACAAACGACACGAGATTTTCGAGTTCCGTCAGTTGCAGCACTTTCTAAAAATCATGTTTTACCATTGGGGAGGCTTTGACACGCTCAAAGTCAACCAAAATGGGGGTTGGCCTTGTTTGGTGGTGCCAGGCCCAGAACGGGCCGAACCTGGCCGAGTTCCCTTCTTTCTCCAACTTGGCTCGTGCCACAGCCTCACCAGGGGCAGAACATGACCCTCAGAAGGTTCTCCAATTGACGGCACTCTAAAAGCTCGATTCGTTTGTGAGTTATGAATTTCCTCGGTTTAATACTATGGAAAATCGTAAATCACAAACGACACGAGATTTTCGAGTTCCGTCAGTTGGTGCAATTTCTAAAAATCATGTTTTACCATTGGGGAGGCTTTGACACGCTCAAAGTTCAACTAAAATGGGGGTTGGCCTTGTTTGGAGGTGCCAGGCCCAGAACGGGCCGAACCTGGCCGAGTTCCCTTCTTTCTCCAACTTGGCTCGTGCCATAGCCTCACCAGGGGTAGAACATGACCCTCAGAAGGTTCTCCAACTGACGGCATTCGAAAAGCTCGATTCGTTTGTGAGTTATGAATTTCCTCGGTTTAATACTATGGAAAATCGTAAATCACAAACGACACGAGATTTTCGAGTTCCGTCAGTTGCAGCACTTTCTAAAAATCATGTTTTACCATTGGGGAGGCTTTGACACGCTCAAAGTCAACCAAAATGGGGGTTGGCCTTGTTTGGTGGTGCCAGGCCCAGAACGGGCCGAACCTGGCCGAGTTCCCTTCTTTCTCCAACTTGGCTCGTGCCACAGCCTCACCAGGGGCAGAACATGACCCTCAGAAGGTTCTCCAATTGACGGCACTCGAAAAGCTCGATTCGTTTGTGAGTTATGAATTTCCTCGGTTTAATACTATGGAAAATCGTAAATCACAAACGACACGAGATTTTCGAGTTCCGTCAGTGGGAGCACTTTCTAAAAATCATGTTTTACCATTGGGGAGGCTTTGACACGCTCAAAGTTCAACCAAAATGGGGGTTGGCCTTGTTTGGAGGTGCCAGGCCCAGAACGGGCCGAACCTGGCCGAGTTCCCTTCTTTCTCCAACTTGGCTCGTGCCATAGCCTCACCAGGGGAAGAACATGACCCTCAGAAGGTTCTCCAACTGACGGCACTCGAAAAGCTCGATTCGTTTGTGAGTTATGAATTTCCTCGGTTTAATACTATGGAAAATCGTAAATCATAAACGACACGAGATTTTCGAGTTCCGTCAGTTGGAGCATTTTCTAAAAATCATGTTTTATCATTGGGGAGGCTTTGACACGCTCAAAGTTCAACCAAAATGGGGGTTGGCCTTGTTTGGAGGTGCCAGGCCCAGAACGGGCCGAACCTGGCCGAGTTCCCTTCTTTCTCCAACTTGGCTCATGCCATAGCCTCACCAGGGGCAGAACATGACCCTCAGAAGGTTCTCCAACTGACGGCACTCGAAAAGCTCGATTCGTTTGTGAGTTACGAATTTCCTCGGTTTAATACTATGGAAAATCGTAAATTACAAACGACAAAAGATTTTCGAGTTCCGTCAGTTGGAGCACTTTCTAAAAATCATGTTTTACCATTAGGGAGGCTTTGACACGCTCAAAGTTCAACCAAAATGGGGGTTGCCCTTGTTTGGAGGTGCCAGGCCCAGAACGGGCCGAACCTGGCCGAGGTCCCTTCTTTCTCCAACATGGCCCGTGCCATAGCCTCACCAGGGGTAGAACATGACCCTCAGAAGGTTCTCCAACTGACGGCACTCGAAAAGCTCGATTCGTTTGTGAGTTATGAATTTCCTCGGTTTAATACTATGGAAAATCGTAAATTACAAACGACACGAGATTTTCGAGTTCCGTCAGTTGGAGCACATTCTAAAAATCATGTTTTACCATTGGGGAGGCTTTGACACGCTCAAAGTGTAACCAAAATGGGGGTTGGCCTTGTTTGGAGGTGCCAGGGCCAGAACGGGCCGAACCTGGCCGAGGTCCCTTCTTTCTCCAACATGGCCCGTGCCATAGCCTCACCAGGGGTAGAACATGACCCTCAGAAGGTTCTCCAACTGACGGCACTCGAAAAGCTCGATTCGTTTGTGAGTTACGAATTTCCTCGGTTTAATACTATTGAAAATCGTAAATTACAAACGACAAGAGATTTTCGAGTTCCGTCAGTTGGAGCACTTTCTAAAAATCATGTTTTACCATTAGGGAGGCTTTGACACGCTCAAAGTTCAACCAAAATGGGGGTTCGCCTTGTTTGGAGGTGCCAGGCCCAGAACAGGCCGAACCTGGCCGTGTTCCCTTCTTTCTCCAACTTGGCTCGTGCCATAGCCTCACCAGGGGCAGAACATGACCCTCAGAAGGTTCTCCAACTGACGGCACTCGAAAAGCTCGATTCGTTTGTGAGTTATGAATTTCCTCGGTTTAATACTATGGAAAATCGTAAATCACAAACGACACGAGATTTTCGAGTTCCGTCAGTTGGAGCACTTTCTAAAAATCATGTTTTACCATTATGGAGGCTTTGACACGCTCAAAGTTCAACCAAAATGGGGGTTGGCCTTGTTTGGAGGTGCCAGGGCCAGAACGGGCCGAACCTGGCCGAGTTTCCTTCTTTCTCCAACATGGCCCTTGCCATAGCCTCACCAGGGGTAGAACATGACCCTCAGAAGGTTCTTCAACTGACGGCACTCGAAAAGCTCGAT
Organism: Rubus parviflorus; assembly: GCA_029955375.1. NCBI lineage: Eukaryota > Viridiplantae > Streptophyta > Magnoliopsida > Rosales > Rosaceae > Rubus > Rubus parviflorus. Next base: position 20,156,497 of record JARGGL010000006.1, on the reverse strand, counting down.
TCGTTTGTGAGTTATGAATTTCCTCGGTTTAATACTATGGAAAATCGTAAATCACAAACGACACGAGATTTTCGAGTTCCGTCAGTTGGAGCACATTCTAAAAATCATGTTTTACCATTGGGGAGGCTTTGACACCCTCAAAGTTCAACCAAAATGGGGGTTGACCTTGTTTGGAGGTGCCAGGGCCAGAACGGGCCGAACCTGGCCGAGGTCCCTTCTTTCTCCAACATGGCCCGTGCCATAGCCTCCCCAGGGGTAGAACATGACCCTCAGAAGGTTCTCCAACTGACGGCACTCGAAAAACTCGATTCGTTTGTGAGTTACGAATTTCCAAGGTTTAATACTATGGAAAATCGTAAATTACAAACGACAAGAGATTTTCGAGTTCCGTCAGTTGGAGCACTTTTTAAAAATCATGTTTTACCATTAGGGAGGCTTTGACACGCTCAAAGTTCAACCAAAATGGGGGTTGGCCTTGTTTGGAGGTGCCAGGCCCAGAACGGGCCGAACCTGGCCGAGTTCCCTTCTTTCTCCAACTTGGCTCGTGCCATAGCCTCACCAGGGGCAGAACATGACCCTCAGAAGGTTCTCCAACTGACGGCACTCGAAAAGCTCGATTCGTTTGTGAGTTATGAATTTCCTCGGTTTAATACTATGGAAAATCGTAAATCACAAACGACACGAGATTTTCGAGTTCCGTCAGTTGGAGCACTTTCTAAAAATCATGTTTTACCATTGGGGAGGCTTTGACACGCTCAAAGTTCAACCAAAATGGGGGTTGACCTTGTTTGGACGTGCCAGGGCCAGAACGGGCCGAACCTGGCCGAGGTCCCTTCTTTCTCCAACATGGCCCGTGCCATAGCCTCCCCAGGGGTAGAACATGACCCTCAGAAGGTTCTCCAACTGACGGCACTCGAAAAGCTCGATTCGTTTGTGAGTTATGAATTTCCTCGGTTTAATACTATGGAAAATCGTAAATCACAAACGACACGAGATTTTCGAGTTCCGTCAGTTGCAGCACTTTCTAAAAATCATGTTTTACCATTGGGGAGGCTTTGACACGCTCAAAGTCAACCAAAATGGGGGTTGGCCTTGTTTGGTGGTGCCAGGCCCAGAACGGGCCGAACCTGGCCGAGTTCCCTTCTTTCTCCAACTTGGCTCGTGCCACAGCCTCACCAGGGGCAGAACATGACCCTCAGAAGGTTCTCCAATTGACGGCACTCGAAAAGCTCGATTCGTTTGTGAGTTATGAATTTCCTCGGTTTAATACTATGGAAAATCGTAAATCACAAACGACACGAGATTTTCGAGTTCCGTCAGTGGGAGCACTTTCTAAAAATCATGTTTTACCATTGGGGAGGCTTTGACACGCTCAAAGTTCAACCAAAATGGGGGTTGGCCTTGTTTGGAGGTGCCAGGCCCAGAACGGGCCGAACCTGGCCGAGTTCCCTTCTTTCTCCAACTTGGCTCGTGCCATAGCCTCACCAGGGGAAGAACATGACCCTCAGAAGGTTCTCCAACTGACGGCACTCGAAAAGCTCGATTCGTTTGTGAGTTATGAATTTCCTCGGTTTAATACTATGGAAAATCGTAAATTACAAACGACACGAGATTTTCGAGTTCCGTCAGTTGGAGCACATTCTAAAAATCATGTTTTACCATTGGGGAGGCTTTGACACGCTCAAAGTGTAACCAAAATGGGGGTTGGCCTTGTTTGGAGGTGCCAGGGCCAGAACGGGCCGAACCTGGCCGAGGTCCCTTCTTTCTCCAACATGGCCCGTGCCATAGCCTCACCAGGGGTAGAACATGACCCTCAGAAGGTTCTCCAACTGACGGCACTCGAAAAGCTCGATTCGTTTGTGAGTTACGAATTTCCTCGGTTTAATACTATTGAAAATCGTAAATTACAAACGACAAGAGATTTTCGAGTTCCGTCAGTTGGAGCACTTTCTAAAAATCATGTTTTACCATTAGGGAGGCTTTGACACGCTCAAAGTTCAACCAAAATGGGGGTTCGCCTTGTTTGGAGGTGCCAGGCCCAGAACAGGCCGAACCTGGCCGTGTTCCCTTCTTTCTCCAACTTGGCTCGTGCCATAGCCTCACCAGGGGCAGAACATGACCCTCAGAAGGTTCTCCAACTGACGGCACTCGAAAAGCTCGATTCGTTTGTGAGTTATGAATTTCCTCGGTTTAATACTATGGAAAATCGTAAATCACAAACGACACGAGATTTTCGAGTTCCGTCAGTTGGAGCACTTTCTAAAAATCATGTTTTACCATTATGGAGGCTTTGACACGCTCAAAGTTCAACCAAAATGGGGGTTGGCCTTGTTTGGAGGTGCCAGGGCCAGAACGGGCCGAACCTGGCCGAGTTTCCTTCTTTCTCCAACATGGCCCTTGCCATAGCCTCACCAGGGGTAGAACATGACCCTCAGAAGGTTCTTCAACTGACGGCACTCGAAAAGCTCGATTCGTTTGTGAGTTATGAATTTCCTCGGTTTAATACTATGGAAAATCGTAAATCACAAACGACACGAGATTTTCGAGTTCCGTCAGTTGGAGCACATTCTAAAAATCATGTTTTACCATTGGGGAGGCTTTGACACCCTCAAAGTTCAACCAAAATGGGGGTTGACCTTGTTTGGAGGTGCCAGGGCCAGAACGGGCCGAACCTGGCCGAGGTCCCTTCTTTCTCCAACATGGCCCGTGCCATAGCCTCCCCAGGGGTAGAACATGACCCTCAGAAGGTTCTCCAACTGACGGCACTCGAAAAACTCGATTCGTTTGTGAGTTACGAATTTCCAAGGTTTAATACTATGGAAAATCGTAAATTACAAACGACAAGAGATTTTCGAGTTCCGTCAGTTGGAGCACTTTTTAAAAATCATGTTTTACCATTAGGGAGGCTTTGACACGCTCAAAGTTCAACCAAAATGGGGGTTGGCCTTGTTTGGAGGTGCCAGGCCCAGAACGGGCCGAACCTGGCCGAGTTCCCTTCTTTCTCCAACTTGGCTCGTGCCATAGCCTCACCAGGGGCAGAACATGACCCTCAGAAGGTTCTCCAACTGACGGCACTCGAAAAGCTCGATTCGTTTGTGAGTTATGAATTTCCTCGGTTTAATACTATGGAAAATCGTAAATCACAAACGACACGAGATTTTCGAGTTCCGTCAGTTGGAGCACTTTCTAAAAATCATGTTTTACCATTGGGGAGGCTTTGACACGCTCAAAGTTCAACCAAAATGGGGGTTGACCTTGTTTGGACGTGCCAGGGCCAGAACGGGCCGAACCTGGCCGAGGTCCCTTCTTTCTCCAACATGGCCCGTGCCATAGCCTCCCCAGGGGTAGAACATGACCCTCAGAAGGTTCTCCAACTGACGGCACTCGAAAAGCTCGATTCGTTTGTGAGTTATGAATTTCCTCGGTTTAATACTATGGAAAATCGTAAATCACAAACGACACGAGATTTTCGAGTTCCGTCAGTTGCAGCACTTTCTAAAAATCATGTTTTACCATTGGGGAGGCTTTGACACGCTCAAAGTCAACCAAAATGGGGGTTGGCCTTGTTTGGTGGTGCCAGGCCCAGAACGGGCCGAACCTGGCCGAGTTCCCTTCTTTCTCCAACTTGGCTCGTGCCACAGCCTCACCAGGGGCAGAACATGACCCTCAGAAGGTTCTCCAATTGACGGCACTCGAAAAGCTCGATTCGTTTGTGAGTTATGAATTTCCTCGGTTTAATACTATGGAAAATCGTAAATCACAAACGACACGAGATTTTCGAGTTCCGTCAGTGGGAGCACTTTCTAAAAATCATGTTTTACCATTGGGGAGGCTTTGACACGCTCAAAGTTCAACCAAAATGGGGGTTGGCCTTGTTTGGAGGTGCCAGGCCCAGAACGGGCCGAACCTGGCCGAGTTCCCTTCTTTCTCCAACTTGGCTCGTGCCATAGCCTCACCAGGGGAAGAACATGACCCTCAGAAGGTTCTCCAACTGACGGCACTCGAAAAGCTCGATTCGTTTGTGAGTTATGAATTTCCTCGGTTTAATACTATGGAAAATCGTAAATCATAAACAACACGAGATTTTCGAGTTCCGTCAGTTGGAGCACTTTCTAAAAATCATGTTTTATCATTGGGGAGGCTTTGACACGCTCAAAGTTCAACCAAAATGGGGGTTGGCCTTGTTTGGAGGTGCCAGGCCCAGAACGGGCCGAACCTGGCCGAGTTCCCTTCTTTCTCCAACTTGGCTCATGCCATAGCCTCACCAGGGGCAGAACATGACCCTCAGAAGGTTCTCCAACTGACGGCACTCGAAAAGCTCGATTCGTTTGTGAGTTACGAATTTCCTCGGTTTAATACTATGGAAAATCGTAAATTACAAACGACAAGAGATTTTCGAGTTCCGTCAGTTGGAGCACTTTCTAAAAATCATGTTTTACCATTAGGGAGGCTTTGACACGCTCAAAGTTCAACCAAAATGGGGGTTGGCCTTGTTTGGAGGTGCCAGGCCCAGAACGGGCCGAACCTGGCCGAGGTCCCTTCTTTCTCCAACATGGCCCGTGCCATAGCCTCACCAGGGGTAGAACATGACCCTCAGAAGGTTCTCCAACTGACGGCACTCGAAAAGCTCGATTCGTTTGTGAGTTATGAATTTCCTCGGTTTAATACTATGGAAAATCGTAAATTACAAACGACAAGAGATTTTCGAGTTCCGTCAGTTGGAGCACTTTCTAAAAATCATGTTTTACCATTAGGGAGGCTTTGACACGCTCAAAGTTCAACCAAAATGGGGGTTGGCCTTGTTTGGAGGTGCCAGGCCCAGAACGGGCCGAACCTGGCCGAGGTCCCTTCTTTCTCCAACATGGCCCGTGCCATAGCCTCACCAGGGGTAGAACATGACCCTCAGAAGGTTCTCCAACTGACGGCACTCGAAAAGCTCGATTCGTTTGTGAGTTATGAATTTCCTCGGTTTAATACTATGGAAAATCGTAAATTACAAACGACACGAGATTTTCGAGTTCCGTCAGTTGGAGCACATTCTAAAAATCATGTTTTACCATTGGGGAGGCTTTGACACGCTCAAAGTGTAACCAAAATGGGGGTTGGCCTTGTTTGGAGGTGCCAGGGCCAGAACGGGCCGAACCTGGCCGAGGTCCCTTCTTTCTCCAACATGGCCCGTGCCATAGCCTCACCAGGGGTAGAACATGACCCTCAGAAGGTTCTCCAACTGACGGCACTCGAAAAGCTCGATTCGTTTGTGAGTTACGAATTTCCTCGGTTTAATACTATTGAAAATCGTAAATTACAAACGACAAGAGATTTTCGAGTTCCGTCAGTTGGAGCACTTTCTAAAAATCATGTTTTACCATTAGGGAGGCTTTGACACGCTCAAAGTTCAACCAAAATGGGGGTTCGCCTTGTTTGGAGGTGCCAGGCCCAGAACAGGCCGAACCTGGCCGTGTTCCCTTCTTTCTCCAACTTGGCCCGTGCCATAGCCTCACCAGGGGTAGAACATGACCCTCAGAAGGTTCTCCAACTGACGGCACTCGAAAAAATCGATTCGTTTGTGAGTTATGAATTTCCTCGGTTGAATACTATGGAAAATCGTAAATCACAAACGACACGAGATTTTCGAGTTCCGTCAGTTGGAGCACTTTCTAAAAATCATGTTTTACCATTATGGAGGCTTTGACACGCTCAAAGTTCAACCAAAATGGGGGTTGGCCTTGTTTGGAGGTGCCAGGGCCAGAACGGGCCGAACCTGGCCGAGTTTCCTTCTTTCTCCAACATGGCCCTTGCCATAGCCTCACCAGGGGTAGAACATGACCCTCAGAAGGTTCTTCAACTGACGGCACTCGAAAAGCTCGATTCGTTTGTGAGTTATGAATTTCCTCGGTTTAATACTATGGAAAATCGTAAATCACAAACGACACGAGATTTTCGAGTTCCGTCAGTTGGAGCACATTCTAAAAATCATGTTTTACCATTGGGGAGGCTTTGACACCCTCAAAGTTCAACCAAAATGGGGGTTGACCTTGTTTGGAGGTGCCAGGGCCAGAACGGGCCGAACCTGGCCGAGGTCATTTCTTTCTCCAACATGGCCCGTGCCATAGCCTCCCCAGGGGTAGAACATGACCCTCAGAAGGTTCTCCAACTGACGGCACTCGAAAAACTCGATTCGTTTGTGAGTTACGAATTTCCAAGGTTTAATACTATGGAAAATCGTAAATTACAAACGACAAGAGATTTTCGAGTTCCGTCAGTTGGAGCACTTTTTAAAAATCATGTTTTACCATTAGGGAGGCTTTGACACGCTCAAAGTTCAACCAAAATGGGGGTTGACCTTGTTTGGAGGTGCCAGGGCCAGAACGGGCCGAACCTGGCCGAGGTCATTTCTTTCTCCAACATGGCCCGTGCCATAGCCTCCCCAGGGGTAGAACATGACCCTCAGAAGGTTCTCCAACTGACGGCACTCGAAAAGCTCGATTCGTTTGTGAGTTATGAATTTCCTCGGTTTAATACTATGGAAAATCGTAAATCATAAACGACACGAGATTTTCGAGTTCCGTCAGTTGGAGCACTTTCTAAAAATCATGTTTTATCATTGGGGAGGCTTTGACACGCTCAAAGTTCAACCAAAATGGGGGTTGGCCTTGTTTGGAGGTGCCAGGCCCAGAACGGGCCGAACCTGGCCGAGTTCCCTTCTTTCTCCAACTTGGCTCATGCCATAGCCTCACCAGGGGCAGAACATGACCCTCAGAAGGTTCTCCAACTGACGGCACTCGAAAAGCTCGATTCGTTTGTGAGTTACGAATTTCCTCGGTTTAATACTATGGAAAATCGTAAATTACAAACGACAAGAGATTTTCGAGTTCCGTCAGTTGGAGCACTTTCTAAAAATCATGTTTTACCATTAGGGAGGCTTTGACACGCTCAAAGTTCAACCAAAATGGGGGTTGGCCTTGTTTGGAGGTGCCAGGCCCAGAACGGGCCGAACCTGGCCGAGGTCCCTTCTTTCTCCAACATGGCCCGTGCCATAGCCTCACCAGGGGTAGAACATGACCCTCAGAAGGTTCTCCAACTGACGGCACTCGAAAAGCTCGATTCGTTTGTGAGTTATGAATTTCCTCGGTTTAATACTATGGAAAATCGTAAATTACAAACGACACGAGATTTTCGAGTTCCGTCAGTTGGAGCACATTCTAAAAATCATGTTTTACCATTGGGGAGGCTTTGACACGCTCAAAGTGTAACCAAAATGGGGGTTGGCCTTGTTTGGAGGTGCCAGGGCCAGAACGGGCCGAACCTGGCCGAGGTCCCTTCTTTCTCCAACATGGCCCGTGCCATAGCCTCACCAGGGGTAGAACATGACCCTCAGAAGGTTCTCCAACTGACGGCACTCGAAAAGCTCGATTCGTTTGTGAGTTACGAATTTCCTCGGTTTAATACTATTGAAAATCGTAAATTACAAACGACAAGAGATTTTCGAGTTCCGTCAGTTGGAGCACTTTCTAAAAATCATGTTTTACCATTAGGGAGGCTTTGACACGCTCAAAGTTCAACCAAAATGGGGGTTCGCCTTGTTTGGAGGTGCCAGGCCCAGAACAGGCCGAACCTGGCCGTGTTCCCTTCTTTCTCCAACTTGGCCCGTGCCATAGCCTCACCAGGGGTAGAACATGACCCTCAGAAGGTTCTCCAACTGACGGCACTCGAAAAAATCGATTCGTTTGTGAGTTATGAATTTCCTCGGTTGAATACTATGGAAAATCGTAAATCACAAACGACACGAGATTTTCGAGTTCCGTCAGTTGGAGCACTTTCTAAAAATCATGTTTTACCATTATGGAGGCTTTGACACGCTCAAAGTTCAACCAAAATGGGGGTTGGCCTTGTTTGGAGGTGCCAGGGCCAGAACGGGCCGAACCTGGCCGAGTTTCCTTCTTTCTCCAACATGGCCCTTGCCATAGCCTCACCAGGGGTAGAACATGACCCTCAGAAGGTTCTTCAACTGACGGCACTCGAAAAGCTCGATTCGTTTGTGAGTTATGAATTTCCTCGGTTTAATACTATGGAAAATCGTAAATCACAAACGACACGAGATTTTCGAGTTCCGTCAGTTGGAGCACATTCTAAAAATCATGTTTTACCATTGGGGAGGCTTTGACACCCTCAAAGTTCAACCAAAATGGGGGTTGACCTTGTTTGGAGGTGCCAGGGCCAGAACGGGCCGAACCTGGCCGAGGTCATTTCTTTCTCCAACATGGCCCGTGCCATAGCCTCCCCAGGGGTAGAACATGACCCTCAGAAGGTTCTCCAACTGACGGCACTCGAAAAACTCGATTCGTTTGTGAGTTACGAATTTCCAAGGTTTAATACTATGGAAAATCGTAAATTACAAACGACAAGAGATTTTCGAGTTCCGTCAGTTGGAGCACTTTTTAAAAATCATGTTTTACCATTAGGGAGGCTTTGACACGCTCAAAGTTCAACCAAAATGGGGGTTGGCCTTGTTTGGAGGTGCCAGGCCCAGAACGGGCCGAACCTGGCCTAGTTCCCTTCTTTCTCCAACTTGGCTCGTGCCATAGCCTCACCAGGGGCAGAACATGACCCTCAGAAGGTTCTCCAACTGACGGCACTCGAAAAGCTCGATTCGTTTGTGAGTTATGAATTTCCTCGGTTTAATACTATGGAAAATCGTAAATCACAAACGACACGAGATTTTCGAGTTCCGTCAGTTGGAGCACTTTCTAAAAATCATGTTTTACCATTGGGGAGGCTTTGACACGCTCAAAGTTCAACCAAAATGGGGGTTGACCTTGTTTGGAGGTGCCAGGGCCAGAACGGGCCGAACCTGGCCGAGGTCCCTTCTTTCTCCAACATGGCCCGTGCCATAGCCTCACCAGGGGTAGAACATGACCCTCAGAAGGTTCTCCAACTGACGGCACTCGAAAAGCTCGATTCGTTTGTGAGTTACGAATTTCCTCGGTTTAATACTATGGAAAATCGTAAATTACAAACGACAAGAGATTTTCGAGTTCCGTCAGTTGGAGCACTTTCTAAAAATCATGTTTTACCATTAGGGAGGCTTTGACACGCTCAAAGTTCAACCAAAATGGGGGTTGGCCTTGTTTGGAGGTGCCAGGCCCAGAACGGGCCGAATCTGGCCGAGGTCCCTTCTTTCTCCAACATGGCCCGTGCCATAGCCTCACCAGGGGTAGAACATGACCCTCAGAAGGTTCTCCAACTGACGGCACTCGAAAAAATCGATTCGTTTGTGAGTTATGAATTTCCTCGGTTGAATACTATGGAAAATCGTAAATCACAAACGACACGAGATTTTCGAGTTCCGTCAGTTGGAGGACTTTCTAAAAATCATGTTTTACCATTATGGAGGCTTTGACACGCTCAAAGTTCAACCAAAATGGGGGTTGGCCTTGTTTGGAGGTGCCAGGGCCAGAACGGGCCGAACCTGGCCGAGTTTACTTCTTTCTCCAACATGGCCCTTGCCATAGCCTCACCAGGGGTAGAACATGACCCTCAGAAGGTTCTCCAACTGACGGCACTCGAAAAGCTCGATTCGTTTGTGAGTTATGAATTTCCTCGGTTTAATACTATGGAAAATCGTAAATCACAAACGACACGAGATTTTCGAGTTCCGTCAGTTGGAACACATTCTAAAAATCATGTTTTACCATTGGGGAGGCTTTGACACGCTCAAAGTGTAACCAAAATGGGGGTTGACCTTGTTTGGAGGTGCCAGGGCCAGAACGGGCCGAACCTGGCCGAGGTCCCTTCTTTCTCCAACATGGCCCGTGCCATAGCCTCACCAGGGGTAGAACATGACCCTCAGAAGGTTCTCTAACTGACGGCACTCGAAAAGCTCGATTCGTTTGTGGGTTACGAATTTCCTCGGTTTAATACTATTGAAAATCGTAAATTACAAACGACAAGAGATTTTCGAGTTCCGTCAGTTGGAGCACTTTCTAAAAATCATGTTTTACCATTAGGGAGGCTTTGACACGCTCAAAGTTCAACCAAAATGGGGGTCGCCTTGTTTGGAGGTGCCAGGCCCAGAACAGGCCGAACGTGGCCGTGTTCCCTTCTTTCTCCAACTTGGCTCGTGCCATAGCCTCACCAGGGGCAAAACATGACCCTCAGAAGGTTCTCCAACTGACGGCACTCGAAAAGCTCGATTCGTTTGTGAGTTATGAATTTCCTCGGTTTAATACTATGGAAAATCGTAAATCACAAACGACACGAGATTTTCGAGTTCCGTCAGTTGGAGCACTTTCTAAAAATCATGTTTTACCATTATGGAGGCTTTGACACGCTCAAAGTTCAACCAAAATGGGGGTTGGCCTTGTTTGGAGGTGCCAGGGCCAGAACGGGCCGAACCTGGCCGAGTTTCCTTCTTTCTCCAACATGGCCCTTGCCATAGCCTCACCAGGGGTAGAACATGACCCTCAGAAGGTTCTCCAACTGACGGCACTCGAAAAGCTCGATTCGTTTGTGAGTTATGAATTTCCTCGGTTTAATACTATGGAAAATCGTAAATCACAAACGACACGAGATTTTCGAGTTCCGTCAGTTGGAGCACATTCTAAAAATCATGTTTTACCATTGGGGAGGCTTTGACACGCTCAAAGTTCAACCAAAATGGGGGTTGACCTTGTTTGGAGGTGCCCGGGCCAGAACGGGCCGAACCTGGCCGAGGTCCCTTCTTTCTCCAACATGGCCCGTGCCATAGCCTCACCAGGGGTAGAACATGACCCTCAGAAGGTTCTCCAACTGACGGCACTCGAAAAGCTCGATTCGTTTGTGAGTTACGAATTTCCAAGGTTTAATACTATGGAAAATCGTAAATTACAAACGACAAGAGATTTTCGAGTTCCGTCAGTTGGAGCACTTTTTAAAAATCATGTTTTACCATTAGGGAGGCTTTGACACGCTCAAAGTTCAACCAAAATGGGGGTTGGCCTTGTTTGGAGGTGCCAGGCCCAGAACGGGCCGAACCTGGCCGAGTTCCCTTCTTTCTCCAACTTGGCTCGTGCCATAGCCTCACCAGGGGCAGAACATGACCCTCAGAAGGTTCTCCAACTGACGGCACTCGAAAAGCTCGATTCGTTTGTGAGTTATGAATTTCCTCGGTTTAATACTATGGAAAATCGTAAATCACAAACGACACGAGATTTTCGAGTTCCGTCAGTTGGAGCACTTTCTAAAAATCATGTTTTACCATTGGGGAGGCTTTGACACGCTCAAAGTTCAACCAAAATGGGGGTTGACCTTGTTTGGAGGTGCCAGGGCCAGAACGGGCCGAACCTGGCCGAGGTCCCTTCTTTCTCCAACATGGCCCGTGCCATAGCCTCACCAGGGGTAGAACATGACCCTCAGAAGGTTCTCCAACTGACGGCACTCGAAAAGCTCGATTCGTTTGTGAGTTACGAATTTCCAAGGTTTAATACTATGGAAAATCGTAAATTACAAACGACAAGAGATTTTCGAGTTCCGTCAGTTGGAGCACTTTTTAAAAATCATGTTTTACCATTAGGGAGGCTTCGACACGCTCAAAGTTCAACCAAAATGGGGGTTGACCTTGTTTGGAGGTGCCAGGGCCAGAACGGGCCGAACCTGGCCGAGGTCCCTTCTTTCTCCAACATGGCCCGTGCCATAGCCTCACCAGGGGTAGAACATGACCCTCAGAAGGTTCTCCAACTGACGGCACTCGAAAAGCTCGATTCGTTTGTGAGTTACGAATTTCCAAGGTTTAATACTATGGAAAATCGTAAATTACAAACGACAAGAGATTTTCGAGTTCCGTCAGTTGGAGCACTTTCTAAAAATCATGTTTTACCATTAGGGAGGCTTTGACACGCTCAAAGTTCAACCAAAATGGGGGTTGGCCTTGTTTGGAGGTGCCAGGCCCAGAACGGGCCGAACCTGGCCGAGTTCCCTTCTTTCTCCAACTTGGCTCGTGCCATAGCCTCACCAGGGGCAGAACATGACCCTCAGAAGGTTCTCCAACTGACGGCACTCGAAAAGCTCGATTCGTTTGTGAGTTATGAATTTCCTCGGTTTAATACTATGGAAAATCGTAAATCACAAACGACACTAGTTTTTCGAGTTCCGTCAGTTGGAGCACTTTCTAAAAATCATGTTTTACCATTGGCGAGGCTTTGACACGCTCAAAGTTCAACCAAAATGGGGGTTGGCCTTGTTTGGAGGTGCCAGGGCCAGAACGGGCCGAACCTGGCCGAGTTCCCTTCTTTCTCCAACATGGCCCGTGCCATAGCCTCACCAGGGGTAGAACATGACCCTCAGAAGGTTCTCCAACTGACGGCACTCGAAAAGCTCGATTCGTTTGTGAGTTATGAATTTCCTCGGTTTAATACTATGGAAAATCGTAAATCACAAACGACACGAGATTTTCGAGTTCCGTCAGTTGGAGCACTTTCTAAAAATCATGTTTTACCATTGGCGAGGCTTTGACACGCTCAAAGTTAAACCAAAATGGGGGTTGGCATTGTTTGGAGGTACCAGGGCCAGAACGGGCCGAACCTGGCCGAGTTCCCTTCTTTCTCCAACATGGCCCGTGCCATAGCCTCACCAGGGGTAGAACATGACCCTCAGAAGGTTCTCCAACTGACGGCACTCGAAAAGCTCGATTCGTTTGTGAGTTATGAATTTCCTCAGTTCAATACTATGGAAAATCGTAAATCACAAACGACACGAGATTTTCGAGTTCCGTCAGTTGGAGCACTTTCTAAAAATCATGTTTTACCATTAGGGAGGCTTTGACACGCTCAAAGTTCAACCAAAATGGGGGTTGGCCTTGTTTGGAGGTGCCAGGCCCAGAACAGGCCGAACCTGGCCGTGTTCCCTTCTTTCTCCTACTTGGCTCGTGCCATAGCCTCACCAGGGGCAGAACATGACCGTCAGAAGGTTCTCCAACTGACGGCACTCGAAAAGCTCGATTCGTTTGTGAGTTATGAATTTCCTCGGTTTAATACTATGGAAAATCGTAAATCACAAACGACACGAGATTTTCGAGTTCCGTCAGTTGGAGCACTTTCTAAAAATCATGTTTTACCATTATGGAGGCTTTGACACGCTCAAAGTTCAACCAAAATGGGGGTTGGCCTTGTTTGGAGGTGCCAGGGCCAGAACGGGCCGAACCTGGCCGAGTTTCCTTCTTTCTCCAACATGGCCCTTGCCATAGCCTCACCAGGGGTAGAACATGACCCTCAGAAGGTTCTCCAACTGACGGCACTCGAAAAGCTCGATTCGTTTGTGAGTTATGAATTTCCTCGGTTTAATACTATGGAAAATCGTAAATCACAAACGACACGAGATTTTCGAGTTCCGTCAGTTGGAGCACATTCTAAAAATCATGTTTTACCATTGGGGAGGCTTTGACACGCTCAAAGTTCAACCAAAATGGGGGTTGACCTTGTTTGGAGGTGCCAGGGCCAGAACGGGCCGAACCTGGCCGAGGTCCCTTCTTTCTCCAACATGGCCCGTGCCATAGCCTCACCAGGGGTAGAACATGACCCTCAGAAGGTTCTCCAACTGACGGCACTCGAAAAGCTCGATTCGTTTGTGAGTTACGAATTTCCAAGGTTTAATACTATGGAAAATCGTAAATTACAAACGACAAGAGATTTTCGAGTTCCGTCAGTTGGAGCACTTTTTAAAAATCATGTTTTACCATTAGGGAGGCTTTGACACGCTCAAAGTTCAACCAAAATGGGGGTTGGCCTTGTTTGGAGGTGCCAGGCCCAGAAGGGGCCGAACCTGGCCGAGTTCCCTTCTTTCTCCAACTTGGCTCGTGCCATAGCCTCACCAGGGGCAGAACATGACCCTCAGAAGGTTCTCCAACTGACGGCACTCGAAAAGCTCGATTCGTTTGTGAGTTATGAATTTCCTCGGTTTAATACTATGGAAAATCGTAAATCACAAACGACACGAGATTTTCGAGTTCCGTCAGTTGGAGCACTTTCTAAAAATCATGTTTTACCATTGGGGAGGCTTTGACACGCTCAAAGTACAACCAAAATGGGGGTTGACCTTGTTTGGAGGTGCCAGGGCCAGAACGGGCCGAACCTGGCCGAGGTCCCTTCTTTCTCCAACATGGCCCGTGCCATAGCCTCACCAGGGGTAGAACATGACCCTCAGAAGGTTCTCCAACTGACGGCACTCGAAAAGCTCGATTCGTTTGTGAGTTACGAATTTCCAAGGTTTAATACTATGGAAAATCGTAAATTACAAACGACAAGAGATTTTCGAGTTCCGTCAGTTGGAGCACTTTTTAAAAATCATGTTTTACCATTAGGGAGGCTTCGACACGCTCAAAGTTCAACCAAAATGGGGGTTGACCTTGTTTGGAGGTGTCAGGGCCAGAACGGGCCGAACCTGGCCGAGGTCCCTTCTTTCTCCAACATGGCCCGTGCCATAGCCTCACCAGGGGTAGAACATGACCCTCAGAAGGTTCTCCAACTGACGGCACTCGAAAAGCTCGATTCGTTTGTGAGTTACGAATTTCCAAGGTTTAATACTATGGAAAATCGTAAATTACAAACGACAAGAGATTTTCGAGTTCCGTCAGTTGGAGCACTTTCTAAAAATCATGTTTTACCATTAGGGAGGCTTTGACACGCTCAAAGTTCAACCAAAATGGGGGTTGGCCTTGTTTGGAGGTGCCAGGCCCAGAACGGGCCGAACCTGGCCGAGTTCCCTTCTTTCTCCAACTTGGCTCGTGCCATAGCCTCACCAGGGGCAGAACATGACCCTCAGAAGGTTCTCCAACTGACGGCACTCGAAAAGCTCGATTCGTTTGTGAGTTATGAATTTCCTCGGTTTAATACTATGGAAAATCGTAAATCACAAACGACACTAGTTTTTCGAGTTCCGTCAGTTGGAGCACTTTCTAAAAATCATGTTTTACCATTGGCGAGGCTTTGACACGCTCAAAGTTCAACCAAAATGGGGGTTGGCCTTGTTTGGAGGTGCCAGGGCCAGAACGGGCCGAACCTGGCCGAGTTCCCTTCTTTCTCCAACATGGCCCGTGCCATAGCCTCACCAGGGGTAGAACATGACCCTCAGAAGGTTCTCCAACTGACGGCACTCGAAAAGCTCGATTCGTTTGTGAGTTATGAATTTCCTCGGTTTAATACTATGGAAAATCGTAAATCACAAACGACACGAGATTTTCGAGTTCCGTCAGTTGGAGCACTTTCTAAAAATCATGTTTTACCATTGGCGAGGCTTTGACACGCTCAAAGTTAAACCAAAATGGGGGTTGGCATTGTTTGGAGGTACCAGGGCCAGAACGGGCCGAACCTGGCCGAGTTCCCTTCTTTCTCCAACATGGCCCGTGCCATAGCCTCACCAGGGGTAGAACATGACCCTCAGAAGGTTCTCCAACTGACGGCACTCGAAAAGCTCGATTCGTTTGTGAGTTATGAATTTCCTCAGTTCAATACTATGGAAAATCGTAAATCACAAACGACACGAGATTTTCGAGTTCCGTCAGTTGGAGCACTTTCTAAAAATCATGTTTTACCATTAGGGAGGCTTTGACACGCTCAAAGTTCAACCAAAATGGGGGTTGGCCTTGTTTGGAGGTGCCAGGCCCAGAACAGGCCGAACCTGGCCGTGTTCCCTTCTTTCTCCAACTTGGCTCGTGCCATAGCCTCACCAGGGGCAGAACATGACCCTCAGAAGGTTCTCCAACTGACGGCACTCGAAAAGCTCGATTCGTTTGTGAGTTATGAATTTCCTCGGTTTAATACTATGGAAAATCGTAAATCACAAACGACACGAGATTTTCGAGTTCCGTCAGTTGGAGCACTTTCTAAAAATCATGTTTTACCATTATGGAGGCTTTGACACGCTCAAAGTTCAACCAAAATGGGGGTTGGCCTTGTTTGGAGGTGCCAGGGCCAGAACGGGCCGAACCTGGCCGAGTTTCCTTCTTTCTCCAACATGGCCCTTGCCATAGCCTCACCAGGGGTAGAACATGACCCTCAGAAGGTTCTCCAACTGACGGCACTCGAAAAGCTCGATTCGTTTGTGAGTTATGAATTTCCTCGGTTTAATACTATGGAAAATCGTAAATTACAAACGACACGAGATTTTCGAGTTCCGTCAGTTGGAGCACATTCTAAAAATCATGTTTTACCATTGGGGAGGCTTTGACACGCTCAAAGTTCAACCAAAATGGGGGTTGACCTTGTTTGGAGGTGCCAGGGCCAGAACGGGCCGAACCTGGCCGAGGTCCCTTCTTTCTCCAACATGGCCCGTGCCATAGCCTCACCAGGGGTAGAACATGACCCTCAGAAGGTTCTCCAACTGACGGCACTCGAAAAGCTCGATTCGTTTGTGAGTTACGAATTTCCAAGGTTTAATACTATGGAAAATCGTAAATTACAAACGACAAGAGATTTTCGAGTTCCGTCAGTTGGAGCACTTTTTAAAAATCATGTTTTACCATTAGGGAGGCTTTGACACGCTCAAAGTTCAACCAAAATGGGGGTTGGCCTTGTTTGGAGGTGCCAGGCCCAGAACGGGCCGAACCTGGCCGAGTTCCCTTCTTTCTCCAACTTGGCTCGTGCCATAGCCTCACCAGGGGCAGAACATGACCCTCAGAAGGTTCTCCAACTGACGGCACTCGAAAAGCTCGATTCGTTTGTGAGTTATGAATTTCCTCGGTTTAATACTATGGAAAATCGTAAATCACAAACGACACGAGATTTTCGAGTTCCGTCAGTTGGAGCACTTTCTAAAAATCATGTTTTACCATTGGGGAGGCTTTGACACGCTCAAAGTACAACCAAAATGGGGGTTGACCTTGTTTGGAGGTGCCAGGGCCAGAACGGGCCGAACCTGGCCGAGGTCCCTTCTTTCTCCAACATGGCCCGTGCCATAGCCTCACCAGGGGTAGAACATGACCCTCAGAAGGTTCTCCAACTGACGGCACTCGAAAAGCTCGATTCGTTTGTGAGTTACGAATTTCCAAGGTTTAATACTATGGAAAATCGTAAATTACAAACGACAAGAGATTTTCGAGTTCCGTCAGTTGGAGCACTTTTTAAAAATCATGTTTTACCATTAGGGAGGCTTCGACACGCTCAAAGTTCAACCAAAATGGGGGTTGACCTTGTTTGGAGGTGCCAGGGCCAGAACGGGCCGAACCTGGCCGAGGTCCCTTCTTTCTCCAACATGGCCCGTGCCATAGCCTCACCAGGGGTAGAACATGACCCTCAGAAGGTTCTCCAACTGACGGCACTCGAAAAGCTCGATTCGTTTGTGAGTTACGAATTTCCAAGGTTTAATCCTATGGAAAATCGTAAATTACAAACGACAAGAGATTTTCGAGTTCCGTCAGTTGGAGCACTTTCTAAAAATCATGTTTTACCATTAGGGAGGCTTTGACACGCTCAAAGTTCAACCAAAATGGGGGTTGGCCTTGTTTGGAGGTGCCAGGCCCAGAACGGGCCGAACCTGGCCGAGTTCCCTTCTTTCTCCAACTTGGCTCGTGCCATAGCCTCACCAGGGGCAGAACATGACCCTCAGAAGGTTCTCCAACTGACGGCACTCGAAAAGCTCGATTCGTTTGTGAGTTATGAATTTCCTCGGTTTAATACTATGGAAAATCGTAAATCACAAACGACACGAGTTTTTCGAGTTCCGTCAGTTGGAGCACTTTCTAAAAATCATGTTTTACCATTGGCGAGGCTTTGACACGCTCAAAGTTCAACCAAAATGGGGGTTGGCCTTGTTTGGAGGTGCCAGGGCCAGAACGGGCCGAACCTGGCCGAGTTCCCTTCTTTCTCCAACATGGCCCGTGCCATAGCCTCACCAGGGGTAGAACATGACCCTCAGAAGGTTCTCCAACTGACGGCACTCGAAAAGCTCGATTCGTTTGTGAGTTATGAATTTCCTCGGTTTAATACTATGGAAAATCGTAAATCACAAACGACACGAGATTTTCGAGTTCCGTCAGTTGGAGCACTTTCTAAAAATCATGTTTTACCATTGGCGAGGCTTTGACACGCTCAAAGTTAAACCAAAATGGGGGTTGGCATTGTTTGGAGGTACCAGGGCCAGAACGGGCCGAACCTGGCCGAGTTCCCTTCTTTCTCCAACATGGCCCGTGCCATAGCCTCACCAGGGGTAGAACATGACCCTCAGAAGGTTCTCCAACTGACGGCACTCGAAAAGCTCGATTCGTTTGTGAGTTATGAATTTCCTCAGTTCAATACTATGGAAAATTGTAAATCACAAACGACACGAGATTTTCGAGTTCCGTCAGTTGGAGCACTTTCTAAAAATCATGTTTTACCATTAGGGAGGCTTTGACACGCTCAAAGTTCAACCAAAATGGGGGTTGGCCTTGTTTGGAGGTGCCAGGCCCAGAATAGGCCGAACCTGGCCGTGTTCCCTTCTTTCTCCAACTTGGCTCGTGCCATAGCCTCACCAGGGGCAGAACATGACCCTCAGAAGGTTCTCCAACTGACGGCACTCGAAAAGCTCGATTCGTTTGTGAGTTATGAATTTCCTCGGTTTAATACTATGGAAAATCGTAAATCACAAACGACACGAGATTTTCGAGTTCCGTCAGTTGGAGCACTTTCTAAAAATCATGTTTTACCATTATGGAGGCTTTGACACGCTCAAAGTTCAACCAAAATGGGGGTTAGCCTTGTTTGGAGGTGCCAGGGCCAGAACGGGCCGAACCTGGCCGAGTTTCCTTCTTTCTCCAACATGGCCCTTGCCATAGCCTCACCAGGGGTAGAACATGACCCTCAGAAGGTTCTCCAACTGACGGCACTCGAAAAGCTCGATTCGTTTGTGAGTTATGAATTTCCTCGGTTTAATACTATGGAAAATCGTAAATCACAAACGACACGAGATTTTCGAGTTCCGTCAGTTGGAGCACATTCTAAAAATCATGTTTTACCATTGGGGAGGCTTTGACACCCTCAAAGTTCAACCAAAATGGGGGTTGACCTTGTTTGGAGGTGCCAGGGCCAGAACGGGCCGAACCTGGCCGAGGTCCCTTCTTTCTCCAATATGGCCCGTGCCATAGCCTCACCAGGGGTAGAACATGACCCTCAGAAGGTTCTCCAACTGACGGCACTCGAAAAGCTCGATTCGTTTGTGAGTTACGAATTTCCAAGGTTTAATACTATGGAAAATCGTAAATTACAAACGACAAGAGATTTTCGAGTTCCGTCAGTTGGAGCACTTTTTAAAAATCATGTTTTACCATTAGGGAGGCTTTGACACGCTCAAAGTTCCACCAAAATGGGGGTTGGCCTTGTTTGGAGGTGCCAGGCCCAGAACGGGCCGAACCTGGCCGAGTTCCCTTCTTTCTCCAACTTGGCTCGTGCCATAGCCTCACCAGGGGCAGAACATGACCCTCAGAAGATTCTCCAACTGACGGCACTCGAAAAGCTCGATTCGTTTGTGAGTTATGAATTTCCTCGGTTTAATACTATGGAAAATCGTAAATCACAAACGACACGAGATTTTCGAGTTCCGTCAGTTGGAGCACTTTCTAAAAATCATGTTTTACCATTGGGGAGGCTTTGACACGCTCAAAGTTCAACCAAAATGGGGGTTGACCTTGTTTGGAGGTGCCAGGGCCAGAAAGGGCCGAACCTGGCCGAGGTCCCTTCTTTCTCCAACATGGCCCGTGCCATAGCCTCACCAGGGGTAGAACATGACCCTCAGAAGGTTCTCCAACTGACGGCACTCGAAAAGCTCGATTCGTTTGTGAGTTACGAATTTCCAAGGTTTAATACTATGGAAAATCGTAAATTACAAACGACAAGAGATTTTCGAGTTCCGTTAGTTGGAGCACTTTCTAAAAATCATGTTTTACCATTAGGGAGGCTTTGACACGCTCAAAGTTCAACCAAAATGGGGGTTGGCCTTGTTTGGAGGTGCCAGGCCCAGAACGGGCCGAACCTGGCCGAGTTCCCTTCTTTCTCCAACTTGGCTCGTGCCATAGCCTCACCAGGGGCAGAACATGACCCTCAGAAGGTTCTCCAACTGACGGCACTCGAAAAGCTCGATTCGTTTGTGAGTTATGAATTTCCTCGGTTTAATACTATGGAAAATCGTAAATCACAAACGACACGAGATTTTCGAGTTCCGTCAGTTGGAGCACTTTCTAAAAATCATGTTTTACCATTGGGGAGGCTTTGACACGCTCAAAGTTCAACCAAAATGGGGGTTGACCTTGTTTGGAGGTGCTAGGGCCAGAACGGGCCGAACCTGGCCGAGGTCCCTTCTTTCTCCAACATGGCCCGTGCCATAGCCTCACCAGGGGTAGAACATGACCCTCAGAAGGTTCTCCAACTGACGGCACTCGAAAAGCTCGATTCGTTTATGAGTTACGAATTTCCAAGGTTTAATACTATGGAAAATCGTAAATTACAAACGACAAGAGATTTTCGAGTTCCGTCAGTTGGAGCACTTTTTAAAAATCATGTTTTACCATTAGGGAGGCTTTGACACGCTCAAAGTTCAACCAAAATGGGGGTTGACCTTGTTTGGAGGTGCCAGGGCCAGAACGGGCCGAACCTGGCCGAGGTCCCTTCTTTCTCCAACATGGCCCGTGCCATAGCCTCACCAGGGGTAGAACATGACCCTCAGAAGGTTCTCCAACTGACGGCACTCGAAAAGCTCGATTCGTTTGTGAGTTACGAATTTCCAAGGTTTAATACTATGGAAAATCGTAAATTACAAACGACAAGAGATTTTCGAGTTCCGTCAGTTGGAGCACTTTTTAAAAATCATGTTTTACCATTAGGGAGGCTTTGACACGCTCAAAGTTCAACCAAAATGGGGGTTGGCCTTGTTTGGAGGTGCCAGGCCCAGAACGGGCCGAACCTGGCCGAGTTCCCTTCTTTCTCCAACTTGGCTCGTGCCATAGCCTCACCAGGGGCAGAACATGACCCTCAGAAGATTCTCCAACTGACGGCACTCGAAAAGCTCGATTCGTTTGTGAGTTATGAATTTCCTCGGTTTAATACTATGGAAAATCGTAAATCACAAACGACACGAGATTTTCGAGTTCCGTCAGTTGGAGCACTTTCTAAAAATCATGTTTTACCATTGGGGAGGCTTTGACACGCTCAAAGTTCAACCAAAATGGGGGTTGACCTTGTTTGGAGGTGCCAGGGCCAGAACGGGCCGAACCTGGCCGAGGTCCCTTCTTTCTCCATCATGGCCCGTGCCATAGCCTCACCAGGGGTAGAACATGACCCTCAGAAGGTTCCCCAACTGACGGCACTCGAAAAGCTCGATTCGTTTGTGAGTTACGAATTTCCAAGGTTTAATACTATGGAAAATCGTAAATTACAAACGACAAGAGATTTTCGAGTTCCGTCAGTTGGAGCACTTTTTAAAAATCATGTTTTACCATTAGGGAGGCTTTGACACGCTCAAAGTTCAACCAAAATGGGGGTTGACCTTGTTTGGAGGTGCCAGGGCCAGAACGGGCCGAACCTGGCCGAGGTCCCTTCTTTCTCCAACATGGCCCGTGCCATAGCCTCACCAGGGGTAGAACATGACCCTCAGAAGGTTCTCCAACTGACGGCACTCGAAAAGCTCGATTCGTTTGTGAGTTATGAATTTCCTCAGTTCAATACTATGGAAAATCGTAAATCACAAACGACACGAGATTTTCGAGTTCCGTCAGTTGGAGCACTTTCTAAAAATCATGTTTTACCATTAGGGAGGCTTTGACACGCTCAAAGTTCAACCAAAATGGGGGTTGGCCTTGTTTGGAGGTGCCAGGCCCAGAACAGGCCGAACCTGGCCGTGTTCCCTTCTTTCTCCAACTTGGCTCGTGCCATAGCCTCACCAGGGGCAGAACATGACCCTCAGAAGGTTCTCCAACTGACGGCACTCGAAAAGCTCGATTCGTTTGTGAGTTATGAATTTCCTCGGTTTAATACTATGGAAAATCGTAAATCACAAACGACACGAGATTTTCGAGTTCCGTCAGTTGGAGCACTTTCTAAAAATCATGTTTTACCATTATGGAGGCTTTGACAAGCTCAAAGTTCAACCAAAATGGGGGTTGGCCTTGTTTGGAGGTGCCAGGGCCAGAACGGGCCGAACCTGGCCGAGTTTCCTTCTTTCTCCAACATGGCCCTTGCCATAGCCTCACCAGGGGTAGAACATGACCCTCAGAAGGTTCTCCAACTGACGGCACTCGAAAAGCTCGATTCGTTTGTGAGTTATGAATTTCCTCGGTTTAATACTATGGAAAATCGTAAATCACAAACGACACGAGATTTTCGAGTTCCGTCAGTTGGAGCACATTCTAAAAATCATGTTTTACCATTGGGGAGGCTTTGACACCCTCAAAGTTCAACCAAAATGGGGGTTGACCTTGTTTGGAGGTGCCAGGGCCAGAACGGGCCGAACCTGGCCGAGGTCCCTTCTTTCTCCAATATGGCCCGTGCCATAGCCTCACCAGGGGTAGAACATGACCCTCAGAAGGTTCTCCAACTGACGGCACTCGAAAAGCTCGATTCGTTTGTGAGTTACGAATTTCCAAGGTTTAATACTATGGAAAATCGTAAATTACAAACGACAAGAGATTTTCGAGTTCCGTCAGTTGGAGCACTTTTTAAAAATCATGTTTTACCATTAGGGAGGCTTTGACACGCTCAAAGTTCAACCAAAATGGGGGTTGGCCTTGTTTGGAGGTGCCAGGCCCAGAACGGGCCGAACCTGGCCGAGTTCCCTTCTTTCTCCAACTTGGCTCGTGCCATAGCCTCACCAGGGGCAGAACATGACCCTCAGAAGATTCTCCAACTGACGGCACTCGAAAAGCTCGATTCGTTTGTGAGTTATGAATTTCCTCGGTTTAATACTATGGAAAATCGTAAATCACAAACGACACGAGATTTTCGAGTTCCGTCAGTTGGACCACTTTCTAAAAATCATGTTTTACCATTGGGGAGGCTTTGACACGCTCAAAGTTCAACCAAAATGGGGGTTGACCTTGTTTGGAGGTGCCAGGGCCAGAACGGGCCGAACCTGGCCGAGGTCCCTTCTTTCTCCAACATGGCCCGTGCCATAGCCTCACCAGGGGTAGAACATGACCCTCAGAAGGTTCCCCAACTGACGGCACTCGAAAAGCTCGATTCGTTTGTGAGTTACGAATTTCCAAGGTTTAATACTATGGAAAATCGTAAATTACAAACGACAAGAGATTTTCGAGTT
Organism: Rubus parviflorus; assembly: GCA_029955375.1. Lineage (NCBI taxonomy): Eukaryota > Viridiplantae > Streptophyta > Magnoliopsida > Rosales > Rosaceae > Rubus > Rubus parviflorus. Next base: position 20,133,247 of record JARGGL010000006.1, on the reverse strand, counting down.
CCGTCAGTTGGAGCACTTTTTAAAAATCATGTTTTACCATTAGGGAGGCTTTGACACGCTCAAAGTTCAACCAAAATGGGGGTTGACCTTGTTTGGAGGTGCCAGGGCCAGAACGGGCCGAACCTGGCCGAGGTCCCTTCTTTCTCCAACATGGCCCGTGCCATAGCCTCACCAGGGGTAGAACATGACCCTCAGAAGGTTCTCCAACTGACGGCACTCGAAAAGCTCGATTCGTTTGTGAGTTACGAATTTCCAAGGTTTAATACTATGGAAAATCGTAAATTACAAACGACAAGAGATTTTCGAGTTCCGTCAGTTGAAGCACTTTCTAAAAATCATGTTTTACCATTAGGGAGGCTTTGACACGCTCAAAGTTCAACCAAAATGGGGGTTGGCCTTGTTTGGAGGTGCCAGGCCCAGAACGGGCCGAACCTGGCCGAGTTCCCTTCTTTCTCCAACTTGGCTCGTGCCATAGCCTCACCAGGGGCAGAACATGACCCTCAGAAGGTTCTCCAACTGACGGCACTCGAAAAGCTCGATTCGTTTGTGAGTTATGAATTTCCTCGGTTTAATACTATGGAAAATCGTAAATCACAAACGACACGAGATTTTCGAGTTCCGTCAGTTGGAGCACTTTCTAAAAATCATGTTTTACCATTAGGGAGGCTTTGACACGCTCAAAGTTCAACCAAAATGGGGGTTGGCCTTGTTTGGAGGTGCCAGGGCCAGAACGGGCCGAACCAGGCCGAGTTCCCTTCTTTCTCCAACATGGCCCGTGCCATAGCCTCACCAGGGGTAGAACATGACCCTCAGAAGGTTCTCCAACTGACGGCACTCGAAAAGCTCGATTCGTTTGTGAGTTATGAATTTCCTCGGTTTAATACTATGGAAAATCGTAAATCACAAACGACACGAGATTTTCGAGTTCCGTCAGTTGGAGCACTTTCTAAAAATCATGTTTTACCATTGGCGAGGCTTTGACACGCTCAAAGTTAAACCAAAATGGGGGTTGGCATTGTTTGGAGGTACCAGGGCCAGAACGGGCCGAACCAGGCCGAGTTCCCTTCTTTCTCCAACATGGCCCGTGCCATAGCCTCACCAGGGGTAGAACATGACCCTCAGAAGGTTCTCCAACTGACGGCACTCGAAAAGCTCGATTCGTTTGTGAGTTATGAATTTCCTCGGTTTAATACTATGGAAAATCGTAAATCACAAACGACACGAGATTTTCGAGTTCCGTCAGTTGGAGCACTTTCTAAAAATCATGTTTTACCATTATGGAGGCTTTGACACGCTCAAAGTTCAACCAAAATGGGGGTTGGCCTTGTTTGGAGGTGCCAGGGCCAGAACGGGCCGAACCTGGCCGAGTTTCCTTCTTTCTCCAACATGGCCCTTGCCATAGCCTCACCAGGGGTAGAACATGACCCTCAGAAGGTTCTCCAACTGACGGCACTCGAAAAGCTCGATTCGTTTGTGAGTTATGAATTTCCTCGGTTTAATACTATGGAAAATCGTAAATCACAAACGACACGAGATTTTCGAGTTCCGTCAGTTGGAGTACTTTCTAAAAATCATGTTTTACCATTGGCGAGGCTTTGACACGCTCAAAGTTAAACCAAAATGGGGGTTGGCATTGTTTGGAGGTACCAGGGCCAGAACGGGCCGAACCAGGCCGAGTTCCCTTCTTTCTCCAACATGGCCCGTGCCATAGCCTCACCAGGGGTAGAACATGACCCTCAGAAGGTTCTCCAACTGACGGCACTCGAAAAGCTCGATTCGTTTGTGAGTTATGAATTTCCTCGGTTTAATACTATGGAAAATCGTAAATCACAAACGACACGAGATTTTCGAGTTCCGTCAGTTGGAGCACTTTCTAAAAATCATGTTTTACCATTTTGGAGGCTTTGACACGCTCAAAGTTCAACCAAAATGGGGGTTGGCCTTGTTTGGAGGTGCCAGGGCCAGAACGGGCCGAACCTGGCCGAGTTTCCTTCTTTCTCCAACATGGCCCTTGCCATAGCCTCACCAGGGGTAGAACATGACCCTCAGAAGGTTCTCCAACTGACGGCACTCGAAAAGCTCGATTCGTTTGTGAGTTATGAATTTCCTCGGTTTAATACTATGGAAAATCTTAAATCACAAACGACACGAGATTTTCGAGTTCCGTCAGTTGGAGCACATTCTAAAAATCATGTTTTACCATTGGGGAGGCTTTGACACCCTCAAAGTTCAACCAAAATGGGGGTTGACCTTGTTTGGAGGTGCCAGGGCCAGAACGGGCCGAACCTGGCCGAGGTCCCTTCTTTCTCCAATATGGCCCGTGCCATAGCCTCACCAGGGGTAGAACATGACCCTCAGAAGGTTCTCCAACTGACGGCACTCGAAAAGCTCGATTCGTTTGTGAGTTACGAATTTCCAAGGTTTAATACTATGGAAAATCGTAAATTACAAACGACAAGAGATTTTCGAGTTCCGTCAGTTGGAGCACTTTTTAAAAATCATGTTTTACCATTAGGGAGGCTTTGACACGCTCAAAGTTCAACCAAAATGGGGGTTGGCCTTGTTTGGAGGTGCCAGGCCCAGAACGGGCCGAACCTGGCCGAGTTCCCTTCTTTCTCCAACTTGGCTCGTGCCATAGCCTCTCCAGGGGCAGAACATGACCCTCAGAAGATTCTCCAACTGACGGCACTCGAAAAGCTCGATTCGTTTGTGAGTTATGAATTTCCTCGGTTTAATACTATGGAAAATCGTAAATCACAAACGACACGAGATTTTCGAGTTCCGTCAGTTGGACCACTTTCTAAAAATCATGTTTTACCATTGGGGAGGCTTTGACACGCTCAAAGTTCAACCAAAATGGGGGTTGACCTTGTTTGGAGGTGCCAGGGCCAGAACGGGCCGAACCTGGCCGAGGTCCCTTCTTTCTCCAACATGGCCCGTGCCATAGCCTCACCAGGGGTAGAACATGACCCTCAGAAGGTTCCCCAACTGACGGCACTCGAAAAGCTCGATTCGTTTGTGAGTTACGAATTTCCAAGGTTTAATACTATGGAAAATCGTAAATTACAAACGACAAGAGATTTTCGAGTTCCGTCAGTTGGAGCACTTTTTAAAAATCATGTTTTACCATTAGGGAGGCTTTGACACGCTCAAAGTTCAACCAAAATGGGGGTTGACCTTGTTTGGAGGTGCCAGGGCCAGAACGGGCCGAACCTGGCCGAGGTCCCTTCTTTCTCCAACATGGCCCGTGCCATAGCCTCACCAGGGGTAGAACATGACCCTCAGAAGGTTCTCCAACTGACGGCACTCGAAAAGCTCGATTCGTTTGTGAGTTACGAATTTCCAAGGTTTAATACTATGGAAAATCGTAAATTACAAACGACAAGAGATTTTCGAGTTCCGTCAGTTGGAGCACTTTCTAAAAATCATGTTTTACCATTAGGGAGGCTTTGACACGCTCAAAGTTCAACCAAAATGGGGGTTGGCCTTGTTTGGAGGTGCCAGGCCCAGAACGGGCCGAACCTGGCCGAGTTCCCTTCTTTCTCCAACTTGGCTCGTGCCATAGCCTCACCAGGGGCAGAACATGACCCTCAGAAGGTTCTCCAACTGACGGCACTCGAAAAGCTCGATTCGTTTGTGAGTTATGAATTTCCTCGGTTTAATACTATGGAAAATCGTAAATCACAAACGACACGAGATTTTCGAGTTCCGTCAGTTGGAGCACTTTCTAAAAATCATGTTTTACCATTAGGGAGGCTTTGACACGCTCAAAGTTCAACCAAAATGGGGGTTGGCCTTGTTTGGAGGTGCCAGGGCCAGAACGGGCCGAACCAGGCCGAGTTCCCTTCTTTCTCCAACATGGCCCGTGCCATAGCCTCACCAGGGGTAGAACATGACCCTCAGAAGGTTCTCCAACTGACGGCACTCGAAAAGCTCGATTCGTTTGTGAGTTATGAATTTCCTCGGTTTAATACTATGGAAAATCGTAAATCACAAACGACACGAGATTTTCGAGTTCCGTCAGTTGGAGCACTTTCTAAAAATCATGTTTTACCATTGGCGAGGCTTTGACACGCTCAAAGTTAAACCAAAATGGGGGTTGGCATTGTTTGGAGGTACCAGGGCCAGAACGGGCCGAACCAGGCCGAGTTCCCTTCTTTCTCCAACATGGCCCGTGCCATAGCCTCACCAGGGGTAGAACATGACCCTCAGAAGGTTCTCCAACTGACGGCACTCGAAAAGCTCGATTCGTTTGTGAGTTATGAATTTCCTCGGTTTAATACTATGGAAAATCGTAAATCACAAACGACACGAGATTTTCGAGTTCCGTCAGTTGGAGCACTTTCTAAAAATCATGTTTTACCATTATGGAGGCTTTGACACGCTCAAAGTTCAACCAAAATGGGGGTTGGCCTTGTTTGGAGGTGCCAGGGCCAGAACGGGCCGAACCTGGCCGAGTTTCCTTCTTTCTCCAACATGGCCCTTGCCATAGCCTCACCAGGGGTAGAACATGACCCTCAGAAGGTTCTCCAACTGACGGCACTCGAAAAGCTCGATTCGTTTGTGAGTTATGAATTTCCTCGGTTTAATACTATGGAAAATCGTAAATCACAAACGACACGAGATTTTCGAGTTCCGTCAGTTGGAGCACTTTCTAAAAATCATGTTTTACCATTGGCGAGGCTTTGACACGCTCAAAGTTAAACCAAAATGGGGGTTGGCATTGTTTGGAGGTACCAGGGCCAGAACGGGCCGAACCAGGCCGAGTTCCCTTCTTTCTCCAACATGGCCCGTGCCATAGCCTCACCAGGGGTAGAACATGACCCTCAGAAGGTTCTCCAACTGACGGCACTCGAAAAGCTCGATTCGTTTGTGAGTTATGAATTTCCTCGGTTTAATACTATGGAAAATCGTAAATCACAAACGACACGAGATTTTCGAGTTCCGTCAGTTGGAGCACTTTCTAAAAATCATGTTTTACCATTTTGGAGGCTTTGACACGCTCAAAGTTCAACCAAAATGGGGGTTGGCCTTGTTTGGAGGTGCCAGGGCCAGAACGGGCCGAACCTGGCCGAGTTTCCTTCTTTCTCCAACATGGCCCTTGCCATAGCCTCACCAGGGGTAGAACATGACCCTCAGAAGGTTCTCCAACTGACGGCACTCGAAAAGCTCGATTCGTTTGTGAGTTATGAATTTCCTCGGTTTAATACTATGGAAAATCTTAAATCACAAACGACACGAGATTTTCGAGTTCCGTCAGTTGGAGCACATTCTAAAAATCATGTTTTACCATTGGGGAGGCTTTGACACCCTCAAAGTTCAACCAAAATGGGGGTTGACCTTGTTTGGAGGTGCCAGGGCCAGAACGGGCCGAACCTGGCCGAGGTCCCTTCTTTCTCCAACATGGCCCGTGCCATAGCCTCACCAGGGGTAGAACATGACCCTCAGAAGGTTCTCCAACTGACGGCACTCGAAAAGCTCGATTCGTTTGTGAGTTATGAATTTCCTCGGTTTAATACTATGGAAAATCGTAAATCACAAACGACACGAGATTTTCGAGTTCCGTCAGTTGGAGCACTTTCTAAAAATCATGTTTTACCATTGGCGAGGCTTTGACACGCTCAAAGTTAAACCAAAATGGGGGTTGGCATTGTTTGGAGGTACCAGGGCCAGAACGGGCCGAACCAGGCCGAGTTCCCTTCTTTCTCCAACATGGCCCGTGCCATAGCCTCACCAGGGGTAGAACATGACCCTCAGAAGGTTCTCCAACTGACGGCACTCGAAAAGCTCGATTCGTTTGTGAGTTATGAATTTCCTCGGTTTAATACTATGGAAAATCGTAAATCACAAACGACACGAGATTTTCGAGTTCCGTCAGTTGGAGCACTTTCTAAAAATCATGTTTTACCATTATGGAGGCTTTGACACGCTCAAAGTTCAACCAAAATGGGGGTTGGCCTTGTTTGGAGGTGCCAGGGCCAGAACGGGCCGAACCTGGCCGAGTTTCCTTCTTTCTCCAACATGGCCCTTGCCATAGCCTCACCAGGGGTAGAACATGACCCTCAGAAGGTTCTCCAACTGACGGCACTCGAAAAGCTCGATTCGTTTGTGAGTTATGAATTTCCTCGGTTTAATACTATGGAAAATCGTAAATCACAAACGACACGAGATTTTCGAGTTCCGTCAGTTGGAGCACTTTCTAAAAATCATGTTTTACCATTGGCGAGGCTTTGACACGCTCAAAGTTAAACCAAAATGGGGGTTGGCATTGTTTGGAGGTACCAGGGCCAGAACGGGCCGAACCAGGCCGAGTTCCCTTCTTTCTCCAACATGGCCCGTGCCATAGCCTCACCAGGGGTAGAACATGACCCTCAGAAGGTTCTCCAACTGACGGCACTCGAAAAGCTCGATTCGTTTGTGAGTTATGAATTTCCTCGGTTTAATACTATGGAAAATGGTAAATCACAAACGACACGAGATTTTCGAGTTCCGTCAGTTGGAGCACTTTCTAAAAATCATGTTTTACCATTATGGAGGCTTTGACACGCTCAAAGTTCAACCAAAATGGGGGTTGGCCTTGTTTGGAGGTGCCAGGGCCAGAACGGGCCGAACCTGGCCGAGTTTCCTTCTTTCTCCAACATGGCCCTTGCCATAGCCTCACCAGGGGTAGAACATGACCCTCAGAAGGTTCTCCAACTGACGGCACTCGAAAAGCTCGATTCGTTTGTGAGTTATGAATTTCCTCGGTTTAATACTATGGAAAATCTTAAATCACAAACGACACGAGATTTTCGAGTTCCGTCAGTTGGAGCACATTCTAAAAATCATGTTTTACCATTGGGGAGGCTTTGACACCCTCAAAGTTCAACCAAAATGGGGGTTGACCTTGTTTGGAGGTGCCAGGGCCAGAACGGGCCGAACCTGGCCGAGGTCCCTTCTTTCTCCAACATGGCCCATGCCATAGCCTCACCAGGGGTAGAACATGACCCTCAGAAGGTTCTCCAACTGACGGCACTCGAAAAGCTCGATTCGTTTGTGAGTTACGAATTTCCAAGGTTTAATACTATGGAAAATCGTAAATTACAAACGACAAGAGATTTTCGAGTTCCGTCAGTTGGAGCACTTTTTAAAAATCATGTTTTACCATTAGGGAGGCTTTGACACGCTCAAAGTTCAACCAAAATGGGGGTTGACCTTGTTTGGAGGTGCCAGGGCCAGAACGGGCCGAACCTGGCCGAGGTCCCTTCTTTCTCCAACATGGCCCGTGCCATAGCCTCACCAGGGGTAGAACATGACCCTCAGAAGGTTCTCCAACTGACGGCACTCGAAAAGCTCGATTCGTTTGTGAGTTACGAATTTCCAAGGTTTAATACTATGGAAAATCGTAAATTACAAACGACAAGAGATTTTCGAGTTCCGTCAGTTGGAGCACTTTCTAAAAATCATGTTTTACCATTAGGGAGGCTTTGACACGCTCAAAGTTCAACCAAAATGGGGGTTGGCCTTGTTTGGAGGTGCCAGGCCCAGAACGGGCCGAACCTGGCCGAGTTCCCTTCTTTCTCCAACTTGGCTCGTGCCATAGCCTCACCAGGGGCAGAACATGACCCTCAGAAGGTTCTCCAACTGACGGCACTCGAAAAGCTCGATTCGTTTGTGAGTTATGAATTTCCTCGGTTTAATACTATGGAAAATCGTAAATCACAAACGACACGAGATTTTCGAGTTCCGTCAGTTGGAGCACTTTCTAAAAATCATGTTTTACCATTATGGAGGCTTTGACACGCTCAAAGTTCAACCAAAATGGGGGTTGGCCTTGTTTGGAGGTGCCAGGGCCAGAACGGGCCGAACCTGGCCGAGTTTCCTTCTTTCTCCAACATGGCCCTTGCCATAGCCTCACCAGGGGTAGAACATGACCCTCAGAAGGTTCTCCAACTGACGGCACTCGAAAAGCTCGATTCGTTTGTGAGTTATGAATTTCCTCGGTTTAATACTATGGAAAATCGTAAATCACAAACGACACGAGATTTTCGAGTTCCGTCAGTTGGAGCACTTTCTAAAAATCATGTTTTACCATTGGCGAGGCTTTGACACGCTCAAAGTTAAACCAAAATGGGGGTTGGCATTGTTTGGAGGTACCAGGGCCAGAACGGGCCGAACCAGGCCGAGTTCCCTTCTTTCTCCAACATGGCCCGTGCCATAGCCTCACCAGGGGTAGAACATGACCCTCAGAAGGTTCTCCAACTGACGGCACTCGAAAAGCTCGATTCGTTTGTGAGTTATGAATTTCCTCGGTTTAATACTATGGAAAATGGTAAATCACAAACGACACGAGATTTTCGAGTTCCGTCAGTTGGAGCACTTTCTAAAAATCATGTTTTACCATTATGGAGGCTTTGACACGCTCAAAGTTCAACCAAAATGGGGGTTGGCCTTGTTTGGAGGTGCCAGGGCCAGAACGGGCCGAACCTGGCCGAGTTTCCTTCTTTCTCCAACATGGCCCTTGCCATAGCCTCACCAGGGGTAGAACATGACCCTCAGAAGGTTCTCCAACTGACGGCACTCGAAAAGCTCGATTCGTTTGTGAGTTATGAATTTCCTCGGTTTAATACTATGGAAAATCTTAAATCACAAACGACACGAGATTTTCGAGTTCCGTCAGTTGGAGCACATTCTAAAAATCATGTTTTACCATTGGGGAGGCTTTGACACCCTCAAAGTTCAACCAAAATGGGGGTTGACCTTGTTTGGAGGTGCCAGGGCCAGAACGGGCCGAACCTGGCCGAGGTCCCTTCTTTCTCCAACATGGCCCATGCCATAGCCTCACCAGGGGTAGAACATGACCCTCAGAAGGTTCTCCAACTGACGGCACTCGAAAAGCTCGATTCGTTTGTGAGTTACGAATTTCCAAGGTTTAATACTATGGAAAATCGTAAATTACAAACGACAAGAGATTTTCGAGTTCCGTCAGTTGGAGCACTATTTAAAAATCATGTTTTACCATTAGGGAGGCTTTGACATGCTCAAAGTTCAACCAAAATGGGGGTTGGCCTTGTTTGGAGGTGCCAGGCCCAGAACGGGCCGAACCTGGCCGAGTTCCCTTCTTTCACCAACTTGGCTCGTGCCATAGCCTCACCAGGGGCAGAACATGACCCTCAGAAGGTTCTCCAACTGACGGCACTCGAAAAGCTCGATTCGTTTGTGAGTTATGAATTTCCTCGGTTTAATACTATGGAAAATCGTAAATCACAAACGACACGAGATTTTCGAGTTCCGTCAGTTGGAGCACTTTCTAAAAATCATGTTTTACCATTGGGGAGGCTTTGACACGCTCAAAGTTCAACCAAAATGGGGGTTGACCTTGTTTGGAGGTGCCAGGGCCAGAACGGGCCGAACCTGGCCGAGGTCCCTTCTTTCTCCAACATGGCCCGTGCCATAGCCTCACCAGGGGTAGAACATGACCCTCAGAAGGTTCTCCAACTGACGGCACTCGAAAAGCTCGATTCGTTTGTGAGTTACGAATTTCCAAGGTTTAATACTATGGAAAATCGTAAATTACAAACGACAAGAGATTTTCGAGTTCCGTCAGTTGGAGCACTTTTTAAAAATCATGTTTTACCATTAGGGAGGCTTTGACACGCTCAAAGTTCAACCAAAATGGGGGTTGACCTTGTTTGGAGGTGCCAGGGCCAGAACGGGCCGAACCTGGCCGAGGTCCCTTCTTTCTCCAACATGGCCCGTGCCATAGCCTCACCAGGGGTAGAACATGACCCTCAGAAGGTTCTCCAACTGACGGCACTCGAAAAGCTCGATTCGTTTGTGAGTTACGAATTTCCAAGGTTTAATACTATGGAAAATCGTAAATTACAAACGACAAGAGATTTTCGAGTTCCGTCAGTTGGAGCACTTTCTAAAAATCATGTTTTACCATTAGGGAGGCTTTGACACGCTCAAAGTTCAACCAAAATGGGGGTTGGCCTTGTTTGGAGGTGCCAGGCCCAGAACGGGCCGAACCTGGCCGAGTTCCCTTCTTTCTCCAACTTGGCTCGTGCCATAGCCTCACCAGGGGCAGAACATGACCCTCAGAAGGTTCTCCAACTGACGGCACTCGAAAAGCTCGATTCGTTTGTGAGTTATGAATTTCCTCGGTTTAATACTATGGAAAATCGTAAATCACAAACGACACGAGATTTTCGAGTTCCGTCAGTTGGAGCACTTTCTAAAAATCATGTTTTACCATTATGGAGGCTTTGACACGCTCAAAGTTCAACCAAAATGGGGGTTGGCCTTGTTTGGAGGTGCCAGGGCCAGAACGGGCCGAACCTGGCCGAGTTTCCTTCTTTCTCCAACATGGCCCTTGCCATAGCCTCACCAGGGGTAGAACATGACCCTCAGAAGGTTCTCCAACTGACGGCACTCGAAAAGCTCGATTCGTTTGTGAGTTATGAATTTCCTCGGTTTAATACTATGGAAAATCGTAAATCACAAACGACACGAGATTTTCGAGTTCCGTCAGTTGGAGCACTTTCTAAAAATCATGTTTTACCATTGGCGAGGCTTTGACACGCTCAAAGTTAAACCAAAATGGGGGTTGGCATTGTTTGGAGGTACCAGGGCCAGAACGGGCCGAACCAAGCCGAGTTCCCTTCTTTCTCCAACATGGCCCGTGCCATAGCCTCACCAGGGGTAGAACATGACCCTCAGAAGGTTCTCCAACTGACGGCACTCGAAAAGCTCGATTCGTTTGTGAGTTATGAATTTCCTCGGTTTAATACTATGGAAAATGGTAAATCACAAACGACACGAGATTTTCGAGTTCCGTCAGTTGGAGCACTTTCTAAAAATCATGTTTTACCATTATGGAGGCTTTGACACGCTCAAAGTTCAACCAAAATGGGGGTTGGCCTTATTTGGAGGTGCCAGGGCCAGAACGGGCCGAACCTGGCCGAGTTTCCTTCTTTCTCCAACATGGCCCTTGCCATAGCCTCACCAGGGGTAGAACATGACCCTCAGAAGGTTCTCCAACTGACGGCACTCGAAAAGCTCGATTCGTTTGTGAGTTATGAATTTCCTCGGTTTAATACTATGGAAAATCGTAAATCACAAACGACACGAGATTTTCGAGTTCCGTCAGTTGGAGCACTTTCTAAAAATCATGTTTTACCATTGGCGAGGCTTTGACACGCTCAAAGTTAAACCAAAATGGGGGTTGGCATTGTTTGGAGGTACCAGGGCCAGAAATGGCCGAACCAGGCCGAGTTCCCTTCTTTCTCCAACATGGCCCGGGCCATAGCCTCACCAGGGGTAGAACATGACCCTCAGAAGGTTCTCCAACTGACGGCACTCGAAAAGCTCGATTCGTTTGTGAGTTATGAATTTCCTCGGTTTAATACTATGGAAAATCGTAAATCACAAACGACACGAGATTTTCGAGTTCCGTCAGTTGGAGCACTTTCTAAAAATCATGTTTTACCATTATGGAGGCTTTGACACGCTCAAAGTTCAACCAAAATGGGGGTTGGCCTTGTTTGGAGGTGCCAGGGCCAGAACGGGCCGAACCTGGCCGAGTTTCCTTCTTTCTCCAACATGGCCCTTGCCATAGCCTCACCAGGGGTAGAACATGACCCTCAGAAGGTTCTCCAACTGACGGCACTCGAAAAGCTCGATTCGTTTGTGAGTTATGAATTTCCTCGGTTTAATACTATGGAAAATCTTAAATCACAAACGACACGAGATTTTCGAGTTCCGTCAGTTGGAGCACATTCTAAAAATCATGTTTTACCATTGGGGAGGCTTTGACACCCTCAAAGTTCAACCAAAATGGGGGTTGACCTTGTTTGGAGGTGCCAGGGCCAGAACGGGCCGAACCTGGCCGAGGTCCCTTCTTTCTCCAACATGGCCCGTGCCATAGCCTCACCAGGGGTAGAACATGACCCTCAGAAGGTTCTCCAACTGACGGCACTCGAAAAGCTCGATTCGTTTGTGAGTTATGAATTTCCTCGGTTTAATACTATGGAAAATCGTAAATCACAAACGACACGAGATTTTCGAGTTCCGTCAGTTGGAGCACTTTCTAAAAATCATGTTTTACCATTGGCGAGGCTTTGACACGCTCAAAGTTAAACCAAAATGGGGGTTGGCATTGTTTGGAGGTACCAGGGCCAGAACGGGCCGAACCAGGCCGAGTTCCCTTCTTTCTCCAACATGGCCCGTGCCATAGCCTCACCAGGGGTAGAACATGACCCTCAGAAGGTTCTCCAACTGACGGCACTCGAAAAGCTCGATTCGTTTGTGAGTTATGAATTTCCTCGGTTTAATACTATGGAAAATCGTAAATCACAAACGACACGAGATTTTCAAGTTCCGTCAGTTGGAGCACTTTCTAAAAATCATGTTTTACCATTATGGAGGCTTTGACACGCTCAAAGTTCAACCAAAATGGGGGTTGGCCTTGTTTGGAGGTGCCAGGGCCAGAACGGGCCGAACCTGGCCGAGTTTCCTTCTTTCTCCAACATGGCCCTTGCCATAGCCTCACCAGGGGTAGAACATGACCCTCAGAAGGTTCTCCAACTGACGGCACTCGAAAAGCTCGATTCGTTTGTGAGTTATGAATTTCCTCGGTTTAATACTATGGAAAATCGTAAATCACAAACGACACGAGATTTTCGAGTTCCGTCAGTTGGAGCACTTTCTAAAAATCATGTTTTACCATTGGCGAGGCTTTGACACGCTCAAAGTTAAACCAAAATGGGGGTTGGCATTGTTTGGAGGTACCAGGGCCAGAACGGGCCGAACCAGGCCGAGTTCCCTTCTTTCTCCAACATGGCCCGTGCCATAGCCTCACCAGGGGTAGAACATGACCCTCAGAAGGTTCTCCAACTGACGGCACTCGAAAAGCTCGATTCGTTTGTGAGTTATGAATTTCCTCGGTTTAATACTATGGAAAATCGTAAATCACAAACGACACGAGATTTTCGAGTTCCGTCAGTTGGAGCACTTTCTAAAAATCATGTTTTACCATTATGGAGGCTTTGACACGCTCAAAGTTCAACCAAAATGGGGGTTGGCCTTGTTTGGAGGTGCCAGGGCCAGAACGGGCCGAACCTGGCCGAGTTTCCTTCTTTCTCCAACATGGCCCTTGCCATAGCCTCACCAGGGGTAGAACATGACCCTCAGAAGGTTCTCCAACTGACGGCACTCGAAAAGCTCGATTCGTTTGTGAGTTATGAATTTCCTCGGTTTAATACTATGGAAAATCGTAAATCACAAACGACACGAGATTTTCGAGTTCCGTCAGTTGGAGCACTTTCTAAAAATCATGTTTTACCATTGGCGAGGCTTTGACACGCTCAAAGTTAAACCAAAATGGGGGTTGGCATTGTTTGGAGGTACCAGGGCCAGAACGGGCCGAACCAGGCCGAGTTCCCTTCTTTCTCCAACATGGCCCGTGCCATAGCCTCACCAGGGGTAGAACATGACCCTCAGAAGGTTCTCCAACTGACGGCACTCGAAAAGCTCGATTCGTTTGTGAGTTATGAATTTCCTCGGTTTAATACTATGGAAAATCTTAAATCACAAACGACACGAGATTTTCGAGTTCCGTCAGTTGGAGCACATTCTAAAAATCATGTTTTACCATTGGGGAGGCTTTGACACCCTCAAAGTTCAACCAAAATGGGGGTTGACCTTGTTTGGAGGTGCCAGGGCCAGAACGGGCCGAACCTGGCCGAGGTCCCTTCTTTCTCCAACATGGCCCGTGCCATAGCCTCACCAGGGGTAGAACATGACCCTCAGAAGGTTCTCCAACTGACGGCACTCGAAAAGCTCGATTCGTTTGTGAGTTATGAATTTCCTCGGTTTAATACTATGGAAAATCGTAAATCACAAACGACACGAGATTTTCGAGTTCCGTCAGTTGGAGCACTTTCTAAAAATCATGTTTTACCATTGGCGAGGCTTTGACACGCTCAAAGTTAAACCAAAATGGGGGTTGGCATTGTTTGGAGGTACCAGGGCCAGAACGGGCCGAACCAGGCCGAGTTCCCTTCTTTCTCCAACATGGCCCGTGCCATAGCCTCACCAGGGGTAGAACATGACCCTCAGAAGGTTCTCCAACTGACGGCACTCGAAAAGCTCGATTCGTTTGTGAGTTATGAATTTCCTCGGTTTAATACTATGGAAAATCGTAAATCACAAACGACACGAGATTTTCAAGTTCCGTCAGTTGGAGCACTTTCTAAAAATCATGTTTTACCATTATGGAGGCTTTGACACGCTCAAAGTTCAACCAAAATGGGGGTTGGCCTTGTTTGGAGGTGCCAGGGCCAGAACGGGCCGAACCTGGCCGAGTTTCCTTCTTTCTCCAACATGGCCCTTGCCATAGCCTCACCAGGGGTAGAACATGACCCTCAGAAGGTTCTCCAACTGACGGCACTCGAAAAGCTCGATTCGTTTGTGAGTTATGAATTTCCTCGGTTTAATACTATGGAAAATCGTAAATCACAAACGACACGAGATTTTCGAGTTCCGTCAGTTGGAGCACTTTCTAAAAATCATGTTTTACCATTGGCGAGGCTTTGACACGCTCAAAGTTAAACCAAAATGGGGGTTGGCATTGTTTGGAGGTACCAGGGCCAGAACGGGCCGAACCAGGCCGAGTTCCCTTCTTTCTCCAACATGGCCCGTGCCATAGCCTCACCAGGGGTAGAACATGACCCTCAGAAGGTTCTCCAACTGACGGCACTCGAAAAGCTCGATTCGTTTGTGAGTTATGAATTTCCTCGGTTTAATACTATGGAAAATCGTAAATCACAAACGACACGAGATTTTCGAGTTCCGTCAGTTGGAGCACTTTCTAAAAATCATGTTTTACCATTATGGAGGCTTTGACACGCTCAAAGTTCAACCAAAATGGGGGTTGGCCTTGTTTGGAGGTGCCAGGGCCAGAACGGGCCGAACCTGGCCGAGTTTCCTTCTTTCTCCAACATGGCCCTTGCCATAGCCTCACCAGGGGTAGAACATGACCCTCAGAAGGTTCTCCAACTGACGGCACTCGAAAAGCTCGATTCGTTTGTGAGTTATGAATTTCCTCGGTTTAATACTATGGAAAATCGTAAATCACAAACGACACGAGATTTTCGAGTTCCGTCAGTTGGAGCACTTTCTAAAAATCATGTTTTACCATTGGCGAGGCTTTGACACGCTCAAAGTTAAACCAAAATGGGGGTTGGCATTGTTTGGAGGTACCAGGGCCAGAACGGGCCGAACCAGGCCGAGTTCCCTTCTTTCTCCAACATGGCCCGTGCCATAGCCTCACCAGGGGTAGAACATGACCCTCAGAAGGTTCTCCAACTGACGGCACTCGAAAAGCTCGATTCGTTTGTGAGTTATGAATTTCCTCGGTTTAATACTATGGAAAATCGTAAATCACAAACGACACGAGATTTTCGAGTTCCGTCAGTTGGAGCACTTTCTAAAAATCATGTTTTACCATTATGGAGGCTTTGACACGCTCAAAGTTCAACCAAAATGGGGGTTGGCCTTGTTTGGAGGTGCCAGGGCCAGAACGGGCCGAACCTGGCCGAGTTTCCTTCTTTCTCCAACATGGCCCTTGCCATAGCCTCACCAGGGGTAGAACATGACCCTCAGAAGGTTCTCCAACTGACGGCACTCGAAAAGCTCGATTCGTTTGTGAGTTATGAATTTCCTCGGTTTAATACTATGGAAAATCTTAAATCACAAACGACACGAGATTTTCGAGTTCCGTCAGTTGGAGCACATTCTAAAAATCATGTTTTACCATTGGGGAGGCTTTGACACCCTCAAAGTTCAACCAAAATGGGGGTTGACCTTGTTTGGAGGTGCCAGGGCCAGAACGGGCCGAACCTGGCCGAGGTCCCTTCTTTCTCCAACATGGCCCGTGCCATAGCCTCACCAGGGGTAGAACATGACCCTCAGAAGGTTCTCCAACTGACGGCACTCGAAAAGCTCGATTCGTTTGTGAGTTACGAATTTCCAAGGTTTAATACTATGGAAAATCGTAAATTACAAACGACAAGAGATTTTCGAGTTCCGTCAGTTGGAGCACTATTTAAAAATCATGTTTTACCATTAGGGAGGCTTTGACATGCTCAAAGTTCAACCAAAATGGGGGTTGGCCTTGTTTGGAGGTGCCAGGCCCAGAACGGGCCGAACCTGGCCGAGTTCCCTTCTTTCTCCAACTTGGCTCGTGCCATAGCCTCACCAGGGGCAGAACATGACCCTCAGAAGGTTCTCCAACTGACGGCACTCGAAAAGCTCGATTCGTTTGTGAGTTATGAATTTCCTCGGTTTAATACTATGGAAAATCGTAAATCACAAACGACACGAGATTTTCGAGTTCCGTCAGTTGGAGCACTTTCTAAAAATCATGTTTTACCATTGGGGAGGCTTTGACACGCTCAAAGTTCAACCAAAATGGGGGTTGACCTTGTTTGGAGGTGCCAGGGCCAGAACGGGCCGAACCTGGCCGAGGTCCCTTCTTTCTCCAACATGGCCCGTGCCATAGCCTCACCAGGGGTAGAACATGACCCTCAGAAGGTTCTCCAACTGACGGCACTCGAAAAGCTCGATTCGTTTGTGAGTTACGAATTTCCAAGGTTTAATACTATGGAAAATCGTAAATTACAAACGACAAGAGATTTTCGAGTTCCGTCAGTTGGAGCACTTTTTAAAAATCATGTTTTACCATTAGGGAGGCTTTGACACGCTCAAAGTTCAACCAAAATGGGGGTTGACCTTGTTTGGAGGTGCCAGGGCCAGAACGGGCCGAACCTGGCCGAGGTCCCTTCTTTCTCCAACATGGCCCGTGCCATAGCCTCACCAGGGGTAGAACATGACCCTCAGAAGGTTCTCCAACTGACGGCACTCGAAAAGCTCGATTCGTTTGTGAGTTACGAATTTCCAAGGTTTAATACTATGGAAAATCGTAAATTACAAACGACAAGAGATTTTCGAGTTCCGTCAGTTGGAGCACTTTCTAAAAATCATGTTTTACCATTAGGGAGGCTTTGACACGCTCAAAGTTCAACCAAAATGGGGGTTGGCCTTGTTTGGAGGTGCCAGGCCCAGAACGGGCCGAACCTGGCCGAGTTCCCTTCTTTCTCCAACTTGGCTCGTGCCATAGCCTCACCAGGGGCAGAACATGACCCTCAGAAGGTTCTCCAACTGACGGCACTCGAAAAGCTCGATTCGTTTGTGAGTTATGAATTTCCTCGGTTTAATACTATCGAAAATCGTAAATCACAAACGACACGAGATTTTCGAGTTCCGTCAGTTGGAGCACTTTCTAAAAATCATGTTTTACCATTATGGAGGCTTTGACACGCTCAAAGTTCAACCAAAATGGGGGTTGGCCTTGTTTGGAGGTGCCAGGGCCAGAACGGGCCGAACCTGGCCGAGTTTCCTTCTTTCTCCAACATGGCCCTTGCCATAGCCTCACCAGGGGTAGAACATGACCCTCAGAAGGTTCTCCAACTGACGGCACTCGAAAAGCTCGATTCGTTTGTGAGTTATGAATTTCCTCGGTTTAATACTATGGAAAATCGTAAATCACAAACGACACGAGATTTTCGAGTTCCGTCAGTTAGAGCACATTCTAAAAATCATGTTTTACCATTGGGGAGGCTTTGACACCCTCAAAGTTCAACCAAAATGGGGGTTGACCTTGTTTGGAGGTGCCAGGGCCAGAACGGGCCGAACCTGGCCGAGGTCCCTTCTTTCTCCAACATGGCCCGTGCCATAGCCTCACCAGGGGTAGAACATGACCCTCAGAAGGTTCTCCAACTGACGGCACTCGAAAAGCTCGATTCGTTTGTGAGTTACGAATTTCCAAGGTTTAATACTATGGAAAATCGTAAACTACAAACGACAAGAGATTTTCGAGTTCCGTCAGTTGGAGCACCTTTTAAAAATCATGTTTTACCATTAGGGAGGCTTTGACACGCTCAAAGTTCAACCAAAATGGGGGTTGACCTTGTTTGGAGGTGCCAGGGCCAGAACGGGCCGAACCTGGCCGAGGTCCCTTCTTTCTCCAACATGGCCCGTGCCATAGCCTCACAAGGGGTAGAACATGACCCTCAGAAGGTTCTCCAACTGACGGCACTCGAAAAGCTCGATTCGTTTGTGAGTTACGAATTTCCAAGGTTTAATACTATGGAAAATCGTAAATTACAAACGACAAGAGATTTTCGAGTTCCGTCAGTTGGAGCACTTTCTAAAAATCATGTTTTACCATTAGGGAGGCTTTGACACGCTCAAAGTTCAACCAAAATGGGGGTTGGCCTTGTTTGGAGGTGCCAGGCCCAGAACGGGCCGAACCTGGCCGAGTTCCCTTCTTTCTCCAACTTGGCTCGTGCCATAGCCTCACCAGGGGCAGAACATGACCCTCAGAAGGTTCTCCAACTGACGGCACTCGAAAAACTCGATTCGTTTGTGAGTTATGAATTTCCTCGGTTTAATACTATGGAAAATCGTAAATCACAAACGACACGAGATTTTCGAGTTCCGTCAGTTGGAGCACTTTCTAAAAATCATGTTTTACCATTGGCGAGGCTTTGACACGCTCAAAGTTCAACCAAAATGGGGGTTGGCCTTGTTTGGAGGTGCCAGGGCCAGAACGGGCCGAACCTGGCCGAGTTCCCTTCTTTCTCCAACATGGCCCTTGCCATAGCCTCACCAGGGGTAGAACATGACCCTCAGAAGGTTCTCCAACTGACGGCACTCGAAAAGCTCGATTCGTTTGTGAGTTATGAATTTCCTCGGTTTAATACTATGGAAAATCGTAAATCACAAACGACACGAGATTTTCGAGTTCCATCAGTTAGAGCACTTTCTAAAAATCATGTTTTACCATTGGCGAGGCTTTGACACGCTCAAAGTTCAACCAAAATGGGGGTTGGCATTGTTTGGAGGTGCCAGGGCCAGAACGGGCCGAACCTGGCCGAGGTCCCTTCTTTCTCCAACATGGCCCGTGCCATAGCCTCACCAGGGGTAGAACATGACCCTCAGAAGGTTCTCCAACTGACGGCACTCGAAAAGCTCGATTCGTTTGTGAGTTACGAATTTCCAAGGTTTAATACTATGGAAAATCGTCAATTACAAACGACAAGAGATTTTCGAGTTCCGTCAGTTGGAGCACTATTTAAAAATCATGTTTTACCATTAGGGAGGCTTTGACACGCTCAAAGTTCAACCAAAATGGGGGTTGGCCTTGTTTGGAGGTGCCAGGCCCAGAACGGGCCGAACCTGGCCGAGTTCCCTTCTTTCTCCAACTTGGCTCGTGCCATAGCCTCACCAGGGGCAGAACATGACCCTCAGAAGGTTCTCCAACTGACGGCACTCGAAAAGCTCGATTCGTTTGTGAGTTATGAATTTCCTCGGTTTAATACTATGGAAAATCGTAAATCACAAACGACACGAAATTTTCGAGTTCCGTCAGTTGGAGCACTTTCTAAAAATCATGTTTTACCATTGGGGAGGCTTTGACACGCTCAAAGTTCAACCAAAATGGGGGTTGACCTTGTTTGGAGGTGCCAGGGCCAGAACGGGCCGAACCTGGCCGAGGTCCCTTCTTTCTCCAACATGGCCCGTGCCATAGCCTCACCAGGGGTAGAACATGACCCTCAGAAGGTTCTCCAACTGACGGCACTCGAAAAGCTCGATTCGTTTGTGAGTTACGAATTTCCAAGGTTTAATACTATGGAAAATCGTAAATTACAAACGACAAGAGATTTTCGAGTTCCGTCAGTTGGAGCACTTTTTAAAAATCATGTTTTACCATTAGGGAGGCTTTGACACGCTCAAAGTTCAACCAAAATGGGGGTTGACCTTGTTTGGAGGTGCCAGGGCCAGAACGGGCCGAACCTGGCCGAGGTCCCTTCTTTCTCCAACATGGCCCGTGCCATAGCCTCACCAGGGGTAGAACATGACCCTCAGAAGGTTCTCCAACTGACGGCACTCGAAAAGCTCGATTCGTTTGTGAGTTATGAATTTCCTCGGTTTAATACTATGGAAAATCGTAAATCACAAACGACACGAGATTTTCGAGTTCCGTCAGTTGGAGCACATTCTAAAAATCATGTTTTACCATTGGCGAGGCTTTGACACGCTCAAAGTTAAACCAAAATGGGGGTTGGCATTGTTTGGAGGTACCAGGGCCAGAACGGGCCGAACTAGGCCGAGTTCCCTTCTTTCTCCAACATGGCCCGTGCCATAGCCTCACCAGGGGTAGAACATGACCCTCAGAAGGTTCTCCAACTGACGGCACTCGAAAAGCTCGATTCGTTTGTGAGTTATGAATTTCCTCAGTTCAATACTATGGAAAATCGTAAATCACAAACGACACGAGATTTTCGAGTTCCGTCAGTTGGAGCACTTTCTAAAAATCATGTTTTACCATTAGGGAGGCTTTGACACGCTCAAAGTTCAACCAAAATGGGGGTTGGCCTTGTTTGGAGGTGCCAGGGCCAGAACGGGCCGAACCTGGCCGAGTTCCCTTCTTTCTCCAACATGGCCCGTGCCATAGCCTCACCAGGGGTAGAACATGACCCTCAGAAGGTTCTCCAACTGACGGCACTCGAAAAGCTCGATTCGTTTGTGAGTTATGAATTTCCTCGGTTTAATACTATGGAAAATCGTAAATCACAAACGACACGAGATTTTCCAGTTCCGTCAGTTGGAGCACTTTCTAAAAATCATGTTTTACCATTGGCGAGGCTTTGACACGCTCAAAGTTCAACCAAAATGGGGGTTGGCCTTGTTTGGAGGTGCCAGGGCCAGAACGGGCCGAACCTGGCCGAGTTCCCTTCTTTCTCCAACATGGCCCGTGCCATAGCCTCACCAGGGGTAGAACATGACCCTCAGAAGGTTCTCCAACTGACGGCACTCGAAAAGCTCGATTCGTTTGTGAGTTATGAATTTCCTCAGTTCAATACTATGGAAAATCGTAAATCACAAACGACACGAGATTTTCGAGTTCCGTCAGTTGGAGCACTTTCTAAAAATCATGTTTTACCATTAGGGAGGCTTTGACACGCTCAAAGTTCAACCAAAATGGGGGTTGGCCTTGTTTGGATGTGCCAGGCCCAGAACAGGCCGAACCTGGCCGTGTTCCCTTCTTTCTCCAACTTGGCTCGTGCCATAGCCTCACCAGGGGCAGAACATGACCCTCAGAAGGTTCTCCAACTGACGGCACTCGAAAAGCTCGATTCGTTTGTGAGTTATGAATTTCCTCGGTTTAATACTATGGAAAATCGTAAATCACAAACGACACGAGATTTTCGAGTTCCGTCAGTTGGAGCACTTTCTAAAAATCATGTTTTACCATTATGGAGGCTTTGACACGCTCAAAGTTCAACCAAAATGGGGGTTGGCCTTGTTTGGAGGTGCCAGGGCCAGAACGGGCCGAACCTGGCCGAGTTTCCTTCTTTCTCCAACATGGCCCTTGCCATAGCCTCACCAGGGGTAGAACATGACCCTCAGAAGGTTCTCCAACTGACGGCACTCGAAAAGCTCGATTCGTTTGTGAGTTATGAATTTCCTCGGTTTAATACTATGGAAAAACGTAAATCACAAACGACACGAGATTTTCGAGTTCCGTCAGTTGGAGCACATTCTAAAAATCATGTTTTACCATTGGGGAGGCTTTGACACCCTCAAAGTTCAACCAAAATGGGGGTTGACCTTGTTTGGAGGTGCCAGGGCCAGAACGGGCCGAACCTGGCCGAGGTCCCTTCTTTCTCCAACATGGCCCGTGTCATAGCCTCACCAGGGGTAGAACATGACCCTCAGAAGGTTCTCCAACTGACGGCACTCGAAAAGCTCGATTCGTTTGTGAGTTACGAATTTCCAAGGTTTAATACTATGGAAAATCGTAAATTACAAACGACAAGAGATTTTCGAGTTCCGTCAGTTGGAGCACTTTTTAAAAATCATGTTTTACCATTAGGGAGGCTTTGACACGCTCAAAGTTCAACCAAAATGGGGGTTGGCCTTGTTTGGAGGTGCCAGGCCCAGAACGGGCCGAACCTGGCCGAGTTCCCTTCTTTCTCCAACTTGGCTCGTGCCATAGCCTCACCAGGGGCAGAACATGACCCTCAGAAGGTTCTCCAACTGACGGCACTCGAAAAGCTCGATTCGTTTGTGAGTTATGAATTTCCTCGGTTTAATACTATGGAAAATCGTAAATCACAAACGACACGAGATTTTCGAGTTCCGTCAGTTGGAGCACTTTCTAAAAATCATGTTTTACCATTGGGGAGGCTTTGACATGCTCAAAGTTCAACCAAAATGGGGGTTGACCTTGTTTGGAGGTGCCAGGGCCAGAACGGGCCGAACCTGGCCGAGGTCCCTTCTTTCTCCAACATGGCCCGTGCCATAGCCTCACCAGGGGTAGAACATGACCCTCAGAAGGTTCTCCAACTGACGGCACTCGAAAAACTCGATTCGTTTGTGAGTTACGAATTTCCAAGGTTTAATACTATGGAAAATCGTAAATTACAAACGACAAGAGATTTTCGAGTTCCGTCAGTTGGAGCACTTTTTAAAAATCATGTTTTACCATTAGGGAGGCTTTGACACGCTCAAAGTTCAACCAAAATGGGGGTTGACCTTGTTTGGAGGTACCAGGGCCAGAACGGGCCGAACTAGGCCGAGTTCCCTTCTTTCTCCAACATGGCCCGTGCCATAGCCTCACCAGGGGTAGAACATGACCCTCAGAAGGTTCTCCAACTGACGGCACTCGAAAAGCTCGATTCGTTTGTGAGTTATGAATTTCCTCAGTTCAATACTATGGAAAATCGTAAATCACAAACGACACGAGATTTTCGAGTTCCGTCAGTTGGAGCACTTTCTAAAAATCATGTTTTACCATTAGGGAGGCTTTGACACGCTCAAAGTTCAACCAAAATGGGGGTTGGCCTTGTTTGGATGTGCCAGGCCCAGAACAGGCCGAACCTGGCCGTGTTCCCTTCTTTCTCCAACTTGGCTCGTGCCATAGCCTCACCAGGGGCAGAACATGACCCTCAGAAGGTTCTCCAACTGACGGCACTCGAAAAGCTCGATTCGTTTGTGAGTTATGAATTTCCTCGGTTTAATACTATGGAAAATCGTAAATCACAAACGACACGAGATTTTCGAGTTCCGTCAGTTGGAGCACTTTCTAAAAATCATGTTTTACCATTATGGAGGCTTTGACACGCTCAAAGTTCAACCAAAATGGGGGTTGGCCTTGTTTGGAGGTGCCAGGGCCAGAACGGGCCGAACCTGGCCGAGTTTCCTTCTTTCTCCAACATGGCCCTTGCCATAGCCTCACCAGGGGTAGAACATGACCCTCAGAAGGTTCTCCAACTGACGGCACTCGAAAAGCTCGATTCGTTTGTGAGTTATGAATTTCCTCGGTTTAATACTATGGAAAATCGTAAATCACAAACGACACGAGATTTTCGAGTTCCGTCAGTTGGAGCACATTCTAAAAATCATGTTTTACCATTGGGGAGGCTTTGACACCCTCAAAGTTCAACCAAAATGGGGGTTGACCTTGTTTGGAGGTGCCAGGGCCAGAACGGGCCGAACCTGGCCGAGGTCCCTTCTTTCTCCAACATGGCCCGTGTCATAGCCTCACCAGGGGTAGAACATGACCCTCAGAAGGTTCTCCAACTGACGGCACTCGAAAAGCTCGATTCGTTTGTGAGTTACGAATTTCCAAGGTTTAATACTATGGAAAATCGTAAATTACAAACGACAAGAGATTTTCGAGTTCCGTCAGTTGGAGCACTTTTTAAAAATCATGTTTTACCATTAGGGAGGCTTTGACACGCTCAAAGTTCAACCAAAATGGGGGTTGGCCTTGTTTGGAGGTGCCAGCACCAGAACGGGCCGAACCTGGCCGAGTTCCCTTCTTTCTCCAACTTGGCTCGTGCCATAGCCTCACCAGGGGCAGAACATGACCCTCAGAAGGTTCTCCAACTGACGGCACTCGAAAAGCTCGATTCGTTTGTGAGTTATGAATTTCCTCGGTTTAATACTATGGAAAATCGTAAATCACAAACGACACGAGATTTTCGAGTTCCGTCAGTTGGAGCACTTTCTAAAAATCATGTTTTACCATTGGGGAGGCTTTGACATGCTCAAAGTTCAACCAAAATGGGGGTTGACCTTGTTTGGAGGTGCCAGGGCCAGAACGGGCCGAACCTGGCCGAGGTCCCTTCTTTCTCCAACATGGCCCGTGCCATAGCCTCACCAGGGGTAGAACATGACCCTCAGAAGGTTCTCCAACTGACGGCACTCGAAAAGCTCGATTCGTTTGTGAGTTACGAATTTCCAAGGTTTAATACTATGGAAAATCGTAAATTACAAACGACAAGAGATTTTCGAGTTCCGTCAGTTGGAGCACTTTTTAAAAATCATGTTTTACCATTAGGGAGGCTTTGACACGCTCAAAGTTCAACCAAAATGGGGGTTGACCTTGTTTGGAGGTGCCAGGGCCAGAACGGGCCGAACCTGGCCGAGGTCCCTTCTTTGTCCAACATGGCCCGTGCCATAGCCTCACCAGGGGTAGAACATGACCCTCAGAAGGTTCTCCAACTGACGGCACTCGAAAAGCTCGATTCGTTTGTGAGTTACGAATTTCCAAGGTTTAATACTATGGAAAATCGTAAATTACAAACGACAAGAGATTTTCGAGTTCCGTCAGTTGGAGCACTTTCTAAAAATCATGTTTTACCATTAGGGAGGCTTTGACACGCTCAAAGTTCAACCAAAATGGGGGTTGGCCTTGTTTGGAGGTGCCAGGCCCAGAACGGGCCGAACCTGGCCGAGTTCCCTTCTTTCTCCAACTTGGCTCGTGCCATAGCCTCACCAGGGGCAGAACATGACCCTCAGAAGGTTCTCCAACTGACGGCACTCGAAAAGCTCGATTCGTTTGTGAGTTATGAATTTCCTCGGTTTAATACTATGGAAAATCGTAAATCACAAACGACACGAGATTTTCGAATTCCGTCAGTTGGAGCATTTTCTAAAAATCATGTTTTACCATTGGCGAGGCTTTGACACGCTCAAAGTTCAACCAAAATGGGGGTTGGCCTTGTTTGGAGGTGCCAGGGCCAGAACGGGCCGAACCTGGCCGAGTTCCCTTCTTTCTCCAACATGGCCCGTGCCATAGCCTCACCAGTGGTAGAACATGACCCTCAGAAGGTTCTCCAACTGACGGCACTCGAAAAGCTCGATTCGTTTGTGAGTTATGAATTTCCTCGGTTTAATACTATGGAAAATCGTAAATCACAAACGACACGAGATTTTCGAGTTCCGTCAGTTGGAGCACTTTCTAAAAATCATGTTTTACCATTATGGAGGCTTTGACACGCTCAAAGTTCAACCAAAATGGGGGTTGGCCTTGTTTGGAGGTGCCAGGGCCAGAACGGGCCGAACCTGGCCGAGTTTCCTTCTTTCTCCAACATGGCCCTTGCCATAGCCTCACCAGGGGTAGAACATGACCCTCAGAAGGTTCTCCAACTGACGGCACTCGAAAAGCTCGATTCGTTTGTGAGTTATGAATTTCCTCGGTTTAATACTATGGAAAATCGTAAATCACAAACGACACGAGATTTTCGAGTTCCGTCAGTTGGAGCACATTCTAAAAATCATGTTTTACCATTGGGGAGGCTTTGACACCCTCAAAGTTCAACCAAAATGGGGGTTGACCTTGTTTGGAGGTGCCAGGGCCAGAACGGGCCGAACCTGGCCGAGGTCCCTTCTTTCTCCAACATGGCCCGTGTCATAGCCTCACCAGGGGTAGAACATGACCCTCAGAAGGTTCTCCAACTGACGGCACTCGAAAAGCTCGATTCGTTTGTGAGTTACGAATTTCCAAGGTTTAATACTATGGAAAATCGTAAATTACAAACGACAAGAGATTTTCGAGTTCCGTCAGTTGGAGCACTTTTTAAAAATCATGTTTTACCATTAGGGAGGCTTTGACACGCTCAAAGTTCAACCAAAATGGGGGTTGGCCTTGTTTGGAGGTGCCAGGCCCAGAACGGGCCGAACCTGGCCGAGTTCCCTTCTTTCTCCAACTTGGCTCGTGCCATAGCCTCACCAGGGGCAGAACATGACCCTCAGAAGGTTCTCCAACTGACGGCACTCGAAAAGCTCGATTCGTTTGTGAGTTATGAATTTCCTCGGTTTAATACTATGGAAAATCGTAAATCACAAACGACACGAGATTTTCGAGTTCCGTCAGTTGGAGCACTTTCTAAAAATCATGTTTTACCATTGGGGAGGCTTTGACATGCTCAAAGTTCAACCAAAATGGGGGTTGACCTTGTTTGGAGGTGCCAGGGCCAGAACGGGCCGAACCTGGCCGAGGTCCCTTCTTTCTCCAACATGGCCCGTGCCATAGCCTCACCAGGGGTAGAACATGACCCTCAGAAGGTTCTCCAACTGACGGCACTCGAAAAGCTCGATTCGTTTGTGAGTTACGAATTTCCAAGGTTTAATACTATGGAAAATCGTAAATTACAAACGACAAGAGATTTTCGAGTTCCGTCAGTTGGAGCACTTTTTAAAAATCATGTTTTACCATTAGGGAGGCTTTGACACGCTCAAAGTTCAACCAAAATGGGGGTTGACCTTGTTTGGAGGTGCCAGGGCCAGAACGGGCCGAACCTGGCCGAGGTCCCTTCTTTGTCCAACATGGCCCGTGCCATAGCCTCACCAGGGGTAGAACATGACCCTCAGAAGGTTCTCCAACTGACGGCACTCGAAAAGCTCGATTCGTTTGTGAGTTACGAATTTCCAAGGTTTAATACTATGGAAAATCGTAAATTACAAACGACAAGAGATTTTCGAGTTCCGTCAGTTGGAGCACTTTCTAAAAATCATGTTTTACCATTAGGGAGGCTTTGACACGCTCAAAGTTCAACCAAAATGGGGGTTGGCCTTGTTTGGAGGTGCCAGGCCCAGAACGGGCCGAACCTGGCCGAGTTCCCTTCTTTCTCCAACTTGGCTCGTGCCATAGCCTCACCAGGGGCAGAACATGACCCTCAGAAGGTTCTCCAACTGACGGCACTCGAAAAGCTCGATTCGTTTGTGAGTTATGAATTTCCTCGGTTTAATACTATGGAAAATCGTAAATCACAAACGACACGAGATTTTCGAATTCCGTCAGTTGGAGCACTTTCTAAAAATCATGTTTTACCATTGGCGAGGCTTTGACAAGCTCAAAGTTCAACCAAAATGGGGGTTGGCCTTGTTTGGAGGTGCCAGGGCCAGAACGGGCCGAACCTGGCCGAGTTCCCTTCTTTCTCCAACATGGCCCGTGCCATAGCCTCACCAGTGGTAGAACATGACCCTCAGAAGGTTCTCCAACTGACGGCACTCGAAAAGCTCGATTCGTTTGTGAGTTATGAATTTCCTCGGTTTAATACTATGGAAAATCGTAAATCACAAACGACACGAGATTTTCGAGTTCCGTCAGTTGGAGCACTTTTTAAAAATCATGTTTTACCATTAGGGAGGCTTTGACACGCTCAAAGTTCAACCAAAATGGGGGTTGACCTTGTTTGGAGGTGCCAGGGCCAGAACGGGCCGAACCTGGCCGAGGTCCCTTCTTTGTCCAACATGGCCCGTGCCATAGCCTCACCAGGGGTAGAACATGACCCTCAGAAGGTTCTCCAACTGACGGCACTCGAAAAGCTCGATTCGTTTGTGAGTTACGAATTTCCAAGGTTTAATACTATGGAAAATCGTAAATTACAAACGACAAGAGATTTTCGAGTTCCGTCAGTTGGAGCACTTTCTAAAAATCATGTTTTACCATTAGGGAGGCTTTGACACGCTCAAAGTTCAACCAAAATGGGGGTTGGCCTTGTTTGGAGGTGCCAGGCCCAGAACGGGCCTAACCTGGCCGAGTTCCCTTCTTTCTCCAACTTGGCTCGTGCCATAGCCTCACCAGGGGCAGAACATGACCCTCAGAAGGTTCTCCAACTGACGGCACTCGAAAAGCTCGATTCGTTTGTGAGTTATGAATTTCCTCGGTTTAATACTATGGAAAATCGTAAATCACAAACGACACGAGATTTTCGAATTCCGTCAGTTGGAGCACTTTCTAAAAATCATGTTTTACCATTGGCGAGGCTTTGACACGCTCAAAGTTCAACCAAAATGGGGGTTGGCCTTGTTTGGAGGTGCCAGGGCCAGAACGGGACGAACCTGGCCGAGTTCCCTTCTTTCTCCAACATGGCCCGTGCCATAGCCTCACCAGTGGTAGAACATGACCCTCAGAAGGTTCTCCAACTGACGGCACTCGAAAAGCTCGATTCGTTTGTGAGTTATGAATTTCCTCGGTTTAATACTATGGAAAATCGTAAATCACAAACGACACGAGATTTTCGAGTTCCGTCAGTTGGAGCACTTTTTAAAAATCATGTTTTACCATTAGGGAGGCTTTGACACGCTCAAAGTTCAACCAAAATGGGGGTTGACCTTGTTTGGAGGTGCCAGGGCCAGAACGGGCCGAACCTGGCCGAGGTCCCTTCTTTGTCCAACATGGCCCGTGCCATAGCCTCACCAGGGGTAGAACATGACCCTCAGAAGGTTCTCCAACTGACGGCACTCGAAAAGCTCGATTCGTTTGTGAGTTACGAATTTCCAAGGTTTAATACTATGGAAAATCGTAAATTACAAACGACAAGAGATTTTCGAGTTCCGTCAGTTGGAGCACTTTCTAAAAATCATGTTTTACCATTAGGGAGTCTTTGACACGCTCAAAGTTCAACCAAAATGGGGGTTGGCCTTGTTTGGAGGTGCCAGGCCCAGAACGGGCCGAACCTGGCCGAGTTCCCTTCTTTCTCCAACTTGGCTCGTGCCATAGCCTCACCAGGGGCAGAACATGACCCTCAGAAGGTTCTCCAACTGACGGCACTCGAAAAGCTCGATTCGTTTGTGAGTTATGAATTTCCTCGGTTTAATACTATGGAAAATCGTAAATCACAAACGACACGAGATTTTCGAATTCCGTCAGTTGGAGCACTTTCTAAAAATCATGTTTTACCATTGGCGAGGCTTTGACACGCTCAAAGTTCAACCAAAATGGGGGTTGCCCTTGTTTGGAGGTGCCAGGGCCAGAACGGGCCGAACCTGGCCGAGTTCCCTTCTTTCTCCAACATGGCCCGTGCCATAGCCTCACTAGTGGTAGAACATGACCCTCAGAAGGTTCTCCAACTGACGGCACTCGAAAAGCTCGATTCGTTTGTGAGTTATGAATTTCCTCGGTTTAATACTATGGAAAATCGTAAATCACAAACGACACGAGATTTTCGAGTTCCGTCAGTTGGAGCACTTTCTAAAAATCATGTTTTACCATTGGCGAGGCTTTGACACGCTCAAAGTTAAACCAAAATGGGGGTTGGCATTGTTTGGAGGTACCAGGGCCAGAACGGGCCGAACCAGGCCGAGTTCCCTTCTTTCTCCAACATGGCCCATGCCATAGCCTCACCAGGGGTAGAACATGACCCTCAGAAGGTTCTGCAACTGACGGCACTCGAAAAGCTCGATTCGTTTGTGAGTTATGAATTTCCTCGGTTTAATACTATGGAAAATCGTAAATCACAAACGACACGAGATTTTCGAGTTCCGTCAGTTGGAGCACTTTCTAAAAATCATGTTTTACCATTGGGGAGGCTTTGACACGCTCAAAGCTCAACCAAAATGGGGGTTGGCCTTGTTTGGAGGTGCCAGGGCCAGAACGGGCCGAACCTGGCCGAGTTCCCTTCTTTCTCCAACATGGCCCGTGCCATAGCCTCACCAGGGGTAGAACATGACCCTCAGAAGGTTCTCCAACTGACGGCACTCGAAAAGCTCGATTCGTTTGTGAGTTATGAATTTCCTCGGTTTAATACTATGGAAAATCGTAAATCACAAACGACACGAGATTTTCCAGTTCCGTCAGTTGGAGCACTTTCTAAAAATCATGTTTTACCATTGGCGAGGCTTTGACACGCTCAAAGTTCAACCAAAATGGGGGTTGGCCTTGTTTGGAGGTGCCAGGGCCAGAACGGGCCGAACCTGGCCGAGTTCCCTTCTTTCTCCAACATGGCCCGTGCCATAGCCCCACCAGGGGTAGAACATGACCCTCAGAAGGTTCTCCAACTGACGGCACTCGAAAAGCTCGATTCGTTTGTGAGTTACGAATTTCCAAGGTTTAATACTATGGAAAATCGTAAATTACAAACGACAAGAGATTTTCGAGTTCCGTCAGTTGGAGCACTTTCTAAAAATCATGTTTTACCATTAGGGAGGCTTTGACACGCTCAAAGTTCAACCAAAATGGGGGTTGGCCTTGTTTGGAGGTGCCAGGCCCAGAACGGGCCTAACCTGGCCGAGTTCCCTTCTTTCTCCAACTTGGCTCGTGCCATAGCCTCACCAGGGGCAGAACATGACCCTCAGAAGGTTCTCCAACTGACGGCACTCGAAAAGCTCGATTCGTTTGTGAGTTATGAATTTCCTCGGTTTAATACTATGGAAAATCGTAAATCACAAACGACACGACATTTTCGAATTCCGTCAGTTGGAGCACTTTCTAAAAATCATGTTTTACCATTGGCGAGGCTTTGACACGCTCAAAGTTCAACCAAAATGGGGGTTGGCCTTGTTTGGAGGTGCCAGGGCCAGAACGAGCCGAACCTGGCCGAGTTCCCTTCTTTCTCCAACATGGCCCGTGCCATAGCCTCACCAGGGGTAGAACATGACCCTCAGAAGGTTCTCCAACTGACGGCACTCGAAAAGCTCGATTCGTTTGTGAGTTATGAATTTCCTCGGTTTAATACTATGGAAAATCGTAAATCACAAACGACACGAGATTTTCGAGTTCCGTCAGTTGGAGCACTTTCTAAAAATCATGTTTTACCATTGGGGAGGCTTTGACACGCTCAAAGCTCAACCAAAATGGGGGTTGGCCTTGTTTGGAGGTGCCAGGGCCAGAACGGGCCGAACCTGGCCGAGTTCCCTTCTTTCTCCAACATGGCCCGTGCCATAGCCTCACCAGGGGTAGAACATGACCCTCAGAAGGTTCTCCAACTGACGGCACTCGAAAAGCTCGATTCGTTTGTGAGTTATGAATTTCCTCGGTTTAATACTATGGAAAATCGTAAATCACAAACGACACGAGATTTTCCAGTTCCGTCAGTTGGACCACTTTCTAAAAATCATGTTTTACCATTGGCGAGGCTTTGACACGCTCAAAGTTAAACCAAAATGGGGGTTGGCCTTGTTTGGAGGTACCAGGGCCAGAACGGGCCGAACCTGGCCGAGTTTCCTTCTTTCTCCAACATGGCCCGTGCCATAGCCTCACCAGGGGCAGAACATGACCCTCAGAAGGTTCTCCAACTGACGGCACTCGAAATGCTCGATTCGTTTGTGAGTTATGAATTTCCTCGGTTTAATACTATGGAAAATCGTAAATCACAAACGACACGAGATTTTCGAGTTCCGTCAGTTGGAGCACTTTCTAAAAATCATGTTTTACCATTGGGGAGGCTTTGACACGCTCAAAGTTCAACCAAAATGGGGGTTGACCTTGTTTGGAGGTGCCAGGGCCAGAACGGGCCGAACCTGGCCGAGGTCCCTTCTTTCTCCAACATGGCCCGTGCCATAGCCTCACCAGAGGTAGAACATGACCCTCAGAAGGTTCTCCAACTGACGGCACTCGAAAAGCTCGATTCGTTTGTGAGTTACGAATTTCCAAGGTTTAATACTATGGAAAATCGTAAATCACAAACGACACGAGATTTTCGAGTTCCGTCAGTTGGAGCACTTTCTAAAAATCATGTTTTACCATTGGGGAGGCTTTGACACGCTCAAAGTTCAACCAAAATGGGGGTTGACCTTGTTTGGAGGTGCCAGGGCCAGAACGGGCCGAACCTGGCCGAGGTCCCTTCTTTCTCCAACATGGCCCGTGCCATAGCCTCACCAGAGGTAGAACATGACCCTCAGAAGGTTCTCCAACTGACGGCACTCGAAAAGCTCGATTCGTTTGTGAGTTACGAATTTCCAAGGTTTAATACTATGGAAAATCGTAAATCACAAACGACACGAGATTTTCGAGTTCCGTCAGTTGGAGCACTTTCTAAAAATCATGTTTTACCATTAGGGAGGCTTTGACACGCTCAAAGTTCAACCAAAATGGGGGTTGGCCTTGTTTGGAGGTGCCAGGCCCAGAACGGGCCGAACCTGGCCGAGTTCCCTTCTTTCTCCAACTTGGCTCGTGCCATAGCCTCACCAGGGGCAGAACATGACCCTCAGAAGGTTCTCCAACTGACGGCACTCGAAAAGCTCGATTCGTTTGTGAGTTATGAATTTCCTCGGTTTAATACTATGGAAAATCGTAAATCACAAACGACACGAGATTTTCGAGTTCCGTCAGTTGGAGCACTTTCTAAAAATCATGTTTTACCATTGGCGAGGCTTTGACACGCTCAAAGTTCAACCAAAATGGGGGTTGGCCTTGTTTGGAGGTGCCAGGGCCAGAACGGGCCGAACCTGGCCGAGTTCCCTTCTTTCTCCAACATGGCCCATGCCATAGCCTCACCAGGGGTAGAACATGACCCTCAGAAGGTTCTGCAACTGACGGCACTCGAAAAGCTCGATTCGTTTGTGAGTTATGAATTTCCTCGGTTTAATACTATGGAAAATCGTAAATCACAAACGACACGAGATTTTCGAGTTCCGTCAGTTGGAGCACTTTCTAAAAATCATGTTTTACCATTGGCGAGGCTTTGACACGCTCAAAGTTAAACCAAAATGGGGGTTGGCATTGTTTGGAGGTACCAGGGCCAGAACGGGCCGAACCAGGCCGAGTTCCCTTCTTTCTCCAACATGGCCCATGCCATAGCCTCACCAGGGGTAGAACATGACCCTCAGAAGGTTCTGCAACTGACGGCACTCGAAAAGCTCGATTCGTTTGTGAGTTATGAATTTCCTCGGTTTAATACTATGGAAAATCGTAAATCACAAACGACACGAGATTTTCGAGTTCCGTCAGTTGGAGCACTTTCTAAAAATCATGTTTTACCATTGGCGAGGCTTTGACACGCTCAAAGTTAAACCAAAATGGGGGTTGGCATTGTTTGGAGGTACCAGGGCCAGAACGGGCCGAACCAGGCCGAGTTCCCTTCTTTCTCCAACATGGCCCATGCCATAGCCTCACCAGGGGTAGAACATGACCCTCAGAAGGTTCTGCAACTGACGGCACTCGAAAAGCTCGATTCGTTTGTGAGTTATGAATTTCCTCGGTTTAATACTATGGAAAATCGTAAATCACAAACGACACGAGATTTTCGAGTTCCGTCAGTTGGAGCACTTTCTAAAAATCATGTTTTACCATTGGCGAGGCTTTGACACGCTCAAAGTTAAACCAAAATGGGGGTTGGCATTGTTTGGAGGTACCAGGGCCAGAACGGGCCGAACCAGGCCGAGTTCCCTTCTTTCTCCAACATGGCCCATGCCATAGCCTCACCAGGGGTAGAACATGACCCTCAGAAGGTTCTGCAACTGACGGCACTCGAAAAGCTCGATTCGTTTGTGAGTTATGAATTTCCTCGGTTTAATACTATGGAAAATCGTAAATCACAAACGACACGAGATTTTCGAGTTCCGTCAGTTGGAGCACTTTCTAAAAATCATGTTTTACCATTGGGGAGGCTTTGACACGCTCAAAGCTCAACCAAAATGGGGGTTGGCCTTGTTTGGAGGTGCCAGGGCCAGAACGGGCCGAACCTGGCCGAGTTCCCTTCTTTCTCCAACATGGCCCGTGCCATAGCCTCACCAGGGGTAGAACATGACCCTCAGAAGGTTCTCCAACTGACGGCACTCGAAAAGCTCGATTCGTTTGTGAGTTATGAATTTCCTCGGTTTAATACTATGGAAAATCGTAAATCACAAACGACACGAGATTTTCCAGTTCCGTCAGTTGGAGCACTTTCTAAAAATCATGTTTTACCATTGGCGAGGCTTTGACACGCTCAAAGTTAAACCAAAATGGGGGTTGGCCTTGTTTGGAGGTACCAGGGCCAGAACGGGCCGAACCTGGCCGAGTTTCCTTCTTTCTCCAACATGGCCCGTGCCATAGCCTCACCAGGGGCAGAACATGACCCTCAGAAGGTTCTCCAACTGACGGCACTCGAAATGCTCGATTCGTTTGTGAGTTATGAATTTCCTCGGTTTAATACTATGGAAAATCGTAAATCACAAACGACACGAGATTTTCGAGTTCCGTCAGTTGGAGCACTTTCTAAAAATCATGTTTTACCATTGGGGAGGCTTTGACACGCTCAAAGTTCAACCAAAATGGGGGTTGACCTTGTTTGGAGGTGCCCGGGCCAGAACGGGCCGAACCTGGCCGAGGTCCCTTCTTTCTCCAACATGGCCCGTGCCATAGCCTCACCAGAGGTAGAACATGACCCTCAGAAGGTTCTCCAACTGACGGCACTCGAAAAGCTCGATTCGTTTGTGAGTTACGAATTTCCAAGGTTTAATACTATGGAAAATCGTAAATCACAAACGACACGAGATTTTCGAGTTCCGTCAGTTGGAGCACTTTCTAAAAATCATGTTTTACCATTA
The DNA here is from genome assembly GCA_029955375.1 of Rubus parviflorus. Taxonomy (NCBI): domain Eukaryota; kingdom Viridiplantae; phylum Streptophyta; class Magnoliopsida; order Rosales; family Rosaceae; genus Rubus; species Rubus parviflorus. The sequence goes on along the minus strand of JARGGL010000006.1, from coordinate 20,098,597 downwards.
GGGAGGCTTTGACACGCTCAAAGTTCAACCAAAATGGGGGTTGGCCTTGTTTGGAGGTGCAAGGCCCAGAACGGGCCGAACCTGGCCGAGTTCCCTTCTTTCTCCAACTTGGCTCGTGCCATAGCCTCACCAGGGGCAGAACATGACCCTCAGAAGGTTCTCCAACTGACGGCACTCGAAAAGCTCGATTCGTTTGTGAGTTATGAATTTCCTCGGTTTAATACTATGGAAAATCGTAAATCACAAACGACAAGAGATTTTCGAGTTCCGTCAGTTGGAGCACTTTCTAAAAATCATGTTTTACCATTGGCGAGGCTTTGACACGCTCAAAGTTCAACCAAAATGGGGGTTGGCCTTGTTTGGAGGTGCCAGGGCCAGAACGGGCCGAACCTGGCCGAGTTCCCTTCTTTCTCCAACATGGCCCGTGCCATAGCCTCACCAAGGGTAGAACATGACCCTCAGAAGGTTCTCCAACTGACGGCACTCGAAAAGCTCGATTCTTTTGTGAGTTACGAATTTCCTCGGTTTAATACTATAGAAAATCGTAAATCACAAACGACACGAGATTTTCGAGTTCCGTCAGTTGGAGCACTTTCTAAAAATCATGTTTTACCATTGGGGAGGCTTTGAGACGCTTAAAGTTCAACCAAAATGGGGGTTGACCTTGTTTGGAGGTGCCAGGCCCAGAACGGGCCGAACCTGGCCGAGTTTTCTTCTTTCTCCAACTTGGCCCGTGCCATAGCCTCACCAGGGGTAGAACATGACCCTCAGAAGGTTCTCCAACTGACGGCACTCGAAAAGCTCGATTCGTTTGTGAGTTATGAATTTCCTCGGTTTAATACTATGGAAAATCGTAAATCACAAACGACACGAGATTTTCGAGTTCCGTCAGTTGGAGCACTTTCTAAAAATCATGTTTTACCATTGGGGAGGCTTTGACACGCTGAAAGCTCAACCAAAATGGGGGTTGGCCTTGTTTGGAGGTGCCAGGGCCAGAACGGGCCGAACCTAGCCGAGTTCCCTTCTTTCTCCAACATGGCCCGTGCCATAGCCTCACCAGGGGTAGAACATGACCCTCAGAAGGTTCTCCAACTGACGGCACTCGAAAAGCTCGATTCGTTTGTGAGTTATGAATTTCGTCGGTTTAATACTATGGAAAATCGTAAATCACAAACGACACGAGATTTTCCAGTTCCGTCAGTTGGAGCACTTTCTAAAAATCATGTTTTACCATTGGCGAGGCTTTGACACGCTCAAAGTTAAACCAAAATGGGGGTTGGCCTTGTTTGGAGGTACCAGGGCCAGAACGGGCCGAACCTGGCCGAGTTTCCTTCTTTCTCCAACATGGCCCGTGCCATAGCCTCACCAGGGGCAGAACATGACCCTCAGAAGGTTCTCCAACTGACGGCACTCGAAATGCTCGATTCGTTTGTGAGTTATGAATTTCCTCGGTTTAATACTATGGAAAATCGTAAATCACAAACGACACGAGATTTTCGAGTTCCGTCAGTTGGAGCACTTTCTAAAAATCATGTTTTACCATTGGGGAGGCTTTGACACGCTCAAAGTTCAACCAAAATGGGGGTTGACCTTGTTTGGAGGTGCCAGGGCCAGAACGGGCCGAACCTGGCCGAGGTCCCTTCTTTCTCCAACATGGCCCGTGCCATAGCCTCACCAGGGGTAGAACATGACCCTCAGAAGGTTCTCCAACTGACGGCACTCGAAAAGCTCGATTCGTTTGTGAGTTACGAATTTCCAAGGTTTAATACTATGGAAAATCGTAAATTACAAACGACAAGAGATTTTCGAGTTCCGTCAGTTGGAGCACTTTCTAAAAATCATGTTTTACCATTAGGGAGGCTTTGACACGCTCAAAGTTCAACCAAAATGGGGGTTGGCCTTGTTTGGAGGTGCCAGGCCCAGAACGGGCCGAACCTGGCCGAGTTCCCTTCTTTCTCCAACTTGGCCTGTGCCATAGCCTCACCAGGGGCAGAACATGACCCTCAGAAGGTTCTCCAACTGACGGCACTCGAAAAGCTCGATTCGTTTGTGAGTTATGAATTTCCTCGGTTTATTACTATGGAAAATCGTAAATCACAAACGACGCGAGATTTTCGAGTTCCGTCAGTTGGAGCACTTTCTAAAAATCATGTTTTACCATTGGGGAGGCTTTGAGACGCTTAAAGTTCAACCAAAATGGGGGTTGACCTTGTTTGGAGGTGCCAGGCCCAGAACGGGCCGAACCTGGCCGAGTTTCCTTCTTTCTCCAACATGGCCCGTGCCATAGCCTCACCAGGGGCAGAACATGACCCTCCGAAGGTTCTCCAACTGACGGCACTCGAAATGCTCGATTCGTTTGTGAGTTATGAATTTCCTCGGTTTAATACTATGGAAAATCGTAAATCACAAACGACACGAGATTTTCGAGTTCCGTCAGTTGGAGCACTTTCTAAAAATCATGTTTTACCATTGGGGAGGCTTTGACACGCTCAAAGTTCAACCAAAATGGGGGTTGACCTTGTTTGGAGGTGCCAGGGCCAGAACGGGCCGAACCTGGCCGAGGTCCCTTCTTTCTCCAACATGGCCCGTGCCATAGCCTCACCAGGGGTAGAACATGACCCTCAGAAGGTTCTCCAACTGACGGCACTCGAAAAGCTCGATTCGTTTGTGAGTTACGAATTTCCAAGGTTTAATACTATGGAAAATCGTAAATTACAAACGACAAGAGATTTTCGAGTTCCGTCAGTTGGAGCACTTTCTAAAAATCATGTTTTACCATTAGGGAGGCTTTGACACGCTCAAAGTTCAACCAAAATGGGGGTTGGCCTTGTTTGGAGGTGCCAGGCCCAGAACGGGCCGAACCTGGCCGAGTTCCCTTCTTTCTCCAACTTGGCTCGTGCCATAGCCTCACCAGGGGCAGAACATGACCCTCAGAAGGTTCTCCAACTGACGGCACTCGAAAAGCTCGATTCGTTTGTGAGTTATGAATTTCCTCGGTTTAATACTATGGAAAATCGTAAATCACAAACGACACGAGATTTTCGAGTTCCGTCAGTTGGAGCACTTTCTAAAAATCATGTTTTACCATTGGGGAGGCTTTGACACGCTCAAAGTTCAACCAAAATGGGGGTTGACCTTGTTTGGAGGTGCCAGGGCCAGAACGGGCCGAACCTGGCCGAAGTCCCTTCTTTCTCCAACATGGCCCGTGCCATAGCCTCACCAGAGGTAGAACATGACCCTCAGAAGGTTCTCCAACTGACGGCACTCGAAAAGCTCGATTCGTTTGTGAGTTACGAATTTCCAAGGTTTAATACTATGGAAAATCGTAAATTACAAACGACAAGAGATTTTCGAGTTCCGTCAGTTGGAGCACTTTCTAAAAATCATGTTTTACCATTAGGGAGGCTTTGACACGCTCAAAGTTCAACCAAAATGGGGGTTGGCCTTGTTTGGAGGTGCCAGGCCCAGAACGGGCCGAACCTGGCCGAGTTCCCTTCTTTCTCCAACTTGGCTCGTGCCATAGCCTCACCAGGGGCAGAACATGACCCTCAGAAGGTTCTCCAACTGACGGCACTCGAAAAGCTCGATTCGTTTGTGAGTTATGAATTTCCTCGGTTTAATACTATGGAAAATCGTAAATCACAAACGACACGAGATTTTCGAGTTCCGTCAGTTGGAGCACTTTCTAAAAATCATGTTTTACCATTGGCGAGGCTTTGACACGCTCAAAGTTCAACCAAAATGGGGGTTGGCCTTGTTTGGAGGTGCCAGGGCCAGAACGGGCCGAACCTGGCCGAGTTCCCTTCTTTCTCCAACATGGCCCGTGCCATAGCCTCACCAAGGGTAGAACATGACCCTCAGAAGGTTCTCCAACTGACGGCACTCGAAAAGCTCGATTCTTTTGTGAGTTACGAATTTCCTCGGTTTAATACTATAGAAAATCGTAAATCACAAACGACACGAGATTTTCGAGTTCCGTCAGTTGGAGCACTTTCTAAAAATCATGTTTTACCATTGGGGAGGCTTTGAGACGCTTAAAGTTCAACCAAAATGGGGGTTGACCTTGTTTGGAGGTGCCAGGCCCAGAACGGGCCGAACCTGGCCGAGTTTTCTTCTTTCTCCAACTTGGCCCGTGCCATAGCCTCACCAGGGGTAGAACATGACCCTCAGAAGGTTCTCCAACTGACGGCACTCGAAAAGCTCGATTCGTTTGTGAGTTACGAATTTCCTCGGTTTAATACTATGGAAAATCGTAAATCACAAACGACGCGAGATTTTCGAGTTCCGTCAGTTGGAGCACTTTCTAAAAATCATGTTTTACCATTGGGGAGGCTTTGAGACGCTTAAAGTTCAACCAAAATGGGGGTTGACCTTGTTTGGAGGTGCCAGGCCCAGAACGGGCCGAACCTGGCCGAGTTTCCTTCTTTCTCCAACATGGCCCGTGCCATAGCCTCACCAGGGGCAGAACATGACCCTCCGAAGGTTCTCCAACTGACGGCACTCGAAATGCACGATTCGTTTGTGAGTTATGAATTTCCTCGGTTTAATACTATGGAAAATCGTAAATCACAAACGACACGAGATTTTCGAGTTCCGTCAGTTGGAGCACTTTCTAAAAATCATGTTTTACCATTGGGGAGGCTTTGACACGCTCAAAGTTCAACCAAAATGGGGGTTGACCTTGTTTGGAGGTGCCAGGGCCAGAACGGGCCGAACCTGGCCGAGGTCCCTTCTTTCTCCAACATGGCCCGTGCCATAGCCTCACCAGGGGTAGAACATGACCCTCAGAAGGTTCTCCAACTGACGGCACTCGAAAAGCTCGATTCGTTTGTGAGTTACGAATTTCCAAGGTTTAATACTATGGAAAATCGTAAATTACAAACGACAAGAGATTTTCGAGTTCCGTCAGTTGGAGCACTTTCTAAAAATCATGTTTTACCATTAGGGAGGCTTTGACACGCTCAAAGTTCAACCAAAATGGGGGTTGGCCTTGTTTGGAGGTGCCAGGCCCAGAACGGGCCGAACCTGGCCGAGTTCCCTTCTTTCTCCAACTTGGCTCGTGCCATAGCCTCACCAGGGGCAGAACATGACCCTCAGAAGGTTCTCCAACTGACGGCACTCGAAAAGCTCGATTCGTTTGTGAGTTATGAATTTCCTCGGTTTAATACTATGGAAAATCGTAAATCACAAACGACACGAGATTTTCGAGTTCCGTCAGTTGGAGCACTTTCTAAAAATCATGTTTTACCATTGGGGAGGCTTTGACACGCTCAAAGTTCAACCAAAATGGGGGTTGACCTTGTTTGGAGGTGCCAGGGCCAGAACGGGCCGAACCTGGCCGAGGTCCCTTCTTTCTCCAACATGGCCCGTGCCATAGCCTCACCAGAGGTAGAACATGACCCTCAGAAGGTTCTCCAACTGACGGCACTCGAAAAGCTCGATTCGTTTGTGAGTTACGAATTTCCAAGGTTTAATACTATGGAAAATCGTAAATTACAAACGACAAGAGATTTTCGAGTTCCGTCAGTTGGAGCACTTTCTAAAAATCATGTTTTACCATTAGGGAGGCTTTGACACGCTCAAAGTTCAACCAAAATGGGGGTTGGCCTTGTTTGGAGGTGCCAGGCCCAGAACGGGCCGAACCTGGCCGAGTTCCCTTCTTTCTCCAACTTGGCTCGTGCCATAGCCTCACCAGGGGCAGAACATGACCCTCAGAAGGTTCTCCAACTGACGGCACTCGAAAAGCTCGATTCGTTTGTGAGTTATGAATTTCCTCGGTTTAATACTATGGAAAATCGTAAATCACAAACGACACGAGATTTTCGAGTTCCGTCAGTTGGAGCACTTTCTAAAAATCATGTTTTACCATTGGCGAGGCTTTGACACGCTCAAAGTTCAACCAAAATGGGGGTTGGCCTTGTTTGGAGGTGCCAGGGCCAGAACGGGCCGAACCTGGCCGAGTTCCCTTCTTTCTCCAACATGGCCCGTGCCATAGCCTCACCAAGGGTAGAACATGACCCTCAGAAGGTTCTCCAACTGACGGCACTCGAAAAGCTCGATTCTTTTGTGAGTTACGAATTTCCTCGGTTTAATACTATAGAAAATCGTAAATCACAAACGACACGAGATTTTCGAGTTCCGTCAGTTGGAGCACTTTCTAAAAATCATGTTTTACCATTGGGGAGGCTTTGAGACGCTTAAAGTTCAACCAAAATGGGGGTTGACCTTGTTTGGAGGTGCCAGGCCCAGAACGGGCCGAACCTGGCCGAGTTTTCTTCTTTCTCCAACTTGGCCCGTGCCATAGCCTCACCAGGGGTAGAACATGACCCTCAGAAGGTTCTCCAACTGACGGCACTCGAAAAGCTCGATTCGTTTGTGAGTTACGAATTTCCTCGGTTTAATACTATGGAAAATCGTAAATCACAAACGACGCGAGATTTTCGAGTTCCGTCAGTTGGAGCACTTTCTAAAAATCATGTTTTACCATTGGGGAGGCTTTGAGACGCTTAAAGTTCAACCAAAATGGGGGTTGACCTTGTTTGGAGGTGCCAGGCCCAGAACGGGCCGAACCTGGCCGAGTTTCCTTCTTTCTCCAACATGGCCCGTGCCATAGCCTCACCAGGGGCAGAACATGACCCTCCGAAGGTTCTCCAACTGACGGCACTCGAAATGCTCGATTCGTTTGTGAGTTATGAATTTCCTCGGTTTAATACTATGGAAAATCGTAAATCACAAACGACACGAGATTTTCGAGTTCCGTCAGTTGGAGCACTTTCTAAAAATCATGTTTTACCATTGGGGAGGCTTTGACACGCTCAAAGTTCAACCAAAATGGGGGTTGACCTTGTTTGGAGGTGCCAGGGCCAGAACGGGCCGAACCTGGCCGAGGTCCCTTCTTTCTCCAACATGGCCCGTGCCATAGCCTCACCAGGGGTAGAACATGACCCTCAGAAGGTTCTCCAACTGACGGCACTCGAAAAGCTCGATTCGTTTGTGAGTTACGAATTTCCAAGGTTTAATACTATGGAAAATCGTAAATTACAAACGACAAGAGATTTTCGAGTTCCGTCAGTTGGAGCACTTTCTAAAAATCATGTTTTACCATTAGGGAGGCTTTGACACGCTCAAAGTTCAACCAAAATGGGGGTTGGCCTTGTTTGGAGGTGCCAGGCCCAGAACGGGCCGAACCTGGCCGAGTTCCCTTCTTTCTCCAACTTGGCTCGTGCCATAGCCTCACCAGGGGCAGAACATGACCCTCAGAAGGTTCTCCAACTGACGGCACTCGAAAAGCTCGATTCGTTTGTGAGTTATGAATTTCCTCGGTTTAATACTATGGAAAATAGTAAATCACAAACGACACGAGATTTTCGAGTTCCGTCAGTTGGAGCACTTTCTAAAAATCATGTTTTACCATTGGCGAGGCTTTGACACGCTCAAAGTTCAACCAAAATGGGGGTTGGCCTTGTTTGGAGGTGCCAGGGCCAGAACGGGCCGAACCTGGCCGAGTTCCCTTCTTTCTCCAACATGGCCCGTGCCATAGCCTCACCAGGGGTAGAACATGACCCTCAGAAGGTTCTCCAACTGACGGCACTCGAAAAGCTCGATTGTTTTGTGAGTTACGAATTTCCTCGGTTTAATACTATAGAAAATCGTAAATCACAAACGACACGAGATTTTCGAGTTCCGTCAGTTGGAGCACTTTCTAAAAATCATGTTTTACCATTGGGGAGGCTTTGAGACGCTTAAAGTTCAACCAAAATGGGGGTTGGCCTTGTTTGGAGGTGCCAGGGCCAGAACGGGCCGAACCTGGCCGACTTCCCTTCTTTCTCCAACATGGCCCGTGCCATAGCCTCACCAGGTGTAGAACATGACCCTCAGAAGGTTCTCCAACTGACGGCACTCGAAAAGCTCGATTCTTTTGTGAGTTATGAATTTCCTCGGTTTAATACTATGGAAAATCGTAAATCACAAACGACACGAGATTTTCCAGTTCCGTCAGTTGGAGCACTTTCTAAAAATCATGTTTTACCATTGGCGAGGCTTTGACACGCTCAAAGTTAAACCCTAATGGGGGTTGGCCTTGTTTGGAGGTACCAGGGCCAGAACGGGCCGAACCTGGCCGAGTTTCCTTCTTTCTCCAACATGGCCCGTGCCATAGCCTCACCAGGGGCAGAACATGACCCTCCGAAGGTTCTCCAACTGACGGCACTCGAAATGCTCGATTCGTTTGTGAGTTATGAATTTCCTCGGTTTAATACTATGGAAAATCGTAAATCACAAACGACACGAGATTTTCGAGTTCCGTCAGTTGGAGCACTTTCTAAAAATCATGTTTTACCATTGGGGAGGCTTTGACACGCTCAAAGTTCAACCAAAATGGGGGTTGACCTTGTTTGGAGGTGCCAGGGCCAGAACGGGCCGAACCTGGCCGAGGTCCCTTCTTTCTCCAACATGGCCCGTGCCATAGCCTCACCAGGGGTAGAACATGACCCTCAGAAGGTTCTCCAACTGACGGCACTCGAAAAGCTCGATTCGTTTGTGAGTTACGAATTTCCAAGGTTTAATACTATGGAAAATCGTAAATTACAAACGACAAGAGATTTTCGAGTTCCGTCAGTTGGAGCACTTTCTAAAAATCATGTTTTACCATTGGCGAGGCTTTGACACGCTCAAAGTTCAACCAAAATGGGGGTTGGCCTTGTTTGGAGGTGCCAGGGCCAGAACGGGCCGAACCTGGCCGAGTTCCCTTCTTTCTCCAACATGGCCCGTGCCATAGCCTCACCAAGGGTAGAACATGACCCTCAGAAGGTTCTCCAACTGACGGCACTCGAAAAGCTCGATTCTTTTGTGAGTTACGAATTTCCTCGGTTTAATACTATAGAAAATCGTAAATCACAAACGACACGAGATTTTCGAGTTCCGTCAGTTGGAGCACTTTCTAAAAATCATGTTTTACCATTGGGGAGGCTTTGAGACGCTTAAAGTTCAACCAAAATGGGGGTTGACCTTGTTTGGAGGTGCCAGGCCCAGAACGGGCCGAACCTGGCCGAGTTTTCTTCTTTCTCCAACTTGGCCCGTGCCATAGCCTCACCAGGGGTAGAACATGACCCTCAGAAGGTTCTCCAACTGACGGCACTCGAAAAGCTCGATTCGTTTGTGAGTTACGAATTTCCTCGGTTTAATACTATGGAAAATCGTAAATCACAAACGACGCGAGATTTTCGAGTTCCGTCAGTTGGAGCACTTTCTAAAAATCATGTTTTACCATTGGGGAGGCTTTGAGACGCTTAAAGTTCAACCAAAATGGGGGTTGACCTTGTTTGGAGGTGCCAGGCCCAGAACGGGCCGAACCTGGCCGAGTTTCCTTCTTTCTCCAACATGGCCCGTGCCATAGCCTCACCAGGGGCAGAACATGACCCTCCGAAGGTTCTCCAACTGACGGCACTCGAAATGCTCGATTCGTTTGTGAGTTATGAATTTCCTCGGTTTAATACTATGGAAAATCGTAAATCACAAACGACACGAGATTTTCGAGTTCCGTCAGTTGGAGCACTTTCTAAAAATCATGTTTTACCATTGGGGAGGCTTTGACACGCTCAAAGTTCAACCAAAATGGGGGTTGACCTTGTTTGGAGGTGCCAGGGCCAGAACGGGCCGAACCTGGCCGAGGTCCCTTCTTTCTCCAACATGGCCCGTGCCATAGCCTCACCAGGGGTAGAACATGACCCTCAGAAGGTTCTCCAACTGACGGCACTCGAAAAGCTCGATTCGTTTGTGAGTTACGAATTTCCAAGGTTTAATACTATGGAAAATCGTAAATTACAAACGACAAGAGATTTTCGAGTTCCGTCAGTTGGAGCACTTTCTAAAAATCATGTTTTACCATTAGGGAGGCTTTGACACGCTCAAAGTTCAACCAAAATGGGGGTTGGCCTTGTTTGGAGGTGCCAGGCCCAGAACGGGCCGAACCTGGCCGAGTTCCCTTCTTTCTCCAACTTGGCTCGTGCCATAGCCTCACCAGGGGCAGAACATGACCCTCAGAAGGTTCTCCAACTGACGGCACTCGAAAAGCTCGATTCGTTTGTGAGTTATGAATTTCCTCGGTTTAATACTATGGAAAATCGTAAATCACAAACGACACGAGATTTTCGAGTTCCGTCAGTTGGAGCACTTTCTAAAAATCATGTTTTACCATTGGCGAGGCTTTGACACGCTCAAAGTTCAACCAAAATGGGGGTTGGCCTTGTTTGGAGGTGCCAGGGCCAGAACGGGCCGAACCTGGCCGAGTTCCCTTCTTTCTCCAACATGGCCCGTGCCATAGCCTCACCAGGGGTAGAACATGACCCTCAGAAGGTTCTCCAACTGACGGCACTCGAAAAGCTCGATTGTTTTGTGAGTTACGAATTTCCTCGGTTTAATACTATAGAAAATCGTAAATCACAAACGACACGAGATTTTCGAGTTCCGTCAGTTGGAGCACTTTCTAAAAATCATGTTTTACCATTGGGGAGGCTTTGAGACGCTTAAAGTTCAACCAAAATGGGGGTTGGCCTTGTTTGGAGGTGCCAGGGCCAGAACGGGCCGAACCTGGCCGACTTCCCTTCTTTCTCCAACATGGCCCGTGCCATAGCCTCACCAGGTGTAGAACATGACCCTCAGAAGGTTCTCCAACTGACGGCACTCGAAAAGCTCGATTCGTTTGTGAGTTATGAATTTCCTCGGTTTAATACTATGGAAAATCGTAAATCACAAACGACACGAGATTTTCCAGTTCCGTCAGTTGGAGCACTTTCTAAAAATCATGTTTTACCATTGGCGAGGCTTCGACACGCTCAAAGTTAAACCCTAATGGGGGTTGGCCTTGTTTGGAGGTACCAGGGCCAGAACGGGCCGAACCTGGCCGAGTTTCCTTCTTTCTCCAACATGGCCCGTGCCATAGCCTCACCAGGGGCAGAACATGACCCTCAGAAGGTTCTCCAACTGACGGCACTCGAAATGCTCGATTCGTTTGTGAGTTATGAATTTCCTCGGTTTAATACTATGGAAAATCGTAAATCACAAACGACACGAGATTTTCGAGTTCCGTCAGTTGGAGCACTTTCTAAAAATCATGTTTTACCATTGGGGAGGCTTTGACACGCTCAAAGTTCAACCAAAATGGGGGTTGGCCTTGTTTGGAGGTGCCAGGCCCAGAACGGGCCGAACCTGGCCGAGGTCCCTTCTTTCTCCAACATGGCCCGTGCCATAGCCTCACCAGGGGCAGAACATGACCCTCAGAAGTTTCTCCAACTGACGGCACTCGAAAAGCTCGATTCGTTTGTGAGTTACGAATTTCCAAGGTTTAATACTATGGAAAATCGTAAATTACAAACGACAAGAGATTTTCGAGTTCCGTCAGTTGGAGCACTTTCTAAAAATCATGTTTTACCATTAGGGAGGCTTGGACACGCTCAAAGTTCAACCAAAATGGGGGTTGGCCTTGTTTGGAGGTGCCAGGCCCAGAACGGGCCGAACCTGGCCGAGTTCCCTTCTTTCTCCAACTTGGCCTGTGCCATAGCCTCACCAGGGGCAGAACATGACCCTCAGAAGGTTCTCCAACTGACGGCACTCGAAAAGCTCGATTCGTTTGTGAGTTATGAATTTCCTCGGTTTAATACTATGGAAAATCGTAAATCACAAACGACGCGAGATTTTCGAGTTCCGTCAGTTGGAGCACTTTCTAAAAATCAAGTTTTACCATTGGGGAGGCTTTGAGACGCTTAAAGTTCAACCAAAATGGGGGTTGACCTTGTTTGGAGGTGCCAGGCCCAGAACGGGCCGAACCTGGCCGAGTTTCCTTCTTTCTCCAACATGGCCCGTGCCATAGCCTCACCAGGGGCAGAACATGACCCTCCGAAGGTTCTCCAACTGACGGCACTCGAAATGCTCGATTCGTTTGTGAGTTATGAATTTCCTCGGTTTAATACTATGGAAAATCGTAAATCACAAACGACACGAGATTTTCGAGTTCCGTCAGTTGGAGCACTTTCTAAAAATCATGTTTTACCATTGGGGAGGCTTTGACACGCTCAAAGTTCAACCAAAATGGGGGTTGACCTTGTTTGGAGGTGCCAGGGCCAGAACGGGCCGAACCTGGCCGAGGTCCCTTCTTTCTCCAACATGGCCCGTGCCATAGCCTCACCAGGGGTAGAACATGACCCTCAGAAGGTTCTCCAACTGACGGCACTCGAAAAGCTCGATTCGTTTGTGAGTTACGAATTTCCAAGGTTTAATACTATGGAAAATCGTAAATTACAAACGACAAGAGATTTTCGAGTTCCGTCAGTTGGAGCACTTTCTAAAAATCATGTTTTACCATTGGCGAGGCTTTGACACGCTCAAAGTTCAACCAAAATGGGGGTTGGCCTTGTTTGGAGGTGCCAGGGCCAGAACGGGCCGAACCTGGCCGAGTTCCCTTCTTTCTCCAACATGGCCCGTGCCATAGCCTCACCAAGGGTAGAACATGACCCTCAGAAGGTTCTCCAACTGACGGCACTCGAAAAGCTCGATTCTTTTGTGAGTTACGAATTTCCTCGGTTTAATACTATAGAAAATCGTAAATCACAAACGACACGAGATTTTCGAGTTCCGTCAGTTGGAGCACTTTCTAAAAATCATGTTTTACCATTGGGGAGGCTTTGAGACGCTTAAAGTTCAACCAAAATGGGGGTTGACCTTGTTTGGAGGTGCCAGGCCCAGAACGGGCCGAACCTGGCCGAGTTTTCTTCTTTCTCCAACTTGGCCCGTGCCATAGCCTCACCAGGGGTAGAACATGACCCTCAGAAGGTTCTCCAACTGACGGCACTCGAAAAGCTCGATTCGTTTGTGAGTTACGAATTTCCTCGGTTTAATACTATGGAAAATCGTAAATCACAAACGACGCGAGATTTTCGAGTTCCGTCAGTTGGAGCACTTTCTAAAAATCATGTTTTACCATTGGGGAGGCTTTGAGACGCTTAAAGTTCAACCAAAATGGGGGTTGACCTTGTTTGGAGGTGCCAGGCCCAGAACGGGCCGAACCTGGCCGAGTTTCCTTCTTTCTCCAACATGGCCCGTGCCATAGCCTCACCAGGGGCAGAACATGACCCTCCGAAGGTTCTCCAACTGACGGCACTCGAAATGCTCGATTCGTTTGTGAGTTATGAATTTCCTCGGTTTAATACTATGGAAAATCGTAAATCACAAACGACACGAGATTTTCGAGTTCCGTCAGTTGGAGCACTTTCTAAAAATCATGTTTTACCATTGGGGAGGCTTTGACACGCTCAAAGTTCAACCAAAATGGGGGTTGACCTTGTTTGGAGGTGCCAGGGCCAGAACGGGCCGAACCTGGCCGAGGTCCCTTCTTTCTCCAACATGGCCCGTGCCATAGCCTCACCAGGGGTAGAACATGACCCTCAGAAGGTTCTCCAACTGACGGCACTCGAAAAGCTCGATTCGTTTGTGAGTTACGAATTTCCAAGGTTTAATACTATGGAAAATCGTAAATTACAAACGACAAGAGATTTTCGAGTTCCGTCAGTTGGAGCACTTTCTAAAAATCATGTTTTACCATTAGGGAGGCTTTGACACGCTCAAAGTTCAACCAAAATGGGGGTTGGCCTTGTTTGGAGGTGCCAGGCCCAGAACGGGCCGAACCTGGCCGAGTTCCCTTCTTTCTCCAACTTGGCTCGTGCCATAGCCTCACCAGGGGCAGAACATGACGCTCAGAAGGTTCTCCAACTGACGGCACTCGAAAAGCTCGATTCGTTTGTGAGTTATGAATTTCCTCGGTTTAATACTATGGAAAATCGTAAATCACAAACGACACGAGATTTTCGAGTTCCGTCAGTTGGAGCACTTTCTAAAAATCATGTTTTACCATTGGCGAGGCTTTGACACGCTCAAAGTTCAACCAAAATGGGGGTTGGCCTTGTTTGGAGGTGCCAGGGCCAGAACGGGCCGAACCTGGCCGAGTTCCCTTCTTTCTCCAACATGGCCCGTGCCATAGCCTCACCAGGGGTAGAACATGACCCTCAGAAGGTTCTCCAACTGACGGCACTCGAAAAGCTCGATTCTTTTGTGAGTTACGAATTTCCTCGGTTTAATACTATAGAAAATCGTAAATCACAAACGACACGAGATTTTCGAGTTCCGTCAGTTGGAGCACTTTCTAAAAATCATGTTTTACCATTGGGGAGGCTTTGAGACGCTTAAAGTTCAACCAAAATGGGGGTTGGCCTTGTGTGGAGGTGCCAGGGCCAGAACGGGCCGAACCTGGCCGACTTCCCTTCTTTCTCCAACATGGCCCGTGCCATAGCCTCACCAGGTGTAGAACATGACCCTCAGAAGGTTCTCCAACTGACGGCACTCGAAAAGCTCGATTCGTTTGTGAGTTATGAATTTCCTCGGTTTAATACTATGGAAAATCGTAAATCACAAACGACACGAGATTTTCCAGTTCCGTCAGTTGGAGCACTTTCTAAAAATCATGTTTTACCATTGGCGAGGCTTTGACACGCTCAAAGTTAAACCCTAATGGGGGTTGGCCTTGTTTGGAGGTACCAGGGCCAGAACGGGCCGAACCTGGCCGAGTTTCCTTCTTTCTCCAACATGGCCCGTGCCATAGCCTCACCAGGGGCAGAACATGACCCTCAGAAGGTTCTCCAACTGACGGCACTCGAAATGCTCGATTCGTTTGTGAGTTATGAATTTCCTCGGTTTAATACTATGGAAAATCGTAAATCACAAACGACACGAGATTTTCGAGTTCCGTCAGTTGGAGCACTTTCTAAAAATCATGTTTTACCATTGGGGAGGCTTTGACACGCTCAAAGTTCAACCAAAATGGGGGTTGACCTTGTTTGGAGGTGCCAGGGCCAGAACGGGCCGAACCTGGCCGAGGTCCCTTCTTTCTCCAACATGGCCCGTGCCATAGCCTCACCAGGGGTAGAACATGACCCTCAGAAGGTTCTCCAACTGACGGCACTCGAAAAGCTCGATTCGTTTGTGAGTTACGAATTTCCAAGGTTTAATACTATGGAAAATCGTAAATTACAAACGACAAGAGATTTTCGAGTTCCGTCAGTTGGAGCACTTTCTAAAAATCATGTTTTACCATTAGGGAGGCTTTGACACGCTCAAAGTTCAACCAAAATGGGGGTTGGCCTTGTTTGGAGGTGCCAGGCCCAGAACGGGCCGAACCTGGCCGAGTTCCCTTCTTTCTCCAACTTGGCCTGTGCCATAGCCTCACCAGGGGCAGAACATGACCCTCAGAAGGTTCTCCAACTGACGGCACTCGAAAAGCTCGATTCGTTTGTGAGTTATGAATTTCCTCGGTTTAATACTATGGAAAATCGTAAATCACAAACGACGCGAGATTTTCGAGTTCCGTCAGTTGGAGCACTTTCTAAAAATCAAGTTTTACCATTGGGGAGGCTTTGAGACGCTTAAAGTTCAACCAAAATGGGGGTTGACCTTGTTTGGAGGTGCCAGGCCCAGAACGGGCCGAACCTGGCCGAGTTTCCTTCTTTCTCCAACATGGCCCGTGCCATAGCCTCACCAGGGGCAGAACATGACCCTCCGAAGGTTCTCCAACTGACGGCACTCGAAATGCTCGATTCGTTTGTGAGTTATGAATTTCCTCGGTTTAATACTATGGAAAATCGTAAATCACAAACGACACGAGATTTTCGAGTTCCGTCAGTTGGAGCACTTTCTAAAAATCATGTTTTACCATTGGGGAGGCTTTGACACGCTCAAAGTTCAACCAAAATGGGGGTTGACCTTGTTTGGAGGTGCCAGGGCCAGAACGGGCCGAACCTGGCCGAGGTCCCTTCTTTCTCCAACATGGCCCGTGCCATAGCCTCACCAGGGGTAGAACATGACCCTCAGAAGGTTCTCCAACTGACGGCACTCGAAAAGCTCGATTCGTTTGTGAGTTACGAATTTCCAAGGTTTAATACTATGGAAAATCGTAAATTACAAACGACAAGAGATTTTCGAGTTCCGTCAGTTGGAGCACTTTCTAAAAATCATGTTTTACCATTAGGGAGGCTTTGACACGCTCAAAGTTCAACCAAAATGGGGGTTGGCCTTGTTTGGAGGTGCCAGGCCCAGAACGGGCCGAACCTGGCCGAGTTCCCTGCTTTCTCCAACTTGGCTCGTGCCATAGCCTCACCAGGGGCAGAACATGACCCTCAGAAGGTTCTCCAACTGACGGCACTCGAAAAGCTCGATTCGTTTGTGAGTTATGAATTTCCTCGGTTTAATACTATGGAAAATCGTAAATCACAAACGACACGAGATTTTCGAGTTCCGTCAGTTGGAGCACTTTCTAAAAATCATGTTTTACCATTGGCGAGGCTTTGACACGCTCAAAGTTCAACCAAAATGGGGGTTGGCCTTGTTTGGAGGTGCCAGGGCCAGAACGGGCCGAACCTGGCCGAGTTCCCTTCTTTCTCCAACTTGGCTCGTGCCATAGCCTCACCAGGGGCAGAACATGACCCTCAGAAGGTTCTCCAACTGACGGCACTCGAAAAGCTCGATTCGTTTGTGAGTTATGAATTTCCTCGGTTTAATACTATGGAAAATCGTAAATCACAAACGACACGAGATTTTCGAGTTCCGTCAGTTGGAGCACTTTCTAAAAATCATGTTTTACCATTGGCGAGGCTTTGACACGCTCAAAGTTCAACCAAAATGGGGGTTGGCCTTGTTTGGAGGTGCCAGGGCCAGAACGGGCCGAACCTGGCCGAGTTCCCTTCTTTCTCCAACATGGCCCGTGCCATAGCCTCACCAGGGGTAGAACATGACCCTCAGAAGGTTCTCCAACTGACGGCACTCGAAAAGCTCGATTCGTTTGTGAGTTATGAATTTCCTCGGTTTAATACTATGGAAAATCGTAAATCACAAACGACACGAGATTTTCGAGTTCCGTCAGTTGGAGCACTTTCTAAAAATCATGTTTTACCATTGGCGAGGCTTTGACACGCTCAAAGTTCAACCAAAATGGGGGTTGGCCTTGTTTGGAGGTGCCAGGGCCAGAACGGGCCGAACCTGGCCGAGTTCCCTTCTTTCTCCAACATGGCCCGTGCCATAGCCTCACCAGGGGTAGAACATGACCCTCAGAAGGTTCTCCAACTGACGGCACTCGAAAAGCTCGATTGTTTTGTGAGTTACGAATTTCCTCGGTTTAATACTATAGAAAATCGTAAATCACAAACGACACGAGATTTTCGAGTTCCGTCAGTTGGAGCACTTTCTAAAAATCATGTTTTACCATTGGGGAGGCTTTGACACGCTCAAAGTTCAACCAAAATGGGGGTTGGCCTTGTTTGGAGGTGCCAGGCCCAGAACGGGCCGAACCTGGCCGAGTTCCCTTCTTTCTCCAACTTGGCTCGTGCCATAGCCTCACCAGGGGCAGAACATGACCCTCAGAAGGTTCTCCAACTGACGGCACTCGAAAAGCTCGATTCGTTTGTGAGTTATGAATTTCCTCGGTTTAATACTATGGAAAATCGTAAATCACAAACGACACGAGATTTTCGAGTTCCGTCAGTTGGAGCACTTTCTAAAAATCATGTTTTACCATTGGCGAGGCTTTGACACGCTCAAAGTTCAACCAAAATGGGGGTTGGCCTTGTTTGGAGGTGCCAGGGCCAGAACGGGCCGAACCTGGCCGAGTTCCCTTCTTTCTCCAACATGGCCCGTGCCATAGCCTCACCAGGGGTAGAACATGACCCTCAGAAGGTTCTCCAACTGACGGCACTCGAAAAGCTCGATTCTTTTGTGAGTTACGAATTTCCTCGGTTTAATACTATAGAAAATCGTAAATCACAAACGACACGAGATTTTCGAGTTCCGTCAGTTGGAGCACTTTCTAAAAATCATGTTTTACCATTGGGGAGGCTTTGAGACGCTTAAAGTTCAACCAAAATGGGGGTTGACCTTGTTTGGAGGTGCCAGGCCCAGAACGGGCCGAACCTGGCCGAGTTTCCTTCTTTCTCCAACTTGGCCCGTGCCATAGCCTCACCAGGGGTAGAACATGACCCTCAGAAGGTTCTCCAACTGACGGCACTCGAAAAGCTCGATTGTTTTGTGAGTTACGAATTTCCTCGGTTTAATACTATAGAAAATCGTAAATCACAAACGACACGAGATTTTCGAGTTCCGTCAGTTGGAGCACTTTCTAAAAATCATGTTTTACCATTGGGGAGGCTTTGACACGCTCAAAGTTCAACCAAAATGGGGGTTGGCCTTGTTTGGAGGTGCCAGGCCCAGAACGGGCCGAACCTGGCCGAGTTCCCTTCTTTCTCCAACTTGGCTCGTGCCATAGCCTCACCAGGGGCAGAACATGACCCTCAGAAGGTTCTCCAACTGACGGCACTCGAAAAGCTCGATTCGTTTGTGAGTTATGAATTTCCTCGGTTTAATACTATGGAAAATCGTAAATCACAAACGACACGAGATTTTCGAGTTCCGTCAGTTGGAGCACTTTCTAAAAATCATGTTTTACCATTGGCGAGGCTTTGACACGCTCAAAGTTCAACCAAAATGGGGGTTGGCCTTGTTTGGAGGTGCCAGGGCCAGAACGGGCCGAACCTGGCCGAGTTCCCTTCTTTCTCCAACATGGCCCGTGCCATAGCCTCACCAGGGGTAGAACATGACCCTCAGAAGGTTCTCCAACTGACGGCACTCGAAAAGCTCGATTCGTTTGTGAGTTATGAATTTCCTCGGTTTAATACTATGGAAAATCGTAAATCACAAACGACACGAGATTTTCGAGTTCCGTCAGTTGGAGCACTTTCTAAAAATCATGTTTTACCATTGGCGAGGCTTTGACACGCTCAAAGTTCAACCAAAATGGGGGTTGGCCTTGTTTGGAGGTGCCAGGGCCAGAACGGGCCGAACCTGGCCGAGTTCCCTTCTTTCTCCAACATGGCCCGTGCCATAGCCTCACCAGGGGTAGAACATGACCCTCAGAAGGTTCTCCAACTGACGGCACTCGAAAAGCTCGATTGTTTTGTGAGTTACGAATTTCCTCGGTTTAATACTATAGAAAATCGTAAATCACAAACGACACGAGATTTTCGAGTTCCGTCAGTTGGAGCACTTTCTAAAAATCATGTTTTACCATTGGGGAGGCTTTGACACGCTCAAAGTTCAACCAAAATGGGGGTTGGCCTTGTTTGGAGGTGCCAGGCCCAGAACGGGCCGAACCTGGCCGAGTTCCCTTCTTTCTCCAACTTGGCTCGTGCCATAGCCTCACCAGGGGCAGAACATGACCCTCAGAAGGTTCTCCAACTGACGGCACTCGAAAAGCTCGATTCGTTTGTGAGTTATGAATTTCCTCGGTTTAATACTATGGAAAATCGTAAATCACAAACGACACGAGATTTTCGAGTTCCGTCAGTTGGAGCACTTTCTAAAAATCATGTTTTACCATTGGCGAGGCTTTGACACGCTCAAAGTTCAACCAAAATGGGGGTTGGCCTTGTTTGGAGGTGCCAGGGCCAGAACGGGCCGAACCTGGCCGAGTTCCCTTCTTTCTCCAACATGGCCCGTGCCATAGCCTCACCAGGGGTAGAACATGACCCTCAGAAGGTTCTCCAACTGACGGCACTCGAAAAGCTCGATTCTTTTGTGAGTTACGAATTTCCTCGGTTTAATACTATAGAAAATCGTAAATCACAAACGACACGAGATTTTCGAGTTCCGTCAGTTGGAGCACTTTCTAAAAATCATGTTTTACCATTGGGGAGGCTTTGAGACGCTTAAAGTTCAACCAAAATGGGGGTTGACCTTGTTTGGAGGTGCCAGGCCCAGAACGGGCCGAACCTGGCCGAGTTTCCTTCTTTCTCCAACTTGGCCCGTGCCATAGCCTCACCAGGGGTAGAACATGACCCTCAGAAGGTTCTCCAACTGACGGCACTCGAAAAGCTCGATTCGTTTGTGAGTTATGAATTTCCTCGGTTTAATACTATGGAAAATCGTAAATCAGAAACGACACGAGATTTTCGAGTTCCGTCAGTTGGAGCACTTTCTAAAAATCATGTTTTACCATTGGGGAGGCTTTGACACGCTCAAAGCTCAACCAAAATGGGGGTTGGCCTTGTTTGGAGGTGCCAGGGCCAGAACGGGCCGAACCTGGCCGACTTCCCTTCTTTCTCCAACATGGCCCGTGCCATAGCCTCACCAGGTGTAGAACATGACCCTCAGAAGGTTCTCCAACTGACGGCACTCGAAAAGCTCGATTCGTTTGTGAGTTATGAATTTCCTCGGTTTAATACTATGGAAAATCGTAAATCACAAACGACACGAGATTTTCCAGTTCCGTCAGTTGGAGCACTTTCTAAAAATCATGTTTTACCATTGGCGAGGCTTTGACACGCTCAAAGTTAAACCCTAATGGGGGTTGGCCTTGTTTGGAGGTACCAGGGCCAGAACGGGCCGAACCTGGCCGAGTTTCCTTCTTTCTCCAACATGGCCCGTGCCATAGCCTCACCAGGGGCAGAACATGACCCTCAGAAGGTTCTCCAACTGACGGCACTCGAAATGCTCGATTCGTTTGTGAGTTATGAATTTCCTCGGTTTAATACTATGGAAAATCGTAAATCACAAACGACACGAGATTTTCGAGTTCCGTCAGTTGGAGCACTTTCTAAAAATCATGTTTTACCATTGGCGAGGCTTTGACACGCTCAAAGTTCAACCAAAATGGGGGTTGGCCTTGTTTGGAGGTGCCAGGGCCAGAACGGGCCGAACCTGGCCGAGTTCCCTTCTTTCTCCAACATGGCCCGTGCCATAGCCTCACCAGGGGTAGAACATAACCCTCAGAAGGTTCTCCAACTGACGGCACTCGAAAAGCTCGATTCTTTTGTGAGTTACGAATTTCCTCGGTTTAATACTATAGAAAATCGTAAATCACAAACGACACGAGATTTTCGAGTTCCGTCAGTTGGAGCACTTTCTAAAAATCATGTTTTACCATTGGGGAGGCTTTGACACGCTCAAAGTTCAACCAAAATGGGGGTTGGCCTTGTTTGGAGGTGCCAGGCCCAGAACGGGCCGAACCTGGCCGAGTTTCCTTCTTTCTCCAACTTGGCCCGTGCCATAGCCTCACCAGGGGTAGAACATGACCCTCAGAAGGTTCTCCAACTGACGGCACTCGAAAAGCTCGATTCGTTTGTGAGTTATGAATTTCCTCGGTTTAATACTATGGAAAATCGTAAATCACAAACGACACGAGATTTTCGAGTTCCGTCAGTTGGAGCACTTTCTAAAAATCATGTTTTACCATTGGGGAGGCTTTGACACGCTCAAAGCTCAACCAAAATGGGGGTTGGCCTTGTTTGGAGGTGCCAGGGCCAGAACGGGCCGAACCTGGCCGACTTCCCTTCTTTCTCCAACATGGCCCGTGCCATAGCCTCACCAGGTGTAGAACATGACCCTCAGAAGGTTCTCCAACTGACGGCACTCGAAAAGCTCGATTCGTTTGTGAGTTATGAATTTCCTCGGTTTAATACTATGGAAAATCGTAAATCACAAACGACACGAGATTTTCCAGTTCCGTCAGTTGGAGCACTTTCTAAAAATCATGTTTTACCATTGGCGAGGCTTTGACACGCTCAAAGTTAAACCCTAATGGGGGTTGGCCTTGTTTGGAGGTACCAGGGCCAGAACGGGCCGAACCTGGCCGAGTTTCCTTCTTTCTCCAACATGGCCCGTGCCATAGCCTCACCAGGGGCAGAACATGACCCTCAGAAGGTTCTCCAACTGACGGCACTCGAAAAGCTCGATTCTTTTGTGAGTTACGAATTTCCTCGGTTTAATACTATAGAAAATCGTAAATCACAAACGACACGAGATTTTCGAGTTCCGTCAGTTGGAGCACTTTCTAAAAATCATGTTTTACCATTGGGGAGGCTTTGACACGCTCAAAGTTCAACCAAAATGGGGGTTGGCCTTGTTTGGAGGTGCCAGGGCCAGAACGGGCCGAACCTGGCCGAGGTCCCTTCTTTCTCCAACATGGCCCGTGCCATAGCCTCACCAGGGGTAGAACATGACCCTCAGAAGGTTCTCCAACTGACGGCACTCGAAAAGCTCGATTCTTTTGTGAGTTACGAATTTCCTCGGTTTAATACTATAGAAAATCGTAAATCACAAACGACACGAGATTTTCGAGTTCCGTCAGTTGGAGCACTTTCTAAAAATCATGTTTTACCATTGGGGAGGCTTTGAGACGCTTAAAGTTCAACCAAAATGGGGGTTGACCTTGTTTGGAGGTGCCAGGCCCAGAACGGGCCGAACCTGGCCGAGTTTCCTTCTTTCTCCAACTTGGCCCGTGCCATAGCCTCACCAGGGGTAGAACATGACCCTCAGAAGGTTCTCCAACTGACGGCACTCGAAAAGCTCGATTCGTTTGTGAGTTATGAATTTCCTCGGTTTAATACTATGGAAAATCGTAAATCAGAAACGACACGAGATTTTCGAGTTCCGTCAGTTGGAGCACTTTCTAAAAATCATGTTTTACCATTGGGGAGGCTTTGACACGCTCAAAGCTCAACCAAAATGGGGGTTGGCCTTGTTTGGAGGTGCCAGGGCCAGAACGGGCCGAACCTGGCCGACTTCCCTTCTTTCTCCAACATGGCCCGTGCCATAGCCTCACCAGGTGTAGAACATGACCCTCAGAAGGTTCTCCAACTGACGGCACTCGAAAAGCTCGATTCGTTTGTGAGTTATGAATTTCCTCGGTTTAATACTATGGAAAATCGTAAATCACAAACGACACGAGATTTTCCAGTTCCGTCAGTTGGAGCACTTTCTAAAAATCATGTTTTACCATTGGCGAGGCTTTGACACGCTCAAAGTTAAACCCTAATGGGGGTTGGCCTTGTTTGGAGGTACCAGGGCCAGAACGGGCCGAACCTGGCCGAGTTTCCTTCTTTCTCCAACATGGCCCGTGCCATAGCCTCACCAGGGGCAGAACATGACCCTCAGAAGGTTCTCCAACTGACGGCACTCGAAATGCTCGATTCGTTTGTGAGTTATGAATTTCCTCGGTTTAATACTATGGAAAATCGTAAATCACAAACGACACGAGATTTTCGAGTTCCGTCAGTTGGAGCACTTTCTAAAAATCATGTTTTACCATTGGCGAGGCTTTGACACGCTCAAAGTTCAACCAAAATGGGGGTTGGCCTTGTTTGGAGGTGCCAGGGCCAGAACGGGCCGAACCTGGCCGAGTTCCCTTCTTTCTCCAACATGGCCCGTGCCATAGCCTCACCAGGGGTAGAACATAACCCTCAGAAGGTTCTCCAACTGACGGCACTCGAAAAGCTCGATTCTTTTGTGAGTTACGAATTTCCTCGGTTTAATACTATAGAAAATCGTAAATCACAAACGACACGAGATTTTCGAGTTCCGTCAGTTGGAGCACTTTCTAAAAATCATGTTTTACCATTGGGGAGGCTTTGACACGCTCAAAGTTCAACCAAAATGGGGGTTGGCCTTGTTTGGAGGTGCCAGGCCCAGAACGGGCCGAACCTGGCCGAGTTTCCTTCTTTCTCCAACTTGGCCCGTGCCATAGCCTCACCAGGGGTAGAACATGACCCTCAGAAGGTTCTCCAACTGACGGCACTCGAAAAGCTCGATTCGTTTGTGAGTTATGAATTTCCTCGGTTTAATACTATGGAAAATCGTAAATCACAAACGACACGAGATTTTCGAGTTCCGTCAGTTGGAGCACTTTCTAAAAATCATGTTTTACCATTGGGGAGGCTTTGACACGCTCAAAGCTCAACCAAAATGGGGGTTGGCCTTGTTTGGAGGTGCCAGGGCCAGAACGGGCCGAACCTGGCCGACTTCCCTTCTTTCTCCAACATGGCCCGTGCCATAGCCTCACCAGGTGTAGAACATGACCCTCAGAAGGTTCTCCAACTGACGGCACTCGAAAAGCTCGATTCGTTTGTGAGTTATGAATTTCCTCGGTTTAATACTATGGAAAATCGTAAATCACAAACGACACGAGATTTTCCAGTTCCGTCAGTTGGAGCACTTTCTAAAAATCATGTTTTACCATTGGCGAGGCTTTGACACGCTCAAAGTTAAACCCTAATGGGGGTTGGCCTTGTTTGGAGGTACCAGGGCCAGAACGGGCCGAACCTGGCCGAGTTTCCTTCTTTCTCCAACATGGCCCGTGCCATAGCCTCACCAGGGGCAGAACATGACCCTCAGAAGGTTCTCCAACTGACGGCACTCGAAAAGCTCGATTCTTTTGTGAGTTACGAATTTCCTCGGTTTAATACTATAGAAAATCGTAAATCACAAACGACACGAGATTTTCGAGTTCCGTCAGTTGGAGCACTTTCTAAAAATCATGTTTTACCATTGGGGAGGCTTTGACACGCTCAAAGTTCAACCAAAATGGGGGTTGGCCTTGTTTGGAGGTGCCAGGGCCAGAACGGGCCGAACCTGGCCGAGGTCCCTTCTTTCTCCAACATGGCCCGTGCCATAGCCTCACCAGGGGTAGAACATGACCCTCAGAAGGTTCTCCAACTGACGGCACTCGAAAAGCTCGATTCGTTTGTGAGTTACGAATTTCCAAGGTTTAATACTATGGAAAATCGTAAATTACAAACGACAAGAGATTTTCGAGTTCCGTCAGTTGGAGCACTTTCTAAAAATCATGTTTTACCATTAGGGAGGCTTTGACACGCTCAAAGTTCAACCAAAATGGGGGTTGGCCTTGTTTGGAGGTGCCAGGCCCAGAACGGGCCGAACCTGGCCGAGTTCCCTTCTTTCTCCAACTTGGCCTGTGCCATAGCCTCCCCAGGGGCAGAACATGACCCTCAGAAGGTTCTCCAACTGACGGCACTCGAAAAGCTCGATTCGTTTGTGAGTTATGAATTTCCTCGGTTTAATACTATGGAAAATCGTAAATCACAAACGACGCGAGATTTTCGAGTTCCGTCAGTTGGAGCACTTTCTAAAAATCAAGTTTTACCATTGGGGAGGCTTTGAGACGCTTAAAGTTCAACCAAAATGGGGGTTGACCTTGTTTGGAGGTGCCAGGCCCAGAACGGGCCGAACCTGGCCGAGTTTCCTTCTTTCTCCAACATGGCCCGTGCCATAGCCTCACCAGGGGCAGAACATGACCCTCCGAAGGTTCTCCAACTGACGGCACTCGAAATGCTCGATTCGTTTGTGAGTTATGAATTTCCTCGGTTTAATACTATGGAAAATCGTAAATCACAAACGACACGAGATTTTCGAGTTCCGTCAGTTGGAGCACTTTCTAAAAATCATGTTTTACCATTGGGGAGGCTTTGACACGCTCAAAGCTCAACCAAAATGGGGGTTGGCCTTGTTTGGAGGTGCCAGGGCCAGAACGGGCCGAACCTGGCCGACTTCCCTTCTTTCTCCAACATGGCCCGTGCCATAGCCTCACCAGGTGTAGAACATGACCCTCAGAAGGTTCTCCAACTGACGGCACTCGAAAAGCTCGATTCGTTTGTGAGTTATGAATTTCCTCGGTTTAATACTATGGAAAATCGTAAATCACAAACGACACGAGATTTTCCAGTTCCGTCAGTTGGAGCACTTTCTAAAAATCATGTTTTACCATTGGCGAGGCTTTGACACGCTCAAAGTTAAACCCTAATGGGGGTTGGCCTTGTTTGGAGGTACCAGGGCCAGAACGGGCCGAACCTGGCCGAGTTTCCTTCTTTCTCCAACATGGCCCGTGCCATAGCCTCACCAGGGGCAGAACATGACCCTCAGAAGGTTCTCCAACTGACGGCACTCGAAATGCTCGATTCGTTTGTGAGTTATGAATTTCCTCGGTTTAATACTATGGAAAATCGTAAATCACAAACGACACGAGATTTTCGAGTTCCGTCAGTTGGAGCACTTTCTAAAAATCATGTTTTACCATTGGGGAGGCTTTGACACGCTCAAAGTTCAACCAAAATGGGGGTTGACCTTGTTTGGAGGTGCCAGGGCCAGAACGGGCCGAACCTGGCCCAGGTCCCTTCTTTCTCCAACATGGCCCGTGCCATAGCCTCACCAGGGGTAGAACATGACCCTCAGAAGGTTCTCCAACTGACGGCACTCGAAAAGCTCGATTCGTTTGTGAGTTACGAATTTCCAAGGTTTAATACTATGGAAAATCGTAAATTACAAACGACAAGAGATTTTCGAGTTCCGTCAGTTGGAGCACTTTCTAAAAATCATGTTTTACCATTAGGGAGGCTTTGACACGCTCAAAGTTCAACCAAAATGGGGGTTGGCCTTGTTTGGAGGTGCCAGGCCCAGAACGGGCCGAACCTGGCCGAGTTCCCTTCTTTCTCCAACTTGGCCTGTGCCATAGCCTCACCAGGGGCAGAACATGACCCTCAGAAGGTTCTCCAACTGACGGCACTCGAAAAGCTCGATTCGTTTGTGAGTTATGAATTTCCTCGGTTTAATACTATGGAAAATCGTAAATCACAAACGACGCGAGATTTTCGAGTTCCGTCAGTTGGAGCACTTTCTAAAAATCAAGTTTTACCATTGGGGAGGCTTTGAGACGCTTAAAGTTCAACCAAAATGGGGGTTGACCTTGTTTGGAGGTGCCAGGCCCAGAACGGGCCGAACCTGGCCGAGTTTCCTTCTTTCTCCAACTTGGCCCGTGCCATAGCCTCACCAGGGGTAGAACATGACCCTCAGAAGGTTCTCCAACTGACGGCACTCGAAAAGCTCGATTCGTTTGTGAGTTATGAATTTCCTCGGTTTAATACTATGGAAAATCGTAAATCACAAACGACACGAGATTTTCGAGTTCCGTCAGTTGGAGCACTTTCTAAAAATCATGTTTTACCATTGGGGAGGCTTTGACACGCTCAAAGCTCAACCAAAATGGGGGTTGGCCTTGTTTGGAGGTGCCAGGGCCAGAACGGGCCGAACCTGGCCGACTTCCCTTCTTTCTCCAACATGGCCCGTGCCATAGCCTCACCAGGTGTAGAACATGACCCTCAGAAGGTTCTCCAACTGACGGCACTCGAAAAGCTCGATTCGTTTGTGAGTTATGAATTTCCTCGGTTTAATACTATGGAAAATCGTAAATCACAAACGACACGAGATTTTCCAGTTCCGTCAGTTGGAGCACTTTCTAAAAATCATGTTTTACCATTGGCGAGGCTTTGACACGCTCAAAGTTAAACCCTAATGGGGGTTGGCCTTGTTTGGAGGTACCAGGGCCAGAACGGGCCGAACCTGGCCGAGTTTCCTTCTTTCTCCAACATGGCCCGTGCCATAGCCTCACCAGGGGCAGAACATGACCCTCAGAAGGTTCTCCAACTGACGGCACTCGAAATGCTCGATTCGTTTGTGAGTTATGAATTTCCTCGGTTTAATACTATGGAAAATCGTAAATCACAAACGACACGAGATTTTCGAGTTCCGTCAGTTGGAGCACTTTCTAAAAATCATGTTTTACCATTGGGGAGGCTTTGACACGCTCAAAGTTCAACCAAAATGGGGGTTGACCTTGTTTGGAGGTGCCAGGGCCAGAACGGGCCGAACCTGGCCGAGGTCCCTTCTTTCTCCAACATGGCCCGTGCCATAGCCTCACCAGGGGTAGAACATGACCCTCAGAAGGTTCTCCAACTGACGGCACTCGAAAAGCTCGATTCGTTTGTGAGTTACGAATTTCCAAGGTTTAATACTATGGAAAATCGTAAATTACAAACGACAAGAGATTTTCGAGTTCCGTCAGTTGGAGCACTTTCTAAAAATCATGTTTTACCATTAGGGAGGCTTTGACACGCTCAAAGTTCAACCAAAATGGGGGTTGGCCTTGTTTGGAGGTGCCAGGCCCAGAACGGGCCGAACCTGGCCGAGTTCCCTTCTTTCTCCAACTTGGCCTGTGCCATAGCCTCACCAGGGGCAGAACATGACCCTCAGAAGGTTCTCCAACTGACGGCACTCGAAAAGCTCGATTCGTTTGTGAGTTATGAATTTCCTCGGTTTAATACTATGGAAAATCGTAAATCACAAACGACGCGAGATTTTCGAGTTCCGTCAGTTGGAGCACTTTCTAAAAATCAAGTTTTACCATTGGGGAGGCTTTGAGACGCTTAAAGTTCAACCAAAATGGGGGTTGACCTTGTTTGGAGGTGCCAGGCCCAGAACGGGCCGAACCTGGCCGAGTTTCCTTCTTTCTCCAACATGGCCCGTGCCATAGCCTCACCAGGGGCAGAACATGACCCTCCGAAGGTTCTCCAACTGACGGCACTCGAAATGCTCGATTCGTTTGTGAGTTATGAATTTCCTCGGTTTAATACTATGGAAAATCGTAAATCACAAACGACACGAGATTTTCGAGTTCCGTCAGTTGGAGCACTTTCTAAAAATCATGTTTTACCATTGGGGAGGCTTTGACACGCTCAAAGTTCAACCAAAATGGGGGTTGACCTTGTTTGGAGGTGCCAGGGCCAGAACGGGCCGAACCTGGCCGAGGTCCCTTCTTTCTCCAACATGGCCCGTGCCATAGCCTCACCAGGGGTAGAACATGACCCTCAGAAGGTTCTCCAACTGACGGCACTCGAAAAGCTCGATTCGTTTGTGAGTTACGAATTTCCAAGGTTTAATACTATGGAAAATCGTAAATTACAAACGACAAGAGATTTTCGAGTTCCGTCAGTTGGAGCACTTTCTAAAAATCATGTTTTACCATTAGGGAGGCTTTGACACGCTCAAAGTTCAACCAAAATGGGGGTTGGCCTTGTTTGGAGGTGCCAGGCCCAGAACGGGCCGAACCTGGCCGAGTTCCCTTCTTTCTCCAACTTGGCTCGTGCCATAGCCTCACCAGGGGCAGAACATGACCCTCAGAAGGTTCTCCAACTGACGGCACTCGAAAAGCTCGATTCGTTTGTGAGTTATGAATTTCCTCGGTTTAATACTATGGAAAATCGTAAATCACAAACGACACGAGATTTTCGAGTTCCGTCAGTTGGAGCACTTTCTAAAAATCATGTTTTACCATTGGCGAGGCTTTGACACGCTCAAAGTTCAACCAAAATGGGGGTTGGCCTTGTTTGGAGGTGCCAGGGCCAGAACGGGCCGAACCTGGCCGAGTTCCCTTCTTTCTCCAACATGGCCCGTGCCATAGCCTCACCAGGGGTAGAACATAACCCTCAGAAGGTTCTCCAACTGACGGCACTCTAAAAGCTCGATTCTTTTGTGAGTTACGAATTTCCTCGGTTTAATACTATAGAAAATCGTAAATCACAAACGACACGAGATTTTCGAGTTCCGTCAGTTGGAGCACTTTCTAAAAATCATGTTTTACCATTGGGGAGGCTTTGACACGCTCAAAGTTCAACCAAAATGGGGGTTGGCCTTGTTTGGAGGTGCCAGGCCCAGAACGGGCCGAACCTGGCCGAGTTCCCTTCTTTCTCCAACTTGGCTCGTGCCATAGCCTCACCAGGGGCAGAACATGACCCTCAGAAGGTTCTCCAACTGACGGCACTCGAAAAGCTCGATTCGTTTGTGAGTTATGAATTTCCTCGGTTTAATACTATGGAAAATCGTAAATCACAAACGACACGAGATTTTCCAGTTCCGTCAGTTGGAGCACTTTCTAAAAATCATGTTTTACCATTGGCGAGGCTTTGACACGCTCAAAGTTAAACCCTAATGGGGGTTGGCCTTGTTTGGAGGTACCAGGGCCAGCACGGGCCGAACCTGGCCGAGTTTCCTTCTTTCTCCAACATGGCCCGTGCCATAGCCTCACCAGGGGCAGAACATGACCCTCAGAAGGTTCTCCAACTGACGGCACTCGAAATGCTCGATTCGTTTGTGAGTTATGAATTTCCTCGGTTTAATACTATGGAAAATCGTAAATCACAAACGACACGAGATTTTCGAGTTCCGTCAGTTGGAGCACTTTCTAAAAATCATGTTTTACCATTGGGGAGGCTTTGACACGCTCAAAGTTCAACCAAAATGGGGGTTGACCTTGTTTGGAGGTGCCAGGGCCAGAACGGGCCGAACCTGGCCGAGGTCCCTTCTTTCTCCAACATGGCCCGTGCCATAGCCTCACCAGGGGTAGAACATGACCCTCAGAAGGTTCTCCAACTGACGGCACTCGAAAAGCTCGATTCGTTTGTGAGTTACGAATTTCCAAGGTTTAATACTATGGAAAATCGTAAATTACAAACGACAAGAGATTTTCGAGTTCCGCCAGTTGGAGCACTTTCTAAAAATCATGTTTTACCATTAGGGAGGCTTTGACACGCTCAAAGTTCAACCAAAATGGGGGTTGGCCTTGTTTGGAGGTGCCAGGCCCAGAACGGGCCGAACCTGGCCGAGTTCCCTTCTTTCTCCAACTTGGCCTGTGCCATAGCCTCACCAGGGGCAGAACATGACCCTCAGAAGGTTCTCCAACTGACGGCACTCGAAAAGCTCGATTCGTTTGTGAGTTATGAATTTCCTCGGTTTAATACTATGGAAAATCGTAAATCACAAACGACGCGAGATTTTCGAGTTCCGTCAGTTGGAGCACTTTCTAAAAATCAAGTTTTACCATTGGGGAGGCTTTGAGACGCTTAAAGTTCAACCAAAATGGGGGTTGACCTTGTTTGGAGGTGCCAGGCCCAGAACGGGCCGAACCTGGCCGAGTTTCCTTCTTTCTCCAACATGGCCCGTGCCATAGCCTCACCAGGGGCAGAACATGACCCTCCGAAGGTTCTCCAACTGACGGCACTCGAAATGCTCGATTCGTTTGTGAGTTATGAATTTCCTCGGTTTAATACTATGGAAAATCGTAAATCACAAACGACACGAGATTTTCGAGTTCCGTCAGTTGGAGCACTTTCTAAAAATCATGTTTTACCATTGGGGAGGCTTTGACACGCTCAAAGTTCAACCAAAATGGGGGTTGACCTTGTTTGGAGGTGCCAGGGCCAGAACGGGCCGAACCTGGCCGAGGTCCCTTCTTTCTCCAACATGGCCCGTGCCATAGCCTCACCAGGGGTAGAACATGACCCTCAGAAGGTTCTCCAACTGACGGCACTCGAAAAGCTCGATTCGTTTGTGAGTTACGAATTTCCAAGGTTTAATACTATGGAAAATCGTAAATTACAAACGACAAGAGATTTTCGAGTTCCGTCAGTTGGAGCACTTTCTAAAAATCATGTTTTACCATTAGGGAGGCTTTGACACGCTCAAAGTTCAACCAAAATGGGGGTTGGCCTTGTTTGGAGGTGCCAGGCCCAGAACGGGCCGAACCTGGCCGAGTTCCCTTCTTTCTCCAACTTGGCTCGTGCCATAGCCTCACCAGGGGCAGAACATGACCCTCAGAAGGTTCTCCAACTGACGGCACTCGAAAAGCTCGATTCGTTTGTGAGTTATGAATTTCCTCGGTTTAATACTATGGAAAATCGTAAATCACAAACGACACGAGATTTTCGAGTTCCGTCAGTTGGAGCACTTTCTAAAAATCATGTTTTACCATTGGCGAGGCTTTGACACGCTCAAAGTTCAACCAAAATGGGGGTTGGCCTTGTTTGGAGGTGCCAGGGCCAGAACGGGCCGAACCTGGCCGAGTTCCCTTCTTTCTCCAACATGGCCCGTGCCATAGCCTCACCAGGGGTAGAACATAACCCTCAGAAGGTTCTCCAACTGACGGCACTCGAAAAGCTCGATTCTTTTGTGAGTTACGAATTTCCTCGGTTTAATACTATAGAAAATCGTAAATCACAAACGACACGAGATTTTCGAGTTCCGTCAGTTGGAGCACTTTCTAAAAATCATGTTTTACCATTGGGGAGGCTTTGACACGCTCAAAGTTCAACCAAAATGGGGGTTGGCCTTGTTTGGAGGTGCCAGGCCCAGAACGGGCCGAACCTGGCCGAGTTCCCTTCTTTCTCCAACTTGGCTCGTGCCATAGCCTCACCAGGGGCAGAACATGACCCTCAGAAGGTTCTCCAACTGACGGCACTCGAAAAGCTCGATTCGTTTGTGAGTTATGAATTTCCTCGGTTTAATACTATGGAAAATCGTAAATCACAAACGACACGAGATTTTCCAGTTCCGTCAGTTGGAGCACTTTCTAAAAATCATGTTTTACCATTGGCGAGGCTTTGACACGCTCAAAGTTAAACCCTAATGGGGGTTGGCCTTGTTTGGAGGTACCAGGGCCAGCACGGGCCGAACCTGGCCGAGTTTCCTTCTTTCTCCAACATGGCCCGTGCCATAGCCTCACCAGGGGCAGAACATGACCCTCAGAAGGTTCTCCAACTGACGGCACTCGAAAAGCTCGATTCGTTTGTGAGTTATGAATTTCCTCGGTTTAATACTATGGAAAATCGTAAATCACAAACGACACGAGATTTTCCAGTTCCGTCAGTTGGAGCACTTTCTAAAAATCATGTTTTACCATTGGCGAGGCTTTGACACGCTCAAAGTTAAACCCTAATGGGGGTTGGCCTTGTTTGGAGGTACCAGGGCCAGAACGGGCCGAACCTGGCCGAGTTTCCTTCTTTCTCCAACATGGCCCGTGCCATAGCCTCACCAGGGGCAGAACATGACCCTCAGAAGGTTCTCCAACTGACGGCACTCGAAATGCTCGATTCGTTTGTGAGTTATGAATTTCCTCGGTTTAATACTATGGAAAATCGTAAATCACAAACGACACGAGATTTTCGAGTTCCGTCAGTTGGAGCACTTTCTAAAAATCATGTTTTACCATTGGGGAGGCTTTGACACGCTCAAAGTTCAACCAAAATGGGGGTTGACCTTGTTTGGAGGTGCCAGGGCCAGAACGGGCCGAACCTGGCCGAGGTCCCTTCTTTCTCCAACATGGCCCGTGCCATAGCCTCACCAGGGGTAGAACATGACCCTCAGAAGGTTCTCCAACTGACGGCACTCGAAAAGCTCGATTCGTTTGTGAGTTACGAATTTCCAAGGTTTAATACTATGGAAAATCGTAAATTACAAACGACAAGAGATTTTCGAGTTCCGTCAGTTGGAGCACTTTCTAAAAATCATGTTTTACCATTAGGGAGGCTTTGACACGCTCAAAGTTCAACCAAAATGGGGGTTGGCCTTGTTTGGAGGTGCCAGGCCCAGAACGGGCCGAACCTGGCCGAGTTCCCTTCTTTCTCCAACTTGGCCTGTGCCATAGCCTCACCAGGGGCAGAACATGACCCTCAGAAGGTTCTCCAACTGACGGCACTCGAAAAGCTCGATTCGTTTGTGAGTTATGAATTTCCTCGGTTTAATACTATGGAAAATCGTAAATCACAAACGACGCGAGATTTTCGAGTTCCGTCAGTTGGAGCACTTTCTAAAAATCATGTTTTACCATTGGGGAGGCTTTGAGACGCTTAAAGTTCAACCAAAATGGGGGTTGACCTTGTTTGGAGGTGCCAGGCCCAGAACGGGCCGAACCTGGCCGAGTTTCCTACTTTCTCCAACATGGCCCGTGCCATAGCCTCACCAGGGGCAGAACATGACCCTCCGAAGGTTCTCCAACTGACGGCACTCGAAATGCTCGATTCGTTTGTGAGTTATGAATTTCCTCGGTTTAATACTATGGAAAATCGTAAATCACAAACGACACGAGATTTTCCAGTTCCGTCAGTTGGAGCACTTTCTAAAAATCATGTTTTACCATTGGCGAGGCTTTGACACGCTCAAAGTTAAACCCTAATGGGGGTTGGCCTTGTTTGGAGGTACCAGGGCCAGAACGGGCCGAACCTGGCCGAGTTTCCTTCTTTCTCCAACATGGCCCGTGCCATAGCCTCACCAGGGGCAGAACATGACCCTCAGAAGGTTCTCCAACTGACGGCACTCGAAAAGCTCGATTCGTTTGTGAGTTATGAATTTCCTCGGTTTAATACTATGGAAAATCGTAAATCACAAACGACACGAGATTTTCCAGTTCCGTCAGTTGGAGCACTTTCTAAAAATCATGTTTTACCATTGGCGAGGCTTTGACACGCTCAAAGTTAAACCCTAATGGGGGTTGGCCTTGTTTGGAGGTACCAGGGCCAGAACGGGCCGAACCTGGCCGAGATTCCTTCTTTCTCCAACATGGCCCGTGCCATAGCCTCACCAGGGGCAGAACATGACCCTCAGAAGGTTCTCCAACTGACGGCACTCGAAATGCTCGATTCGTTTGTGAGTTATGAATTTCCTCGGTTTAATACTATGGAAAATCGTAAATCACAAACGACACGAGATTTTCGAGTTCCGTCAGTTGGAGCACTTTCTAAAAATCATGTTTTACCATTGGGGAGGCTTTGACACGCTCAAAGTTCAACCAAAATGGGGGTTGACCTTGTTTGGAGGTGCCAGGGCCAGAACGGGCCGAACCTGGCCGAGGTCCCTTCTTTCTCCAACATGGCCCGTGCCATAGCCTCACCAGGGGTAGAACATGACCCTCAGAAGGTTCTCCAACTGACGGCACTCGAAAAGCTCGATTCGTTTGTGAGTTACGAATTTCCAAGGTTTAATACTATGGAAAATCGTAAATTACAAACGACAAGAGATTTTCGAGTTCCGTCAGTTGGAGCACTTTCTAAAAATCATGTTTTACCATTAGGGAGGCTTTGACACGCTCAAAGTTCAACCAAAATGGGGGTTGGCCTTGTTTGGAGGTGCCAGGCCCAGAACGGGCCGAACCTGGCCGAGTTCCCTTCTTTCTCCAACTTGGCCTGTGCCATAGCCTCACCAGGGGCAGAACATGACCCTCAGAAGGTTCTCCAACTGACGGCACTCGAAAAGCTCGATTCGTTTGTGAGTTATGAATTTCCTCGGTTTAATACTATGGAAAATCGTAAATCACAAACGACGCGAGATTTTCGAGTTCCGTCAGTTGGAGCACTTTCTAAAAATCATGTTTTACCATTGGGGAGGCTTTGAGACGCTTAAAGTTCAATCAAAATGGGGGTTGACCTTGTTTGGAGGTGCCAGGCCCAGAACGGGCCGAACCTGGCCGAGTTTCCTACTTTCTCCAACATGGCCCGTGCCATAGCCTCACCAGGGGCAGAACATGACCCTCCGAAGGTTCTCCAACTGACGGCACTCGAAATGCTCGATTCGTTTGTGAGTTATGAATTTCCTCGGTTTAATACTATGGAAAATCGTAAATCACAAACGACACGAGATTTTCGAGTTCCGTCAGTTGGAGCACTTTCTAAAAATCATGTTTTACCATTGGGGAGGCTTTGACACGCTCAAAGTTCAACCAAAATGGGGGTTGACCTTGTTTGGAGGTGCCAGGGCCAGAACGGGCCGAACCTGGCCGAGGTCCCTTCTTTCTCCAACATGGCCCGTGCCATAGCCTCACCAGGGGTAGAACATGACCCTCAGAAGGTTCTCCAACTGACGGCACTCGAAAAGCTCGATTCGTTTGTGAGTTACGAATTTCCAAGGTTTAATACTATGGAAAATCGTAAATTACAAACGACAAGAGATTTTCGAGTTCCGTCAGTTGGAGCACTTTCTAAAAATCATGTTTTACCATTAGGGAGGCTTTGACACGCTCAAAGTTCAACCAAAATGGGGGTTGGCCTTGTTTGGAGGTGCCAGGCCCAGAACGGGCCGAACCTGGCCGAGTTCCCTTCTTTCTCCAACTTGGCTCGTGCCATAGCCTCACCAGGGGCAGAACATGACCCTCAGAAGGTTCTCCAACTGACGGCACTCGAAAAGCTCGATTCGTTTGTGAGTTATGAATTTCCTCGGTTTAATACTATGGAAAATCGTAAATCACAAACGACACGAGATTTTCGAGTTCCGTCAGTTGGAGCACTTTCTAAAAATCATGTTTTACCATTGGCGAGGCTTTGACACGCTCAAAGTTCAACCAAAATGGGGGTTGGCCTTGTTTGGAGGTGCCAGGGCCAGAACGGGCCGAACCTGGCCGAGTTCCCTTCTTTCTCCAACATGGCCCGTGCCATAGCCTCACCAGGGGTAGAACATAACCCTCAGAAGGTTCTCCAACTGACGGCACTCGAAAAGCTCGATTCTTTTGTGAGTTACGAATTTCCTCGGTTTAATACTATAGAAAATCGTAAATCACAAACGACACGAGATTTTCGAGTTCCGTCAGTTGGAGCACTTTCTAAAAATCATGTTTTACCATTAGGGAGGCTTTGACACGCTCAAAGTTCAACCAAAATGGGGGTTGGCCTTGTTTGGAGGTGCCAGGCCCAGAACGGGCCGAACCTGGCCGAGTTCCCTTCTTTCTCCAACTTGGCCTGTGCCATAGCCTCACCAGGGGCAGAACATGACCCTCAGAAGGTTCTCCAACTGACGGCACTCGAAAAGCTCGATTCGTTTGTGAGTTATGAATTTCCTCGGTTTAATACTATGGA
Source organism: Rubus parviflorus (assembly GCA_029955375.1). Taxonomy (NCBI): domain Eukaryota; kingdom Viridiplantae; phylum Streptophyta; class Magnoliopsida; order Rosales; family Rosaceae; genus Rubus; species Rubus parviflorus. Next base: position 20,062,214 of record JARGGL010000006.1, on the reverse strand, counting down.
AAATCGTAAATCACAAACGACGCGAGATTTTCGAGTTCCGTCAGTTGGAGCACTTTCTAAAAATCATGTTTTACCATTGGGGAGGCTTTGAGACGCTTAAAGTTCAACCAAAATGGGGGTTGACCTTGTTTGGAGGTGCCAGGCCCAGAACGGGCCGAACCTGGCCGAGTTTCCTACTTTCTCCAACATGGCCCGTGCCATAGCCTCACCAGGGGCAGAACATGACCCTCCGAAGGTTCTCCAACTGACGGCACTCGAAATGCTCGATTCGTTTGTGAGTTATGAATTTCCTCGGTTTAATACTATGGAAAATCGTAAATCACAAACGACACGAGATTTTCCAGTTCCGTCAGTTGGAGCACTTTCTAAAAATCATGTTTTACCATTGGCGAGGCTTTGACACGCTCAAAGTTAAACCCTAATGGGGGTTGGCCTTGTTTGGAGGTACCAGGGCCAGAACGGGCCGAACCTGGCCGAGTTTCCTTCTTTCTCCAACATGGCCCGTGCCATAGCCTCACCAGGGGCAGAACATGACCCTCAGAAGGTTCTCCAACTGACGGCACTCGAAAAGCTCGATTCGTTTGTGAGTTATGAATTTCCTCGGTTTAATACTATGGAAAATCGTAAATCACAAACGACACGAGATTTTCCAGTTCCGTCAGTTGGAGCACTTTCTAAAAATCATGTTTTACCATTGGCGAGGCTTTGACACGCTCAAAGTTAAACCCTAATGGGGGTTGGCCTTGTTTGGAGGTACCAGGGCCAGAACGGGCCGAACCTGGCCGAGATTCCTTCTTTCTCCAACATGGCCCGTGCCATAGCCTCACCAGGGGCAGAACATGACCCTCAGAAGGTTCTCCAACTGACGGCACTCGAAATGCTCGATTCGTTTGTGAGTTATGAATTTCCTCGGTTTAATACTATGGAAAATCGTAAATCACAAACGACACGAGATTTTCGAGTTCCGTCAGTTGGAGCACTTTCTAAAAATCATGTTTTACCATTGGGGAGGCTTTGACACGCTCAAAGTTCAACCAAAATGGGGGTTGACCTTGTTTGGAGGTGCCAGGGCCAGAACGGGCCGAACCTGGCCGAGGTCCCTTCTTTCTCCAACATGGCCCGTGCCATAGCCTCACCAGGGGTAGAACATGACCCTCAGAAGGTTCTCCAACTGACGGCACTCGAAAAGCTCGATTCGTTTGTGAGTTACGAATTTCCAAGGTTTAATACTATGGAAAATCGTAAATTACAAACGACAAGAGATTTTCGAGTTCCGTCAGTTGGAGCACTTTCTAAAAATCATGTTTTACCATTAGGGAGGCTTTGACACGCTCAAAGTTCAACCAAAATGGGGGTTGGCCTTGTTTGGAGGTGCCAGGCCCAGAACGGGCCGAACCTGGCCGAGTTCCCTTCTTTCTCCAACTTGGCCTGTGCCATAGCCTCACCAGGGGCAGAACATGACCCTCAGAAGGTTCTCCAACTGACGGCACTCGAAAAGCTCGATTCGTTTGTGAGTTATGAATTTCCTCGGTTTAATACTATGGAAAATCGTAAATCACAAACGACGCGAGATTTTCGAGTTCCGTCAGTTGGAGCACTTTCTAAAAATCATGTTTTACCATTGGGGAGGCTTTGAGACGCTTAAAGTTCAATCAAAATGGGGGTTGACCTTGTTTGGAGGTGCCAGGCCCAGAACGGGCCGAACCTGGCCGAGTTTCCTACTTTCTCCAACATGGCCCGTGCCATAGCCTCACCAGGGGCAGAACATGACCCTCCGAAGGTTCTCCAACTGACGGCACTCGAAATGCTCGATTCGTTTGTGAGTTATGAATTTCCTCGGTTTAATACTATGGAAAATCGTAAATCACAAACGACACGAGATTTTCGAGTTCCGTCAGTTGGAGCACTTTCTAAAAATCATGTTTTACCATTGGGGAGGCTTTGACACGCTCAAAGTTCAACCAAAATGGGGGTTGACCTTGTTTGGAGGTGCCAGGGCCAGAACGGGCCGAACCTGGCCGAGGTCCCTTCTTTCTCCAACATGGCCCGTGCCATAGCCTCACCAGGGGTAGAACATGACCCTCAGAAGGTTCTCCAACTGACGGCACTCGAAAAGCTCGATTCGTTTGTGAGTTACGAATTTCCAAGGTTTAATACTATGGAAAATCGTAAATTACAAACGACAAGAGATTTTCGAGTTCCGTCAGTTGGAGCACTTTCTAAAAATCATGTTTTACCATTAGGGAGGCTTTGACACGCTCAAAGTTCAACCAAAATGGGGGTTGGCCTTGTTTGGAGGTGCCAGGCCCAGAACGGGCCGAACCTGGCCGAGTTCCCTTCTTTCTCCAACTTGGCTCGTGCCATAGCCTCACCAGGGGCAGAACATGACCCTCAGAAGGTTCTCCAACTGACGGCACTCGAAAAGCTCGATTCGTTTGTGAGTTATGAATTTCCTCGGTTTAATACTATGGAAAATCGTAAATCACAAACGACACGAGATTTTCGAGTTCCGTCAGTTGGAGCACTTTCTAAAAATCATGTTTTACCATTGGCGAGGCTTTGACACGCTCAAAGTTCAACCAAAATGGGGGTTGGCCTTGTTTGGAGGTGCCAGGGCCAGAACGGGCCGAACCTGGCCGAGTTCCCTTCTTTCTCCAACATGGCCCGTGCCATAGCCTCACCAGGGGTAGAACATAACCCTCAGAAGGTTCTCCAACTGACGGCACTCGAAAAGCTCGATTCTTTTGTGAGTTACGAATTTCCTCGGTTTAATACTATAGAAAATCGTAAATCACAAACGACACGAGATTTTCGAGTTCCGTCAGTTGGAGCACTTTCTAAAAATCATGTTTTACCATTAGGGAGGCTTTGACACGCTCAAAGTTCAACCAAAATGGGGGTTGGCCTTGTTTGGAGGTGCCAGGCCCAGAACGGGCCGAACCTGGCCGAGTTCCCTTCTTTCTCCAACTTGGCTCGTGCCATAGCCTCACCAGGGGCAGAACATGACCCTCAGAAGGTTCTCCAACTGACGGCACTCGAAAAGCTCGATTCGTTTGTGAGTTATGAATTTCCTCGGTTTAATACTATGGAAAATCGTAAATCACAAACGACACGAGATTTTCGAGTTCCGTCAGTTGGAGCACTTTCTAAAAATCATGTTTTACCATTGGCGAGGCTTTGACACGCTCAAAGTTCAACCAAAATGGGGGTTGGCCTTGTTTGGAGGTGCCAGGGCCAGAACGGGCCGAACCTGGCCGAGTTCCCTTCTTTCTCCAACATGGCCCGTGCCATAGCCTCACCAGGGGTAGAACATGACCCTCAGAAGGTTCTCCAACTGACGGCACTCGAAAAGCTCGATTCTTTTGTGAGTTACGAATTTCCTCGGTTTAATACTATAGAAAATCGTAAATCACAAACGACACGAGATTTTCGAGTTCCGTCAGTTGGAGCACTTTCTAAAAATCATGTTTTACCATTGGGGAGGCTTTGAGACGCTTAAAGTTCAACCAAAATGGGGGTTGACCTTGTTTGGAGGTGCCAGGCCCAGAACGGGCCGAACCTGGCCGAGTTTCCTTCTTTCTCCAACTTGGCCCGTGCCATAGCCTCACCAGGGGTAGAACATGACCCTCAGAAGGTTCTCCAACTGACGGCACTCGAAAAGCTCGATTCGTTTGTGAGTTATGAATTTCCTCGGTTTAATACTATGGAAAATCGTAAATCACAAACGACACGAGATTTTCGAGTTCCGTCAGTTGGAGCACTTTCTAAAAATCATGTTTTACCATTGGGGAGGCTTTGACACGCTCAAAGCTCAACCAAAATGGGGGTTGGCCTTGTTTGGAGGTGCCAGGGCCAGAACGGGCCGAACCTGGCCGACTTCCCTTCTTTCTCCAACATGGCCCGTGCCATAGCCTCACCAGGTGTAGAACATGACCCTCAGAAGGTTCTCCAACTGACGGCACTCGAAAAGCTCGATTCGTTTGTGAGTTATGAATTTCCTCGGTTTAATACTATGGAAAATCGTAAATCACAAACGACACGAGATTTTCCAGTTCCGTCAGTTGGAGCACTTTCTAAAAATCATGTTTTACCATTGGCGAGGCTTTGACACGCTCAAAGTTAAACCCTAATGGGGGTTGGCCTTGTTTGGAGGTACCAGGGCCAGAACGGGCCGAACCTGGCCGAGTTTCCTTCTTTCTCCAACATGGCCCGTGCCATAGCCTCACCAGGGGCAGAACATGACCCTCAGAAGGTTCTCCAACTGACGGCACTCGAAATGCTCGATTCGTTTGTGAGTTATGAATTTCCTCGGTTTAATACTATGGAAAATCGTAAATCACAAACGACACGAGATTTTCGAGTTCCGTCAGTTGGAGCACTTTCTAAAAATCATGTTTTACCATTGGGGAGGCTTTGACACGCTCAAAGTTCAACCAAAATGGGGGTTGACCTTGTTTGGAGGTGCCAGGGCCAGAACGGGCCGAACCTGGCCGAGGTCCCTTCTTTCTCCAACATGGCCCGTGCCATAGCCTCACCAGGGGTAGAACATGACCCTCAGAAGGTTCTCCAACTGACGGCACTCGAAAAGCTCGATTCGTTTGTGAGTTACGAATTTCCAAGGTTTAATACTATGGAAAATCGTAAATTACAAACGACAAGAGATTTTCGAGTTCCGTCAGTTGGAGCACTTTCTAAAAATCATGTTTTACCATTAGGGAGGCTTTGACACGCTCAAAGTTCAACCAAAATGGGGGTTGGCCTTGTTTGGAGGTGCCAGGCCCAGAACGGGCCGAACCTGGCCGAGTTCCCTTCTTTCTCCAACTTGGCTCGTGCCATAGCCTCACCAGGGGCAGAACATGACCCTCAGAAGGTTCTCCAACTGACGGCACTCGAAAAGCTCGATTCGTTTGTGAGTTATGAATTTCCTCGGTTTAATACTATGGAAAATCGTAAATCACAAACGACGTTAGATTTTCGAGTTCCGTCAGTTGGAGCACTTTCTAAAAATCATGTTTTACCATTGGGGAGGCTTTGAGACGCTTAAAGTTCAACCAAAATGGGGGTTGACCTTGTTTGGAGGTGCCAGGCCCAGAACGGGCCGAACCTGGCCGAGTTTCCTTCTTTCTCCAACATGGCCCGTGCCATAGCCTCACCAGGGGCAGAACATGACCCTCAGAAGGTTCTCCAACTGACGGCACTCGAAATGCTCGATTCGTTTGTGAGTTATGAATTTCCTCGGTTTAATACTATGGAAAATCGTAAATCACAAACGACACGAGATTTTCGAGTTCCGTCAGTTGGAGCACTTTCTAAAAATCATGTTTTACCATTGGGGAGGCTTTGACACGCTCAAAGTTCAACCAAAATGGGGGTTGACCTTGTTTGGAGGTGCCAGGGCCAGAACGGGCCGAACCTGGCCGAGGTCCCTTCTATCTCCAACATGGCCCGTGCCATAGCCTCACCAGGGGTAGAACATGACCCTCAGAAGGTTCTCCAACTGACGGCACTCGAAAAGCTCGATTCGTTTGTGAGTTACGAATTTCCAAGGTTTAATACTATGGAAAATCGTAAATTACAAACGACAAGAGATTTTCGAGTTCCGTCAGTTGGAGCACTTTCTAAAAATCATGTTTTACCATTAGGGAGGCTTTGACACGCTCAAAGTTCAACCAAAATGGGGGTTGGCCTTGTTTGGAGGTGCCAGGCCCAGAACGGGCCGAACCTGGCCGAGTTCCCTTCTTTCTCCAACTTGGCTCGTGCCATAGCCTCACCAGGGGCAGAACATGACCCTCAGAAGGTTCTCCAACTGACGGCACTCGAAAAGCTCGATTCGTTTGTGAGTTATGAATTTCCTCGGTTTAATACTATGGAAAATCGTAAATCACAAACGACGCGAGATTTTCGAGTTCCGTCAGTTGGAGCACTTTCTAAAAATCATGTTTTACCATTGGCGAGGCTTTGACACGCTCAAAGTTCAACCAAAATGGGGGTTGGCCTTTTTTGGAGGTGCCAGGGCCAGAACGGGCCGAACCTGGCCGAGTTCCCTTCTTTCTCCAACATGGCCCGTGCCATAGCCTCACCAGGGGTAGAACATGACCCTCAGAAGGTTCTCCAACTGACGCCACTCGAAAAGCTCGATTCTTTTGTGAGTTACGAATTTCCTCGGTTTAATACTATGGAAAATCGTAAATCACAAACGACACGAGATTTTCGAGTTCCGTCAGTTGGAGCACTTTCTAAAAATCATGTTTTACCATTGGGGAGGCTTTGAGACGCTTAAAGTTCAACCAAAATGGGGGTTGACCTTGTTTGGAGGTGCCAGGCCCAGAACGGGCCGAACCTGGCCGAGTTTCCTTCTTTCTCCAACTTGGCCCGTGCCATAGCCTCACCAGGGGTAGAACATGACCCTCAGAAGGTTCTCCAACTGACGGCACTCGAAAAGCTCGATTCGTTTGTGAGTTATGAATTTCCTCGGTTTAATACTACGGAAAATCGTAAATCTCAAACGACACGAGATTTTCGAGTTCCGTCAGTTGGAGCACTTTCTAAAAATCATGTTTTACCATTGGCGAGGCTTTGACACGCTCAAAGTTCAACCAAAATGGGGGTTGGCCTTGTTTGGAGGTACCAGGGCCAGAACGGGCCGAACCTGGCCGAGTTCCCTTCTTTCTCCAACATGGCCCGTGCCATAGCCTCACCAGGGGTAGAACATGACCCTCAGAAGGTTCTCCAACTGACGGCTGATGAGCGTGTATTTTACATGCTAAAAGTGTTTCTAATTACTTGAGTTAGGCTTTTCTGAGAGCGTATTTGTCTATTTAATATTTGTTTTGGTGTTAATAGGGAAAATATGAAGAAAATGTTAAAAGGTGCAAAATGATAGTTTTTATGCGCATTTCCGATAATTGACGGAAAGTCAACCGTGACTTTAATTGTCAAGATGACACCGGTCATCATTCAGATGTGGAGCCCATAGCATGTACGAAGATTTCGGAAATTATTCCGAATCCCGGCAAAGATTGTCGGCGAACCACCACATTTGGCGGCGCAACCACCACACGCGGTGGCAAAACACATTTTAAACCACCATTTTATTTTCCCTATTTATTATTGTATTTATTTATTTTTATTTTCTTTAATTTATTTCTTTTATTATTTATTATTATTATTATTATTTTATTTATATTTCTTTTGTTTTTCCAGCTTTTGAGCTGTGTACACCTCCCTCCGCCGCTCAGCCATGTTACTGTGCATATCCAGGAAAGCCTGCAGCTTTCCTCTGCGTGGGAGCATGGCACCATCATCATAGCTGTCCATCATGTGCTTCACCTTTCTTCACCTTCAATACCACCTGCAAATCACAAATCAATCACAGATCACAACTCAATTTACAGCAAACCAGCAATTCATCACAGCCTTCATCACCACCAATCAATCCCTTGAGCCCGTGCTCACCGCCGTGCCTCTGAGTATCCAAATCAGCAGCACCCATGGCTGCTTCTCAGCCAAGACCCGAGTTTCTCTCTTTACACCCAAAATTGGGCACCCACGGCATCACCTTGGCAGAGCCCAGGCCCGTGCCTCCTCTCCTCAGTCTTCCAAGCCAGCACCACAGCACCGCCGTGAACCTCAGATCCAGTTCAGCACCACCACGGCCCTTGCGTCACCGCCGCTGCTGTCGTGCCCAGTCGTCCTCACCGCCGCCGTGAAGCCTAAGCCCAGACCCGAGCTCCTCTGCTCGAATTCCTCAGGCCCGCGCCTGCACTTCCGGCCACCGCATCACCGAGCCCGTGCTCGATCCCTTTCCAGAACCACCAGCGCCGCTGATCACAGAAGTCACCACCACGGCCCTTGCGTCACCGCCGCTGCTGTCGTGCCCAGTCCACGAGCCCGTGCTCGTCTCCGTCAACCCAGCGACGCCGCCCACCGGTCTTCTTTGACCCGTGCTCTGCCCAGGTCCGTGCCTCTGCTGCTGCTGCTCATCTCCGCCGCCGAGCCCGTGCTCTGCTCAGCCCAGCCGGCGCCGCTCTTCCTTGCCGCTCCCTCTCTCTCTTGCTGCACGGAATGAGAAGAAGAAATGAGAAAAAGAAAGAAGGACCGGAAAAGAAGAAAGAAAGAAAAGAAATAAAAAGTCAAACGGGCCTGTTGACCCATTGACCAAGGCCCAAGCCCAATCATTTGGGGCCTTCACTGCACCTGGCCCATGCCAGCCTTCAATTGTCCAACTGTTATGGGCACCCGCCACATCCAAAGACGGCTCCGTTAAGCTATGGCTGCGCCTTCCACCCGCACTAGACGGCAGTGTCTATTTTCTAGACACGACAGTAACAGTTTCCAAACTCGTTTATTTATTATAATTTATTTTTATTTAATTTGTTTTCCGCATTTAAATATTTGTGAATAATTTTGGAAGTTGTTATTGTATAATTATTTGTTTGATTTTATATTTGTTTGATTTGAATAATTACAAAAACCCAAAAACATATTCTTTTTGTATTTCAATTATTTGAGTGTTTATTTAAGTATTTTATATTTTTTGATTTATTAATTGAATCGAAACCAATTTAGTTCTTCTAAGTAGCTTATGTGAATTTGTTTGTTTGATTCTGTTTTATGGAGAACTTTTATGTGTTTATGTTATGGGGTTCGAAACTTATAATATTTGCATGTAATTGGAGCTAGAATTAAGATTTACGGCTTTCCGGAATCTGATTCACTAAAGTAGTAAAGGCTTTGGACAAAGGTCGGAATCAAATAAAAAGGATTGCAAATAGATGGACTTTTCCATACTAGGTTGTTCACTTTAATTGACAACTCTTTTCTATGCATTAAACATGAATTAATTTACTAGCGTCTAGACTTTGATTGAATGTTTAATCGGTTAATCTAGAGTGCGAATCACTTAGGTTAATTTTCATAGAAAGGTTTTATTTGGGGAGTGATCAGCGTCTGACATTCCACATATGTCAATTTCGGATTCATGACTTAGGGAATTGGTTGTTTTCGATTCATGTTTTAACTCTTATGATTGTAGTTTTGAGTTGTGTATTTAATGTCCTTTTCCATTTAGAATTGTAATTAGTAGTTTAGATTCATTGATTCAATCTTTTAATTCCCCCTTTATTTCAATATGAATATGTATATATATACTTGTATATTTGTGACACTAATTCTTTATAATAATTCTTTGTTTAGGTACTACCCCAATCTCCGTTGTTAACGATCCCTACTTGCTTTATACTACCGATGATTTTAGGGTTTAAATTGATGCTTGCAAAAGTCAGACCAATTTTTGGCGCCGTCGACGGGGATTGAAAACGTTCTTAAACTAATTTGTGAATAATACATGTTAATAATTGTTGTATGTTACACTTAGTAATTTTATTTAGGTGTTTTTAATTATTTAAGTTGTTGTAAGTTGTAACTTGAACGGAATAGGTAAAGTCCCTTTTGTTAATATTGGCCTAAACCCTTCATTTGTACCTTGCTAAGGTCACTTGAGGTTGAGGGCGGCCTTTATTAACACTTGGAGAATTGTCTAACACCCAAGTGCTTTTCTGAGCTGAGTAAGGGGCACATGGATGGTGTCTAGGTCGAGACCCTGGGTGACAGGTTTTGGATTCAGAGGACTATAGACTGACCAAAACCACTATGTGGGAGTAGTCGATAGGGGCCTAAACCTCAATGAGGGAGTAGCCTCCGTAGTACCACTAAAATGAATCCTGCCTCTCGCTTATCTCTTGTGATCTGGCCATTTCGCCTTCTGAAACAAAGGAAACGTATTTGTGTCTAGACATTGTACTTAGGCCGTATGTCCACCTTGAGTTACCTTTCGGAATTTTTCATTTCGCACCTTGGAACTAACGTTTGGAAGTTGAGGCCGGAGAGCCTTGAGGTTGGTGTTTTTATGGTGCATTCCGACTACTTTCGGGAGTTCGTCAAAGGGAGTTTCCTCTCTCTCACTCTCGCAGTGTTTGTTTAAGAAAAAAAAAAAATTAAATTAAATAAAAAATAAAAAAATAAAATAAAAAAATGTTGCTTGTTTTGTGTTGTTGAAAAAAAAAATAAAAAAAATAAAAAAAATTTTGTTTGTTTTTACTGTTTGTTTTATTTTTGGGCTTGTTGTTTTCTTATTTGGGCCTTTGGCCCATCTGTTTAGTCGGTTAGGGTTACGAAAAAAAAAAAAAAAAAAAAATTAGGCCCATTAGTGTAAGCCCACAATAATGGCCCAAGCCATCCCGATGGCCCAGGCCCATTTTAGAGTGTCGGCAGCGAATATTCGTGTCGGCTAGTGCCGCACGTTCATTCACTGTTTACTTTACGACTTTCGCGTAAAGTAAAGTCGTAAAGTAAATAAATAATGAAAAAGAAAAAAAAAATGTTTATTTAATTTTATCGCACGAGTGAATACTGTTCACTTTGCGACTTTTGTTTACTTTGCGTCTGTTTGTGTGTGTTTCAAATTTTTGAAACCCTAATTCCCCCTCTGCATCCACTAAATTATTTTCTCTCTGTATTCTCTCTGCATTTGTTCTTCATTGTTCTTCTTTGTTCTTCACTCGTGTTCTTTGTTTTCCCAGAAATTCTTCCACCCATTCACCAGAAAAATGGCACGGAAAGTCAATTCATTCAGTGAATTATTTCAGGCAGGCCCTTCAGAGAATCAAACATTTGAGGGCTTGACTGATATTTTTCCACCATGCATGTTCAACATCTTCGATTTGAGCATGGAAGCCGTGCCTGATGTGGGTCCAGCTTTGCCGGAAGCAAATTCAGTTTCACCTGTTGCAGCTCCGATCCCACTTATAGCTGATCCATGCCATGCAGACATACCTGGTCCATCTATGAAGAAACGCAAGAGGAAGAACCACAGCAAGCATCAACTGAAGGCCATGAGGACATACATGTGGAAGTGTCGTTACCCAACAATGGAGCAGAAACAAGAACTAGGTGATCAAATCGGGTTAAGTCTCAAGCAAGTGACATTCTGGATAAAAAGGAACCGACGCCAGAGAAAAACCCGAAATGATCGCCTGGAAAATATTTTGCTGAAGAAGGAGATCGACATGCTTCGTTCTCAGAACAGCCAATTCCTTGAAGCTTTTAGCAAACTCTCTTGTCCTCATTGTGGAGGTGCAGTCCCATTTTCTGATGAGCAACGATTGACAATTGAAGATGCCCATCCACAGATGGAGATTCATCCGACCTCTTCAGTCGTCGGACCTACTGAGAAGTCAGTATTGCGAAAGGAGGTTCAACAGCTTATGTCGAGATCAACACTCCCCTCTTCTTCATGTGACACAACCATGGATGTTCAAATCATCATGGCGGCCAAGGAAGAACTCTTCATCATGGCCACTAATGGAGACCCCTTGTGGATTTCTGCGCCACAACCCAGCTCATCCACAGCTCCTGAAACTCTGAATCATGTGGAATACTTGCGGATTGTTGCTAAAGGCAGTACTCCCAGACCAAGATACTTCCGATATGAAGCCTCCCGATGCACAGCCACCATTCCTATCCGCGCTATGACCCTTGTGGAAATTTTGATGGATGTGGAACAATGGTCTGCTATGTTCTGTAGCATAGTTGCAAGAGCAGAGCCTCTTGATGACGTACCAGCTACAATACTTCATTGCTACAATGAACGACCGCAAGTCATTTATGCTGAGTTTCAGGTGACATCTCCACTTGTTCAAACTCGTGAAGTCCAGTTTGTTCGACACTCACACCAGCAAGCTGATGGAAGTTGGATGGTTGTCGATATCTCTGTGGACCGTCTGCGGCCCATTCCAGGACCCAACTCGCGGTCAAGATGCCACAAACTACCATCCGGATGCTTGATCCGAGATTTAGATAATGGATCCTCCCGCATCACTTGGGTGGAGCATGTTGATGTGCATGACCTAGACGTCAAACCCATATTCAGACCTTTATTGGATGCTGGTTATGCATTTGGAGCCCAGCGTTGGATGGAGACGCTGGAAAGACAAACCGAACGTCTTATATGCTCCAGGTCTACCCACATTCCAGTCGTCGCACTTCATATCACACCACCAATGGAAGGGAGAAGAAGAATATTGCAACTAGCGAACCGAATGGTGATCAATTTCTTCAAGGACGTTGGCGACTCCACATTTCACCACTGGGTTGTCACAAATACAACAAGATCTGCACTCGTAAAGGTCAGGACCAACAAAAGCAAGGGTGATCCAGAAAAGCCCAGTGGAATTACCCGTACTGCATCTACCTCCATCCAGCTCCATTCTCATCACACGAGAGTCTTTGATTTTCTCAATGATGTGAATTATCGAAACCACTGGGATAATTTGTCATTGGGTAGATCAGTACACGAGATTGCAAGAATCATCACTGGTCTTGCGCCTCATAATTATGTCACCATCATGTCAATAGCTAATCACGACGACTTCTTCATACTCCAAGAGTGCTTCTCAACTTCAACGGGGTCGTACGTGATTTATGCGCCTATCGATGCTTTGACAATCCAGATGTTGTTATTTGGGGAAGATCCAGATCCGGTTACCATGCTAGTTTCAGGTTTTTCCATTCTGCCTGATGTGTCTACTGCGGGAAGTTTCAGAAGCAGCAGTAGTGATCCTGTGGGTGGAACATTACTGACATTGGTGATTCAGCTCGCAATTGGGTTGATACCTATAAGGAAAGGAGGTGTGGAAGTGGCAAATGAAATAATTCCGAGCATGGTTGAGCGGATCAGAGTTGCAGTCAACTAACCAGTGGAGCAAACGTTGGATGCAAGGCCTTGCTAGCCTTGTTTGTTGGTGACTGTTGGTGACCTTCGGGAGGAATTTCGCGCTTCAAAGGGGAGAATTTCTTTTACTTATCTATTTATCAGTTATATAATTGTTTTGTGCTTAATTCTGTTTGTGTTTTTCAATTCAATAACCATGCTTGAATTTTTCATTTTTAAAGAAATATTTGTCAAACCTTGAGGACAATGTTAAATTCAAGTGTGGGGGGAAGGAATTTATTTTTGTTAAAAAATTCAAAAATTTTCAAAAAAACATTTTACTTGTTTTTCGTTTTCTACTGTAACAATATATCGACTATATCATACTCACTCCCTTGGTAGCGTTGAACCTACCATTGCACTAAGTGAGTCACTGAGGTCACGTATTGTTACCCAATAAAAAAAAAAAATTCAGAAAAATTGAAAACAAAATTATTACAAATTTTTTTTACTTCTATTGTGTGTTTGTTTGTGTTCTGTATTGGTTATTTCCAATCACAAGGATGATTTGAGCTTATTGTGTTATGATTTTGAGAATGTTGATTATATGCTAAGGCTTTGTGTAGTTTGCTTTGGATTTAACTTGCATAATTTGTGATTGCTCAATATTCCATGTACACATCACCTGTATTGATTAATCGATTGCAATCCGAGATGCACATTTGACCATGTATTGCCATGCATACCCAGAAATTGTGAGGACTTGAGCACATTGAATATTCACATGTATGCATCTTTCATACATTTACTTGTTCTTCATGAGTGTACATTGCATAAGTTTTGAACCTAGAACTTGCTCAAAGACCTCTTGAAGCGTTTTGTTGATCCACGATGAGTTAGAGATGACTAAGGCATTAGTTGAGCACCATGGCCAAATTGACCACCATCCATCTAAACACGAACTCTAGGAATAACCCTTTTGAGCCGATCACTCATTAGCTTTTCTTTGTTCACCCACATCACCTTTACCCATTCCACCACTTAAACATCATCTCACCCTTGTTTTGTTGTGTTTGCAAGACAATGATAGAGACTTCTTGTGTCCTTTATGCTTGGGAATTGTATGGTAGTATACCAAAAGATAAGTGTGGGGGTGCATTTTTATTTGTTGTTGTACTTGTTTCAAGAAAGAAAGAAAATCAAAAACATAAGGAAGAAAAAAAAAAAAAAAAAAAAAAAAAAAAAAAATCCAAAAATAGAGTTGTTTACTGTATTGCTTTTGAATTCAATAAAAGGTTGGAGGCAAAATAAGGAAGTTGTTTCGGTTGTAGCATAGGTATGAGTTTCAAAGTCGTTGACTTGTCTTGCAAACATGTGGAACATTTGTCATATTCATCATTTCATTTCATTACACCATTCACCTTTTGGCCCCATTACACAATTGAGAAAGTCCTTATGATCTAATGATTTGTGGATTAATTGTGGAGAGTTGGTTGATGAGCAAGCCTATGGGAACATTATTTGTGCAATTATTATGAGAGTAAACACTTAACCCTAAACACTTGAGCGGTAATATTTAGTGATCATTGTGAGGTTTAGTGGTTAATATTGTTTTGATGCGCCTATTGGATTGCATGAGATTGATCATACAGTTGAGATCCACACACACTTCACCAAAGCATTAATGAGATGTGCATGTTAAACACTTAGCAAATTCTGTAAGCCTTGGTATATGTCTTTGTTCTCCTGATTATAACTTTTGTGGTTGGAAAGAACATTTGTTGTGTTTCCCTTTCTGTTATTTGTGTTGTTCTATTTTGAGTTTAGTGTTTGCTTGAGGACAAGCAAAGTTCAAGTGTGGGGGTGTGATGAGCGTGTATTTTACATGCTAAAAGTGTTTCTAATTACTTGAGTTAGGCTTTTCCGAGAGCCTATTTGTCTATTTAATATTTGTTTTGGTGTTAATAGGGAAAATATGAAGAAAATGTTAAAAGGTGCAAAATGATAGTTTTTATGCGCATTTCCGATAATTGACGGAAAGTCAACCGTGACTTTAATTGTCAAGATGACACCGGTCATCATTCAGATGTGGAGCCCATAGCATGTACGAAGATTTCGGAAATTATTCCGAATCCCGGCAAAGATTGTCGGCGAACCACCACATTTGGCGGCGCAACCACCACACGCGGTGGCAAAACACATTTTAAACCACCATTTTATTTTCCCTATTTATTATTGTATTTATTTATTTTTATTTTCTTTAATTTATTTCTTTTATTATTTATTATTATTATTATTATTTTATTTATATTTCTTTTGTTTTTCCAGCTTTTGAGCTGTGTACACCTCCCTCCGCCGCTCAGCCATGTTACTGTGCATATCCAGGAAAGCCTGCAGCTTTCCTCTGCGTGGGAGCATGGCACCATCATCATAGCTGTCCATCATGTGCTTCACCTTTCTTCACCTTCAATACCACCTGCAAATCACAAATCAATCACAGATCACAACTCAATTTACAGCAAACCAGCAATTCATCACAGCCTTCATCACCACCAATCAATCCCTTGAGCCCGTGCTCACCGCCCTGCCTCTGAGTATCCAAATCAGCAGCACCCATGGCTGCTTCTCAGCCAAGACCCGAGTTTCTCTCTTTACACCCAAAATTGGGCACCCACGGCATCACCTTGGCAGAGCCCAGGCCCGTGCCTCCTCTCCTCAGTCTTCCAAGCCAGCACCACAGCACCGCCGTGAACCTCAGATCCAGTTCAGCACCACCACGGCCCTTGCGTCACCGCCGCTGCTGTCGTGCCCAGTCGTCCTCACCGCCGCCGTGAAGCCTAAGCCCAGACCCGAGCTCCTCTGCTCGAATTCCTCAGGCCCGCGCCTGCACTTCCGGCCACCGCATCACCGAGCCCGTGCTCGATCCCTTTCCAGAACCACCAGCGCCGCTGATCACAGAAGTCACCACCACGGCCCTTGCGTCACCGCCGCTGCTGTCGTGCCCAGTCCACGAGCCCGTGCTCGTCTCCGTCAACCCAGCGACGCCGCCCACCGGTCTTCTTTGACCCGTGCTCTGCCCAGGTCCGTGCCTCTGCTGCTGCTGCTCATCTCCGCCGCCGAGCCCGTGCTCTGCTCAGCCCAGCCGGTGCCGTTCTTCCTTGCCGCTCCCTCTCTCTCTTGCTGCACGGAATGAGAAGAAGAAATGAGAAAAAGAAAGAAGGACCGGAAAAGAAGAAAGAAAGAAAAGAAATAAAAAGTCAAACGGGCCTGTTGACCCATTGACCAAGGCCCAAGCCCAATCATTTGGGGCCTTCACTGCACCTGGCCCATGCCAGCCTTCAATTGTCCAACTGTTATGGGCACCCGCCACATCCAAAGACGGCTCCGTTAAGCTATGGCTGCGCCTTCCACCCGTTCCCGAGGGCCATGTTCAGTTTCTGATCATATGGTTGAGTCGTCCACCCGCACTAGACGGCAGTGTCTATTTTCTAGACACGACAGTAACAGTTTCCAAACTCGTTTATTTATTATAATTTATTTTTATTTAATTTGTTTTCCGCATTTAAATATTTGTGAATAATTTTAGAAGTTGTTATTGTATAATTATTTGTTTGATTTTATATTTGTTTGATTTGAATAATTACAAAAACCCAAAAACATATTCTTTTTGTATTTCAATTATTTGAGTGTTTATTTAAGTATTTTATATTTTTTGATTTATTAATTGAATCGAAACCAATTTAGTTCTTCTAAGTAGCTTATGTGAATTTGTTTGTTTGATTCTGTTTTATGGAGAACTTTTATGTGTTTATGTTATGGGGTTCGAAACTTATAATATTTGCATGTAATTGGAGCTAGAATTAAGATTTACGGCTTTCCGGAATCTGATTCACTAAAGTAGTAAAGGCTTTGGACAAAGGTCGGAATC
Organism: Rubus parviflorus; assembly: GCA_029955375.1. NCBI lineage: Eukaryota > Viridiplantae > Streptophyta > Magnoliopsida > Rosales > Rosaceae > Rubus > Rubus parviflorus. Next base: position 20,045,577 of record JARGGL010000006.1, on the reverse strand, counting down.
AAATAAAAAAGATTGCAAATAGATGGACTTTTCCATACTAGGTTGTTCACTTTAATTGACAACTCTTTTCTATGCATTAAACATGAATTAATTTACTAGCGTCTAGACTTTGATTGAATGTTTAATCGGTTAATCTAGAGTGCGAATCACTTAGGTTAATTTTCATAGAAAGGTTTTATTTGGGGAGTGATCAGCGTCTGACATTCCACATATGTCAATTTCGGATTCATGACTTAGGGAATTGGTTGTTTTCGATTCATGTTTTAACTCTTATGATTGTAGTTTTGAGTTGTGTATTTAATGTCCTTTTCCATTTAGAATTGTAATTAGTAGTTTAGATTCATTGATTCAATCTTTTAATTCCCCCTTTATTTCAATATGAATATGTATATATATACTTGTATATTTGTGACACTAATTCTTTATAATAATTCTTTGTTTAGGTACTACCCCAATCTCCGTTGTTAACGATCCCTACTTGCTTTATACTACCGATGATTTTAGGGTTTAAATTGATGCTTGCAAAAGTCAGACCAACGGCACTCGAAAAGCTCGATTCGTTTGTGAGTTATGAATTTCCTCGGTTTAATACTATGGAAAATCGTAAATCACAAACGACACGAGATTTTCGAGTTCCGTCAGTTGGAGCACTCTCTAAAAATCATGTTTTACCATTGGGGAGGCTTTGACACGCTCAAAGTTCAACCAAAATGGGGGTTGGCCTTGTTTGGAGGTGCCAGGGCCAGAACGGGCCGAACCTGGCCGAGTTCCCTTCTTTCTCCAACATGGCCCGTGCCATAGCCTCACCAGGGGTAGAACATGACCCTCTGAAGGTTCTGCAACTGACGGCACTCGAAAAGCTCGATTCGTTTGTGAGTTATGAATTTCCTCGGTTTAATACTATGGAAAATCGTAAATCACAAACGACACGAGATTTTCGAATTCCGTCAGTTGGAGCACTTTCTAAAAATCATGTTTTACCATTGGGGAGGCTTTGACACGCTCAAAGTTCAACCAAAATGGGGGTTGACCTTGTTTGGAGGTGCCAGGGCCAGAACGGGCCGAACCTGGCCGAGGTCCCTTCTTTCTCCAACATGGCCCGTGCCATAGCCTCACCAGGGGTAGAACATGACCCTCAGAAGGTTCTCCAACTGACGGCACTCGAAAAGCTCGATTCGTTTGTGAGTTACGAATTTCCTCGGTTTAATACTATGGAAAATCATAAATCACAAACGACACGAGATTTTCGAGTTCCGTCAGTTGGAGCACTTTCTAAAAATCATGTTTTACCATTAGGGAGGCTTTGACACGCTCAAAGTTCAACCAAAATGGGGGTTGGCCTTGTTTGGAGGTGCCAGGCCCAGAACGGGCCGAACCTGGCCGAGTTCCCTTCTTTCTCCAACTTGGCTCGTGCCATAGCCTCACCAGGGGCAGACCATGACCCTCAGAAGGTTCTCCAACTGACGGCACTCGAAAAGCTCGATTCGTTTGTGAGTTATGAATTTCCAAGGTTTAATACTATGGAAAATCGTAAATCACAAACGACACAATATTTTCGAGTTCCGTCAGTTGGAGCACTTTCTAAAAATCATGTTTTACCATTGGGGAGTCTTTGACACGCTCAAAGTTCAACCAAAATGGGGGTTGGCCTTGTTTGGAGGTGCCAAGGCCAGAACGGGCCGAACTTGGCCGAGTTTCCTTCTTTCTCCAACATGGCCCATGCCATAGCCTCACCAGGGGTAGAACATGACCCTCAGAAGGTTCTCCAACTGACGGCACTTGAAAAGATCGATTCGTTTGTGAGTTACGAATTTCCTCGGTTTAATACTATGGAAAATCGTAAATTACAAACGACAGGAGATTTTCGAGTTCCGTCAGTTGGAGCACTTTCTAAAAATCATGTTTTACCATTAGGCAGGCTTTGACACGCTCAAAGTTCAACCAAAATGGGGGTTGGCCCTGTTTGGAGGTGCCAGGCCCAGAACGGGCCGAACCTGGCCGAGTTCCCTTCTTTCTCCAACTTGGCTCGTGCCATAGCCTCACCAGGGGCAGAACATGACCCTCAGAAGGTTCTCGAACTGACGGCACTCGAAAAGCTCGATTCGTTTGTGAGTTATGAATTTCCTCGGTTTAATACTATGGAAAATCGTAAATCACAAACGACACGAGATTTTCGAGTTCCGTCAGTTGGAGCACTTTCTAAAAATCATGTTTTACCATTGGCGAGGCTTTGACATGCTCAAAGTTCAACCAAAATGGGGGTTGGCCTTGTTTGGAGTGACCAGGGCCAGAACGGGCCGAACCTGGCCGAGTTCCCTTCTTTCTCCAACATGGCCCATGCCATAGCCTCACCAGGGGTAGAACATGACCCTCAGAAGGTTCTCCAACTGACGGCACTCGAAAAGCTCGATTCGTTTGTGAGTTATGAATTTCCTCGGTTTAATACTATGGAAAATCGTAAATCACAAACGACACGAGATTTTCGAGTTTCGTCAGTTGGAGTACTTTCTAAAAATCATGTTTTACCATTGGGGAGGCTTTGACACGCTCAAAGTTCAACCAAAATGGGGTAAGCCTTTTTTGGAGGTGCCAGGGCCAGAAAGGGCCGAACCTGGCCGAGTTCCCTTCTTTCTCTAACATGGCCCGTGCCATAGCCTCACCAAGGGTAGAACATGACCCTCAGAAGGTTCTCCAACTGACGGCACTCGAAAAGCTCGATTCGTTTGTGAGTTACGAATTTCCTCGATTTAATACTATGGAAAATCATAAATCACAAACGACAAGAGATTTTCGAGTTCCGTCAGTTGGAGCACTTTCTAAAAATCATGTTTTACCATTGGGGAGGCTTTGACACGCTCAAAATTCAACCAAAATGGGGGTTGGCCTTGTTTGGAGGTGCCAGGCCCAGAACGGGCCGAACCTGGCCGAGTTTCCTTCTTTCTCCAACTTGGCCCGTGCCATAGCATCACCAGGGGTAGAACATGACCCTCAGAAGGTTCTCCAACTGACGGCACTCGAAAAGCTCGATTCGTTTGTGAGTTATGAATTTCCTCGGTTTAATACTATGGAAAATCGTAAATCACAAACGACACGAGATTTTCGAGTTCCGTCAGTTGGAGCACTTTCTAAAAATCATGTTTTACCATTGGCGAGGCTTTGACACGCTCAAAGTTCAACCAAAATGGGGGTTGGCCTTGTTTGGAGTGACCAGGACCAGAACGGGCCGAACCTGGCCGAGTTCCCTTCTTTCTCCAACATGGCCCGTACCAAAGCCTCACCAGGGGTAGAACATGACCCTCAGAAGGTTCTCCAACTGACGGCACTCGAAAAGCTCGATTCGTTTGTGAGTTATGAATTTCCTCGGTTTAATACTATGGAAAATCGTAAATCACAAACGACACGAGATTTTCGAGTTCCGTCAGTTAGAGCACTTTCTAAAAATCATGTTTTACCATTGGGGAGGCTTTGACACGCTCAAAGTTCAACCAAAATGGGGTAAGCCTTTTTTGGAGGTGCCAGGGCCAGAAAGGGCCGAACCTGGCCGAGTTCCCTTCTTTCTCTAACATGGCCCGTGCCATAGCCTCACCAAGGGTAGAACATGACCCTCAGAAGGTTCTCCAACTGACGGCACTCGAAAAGCTCGATTCGTTTGTGAGTTACGAATTTCCTCGATTTAATACTATGGAAAATCATAAATCACAAACGACAAGAGATTTTCGAGTTCCGTCAGTTGGAGCACTTTCTAAAAATCATGTTTTACCATTGGGGAGGCTTTGACACGCTCAAAATTCATCCAAAATGGGGGTTGGCCTTGTTTGGAGGTGCCAGGCCCAGAACGGGCCGAACCTGGCCGAGTTTCCTTCTTTCTCCAACTTGGCCCGTGCCATAGCATCACCAGGGGTAGAACATGACCCTCAGAAGGTTCTCCAACTGACGGCACTCGAAAAGCTCGATTCGGTTGTGAGTTATGAATTTCCTCGGTTTAATACTATGGAAAATCGTAAATCACAAACGACACGAGATTTTCGAGTTCTGTCAGTTGGAGCACTTTCTAAAAATCATGTTTTACCATTGGCGAGGCTTTGACACGCTCAAAGTTCAACCAAAATGGGGGTTGGCCTTGTTTGGAGTGACCAGGACCAGAACGGGCCGAACCTGGCCGAGTTCCCTTCTTTCTCCAACATGGCCCGTGCCAAAGCCTCACCAGGGGTAGAACATGACCCTCAGAAGGTTCTCCAACTGACGGCACTCGAAAAGCTCGATTCGTTTGTGAGTTATGAATTTCCTCGGTTTAATACTATGGAAAATCGTAAATCACAAACGACACGAGATTTTCGAGTTCCGTCAGTTAGAGCACTTTCTAAAAATCATGTTTTACCATTGGGGAGGCTTTGACACGCTCAAAGTTCAACCAAAATGGGGTAAGCCTTTTTTGGAGGTGCCAGGGCCAGAAAGGGCCGAACCTGGCCGAGTTCCCTTCTTTCTCTAACATGGCCCGTGCCATAGCCTCACCAGGGGTAGAACATGACCCTCAGAAGGTTCTCCAACTGACGGCACTCGAAAAGCTCGATTCGTTTGTGAGTTACGAATTTCCTCGGTTTAATACTATGGAAAATCATAAATCACAAACGACAAGAGATTTTCGAGTTCCGTCAGTTGGAGCACTTTCTAAAAATCATGTTTTACCATTGGGGAGGCTTTGACACGCTCAAAATTCAACCAAAATGGGGGTTGGCCTTGTTTGGAGGTGCCAGGCCCAGAACGGGCCGAACCTGGCCGAGTTTCCTTCTTTCTCCAACTTGGCCCGTGCCATAGCATCACCAGGGGTAGAACATGACGCTCAGAAGGTTCTCCAACTGACGGCACTCGAAAAGCTCGATTCGTTTGTGAGTTATGAATTTCCTCGGTTTAATACTATGGAAAATCGTAAATCACAAACGACACGAGATTTTCGAGTTCCGTCAGTTGGAGCACTTTCTAAAAATCATGTTTTACCATTGGGGAGGCTTTGACACGCTCAAAGCTCAACCAAAATGGGGGTTGGCCTTGTTTGGAGGTGCCAGGGCCAGAACGGGCCGAACCTGGCCGAGTTCCCTTCTTTCTCCAACATGGCCCGTGCCATAGCCTCACCAGGGGTAGAACATGACCCTCAGAAGGTTCTCCAACTGACGGCACTCGAAAAGCTCGATTCGTTTGTGAGTTATGAATTTCCTCGGTTGAATACTATGGAAAATCGTAAATCACAAACGACACGAGATTTTCGAGTTCCGTCAGTTGGAGCACTTTCTAAAAATCATGTTTTACCATTGTGGAGGCTTTGACACGCTCAAAGTTCAACCAAAATGGGGGTTGGCCTTGTTTGGAGGTGCCAGGCCCAGAACGGGCCGAACCTGGCCGAGTTTCCTTCTTTCTCCAACATGGCCCGTGCCACAGCCTCACCAGGGGTAGAACATGACCCTCAGAAGGTTCTCCAACTGACGGCACTCGAAAAGCTCGATTCGTTTGTGAGTTATGAATTTCCTCGGTTTAATACTATGGAAAATCATAAATCACAAACGACACGAAATTTTCGAGTTCCGTCAGTTGGAGCACTTTCTAAAAATCATGTTTTACCATTGGCGAGGCTTTGACACGCTCAAAGTTCAACCAAAATGGGGGTTGGCCTTGTTTGGAGGTACCAGGGCCAGAACGGGCCGAACCTGGCCGAGTTCCCTTCTTTCTCCAACATGGCCCGTGCCATAGCCTCACCAGGGGTAGAACATGACCCTCAGAAGGTTCTCCAACTGACGGCACTCGAAAAGCTCGATTCGTTTGTGAGTTATGAATTTCCTCGGTTGAATATTATGGAAAATCGTAAATCACAAACGACACGAGATTTTCGAGTTCCGTCAGTTGGAGCACTTTCTAAAAATCATGTTTTACCATTATGGAGGCTTTGACACGCTCAAAGTTCAACCAAAATGGGGGTTGGCCTTGTTTGGAGGTGACAGGGCCAGAACGGGCCGAACCTGGCCGAGTTCCCTTCTTTCTCCAACATGGCCCTTGCCATAGCCTCACCAGGGGTAAAACATGACCCTCCGAAGGTTCTCCAACTGACGGCACTCGAAAAGCTCGATTCGTTTGTGAGTTATGAATTTCCTCGGTTCAATACTTTGGAAAATCGTAAATCACAAACGACACGAGATTTTCAAGTTCCATCTGTGGGAGCACTTTCTAAAAATCATGTTTTACCATTGGGGAGGCTTTGACACGCTCAAAATTCAACCAAAATGGGGGTTGGCCTTGTTTGGAGGTGCCAGGCCCAGAACGGGCCGAACATGGCCGAGTTTCCTTCTTTCTCCAACTTGACCAGTGCCATAGCCTCACCAGGGGTAGAACATGACCCTCAGAAGGTTCTCCAACTGACGGCACTCGAAAAGCTCGATTCGTTTGTGAGTTATGAATTTCCTCGGTTTAATACTATGGAAAATCGTAAATCACAAACGACACGAGATTTTCGAGTTCCGTCAGTTGGAGCACTTTCTAAAAATCATGTTTTACCATTGGGGAGGCTTTGACAAGCTCAAAGTTCAACGAAAATGGGGGTTGGCCTTGTTTGGAAGTGCAAGGGCCAGAACTGGCCGAACCTGGCCGAGGTCCCTTCTTTCTCCAACATGGCCCGTGCCATAGCCTCACCAGGGGTAGAACATGACCCTCAGAAGGTTCTCCAACTGACGGCACTCGAAAAGCTCGATTCGTTTGTGAGTTATGAATTTCCTCGGTTTAATACTATGGAAAATCGTAAATCACAAACGAGACGAGATTTTCGAGTTCCGTCAGTTGGAGCACTTTCTAAAAATCATGTTTTACCATTGGGGAGGCTTTGACAAGCTCAAAGTTCAACGAAAATGGGGGTTGGCCTTGTTTGGAAGTGCAAGGGCCAGAACTGGCCGAACCTGGCCGAGGTCCCTTCTTTCTCCAACATGGCCCTTGCCATAGCCTCACCAGGGGTAGAACATGACCCTCAGAAGGTTCTCCAACTGACGGCACTCGAAAAGCTCGATTCGTTTGTGAGTTACGAATTTCCTCGGTTTAATACTATGGAAAATCGTAAATTACAAACGACAGGAGATTTTCGAGTTCCGTCAGTTGGAGCACTTTCTAAAAATCATGTTTTACCATTAGGGAGGCTTTGACACGCTCAAAGTTCAACCAAAATGGGGGTTGGCTTTGTTTGGAGGTGCCAGGCCCAGAACGGGCCAAACCTGGCCGAGTTCCCTTCTTTCTCCAACTTGGCTCGTGCCATAGCCTCACCAGGGGCAGACCATGACCCTCAGAAGGTTCTCCAACTGACGGCATTCGAAAAGCTCGATTCGTTTGTGAGTTATGAATTTCCTCGGTTTAATACTATGGAAAATCGTAAATCACAAACTACACGAGATTTTCGAGTTCCGTCAGTTGGTGCAATTTCTAAAAATCATGTTTTACCATTGGGGAGGCTTTGACACGCTCAAAGTTCAACTAAAATGGGGGTTGGCCTTGTTTGGAGGTGCCAGGACCAGAACGGGCCGAACCTGGCCGAGTTCCCTTCTTTCTCCAACATGGCCCTTGCCATAGCCTCACCAGGGGTAGAACATGACCCTCAGAAGGTTCTCCAACTGACGGCACTCGAAAAGCTCGATTCGTTTGTGAGTTATGAATTTCCTCGGTTCAATACTATGGAAAATCGTAAATCACAAACGACACGAGATTTTCAAGTTCCGTCAGTGGGAGCACTTTCTAAAAATCATGTTTTACCATTGGGGAGGCTTTGACAAGCTCAAAGTTCAACGAAAATGGGGGTTGGCCTTGTTTGGAGGTGCAAGGGCCAGAACGGGCCGAAGCTGGCCGAGGTCCCTTCTTTCTCCAACATGGCCCTTGCCATAGCCTCACCAGGGGTAGAACATGACCCTCAGAAGGTTCTCCAACTGACGGCACTCGAAAAGCTAGATTCGTTTGTGAGTTATGAATTTCCTCGGTTCAATACTATGGAAAATCGTAAATCACAAACGACACGAGATTTTCGAGTTCCGTCAGTTGGAGCACTTTCTAAAAATCATGTTTTACCATTATGGAGGCTTTGACACGCTCAAAGTTCAACCAAAATGGGGGTTGGCCTTGTTTGGAGGTGCCAGGGCCAGAACGGGCCGAACCTAGCCGAGTTTCGTTCTTTCTCCAACATGGCCCGTGCCATAGCCTCACTAGGGGTAGAACATGACCCTCAGAAGGTTCTCCAACTGACGGCACTCGAAAAGCTAGATTCGTTTGTGAGTTATGAATTTCCTCGGTTTAATACTATGGAAAATCGTAAATCACAAACGACACGAGATTTTCGAGTTCCGTCCGTTGGAGCACTTTCTAAAAATCATGTTTTACCATTGGCGAGGCTTTGACACGCTCAAAGTTCAACCAAAATGGGGGTTGGCCTTGTTTGGAGGTGCCAGACCCAGAACGGGCCGAACCTGGCCGAGTTCCCTTCTTTCTCCAACTTGGCTCGTGCCATAGCCTCACCAGGGGCAGACCATGACCCTCAGAAGGTTCTCCAACTGACGGCACTCGAAAAGCTCGATTCGTTTGTGAGTTATGAATTTCCTCGGTTTAATACTATGGAAAATCGTAAATCACAAACGACACGAGATTTTCGAGTTCAGTCAGTTGGAGCACTTTCTAAAAATCATGTTTTACCATTATGGAGGCTTTGACACGCTCAAAGTTCAACCAAAATGGGGGTTGGCCTTGTTTGGAGGTGCCAGGGCCAGAACGGGCCGAACCTAGCCGAGTTTCCTTCTTTCTCCAACATGGCCCGTGCCATAGCCTCACCAGGGGTAGAACATGACCCTCAGAAGGTTCTCCAACTGACGGCACTCGAAAAGCTCGATTCGTTTGTGAGTTATGAATTTCCTCGGTTTAATACTATGGAAAATCGTAAATCACAAACGACACGAGATTTTCGAGTTCCGTCAGTTGGAGCACATTCTAAAAATCATGTTTTACCATTGGGGAGGCTTTGACACGCTCAAAGTTCAACCAAAATGGGGGTTGGCCTTGTTTGGAGGTGCCAGGGCCAGAACGGGCCGAACCTGGCCGAGTTCCCGTCTTTCTCCAACATGGCCCTTGCCATAGCCTCACCAGGGGTAAAACATGACCCTCCGAAGGTTCTCCAACTGACGGCACTCGAAAAGCTCGATTCGTTTGTGAGTTATGAATTTCCTCGGTTCAATACTATGGAAAATCGTAAATCACAAACGACACGAGATTTTCAAGTTCCGTCTGTGGGAGCACTTTCTAAAAATCATGTTTTACCATTGGGGAGGCTTTGACACGCTCAAAATTCAACCAAAATGGGGGTTGGCCTTGTTTGGAGGTGCCAGGCCCAGAACGGGCCGAACATGGCCGAGTTTCCTTCTTTCTCCAACTTGGCCCGTGCCATAGCCTCACCAGGGGTAGAACATGACCCTCAGAAGGTTCTCCAACTGACGGCACTCGAAAAGCTCGATTCGTTTGTGAGTTATGAATTTCCTCGGTTTAATACTATGGAAAATCGTAAATCACAAACGACACGAGATTTTCGAGTTCCGTCAGTTGGAGCACTTTCTAAAAATCATGTTTCACCATTGGCGAGGCTTTGACACGCTCAAAGTTCAACCAAAATGGGGGTTGGCCTTGTTTGGAGGTACCAGGGCCAGAACGGGCCGAACCTGGCCGAGTTCCCTTCTTTCTCCAACATGGCCCGTGCCATAGCCTCACCAGGGGTAGAACATGACCCTCAGAAGGTTCTCCAACTGACGGCACTCGAAAAGCTCGATTCGTTTGTGAGTTATGAATTTCCTCGGTTGAATACTATGGAAAATCGTAAATCACAAACGACACGAGATTTTCGAGTTCAGTCAGTTGGAGCACTTTCTAAAAATCATGTTTTACCATTATAGAGGCTTTGACACGCTCAAAGTTCAACCAAAATGGGGGTTGGCCTTGTTTGGAGGTGCCAGGGCCAGAACGGGCCGAACCTAGCCGAGTTTCCTTCTTTCTCCAACATGGCCCGTGCCATAGCCTCACCAGGGGTAGAACATGACCCTCAGAAGGTTCTCCAACTGACGGCACTCGAAAAGCTCGATTCGTTTGTGAGTTATGAATTTCCTCGGTTTAATACTATGGAAAATCGTAAATCACAAACTACACGAGATTTTCGAGTTCCGTCAGTTGGAGCACTTTCTAAAAATCATGTTTTACCATTATGGAGGCTTTGACACGCTCAAAGTTCAACCAAAATGGGGGTTGGCCTTGTTTGGAGGTGCCAGACCCAGAACGGGCCGAACCTGGCCGAGTTCCATTCTTTCTCCAACTTGGCTCGTGCCATAGCCTCACCAGGGGCAGACCATGACCCTCAGAAGGTTCTCCAACTGACGGCACTCGAAAAGCTCGATTCGTTTGTGAGTTATGAATTTCCTCGGTTTAATACTATGGAAAATCGTAAATCACAAACGACACGAGATTTTCGAGTTCCGTCAGTTGGTGCAATTTCTAAAAATCATGTTTTACCATTGGGGAGGCTTTGACACGCTCAAAGTTCAACCAAAATGGGGGTTGACCTTGTTTGGAGGTGCCAGGGCCAGAACGGGCCGAACCTAGCCGAGTTTCCTTCTTTCTCCAACATGGCCCGTGCCATAGCCTCACCAGGGGTAGAACATGACCCTCAGAAGGTTCTCCAACTGACGGCACTCGAAAAGCTCGATTCGTTTGTGAGTTATGAATTTCCTCGGTTTAATACTATGGAAAATCGTAAATCACAAACGACACGAGATTTTCGAGTTCCGTCAGTTGGAGCACATTCTAAAAATCATGTTTTACCATTGGGGAGGCTTTGACACGCTCAAAGTTCAACCAAAATGGGGGTTGGCCTTGTTTGGAGGTGCCAGGGCCAGAACGGGCCGAACCTGGCCGAGTTCCCGTCTTTCTCCAACATGGCCCTTGCCATAGCCTCACCAGGGGTAAAACATGACCCTCCGAAGGTTCTCCAACTGACGGCACTCGAAAAGCTCGATTCGTTTGTGAGTTATGAATTTCCTCGGTTTAATACTATGGAAAATCGTAAATCACAAACGACACGAGATTTTCGAGTTCCGTCAGTTGGAGCACTTTCTAAAAATCATGTTTTACCATTGGGGAGGCTTTGACACGCTCAAAGTTCAACCAAAATGGGGGTTGGCCTTGTTTGGAGGTGCCAGGGCCAGAACGGGCCGAACCTGGCCGAGTTCCCTTCTTTCTCCAACATGGCCCTTGCCATAGCCTCACCAGGGGTAGAACATGACCCTCAGAAGGTTCTCCAACTGACGGCACTCGAAAAGCTCGATTCGTTTGTGAGTTATGAATTTCCTCGGTTCAATACTATGGAAAATCGTAAATCACAAACGACACGAGATTTTCAAGTTCCGTCTGTGGGAGCACTTTCTAAAAATCATGTTTTACCATTGGCGAGGCTTTGACACGCTCAAAGTTCAACCAAAATGGGGGTTGGCCTTGTTTGGAGGTACCAGGGCCAGAACGGGCCGAACCTGGCCGAGTTCCCTTCTTTCTCCAACATGGCCCGTGCCATAGCCTCACCAGGGGTAGAACATGACCCTCAGAAGGTTCTCCAACTGACGGCACTCGAAAAGCTCGATTCGTTTGTGAGTTATGAATTTCCTCGGTTTAATACTATGGAAAATCGTAAATCACAAACGACACGAGATTTTCGAGTTCCGTCACTTGGAGCACTTTCTAAAAATCATGTTTTACCATTGGGGAGGCTTTGACAAGCTCAAAGTTCAACGAAAATGGGGGTTGGCCTTGTTTGGAGGTGCAAGGGCCAGAACGGGCCGAACCTGGCCGAGGTCCCTTCTTTCTCCAACATGGCCCTTGCCATAGCCTCACCAGGGGTAGAACATGACCCTCAGAAGGTTCTCCAACTGACGGCACTCGAAAAGCTCGATTCGTTTGTGAGTTACGAATTTCCTCGGTTTAATACTATGGAAAATCGTAAATTACAAACGACAGGAGATTTTCGAGTTCCGTCAGTTGGAGCACTTTCTAAAAATCATGTTTTACCATTAGGGAGGCTTTGACACGCTCAAAGTTCAACCAAAATGGGGGTTGGCCTTGTTTGGAGGTGCCAGGCCCAGAACGGGCCAAACCTGGCCGAGTTCCCTTCTTTCTCCAACTTGGCTCGTGCCATAGCCTCACCAGGGGCAGACCATGACCCTCAGAAGGTTCTCCAACTGACGGCATTCGAAAAGCTCGATTCGTTTGTGAGTTATGAATTTCCTCGGTTTAATACTATGGAAAATCGTAAATCACAAACGACACGAGATTTTCGAGTTCCGTCAGTTGGTGCAATTTCTAAAAATCATGTTTTACCATTGGGGAGGCTTTGACACGCTCAAAGTTCAACCAAAATGGGGGTTGACCTTGTTTGGAGGTGCCAGGGCCAGAACGGGCCGAACCTAGCCGAGTTTCCTTCTTTCTCCAACATGGCCCGTGCCATAGCCTCACCAGGGGTAGAACATGACCCTCAGAAGGTTCTCCAACTGACGGCACTCGAAAAGCTCGATTCGTTTGTGAGTTATGAATTTCCTCGGTTGAATACTATGGAAAATCGTAAATCACAAACGACACGAGATTTTCGAGTTCAGTCAGTTGGAGCACTTTCTAAAAATCATGTTTTACCATTATGGAGGCTTTGACACGCTCAAAGTTCAACCAAAATGGGGGTTGACCTTGTTTGGAGGTGCCAGGGCCAGAACGGGCCCAACCTAGCCGAGTTTCCTTCTTTCTCCAACATGGCCCGTGCCATAGCCTCACCAGGGGTAGAACATGACCCTCAGAAGGTTCTCCAACTGACGGCACTCGAAAAGCTCGATTCGTTTGTGAGTTATGAATTTCCTCGGTTTAATACTATGGAAAATCGTAAATCACAAACGACACGAGATTTTCGAGTTCCGTCAGTTGGAGCACTTTCTAAAAATCATGTTTTACCATTGGGGAGGCTTTGACACGCTCAAAGTTCAACCAAAATGGGGGTTGGCCTTGTTTGGAGGTGCCAGGGCCAGAACGGGCCGAACCTGGCCGAGTTCCCTTCTTTCTCCAACATGGCCCTTGCCATAGCCTCACCAGGGGTAGAACATGACCCTCAGAAGGTTCTCCAACTGACGGCACTCGAAAAGCTCGATTCGTTTGTGAGTTATGAATTTCCTCGGTTCAATACTATGGAAAATCGTAAATCACAAACGACACGAGATTTTCAAGTTCCGTCTGTGGGAGCACTTTCTAAAAATCATGTTTTACCATTGGCGAGGCTTTGACACGCTCAAAGTTCAACCAAAATGGGGGTTGGCCTTGTTTGGAGGTACCAGGGCCAGAACGGGCCGAACCTGGCCGAGTTCCCTTCTTTCTCCAACATGGCCCGTGCCATAGCCTCACCAGGGGTAGAACATGACCCTCAGAAGGTTCTCCAACTGACGGCACTCGAAAAGCTCGATTCGTTTGTGAGTTATGAATTTCCTCGGTTTAATACTATGGAAAATCGTAAATCACAAACGACACGAGATTTTCGAGTTCCGTCACTTGGAGCACTTTCTAAAAATCATGTTTTACCATTGGGGAGGCTTTGACAAGCTCAAAGTTCAACGAAAATGGGGGTTGGCCTTGTTTGGAGGTGCAAGGGCCAGAACGGGCCGAACCTGGCCGAGGTCCCTTCTTTCTCCAACATGGCCCTTGCCATAGCCTCACCAGGGGTAGAACATGACCCTCAGAAGGTTCTCCAACTGACGGCACTCGAAAAGCTCGATTCGTTTGTGAGTTACGAATTTCCTCGGTTTAATACTATGGAAAATCGTAAATTACAAACGACAGGAGATTTTCGAGTTCCGTCAGTTGGAGCACTTTCTAAAAATCATGTTTTACCATTAGGGAGGCTTTGACACGCTCAAAGTTCAACCAAAATGGGGGTTGGCCTTGTTTGGAGGTGCCAGGCCCAGAACGGGCCAAACCTGGCCGAGTTCCCTTCTTTCTCCAACTTGGCTCGTGCCATAGCCTCACCAGGGGCAGACCATGACCCTCAGAAGGTTCTCCAACTGACGGCATTCGAAAAGCTCGATTCGTTTGTGAGTTATGAATTTCCTCGGTTTAATACTATGGAAAATCGTAAATCACAAAATACACGAGATTTTCGAGTTCCGTCAGTTGGTGCAATTTCTAAAAATCATGTTTTACCATTGGGGAGGCTTTGACACGCTCAAAGTTCAACTAAAATGGGGGTTGGCCTTGTTTGGAGGTGCCAGGACCAGAACGGGCCGAACCTGCCGAGTTCCCTTCTTTCTCCAACATGGCCCTTGCCATAGCCTCACCAGGGGTAGAACATGACCCTCAGAAGGTTCTCCAACTGACGGCACTCGAAAAGCTCGATTCGTTTGTGAGTTATGAATTTCCTCGGTTCAATACTATGGAAAATCGTAAATCACAAACGACACGAGATTTTCAAGTTCCGTCAGTGGGAGCACTTTCTAAAAATCATGTTTTACCATTGGGGAGGCTTTGACAAGCTCAAAGTTCAACGAAAATGGGGGTTGGCCTTGTTTGGAGGTGCAAGGGCTAGAACGGGCCGAACCTGGCCGAGGTCCCTTCTTTCTCCAACATGGCCCTTGCCATAGCCTCACCAGGGGTAGAACATGACCCTCAGAAGGTTCTCCAACTGACGGCACTCGAAAAGCTCGATTCGTTTGTGAGTTATGAATTTCCTCGGTTGAATACTATGGAAAATCGTAAATCACAAACGACACGAGATTTTCGAGTTCCGTCAGTTGGAGCACTTTCTAAAAATCATGTTTTACCATTATGGAGGCTTTGACACGCTCAAAGTTCAACCAAAATGGGGGTTGGCCTTGTTTGGAGGTGCCAGGGCCAGAACGGGCCTAACCTAGCCGAGTTTCGTTCTTTCTCCAACATGGCCCGTGCCATAGCCTCACTAGGGGTAGAACATGACCCTCAGAAGGTTCTCCAACTGACGGCACTCGAAAAGCTAGATTCGTTTGTGAGTTATGAATTTCCTCGGTTTAATACTATGGAAAATCGTAAATCACAAACGACACGAGATTTTCGAGTTCCGTCCGTTGGAGCACTTTCTAAAAATCATGTTTTACCATTGGCGAGGCTTTGACACGCTCAAAGTTCAACCAAAATGGGGGTTGGCCTTGTTTGGAGGTGCCAGACCCAGAACGGGCCGAACCTGGCCGAGTTCCCTTCTTTCTCCAACTTGGCTCGTGCCATAGCCTCACCAGGGGCAGACCATGACCCTCAGAAGGTTCTCCAACTGACGGCACTCGAAAAGCTCGATTCGTTTGTGAGTTATGAATTTCCTCGGTTTAATACTATGGAAAATCGTAAATCACAAACGACACGAGATTTTCGAGTTCCGTCAGTTGGTGCAATTTCTAAAAATCATGTTTTACCATTGGGGAGGCTTTGACACGCTCAAAGTTCAACTAAAATGGGGGTTGGCCTTGTTTGGAGGTGCCAGGACCAGAACGGGCCGAACCTGGCCGAGTTTCCTTCTTTCTCCAACATGGCCCGTGCCATAGCCTCACCAGGGGTAGAACATGACCCTCAGAAGGTTCTCCAACTGACGGCACTCGAAAAGCTCGATTCGTTTGTGAGTTATGAATTTCCTCGGTTTAATACTATGGAAAATCGTAAATCACAAACGACACGAGATTTTCGAGTTCCGTTAGTTGGAGCACTTTCTAAAAATCATGTTTTACCATTGGGGAGGCTTTGACACGCTCAAAGTTCAACCAAAATGGGGGTTGGCCTTGTTTGGAGGTGCCAGGGCCAGAACGGGCCGAACCTGGCCGAGTTCCCTTCTTTCTCCAACATGGCCCTTGCCATAGCCTCACCAGGGGTAGAACATGACCCTCAGAAGGTTCTCCAACTGACGGCACTCGAAAAGCTCGATTCGTTTGTGAGTTATGAATTTCCTCGGTTCAATACTATGGAAAATCGTAAATCACAAACGACACGAGATTTTCAAGTTCCGTCTGTGGGAGCACTTTCTAAAAATCATGTTTTACCATTGGCGAGGCTTTGACACGCTCAAAGTTCAACCAAAATGGGGGTTGGCCTTGTTTGGAGGTACCAGGGCCAGAACGGGCCGAACCTGGCCGAGTTCCCTTCTTTCTCCAACATGGCCCGTGCCATAGCCTCACCAGGGGTAGAACATGACCCTCAGAAGGTTCTCCAACTGACGGCACTCGAAAAGCTCGATTCGTTTGTGAGTTATGAATTTCCTCGGTTTAATACTATGGAAAATCGTAAATCACAAACGACACGAGATTTTCGAGTTCCGTCACTTGGAGCACTTTCTAAAAATCATGTTTTACCATTGGGGAGGCTTTGACAAGCTCAAAGTTCAACGAAAATGGGGGTTGGCCTTGTTTGGAGGTGCAAGGGCCAGAACGGGCCGAACCTGGCCGAGGTCCCTTCTTTCTCCAACATGGCCCTTGCCATAGCCTCACCAGGGGTAGAACATGACCCTCAGAAGGTTCTCCAACTGACGGCACTCGAAAAGCTCGATTCGTTTGTGAGTTACGAATTTCCTCGGTTTAATACTATGGAAAATCGTAAATTACAAACGACAGGAGATTTTCGAGTTCCGTCAGTTGGAGCACTTTCTAAAAATCATGTTTTACCATTAGGGAGGCTTTGACACGCTCAAAGTTCAACCAAAATGGGGGTTGGCCTTGTTTGGAGGTGCCAGGCCCAGAACGGGCCAAACCTGGCCGAGTTCCCTTCTTTCTCCAACTTGGCTCGTGCCATAGCCTCACCAGGGGCAGACCATGACCCTCAGAAGGTTCTCCAACTGACGGCATTCGAAAAGCTCGATTCGTTTGTGAGTTATGAATTTCCTCGGTTTAATACTATGGAAAATCGTAAATCACAAACTACACGAGATTTTCGAGTTCCGTCAGTTGGTGCAATTTCTAAAAATCATGTTTTACCATTGGGGAGGCTTTGACACGCTCAAAGTTCAACTAAAATGGGGGATGGCCTTGTTTGGAGGTGCCAGGACCAGAACGGGCCGAACCTGGCCGAGTTCCCTTCTTTCTCCAACATGGCCCTTGCCAAAGCCTCACCAGGGGTAGAACATGACCCTCAGAAGGTTCTCCAACTGACGGCACTCGAAAAGCTCGATTCGTTTGTGAGTTATGAATTTCCTCGGTTCAATACTATGGAAAATCGTAAATCACAAACGACACGAGATTTTCAAGTTCCGTCAGTGGGAGCACTTTCTAAAAATCATGTTTTACCATTGGGGAGGCTTTGACAAGCTCAAAGTTCAACGAAAATGGGGGTTGGCCTTGTTTGGAGGTGCAAGGTCTAGAACGGGCCGAACCTGGCCGAGGTCCCTTCTTTCTCCAACATGGCCCTTGCCATAGCCTCACCAGGGGTAGAACATGACCCTCAGAAGGTTCTCCAACTGACGGCACTCGAAAAGCTCGATTCGTTTGTGAGTTATGAATTTCCTCGGTTGAATACTATGGAAAATCGTAAATCACAAACGACACGAGATTTTCGAGTTCCGTCAGTTGGAGCACTTTCTAAAAATCATGTTTTACCATTATGGAGGCTTTGACACGCTCAAAGTTCAACCAAAATGGGGGTTGGCCTTGTTTGGAGGTGCCAGGGCCAGAACGGGCCTAACCTAGCCGAGTTTCGTTCTTTCTCCAACATGGCCCGTGCCATAGCCTCACTAGGGGTAGAACATGACCCTCAGAAGGTTCTCCAACTGACGGCACTCGAAAAGCTCGATTCGTTTGTGAGTTATGAATTTCCTCGGTTTAATACTATGGAAAATCGTAAATCACAAACGACACGAGATTTTCGAGTTCCGTCACTTGGAGCACTTTCTAAAAATCATGTTTTACCATTGGGGAGGCTTTGACAAGCTCAAAGTTCAACGAAAATGGGGGTTGGCCTTGTTTGGAGGTGCAAGGGCCAGAACGGGCCGAACCTGGCCGAGGTCCCTTCTTTCTCCAACATGGCCCTTGCCATAGCCTCACCAGGGGTAGAACATGACCCTCAGAAGGTTCTCCAACTGACGGCACTCGAAAAGCTCGATTCGTTTGTGAGTTACGAATTTCCTCGGTTTAATACTATGGAAAATCGTAAATTACAAACGACAGGAGATTTTCGAGTTCCGTCAGTTGGAGCACTTTCTAAAAATCATGTTTTACCATTAGGGAGGCTTTGACACGCTCAAAGTTCAACCAAAATGGGGGTTGGCCTTGTTTGGAGGTGCCAGGCCCAGAACGGGCCAAACCTGGCCGAGTTCCCTTCTTTCTCCAACTTGGCTCGTGCCATAGCCTCACCAGGGGCAGACCATGACCCTCAGAAGGTTCTCCAACTGACGGCATTCGAAAAGCTCGATTCGTTTGTGAGTTATGAATTTCCTCGGTTTAATACTATGGAAAATCGTAAATCACAAACTACACGAGATTTTCGAGTTCCGTCAGTTGGTGCAATTTCTAAAAATCATGTTTTACCATTGGGGAGGCTTTGACACGCTCAAAGTTCAACTAAAATGGGGGTTGGCCTTGTTTGGAGGTGCCAGGACCAGAACGGGCCGAACCTGGCCGAGTTCCCTTCTTTCTCCAACATGGCCCTTGCCATAGCCTCACCAGGGGTAGAACATGACCCTCAGAAGGTTCTCCAACTGACGGCACTCGAAAAGCTCGATTCGTTTGTGAGTTATGAATTTCCTCGGTTCAATACTATGGAAAATCGTAAATCACAAACGACACGAGATTTTCAAGTTCCGTCAGTGGGAGCACTTTCTAAAAATCATGTTTTACCATTGGGGAGGCTTTGACAAGCTCAAAGTTCAACGAAAATGGGGGTTGGCCTTGTTTGGAGGTGCAAGGGCTAGAACGGGCCGAACCTGGCCGAGGTCCCTTCTTTCTCCAACATGGCCCTTGCCATAGCCTCACCAGGGGTAGAACATGACCCTCAGAAGGTTCTCCAACTGACGGCACTCGAAAAGCTCGATTCGTTTGTGAGTTATGAATTTCCTCGGTTGAATACTATGGAAAATCGTAAATCACAAACGACACGAGATTTTCGAGTTCCGTCAGTTGGAGCACTTTCTAAAAATCATGTTTTACCATTATGGAGGCTTTGACACGCTCAAAGTTCAACCAAAATGGGGGTTGGCCTTGTTTGGAGGTGCCAGGGCCAGAACGGGCCTAACCTAGCCGAGTTTCGTTCTTTCTCCAACATGGCCCGTGCCATAGCCTCACTAGGGGTAGAACATGACCCTCAGAAGGTTCTCCAACTGACGGCACTCGAAAAGCTAGATTCGTTTGTGAGTTATGAATTTCCTCGGTTTAATACTATGGAAAATCGTAAATCACAAACGACACGAGATTTTCGAGTTCCGTCCGTTGGAGCACTTTCTAAAAATCATGTTTTACCATTGGCGAGGCTTTGACACGCTCAAAGTTCAACCAAAATGGGGGTTGGCCTTGTTTGGAGGTGCCAGACCCAGAACGGGCCGAACCTGGCCGAGTTCCCTTCTTTCTCCAACTTGGCTCGTGCCATAGCCTCACCAGGGGCAGACCATGACCCTCAGAAGGTTCTCCAACTGACGGCACTCGAAAAGCTCGATTCGTTTGTGAGTTATGAATTTCCTCGGTTTAATACTATGGAAAATCGTAAATCACCAACGACACGAGATTTTCGAGTTCCGTCAGTTGGTGCAATTTCTAAAAATCATGTTTTACCATTGGGGAGGCTTTGACACGCTCAAAGTTCAACTAAAATGGGGGTTGGCCTTGTTTGGAGGTGCCAGGACCAGAACGGGCCGAACCTGGCCGAGTTCCCTTCTTTCTCCAACATGGCCCTTGCCATAGCCTCACCAGGGGTAGAACATGACCCTCAGAAGGTTCTCCAACTGACGGCACTCGAAAAGCTCGATTCGTTTGTGAGTTATGAATTTCCTCGGTTCAATACTATGGAAAATCGTAAATCGCAAACGACACGAGATTTTCAAGTTCCGTCAGTGGGAGCACTTTCTAAAAATCATGTTTTACCATTGGGGAGGCTTTGACAAGCTCAAAGTTCAACGAAAATGGGGGTTGGCCTTGTTTGGAGGTGCAAGGGCCAGAACGGGCCGAACCTGGCCGAGGTCCCTTCTTTCTCCAACATGGCCCGTGCCATAGCCTCACCAGGGGTAGAACATGACCCTCAGAAGGTTCTCCAACTGACGGCACTCGAAAAGCTCGATTCGTTTGTGAGTTATGAATTTCCTCGGTTTAATACTATGGAAAATCGTAAATCACAAACGACACGAGATTTTCGAGTTCCGTCCGTTGGAGCACTTTCTAAAAATCATGTTTTACCATTGGCGAGGCTTTGACACGCTCAAAGTTCAACCAAAATGGGGGTTGGCCTTGTTTGGAGGTGCCAGGCCCAGAACGGGCCTAACCTGGCCGAGTTCCCTTCTTTCTCCAACTTGGCTCGTGCCATAGCCTCACCAGGGGCAGACCATGACCCTCAGAAGGTTCTCCAACTGACGGCACTCGAAAAGCTCGATTCGTTTGTGAGTTATGAATTTCCTCGGTTTAATACTATGGAAAATCGTAAATCACAAACTACACGAGATTTTCGAGTTCCGTCAGTTGGTGCAATTTCTAAAAATCATGTTTTACCATTGGGGAGGCTTTGACACGCTCAAAGTTCAACTAAAATGGGGGTTGGCCTTGTTTGGAGGTGCCAGGACCAGAACGGGCCGAACCTGGCCGAGTTCCCTTCTTTCTCCAACATGGCCCTTGCCATAGCCTCACCAGGGGTAGAACATGACCCTCAGAAGGTTCTCCAACTGACGGCACTCGAAAAGCTCGATTCGTTTGTGAGTTATGAATTTCCTCGGTTTAATACTATGGAAAATCGTAAATCACAAACGACACGAGATTTTCGAGTTCCGTCAGTTGGAGCACTTTCTAAAAATCATGTTTTACCATTGGGGAGGCTTTGACACGCTCAAAGTTCAACCAAAATGGGGGTTGGCCTTGTTTGGAGGTGCCAGGGCCAGAACGGGCCGAACCTGGCCGAGTTCCCTTCTTTCTCCAACATGGCCCTTGCCATAGCCTCACCAGGGGTAGAACATGACCCTCAGAAGGTTCTCCAACTGACGGCACTCGAAAAGCTCGATTCGTTTGTGAGTTATGAATTTCCTCGGTTCAATACTATGGAAAATCGTAAATCACAAACGACACGAGATTTTCAAGTTCCGTCAGTGGGAGCACTTTCTAAAAATCATGTTTTACCATTGGGGAGGCTTTGACAAGCTCAAAGTTCAACGAAAATGGGGGTTGGCCTTGTTTGGAGGTGCAAGGGCTAGAACGGGCCGAACCTGGCCGAGGTCCCTTCTTTCTCCAACATGGCCCTTGCCATAGCCTCACCAGGGGTAGAACATGACCCTCAGAAGGTTCTCCAACTGACGGCACTCGAAAAGCTCGATTCGTTTGTGAGTTATGAATTTCCTCGGTTGAATACTATGGAAAATCGTAAATCACAAACGACACGAGATTTTCGAGTTCCGTCAGTTGGAGCACTTTCTAAAAATCATATTTTACCATTATGGAGGCTTTGACACGCTCAAAGTTCAACCAAAATGGGGGTTGGCCTTGTTTGGAGGTGCCAGGGCCAGAACGGGCCTAACCTAGCCGAGTTTCGTTCTTTCTCCAACATGGCCCGTGCCATAGCCTCACTAGGGGTAGAACATGACCCTCAGAAGGTTCTCCAACTGACGGCACTCGAAAAGCTAGATTCGTTTGTGAGTTATGAATTTCCTCGGTTTAATACTATGGAAAATCGTAAATCACAAACGACACGAGATTTTCGAGTTCCGTCCGTTGGAGCACTTTCTAAAAATCATGTTTTACCATTGGCGAGGCTTTGACACGCTCAAAGTTCAACCAAAATGGGGGTTGGCCTTGTTTGGAGGTGCCAGACCCAGAACGGGCCGAACCTGGCCGAGTTCCCTTCTTTCTCCAACTTGGCTCGTGCCATAGCCTCACCAGGGGCAGACCATGACCCTCAGAAGGTTCTCCAACTGACGGCACTCGAAAAGCTCGATTCGTTTGTGAGTTATGAATTTCCTCGGTTTAATACTATGGAAAATCGTAAATCACAAACGACACGAGATTTTCGAGTTCCGTCAGTTGGTGCAATTTCTAAAAATCATGTTTTACCATTGGGGAGGCTTTGACACGCTCAAAGTTCAACTAAAATGGGGGTTGGCCTTGTTTGGAGGTGCCAGGACCAGAACGGGCCGAACCTGGCCGAGTTCCCTTCTTTCTCCAACATGGCCCTTGCCATAGCCTCACCAGGGGTAGAACATGACCCTCAGAAGGTTCTCCAACTGACGGCACTCGAAAAGCTCGATTCGTTTGTGAGTTATGAATTTCCTCGGTTTAATACTATGGAAAATCGTAAATCACAAACGACACGAGATTTTCGAGTTCCGTCAGTTGGTGCAATTTCTAAAAATCATGTTTTACCATTGGGGAGGCTTTGACACGCTCAAAGTTCAACTAAAATGGGGGTTGGCCTTGTTTGGAGGTGCCAGGACCAGAACGGGCCGAACCTGGCCGAGTTCCCTTCTTTCTCCAACATGGCCCTTGCCATAGCCTCACCAGGGGTAGAACATGACCCTCAGAAGGTTCTCCAACTGACGGCACTCGAAAAGCTCGATTCGTTTGTGAGTTATGAATTTCCTCGGTTCAATACTATGGAAAATCGTAAATCACAAACGACACGAGATTTTCAAGTTCCGTCAGTGGGAGCACTTTCTAAAAATCATGTTTTACCATTGGGGAGGCTTTGACAAGCTCAAAGTTCAACGAAAATGGGGGTTGGCCTTGTTTGGAGGTGCAAGGGCTAGAACGGGCCGAACCTGGCCGAGGTCCCTTCTTTCTCCAACATGGCCCTTGCCATAGCCTCACCAGGGGTAGAACATGACCCTCAGAAGGTTCTCCAACTGACGGCACTCGAAAAGCTCGATTCGTTTGTGAGTTATGAATTTCCTCGGTTGAATACTATGGAAAATCGTAAATCACAAACGACACGAGATTTTCGAGTTCCGTCAGTTGGAGCACTTTCTAAAAATCATGTTTTACCATTATGGAGGCTTTGACACGCTCAAAGTTCAACCAAAATGGGGGTTGGCCTTGTTTGGAGGTGCCAGGGCCAGAACGGGCCTAACCTAGCCGAGTTTCGTTCTTTCTCCAACATGGCCCGTGCCATAGCCTCACTAGGGGTAGAACATGACCCTCAGAAGGTTCTCCAACTGACGGCACTCGAAAAGCTAGATTCGTTTGTGAGTTATGAATTTCCTCGGTTTAATACTATGGAAAATCGTAAATCACAAACGACACGAGATTTTCGAGTTCCGTCCGTTGGAGCACTTTCTAAAAATCATGTTTTACCATTGGCGAGGCTTTGACACGCTCAAAGTTCAACCAAAATGGGGGTTGGCCTTGTTTGGAGGTGCCAGACCCAGAACGGGCCGAACCTGGCCGAGTTCCCTTCTTTCTCCAACTTGGCTCGTGCCATAGCCTCACCAGGGGCAGACCATGACCCTCAGAAGGTTCTCCAACTGACGGCACTCGAAAAGCTCGATTCGTTTGTGAGTTATGAATTTCCTCGGTTTAATACTATGGAAAATCGTAAATCACAAACGACACGAGATTTTCGAGTTCCGTCAGTTGGTGCAATTTCTAAAAATCATGTTTTACCATTGGGGAGGCTTTGACACGCTCAAAGTTCAACTAAAATGAGGGTTGGCCTTGTTTGGAGGTGCCAGGACCAGAACGGGCCGAACCTGGCCGAGTTTCCTTCTTTCTCCAACATGGCCCGTGCCATAGCCTCACCAGGGGTAGAACATGACCCTCAGAAGGTTCTCCAACTGACGGCACTCGAAAAGCTCGATTCGTTTGTGAGTTATGAATTTCCTCGGTTTAATACTATGGAAAATCGTAAATCACAAACGACACGAGATTTTCGAGTTCCGTCAGTTGGAGCACTTTCTAAAAATCATGTTTTACCATTGGGGAGGCTTTGACACGCTCAAAGTTCAACCAAAATGGGGGTTGGCCTTGTTTGGAGGTGCCAGGGCCAGAACGGGCCGAACCTGGCCGAGTTCCCTTCTTTCTCCAACATGGCCCTTGCCATAGCCTCACCAGGGGTAGAACATGACCCTCAGAAGGTTCTCCAACTGACGGCACTCGAAAAGCTCGATTCGTTTGTGAGTTATGAATTTCCTCGGTTCAATACTATGGAAAATCGTAAATCACAAACGACACGAGATTTTCAAGTTCCGTCTGTGGGAGCACTTTCTAAAAATCATGTTTTACCATTGGCGAGGCTTTGACACGCTCAAAGTTCAACCAAAATGGGGGTTGGCCTTGTTTGGAGGTACCAGGGCCAGAACGGGCCGAACCTGGCCGAGTTCCCTTCTTTCTCCAACATGGCCCGTGCCATAGCCTCACCAGGGGTAGAACATGACCCTCAGAAGGTTCTCCAACTGACGGCACTCGAAAAGCTCGATTCGTTTGTGAGTTATGAATTTCCTCGGTTTAATACTATGGAAAATCGTAAATCACAAACGACACGAGATTTTCGAGTTCCGTCACTTGGAGCACTTTCTAAAAATCATGTTTTACCATTGGGGAGGCTTTGACAAGCTCAAAGTTCAACGAAAATGGGGGTTGGCCTTGTTTGGAGGTGCAAGGGCCAGAACGGGCCGAACCTGGCCGAGGTCCCTTCTTTCTCCAACATGGCCCTTGCCATAGCCTCACCAGGGGTAGAACATGACCCTCAGAAGGTTCTCCAACTGACGGCACTCGAAAAGCTCGATTCGTTTGTGAGTTACGAATTTCCTCGGTTTAATACTATGGAAAATCGTAAATTACAAACGACAGGAGATTTTCGAGTTCCGTCAGTTGGAGCACTTTCTAAAAATCATGTTTTACCATTGGGGAGGCTTTGACACGCTCAAAGTTCAACTAAAATGGGGGTTGGCCTTGTTTGGAGGTGCCAGGACCAGAACGGGCCGAACCTGGCCGAGTTCCCTTCTTTCTCCAACATGGCCCTTGCCATAGCCTCACCAGGGGTAGAACATGACCCTCAGAAGGTTCTCCAACTGACGGCACTCGAAAAGCTCGATTCGTTTGTGAGTTATGAATTTCCTCGGTTCAATACTATGGAAAATCGTAAATCACAAACGACACGAGATTTTCAAGTTCCGTCAGTGGGAGCACTTTCTAAAAATCATGTTTTACCATTGGGGAGGCTTTGACAAGCTCAAAGTTCAACGAAAATGGGGGTTGGCCTTGTTTGGAGGTGCAAGGGCTAGAACGGGCCGAACCTGGCCGAGGTCCCTTCTTTCTCCAACATGGCCCTTGCCATAGCCTCACCAGGGGTAGAACATGACCCTCAGAAGGTTCTCCAACTGACGGCACTCGAAAAGCTCGATTCGTTTGTGAGTTATGAATTTCCTCGGTTGAATACTATGGAAAATCGTAAATCACAAACGACACGAGATTTTCGAGTTCCGTCAGTTGGAGCACTTTCTAAAAATCATGTTTTACCATTATGGAGGCTTTGACACGCTCAAAGTTCAACCAAAATGGGGGTTGGCCTTGTTTGGAGGTGCCAGGGCCAGAACGGGCCTAACCTAGCCGAGTTTCGTTCTTTCTCCAACATGGCCCGTGCCATAGCCTCACTAGGGGTAGAACATGACCCTCAGAAGGTTCTCCAACTGACGGCACTCGAAAAGCTAGATTCGTTTGTGAGTTATGAATTTCCTCGGTTTAATACTATGGAAAATCGTAAATCACAAACGACACGAGATTTTCGAGTTCCGTCCGTTGGAGCACTTTCTAAAAATCATGTTTTACCATTGGCGAGGCTTTGACACGCTCAAAGTTCAACCAAAATGGGGGTTGGCCTTGTTTGGAGGTGCCAGACCCAGAACGGGCCGAACCTGGCCGAGTTCCCTTCTTTCTCCAACTTGGCTCGTGCCATAGCCTCACCAGGGGCAGACCATGACCCTCAGAAGGTTCTCCAACTGACGGCACTCGAAAAGCTCGATTCGTTTGTGAGTTATGAATTTCCTCGGTTTAATACTATGGAAAATCGTAAATCACAAACGACACGAGATTTTCGAGTTCCGTCAGTTGGTGCAATTTCTAAAAATCATGTTTTACCATTGGGGAGGCTTTGACACGCTCAAAGTTCAACTAAAATGAGGGTTGGCCTTGTTTGGAGGTGCCAGGACCAGAACGGGCCGAACCTGGCCGAGTTTCCTTCTTTCTCCAACATGGCCCGTGCCATAGCCTCACCAGGGGTAGAACATGACCCTCAGAAGGTTCTCCAACTGACGGCACTCGAAAAGCTCGATTCGTTTGTGAGTTATGAATTTCCTCGGTTTAATACTATGGAAAATCGTAAATCACAAACGACACGAGATTTTCGAGTTCCGTCAGTTGGAGCACTTTCTAAAAATCATGTTTTACCATTGGGGAGGCTTTGACACGCTCAAAGTTCAACCAAAATGGGGGTTGGCCTTGTTTGGAGGTGCCAGGGCCAGAACGGGCCGAACCTGGCCGAGTTCCCTTCTTTCTCCAACATGGCCCTTGCCATAGCCTCACCAGGGGTAGAACATGACCCTCAGAAGGTTCTCCAACTGACGGCACTCGAAAAGCTCGATTCGTTTGTGAGTTATGAATTTCCTCGGTTCAATACTATGGAAAATCGTAAATCACAAACGACACGAGATTTTCAAGTTCCGTCTGTGGGAGCACTTTCTAAAAATCATGTTTTACCATTGGCGAGGCTTTGACACGCTCAAAGTTCAACCAAAATGGGGGTTGGCCTTGTTTGGAGGTACCAGGGCCAGAACGGGCCGAACCTGGCCGAGTTCCCTTCTTTCTCCAACATGGCCCGTGCCATAGCCTCACCAGGGGTAGAACATGACCCTCAGAAGGTTCTCCAACTGACGGCACTCGAAAAGCTCGATTCGTTTGTGAGTTATGAATTTCCTCGGTTTAATACTATGGAAAATCGTAAATCACAAACGACACGAGATTTTCGAGTTCCGTCACTTGGAGCACTTTCTAAAAATCATGTTTTACCATTGGGGAGGCTTTGACAAGCTCAAAGTTCAACGAAAATGGGGGTTGGCCTTGTTTGGAGGTGCAAGGGCCAGAACGGGCCGAACCTGGCCGAGGTCCCTTCTTTCTCCAACATGGCCCTTGCCATAGCCTCACCAGGGGTAGAACATGACCCTCAGAAGGTTCTCCAACTGACGGCACTCGAAAAGCTCGATTCGTTTGTGAGTTACGAATTTCCTCGGTTTAATACTATGGAAAATCGTAAATTACAAACGACAGGAGATTTTCGAGTTCCGTCAGTTGGAGCACTTTCTAAAAATCATGTTTTACCATTAGGGAGGCTTTGACACGCTCAAAGTTCAACCAAAATGGGGGTTGGCCTTGTTTGGAGGTGCCAGGCCCAGAACGGGCCAAACCTGGCCGAGTTCCCTTCTTTCTCCAACTTGGCTCGTGCCATAGCCTCACCAGGGGCAGACCATGACCCTCAGAAGGTTCTCCAACTGACGGCATTCGAAAAGCTCGATTCGTTTGTGAGTTATGAATTTCCTCGGTTTAATACTATGGAAAATCGTAAATCACAAACTACACGAGATTTTCGAGTTCCGTCAGTTGGTGCAATTTCTAAAAATCATGTTTTACCATTGGGGAGGCTTTGACACGCTCAAAGTTCAACTAAAATGGGGGTTGGCCTTGTTTGGAGGTGCCAGGACCAGAACGGGCCGAACCTGGCCGAGTTCCCTTCTTTCTCCAACATGGCCCTTGCCATAGCCTCACCAGGGGTAGAACATGACCCTCAGAAGGTTCTCCAACTGACGGCACTCGAAAAGCTCGATTCGTTTGTGAGTTATGAATTTCCTCGGTTCAATACTATGGAAAATCGTAAATCACAAACGACACGAGATTTTCAAGTTCCGTCAGTGGGAGCACTTTCTAAAAATCATGTTTTACCATTGGGGAGGCTTTGACAAGCTCAAAGTTCAACGAAAATGGGGGTTGGCCTTGTTTGGAGGTGCAAGGGCCAGAACGGGCCGAACCTGGCCGAGGTCCCTTCTTTCTCCAACATGGCCCGTGCCATAGCCTCACCAGGGGTAGAACATGACCCTCAGAAGGTTCTCCAACTGACGGCACTCGAAAAGCTCGATTCGTTTGTGAGTTATGAATTTCCTCGGTTTAATACTATGGAAAATCGTAAATCACAAACGACACGAGATTTTCGAGTTCCGTCCGTTGGAGCACTTTCTAAAAATCATGTTTTACCATTGGCGAGGCTTTGACACGCTCAAAGTTCAACCAAAATGGGGGTTGGCCTTGTTTGGAGGTGCCAGGCCCAGAACGGGCCTAACCTGGCCGAGTTCCCTTCTTTCTCCAACTTGGCTCGTGCCATAGCCTCACCAGGGGCAGACCATGACCCTCAGAAGGTTCTCCAACTGACGGCACTCGAAAAGCTCGATTCGTTTGTGAGTTATGAATTTCCTCGGTTTAATACTATGGAAAATCGTAAATCACAAACTACACGAGATTTTCGAGTTCCGTCAGTTGGAGCACTTTCTAAAAATCATGTTTTACCATTGGGGAGGCTTTGACACGCTCAAAGTTCAACCAAAATGGGGGTTGGCCTTGTTTGGAGGTGCCAGGGCCAGAACGGGCCGAACCTGGCCGAGTTCCCTTCTTTCTCCAACATGGCCCTTGCCATAGCCTCACCAGGGGTAGAACATGACCCTCAGAAGGTTCTCCAACTGACGGCACTCGAAAAGCTCGATTCGTTTGTGAGTTATGAATTTCCTCGGTTCAATACTATGGAAAATCGTAAATCACAAACGACACGAGATTTTCAAGTTCCGTCTGTGGGAGCACTTTCTAAAAATCATGTTTTACCATTGGCGAGGCTTTGACACGCTCAAAGTTCAACCAAAATGGGGGTTGGCCTTGTTTGGAGGTACCAGGGCCAGAACGGGCCGAACCTGGCCGAGTTCCCTTCTTTCTCCAACATGGCCCGTGCCATAGCCTCACCAGGGGTAGAACATGACCCTCAGAAGGTTCTCCAACTGACGGCACTCGAAAAGCTCGATTCGTTTGTGAGTTATGAATTTCCTCGGTTTAATACTATGGAAAATCGTAAATCACAAACGACACGAGATTTTCGAGTTCCGTCACTTGGAGCACTTTCTAAAAATCATGTTTTACCATTGGGGAGGCTTTGACAAGCTCAAAGTTCAACGAAAATGGGGGTTGGCCTTGTTTGGAGGTGCAAGGGCCAGAACGGGCCGAACCTGGCCGAGGTCCCTTCTTTCTCCAACATGGCCCTTGCCATAGCCTCACCAGGGGTAGAACATGACCCTCAGAAGGTTCTCCAACTGACGGCACTCGAAAAGCTCGATTCGTTTGTGAGTTACGAATTTCCTCGGTTTAATACTATGGAAAATCGTAAATTACAAACGACAGGAGATTTTCGAGTTCCGTCAGTTGGAGCACTTTCTAAAAATCATGTTTTACCATTAGGGAGGCTTTGACACGCTCAAAGTTCAACCAAAATGGGGGTTGGCCTTGTTTGGAGGTGCCAGGCCCAGAACGGGCCAAACCTGGCCGAGTTCCCTTCTTTCTCCAACTTGGCTCGTGCCATAGCCTCACCAGGGGCAGACCATGACCCTCAGAAGGTTCTCCAACTGACGGCATTCGAAAAGCTCGATTCGTTTGTGAGTTATGAATTTCCTCGGTTTAATACTATGGAAAATCGTAAATCACAAACTACACGAGATTTTCGAGTTCCGTCAGTTGGTGCAATTTCTAAAAATCATGTTTTACCATTGGGGAGGCTTTGACACGCTCAAAGTTCAACTAAAATGGGGGTTGGCCTTGTTTGGAGGTGCCAGGACCAGAACGGGCCGAACCTGGCCGAGTTCCCTTCTTTCTCCAACATGGCCCTTGCCATAGCCTCACCAGGGGTAGAACATGACCCTCAGAAGGTTCTCCAACTGACGGCACTCGAAAAGCTCGATTCGTTTGTGAGTTATGAATTTCCTCGGTTCAATACTATGGAAAATCGTAAATCACAAACGACACGAGATTTTCAAGTTCCGTCAGTGGGAGCACTTTCTAAAAATCATGTTTTACCATTGGGGAGGCTTTGACAAGCTCAAAGTTCAACGAAAATGGGGGTTGGCCTTGTTTGGAGGTGCAAGGGCCAGAACGGGCCGAACCTGGCCGAGGTCCCTTCTTTCTCCAACATGGCCCGTGCCATAGCCTCACCAGGGGTAGAACATGACCCTCAGAAGGTTCTCCAACTGACGGCACTCGAAAAGCTCGATTCGTTTGTGAGTTATGAATTTCCTCGGTTTAATACTATGGAAAATCGTAAATCACAAACGACACGAGATTTTCGAGTTCCGTCCGTTGGAGCACTTTCTAAAAATCATGTTTTACCATTGGCGAGGCTTTGACACGCTCAAAGTTCAACCAAAATGGGGGTTGGCCTTGTTTGGAGGTGCCAGGCCCAGAACGGGCCTAACCTGGCCGAGTTCCCTTCTTTCTCCAACTTGGCTCGTGCCATAGCCTCACCAGGGGCAGACCATGACCCTCAGAAGGTTCTCCAACTGACGGCACTCGAAAAGCTCGATTCGTTTGTGAGTTATGAATTTCCTCGGTTTAATACTATGGAAAATCGTAAATCACAAACTACACGAGATTTTCGAGTTCCGTCAGTTGGTGCAATTTCTAAAAATCATGTTTTACCATTGGGGAGGCTTTGACACGCTCAAAGTTCAACTAAAATGGGGGTTGGCCTTGTTTGGAGGTGCCAGGACCAGAACGGGCCGAACCTGGCCGAGTTCCCTTCTTTCTCCAACATGGCCCTTGCCATAGCCTCACCAGGGGTAGAACATGACCCTCAGAAGGTTCTCCAACTGACGGCACTCGAAAAGCTCGATTCGTTTGTGAGTTATGAATTTCCTCGGTTTAATACTATGGAAAATCGTAAATCACAAACGACACGAGATTTTCGAGTTCCGTCAGTTGGAGCACTTTCTAAAAATCATGTTTTACCATTGGGGAGGCTTTGACACGCTCAAAGTTCAACCAAAATGGGGGTTGGCCTTGTTTGGAGGTGCCAGGGCCAGAACGGGCCGAACCTGGCCGAGTTCCCTTCTTTCTCCAACATGGCCCTTGCCATAGCCTCACCAGGGGTAGAACATGACCCTCAGAAGGTTCTCCAACTGACGGCACTCGAAAAGCTCGATTCGTTTGTGAGTTATGAATTTCCTCGGTTCAATACTATGGAAAATCGTAAATCACAAACGACACGAGATTTTCAAGTTCCGTCTGTGGGAGCACTTTCTAAAAATCATGTTTTACCATTGGCGAGGCTTTGACACGCTCAAAGTTCAACCAAAATGGGGGTTGGCCTTGTTTGGAGGTACCAGGGCCAGAACGGGCCGAACCTGGCCGAGTTCCCTTCTTTCTCCAACATGGCCCGTGCCATAGCCTCACCAGGGGTAGAACATGACCCTCAGAAGGTTCTCCAACTGACGGCACTCGAAAAGCTCGATTCGTTTGTGAGTTATGAATTTCCTCGGTTTAATACTATGGAAAATCGTAAATCACAAACGACACGAGATTTTCGAGTTCCGTCACTTGGAGCACTTTCTAAAAATCATGTTTTACCATTGGGGAGGCTTTGACAAGCTCAAAGTTCAACGAAAATGGGGGTTGGCCTTGTTTGGAGGTGCAAGGGCCAGAACGGGCCGAACCTGGCCGAGGTCCCTTCTTTCTCCAACATGGCCCTTGCCATAGCCTCACCAGGGGTAGAATATGACCCTCAGAAGGTTCTCCAACTGACGGCACTCGAAAAGCTCGATTCGTTTGTGAGTTACGAATTTCCTCGGTTTAATACTATGGAAAATCGTAAATTACAAACGACAGGAGATTTTCGAGTTCCGTCAGTTGGAGCACTTTCTAAAAATCATGTTTTACCATTAGGGAGGCTTTGACACGCTCAAAGTTCAACCAAAATGGGGGTTGGCCTTGTTTGGAGGTGCCAGGCCCAGAACGGGCCAAACCTGGCCGAGTTCCCTTCTTTCTCCAACTTGGCTCGTGCCATAGCCTCACCAGGGGCAGACCATGACCCTCAGAAGGTTCTCCAACTGACGGCACTCGAAAAGCTCGATTCGTTTGTGAGTTATGAATTTCCTCGGTTTAATACTATGGAAAATCGTAAATCACAAACTACACGAGATTTTCGAGTTCCGTCAGTTGGTGCAATTTCTAAAAATCATGTTTTACCATTGGGGAGGCTTTGACACGCTCAAAGTTCAACTAAAATGGGGGTTGGCCTTGTTTGGAGGTGCCAGGACCAGAACGGGCCGAACCTGGCCGAGTTCCCTTCTTTCTCCAACATGGCCCTTGCCATAGCCTCACCAGGGGTAGAACATGACCCTCAGAAGGTTCTCCAACTGACGGCACTCGAAAAGCTCGATTCGTTTGTGAGTTATGAATTTCCTCGGTTCAATACTATGGAAAATCGTAAATCACAAACGACACGAGATTTTCAAGTTCCGTCAGTGGGAGCACTTTCTAAAAATCATGTTTTACCATTGGGGAGGCTTTGACAAGCTCAAAGTTCAACGAAAATGGGGGTTGGCCTTGTTTGGAGGTGCAAGGGCTAGAACGGGCCGAACCTGGCCGAGGTCCCTTCTTTCTCCAACATGGCCCTTGCCATAGCCTCACCAGGGGTAGAACATGACCCTCAGAAGGTTCTCCAACTGACGGCACTCGAAAAGCTCGATTCGTTTGTGAGTTATGAATTTCCTCGGTTGAATACTATGGAAAATCGTAAATCACAAACGACACGAGATTTTCGAGTTCCGTCAGTTGGAGCACTTTCTAAAAATCATGTTTTACCATTATGGAGGCTTTGACACGCTCAAAGTTCAACCAAAATGGGGGTTGGCCTTGTTTGGAGGTGCCAGGGCCAGAACGGGCCTAACCTAACCGAGTTTCGTTCTTTCTCCAACATGGCCCGTGCCATAGCCTCACTAGGGGTAGAACATGACCCTCAGAAGGTTCTCCAACTGACGGCACTCGAAAAGCTAGATTCGTTTGTGAGTTATGAATTTCCTCGGTTTAATACTATGGAAAATCGTAAATCACAAACGACACGAGATTTTCGAGTTCCGTCCGTTGGAGCACTTTCTAAAAATCATGTTTTACCATTGGCGAGGCTTTGACACGCTCAAAGTTCAACCAAAATGGGGGTTGGCCTTGTTTGGAGGTGCCAGACCCAGAACGGGCCGAACCTGGCCGAGTTCCCTTCTTTCTCCAACTTGGCTCGTGCCATAGCCTCACCAGGGGCAGACCATGAACCTCAGAAGGTTCTCCAACTGACGGCACTCGAAAAGCTCGATTCGTTTGTGAGTTATGAATTTCCTCGGTTTAATACTATGGAAAATCGTAAATCACAAACGACACGAGATTTTCGAGTTCCGTCAGTTGGTGCAATTTCTAAAAATCATGTTTTACCATTGGGGAGGCTTTGACACGCTCAAAGTTCAACTAAAATGGGGGTTGGCCTTGTTTGGAGGTGCCAGGACCAGAACGGGCCGAACCTGGCCGAGTTCCCTTCTTTCTCCAACATGGCCCTTGCCATAGCCTCACCAGGGGTAGAACATGACCCTCAGAAGGTTCTCCAACTGACGGCACTCGAAAAGCTCGATTCGTTTGTGAGTTATGAATTTCCTCGGTTCAATACTATGGAAAATCGTAAATCGCAAACGACACGAGATTTTCAAGTTCCGTCAGTGGGAGCACTTTCTAAAAATCATGTTTTACCATTGGGGAGGCTTTGACAAGCTCAAAGTTCAACGAAAATGGGGGTTGGCCTTGTTTGGAGGTGCAAGGGCCAGAACGGGCCGAACCTGGCCGAGGTCCCTTCTTTCTCCAACATGGCCCGTGCCATAGCCTCACCAGGGGTAGAACATGACCCTCAGAAGGTTCTCCAACTGACGGCACTCGAAAAGCTCGATTCGTTTGTGAGTTATGAATTTCCTCGGTTTAATACTATGGAAAATCGT
This sequence comes from Rubus parviflorus, assembly GCA_029955375.1. Classification (NCBI taxonomy): domain Eukaryota; kingdom Viridiplantae; phylum Streptophyta; class Magnoliopsida; order Rosales; family Rosaceae; genus Rubus; species Rubus parviflorus. The sequence goes on along the minus strand of JARGGL010000006.1, from coordinate 20,011,295 downwards.
AAATCACAAACGACACGAGATTTTCGAGTTCCGTCCGTTGGAGCACTTTCTAAAAATCATGTTTTACCATTGGCGAGGCTTTGACACGCTCAAAGTTCAACCAAAATGGGGGTTGGCCTTGTTTGGAGGTGCCAGGCCCAGAACGGGCCTAACCTGGCCGAGTTCCCTTCTTTCTCCAACTTGGCTCGTGCCATAGCCTCACCAGGGGCAGACCATGACCCTCAGAAGGTTCTCTAACTGACGGCACTCGAAAAGCTCGATTCGTTTGTGAGTTATGAATTTCCTCGGTTTAATATTATGGAAAATCGTAAATCACAAACTACACGAGATTTTCGAGTTCCGTCAGTTGGTGCAATTTCTAAAAATCATGTTTTACCATTGGGGAGGCTTTGACACGCTCAAAGTTCAACTAAAATGGGGGTTGGCCTTGTTTGGAGGTGCCAGGACCAGAACGGGCCGAACCTGGCCGAGTTCCCTTCTTTCTCCAACATGGCCCTTGCCATAGCCTCACCAGGGGTAGAACATGACCCTCAGAAGGTTCTCCAACTGACGGCACTCGAAAAGCTCGATTCGTTTGTGAGTTATGAATTTCCTCGGTTCAATACTATGGAAAATCGTAAATCACAAACGACACGAGATTTTCAAGTTCCGTCAGTGGGAGCACTTTCTAAAAATCATGTTTTACCATTGGGGAGGCTTTGACAAGCTCAAAGTTCAACGAAAATGGGGGTTGGCCTTGTTTGGAGGTGCAAGGGCTAGAACGGGCCGAACCTGGCCGAGGTCCCTTCTTTCTCCAACATGGCCCTTGCCATAGCCTCACCAGGGGTAGAACATGACCCTCAGAAGGTTCTCCAACTGACGGCACTCGAAAAGCTCGATTCGTTTGTGAGTTATGAATTTCCTCGGTTGAATACTATGGAAAATCGTAAATCACAAACGACACGAGATTTTCGAGTTCCGTCAGTTGGAGCACTTTCTAAAAATCATGTTTTACCATTATGGAGGCTTTGACACGCTCAAAGTTCAACCAAAATGGGGGTTGGCCTTGTTTGGAGGTGCCAGGCCCAGAACGGGCCAAACCTGGCCGAGTTCCCTTCTTTCTCCAACTTGGCTCGTGCCATAGCCTCACCAGGGGCAGACCATGACCCTCAGAAGGTTCTCCAACTGACGGCATTCGAAAAGCTCGATTCGTTTGTGAGTTATGAATTTCCTCGGTTTAATACTATGGAAAATCGTAAATCACAAACTACACGAGATTTTCGAGTTCCGTCAGTTGGTGCAATTTCTAAAAATCATGTTTTACCATTGGGGAGGCTTTGACACGCTCAAAGTTCAACTAAAATGGGGGTTGGCCTTGTTTGGAGGTGCCAGGACCAGAACGGGCCGAACCTGGCCGAGTTCCCTTCTTTCTCCAACATGGCCCTTGCCATAGCCTCACCAGGGGTAGAACATGACCCTCAGAAGGTTCTCCAACTGACGGCACTCGAAAAGCTCGATTCGTTTGTGAGTTATGAATTTCCTCGGTTCAATACTATGGAAAATCGTAAATCACAAACGACACGAGATTTTCAAGTTCCGTCAGTGGGAGCACTTTCTAAAAATCATGTTTTACCATTGGGGAGGCTTTGACAAGCTCAAAGTTCAACGAAAATGGGGGTTGGCCTTGTTTGGAGGTGCAAGGGCCAGAACGGGCCGAACCTGGCCGAGGTCCCTTCTTTCTCCAACATGGCCCGTGCCATAGCCTCACCAGGGGTAGAACATGACCCTCAGAAGGTTCTCCAACTGACGGCACTCGAAAAGCTCGATTCGTTTGTGAGTTATGAATTTCCTCGGTTTAATACTATGGAAAATCGTAAATCACAAACGACACGAGATTTTCGAGTTCCGTCCGTTGGAGCACTTTCTAAAAATCATGTTTTACCATTGGCGAGGCTTTGACACGCTCAAAGTTCAACCAAAATGGGGGTTGGCCTTGTTTGGAGGTGCCAGGCCCAGAACGGGCCTAACCTGGCCGAGTTCCCTTCTTTCTCCAACTTGGCTCGTGCCATAGCCTCACCAGGGGCAGACCATGACCCTCAGAAGGTTCTCCAACTGACGGCACTCGAAAAGCTCGATTCGTTTGTGAGTTATGAATTTCCTCGGTTTAATACTATGGAAAATCGTAAATCACAAACTACACGAGATTTTCGAGTTCCGTCAGTTGGTGCAATTTCTAAAAATCATGTTTTACCATTGGGGAGGCTTTGACACGCTCAAAGTTCAACTAAAATGGGGGTTGGCCTTGTTTGGAGGTGCCAGGACCAGAACGGGCCGAACCTGGCCGAGTTCCCTTCTTTCTCCAACATGGCCCTTGCCATAGCCTCACCAGGGGTAGAACATGACCCTCAGAAGGTTCTCCAACTGACGGCACTCGAAAAGCTCGATTCGTTTGTGAGTTATGAATTTCCTCGGTTTAATACTATGGAAAATCGTAAATCACAAACGACACGAGATTTTCGAGTTCCGTCAGTTGGAGCACTTTCTAAAAATCATGTTTTACCATTGGGGAGGCTTTGACACGCTCAAAGTTCAACCAAAATGGGGGTTGGCCTTGTTTGGAGGTGCCAGGGCCAGAACGGGCCGAACCTGGCCGAGTTCCCTTCTTTCTCCAACATGGCCCTTGCCATAGCCTCACCAGGGGTAGAACATGACCCTCAGAAGGTTCTCCAACTGACGGCACTCGAAAAGCTCGATTCGTTTGTGAGTTATGAATTTCCTCGGTTCAATACTATGGAAAATCGTAAATCACAAACGACACGAGATTTTCAAGTTCCGTCTGTGGGAGCACTTTCTAAAAATCATGTTTTACCATTGGCGAGGCTTTGACACGCTCAAAGTTCAACCAAAATGGGGGTTGGCCTTGTTTGGAGGTACCAGGGCCAGAACGGGCCGAACCTGGCCGAGTTCCCTTCTTTCTCCAACATGGCCCGTGCCATAGCCTCACCAGGGGTAGAACATGACCCTCAGAAGGTTCTCCAACTGACGGCACTCGAAAAGCTCGATTCGTTTGTGAGTTATGAATTTCCTCGGTTTAATACTATGGAAAATCGTAAATCACAAACGACACGAGATTTTCGAGTTCCGTCACTTGGAGCACTTTCTAAAAATCATGTTTTACCATTGGGGAGGCTTTGACAAGCTCAAAGTTCAACGAAAATGGGGGTTGGCCTTGTTTGGAGGTGCAAGGGCCAGAACGGGCCGAACCTGGCCGAGGTCCCTTCTTTCTCCAACATGGCCCTTGCCATAGCCTCACCAGGGGTAGAACATGACCCTCAGAAGGTTCTCCAACTGACGGCACTCGAAAAGCTCGATTCGTTTGTGAGTTACGAATTTCCTCGGTTTAATACTATGGAAAATCGTAAATTACAAACGACAGGAGATTTTCGAGTTCCGTCAGTTGGAGCACTTTCTAAAAATCATGTTTTACCATTAGGGAGGCTTTGACACGCTCAAAGTTCAACCAAAATGGGGGTTGGCCTTGTTTGGAGGTGCCAGGCCCAGAACGGGCCAAACCTGGCCGAGTTCCCTTCTTTCTCCAACTTGGCTCGTGCCATAGCCTCACCAGGGGCAGACCATGACCCTCAGAAGGTTCTCCAACTGACGGCACTCGAAAAGCTCGATTCGTTTGTGAGTTATGAATTTCCTCGGTTTAATACTATGGAAAATCGTAAATCACAAACTACACGAGATTTTCGAGTTCCGTCAGTTGGTGCAATTTCTAAAAATCATGTTTTACCATTGGGGAGGCTTTGACACGCTCAAAGTTCAACTAAAATGGGGGTTGGCCTTGTTTGGAGGTGCCAGGACCAGAACGGGCCGAACCTGGCCGAGTTCCCTTCTTTCTCCAACATGGCCCTTGCCATAGCCTCACCAGGGGTAGAACATGACCCTCAGAAGGTTCTCCAACTGACGGCACTCGAAAAGCTCGATTCGTTTGTGAGTTATGAATTTCCTCGGTTCAATACTATGGAAAATCGTAAATCACAAACGACACGAGATTTTCAAGTTCCGTCAGTGGGAGCACTTTCTAAAAATCATGTTTTACCATTGGGGAGGCTTTGACAAGCTCAAAGTTCAACGAAAATGGGGGTTGGCCTTGTTTGGAGGTGCAAGGGCTAGAACGGGCCGAACCTGGCCGAGGTCCCTTCTTTCTCCAACATGGCCCTTGCCATAGCCTCACCAGGGGTAGAACATGACCCTCAGAAGGTTCTCCAACTGACGGCACTCGAAAAGCTCGATTCGTTTGTGAGTTATGAATTTCCTCGGTTGAATACTATGGAAAATCGTAAATCACAAACGACACGAGATTTTCGAGTTCCGTCAGTTGGAGCACTTTCTAAAAATCATGTTTTACCATTATGGAGGCTTTGACACGCTCAAAGTTCAACCAAAATGGGGGTTGGCCTTGTTTGGAGGTGCCAGGGCCAGAACGGGCCTAACCTAACCGAGTTTCGTTCTTTCTCCAACATGGCCCGTGCCATAGCCTCACTAGGGGTAGAACATGACCCTCAGAAGGTTCTCCAACTGACGGCACTCGAAAAGCTAGATTCGTTTGTGAGTTATGAATTTCCTCGGTTTAATACTATGGAAAATCGTAAATCACAAACGACACGAGATTTTCGAGTTCCGTCCGTTGGAGCACTTTCTAAAAATCATGTTTTACCATTGGCGAGGCTTTGACACGCTCAAAGTTCAACCAAAATGGGGGTTGGCCTTGTTTGGAGGTGCCAGACCCAGAACGGGCCGAACCTGGCCGAGTTCCCTTCTTTCTCCAACTTGGCTCGTGCCATAGCCTCACCAGGGGCAGACCATGACCCTCAGAAGGTTCTCCAACTGACGGCACTCGAAAAGCTCGATTCGTTTGTGAGTTATGAATTTCCTCGGTTTAATACTATGGAAAATCGTAAATCACAAACGACACGAGATTTTCGAGTTCCGTCAGTTGGTGCAATTTCTAAAAATCATGTTTTACCATTGGGGAGGCTTTGACACGCTCAAAGTTCAACTAAAATGGGGGTTGGCCTTGTTTGGAGGTGCCAGGACCAGAACGGGCCGAACCTGGCCGAGTTCCCTTCTTTCTCCAACATGGCCCTTGCCATAGCCTCACCAGGGGTAGAACATGACCCTCAGAAGGTTCTCCAACTGACGGCACTCGAAAAGCTCGATTCGTTTGTGAGTTATGAATTTCCTCGGTTCAATACTATGGAAAATCGTAAATCGCAAACGACACGAGATTTTCAAGTTCCGTCAGTGGGAGCACTTTCTAAAAATCATGTTTTACCATTGGGGAGGCTTTGACAAGCTCAAAGTTCAACGAAAATGGGGGTTGGCCTTGTTTGGAGGTGCAAGGGCCAGAACGGGCCGAACCTGGCCGAGGTCCCTTCTTTCTCCAACATGGCCCGTGCCATAGCCTCACCAGGGGTAGAACATGACCCTCAGAAGGTTCTCCAACTGACGGCACTCGAAAAGCTCGATTCGTTTGTGAGTTATGAATTTCCTCGGTTTAATACTATGGAAAATCGTAAATCACAAACGACACGAGATTTTCGAGTTCCGTCCGTTGGAGCACTTTCTAAAAATCATGTTTTACCATTGGCGAGGCTTTGACACGCTCAAAGTTCAACCAAAATGGGGGTTGGCCTTGTTTGGAGGTGCCAGGCCCAGAACGGGCCTAACCTGGCCGAGTTCCCTTCTTTCTCCAACTTGGCTCGTGCCATAGCCTCACCAGGGGCAGACCATGACCCTCAGAAGGTTCTCCAACTGACGGCACTCGAAAAGCTCGATTCGTTTGTGAGTTATGAATTTCCTCGGTTTAATACTATGGAAAATCGTAAATCACAAACTACACGAGATTTTCGAGTTCCGTCAGTTGGTGCAATTTCTAAAAATCATGTTTTACCATTGGGGAGGCTTTGACACGCTCAAAGTTCAACTAAAATGGGGGTTGGCCTTGTTTGGAGGTGCCAGGACCAGAACGGGCCGAACCTGGCCGAGTTCCCTTCTTTCTCCAACATGGCCCTTGCCATAGCCTCACCAGGGGTAGAACATGACCCTCAGAAGGTTCTCCAACTGACGGCACTCGAAAAGCTCGATTCGTTTGTGAGTTATGAATTTCCTCGGTTCAATACTATGGAAAATCGTAAATCACAAACGACACGAGATTTTCAAGTTCCGTCAGTGGGAGCACTTTCTAAAAATCATGTTTTACCATTGGGGAGGCTTTGACAAGCTCAAAGTTCAACGAAAATGGGGGTTGGCCTTGTTTGGAGGTGCAAGGGCCAGAACGGGCCGAACCTGGCCGAGGTCCCTTCTTTCTCCAACATGGCCCGTGCCATAGCCTCACCAGGGGTAGAACATGACCCTCAGAAGGTTCTCCAACTGACGGCACTCGAAAAGCTCGATTCGTTTGTGAGTTATGAATTTCCTCGGTTTAATACTATGGAAAATCGTAAATCACAAACGACACGAGATTTTCGAGTTCCGTCCGTTGGAGCACTTTCTAAAAATCATGTTTTACCATTGGCGAGGCTTTGACACGCTCAAAGTTCAACCAAAATGGGGGTTGGCCTTGTTTGGAGGTGCCAGGCCCAGAACGGGCCTAACCTGGCCGAGTTCCCTTCTTTCTCCAACTTGGCTCGTGCCATAGCCTCACCAGGGGCAGACCATGACCCTCAGAAGGTTCTCCAACTGACGGCACTCGAAAAGCTCGATTCGTTTGTGAGTTATGAATTTCCTCGGTTTAATACTATGGAAAATCGTAAATCACAAACTACACGAGATTTTCGAGTTCCGTCAGTTGGTGCAATTTCTAAAAATCATGTTTTACCATTGGGGAGGCTTTGACACGCTCAAAGTTCAACTAAAATGGGGGTTGGCCTTGTTTGGAGGTGCCAGGACCAGAACGGGCCGAACCTGGCCGAGTTCCCTTCTTTCTCCAACATGGCCCTTGCCATAGCCTCACCAGGGGTAGAACATGACCCTCAGAAGGTTCTCCAACTGACGGCACTCGAAAAGCTCGATTCGTTTGTGAGTTATGAATTTCCTCGGTTTAATACTATGGAAAATCGTAAATCACAAACGACACGAGATTTTCGAGTTCCGTCAGTTGGAGCACTTTCTAAAAATCATGTTTTACCATTGGGGAGGCTTTGACACGCTCAAAGTTCAACCAAAATGGGGGTTGGCCTTGTTTGGAGGTGCCAGGGCCAGAACGGGCCGAACCTGGCCGAGTTCCCTTCTTTCTCCAACATGGCCCTTGCCATAGCCTCACCAGGGGTAGAACATGACCCTCAGAAGGTTCTCCAACTGACGGCACTCGAAAAGCTCGATTCGTTTGTGAGTTATGAATTTCCTCGGTTCAATACTATGGAAAATCGTAAATCACAAACGACACGAGATTTTCAAGTTCCGTCTGTGGGAGCACTTTCTAAAAATCATGTTTTACCATTGGCGAGGCTTTGACACGCTCAAAGTTCAACCAAAATGGGGGTTGGCCTTGTTTGGAGGTACCAGGGCCAGAACGGGCCGAACCTGGCCGAGTTCCCTTCTTTCTCCAACATGGCCCGTGCCATAGCCTCACCAGGGGTAGAACATGACCCTCAGAAGGTTCTCCAACTGACGGCACTCGAAAAGCTCGATTCGTTTGTGAGTTATGAATTTCCTCGGTTTAATACTATGGAAAATCGTAAATCACAAACGACACGAGATTTTCGAGTTCCGTCACTTGGAGCACTTTCTAAAAATCATGTTTTACCATTGGGGAGGCTTTGACAAGCTCAAAGTTCAACGAAAATGGGGGTTGGCCTTGTTTGGAGGTGCAAGGGCCAGAACGGGCCGAACCTGGCCGAGGTCCCTTCTTTCTCCAACATGGCCCTTGCCATAGCCTCACCAGGGGTAGAACATGACCCTCAGAAGGTTCTCCAACTGACGGCACTCGAAAAGCTCGATTCGTTTGTGAGTTACGAATTTCCTCGGTTTAATACTATGGAAAATCGTAAATTACAAACGACAGGAGATTTTCGAGTTCCGTCAGTTGGAGCACTTTCTAAAAATCATGTTTTACCATTAGGGAGGCTTTGACACGCTCAAAGTTCAACCAAAATGGGGGTTGGCCTTGTTTGGAGGTGCCAGGCCCAGAACGGGCCAAACCTGGCCGAGTTCCCTTCTTTCTCCAACTTGGCTCGTGCCATAGCCTCACCAGGGGCAGACCATGACCCTCAGAAGGTTCTCCAACTGACGGCACTCGAAAAGCTCGATTCGTTTGTGAGTTATGAATTTCCTCGGTTTAATACTATGGAAAATCGTAAATCACAAACTACACGAGATTTTCGAGTTCCGTCAGTTGGTGCAATTTCTAAAAATCATGTTTTACCATTGGGGAGGCTTTGACACGCTCAAAGTTCAACTAAAATGGGGGTTGGCCTTGTTTGGAGGTGCCAGGACCAGAACGGGCCGAACCTGGCCGAGTTCCCTTCTTTCTCCAACATGGCCCTTGCCATAGCCTCACCAGGGGTAGAACATGACCCTCAGAAGGTTCTCCAACTGACGGCACTCGAAAAGCTCGATTCGTTTGTGAGTTATGAATTTCCTCGGTTCAATACTATGGAAAATCGTAAATCACAAACGACACGAGATTTTCAAGTTCCGTCAGTGGGAGCACTTTCTAAAAATCATGTTTTACCATTGGGGAGGCTTTGACAAGCTCAAAGTTCAACGAAAATGGGGGTTGGCCTTGTTTGGAGGTGCAAGGGCTAGAACGGGCCGAACCTGGCCGAGGTCCCTTCTTTCTCCAACATGGCCCTTGCCATAGCCTCACCAGGGGTAGAACATGACCCTCAGAAGGTTCTCCAACTGACGGCACTCGAAAAGCTCGATTCGTTTGTGAGTTATGAATTTCCTCGGTTGAATACTATGGAAAATCGTAAATCACAAACGACACGAGATTTTCGAGTTCCGTCAGTTGGAGCACTTTCTAAAAATCATGTTTTACCATTATGGAGGCTTTGACACGCTCAAAGTTCAACCAAAATGGGGGTTGGCCTTGTTTGGAGGTGCCAGGGCCAGAACGGGCCTAACCTAACCGAGTTTCGTTCTTTCTCCAACATGGCCCGTGCCATAGCCTCACTAGGGGTAGAACATGACCCTCAGAAGGTTCTCCAACTGACGGCACTCGAAAAGCTAGATTCGTTTGTGAGTTATGAATTTCCTCGGTTTAATACTATGGAAAATCGTAAATCACAAACGACACGAGATTTTCGAGTTCCGTCCGTTGGAGCACTTTCTAAAAATCATGTTTTACCATTGGCGAGGCTTTGACACGCTCAAAGTTCAACCAAAATGGGGGTTGGCCTTGTTTGGAGGTGCCAGACCCAGAACGGGCCGAACCTGGCCGAGTTCCCTTCTTTCTCCAACTTGGCTCGTGCCATAGCCTCACCAGGGGCAGACCATGACCCTCAGAAGGTTCTCCAACTGACGGCACTCGAAAAGCTCGATTCGTTTGTGAGTTATGAATTTCCTCGGTTTAATACTATGGAAAATCGTAAATCACAAACGACACGAGATTTTCGAGTTCCGTCAGTTGGTGCAATTTCTAAAAATCATGTTTTACCATTGGGGAGGCTTTGACACGCTCAAAGTTCAACTAAAATGGGGGTTGGCCTTGTTTGGAGGTGCCAGGACCAGAACGGGCCGAACCTGGCCGAGTTCCCTTCTTTCTCCAACATGGCCCTTGCCATAGCCTCACCAGGGGTAGAACATGACCCTCAGAAGGTTCTCCAACTGACGGCACTCGAAAAGCTCGATTCGTTTGTGAGTTATGAATTTCCTCGGTTCAATACTATGGAAAATCGTAAATCGCAAACGACACGAGATTTTCAAGTTCCGTCAGTGGGAGCACTTTCTAAAAATCATGTTTTACCATTGGGGAGGCTTTGACAAGCTCAAAGTTCAACGAAAATGGGGGTTGGCCTTGTTTGGAGGTGCAAGGGCCAGAACGGGCCGAACCTGGCCGAGGTCCCTTCTTTCTCCAACATGGCCCGTGCCATAGCCTCACCAGGGGTAGAACATGACCCTCAGAAGGTTCTCCAACTGACGGCACTCGAAAAGCTCGATTCGTTTGTGAGTTATGAATTTCCTCGGTTTAATACTATGGAAAATCGTAAATCACAAACGACACGAGATTTTCGAGTTCCGTCCGTTGGAGCACTTTCTAAAAATCATGTTTTACCATTGGCGAGGCTTTGACACGCTCAAAGTTCAACCAAAATGGGGGTTGGCCTTGTTTGGAGGTGCCAGGCCCAGAACGGGCCTAACCTGGCCGAGTTCCCTTCTTTCTCCAACTTGGCTCGTGCCATAGCCTCACCAGGGGCAGACCATGACCCTCAGAAGGTTCTCCAACTGACGGCACTCGAAAAGCTCGATTCGTTTGTGAGTTATGAATTTCCTCGGTTTAATACTATGGAAAATCGTAAATCACAAACTACACGAGATTTTCGAGTTCCGTCAGTTGGTGCAATTTCTAAAAATCATGTTTTACCATTGGGGAGGCTTTGACACGCTCAAAGTTCAACTAAAATGGGGGTTGGCCTTGTTTGGAGGTGCCAGGACCAGAACGGGCCGAACCTGGCCGAGTTCCCTTCTTTCTCCAACATGGCCCTTGCCATAGCCTCACCAGGGGTAGAACATGACCCTCAGAAGGTTCTCCAACTGACGGCACTCGAAAAGCTCGATTCGTTTGTGAGTTATGAATTTCCTCGGTTCAATACTATGGAAAATCGTAAATCACAAACGACACGAGATTTTCAAGTTCCGTCAGTGGGAGCACTTTCTAAAAATCATGTTTTACCATTGGGGAGGCTTTGACAAGCTCAAAGTTCAACGAAAATGGGGGTTGGCCTTGTTTGGAGGTGCAAGGGCTAGAACGGGCCGAACCTGGCCGAGGTCCCTTCTTTCTCCAACATGGCCCTTGCCATAGCCTCACCAGTGGTAGAACATGACCCTCAGAAGGTTCTCCAACTGACGGCACTCGAAAAGCTCGATTCGTTTGTGAGTTATGAATTTCCTCGGTTGAATACTATGGAAAATCGTAAATCACAAACGACACGAGATTTTCGAGTTCCGTCAGTTGGAGCACTTTCTAAAAATCATGTTTTACCATTATGGAGGCTTTGACACGCTCAAAGTTCAACCAAAATGGGGGTTGGCCTTGTTTGGAGGTGCCAGGGCCAGAACGGGCCTAACCTAGCCGAGTTTCGTTCTTTCTCCAACATGGCCCGTGCCATAGCCTCACTAGGGGTAGAACATGACCCTCAGAAGGTTCTCCAACTGACGGCACTCGAAAAGCTAGATTCGTTTGTGAGTTATGAATTTCCTCGGTTTAATACTATGGAAAATCGTAAATCACAAACGACACGAGATTTTCGAGTTCCGTCCGTTGGAGCACTTTCTAAAAATCATGTTTTACCATTGGCGAGGCTTTGACACGCTCAAAGTTCAACCAAAATGGGGGTTGGCCTTGTTTGGAGGTGCCAGACCCAGAACGGGCCGAACCTGGCCGAGTTCCCTTCTTTCTCCAACTTGGCTCGTGCCATAGCCTCACCAGGGGCAGACCATGACCCTCAGAAGGTTCTCCAACTGACGGCACTCGAAAAGCTCGATTCGTTTGTGAGTTATGAATTTCCTCGGTTTAATACTATGGAAAATCGTAAATCACAAACGACACGAGATTTTCGAGTTCCGTCAGTTGGTGCAATTTCTAAAAATCATGTTTTACCATTGGGGAGGCTTTGACACGCTCAAAGTTCAACTAAAATGGGGGTTGGCCTTGTTTGGAGTTGCCAGGACCAGAACGGGCCGAACCTGGCCGAGTTCCCTTCTTTCTCCAACATGGCCCTTGCCATAGCCTCACCAGGGGTAGAACATGACCCTCAGAAGGTTCTCCAACTGACGGCACTCGAAAAGCTCGATTCGTTTGTGAGTTATGAATTTCCTCGGTTCAATACTATGGAAAATCGTAAATCGCAAACGACACGAGATTTTCAAGTTCCGTCAGTGGGAGCACTTTCTAAAAATCATGTTTTACCATTGGGGAGGCTTTGACAAGCTCAAAGTTCAACGAAAATGGGGGTTGGCCTTGTTTGGAGGTGCAAGGGCCAGAACGGGCCGAACCTGGCCGAGGTCCCTTCTTTCTCCAACATGGCCCGTGCCATAGCCTCACCAGGGGTAGAACATGACCCTCAGAAGGTTCTCCAACTGACGGCACTCGAAAAGCTCGATTCGTTTGTGAGTTATGAATTTCCTCGGTTTAATACTATGGAAAATCGTAAATCACAAACGACACGAGATTTTCGAGTTCCGTCCGTTGGAGCACTTTCTAAAAATCATGTTTTACCATTGGCGAGGCTTTGACACGCTCAAAGTTCAACCAAAATGGGGGTTGGCCTTGTTTGGAGGTGCCAGGCCCAGAACGGGCCTAACCTGGCCGAGTTCCCTTCTTTCTCCAACTTGGCTCGTGCCATAGCCTCACCAGGGGCAGACCATGACCCTCAGAAGGTTCTCCAACTGACGGCACTCGAAAAGCTCGATTCGTTTGTGAGTTATGAATTTCCTCGGTTTAATACTATGGAAAATCGTAAATCACAAACTACACGAGATTTTCGAGTTCCGTCAGTTGGTGCAATTTCTAAAAATCATGTTTTACCATTGGGGAGGCTTTGACACGCTCAAAGTTCAACTAAAATGGGGGTTGGCCTTGTTTGGAGGTGCCAGGACCAGAACGGGCCGAACCTGGCCGAGTTCCCTTCTTTCTCCAACATGGCCCTTGCCATAGCCTCACCAGGGGTAGAACATGACCCTCAGAAGGTTCTCCAACTGACGGCACTCGAAAAGCTCGATTCGTTTGTGAGTTATGAATTTCCTCGGTTCAATACTATGGAAAATCGTAAATCACAAACGACACGAGATTTTCAAGTTCCGTCAGTGGGAGCACTTTCTAAAAATCATGTTTTACCATTGGGGAGGCTTTGACAAGCTCAAAGTTCAACGAAAATGGGGGTTGGCCTTGTTTGGAGGTGCAAGGGCCAGAACGGGCCGAACCTGGCCGAGGTCCCTTCTTTCTCCAACATGGCCCTTGCCATAGCCTCACCAGGGGTAGAACATGACCCTCAGAAGGTTCTCCAACTGACGGCACTCGAAAAGCTCGATTCGTTTGTGAGTTATGAATTTCCTCTGTTGAATACTATGGAAAATCGTAAATCACAAACGACACGAGATTTTCGAGTTCCGTCAGTTGGAGCACTTTCTAAAAATCATGTTTTACCATTATGGAGGCTTTGACACGCTCAAAGTTCAACCAAAATGGGGGTTGGCCTTGTTTGGAGGTGCCAGGGCCAGAACGGGCCGAACCTAGCCGAGTTTCGTTCTTTCTCCAACATGGCCCGTGCCATAGCCTCACTAGGGGTAGAACATGACCCTCAGAAGGTTCTCCAACTGACGGCACTCGAAAAGCTCGATTCGTTTGTGAGTTATGAATTTCCTCGGTTCAATACTATGGAAAATCGTAAATCACAAACGACACGAGATTTTCGAGTTCCGTCCGTTGGAGCGCTTTCTAAAAATCATGTTTTACCATTGGCGAGGCTTTGACACGCTCAAAGTTCAACCAAAATGGGGGTTGGCCTTGTTTGGAGGTGCCAGACCCAGAACGGGCCGAACCTGGCCGAGTTCCCTTCTTTCTCCAACTTGGCTCGTGCCATAGCCTCACCAGGGGCAGACCATGACCCTCAGAAGGTTCTCCAACTGACGGCACTCGAAAAGCTCGATTCGTTTGTGAGTTATGAATTTCCTCGGTTTAATACTATGGAAAATCGTAAATCACAAACGACACGAGATTTTCGAGTTCCGTCAGTTGGTGCAATTTCTAAAAATCATGTTTTACCATTGGGGAGGCTTTGACACGCTCAAAGTTCAACTAAAATGGGGGTTGGCCTTGTTTGGAGGTGCCAGGACCAGAACGGGCCGAACCTGGCCGAGTTCCCTTCTTTCTCCAACATGGCCCTTGCCATAGCCTCACCAGGGGTAGAACATGACCCTCAGAAGGTTCTCCAACTGACGGCACTCGAAAAGCTCGATTCGTTTGTGAGTTATGAATTTCCTCGGTTCAATACTATGGAAAATCGTAAATCGCAAACGACACGAGATTTTCAAGTTCCGTCAGTGGGAGCACTTTCTAAAAATCATGTTTTACCATTGGGGAGGCTTTGACAAGCTCAAAGTTCAACGAAAATGGGGGTTGGCCTTGTTTGGAGGTGCAAGGGCCAGAACGGGCCGAACCTGGCCGAGGTCCCTTCTTTCTCCAACATGGCCCGTGCCATAGCCTCACCAGGGGTAGAAGATGACCCTCAGAAGGTTCTCCAACTGACGGCACTCGAAAAGCTCGATTCGTTTGTGAGTTATGAATTTCCTCGGTTTAATACTATGGAAAATCGTAAATCACAAACGACACGAAATTTTCGAGTTCCGACAGTTGGAGCACTTTCTAAAAATCATGTTTTACCATTGGGGAGGCTTTGACACGCTCAAAGCTCAACCAAAATGGGGGTTGGCCTTGTTTGGAGGTGCCAGGGCCAGAACGGGCCGAACCTGGCCGAGTTCCCTTCTTTCTCCAACATGGCCCGTGCCATAGCCTCACCAGGGGTAGAACATGACCCTCAGAAGGTTCTCCAACTGACGGAACTCGAAAAGCTCGATTCGTTTGTGAGTTATGAATTTCCTCGGTTGAATACTATGGAAAATCGTAAATCACAAACGACACGAGATTTTCGAGTTCCGTCAGTTGGAGCACTTTCTAAAAATCATGTTTTACCATTATGGAGGCTTTGACACGCTCAAAGTTCAACCAAAATGGGGGTTGGCCTTGTTTGGAGGTGCCAGGGCCAGAACGGGCCGAACCTGGCCGAGTTTCCTTCTTTCTCCAACATGGCCCGTGCCATAGCCTCACCAGGGGTAGAACATGACCCTCAGAAGGTTCTCCAACTGACGGCACTCGAAAAGCTCGATTCGTTTGTGAGTTATGAATTTCCTCGGTTTAATACTATGGAAAATCGTAAATCACAAACGACACGAGATTTTCGAGTTCCGTCAGTTGGAGCACTTTCTAAAAATCATGTTTTACCATTGGGGAGGCTTTGACACGCTCAAAGTTCAACCAAAATGGGGGTTGGCCTTGTTTGGAGGTGCCAGGGCCAGAACGGGCCGAACCTGGCCGAGTTCCCTTCTTTCTCCAACATGGCCCGTGCCATAGCCTCACCAGAGGTAGAACATGACCCTCATAAGGTTCTCCAACTGACGGCACTCGAAAAGCTCGATTCGTTTGTGAGTTATGAATTTCCTCGGTTTAATACTATGGAAAATCGTAAATCACAAACGACACGAAATTTTCGAGTTCCGACAGTTGGAGCACTTTCTAAAAATCATGTTTTACCATTGGGGAGGCTTTGACACGCTCAAAGCTCAACCAAAATGGGGGTTGGCCTTGTTTGGAGGTGCCAGGGCCAGAACGGGCCGAACCTGGCCGAGTTCCCTTCTTTCTCCAACATGGCCCGTGCCATAGCCTCACCAGGGGTAGAACATGACCCTCAGAAGGTTCTCCAACTGACGGCACTCGAAAAGCTCGATTCGTTTGTGAGTTATGAATTTCCTCGGTTGAATACTATGGAAAATCGTAAATCACAAACGACACGAGATTTTCGAGTTCCGTCAGTTGGAGCACTTTCTAAAAATCATGTTTTACCATTATGGAGGCTTTGACACGCTCAAAGTTCAACCAAAATGGGGGTTGGCCTTATTTGGAGGTGCCAGGGCCAGAACGGGCCGAACCTAGCCGAGTTTCCTTCTTTCTCCAACATGGCCCGTGCCATAGCCTCACCAGGGGTAGAACATGACCCTCAGAAGGTTCTCCAACTGACGGCACTCGAAAAGCTCGATTCGTTTGTGAGTTATGAATTTCCTCGGTTTAATACTATGGAAAATCGTAAATCACAAACGACACGAGATTTTCGAGTTCCGTCAGTTGGAGCACTTTCTAAAAATCATGTTTTACCATTGGGGAGGCTTTGACACGCTCAAAGTTCAACCAAAATGGGGGTTGGCCTTGTTTGGAGGTGCCAGGGCCAGAACGGGCCGAACCTGGCCGAGTTCCCTTCTTTCTCCACCATGGCCCTTGCCATAGCCTCACCAGGGGTAAAACATGACCCTCCGAAAGTTCTCCAACTGACGGCACTCGAAAAGCTCGATTCGTTTGTGAGTTACGAATTTCCTCGGTTCAATACTATGGAAAATCGTAAATCACAAACGACACGAGATTTTCAAGTTCCGTCTGTGGGAGCACTTTCTAAAAATCATGTTTTACCATTGGGGAGGCTTTGACAAGCTCAAAGTTCAACGAAAATGGGGGTTGGCCTTGTTTTGAGGTGCAAGGGCCAGAACGGGCCGAACCTGGCCGAGGTCCCTTCTTTCTCCAACATGGCCCTTGCCATAGCCTCACCAGGGGTAGAACATGACCCTCAGAAGGTTCTCCAACTGACGGCACTCGAAAAGCTCGATTCGTTTGTGAGTTATGAATTTCCTCGGTTGAATACTATGGAAAATCGTAAATCACAAACGACACGAGATTTTCGAGTTCCGTCCGTTGGAGCACTTTCTAAAAATCATGTTTTACCATTGGCGAGGCTTTGACACGCTCAAAGTTCAACCAAAATGGGGGTTGGCCTTGTTTGGAGGTGCCAGGCCCAGAACGGGCCTAACCTGGCCGAGTTCCCTTCTTTCTTCAACTTGGCTCGTGCCATAGCCTCACCAGGGGCAGACCATGACCCTCAGAAGGTTCTCCAACTGACGGCACTCGAAAAGCTCGATTCGTTTGTGAGTTATGAATTTCCTCGGTTTAATACTATGGAAAATCGTAAATCACAAACGACACGAGATTTTCGAGTTCCGTCCGTTGGAGCACTTTCTAAAAATCATGTTTTACCATTGGGGAGGCTTTGACAAGCTCAAAGTTCAACGAAAATGGGGGTTGGCCTTGTTTGGAGGTGCCAGGGCCAGAACGGGCCGAACCTGGCCGAGTTCCCTTCTTTCTCCAACATGGCCCGTGCCATAGCCTCACCAGGGGTAGAACATGACCCTCAGAAGGTTCTCCAACTGACGGCACTCGAAAAGCTCGATTCGTTTGTGAGTTATGAATTTCCTCGGTTGAATACTATGGAAAATCGTAAATCACAAACGACACGAGATTTTCGAGTTCCGTTAGTTGGAGCACTTTCTAAAAATCATGTTTTACCATTATGGAGGCTTTGACACGCTCAAAGTTCAACCAAAATGGGGGTTGGCCTTATTTGGAGGTGCCAGGGCCAGAACGGGCCGAACCTAGCCGAGTTTCCTTCTTTCTCCAACATGGCCCGTGCCATAGCCTCACCAGGGGTAGAACATGACCCTCAGAAGGTTCTCCAACTGACGGCACTCGAAAAGCTCGATTCGTTTGTGAGTTATGAATTTCCTCGGTTTAATACTATGGAAAATCGTAAATCACAAACGACACGAGATTTTCGAGTTCCGTCAGTTGGAGCACTTTCTAAAAATCATGTTTTACCATTGGGGAGGCTTTGACACGCTCAAAGTTCAACCAAAATGGGGGTTGGCCTTGTTTGGAGGTGCCAGGGCCAGAACGGGCCGAACCTGGCCGAGTTCCCTTCTTTCTCCAACATGGCCCTTGCCATAGCCTCACCAGGGGTAAAACATGACCCTCCGAAAGTTCTCCAACTGACGACACTCGAAAAGCTCGATTCGTTTGTGAGTTATGAATTTCCTCGGTTCAATACTATGGAAAATCGTAAATCACAAACGACACGAGATTTTCAAGTTCCGTCTGTGGGAGCACTTTCTAAAAATCATGTTTTACCATTGGGGAGGCTTTGACAAGCTCAAAGTTCAACGAAAATGGGGGTTGGCCTTGTTTGGAGGTGCAAGGGCCAGAACGGGCCGAACCTGGCCGAGGTCCCTTCTTTCTCCAACATGGCCCTTGCCATAGCCTCACCAGGGGTAGAACATGACCCTCAGAAGGTTCTCCAACTGATGGCACTCGAAAAGCTCGATTCGTTTGTGAGTTATGAATTTCCTCGGTTGAATACTATGGAAAATCGTAAATCACAAACGACACGAGATTTTCAAGTTCCGTCAGTTGGAGCACTTTCTAAAAATCATGTTTTACCATTATGGAGGCATTGACACGCTCAAAGTTCAACCAAAATGGGGGTTGGCCTTGTTTGGAGGTGCCAGGGCCAGAACGGGCCGAACCTAGCCGAGTCTCCTTCTTTCTCCAACATGGCCCGTGCCATAGCCTCACCAGGGGTAGAACATGACCCTCAGAAGGTTCTCCAACTGACGGCACTCGAAAAGCTCGATTCGTTTGTCAGTTATGAATTTCCTCGGTTTAATACTATGGAAAATCGTAAATCACAAACGACACGAGATTTTCGAGTTCCGTCAGTTGGAGCACTTTCTAAAAATCATGTTTTACCATTGGGGAGGCTTTGACAAGCTCAAAGTTCAACGAAAATGGGGGTTGGCCTTGTTTGGAGGTGCAAGGGCCAGAACGGGCCGAACCTGGCCGAGGTCCCTTCTTTCTCCAACATGGCCCTTGCCATAGCCTCACCAGGGGTAGAACATGACCCTCAGAAGGTTCTCCAACTGACGGCACTCGAAAAGCTCGATTCGTTTGTGAGTTACGAATTTCCTCGGTTTAATACTATGGAAAATCGTAAATTACAAACGACAGGAGATTTTCGAGTTCCGTCAGTTGGAGCACTTTCTAAAAATCATGTTTTACCATTAGGGAGGCTTTGACACGCTCAAAGTTCAACCAAAATGGGGGTTGGCCTTGTTTGGAGGTGCCAGGCCCAGAACGGGCCGAACCTGGCCGAGTTCCCTTCTTTCTCCAACTTGGCTCGTGCCATAGCCTTACCAGGGGCAGACCATGACCCTCAGAAGGTTCTCCAACTGACGGCACTCGAAAAGCTCGATTCGTTTGTGAGTTATGAATTTCCTCGGTTTAATACTATGGAAAATCGTAAATCACAAACGACACGAGATTTTCGAGTTCCGTCAGTTGGTGCAATTTCTAAAAATCATGTTTTACCATTGGGGAGGCTTTGACACGCTCAAAGTTCAACTAAAATGGAGGTTGGCCTTGTTTGGAGGTGCCAGGACCAGAACGGGCCGAACCTGGCCGAGTTCCCTTCTTTCTCCAACATGGCCCTTGCCATAGCCTCACCAGGGGTAGAACATGACCCTCAGAAGGTTCTCCAACTGACGGCACTCGAAAAGCTCGATTCGTTTGTGAGTTATGAATTTCCTCGGTTCAATACTATGGAAAATCGTAAATCACAAACGACACGAGATTTTCAAGTTCCGTCAGTGGGAGCACTTTCTAAAAATCATGTTTTACCATTGGGGAGGCTATGACAAGCTCAAAGTTCAACGAAAATGGGGGTTGGCCTTGTTTGGAGGTGCAAGGGCCAGAACGGGCCGAACCTGGCCGAGGTCCCTTCTTTCTCCAACATGGCCCGTGCCATAGCCTCACCAGGGGTAGAACATGACCCTCAGAAGGTTCTCCAACTGACGGCACTCGAAAAGCTCGATTCGTTTGTGAGTTATGAATTTCCTCGGTTTAATACTATGGAAAATCGTAAATCACAAACGACACGAGATTTTCGAGTTCCGTCCGTTGGAGCACTTTCTAAAAATCATGTTTTACCATTGGCGAGGCTTTGACACGCTCAAAGTTCAACCAAAATGGGGGTTGGCCTTGTTTGGAGGTGCCAGGCCCAGAACGGGCCTAACCTGGCCGAGTTCCCTTCTTTCTCCAACTTGGCTCGTGCCATAGCCTCACCAGGGGCAGACCATGACCCTCAGAAGGTTCTCCAACTGACGGCACTCGAAAAGCTCGATTCGTTTGTGAGTTATGAATTTCCTCGGTTTAATACTATGGAAAATCGTAAATCACAAACTACACGAGATTTTCGAGTTCCGTCAGTTGGTGCAATTTCTAAAAATCATGTTTTACCATTGGGGAGGCTTTGACACGCTCAAAGTTCAACTAAAATGGGGGTTGGCCTTGTTTGGAGGTGCCAGGACCAGAACGGGCCGAACCTGGCCGAGTTCCCTTCTTTCTCCAACATGGCCCTTGCCATAGCCTCACCAGGGGTAGAACATGACCCTCAGAAGGTTCTCCAACTGACGGCACTCGAAAAGCTCGATTCGTTTGTGAGTTATGAATTTCCTCGGTTCAATACTATGGAAAATCGTAAATCACAAACGACACGAGATTTTCGAGTTCCGTCCGTTGGAGCGCTTTCTAAAAATCATGTTTTACCATTGGCGAGGCTTTGACACGCTCAAAGTTCAACCAAAATGGGGGTTGGCCTTGTTTGGAGGTGCCAGACCCAGAACGGGCCGAACCTGGCCGAGTTCCCTTCTTTCTCCAACTTGGCTCGTGCCATAGCCTCACCAGGGGCAGACCATGACCCTCAGAAGGTTCTCCAACTGACGGCACTCGAAAAGCTCGATTCGTTTGTGAGTTATGAATTTCCTCGGTTTAATACTATGGAAAATCGTAAATCACAAACGACACGAGATTTTCGAGTTCCGTCAGTTGGTGCAATTTCTAAAAATCATGTTTTACCATTGGGGAGGCTTTGACACGCTCAAAGTTCAACTAAAATGGGGGTTGGCCTTGTTTGGAGGTGCCAGGACCAGAACGGGCCGAACCTGGCCGAGTTCCCTTCTTTCTCCAACATGGCCCTTGCCATAGCCTCACCAGGGGTAGAACATGACCCTCAGAAGGTTCTCCAACTGACGGCACTCGAAAAGCTCGATTCGTTTGTGAGTTATGAATTTCCTCGGTTCAATACTATGGAAAATCGTAAATCGCAAACGACACGAGATTTTCAAGTTCCGTCAGTGGGAGCACTTTCTAAAAATCATGTTTTACCATTGGGGAGGCTTTGACAAGCTCAAAGTTCAACGAAAATGGGGGTTGGCCTTGTTTGGAGGTGCAAGGGCCAGAACGGGCCGAACCTGGCCGAGGTCCCTTCTTTCTCCAACATGGCCCGTGCCATAGCCTCACCAGGGGTAGAAGATGACCCTCAGAAGGTTCTCCAACTGACGGCACTCGAAAAGCTCGATTCGTTTGTGAGTTATGAATTTCCTCGGTTTAATACTATGGAAAATCGTAAATCACAAACGACACGAAATTTTCGAGTTCCGACAGTTGGAGCACTTTCTAAAAATCATGTTTTACCATTGGGGAGGCTTTGACACGCTCAAAGCTCAACCAAAATGGGGGTTGGCCTTGTTTGGAGGTGCCAGGGCCAGAACGGGCCGAACCTGGCCGAGTTCCCTTCTTTCTCCAACATGGCCCGTGCCATAGCCTCACCAGGGGTAGAACATGACCCTCAGAAGGTTCTCCAACTGACGGAACTCGAAAAGCTCGATTCGTTTGTGAGTTATGAATTTCCTCGGTTGAATACTATGGAAAATCGTAAATCACAAACGACACGAGATTTTCGAGTTCCGTCAGTTGGAGCACTTTCTAAAAATCATGTTTTACCATTATGGAGGCTTTGACACGCTCAAAGTTCAACCAAAATGGGGGTTGGCCTTGTTTGGAGGTGCCAGGGCCAGAACGGGCCGAACCTGGCCGAGTTTCCTTCTTTCTCCAACATGGCCCGTGCCATAGCCTCACCAGGGGTAGAACATGACCCTCAGAAGGTTCTCCAACTGACGGCACTCGAAAAGCTCGATTCGTTTGTGAGTTATGAATTTCCTCGGTTTAATACTATGGAAAATCGTAAATCACAAACGACACGAGATTTTCGAGTTCCGTCAGTTGGAGCACTTTCTAAAAATCATGTTTTACCATTGGGGAGGCTTTGACACGCTCAAAGTTCAACCAAAATGGGGGTTGGCCTTGTTTGGAGGTGCCAGGGCCAGAACGGGCCGAACCTGGCCGAGTTCCCTTCTTTCTCCAACATGGCCCGTGCCATAGCCTCACCAGAGGTAGAACATGACCCTCATAAGGTTCTCCAACTGACGGCACTCGAAAAGCTCGATTCGTTTGTGAGTTATGAATTTCCTCGGTTTAATACTATGGAAAATCGTAAATCACAAACGACACGAAATTTTCGAGTTCCGACAGTTGGAGCACTTTCTAAAAATCATGTTTTACCATTGGGGAGGCTTTGACACGCTCAAAGCTCAACCAAAATGGGGGTTGGCCTTGTTTGGAGGTGCCAGGGCCAGAACGGGCCGAACCTGGCCGAGTTCCCTTCTTTCTCCAACATGGCCCGTGCCATAGCCTCACCAGGGGTAGAACATGACCCTCAGAAGGTTCTCCAACTGACGGCACTCGAAAAGCTCGATTCGTTTGTGAGTTATGAATTTCCTCGGTTGAATACTATGGAAAATCGTAAATCACAAACGACACGAGATTTTCGAGTTCCGTCAGTTGGAGCACTTTCTAAAAATCATGTTTTACCATTATGGAGGCTTTGACACGCTCAAAGTTCAACCAAAATGGGGGTTGGCCTTATTTGGAGGTGCCAGGGCCAGAACGGGCCGAACCTAGCCGAGTTTCCTTCTTTCTCCAACATGGCCCGTGCCATAGCCTCACCAGGGGTAGAACATGACCCTCAGAAGGTTCTCCAACTGACGGCACTCGAAAAGCTCGATTCGTTTGTGAGTTATGAATTTCCTCGGTTTAATACTATGGAAAATCGTAAATCACAAACGACACGAGATTTTCGAGTTCCGTCAGTTGGAGCACTTTCTAAAAATCATGTTTTACCATTGGGGAGGCTTTGACACGCTCAAAGTTCAACCAAAATGGGGGTTGGCCTTGTTTGGAGGTGCCAGGGCCAGAACGGGCCGAACCTGGCCGAGTTCCCTTCTTTCTCCACCATGGCCCTTGCCATAGCCTCACCAGGGGTAAAACATGACCCTCCGAAAGTTCTCCAACTGACGGCACTCGAAAAGCTCGATTCGTTTGTGAGTTACGAATTTCCTCGGTTCAATACTATGGAAAATCGTAAATCACAAACGACACGAGATTTTCAAGTTCCGTCTGTGGGAGCACTTTCTAAAAATCATGTTTTACCATTGGGGAGGCTTTGACAAGCTCAAAGTTCAACGAAAATGGGGGTTGGCCTTGTTTTGAGGTGCAAGGGCCAGAACGGGCCGAACCTGGCCGAGGTCCCTTCTTTCTCCAACATGGCCCTTGCCATAGCCTCACCAGGGGTAGAACATGACCCTCAGAAGGTTCTCCAACTGACGGCACTCGAAAAGCTCGATTCGTTTGTGAGTTATGAATTTCCTCGGTTGAATACTATGGAAAATCGTAAATCACAAACGACACGAGATTTTCGAGTTCCGTCCGGTGGAGCACTTTCTAAAAATCATGTTTTACCATTGGCGAGGCTTTGACACGCTCAAAGTTCAACCAAAATGGGGGTTGGCCTTGTTTGGAGGTGCCAGGCCCAGAACGGGCCTAACCTGGCCGAGTTCCCTTCTTTCTTCAACTTGGCTCGTGCCATAGCCTCACCAGGGGCAGACCATGACCCTCAGAAGGTTCTCCAACTGACGGCACTCGAAAAGCTCGATTCGTTTGTGAGTTATGAATTTCCTCGGTTTAATACTATGGAAAATCGTAAATCACAAACGACACGAGATTTTCGAGTTCCGTCCGTTGGAGCACTTTCTAAAAATCATGTTTTACCATTGGGGAGGCTTTGACAAGCTCAAAGTTCAACGAAAATGGGGGTTGGCCTTGTTTGGAGGTGCCAGGGCCAGAACGGGCCGAACCTGGCCGAGTTCCCTTCTTTCTCCAACATGGCCCGTGCCATAGCCTCACCAGGGGTAGAACATGACCCTCAGAAGGTTCTCCAACTGACGGCACTCGAAAAGCTCGATTCGTTTGTGAGTTATGAATTTCCTCGGTTGAATACTATGGAAAATCGTAAATCACAAACGACACGAGATTTTCGAGTTCCGTTAGTTGGAGCACTTTCTAAAAATCATGTTTTACCATTATGGAGGCTTTGACACGCTCAAAGTTCAACCAAAATGGGGGTTGGCCTTATTTGGAGGTGCCAGGGCCAGAACGGGCCGAACCTAGCCGAGTTTCCTTCTTTCTCCAACATGGCCCGTGCCATAGCCTCACCAGGGGTAGAACATGACCCTCAGAAGGTTCTCCAACTGACGGCACTCGAAAAGCTCGATTCGTTTGTGAGTTATGAATTTCCTCGGTTTAATACTATGGAAAATCGTAAATCACAAACGACACGAGATTTTCGAGTTCCGTCAGTTGGAGCACTTTCTAAAAATCATGTTTTACCATTGGGGAGGCTTTGACACGCTCAAAGTTCAACCAAAATGGGGGTTGGCCTTGTTTGGAGGTGCCAGGGCCAGAACGGGCCGAACCTGGCCGAGTTCCCTTCTTTCTCCAACATGGCCCTTGCCATAGCCTCACCAGGGGTAAAACATGACCCTCCGAAAGTTCTCCAACTGACGACACTCGAAAAGCTCGATTCGTTTGTGAGTTATGAATTTCCTCGGTTCAATACTATGGAAAATCGTAAATCACAAACGACACGAGATTTTCAAGTTCCGTCTGTGGGAGCACTTTCTAAAAATCATGTTTTACCATTGGGGAGGCTTTGACAAGCTCAAAGTTCAACGAAAATGGGGGTTGGCCTTGTTTGGAGGTGCAAGGGCCAGAACGGGCCGAACCTGGCCGAGGTCCCTTCTTTCTCCAACATGGCCCTTGCCATAGCCTCACCAGGGGTAGAACATGACCCTCAGAAGGTTCTCCAACTGATGGCACTCGAAAAGCTCGATTCGTTTGTGAGTTATGAATTTCCTCTGTTGAATACTATGGAAAATCGTAAATCACAAACGACACGAGATTTTCGAGTTCCGTCAGTTGGAGCACTTTCTAAAAATCATGTTTTACCATTATGGAGGCTTTGACACGCTCAAAGTTCAACCAAAATGGGGGTTGGCCTTGTTTGGAGGTGCCAGGGCCAGAACGGGCCGAACCTAGCCGAGTCTCCTTCTTTCTCCAACATGGCCCGTGCCATAGCCTCACCAGGGGTAGAACATGACCCTCAGAAGGTTCTCCAACTGACGGCACTCGAAAAGCTCGATTCGTTTGTCAGTTATGAATTTCCTCGGTTTAATACTATGGAAAATCGTAAATCACAAACGACACGAGATTTTCGAGTTCCGTCAGTTGGAGCACTTTCTAAAAATCATGTTTTACCATTGGGGAGGCTTTGACAAGCTCAAAGTTCAACGAAAATGGGGGTTGGCCTTGTTTGGAGGTGCAAGGGCCAGAACGGGCCGAACCTGGCCGAGGTCCCTTCTTTCTCCAACATGGCCCTTGCCATAGCCTCACCAGGGGTAGAACATGACCCTCAGAAGGTTCTCCAACTGACGGCACTCGAAAAGCTCGATTCGTTTGTGAGTTACGAATTTCCTCGGTTTAATACTATGGAAAATCGTAAATTACAAACGACAGGAGATTTTCGAGTTCCGTCAGTTGGAGCACTTTCTAAAAATCATGTTTTACCATTAGGGAGGCTTTGACACGCTCAAAGTTCAACCAAAATGGGGGTTGGCCTTGTTTGGAGGTGCCAGGCCCAGAACGGGCCGAACCTGGCCGAGTTCCCTTCTTTCTCCAACTTGGCTCGTGCCATAGCCTTACCAGGGGCAGACCATGACCCTCAGAAGGTTCTCCAACTGACGGCACTCGAAAAGCTCGATTCGTTTGTGAGTTATGAATTTCCTCGGTTTAATACTATGGAAAATCGTAAATCACAAACGACACGAGATTTTCGAGTTCCGTCAGTTGGTGCAATTTCTAAAAATCATGTTTTACCATTGGGGAGGCTTTGACACGCTCAAAGTTCAACTAAAATGGAGGTTGGCCTTGTTTGGAGGTGCCAGGACCAGAACGGGCCGAACCTGGCCGAGTTCCCTTCTTTCTCCAACATGGCCCTTGCCATAGCCTCACCAGGGGTAGAACATGACCCTCAGAAGGTTCTCCAACTGACGGCACTCGAAAAGCTCGATTCGTTTGTGAGTTATGAATTTCCTCGGTTCAATACTATGGAAAATCGTAAATCACAAACGACACGAGATTTTCAAGTTCCGTCAGTGGGAGCACTTTCTAAAAATCATGTTTTACCATTGGGGAGGCTATGACAAGCTCAAAGTTCAACGAAAATGGGGGTTGGCCTTGTTTGGAGGTGCAAGGGCCAGAACGGGCCGAACCTGGCCGAGGTCCCTTCTTTCTCCAACATGGCCCGTGCCATAGCCTCACCAGGGGTAGAACATGACCCTCAGAAGGTTCTCCAACTGACGGCACTCGAAAAGCTCGATTCGTTTGTGAGTTATGAATTTCCTCGGTTTAATACTATGGAAAATCGTAAATCACAAACGACACGAAATTTTCGAGTTCCGTCAGTTGGAGCACTTTCTAAAAATCATGTTTTACCATTGGGGAGGCTTTGACAAGCTCAAAGTTCAACGAAAATGGGGGTTGGCCTTGTTTGGAGGTGCAAGGGCCAGAACGGGCCGAACCTGGCCGAGGTCCCTTCTTTCTCCAACATGGCCCTTGCCATAGCCTCACCAGGGGTAGAACATGACCCTCAGAAGGTTCTCCAACTGACGGCACTCGAAAAGCTCGATTCGTTTGTGAGTTATGAATTTCCTCGGTTGAATACTATGGAAAATCGTAAATCACAAACGACACGAGATTTTCGAGTTCCGTCAGTTGGAGCACTTTCTAAAAATCATGTTTTACCATTATGGAGGCTTTGACACGCTCAAAGTTCAACCAAAATGGGGGTTGGCCTTGTTTGAAGGTGCCAGGGCCAGAACGGGCCGAACCTAGCCGAGTTTCCTTCTTTCTCCAACATGGCCCGTGCCATAGCCTCACCAGGGGTAGAACATGACCCTCATAAGGTTCCCCAACTGACGGCACTCGAAAAGCTCGATTCGTTTGTGAGTTATGAATTTCCTCGGTTTAATACTATGGAAAATCGTAAATCACAAACGACACGAGATCTTCGAGTTCCGTCAGTTGGAGCACTTTCTAAAAATCATGTTTTACCATTGGGGAGGCTTTGACACGCTCAAAGTTCAACCAAAATGGGGGTTGGCCTTGTTTGGAGGTGCCAGGGCCAGAACGGGCCGAACCTGGACGAGTTCCCTTCTTTCTCCAACATGGCCCTTGCCATAGCCTCACCAGGGGTAAACCATGACCCTCCGAAGGTTCTCCAACTGACGGCACTCGAAAAGCTCGATTCGTTTGTGAGTTATGAATTTCCTCGGTTCAATACTATGGAAAATCGTAAATCACAAACGACACGAGATTTTCAAGTTCCGTCTGTGGGAGCACTTTCTAAAAATCATGTTTTACCATTGGGGAGGCTTTGACACGCTCAAAATTCAACCAAAATGGGGGTTGGCCTTGTTTGGAGGTGCCAGGCCCAGAACGGGCCGAACCTGGCCGAGTTTCCTTCTTTCTCCAACTTGGCCCGTGCCATAGCCTCACCAGGGGTAGAAC
Organism: Rubus parviflorus; assembly: GCA_029955375.1. Lineage (NCBI taxonomy): Eukaryota > Viridiplantae > Streptophyta > Magnoliopsida > Rosales > Rosaceae > Rubus > Rubus parviflorus. Next base: position 19,983,580 of record JARGGL010000006.1, on the reverse strand, counting down.
ATGACCCTCAGAAGGTTCTCCAACTGACGGCACTCGAAAAGCTCGATTCGTTTGTGAGTTATGAATTTCCTCGGTTTAATACTATGGAAAATCGTAAATCACAAACGACACGAGATTTTCGAGTTCCGTCCGTTGGAGCACTTTCTAAAAATCATGTTTTACCATTGGCGAGGCTTTGACACGCTCAAAGTTCAACCAAAATGGGGGTTGGCCTTGTTTGGAGGTACCAGGGCCAGAACGGGCCGAACCTGGCCGAGTTCCCTTCTTTCTCCAACATGGCCCGTGCCATAGCCTCACCAGGGGTAGAACATGACCCTCAGAAGGTTCTCCAACTGACGGCACTCGAAAAGCTCGATTCGTTTGTGAGTTATGAATTTCCTCGGTTTAATACTATGGAAAATCGTAAATCGCAAACGACACGAGATTTTCGACTTCCGTCAGTTGGAGCACTTTCTAAAAATCATGTTTTACCATTGGGGAGGCTTGGACAAGCTTAAAGTTCAACGAAAATGGGGGTTGGCCTTGTTTGGAGGTGCAAGGGCCAGAACGGGACGAACCTGGCCGAGGTCCCTTCTTTCTCCAACATGGCCCGTGCCATAGCCTCACCAGGGGTAGAACATGACCCTCAGAAGGTTCTCCAACTGACGGCACTCGAAAAGCTCGATTCGTTTGTGAGTTACGAATTTCCTCGGTTTAATACTATGGAAAATCGTAAATTACAAACGACAGGAGATTTTCGAGTTCCGTCAGTTGGAGCACTTTCTAAAAATCATGTTTTACCATTAGGGAGGCTTTGACACGCTCAAAGTTCAACCAAAATGGGGGTTGGCCTTGTTTGGAGGTGCCAGGCCCAGAACGGGCCGAACCTGGCCGAGTTCCCTTCTTTCTCCAACTTGGCTCGTGCCATAGCCTCACCAGGGGCAGACCATGACCCTCAGAAGGTTCTCCAACTGACGGCACTCGAAAAGCTCGATTCGTTTGTGAGTTATGAATTTCCTCGGTTTAATACTATGGAAAATCGTAAATCACAAACGACACGAGATTTTCGAGTTCCGTCAGTTGGTGCAATTTCTAAAAATCATGTTTTACCATTGGGGAGGCTTTGACACGCTCAAAGTTCAACTAAAATGGAGGTTGGCCTTGTTTGGAGGTGCCAGGACCAGAACGGGCCGAACCTGGCCGAGTTCCCTTCTTTCTCCAACATGGCCCTTGCCATAGCCTCACCAGGGGTAGAACATGACCCTCAGAAGGTTCTCCAACTGACGGCACTCGAAAAGCTCGATTCGTTTGTGAGTTATGAATTTCCTCGGTTCAATACTATGGAAAATCGTAAATCACAAACGACACGAGATTTTCAAGTTCCGTCAGTGGGAGCATTTTCTAAAAATCATGTTTTACCATTGGGGAGGCTTTGACACGCTCAAAATTCAACCAAAATGGGGGTTGGCCTGGTTTGGAGGTGTCAGGCCCAGAACGGGCCGAACCTGGCCGAGTTTCCTTCTTTCTCCAACTTGACCCGTGCCATATCCTCACCAGGGGTAGAACATGACCCTCAGAAGGTTCTCCAACTGACGGCACTCGAAAAGCTCGATTCGTTTGTGAGTTTTGAATTTCCTCGGTTTAATACTATAGAAAATCGTAAATCACAAACGACACGAGATTTTCGAGTTCCGTCAGTTGGAGCACTTTCTAAAAATCATGTTTTACCATTGGGGAGGCTTTGACACGCTCAAAGTTCAACCAAAATGGGGGTTGGCCTTGTTTAGAGGTGCCAGGGCCAGAACGGGCCGAACCTGGCCGAGTTCCCTTCTTTCTCCAACATGGCCCTTGCCATAGCCTCACCAGGGGTAAAACATGACCCTCCGAAGGTTCTCCAACTGACGGCACTCGAAAAGCTCGATTCGTTTGTGAGTTATGAATTTCCTCGGTTCAATACTATGGAAAATCGTAAATCACAAACGACACGAGATTTTTAAGTTCCGTCTGTGGGAGCACTTTCTAAAAATCATGTTTTACCATTGGGGAGGCTTTGACACGCTCAAAATTCAACCAAAATGGGGGTTGGCCTTGTTTGGAGGTGCCAGGCCCAGAACGGGCCGAACCTGGCCGAGTTTCCTTCTATCTCCAACTTGGCCCGTGCCATAGCCTCACCAGGGGTAGAACATGACCCTCAGAAGGTTCTCCAACTGACGGCACTTGAAAAGCTCGATTCGTTTGTGAGTTATGAATTTCCTCGGTTTAATACTATGAAAAATCGTAAATCACAAACGACACGAGATTTTTGAGTTCCGTCCGTTGGAGCACTTTCTAAAAATCATGTTTTACCATTGGCGAGGCTTTGACACGCTCAAAGTTCAACCAAAATGGGGGTTGGCCTTGTTTGGAGGTACCAGGGCTAGAACGGGCCGAACCTGGCCGAGTTCCCTTCTTTCTCCAACATGGCCCGTGCCATAGCCTCACCAGGGGTAGAACATGACCCTCAGAAGGTTCTCCAACTGACGGCACTCGAAAAGCTCGATTCGTTTGTGAGTTATGAATTTCCTCGGTTTAATACTATGGAAAATCGTAAATCACAAACGACACGAGATTTTCGAGTTCCGTCAGTTGGAGCACTTTCTAAAAATCATGTTTTACCATTGGGGAGGCTTTGACAAACTCAAAGTTCAACGAAAATGGGGGTTGGCCTTGTTTGGAGGTGCAAGGGCCAGAACGGGCCGAACCTGGCCGAGGTCCCTTCTTTCTCCAACATGGCCCGTGCCATAGCCTCACCAGGGGTAGAACATGACCCTCAGAAGGTTCTCCAACTGACGGCACTCGAAAAGCTCGATTCGTTTGTGAGTTACGAATTTCCTCGGTTTAATACTATGGAAAATCGTAAATTACAAACGACAGGAGATTTTCGAGTTCCGTCAGTTGGAGCACTTTCTAAAAATCATGTTTTACCATTAGGGAGGCTTTGACACGCTCAAAGTTCAACCAAAATGGGGGTTGGCCTTGTTTGGAGGTGCCAGGGCCAGAACGGGCCGAACCTAGCCGAGTTTCGTTCTTTCTCCAACATGGCCCGTGCCATAGCCTCACTAGGGGTAGAACATGACCCTCAGAAGGTTCTCCAACTGACGGCACTCGAAAAGCTCTATTCGTTTGTGAGTTATGAATTTCCTCGGTTCAATACTATGGAAAATCGTAAATCACAAACGACACGAGATTTTCGAGTTCCGTCCGTTGGAGCACTTTCTAAAAATCATGTTTTACCATTGGCGAGGCTTTGACACGCTCAAAGTTCAACCAAAATGGGGGTTGGCCTTGTTTGGAGGTGCCAGACCCAGAACGGGCCGAACCTGGCCGAGTTCCCTTCTTTCTCCAACTTGGCTCGTGCCATAGCCTCACCAGGGGCAGACCATGACCCTCAGAAGGTTCTCCAACTGACGGCACTCGAAAAGCTCGATTCGTTTGTGAGTTATGAATTTCCTCGGTTCAATACTATGGAAAATCGTAAATCACAAACGACACGAGATTTTCAAGTTCCGTCTGTGGGAGCACTTTCTAAAAATCATGTTTTACCATTGGGGAGGCTTTGACACGCTCAAAATTCAACCAAAATGGGGGTTGGCCTTGTTTGGAGGTGCCAGGACCAGAACGGGCCGAACCTGGCCGAGTTCCCTTCTTTCTCCAACATGGCCCTTGCCATAGCCTCACCAGGGGTAGAACATGACCCTCAGAAGGTTCTCCAACTGACGGCACTCGAAAAGCTCGATTCGTTTGTGAGTTATGAATTTCCTCGGTTTAATACTATGGAAAATCGTAAATCACAAACGACACGACATTTTCGAGTTCCGTCAGTTGGAACAATTTCTAAAAATCATGTTTTACCATTGGGGAGGCTTTGACACGCTCAAAGTTCAACCAAAATGGGGGTTGGCCTTGTTTGGAGGTGCCAGGGCCAGAACGGGCCGAACCTGGCCGAGTTCCCTTCTTTCTCCAACATGGCCCTTGCCATAGCCTCACCAGGGGTAAACCATGACCCTCCGAAGGTTCTCCAACTGACGGCACTCGAAAAGCTCGATTCGTTTGTGAGTTATGAATTTCCTCGGTTCAATACTATGGAAAATCGTAAATCACAAATGACACGAGATTTTCAAGTTCCGTCTGTGGGAGCACTTTCTAAAAATCATGTTTTACCATTGGGGAGGCTTTGACACGCTCAAAATTCAACCAAAATGGGGGTTGGCCTTGTTTGGAGGTGCCAGGCCCAGAACGGGCCGAACCTGGCCGAGTTTCCTTCTTTCTCCAACTTGGCCCGTGCCATAGCCTCACCAGGGGTAGAACATGACCCTCAGAAGGTTCTCCAACTGACGGCACTCGAAAAGCTCGATTCGTTTGTGAGTTATGAATTTCCTCGGTTCAATACTATGGAAAATCGTAAATCACAAACGACACGAGATTTTCGAGTTCCGTCCGTTGGAGCACTTTCTAAAAATCATGTTTTACCATTGGCGAGGCTTTGACACGCTCAAAGTTCAACCAAAATGGGGGTTGGCCTTGTTTGGAGGTGCCAGACCCAGAACGGGCCGAACCTGGCCGAGTTTCCTTCTTTCTCCAACTTGGCCCGTGCCATAGCCTCACCAGGGGTAGAACATGACCCTCAGAAGGTTCTCCAACTGACGGCACTCGAAAAGCTCGATTCGTTTGTAAGTTATGAATTTCCTCGGTTTAATACTATGGAAAATCGTAAATCACAAACGACACAAGATTTTCGAGTTCCGTCAGTTGGAGCACTTTCTAAAAATCATGTTTTACCATTGGGGAGGCTTTGACAAGCTCAAAGTTCAACGAAAATGGGGGTTGGCCTTGTTTGGAGGTGCAAGGGCCAGAACGGGACGAACCTGGCCGAGGTCCCTTCTTTCTCCAACATGGCCCGTGCCATAGCCTCACCAGGGGTAGAACATGACCCCCAGAAGGTTCTCCAACTGACGGCACTCGAAAAGCTCGATTCGTTTGTGACTTATGAATTTCCTCGGTTCAATACTATGGAAAATCGTAAATCACAAACGACACGAGATTTTCGAGTTCCGTCAGTTGGTGCAATTTCTAAAAATCATGTTTTACCATTGGGGAGGCTTTGACACGCTCAAAGTTCAACTAAAATGGAGGTTGGCCTTGTTTGGAGGTGCCAGGACCAGAACGGGCCGAACCTGGCCGAGTTCCCTTCTTTCTCCAACATGGCCCTTGCCATAGCCTCACCAGGGGTAGAACATGACCCTTAGAAGGTTCTCCAACTGACGGCACTCGAAAAGCTCGATTCGTTTGTGAGTTATGAATTTCCTCGGTTTAATACTATGGAAAATCGTAAATCACAAACGACACGAGATTTTCGAGTTCCGTCAGTTGGTGCAATTTCTAAAAATCATGTTTTACCATTGGGGAGGCTTTGACACGCTCAAAGTTAAACTAAAATGGAGGTTGGCCTTGTTTGGAGGTGCCAGGACCAGAACGGGCCGAACCTGGCCGAGTTCCCTTCTTTCTCCAACATGGCCCTTGCCATAGCCTCACCAGGGGTAGAACATGACCCTCAGAAGGTTCTCCAACTGACGGCACTCGAAAAGCTCGATTCGTTTGTGAGTTATGAATTTCCTCGGTTTAATACTATGGAAAATCGTAAATCACAAACGACACGACATTTTCGAGTTCCGTCAGTTGGAACAATTTCTAAAAATCATGTTTTACCATTGGGGAGGCTTTGACACGCTCAAAGTTCAACCAAAATGGGGGTTGGCCTTGTTTGGAGGTGCCAGGGCCAGAACGGGCCGAACCTGGCCGAGTTCCCTTCTTTCTCCAACATGGCCCTTGCCATAGCCTCACCAGGGGTAAACCATGACCCTCCGAAGGTTCTCCAACTGACGGCACTCGAAAAGCTCGATTCGTTTGTGAGTTATGAATTTCCTCGGTTCAATACTATGGAAAATCGTAAATCACAAATGACACGAGATTTTCAAGTTCCGTCTGTGGGAGCACTTTCTAAAAATCATGTTTTACCATTGGGGAGGCTTTGACACGCTCAAAATTCAACCAAAATGGGGGTTGGCCTTGTTTGGAGGTGCCAGGCCCAGAACGGGCCGAACCTGGCCGAGTTTCCTTCTTTCTCCAACTTGGCCCGTGCCATAGCCTCACCAGGGGTAGAACATGACCCTCAGAAGGTTCTCCAACTGACGGCACTCGAAAAGCTCGATTCGTTTGTGAGTTATGAATTTCCTCGGTTCAATACTATGGAAAATCGTAAATCACAAACGACACGAGATTTTCGAGTTCCGTCCGTTGGAGCACTTTCTAAAAATCATGTTTTACCATTGGCGAGGCTTTGACACGCTCAAAGTTCAACCAAAATGGGGGTTGGCCTTGTTTGGAGGTGCCAGACCCAGAACGGGCCGAACCTGGCCGAGTTTCCTTCTTTCTCCAACTTGGCCCGTGCCATAGCCTCACCAGGGGTAGAACATGACCCTCAGAAGGTTCTCCAACTGACGGCACTCGAAAAGCTCGATTCGTTTGTAAGTTATGAATTTCCTCGGTTTAATACTATGGAAAATCGTAAATCACAAACGACACAAGATTTTCGAGTTCCGTCAGTTGGAGCACTTTCTAAAAATCATGTTTTACCATTGGGGAGGCTTTGACAAGCTCAAAGTTCAACGAAAATGGGGGTTGGCCTTGTTTGGAGGTGCAAGGGCCAGAACGGGACGAACCTGGCCGAGGTCCCTTCTTTCTCCAACATGGCCCGTGCCATAGCCTCACCAGGGGTAGAACATGACCCCCAGAAGGTTCTCCAACTGACGGCACTCGAAAAGCTCGATTCGTTTGTGACTTATGAATTTCCTCGGTTCAATACTATGGAAAATCGTAAATCACAAACGACACGAGATTTTCGAGTTCCGTCAGTTGGTGCAATTTCTAAAAATCATGTTTTACCATTGGGGAGGCTTTGACACGCTCAAAGTTCAACTAAAATGGAGGTTGGCCTTGTTTGGAGGTGCCAGGACCAGAACGGGCCGAACCTGGCCGAGTTCCCTTCTTTCTCCAACATGGCCCTTGCCATAGCCTCACCAGGGGTAGAACATGACCCTTAGAAGGTTCTCCAACTGACGGCACTCGAAAAGCTCGATTCGTTTGTGAGTTATGAATTTCCTCGGTTTAATACTATGGAAAATCGTAAATCACAAACGACACGAGATTTTCGAGTTCCGTCAGTTGGTGCAATTTCTAAAAATCATGTTTTACCATTGGGGAGGCTTTGACACGCTCAAAGTTAAACTAAAATGGAGGTTGGCCTTGTTTGGAGGTGCCAGGACCAGAACGGGCCGAACCTGGCCGAGTTCCCTTCTTTCTCCAACATGGCCCTTGCCATAGCCTCACCAGGGGTAGAACATGACCCTCAGAAGGTTCTCCAACTGACGGCACTCGAAAAGCTCGATTCGTTTGTGAGTTATGAATTTCCTCGGTTCAATACTATGGAAAATCGTAAATCACAAACGACACGAGATTTTCAAGTTCCGTCAGTGGGAGCACTTTCTAAAAATCATGTTTTACCATTGGGGAGGCTTTGACACGCTCCAAATTCAACCAAAATGGGGGTTGGCCTTGTTTGGAGGTGTCAGGCCCAGAAGGGGCCGAACCTGGCCGAGTTTCCTTCTTTCTCCAACTTGACCCGTGCCATAGCCTCACCAGGGGTAGAACATGACCCTCAGAAGGTTCTCCAACTGACGGCACTCGAAAAGCTCGATTCGTTTGTGAGTTATGAATTTCCTCGGTTTAATACTATGGAAAATCGTAAATCACAAACGACACGAGATTTTCGAGTTCCGTCCGTTGGAGCACTTTCTAAAAATCATGTTTTACCATTGACGAGGCTTTGACACGCTCAAAGTTCAACCAAAATGGGGGTTGGCCTTGTTTGGAGGTACAAGGGCCAGAACGGGCCGAACCTGGCCGAGTTCCCTTCTTTCTCCAACATGGCCCGTGCCATAGCCTCACCAGGGGTAGAACATGACCCTCAGAAGGTTCTCCAACTGACGGCACTCGAAAAGCTCGATTCGTTTGTGAGTTATGAATTTCCTCGGTTTAATACTATGGAAAATCGTAAATCACAAACGACACGAGATTTTCGAGTTCCGTCAGTTGGAGCACTTTCTAAAAATCATGTTTTACCATTGGCGAGGCTTTGACACGCTCAAAGTTCAACCAAAATGGGGGTTGGCCTTGTTTGGAGGTGCCAGGCCCAGAACGGGCCGAACCTGGCCGAGTTCCCTTCTTTCTCCAACTTGGCTCGTGCCATAGCCTCACCAGGGGCAGACCATGACCCTCAGAAGGTTCTCCAACTGACGGCACTCGAAAAGCTCGATTCGTTTGTGAGTTATGAATTTCCTCGGTTGAATACTATGGAAAATCGTAAATCACAAACGACATGAGATTTTCGAGTTCCGTCAGTTGGTGCAATTTCTAAAAATCATGTTTTACCATTGGGGAGGCTTTGACACGCTCAAAGTTCAACTAAAATGGGGGTTGGCCTTGTTTGGAGGTGTCAGGCCCAGAACGGGCCGAACCTGGCCGAGTTTCCTTCTTTCTCCAACTTGGCCCGTGCCATAGCCTCACCAGGGGTAGAACATGACCCTCAGAAGGTTCTCCAACTGACGGCACTCGAAAAGCTCGATTCGTTTGTGAGTTACCAATTTCCTCGGTTTAATACTATGGAAAATCGTAAATTACAAACGACAGGAGATTTTCGAGTCCCGTCAGTTGGAGCACTTTCTAAAAATCATGTTTTACCATTAGGGAGGCTTTGACACGCTCAAAGTTCAACCAAAATGGGGGTTGGCCTTGTTTGGAGGTGCCAGGCCCAGAACGGGCCGAACCTGGCCGAGTTCCCTTCTTTCTCCAACTTGGCTCGTGCCATAGCCTCACCAGGGGCAGACCATGACCCTCAGAAGGTTCTCCAACTGACGGCACTCGAAAAGCTCGATTCGTTTGTGAGTTATGAATTTCCTCGGTTGAATACTATGGAAAATCGTAAATCACAAACGACACGAGATTTTCGAGTTCCGTCAGTTGGTGCAATTTCTAAAAATCATGTTTTACCATTGGGGAGGCTTTGACACGCTCAAAGTTCAACTAAAATGGGGGTTGGCCTTGTTTGGAGGTGTCAGGCCCAGAACGGGCCGAACCTGGCCGAGTTTCCTTCTTTCTCCAACTTGGCCCGTGCCATAGCCTCACCAGGGGTAGAACATGACCCTCAGAAGGTTCTCCAACTGACGGCACTCGAAAAGCTCGATTCGTTTGTGAGTTATGAATTTCCTCGGTTTAATACTATGGAAAATCGTAAATCAGAAACGACACGAGATTTTCGAGTTCCGTCAGTTGGAGCACTTTCTAAAAATCATGTTTTACCATTGGCGAGGCTTTGACACGCTCAAAGTTCAACCAAAATGGGGGTTGGCCTTGTTTGGAGGTGCCAGGCCCAGAACGGGCCGAACCTGGCCGAGTTCCCTTCTTTCTCCAACTTGGCTCGTGCCATAGCCTCACCAGGGGCAGACCATGACCCTCAGAAGGTTCTCCAACTGACGGCACTCGAAAAGCTCGATTCGTTTGTGAGTTATGAATTTCCTCGGTTTAATACTATGGAAAATCGTAAATCACAAACGACACGAGATTTTTGAGTTCCGTCCGTTGGAGCACTTTCTAAAAATCATGTTTTACCATTGGCGAGGCTTTGACACGCTCAAAGTTCAACCAAAATGGGGGTTGGCCTTGTTTGGAGGTACCAGGGCTAGAACGGGCCGAACCTGGCCGAGTTCCCTTCTTTCTCCAACATGGCCCGTGCCATAGCCTCACCAGGGGTAGAACATGACCCTCAGAAGGTTCTCCAACTGACGGCACTCGAAAAGCTCGATTCGTTTGTAAGTTATGAATTTCCTCGGTTTAATACTATGGAAAATCGTAAATCACAAACGACACAAGATTTTCGAGTTCCGTCAGTTGGAGCACTTTCTAAAAATCATGTTTTACCATTGGGGAGGCTTTGACAAGCTCAAAGTTCAACGAAAATGGGGGTTGGCCTTGTTTGGAGGTGCAAGGGCCAGAACGGGACGAACCTGGCCGAGGTCCCTTCTTTCTCCAACATGGCCCGTGCCATAGCCTCACCAGGGGTAGAACATGACCCCCAGAAGGTTCTCCAACTGACGGCACTCGAAAAGCTCGATTCGTTTGTGACTTATGAATTTCCTCGGTTCAATACTATGGAAAATCGTAAATCACAAACGACACGAGATTTTCGAGTTCCGTCAGTTGGTGCAATTTCTAAAAATCATGTTTTACCATTGGGGAGGCTTTGACACGCTCAAAGTTCAACTAAAATGGAGGTTGGCCTTGTTTGGAGGTGCCAGGACCAGAACGGGCCGAACCTGGCCGAGTTCCCTTCTTTCTCCAACATGGCCCTTGCCATAGCCTCACCAGGGGTAGAACATGACCCTCAGAAGGTTCTCCAACTGACGGCACTCGAAAAGCTCGATTCGTTTGTGAGTTATGAATTTCCTCGGTTCAATACTATGGAAAATCGTAAATCACAAACGACACGAGATTTTCAAGTTCCGTCAGTGGGAGAACTTTCTAAAAATCATGTTTTACCATTGGGGAGGCTTTGACACGCTCCAAATTCAACCAAAATGGGGGTTGGCCTTGTTTGGAGGTGTCAGGCCCAGAACGGGCCGAACCTGGCCGAGTTTCCTTCTTTCTCTAACTTGACCCGTGCCATAGCCTCACCAGGGGTAGAACATGACCCTCAGAAGGTTCTCCAACTGACGGCACTCGAAAAGCTCGATTCGTTTGTGAGTTATGAATTTCCTCGTTTTAATACTATGGAAAATCGTAAATCACAAACGACACGAGATTTTCGAGTTCCGTCCGTTGGAGCACTTTCTAAAAATCATGTTTTACCATTGACGAGGCTTTGACACGCTCAAAGTTCAACCAAAATGGGGGTTGGCCTTGTTTGGAGGTACAAGGGCCAGAACGGGCCGAACCTGGCCGAGTTCCCTTCTTTCTCCAACATGGCCCGTGCCATAGCCTCACCAGGGGTAGAACATGACCCTCAGAAGGTTCTCCAACTGACGGCACTCGAAAAGCTCGATTCGTTTGTGAGTTATGAATTTCCTCGGTTTAATACTATGGAAAATCGTAAATCACAAACGACACGAGATTTTCGAGTTCCGTCAGTTGGAGCACTTTCTAAAAATCATGTTTTACCATTGGGGAGGCTTTGACAAGCTCAAAGTTCAACGAAAATGGGGGTTGGCCTTGTTTGGAGGTGCAAGGGCCAGAACGGGCCGAACCTGGCCGAGGTCCCTTCTTTCTCCAACATGGCCCGTGCCATAGCCTCACCAGGGGTAGAACATGACCCTCAGAAGGTTCTCCAACTGACGGCACTCGAAAAGCTCGATTCGTTTGTGAGTTACCAATTTCCTCGGTTTAATACTATGGAAAATCGTAAATTACAAACGACAGGAGATTTTCGAGTCCCGTCAGTTGGAGCACTTTCTAAAAATCATGTTTTACCATTAGGGAGGCTTTGACACGCTCAAAGTTCAACCAAAATGGGGGTTGGCCTTGTTTGGAGGTGCCAGGCCCAGAACGGGCCGAACCTGGCCGAGTTCCCTTCTTTCTCCAACTTGGCTCGTGCCATAGCCTCACCAGGGGCAGACCATGACCCTCAGAAGGTTCTCCAACTGACGGCACTCGAAAAGCTCGATTCGTTTGTGAGTTATGAATTTCCTCGGTTGAATACTATGGAAAATCGTAAATCACAAACGACACGAGATTTTCGAGTTCCGTCAGTTGGTGCAATTTCTAAAAATCATGTTTTACCATTGGGGAGGCTTTGACACGCTCAAAGTTCAACTAAAATGGGGGTTGGCCTTGTTTGGAGGTGTCAGGCCCAGAACGGGCCGAACCTGGCCGAGTTTCCTTCTTTCTCCAACTTGGCCCGTGCCATAGCCTCACCAGGGGTAGAACATGACCCTCAGAAGGTTCTCCAACTGACGGCACTCGAAAAGCTCGATTCGTTTGTGAGTTATGAATTTCCTCGGTTTAATACTATGGAAAATCGTAAATCAGAAACGACACGAGATTTTCGAGTTCCGTCAGTTGGAGCACTTTCTAAAAATCATGTTTTACCATTGGGGAGGCTTTGACACGCTCAAAGTTCAACCAAAATGGGGGTTGGCCTTGTTTGGAGGTGCCAGGCCCAGAACGGGCCGAACCTGGCCGAGGTCCCTTCTTTCTCCAACTTGGCCCGTGCCATAGCCTCACCAGGGGTAGAACATGACCCTCAGAAGGTTGTCCAACTGACGGCACTCGAAAAGCTCGATTCGTTTGTGAGTTACGAATTTCCTCGGTTTAATACTATTGAAAATCGTAAATTACAAACGACAGGAGATTTTCAAGTTCCGTCAGTTGGAGCACTTTCTAAAAATCATGTTTTACCATTGGGGAGGCTTTGACACGCTCAAAGCTCAACCAAAATGGGGGTTGGCCTTGTTTGGAGGTGCCAGGGCCAGAACGGGCCGAACCTGGCCGAGTTCCCTTCTTTCTCCAACATGGCCCGTGCCATAGCCTCACCAGGGGTAGAACATGACCCTCAGAAGGTTCTCCAACTGACGGCACTCGAAAAGCTCGATTCGTTTGTGAGTTATGAATTTCCTCGGTTGAATACTATGGAAAATCGTAAATCACAAACGACACGAGATTTTCGAGTTCCGTCAGTTGGAGCACTTTCTAAAAATCATGTTTTACCATTATGGAGGCTTTGACACGCTCAAAGTTCAACCAAAATGGGGGTTGGCCTTGTTTGGAGGTGCCAGGGCCAGAACGGGCCGAACCTAGCCGAGTTTCCTTCTTTCTCCAACATGGCCCGTGCCATAACCTCACCAGGGGTAGAACATGACCCTCAGAAGGTTCTCCAACTGACGGCACTCGAAAAGCTCGATTCGTTTGTGAGTTATGAATTTCCTCGGTTTAATACTATGGAAAATCGTAAATCACAAACGACACGAGATTTTCGAGTTCCGTCAGTTAGAGCACTTTCTAAAAATCATGTTTTACCATTGAGGAGGCTTTGACACGCTCAAAGTTCAACCAAAATGGGGGTTGGCCTTGTTTGGAGGTGCCAGGGCCAGAACGGGCCGAACCTGGCCGAGTTCCCTTCTTTCTCCAACATGGCCCTTGCCATAGCCTCACCAGGGGTAAAACATGACCCTCCGAAGGTTCTCCAACTGACGGCACTCGAAAAGCTCGATTCGTTTGTGAGTTATGAATTTCCTCGGTTCAATACTATGGAAAATCGTAAATCACAAACGACACGAGATTTTCAAGTTCCGTCCGTGGGAGCACTTTCTAAAAATCATGTTTTACCATTGGGGAGGCTTTGACACGCTCAAAATTCAACCAAAATGGGGGTTGGCCTTGTTTGGAGGTGTCAGGCCCAGAACGGGCCGAACCTGGCCGAGGTCCCTTCTTTCTCCAACATGGCCCGTGCCATAGCCTCACCAGGGGTAGAACATGACCCTCAGAAGGTTGTCCAACTGACGGCACTCGAAAAGCTCGATTCGTTTGTGAGTTACGAATTTCCTCGGTTTAATACTATTGAAAATCGTAAATTACAAACGACAGGAGATTTTCAAGTTCCGTCAGTTGGAGCACTTTCTAAAAATCATGTTTTACCATTGGGGAGGCTTTGACACGCTCAAAGCTCAACCAAAATGGGGGTTGGCCTTGTTTGGAGGTGCCAGGGCCAGAACGGGCCGAACCTGGCCGAGTTCCCTTCTTTCTCCAACATGGCCCGTGCCATAGCCTCACCAGGGGTAGAACATGACCCTCAGAAGGTTCTCCAACTGACGGCACTCGAAAAGCTCGATTCGTTTGTGAGTTATGAATTTCCTCGGTTGAATACTATGGAAAATCGTAAATCACAAACGACACGAGATTTTCGAGTTCCGTCAGTTGGAGCACTTTCTAAAAATCATGTTTTACCATTATGGAGGCTTTGACACGCTCAAAGTTCAACCAAAATGGGGGTTGGCCTTGTTTGGAGGTGCCAGGGCCAGAACGGGCCGAACCTAGCCGAGTTTCCTTCTTTCTCCAACATGGCCCGTGCCATAACCTCACCAGGGGTAGAACATGACCCTCAGAAGGTTCTCCAACTGACGGCACTCGAAAAGCTCGATTCGTTTGTGAGTTATGAATTTCCTCGGTTTAATACTATGGAAAATCGTAAATCACAAACGACACGAGGTTTTCGAGTTCCGTCAGTTAGAGCACTTTCTAAAAATCATGTTTTACCATTGGGGAGGCTTTGACACGCTCAAAGTTCAACCAAAATGGGGGTTGGCCTTGTTTGGAGGTGCCAGGGCCAGAACGGGCCGAACCTGGCCGAGTTCCCTTCTTTCTCCAACATGGCCCTTGCCATAGCCTCACCAGGGATAGAACATGACCCTCAGAAGGTTCTCCAACTGACGGCACTCGAAAAGCTCGATTCGTTTGTGAGTTATGAATTTCCTCGGTTCAATACTATGGAAAATCGTAAATCACAAACGACACGAGATTTTCAAGTTCCGTCTGTGGGAGCACTTTCTAAAAATCATGTTTTACCATTGGGGAGGCTTTGACACGCTCAAAATTCAACCAAAATGGGGGTTGGCCTTGTTTGGAGGTGTCAGGCCCAGAACGGGCCGAACCTGGCCGAGGTCCCTTCTTTCTCCAACATGGCCCGTGCCATAGCCTCACCAGGGGTAGAACATGACCCTCAGAAGGTTGTCCAACTGACGGCACTCGAAAAGCTCGATTCGTTTGTGAGTTACGAATTTCCTCGGTTTAATACTATTGAAAATCGTAAATTACAAACGACAGGAGATTTTCAAGTTCCGTCAGTTGGAGCACTTTCTAAAAATCATGTTTTACCATTGGGGAGGCTTTGACACGCTCAAAGCTCAACCAAAATGGGGGTTGGCCTTGTTTGGAGGTGCCAGGGCCAGAACGGGCCGAACCTGGCCGAGTTCCCTTCTTTCTCCAACATGGCCCGTGCCATAGCCTCACCAGGGGTAGAACATGACCCTCAGAAGGTTCTCCAACTGACGGCACTCGAAAAGCTCGATTCGTTTGTGAGTTATGAATTTCCTCGGTTGAATACTATGGAAAATCGTAAATCACAAACGACACGAGATTTTCGAGTTCCGTCAGTTGGAGCACTTTCTAAAAATCATGTTTTACCATTATGGAGGCTTTGACACGCTCAAAGTTCAACCAAAATGGGGGTTGGCCTTGTTTGGAGGTGCCAGGGCCAGAACGGGCCGAACCTAGCCGAGTTTCCTTCTTTCTCCAACATGGCCCGTGCCATAACCTCACCAGGGGTAGAACATGACCCTCAGAAGGTTCTCCAACTGACGGCACTCGAAAAGCTCGATTCGTTTGTGAGTTATGAATTTCCTCGGTTTAATACTATGGAAAATCGTAAATCACAAACGACACGAGATTTTCGAGTCCCGTCAGTTAGAGCACTTTCTAAAAATCATGTTTTACCATTGAGGAGGCTTTGACACGCTCAAAGTTCAACCAAAATGGGGGTTGGCCTTGTTTGGAGGTGCCAGGGCCAGAACGGGCCGAACCTGGCCGAGTTCCCTTCTTTCTCCAACATGGCCCTTGCCATAGCCTCACCAGGGGTAAAACATGACCCTCCGAAGGTTCTCCAACTGACGGCACTCGAAAAGCTCGATTCGTTTGTGAGTTATGAATTTCCTCGGTTCAATACTATGGAAAATCGTAAATCACAAACGACACGAGATTTTCAAGTTCCGTCCGTGGGAGCACTTTCTAAAAATCATGTTTTACCATTGGGGAGGCTTTGACACGCTCAAAATTCAACCAAAATGGGGGTTGGCCTTGTTTGGAGGTGTCAGGCCCAGAACGGGCCGAACCTGGCCGAGGTCCCTTCTTTCTCCAACATGGCCCGTGCCATAGCCTCACCAGGGGTAGAACATGACCCTCAGAAGGTTGTCCAACTGACGGCACTCGAAAAGCTCGATTCGTTTGTGAGTTACGAATTTCCTCGGTTTAATACTATTGAAAATCGTAAATTACAAACGACAGGAGATTTTCAAGTTCCGTCAGTTGGAGCACTTTCTAAAAATCATGTTTTACCATTGGGGAGGCTTTGACACGCTCAAAGCTCAACCAAAATGGGGGTTGGCCTTGTTTGGAGGTGCCAGGGCCAGAACGGGCCGAACCTGGCCGAGTTCCCTTCTTTCTCCAACATGGCCCGTGCCATAGCCTCACCAGGGGTAGAACATGACCCTCAGAAGGTTCTCCAACTGACGGCACTCGAAAAGCTCGATTCGTTTGTGAGTTATGAATTTCCTCGGTTGAATACTATGGAAAATCGTAAATCACAAACGACACGAGATTTTCGAGTTCCGTCAGTTGGAGCACTTTCTAAAAATCATGTTTTACCATTATGGAGGCTTTGACACGCTCAAAGTTCAACCAAAATGGGGGTTGGCCTTGTTTGGAGGTGCCAGGGCCAGAACGGGCCGAACCTAGCCGAGTTTCCTTCTTTCTCCAACATGGCCCGTGCCATAACCTCACCAGGGGTAGAACATGACCCTCAGAAGGTTCTCCAACTGACGGCACTCGAAAAGCTCGATTCGTTTGTGAGTTATGAATTTCCTCGGTTTAATACTATGGAAAATCGTAAATCACAAACGACACGAGATTTTCGAGTTCCGTCAGTTAGAGCACTTTCTAAAAATCATGTTTTACCATTGGGGAGGCTTTGACACGCTCAAAGTTCAACCAAAATGGGGGTTGGCCTTGTTTGGAGGTGCCAGGGCCAGAACGGGCCGAACCTGGCCGAGTTCCCTTCTTTCTCCAACATGGCCCTTGCCATAGCCTCACCAGGGGTAAAACATGACCCTCCGAAGGTTCTCCAACTGACGGCACTCGAAAAGCTCGATTCGTTTGTGAGTTATGAATTTCCTCGGTTCAATACTATGGAAAATCGTAAATCACAAACGACACGAGATTTTCAAGTTCCGTCTGTGGGAGCACTTTCTAAAAATCATGTTTTACCATTGGGGAGGCTTTGACACGCTCAAAATTCAACCAAAATGGGGGTTGGCCTTGTTTGGAGGTGTCAGGCCCAGAACGGGCCGAACCTGGCCGAGGTCCCTTCTTTCTCCAACATGGCCCGTGCCATAGCCTCACCAGGGGTAGAACATGACCCTCAGAAGGTTCTCCAACTGACGGCACTCGAAAAGCTCGATTCGTTTGTGAGTTACGAATTTCCTCGGTTTAATACTATGGAAAATCGTAAATTACAAACGACAGGAGATTTTCGAGTTCCGTCAGTTGGAGCACTTTCTAAAAATCATGTTTTACCATAAGGGAGGCTTTGACACGCTCAAAGTTCAACCAAAATGGGGGTTGGCCTTGTTTGGAGGTGCCAGGCCCAGAACGGGCCGAACCTGGCCGAGTTCCCTTCTTTCTCCAACTTGGCTCGTGCCATAGCCTCACCAGGGGCAGACCATGACCCTCAGAAGGTTCTCCAACTGACGGCACTCGAAAAGCTCGATTCGTTTGTGAGTTATGAATTTCCTCGTTTTAATACTATGGAAAATCGTAAATCACAAACGACACGAGATTTTCGAATTCCGTCAGTTGGTGCAATTTCTAAAAATCATGTTTTACCATTGGGGAGGCTTTGACACGCTCAAAGTTCAACTAAAATGGAGGTTGGCCTTGTTTGGAGGTGCCAGGACCAGAACGGGCCGAACCTGGCCGAGTTCCCTTCTTTCTCCAACATGGCCCTTGCCATAGCCTCACCAGGGGTAGAACATGACCCTCAGAAGGTTCTCCAACTGACGGCACTCGAAAAGCTCGATTCGTTTGTGAGTTATGAATTTCCTCGGTTTAATACTATCGAAAATCGTAAATCACAAACGACACGAGATTTTCGAGTTCCGTCAGTTAGAGCACTTTCTAAAAATCATGTTTTACCATTGGGGAGGCTTTGACACGCTCAAAGTTCAACCAAAATGGGGGTTGGCCTTGTTTGGAGGTGCCAGGGCCAGAACGGGCCGAACCTGGCCGAGTTCCCTTCTTTCTCCAACATGGCCCTTGCCATAGCCTCACCAGGGGTAAAACATGACCCTCCGAAGGTTCTCCAACTGACGGCACTCGAAAAGCTCGATTCGTTTGTGAGTTATGAATTTCCTCGGTTCAATACTATGGAAAATCGTAAATCACAAACGACACGAGATTTTCAAGTTCCGTCTGTGGGAGCACTTACTAAAAATCATGTTTTACCATTGGGGAGGCTTTGACACGCTCAAAATTCAACCAAAATGGGGGTTGGCCTTGTTTGGAGGTGTCAGGCCCAGAACGGGCCGAACCTGGCCGAGGTCCCTTCTTTCTCCAACATGGCCCGTGCCATAGCCTCACCAGGGGTAGAACATGACCCTCAGAAGGTTCTCCAACTGACGGCACTCGAAAAGCTCGATTCGTTTGTGAGTTACGAATTTCCTCGGTTTAATACTATGGAAAATCGTAAATTACAAACGACAGGAGATTTTCGAGTTCCGTCAGTTGGAGCACTTTCTAAAAATCATGTTTTACCATAAGGGAGGCTTTGACACGCTCAAAGTTCAACCAAAATGGGGGTTGGCCTTGTTTGGAGGTGCCAGGCCCAGAACGGGCCGAACCTGGCCGAGTTCCCTTCTTTCTCCAACTTGGCTCGTGCCATAGCCTCACCAGGGGCAGACCATGACCCTCAGAAGGTTCTCCAACTGACGGCACTCGAAAAGCTCGATTCGTTTGTGAGTTATGAATTTCCTCGTTTTAATACTATGGAAAATCGTAAATCACAAACGACACGAGATTTTCGAATTCCGTCAGTTGGTGCAATTTCTAAAAATCATGTTTTACCATTGGGGAGGCTTTGACACGCTCAAAGTTCAACTAAAATGGAGGTTGGCCTTGTTTGGAGGTGCCAGGACCAGAACGGGCCGAACCTGGCCGAGTTCCCTTCTTTCTCCAACATGGCCCTTGCCATAGCCTCACCAGGGGTAGAACATGACCCTCAGAAGGTTCTCCAACTGACGGCACTCGAAAAGCTCGATTCGTTTGTGAGTTATGAATTTCCTCGGTTCAATACTATGGAAAATCGTAAATCACAAACGACACGAGATTTTCAAGTTCCGTCAGTGGGAGAACTTTCTAAAAATCATGTTTTACCATTGGGGAGGCTTTGACAAGCTCAAAGTTCAACGAAAATGGGGGTTGGCCTTGTTTGGACGCAAGGGCCAGAACGGGCCGAACCTGGCCGAGGTCCCTTCTTTCTCCAACATGGCCCGTGCCATAGCCTCACCAGGGGTAGAACATGACCCTCAGAAGGTTCTCCAACTGACGGCACTCGACAAGCTCGATTCGTTTGTGAGTTATGAATTTCCTCGGTTTAATACTATGGAAAATCGTAAATCACAAACGACACGAAATTTTCGAGTTCCGTCAGTTGGAGCACTTTCTAAAAATCATGTTTTACCATTGGGGAGGCTTTGACACGCTCAAAGCTCAACCAAAATGGGGGTTGGCCATGTTTGGAGGTGCCAGGGCCAGAACGGGCCGAACCTGGCCGAGTTCCCTTCTTTCTCCAACATGGCCCGTGCCATAGCCTCACCAGGGGTAGAACATGACCCTCAGAAGGTTCTCCAACTGACGGCACTCGAAAAGCTCGATTCGTTTGTAAGTTATGAATTTCCTCGGTTGAATACTATGGAAAATCGTAAATCACAAACGACACGAGATTTTCGAGTTCCGTCAGTTGGAGCACTTTCTAAAAATCATGTTTTACCATTATGGAGGCTTTGACACGCTCAAAGTTCAACCAAAATGGGGGTTGGCCTTGTTTGGAGGAGCCAGGGCCAGAACGGGCCGAACCTAGCCGAGTTTCCTTCTTTCTCCAACATGGCCCGTGCCATAGCCTCACCAGGGGTAGAACATGACCCTCAGAAGGTTCTCCAACTGACGGCACTCGAAAAGCTCGATTCGTTTGTGAGTTATGAATTTCCTCGGTTTAATACTATGGAAAATCGTAAATCACAAACGACACGAGATTTTCGAGTTCCGTCAGTTAGAGCACTTTCTAAAAATCATGTTTTACCATTGGGGAGGCTTTGACACGCTCAAAGTTCAACCAAAATGGGGGTTGGCCTTGTTTGGAGGTGCCAGGGCCAGAACGGGCCGAACCTGGCCGAGTTCCCTTCTTTCTCCAACATGGCCCTTGCCATAGCCTCACCAGGGGTAAAACATGACCCTCCGAAGGTTCTCCAACTGACGGCACTCGAAAAGCTCGATTCGTTTGTGAGTTATGAATTTCCTCGGTTCAATACTATGGAAAATCGTAAATCACAAACGACACGAGATTTTCAAGTTCCGTCTGTGGGAGCACTTTCTAAAAATCATGTTTTACCATTGGGGAGGCTTTGACACGCTCAAAATTCAACCAAAATGGGGGTTGGCCTTGTTTGGAGGTGTCAGGCCCAGAACGGGCCGAACCTGGCCGAGGTCCCTTCTTTCTCCAACATGGCCCGTGCCATAGCCTCACCAGGGGTAGAACATGACCCTCAGAAGGTTCTCCAACTGACGGCACTCGAAAAGCTCGATTCGTTTGTGAGTTACGAATTTCCTCGGTTTAATACTATGGAAAATCGTAAATTACAAACGACAGGAGATTTTCGAGTTCCGTCAGTTGGAGCACTTTCTAAAAATCATGTTTTACCATAAGGGAGGCTTTGACACGCTCAAAGTTCAACCAAAATGGGGGTTGGCCTTGTTTGGAGGTGCCAGGCCCAGAACGGGCCGAACCTGGCCGAGTTCCCTTCTTTCTCCAACTTGGCTCGAGCCATAGCCTCACCAGGGGCAGACCATGACCCTCAGAAGGTTCTCCAACTGACGGCACTCGAAAAGCTCGATTCGTTTGTGAGTTATGAATTTCCTCGGTTTAATACTATGGAAAATCGTAAATCACAAACGACACGAGATTTTCGAATTCCGTCAGTTGGTACAATTTCTAAAAATCATGTTTTACCATTGGGGAGGCTTTGACAGGCTCAAAGTTCAACTAAAATGGAGGTTGGCCTTGTTTGGAGGTGCCAGGACCAGAACGGGCCGAACCTGGCCGAGTTCCCTTCTTTCTCCAACATGGCCCTTGCCATAGCCTCACCAGGGGTAGAACATGACCCTCAGAAGGTTCTCCAAATGACGGCACTCGAAAAGCTCGATTCGTTTGTGAGTTATGAATTTCCTCGGTTCAATACTATGGAAAATCGTAAATCACAAACGACACGAGATTTTCAAGTTCCGTCTGTGGGAGCACTTTCTAAAAATCATGTTTTACCATTGGGGAGGCTTTGACACGCTCAAAATTCAACCAAAATGGGGGTTGGCCTTGTTTGGAGGTGTCAGGCCCAGAACGGGCCGAACCTGGCCGAGGTCCCTTCTTTCTCCAACATGGCCCGTGCCATAGCCTCACCAGGGGTAGAACATGACCCTCAGAAGGTTCTCCAACTGACGGCACTCGAAAAGCTCGATTCGTTTGTGAGTTACGAATTTCCTCGGTTTAATACTATGGAAAATCGTAAATTACAAACGACAGGAGATTTTCGAGTTCCGTCAGTTGGAGCACTTTCTAAAAATCATGTTTTACCATTGGGGAGGCTTTGACACGCTCAAAGCTCAACCAAAATGGGGGTTGGCCTTGTTTGGAGGTGCCAGGGCCAGAACGGGCCGAACCTGGCCGAGTTCCCTTCTTTCTCCAACATGGCCCGTGCCATAGCCTCACCAGGGGTAGAACATGACCCTCAGAAGGTTCTCCAACTGACGGCACTCGAAAAGCTCGATTCGTTTGTAAGTTATGAATTTCCTCGGTTGAATACTATGGAAAATCGTAAATCACAAACGACACGAGATTTTCGAGTTCCGTCAGTTGGAGCACTTTCTAAAAATCATGTTTTACCATTATGGAGGCTTTGACACGCTCAAAGTTCAACCAAAATGGGGGTTGGCCTTGTTTGGAGGAGCCAGGGCCAGAACGGGCCGAACCTAGCCGAGTTTCCTTCTTTCTCCAACATGGCCCGTGCCATAGCCTCACCAGGGGTAGAACATGACCCTCAGAAGGTTCTCCAACTGACGGCACTCGAAAAGCTCGATTCGTTTGTGAGTTATGAATTTCCTCGGTTTAATACTATGGAAAATCGTAAATCACAAACGACACGAGATTTTCGAGTTCCGTCAGTTAGAGCACTTTCTAAAAATCATGTTTTACCATTGGGGAGGCTTTGACACGCTCAAAGTTCAACCAAAATGGGGGTTGGCCTTGTTTGGAGGTGCCAGGGCCAGAACGGGCCGAACCTGGCCGAGTTCCCTTCTTTCTCCAACATGGCCCTTGCCATAGCCTCACCAGGGGTAAAACATGACCCTCCGAAGGTTCTCCAACTGACGGCACTCGAAAAGCTCGATTCGTTTGTGAGTTATGAATTTCCTCGGTTCAATACTATGGAAAATCGTAAATCACAAACGACACGAGATTTTCAAGTTACGTCTGTGGGAGCACTTTCTAAAAATCATGTTTTACCATTGGGGAGGCTTTGACACGCTCAAAATTCAACCAAAATGGGGGTTGGCCTTGTTTGGAGGTGTCAGGCCCAGAACGGGCCGAACCTGGCCGAGGTCCCTTCTTTCTCCAACATGGCCCGTGCCATAGCCTCACCAGGGGTAGAACATGACCCTCAGAAGGTTCTCCAACTGACGGCACTCGAAAAGCTCGATTCGTTTGTGAGTTACGAATTTCCTCGGTTTAATACTATGGAAAATCGTAAATTACAAACGACAGGAGATTTTCGAGTTCCGTCAGTTGGAGCACTTTCTAAAAATCATGTTTTACCATAAGGGAGGCTTTGACACGCTCAAAGTTCAACCAAAATGGGGGTTGGCCTTGTTTGGAGGTGCCAGGCCCAGAACGGGCCGAACCTGGCCGAGTTCCCTTCTTTCTCCAACTTGGCTCGTGCCATAGTCTCACCAGGGGCAGACCATGACCCTCAGAAGGTTCTCCAACTGACGGCACTCGAAAAGCTCGATTCGTTTGTGAGTTATGAATTTCCTCGGTTTAATACTATGGAAAATCGTAAATCACAAACGACACGAGATTTTCGAATTCCGTCAGTTGGTACAATTTCTAAAAATCATGTTTTACCATTGGGGAGGCTTTGACAGGCTCAAAGTTCAACTAAAATGGAGGTTGGCCTTGTTTGGAGGTGCCAGGACCAGAACGGGCCGAACCTGGCCGAGTTCCCTTCTTTCTCCAACATGGCCCTTGCCATAGCCTCACCAGGGGTAGAACATGACCCTCAGAAGGTTCTCCAAATGACGGCACTCGAAAAGCTCGATTCGTTTGTGAGTTATGAATTTCCTCGGTTCAATACTATGGAAAATCGTAAATCACAAACGACACGAGATTTTCAAGTTCCGTCTGTGGGAGCACTTTCTAAAAATCATGTTTTACCATTGGGGAGGCTTTGACACGCTCAAAATTCAACCAAAATGGGGGTTGGCCTTGTTTGGAGGTGTCAGGCCCAGAACGGGCCGAACCTGGCCGAGGTCCCTTCTTTCTCCAACATGGCCCGTGCCATAGCCTCACCAGGGGTAGAACATGACCCTCAGAAGGTTCTCCAACTGACGGCACTCGAAAAGCTCGATTCGTTTGTGAGTTACGAATTTCCTCGGCTTAATACTATGGAAAATCGTAAATTACAAACGACAGGAGATTTTCGAGTTCCGTCAGTTGGAGCACTTTCTAAAAATCATGTTTTACCATTGGGGAGGCTTTGACACGCTCAAAGCTCAACCAAAATGGGGGTTGGCCTTGTTTGGAGGTGCCAGGGCCAGAACGGGCCGAACCTGGCCGAGTTCCCTTCTTTCTCCAACATGGCCCGTGCCATAGCCTCACCAGGGGTAGAACATGACCCTCAGAAGGTTCTCCAACTGACGGCACTCGAAAAGCTCGATTCGTTTGTAAGTTATGAATTTCCTCGGTTGAATACTATGGAAAATCGTAAATCACAAACGACACGAGATTTTCGAGTTCCGTCAGTTGGAGTACTTTCTAAAAATCATGTTTTACCATTATGGAGGCTTTGACACGCTCAAAGTTCAACCAAAATGGGGGTTGGCCTTGTTTGGAGGAGCCAGGGCCAGAACGGGCCGAACCTAGCCGAGTTTCCTTCTTTCTCCAACATGGCCCGTGCCATAGCCTCACCAGGGGTAGAACATGACCCTCAGAAGGTTCTCCAACTGACGGCACTCGAAAAGCTCGATTCGTTTGTGAGTTATGAATTTCCTCGGTTTAATACTATGGAAAATCGTAAATCACAAACGACACGAGATTTTCGAGTTCCGTCAGTTAGAGCACTTTCTAAAAATCATGTTTTACCATTGGGGAGGCTTTGACACGCTCAAAGTTCAACCAAAATGGGGGTTGGCCTTGTTTGGAGGTGTCAGGCCCAGAACGGGCCGAACCTGGCCGAGGTCCCTTCTTTCTCCAACATGGCCCGTGCCATAGCCTCACCAGGGGTAGAACATGACCCTCAGAAGGTTCTCCAACTGACGGCACTCGAAAAGCTCGATTCGTTTGTGAGTTACGAATTTCCTCGGTTTAATACTATGGAAAATCGTAAATTACAAACGACAGGAGATTTTCGAGTTCCGTCAGTTGGAGCACTTTCTAAAAATCATGTTTTACCATAAGGGAGGCTTTGACACGCTCAAAGTTCAACCAAAATGGGGGTTGGCCTTGTTTGGAGGTGCCAGGCCCAGAACGGGCCGAACCTGGCCGAGTTCCCTTCTTTCTCCAACTTGGCTCGTGCCATAGCCTCACCAGGGGCAGACCATGACCCTCAGAAGGTTCTCCAACTGACGGCACTCGAAAAGCTCGATTCGTTTGTGAGTTATGAATTTCCTCGGTTTAATACTATGGAAAATCGTAAATCACAAACGACACGAGATTTTCGAATTCCGTCAGTTGGTACAATTTCTAAAAATCATGTTTTACCATTGGGGAGGCTTTGACAGGCTCAAAGTTCAACTAAAATGGAGGTTGGCCTTGTTTGGAGGTGCCAGGACCAGAACGGGCCGAACCTGGCCGAGTTCCCTTCTTTCTCCAACATGGCCCTTGCCATAGCCTCACCAGGGGTAGAACATGACCCTCAGAAGGTTCTCCAAATGACGGCACTCGAAAAGCTCGATTCGTTTGTGAGTTATGAATTTCCTCGGTTCAATACTATGGAAAATCGTAAATCACAAACGACACGAGATTTTCAAGTTCCGTCTGTGGGAGCACTTTCTAAAAATCATGTTTTACCATTGGGGAGGCTTTGACACGCTCAAAATTCAACCAAAATGGGGGTTGGCCTTGTTTGGAGGTGTCAGGCCCAGAACGGGCCGAACCTGGCCGAGGTCCCTTCTTTCTCCAACATGGCCCGTGCCATAGCCTCACCAGGGGTAGAACATGACCCTCAGAAGGTTGTCCAACTGACGGCACTCGAAAAGCTCGATTCGTTTGTGAGTTACGAATTTCCTCGGTTTAATACTATGGAAAATCGTAAATTACAAACGACAGGAGATTTTCGAGTTCCGTCAGTTGGAGCACTTTCTAAAAATCATGTTTTACCATTGGGGAGGCTTTGACACGCTCAAAGCTCAACCAAAATGGGGGTTGGCCTTGTTTGGAGGTGCCAGGGCCAGAACGGGCCGAACCTGGCCGAGTTCCCTTCTTTCTCCAACATGGCCCGTGCCATAGCCTCACCAGGGGTAGAACATGACCCTCAGAAGGTTCTCCAACTGACGGCACTCGAAAAGCTCGATTCGTTTGTGAGTTATGAATTTCCTCGGTTGAATACTATGGAAAATCGTAAATCACAAACGACACGAGATTTTCGAGTTCCGTCAGTTGGAGCACTTTCTAAAAATCATGTTTTACCATTATGGAGGCTTTGACACGCTCAAAGTTCAACCAAAATGGGGGTTGGCCTTGTTTGGAGGTGCCAGGGCCAGAACGGGCCGAACCTAGCCGAGTTTCCTTCTTTCTCCAACATGGCCCGTGCCATAGCCTCACCAGGGGTAGAACATGACCCTCAGAAGGTTCTCCAACTGACGGCACTCGAAAAGCTCGATTCGTTTGTGAGTTATGAATTTCCTCGGTTTAATACTATGGAAAATCGTAAATCACAAACGACACGAGATTTTCGAGTTCCGTCAGTTAGAGCACTTTCTAAAAATCATGTTTTACCATTGGGGAGGCTTTGACACGCTCAAAGTTCAACCAAAATGGGGGTTGGCCTTGTTTGGAGGTGCCAGGGCCAGAACGGGCCGAACCTGGCCGAGTTCCCTTCTTTCTCCAACATGGCCCTTGCCATAGCCTCACCAGGGGTAGAACATGACCCTCAGAAGGTTCTCCAACTGACGGCACTCGAAAAGCTCGATTCGTTTGTGAGTTATGAATTTCCTCGGTTTAATACTATGGAAAATCGTAAATTACAAACGACAGGAGATTTTCGAGTTCCGTCAGTTGGAGCACTTTCTAAAAATCATGTTTTACCATAAGGGAGGCTTTGACACGCTCAAAGTTCAACCAAAATGGGGGTTGGCCTTGTTTGGAGGTGCCAGGCCCAGAACGGGCCGAACCTGGCCGAGTTCCCTTCTTTCTCCAACTTGGCTCGTGCCATAGCCTCACCAGGGGCAGACCATGACCCTCAGAAGGTTCTCCAACTGACGGCACTCGAAAAGCTCGATTCGTTTGTGAGTTATGAATTTCCTCGGTTGAATACTATGGAAAATCGTAAATCACAAACGACACGAGATTTTCGAGTTCCGTCAGTTGGAGCACTTTCTAAAAATCATGTTTTACCATTATGGAGGCTTTGACACGCTCAAAGTTCAACCAAAATGGGGGTTGGCCTTGTTTGGAGGAGCCAGGGCCAGAACGGGCCGAACCTAGCCGAGTTTCCTTCTTTCTCCAACATGGCCCGTGCCATAGCCTCACCAGGGGTAGAACATGACCCTCAGAAGGTTCTCCAACTGACGGCACTCGAAAAGCTCGATTCGTTTGTGAGTTATGAATTTCCTCGGTTTAATACTATGGAAAATCGTAAATCACAAACGACACGAGATTTTCGAGTTCCGTCAGTTAGAGCACTTTCTAAAAATCATGTTTTACCATTGGGGAGGCTTTGACACGCTCAAAGTTCAACCAAAATGGGGGTTGGCCTTGTTTGGAGGAGCCAGGGCCAGAACGGGCCGAACCTGGCCGAGTTCCCTTCTTTCTCCAACATGGCCCTTGCCATAGCCTCACCAGGGGTAAAACATGACCGTCCGAAGGTTCTCCAACTGACGGCACTCGAAAAGCTCGATTCGTTTGTGAGTTATGAATTTCCTCGGTTCAATACTATGGAAAATCGTAAATCACAAACGACACGAGATTTTCAAGTTCCGTCTGTGGGAGCACTTTCTAAAAATTATGTTTTACCATTGGGGAGGCTTTGACACGCTCAAAATTCAACCAAAATGGGGGTTGGCCTTGTTTGGAGGTGTCAGGCCCATAACGGGCCGAACCTGGCCGAGGTCCCTTCTTTCTCCAACATGGCCCGTGCCATAGCCTCACCAGGGGTAGAACATGACCCTCAGAAGGTTCTCCAACTGACGGCACTCGAAAAGCTCGATTCGTTTGTGAGTTACGAATTTCCTCGGTTTAATACTATGGAAAATCGTAAATTACAAACGACAGGAGATTTTCGAGTTCCGTCAGTTGGAGCACTTTCTAAAAATCATGTTTTACCATAAGGGAGGCTTTGACACGCTCAAAGTTCAACCAAAATGGGGGTTGGCCTTGTTTGGAGGTGCCAGGCCCAGAACGGGCCGAACCTGGCCGAGTTCCCTTCTTTCTCCAACTTGGCTCGTGCCATAGCCTCACCAGGGGCAGACCATGACCCTCAGAAGGTTCTCCAACTGACGGCACTCGAAAAGCTCGATTCGTTTGTGAGTTATGAATTTCCTCGGTTGAATACTATGGAAAATCGTAAATCACAAACGACACGAGATTTTCGAGTTCCGTCAGATGGAGCACTTTCTAAAAATCATGTTTTACCATTATGGAGGCTTTGACACGCTCAAAGTTCAACCAAAATGGGGGTTGGCCTTGTTTGGAGGAGCCAGGGCCAGAACGGGCCGAACCTAGCCGAGTTTCCTTCTTTCTCCAACATGGCCCGTGCCATAGCCTCACCAGGGGTAGAACATGACCCTCAGAAGGTTCTCCAACTGACGGCACTCGAAAAGCTCGATTCGTTTGTGAGTTATGAATTTCCTCGGTTTAATACTATGGAAAATCGTAAATCACAAACGACACGAGATTTTCGAGTTCCGTCAGTTAGAGCACTTTCTAAAAATCATGTTTTACCATTGGGGAGGCTTTGACACGCTCAAAGTTCAACCAAAATGGGGGTTGGCCTTGTTTGGAGGTGCCAGGGCCAGAACGGGCCGAACCTGGCCGAGTTCCCTTCTTTCTCCAACATGGCCCTTGCCATAGCCTCACCAGGGGTAAAACATGACCGTCCGAAGGTTCTCCAACTGACGGCACTCGAAAAGCTCGATTCGTTTGTGAGTTATGAATTTCCTCGGTTCAATACTATGGAAAATCGTAAATCACAAACGACACGAGATTTTCAAGTTCCGTCTGTGGGAGCACTTTCTAAAAATTATGTTTTACCATTGGGGAGGCTTTGACACGCTCAAAATTCAACCAAAATGGGGGTTGGCCTTGTTTGGAGGTGTCAGGCCCATAACGGGCCGAACCTGGCCGAGGTCCCTTCTTTCTCCAACATGGCCCGTGCCATAGCCTCACCAGGGGTAGAACATGACCCTCAGAAGGTTCTCCAACTGACGGCACTCGAAAAGCTCGATTCGTTTGTGAGTTACGAATTTCCTCGGTTTAATACTATGGAAAATCGTAAATTACAAACGACAGGAGATTTTCGAGTTCCGTCAGTTGGAGCACTTTCTAAAAATCATGTTTTACCATAAGGGAGGCTTTGACACGCTCAAAGTTCAACCAAAATGGGGGTTGGCCTTGTTTGGAGGTGCCAGGCCCAGAACGGGCCGAACCTGGCCGAGTTCCCTTCTTTCTCCAACTTGGCTCGTGCCATAGCCTCACCAGGGGCAGACCATGACCCTCAGAAGGTTCTCCAACTGACGGCACTCGAAAAGCTCGATTCGTTTGTGAGTTATGAATTTCCTCGGTTGAATACTATGGAAAATCGTAAATCACAAACGACACGAGATTTTCGAGTTCCGTCAGTTGGAGCACTTTCTAAAAATCATGTTTTACCATTATGGAGGCTTTGACACGCTCAAAGTTCAACCAAAATGGGGGTTGGCCTTGTTTGGAGGAGCCAGGGCCAGAACGGGCCGAACCTAGCCGAGTTTCCTTCTTTCTCCAACATGGCCCGTGCCATAGCCTCACCAGGGGTAGAACATGACCCTCAGAAGGTTCTCCAACTGACGGCACTCGAAAAGCTCGATTCGTTTGTGAGTTATGAATTTCCTCGGTTTAATACTATGGAAAATCGTAAATCACAAACGACACGAGATTTTCGAGTTCCGTCAGTTAGAGCACTTTCTAAAAATCATGTTTTACCATTGGGGAGGCTTTGACACGCTCAAAGTTCAACCAAAATGGGGGTTGGCCTTGTTTGGAGGAGCCAGGGCCAGAACGGGCCGAACCTGGCCGAGTTCCCTTCTTTCTCCAACATGGCCCTTGCCATAGCCTCACCAGGGGTAAAACATGACCGTCCGAAGGTTCTCCAACTGACGGCACTCGAAAAGCTCGATTCGTTTGTGAGTTATGAATTTCCTCGGTTCAATACTATGGAAAATCGTAAATCACAAACGACACGAGATTTTCAAGTTCCGTCTGTGGGAGCACTTTCTAAAAATTATGTTTTACCATTGGGGAGGCTTTGACACGCTCAAAATTCAACCAAAATGGGGGTTGGCCTTGTTTGGAGGTGTCAGGCCCATAACGGGCCGAACCTGGCCGAGGTCCCTTCTTTCTCCAACATGGCCCGTGCCATAGCCTCACCAGGGGTAGAACATGACCCTCAGAAGGTTCTCCAACTGACGGCACTCGAAAAGCTCGATTCGTTTGTGAGTTACGAATTTCCTCGGTTTAATACTATGGAAAATCGTAAATTACAAACGACAGGAGATTTTCGAGTTCCGTCAGTTGGAGCACTTTCTAAAAATCATGTTTTACCATAAGGGAGGCTTTGACACGCTCAAAGTTCAACCAAAATGGGGGTTGGCCTTGTTTGGAGGTGCCAGGCCCAGAACGGGCCGAACCTGGCCGAGTTCCCTTCTTTCTCCAACTTGGCTCGTGCCATAGCCTCACCAGGGGCAGACCATGACCCTCAGAAGGTTCTCCAACTGACGGCACTCGAAAAGCTCGATTCGTTTGTGAGTTATGAATTTCCTCGGTTGAATACTATGGAAAATCGTAAATCACAAACGACACGAGATTTTCGAGTTCCGTCAGATGGAGCACTTTCTAAAAATCATGTTTTACCATTATGGAGGCTTTGACACGCTCAAAGTTCAACCAAAATGGGGGTTGGCCTTGTTTGGAGGAGCCAGGGCCAGAACGGGCCGAACCTAGCCGAGTTTCCTTCTTTCTCCAACATGGCCCGTGCCATAGCCTCACCAGGGGTAGAACATGACCCTCAGAAGGTTCTCCAACTGACGGCACTCGAAAAGCTCGATTCGTTTGTGAGTTATGAATTTCCTCGGTTTAATACTATGGAAAATCGTAAATCACAAACGACACGAGATTTTCGAGTTCCGTCAGTTAGAGCACTTTCTAAAAATCATGTTTTACCATTGGGGAGGCTTTGACACGCTCAAAGTTCAACCAAAATGGGGGTTGGCCTTGTTTGGAGGTGCCAGGGCCAGAACGGGCCGAACCTGGCCGAGTTCCCTTCTTTCTCCAACATGGCCCTTGCCATAGCCTCACCAGGGGTAAAACATGACCGTCCGAAGGTTCTCCAACTGACGGCACTCGAAAAGCTCGATTCGTTTGTGAGTTATGAATTTCCTCGGTTCAATACTATGGAAAATCGTAAATCACAAACGACACGAGATTTTCAAGTTCCGTCTGTGGGAGCACTTTCTAAAAATTATGTTTTACCATTGGGGAGGCTTTGACACGCTCAAAATTCAACCAAAATGGGGGTTGGCCTTGTTTGGAGGTGTCAGGCCCATAACGGGCCGAACCTGGCCGAGGTCCCTTCTTTCTCCAACATGGCCCGTGCCATAGCCTCACCAGGGGTAGAACATGACCCTCAGAAGGTTCTCCAACTGACGGCACTCGAAAAGCTCGATTCGTTTGTGAGTTACGAATTTCCTCGGTTTAATACTATGGAAAATCGTAAATTACAAACGACAGGAGATTTTCGAGTTCCGTCAGTTGGAGCACTTTCTAAAAATCATGTTTTACCATAAGGGAGGCTTTGACACGCTCAAAGTTCAACCAAAATGGGGGTTGGCCTTGTTTGGAGGTGCCAGGCCCAGAACGGGCCGAACCTGGCCGAGTTCCCTTCTTTCTCCAACTTGGCTCGTGCCATAGCCTCACCAGGGGCAGACCATGACCCTCAGAAGGTTCTCCAACTGACGGCACTCGAAAAGCTCGATTCGTTTGTGAGTTATGAATTTCCTCGGTTGAATACTATGGAAAATCGTAAATCACAAACGACACGAGATTTTCGAGTTCCGTCAGTTGGAGCACTTTCTAAAAATCATGTTTTACCATTATGGAGGCTTTGACACGCTCAAAGTTCAACCAAAATGGGGGTTGGCCTTGTTTGGAGGAGCCAGGGCCAGAACGGGCCGAACCTAGCCGAGTTTCCTTCTTTCTCCAACATGGCCCGTGCCATAGCCTCATCAGGGGTAGAACATGACCCTCAGAAGGTTCTCCAACTGACGGCACTCGAAAAGCTCGATTCGTTTGTGAGTTATGAATTTCCTCGGTTTAATACTATGGAAAATCGTAAATCACAAACGACACGAGATTTTCGAGTTCCGTCAGTTAGAGCACTTTCTAAAAATCATGTTTTACCATTGGGGAGGCTTTGACACGCTCAAAGTTCAACCAAAATGGGGGTTGGCCTTGTTTGGAGGTGCCAGGGCCAGAACGGGCCGAACCTGGCCGAGTTCCCTTCTTTCTCCAACATGGCCCTTGCCATAGCCTCACCAGGGGTAAAACATGACCGTCCGAAGGTTCTCCAACTGACGGCACTCGAAAAGCTCGATTCGTTTGTGAGTTATGAATTTCCTCGGTTCAATACTATGGAAAATCGTAAATCACAAACGACACGAGATTTTCAAGTTCCGTCTGTGGGAGCACTTTCTAAAAATTATGTATTACCATTGGGGAGGCTTTGACACGCTCAAAATTCAACCAAAATGGGGGTTGGCCTTGTTTGGAGGTGTCAGGCCCATAACGGGCCGAACCTGGCCGAGGTCCCTTCTTTCTCCAACATGGCCCGTGCCATAGCCTCACCAGGGGTAGAACATGACCCTCAGAAGGTTCTCCAACTGACGGCACTCGAAAAGCTCGATTCGTTTGTGAGTTACGAATTTCCTCGGTTTAATACTATGGAAAATCGTAAATTACAAACGACAGGAGATTTTCGAGTTCCGTCAGTTGGAGCACTTTCTAAAAATCATGTTTTACCATAAGGGAGGCTTTGACACGCTCAAAGTTCAACCAAAATGGGGGTTGGCCTTGTTTGGAGGTGCCAGGCCCAGAACGGGCCGAACCTGGCCGAGTTCCCTTCTTTCTCCAACTTGGCTCGTGCCATAGCCTCACCAGGGGCAGACCATGACCCTCAGAAGGTTCTCCAACTGACGGCACTCGAAAAGCTCGATTCGTTTGTGAGTTATGAATTTCCTCGGTTGAATACTATGGAAAATCGTAAATCACAAACGACACGAGATTTTCGAGTTCCGTCAGTTGGAGCACTTTCTAAAAATCATGTTTTACCATTATGGAGGCTTTGACACGCTCAAAGTTCAACCAAAATGGGGGTTGGCCTTGTTTGGAGGAGCCAGGGCCAGAACGGGCCGAACCTAGCCGAGTTTCCTTCTTTCTCCAACATGGCCCGTGCCATAGCCTCACCAGGGGTAGAACATGACCCTCAGAAGGTTCTCCAACTGACGGCACTCGAAAAGCTCGATTCGTTTGTGAGTTATGAATTTCCTCGGTTTAATACTATGGAAAATCGTAAATCACAAACGACACGAGATTTTCGAGTTCCGTCAGTTAGAGCACTTTCTAAAAATCATGTTTTACCATTGGGGAGGCTTTGACACGCTCAAAGTTCAACCAAAATGGGGGTTGGCCTTGTTTGGAGGTGCCAGGGCCAGAACGGGCCGAACCTGGCCGAGTTCCCTTCTTTCTCCAACATGGCCCTTGCCATAGCCTCACCAGGGGTAAAACATGACCGTCCGAAGGTTCTCCAACTGACGGCACTCGAAAAGCTCGATTCGTTTGTGAGTTATGAATTTCCTCGGTTCAATACTATGGAAAATCGTAAATCACAAACGACACGAGATTTTCAAGTTCCGTCTGTGGGAGCACTTTCTAAAAATCATGTTTTACCATTGGGGAGGCTTTGACACGCTCAAAATTCAACCAAAATGGGGGTTGGCCTTGTTTGGAGGTGTCAGGCCCAGAACGGGCCGAACCTGGCCGAGGTCCCTTCTTTCTCCAACATGGCCCGTGCCATAGCCTCACCAGGGGTAGAACATGACCCTCAGAAGGTTCTCCAACTGACGGCACTCGAAAAGCTCGATTCGTTTGTGAGTTATGAATTTCCTCGGTTCAATACTATGGAAAATCGTAAATCACAAACGACACGAGATTTTCAAGTTCCGTCAGTGGGAGAACTTTCTAAAAATCATGTTTTACCATTGGGGAGGCTTTGACAAGCTCAAAGTTCAACGAAAATGGGGGTTGGCCTTGTTTGGACGCAAGGGCCAGAACGGGCCGAACCAGGCCGAGGTCCCTTCTTTCTCCAACATGGCCCGTGCCATAGCCTCACCAGGGGTAGAACATGACCCTCAGAAGGTTCTCCAACTGACGGCACTCGAAAAGCTCGATTCGTTTGTGAGTTATGAATTTCCTCGGTTTAATACTATGGAAAATCGTAAATCACAAACGACACGAAATTTTCGAGTTCCGTCAGTTGGACCACTTTCTAAAAATCATGTTTTACCATTGGGGAGGCTTTGACACGCTCAAAGCTCAACCAAAATGGGGGTTGGCCATGTTTGGAGGTGCCAGGGCCAGAACGGGCCGAACCTGGCCGAGTTCCCTTCTTTCTCCAACATGGCCCGTGCCATAGCCTCACCAGGGGTAGAACATGACCCTCAGAAGGTTCTCCAACTGACGGCACTCGAAAAGCTCGATTCGTTTGTGAGTTATGAATTTCCTCGGTTGAATACTATGGAAAATCGTAAATCACAAACGACACGAGATTTTCGAGTTCCGTCAGTCGGAGCACTTTCTAAAAATCATGTTTTACCATTATGGAGGCTTTGACACGCTCAAAGTTCAACCAAAATGGGGGTTGGCCTTGTTTGGAGGAGCCAGGGCCAGAACGGGCCGAACCTAGCCGAGTTTCCTTCTTTCTCCAACATGGCCCGTGCCATAGCCTCACCAGGGGTAGAACATGACCCTCAGAAGGTTCTCCAACTGACGGCACTCGAAAAGCTCGATTCGTTTGTGAGTTATGAATTTCCTCGGTTTAATACTATGGAAAATCGTAAATCACAAACGACACGAGATTTTCGAGTTCCGTCAGTTAGAGCACTTTCTAAAAATCTTGTTTTACCATTGGGGAGGCTTTGACACGGTCAAAGTTCAACCAAAATGGGGGTTGGCCTTGTTTGGAGGTGCCAGGGCCAGAACGGGCCGAACCTGGCCGAGTTCCCTTCTTTCTCCAACATGGCCCTTGCCATAGCCTCACCAGGGGTAAAACATGACCATCCGAAGGTTCTCCAACTGACGGCACTCGAAAAGCTCGATTCGTTTGTGAGTTATGAATTTCCTCGGTTCAATACTATGGAAAATCGTAAATCACAAACGACACGAGATTTTCAAGTTCCGTCTGTGGGAGCACTTTCTAAAAATCATGTTTTACCATTGGGGAGGCTTTGACACGCTCAAAATTCAACCAAAATGGGGGTTGGCCTTGTTTGGAGGTGTCAGGCCCAGAACGGGCCGAACCTGGCCGAGGTCCCTTCTTTCTCCAACATGGCCCGTGCCATAGCCTCACCAGGGGTAGAACATGACCCTCAGAAGGTTCTCCAACTGACGGCACTCGAAAAGCTCGATTCGTTTGTGAGTTATGAATTTCCTCGGTTCAATACTATGGAAAATCGTAAATCACAAACGACACGAGAATTTCAAGTTCCGTCAGTGGGAGCACTTTCTAAAAATCATGTTTTACCATTGGGGAGGCTTTGACACGCTCAAAATTCAACCAAAATGGGGGTTGGCCTTGTTTGGAGGTGTCAGGCCCAGAACGGGCCGAACCTGGCCGAGTTTCCTTCTTTCTCCAACTTGGCCCGTGCCATAGCCTCACCAGGGGTAGAACATGACCCTCAGAAGGTTCTCCAACTGACGGCACTCGAAAAGCTCGATTCGTTTGTGAGTTATAAATTTCCTCGGTTGAATACTATGGAAAATCGTAAATCACAAACGACAAGAGATTTTCGAGTTCCGTCAGTTGGCGCACTTTCTAAAAATCATGTTTTACCATTGGGGAGGCTTTGACACGCTCAAAATTCAACCAAAATGGGGGTTGGCCTTGTTTGGAGGTGCCAGGCCCAGAACGGGCCGAACCTGGCCGAGTTTCCTTCTTTCTCCAACTTGGCCCGTGCCATAGCGTCACCAGGGGTAGAACATGACCCTCAGAAGGTTCTCCAACTGACGGCACTCGAAAAGCTCTATTCGTTTGTGAGTTATGAATTTCCTCGGTTTAATACTATGGAAAATCGTAAATCAGAAACGACACGAGATTTTCGAGTTCCGTCAGTTGGAGCACTTTCTAAAAATCATGTTTTACCATTGGGGAGGCTTTGACACGCTCAAAGTTCAACCAAAATGGGGGTTGGCCTTGTTTGGAGGTGCCAGGGCCAGAACGGGCCGAACCTGGCCGAGTTCCCTTCTTTCTCCAACATGGCCCGTGCCATAGCCTCACCAGGGGTAGAACATGACCCTCAGAAGGTTCTCCAACTGACGGCACTCGAAAAGCTCGATTCGTTTGTGAGTTACGAATTTCCTCGGTTTAATACTATGGAAATTCATAAATCACAAACGACACGAGATTTTCGAGTTCCGTCAGTTGGAGCACTTTCTAAAAATCATGTTTTACCATTGGGGAGGCTTTGACACGCTCAAAGTTCAACCAAAATGGGGGTTGGCCTTGTTTGGAGGTGCCAGGGCCAGAACGGGCCGAACCTGGCCGAGTTCCCTTCTTTCTCCAACATGGCCCGTGCCATAGCCTCACCAGGGGTAGAACATGACCCTCAGAAGGTTCTCCAACTGACGGCACTCGAAAAGCTCGATTCGTTTGTGAGTTACGAATTTCCTCGGTTTAATACTATGGAAATTCATAAATCACAAACGACACGAGATTTTCGAGTTCCGTCAGTTGGAGCACTTTCTAAAAATCATGTTTTACCATTGGGGAGGCTTTGATACGCTCAAAATTCAACCAAAATGGGGGTTGGCCTTGTTTGGAGGTGCCAGGCCCAGAACGGGCCGAACCTGGCCGAGTTTCCTTCTTTCTCCAACTTGGCCCGTGCCATAGCGTCACCAGGGGTAGAACATGACCCTCAGAAGGTTCTCCAACTGACGGCACTCGAAAAGATCGATTCGTTTGTGAGTTATGAATTTCCTCGGTTTAATACTATGGAAAATCGTAAATCACAAACGACACGAGATTTTCGAGTTCCGTCAGTTGGAGCACTTTCTAAAAATCATGTTTTACCATTGGGAAGGCTTTGACACGCTCAAAGTTCAACCAAAATGGGGGTAAGCCTTTTTTGGAGGTGCCAGGGCCAGAAAGGGCCGAACCTGGCCGAGTTCCCTTCTTTCTCTAACATGGCCCGCGCCATAGCCTCACCAGGGGTAGAACATGACCCTCAGAAGGTTCTCCAACTGACGGCACTCGAAAAGCTCGATTCGTTTGTGAGTTATGAATTTCCTCGGTTTAATACTATGGAAAATCATAAATCACAAACGACAAGAGATTTTCGAGTTCCGTCAGTTGGCGCTCTTTCTAAAAATCATGTTTTGCCATTGGGGAGGCTTTGACACGCTCAAATTTCAACCAAAATGGGGGTTGGCCTTGTTTGGAGGTGCCAGGCCCAGAACGGGCCGAACCTGGCCGAGTTTCCTTCTTTCTCCAACTTGGCCCGTGCCATAGCGTCACCAGGGGTAGAACATGACCCTCAGAAGGTTCTCCAACTGACGGCACTCGAAAAGCTCGATTCGTTTGTGAGTTATGAATTTCCTCGGTTTAATACTATGGAAAATCGTAAATCAGAAACGACACGAGATTTTCGAGTTCCGTCAGTTGGAGCACTTTCTAAAAATCATGTTTTACCATTGGGGAGGCTTTGACACGCTCAAAGCTCAACCAAAATGGGGGTTGGCCTTGTTTGGAGGTGCCAGGGCCAGAACGGGCCGAACCTGGCCGAGTTCCCTTCTTTCTCCAACACGGCCCGTGCCATAGCCTCACCAGGGGTAGAACATGACCCTCAGAAGGTTCTCCAACTGACGGCACTCGAAAAGCTCGATTCGTTTGTGAGTTATGAATTTCCTCGGTTGAATACTATGGAAAATCGTAAATCACAAACGACACGAGATTTTCGAGTTCCGTCAGTTGGAGCACTTTCTAAAAATCATGTTTTACCATTATGGAGGCTTTGACACGCTCAAAGTTCAACCAAAATGGGGGTTGGCCTTGTTTGGAGGTGCCAGGGCCAGAACGGGCCGAACCTAGCCGAGTTTCCTTCTTTCTCCAACATGGCCCGTGCCATAGCCTCACCAGGGGTAGAACATGACCCTCAGAAGGTTCTCCAACTGACGGCACTCGAAAAGCTCGATTCGTTTGTGAGTTACGAATTTCCTCGGTTTAATACTATGGAAATTCATAAATCACAAACGACACGAGATTTTCGAGTTCCGTCAGTTGGAGCACTTTCTAAAAATCATGTTTTACCATTGGGGAGGCTTTGATACGCTCAAAATTCAACCAAAATGGGGGTTGGCCTTGTTTGGAGGTGCCAGGCCCAGAACGGGCCGAACCTGGCCGAGTTTCCTTCTTTCTCCAACTTGGCCCGTGCCATAGCGTCACCAGGGGTAGAACATGACCCTCAGAAGGTTCTCCAACTGACGGCACTCGAAAAGATCGATTCGTTTGTGAGTTATGAATTTCCTCGGTTTAATACTATGGAAAATCGTAAATCACAAACGACACGAGATTTTCGAGTTCCGTCAGTTGGAGCACTTTCTAAAAATCATGTTTTACCATTGGGAAGGCTTTGACACGCTCAAAGTTCAACCAAAATGGGGGTAAGCCTTTTTTGGAGGTGCCAGGGCCAGAAAGGGCCGAACCTGGCCGAGTTCCCTTCTTTCTCTAACATGGCCCGCGCCATAGCCTCACCAGGGGTAGAACATGACCCTCAGAAGGTTCTCCAACTGACGGCACTCGAAAAGCTCGATTCGTTTGTGAGTTATGAATTTCCTCGGTTTAATACTATGGAAAATCATAAATCACAAACGACAAGAGATTTTCGAGTTCCGTCAGTTGGCGCTCTTTCTAAAAATCATGTTTTACCATTGGGGAGGCTTTGACACGCTCAAATTTCAACCAAAATGGGGGTTGGCCTTGTTTGGAGGTGCCAGGCCCAGAACGGGCCGAACCTGGCCGAGTTTCCTTCTTTCTCCAACTTGGCCCGTGCCATAGCGTCACCAGGGGTAGAACATGACCCTCAGAAGGTTCTCCAACTGACGGCACTCGAAAAGCTCGATTCGTTTGTGAGTTATGAATTTCCTCGGTTTAATACTATGGAAAATCGTAAATCAGAAACGACACGAGATTTTCGAGTTCCGTCAGTTGGAGCACTTTCTAAAAATCATGTTTTACCATTGGGGAGGCTTTGACACGCTCAAAGCTCAACCAAAATGGGGGTTGGCCTTGTTTGGAGGTGCCAGGGCCAGAACGGGCCGAACCTGGCCGAGTTCCCTTCTTTCTCCAACATGGCCCGTGCCATAGCCTCACCAGGGGTAGAACATGACCCTCAGAAGGTTCTCCAACTGACGGCACTCGAAAAGCTCGATTCGTTTGTGAGTTATGAATTTCCTCGGTTGAATACTATGGAAAATCGTAAATCACAAACGACACGAGATTTTCGAGTTCCGTCAGTTGGAGCACTTTCTAAAAATCATGTTTTACCATTATGGAGGCTTTGACACGCTCAAAGTTCAACCAAAATGGGGGTTGGCCTTGTTTGGAGGTGCCAGGGCCAGAACGGGCCGAACCTAGCCGAGTTTCCTTCTTTCTCCAACATGGCCCGTGCCATAGCCTCACCAGGGGTAGAACATGACCCTCAGAAGGTTCTCCAACTGACGGCACTCGAAAAGCTCGATTCGTTTGTGAGTTATGAATTTCCTCGGTTTAATACTATGGAAAATCGTAAATCACAAACGACACGAGATTTTCGAGTTCCGTCAGTTGGTGCAATTTCTAAAAATCATGTTTTACCATTGGGGAGGCTTTGACACGCTCAAAGTTCAACTAAAATGGAGGTTGGCCTTGTTTGGAGGTGCCAGGACCAGAACGGGCCGAACCTGGCCGAGTTCCCTTCTTTCTCCAACATGGCCCTTGCCATAGCCTCACCAGGGGTAGAACATGACCCTCAGAAGGTTCTCCAACTGACGGCACTCGAAAAGCTCGATTCGTTTGTGAGTTATGAATTTCCTCGGTTTAATACTATGGAAAATCGTAAATTACAAACGACAGGAGATTTTCGAGTTCCGTCAGTTGGAGCACTTTCTAAAAATCATGTTTTACCATAAGGGAGTCTTTGACACGCTCAAAGTTCAACCAAAATGGGGGTTGGCCTTGTTTGGAGGTGCCAGGCCCAGAACGGGCCGAACCTGGCCGAGTTCCCTTCTTTCTCCAACTTGGCTCGTGCCATAGCCTCACCAGGGGCAGACCAAGACCCTCAGAAGGTTCTCCAACTGACGGCACTCGAAAAGCTCGATTCGTTTGTGAGTTATGAATTTCCTCGGTTTAATACTATGGAAAATCGTAAATCACAAACGACACGAGATTTTCGAGTTCCGTCAGTTGGTGCAATTTCTAAAAATCATGTTTTACCATTGGGGAGGCTTTGACACGCTCAAAGTTCAACTAAAATGGAGGTTGGCCTTGTTTGGAGGTGCCAGGACCAGAACGGGCCGAACCTGGCCGAGTTCCCTTCTTTCTCCAACATGGCCCTTGCCATAGCCTCACCAGGGGTAGAACATGACCCTCAGAAGGTTCTCCAACTGACGGCACTCGAAAAGCTCGATTCGTTTGTGAGTTATGAATTTCCTCGGTTCAATACTATGGAAAATCGTAAATCACAAACGACATGAGAATTTCAAGTTCCGTCAGTGGGAGCACTTTCTAAAAATCATGTTTTACCATTGGGGAGGCTTTGACACGCTCAAAATTCAACCAAAATGGGGGTTGGCCTTGTTTGGAGGTGTCAGTCCCAGAACGGGCCGAACCTGGCCGAGTTTCCTTCTTTCTCCAACTTGGCCCGTGCCATAGCCTCACCAGGGGTAGAACATGACCCTCAGAAGGTTCTCCAACTGACGGCACTCGAAAAGCTCGATTCGTTTGTGAGTTATAAATTTCCTCGGTTGAATACTATGGAAAATCGTAAATCACAAACGACAAGAGATTTTCGAGTTCCGTCAGTTGGCGCACTTTCTAAAAATCATGTTTTACCATTGGGGAGGCTTTGACACGCTCAAAATTCAACCAAAATGGGGGTGGGCCTTGTTTGGAGGTGCCAGGCCCAAAACGGGCCGAACCTGGCCGAGTTTCCTTCTTTCTCCAACTTGGCCCGTGCCATAGCGTCACCAGGGGTAGAACATGACCCTCAGAAGGTTCTCCAACTGACGGCACTCGAAAAGCTCGATTCGTTTGTGAGTTATGAATTTCCTCGGTTCAATACTATGGA
This sequence comes from Rubus parviflorus, assembly GCA_029955375.1. Taxonomy (NCBI): domain Eukaryota; kingdom Viridiplantae; phylum Streptophyta; class Magnoliopsida; order Rosales; family Rosaceae; genus Rubus; species Rubus parviflorus. The sequence continues at coordinate 19,942,090 of JARGGL010000006.1, read as the reverse complement.
AAATTGTAAATCACAAACGACACGAGAATTTCAAGTTCCGTCAGTGGGAGCACTTTCTAAAAATCATGTTTTACCATTGGGGAGGCTTTGACACGCTCAAAATTCAACCAAAATGGGGGTTGGCCTTGTTTGGAGGTGTCAGGCCCAGAACGGGCCGAACCTGGCCGAGTTTCCTTCTTTCTCCAACTTGGCCCGTGCCATAGCCTCACCAGGGGTAGAACATGACCCTCAGAAGGTTCTCCAACTGACGGCACTCGAAAAGCTCGATTCGTTTGTGAGTTATAAATTTCCTCGGTTGAATACTATGGAAAATCGTAAATCACAAACGACAAGAGATTTTCGAGTTCCGTCAGTTGGCGCACTTTCTAAAAATCATGTTTTACCATTGGGGAGGCTTTGATACGCTCAAAATTCAACCAAAATGGGGGTTGGCCTTGTTTGGAGGTGCCAGGCCCAGAACGGGCCGAACCTGGCCGAGTTTCCTTCTTTCTCCAACTTGGCCCGTGCCATAGCGTCACCAGGGGTAGAACATGACCCTCAGAAGGTTCTCCAACTGACGGCACTCGAAAAGATCGATTCGTTTGTGAGTTATGAATTTCCTCGGTTTAATACTATGGAAAATCGTAAATCACAAACGACACGAGATTTTCGAGTTCCGTCAGTTGGAGCACTTTCTAAAAATCATGTTTTACCATTGGGAAGGCTTTGACACGCTCAAAGTTCAACCAAAATGGGGGTAAGCCTTTTTTGGAGGTGCCAGGGCCAGAAAGGGCCGAACCTGGCCGAGTTCCCTTCTTTCTCTAACATGGCCCGCGCCATAGCCTCACCAGGGGTAGAACATGACCCTCAAAAGGTTCTCCAACTGACGGCACTCGAAAAGCTCGATTCGTTTGTGAGTTATGAATTTCCTCGGTTTAATACTATGGAAAATCATAAATCACAAACGACAAGAGATTTTCGAGTTCCGTCAGTTGGCGCTCTTTCTAAAAATCATGTTTTACCATTGGGGAGGCTTTGACACGCTCAAATTTCAACCAAAATGGGGGTTGGCCTTGTTTGGAGGTGCCAGGCCCAGAACGGGCCGAACCTGGCCGAGTTTCCTTCTTTCTCCAACTTGGCCCGTGCCATAGCGTCACCAGGGGTAGAACATGACCCTCAGAAGGTTCTCCAACTAACGGCACTCGAAAAGCTCGATTCGTTTGTGAGTTATGAATTTCCTCGGTTTAATACTATGGAAAATCGTAAATCAGAAACGACACGAGATTTTCGAGTTCCGTCAGTTGGAGCACTTTCTAAAAATCATGTTTTACCATTGGGGAGGCTTTGACACGCTCAAAGCTCAACCAAAATGGGGGTTGGCCTTGTTTGGAGGTGCCAGGGCCAGAACGGGCCGAACCTGGCCGAGTTCCCTTCTTTCTCCAACATGGCCCGTGCCATAGCCTCACCAGGGGTAGAACATGACCCTCAGAAGGTTCTCCAACTGACGGCACTCGAAAAGCTCGATTCGTTTGTGAGTTATGAATTTCCTCGGTTGAATACTATGGAAAATCGTAAATCACAAACGACACGAGATTTTCGAGTTCCGTCAGTTGGAGCACTTTCTAAAAATCATGTTTTACCATTATGGAGGCTTTGACACGCTCAAAGTTCAACCAAAATGGGGGTTGGCCTTGTTTGGAGGTGCCAGGGCCAGAACGGGCCGAACCTAGCCGAGTTTCCTTCTTTCTCCAACATGGCCCGTGCCATAGCCTCACCAGGGGTAGAACATGACCCTCAGAAGGTTCTCCAACTGACGGCACTCGAAAAGCTCGATTCGTTTGTGAGTTATGAATTTCCTCGGTTTAATACTATGGAAAATCGTAAATCACAAACGACACGAGATTTTCGAGTTCCGTCAGTTGGTGCAATTTCTAAAAATCATGTTTTACCATTGGGGAGGCTTTGACACGCTCAAAGTTCAACTAAAATGGAGGTTGGCCTTGTTTGGAGGTGCCAGGACCAGAACGGGCCGAACCTGGCCGAGTTCCCTTCTTTCTCCAACATGGCCCTTGCCATAGCCTCACCAGGGGTAGAACATGACCCTCAGAAGGTTCTCCAACTGACGGCACTCGAAAAGCTCGATTCGTTTGTGAGTTATGAATTTCCTCGGTTTAATACTATGGAAAATCGTAAATCACAAACGACACGAGATTTTCGAGTTCCGTCAGTTGGAGCACTTTCTAAAAATCATGTTTTACCATTGGGGAGGCTTTGACACGCTCAAAGTTCAACCAAAATGGGGGTAAGCCTTTTTTGGAGGTGCCAGGGCCAGAAAGGGCCGAACCTGGCCGAGTTCCCTTCTTTCTCCAATATGGCCCGTGCCATAGCCTCACCAGGGGTAGAACATGACCCTCAGAAGGTTCTCCAACTGACGGCACTCGAAAAGCTCGATTCGTTTGTGAGTTACGAATTTCCTCGGTTTAATACTATGGAAAATCATAAATCACAAACGACACGAGATTTTCGAGTTCCGTCAGTTGGAGCACTTTCTAAAAATCATGTTTTACCATTGGCGAGGCTTTGACACGATCAAAGTTCAACCAAAATGGGGGTTGGCCTTGTTTGGAGGTGCCAGGCCCAGAACGGGCTGAACCTGGCCGAGTTTCCTTCTTCCTCCAACTTGGCCCGTGCCATAGCCTCACCAGGGGTAGAACATGACCCTCAGAAGGATCTCCAACTGACGGCACTCGAAAAGCTCGATTCGTTTGTGAGTTATGAATTTCCTCGGTTTAATACTATGGAAAATCGTAAATCACAAACGACACGAGATTTTCGAGTTCCGTCAGTTGGAGCACTTTCTAAAAATCATGTTTTACCATTGGCGAGGCTTTGACACGATCAAAGTTCAACCAAAATGGGGGTTGGCCTTGTTTGGATGTGCCAGGGCCAGAACGGGCCGAACCTGGCCGAGTTCCCTTCTTTCTCCAACATGGCCCGTGCCATAGCCTCACCAGGGGTAGAACATGACCCTCAGAAGGTTCTCCAACAGACGGCACTCGAAAAGCTCGATTCGTTTGTGAGTTACGAATTTCCTCGGTTTAATACTATGGAAAATCGTAAATCACAAACGACACGAGATTTTCGAGTTCCGTCAGTTGGAGCACTTTCTAAAAATCATGTTTTACCATTGGGGAGGCTTTGATACGCTCAAAATTCAACCAAAATGGGGGTTGGCCTTGTTTGGAGGTGCCAGGCCCAGAACGGGCTGAACCTGGCCGAGTTTCCTTCTTCCTCCAACTTGGCCCGTGCCATAGCCTCACCAGGGGTAGAACATGACCCTCAGAAGGTTCTCCAACTGACGGCACTCGAAAAGCTCGATTCGTTTGTGAGTTATGAATTTCCTCGGTTTAATACTATGGAAAATCATAAATCACAAACGACAAGAGATTTTCGAGTTCCGTCAGTTGGCGCTCTTTCTAAAAATCATGTTTTACCATTGGGGAGGCTTTGACACGCTCAAATTTCAACCAAAATGGGGGTTGGCCTTGTTTGGAGGTGCCAGGCCCAGAACGGGCCGAACCTGGCCGAGTTTCCTTCTTTCTCCAACTTGGCCCGTGCCATAGCGTCACCAGGGGTAGAACATGACCCTCAGAAGGTTCTCCAACTGACGGCACTCGAAAAGCTCGATTCGTTTGTGAGTTATGAATTTCCTCGGTTTAATACTATGGAAAATCGTAAATCACAAACGACACGAGATTTTCGAGTTCCGTCAGTTGGAGCACTTTCTAAAAATCATGTTTTACCATTGGGAAGGCTTTGACACGCTCAAAGTTCAACCAAAATGGGGGTAAGCCTTTTTTGGAGGTGCCAGGGCCAGAACGGGCCGAACCTGGCCGAGTTCCCTTCTTTCTCCAACATGGCCCGTGCCATAGCCTCACCAGGGGTAGAACATGACCCTCAGAAGGTTCTCCAACTGACGGCACTCGAAAAGCTCGATTCGTTTGTGAGTTATGAATTTCCTCGGTTGAATACTATGGAAAATCGTAAATCACAAACGACACGAGATTTTCGAGTTCCGTCAGTTGGAGCACTTTCTAAAAATCATGTTTTACCATTGGGGAGGCTTTGACACGCTCAAAGCTCAACCAAAATGGGGGTTGGCCTTGTTTGGAGGTGCCAGGGCCAGAACGGGCCGAACCTGGCCGAGTTCCCTTCTTTCTCCAACATGGCCCGTGCCATAGCCTCACCAGGGGTAGAACATGACCCTCAGAAGGTTCTCCAACTGACGGCACTCGAAAAGCTCGATTCGTTTGTGAGTTATGAATTTCCTCGGTTGAATACTATGGAAAATCGTAAATCACAAACGACACGAGATTTTCGAGTTCCGTCAGTTGGAGCACTTTCTAAAAATCATGTTTTACCATTATGGAGGCTTTGACACGCTCAAAGTTCAACCAAAATGGGGGTTGGCCTTGTTTGGAGGTGCCAGGGCCAGAACGGGCCGAACCTAGCCGAGTTTCCTTCTTTCTCCTACATGGCCCGTGCCATAGCCTCACCAGGGGTAGACCATGACCCTCAGAAGGTTCTCCAACTGACGGCACTCGAAAAGCTCGATTCGTTTGTGAGTTACGAATTTCCAAGGTTTAATACTATGGAAAATCGTAAATTACAAAAGACAAGAGATTTTCGAGTTCCGTCAGTTGGAGCACTTTCTAAAAATCATGTTTTACCATTGGGGAGGCTTTGACACGCTCAAAGTTCAACCAAAATGGGGGTTGGCCTTGTTTGGAGGTGCCAGGCCCAGAACGGGCCGAACCTGGCCGAGTTCCCTTCTTTCTCCAACTTGGCTCGTGCCATCGCCTCACCAGGGGTAGAACATGACCCTCAGAAGGTTCTCCAACTGACGGCACTCGAAAAGCTCGATTCGTTTGTGAGTTATGAATTTCCTCGGTTTAATACTATGGAAAATCGTAAATCACAAACGACACGAGATTTTCGAGTTCCGTCAGTTGGAGCACTTTCTAAAAATCATGTTTTACCATTGGCGAGGCTTTGACACGATCAAAGTTCAACCAAAATGGGGGTTGGCCTTGTTTGGATGTGCCAGGGCCAGAACGGGCCGAACCTGGCCGAGTTCCCTTCTTTCTCCAACATGGCCCGTGCCATAGCCTCACCAGGGGTAGAACATGACCCTCAGAAGGTTCTCCAACAGACGGCACTCGAAAAGCTCGATTCGTTTGTGAGTTACGAATTTCCTCGGTTTAATACTATGGAAAATCGTAAATCACAAACGACACGAGATTTTCGAGTTTCGTCAGTTGGAGCACTTTCTAAAAATCATGTTTTACCATTGGGGAGGCTTTGATACGCTCAAAATTCAACCAAAATGGGGGTTGGTCTTGTTTGGAGGTGCCAGGCCCAGAATGGGCCGAACCTGGCCGAGTTTCCTTCTTTCTCCAACTTGGCCCGTGCCATAGCGTCACCAGGGGTAGAACATGACCCTCAGAAGGTTCTCCAACTGACGGCACTCGAAAAGCTCGATTCGTTTGTGAGTTATGAATTTCCTCGGTTTAATATTATGGAAAATCGTAAATCACAAACGACACGAGATTTTCGAGTTCCGTCAGTTGGAGCACTTTCTAAAAATCATGTTTTACCATTGGGGAGGCTTTGACACGCTCAAAGCTCAACCAAAATGGGGGTTGGCCTTGTTTGGAGGTGCCAGGGCCAGAACGGGCCAAACCAGGCCGAGTTCCCTTCTTTCTCCAACATGGCCCGTGCCATAGCGTCACCAGGGGTAGAACATGACCCTCAGAAGGTTCTCCAACTGACGGCACTCGAAAAGCTCGATTCGTTTGTGAGTTACGAATTTCTAAGGTTTAATACTATGGAAAATCGTAAATTACAAAAGACAAGAGATTTTCGAGTTCCGTCAGTTGGAGCACTTTCTAAAAATCATGTTTTACCATTATGGAGGCTTTGACACGCTCAAAGTTCAACCAAAATGGGGGTTGACCTTGTTTGGAGGTGCCAGGGCCAGTACGGGCCGAACCTGGCCGAGGTCCCTTCTTTCTCCAACATGGCCCGTGCCATAGCCTCACCAGGGGTAGAACATGACCCTCAGAAGGTTCTCCAACTGACGGCACTCGAAAAGCTCGATTCGTTTGTGAGTTACGAATTTCCAAGGTTTAATACTATGGAAAATCGTAAATTACAAAAGACAAGAGATTTTCGAGTTCCGTCAGTTGGAGCACTTTCTAAAAATCATGTTTTACCATTGGGAAGGCTTTGACACGCTCAAAGTTCAACCAAAATGGGGGTTGGCCTTGTTTGGAGGTGCCAGGCCCAGAACGGGCCGAACCTGGCCGAGTTCCCTTCTTTCTCCAACTTGGCTCGTGCCATCGCCTCACCAGGGGTAGAACATGACCCTCAGAAGGTTCTCCAACTGACGGCACTCGAAAAGCTCGATTCGTTTGTGAGTTATGAATTTCCTCGGTTTAATACTATGGAAAATCGTAAATCACAAACGACACGAGATTTTCGAGTTCCGTCAGTTGGAGCACTTTCTAAAAATCATGTTTTACCATTGGCGAGGCTTTGACACGATCAAAGTTCAACCAAAATGGGGGTTGGCCTTGTTTGGATGTGCCAGGGCCAGAACGGGCCGAACCTGGCCGAGTTCCCTTTTTTCTCCAACATGGCCCGTGCCATAGCCTCACCAGGGGTAGAACATGACCCTCAGAAGGTTCTCCAACAGACGGCACTCGAAATGCTCGATTCGTTTGTGAGTTACGAATTTCCTCGGTTTAATACTATGGAAAATCGTAAATCACAAACGACACGAGATTTTCGAGTTCCGTCAGTTGGAGCACTTTCTAAAAATCATGTTTTACCATTGGGGAGGCTTTGATACGCTCAAAATTCAACCAAAATGGGGGTTGGTCTTGTTTGGAGGTGCCAGGCCCAGAATGGGCCGAACCTGGCCGAGTTTCCTTCTTTCTCCAACTTGGCCCGTGCGATAGCGTCACCAGGGGTAGAACATGACCCTCAGAAGGTTCTCCAACTGACGGCACTCGAAAAGCTCGATTCGTTTGTGAGTTATGAATTTCCTCGGTTTAATATTATGGAAAATCGTAAATCACAAACGACACGAGATTTTCGAGTTCCGTCAGTTGGAGCACTTTCTAAAAATCATGTTTTACCATTGGGGAGGCTTTGACACGCTCAAAGCTCAACCAAAATGGGGGTTGGCCTTGTTTGGAGGTGCCAGGGCCAGAACGGGCCAAACCAGGCCGAGTTCCCTTCTTTCTCCAACATGGCCCGTGCCATAGCGTCACCAGGGGTAGAACATGACCCTCAGAAGGTTCTCCAACTGACGGCACTCGAAAAGCTCGATTCGTTTGTGAGTTACGAATTTCTAAGGTTTAATACTATGGAAAATCGTAAATTACAAAAGACAAGAGATTTTCGAGTTCCGTCAGTTGGAACACTTTCTAAAAATCATGTTTTACCATTGGGGAGGCTTTGACACGCTCAAAGTTCAACCAAAATGGGGGTTGACCTTGTTTGGAGGTGCCAGGGCCAGAACGGGCCGAACCTGGCCGAGGTCCCTTCTTTCTCCAACATGGCCCGTGCCATAGCCTCACCAGGGGTAGAACATGACCCTCAGAAGGTTCTCCAACTGACGGCACTCGAAAAGCTCGATTCGTTTGTGAGTTACGAATTTCCTCGGTTTAATACTATGGAAAATCGTAAATCACAAACGACACGAGATTTTCGAGTTTCGTCAGTTGGAGCACTTTTTAAAAATCATGTTTTACCATTGGGGAGGCTTTGATACGCTCAAAATTCAACCAAAATGGGGGTTGGTCTTGTTTGGAGGTGCCAGGCCCAGAATGGGCCGAACCTGGCCGAGTTTCCTTCTTTCTCCAACTTGGCCCGTGCCATAGCGTCACCAGGGGTAGAACATGACCCTCAGAAGGTTCTCCAACTGACGGCACTCGAAAAGCTCGATTCGTTTGTGAGTTATGAATTTCCTCGGTTTAATATTATGGAAAATCGTAAATCACAAACGACACGAGATTTTCGAGTTCCGTCAGTTGGAGCACTTTCTAAAAATCATGTTTTACCATTGGGGAGGCTTTGACACGCTCAAAGCTCAACCAAAATGGGGGTTGGCCTTGTTTGGAGGTGCCAGGGCCAGAACGGGCCAAACCAGGCCGAGTTCCCTTCTTTCTCCAACATGGCCCGTGCCATAGCGTCACCAGGGGTAGAACATGACCCTCAGAAGGTTCTCCAACTGACGGCACTCGAAAATCTCGATTCGTTTGTGAGTTACGAATTTCTAAGGTTTAATACTATGGAAAATCGTAAATTACAAAAGACAAGAGATTTTCGAGTTCCGTCAGTTGGAGCACTTTCTAAAAATCATGTTTTACCATTATGGAGGCTTTGACACCCTCAAAGTTCAACCAAAATGGGGGTTGACCTTGTTTGGAGGTGCCAGGGCCAGTACGGGCCGAACCTGGCCGAGGTCCCTTCTTTCTCCAACATGGCCCGTGCCATAGCCTCACCAGGGGTAGAACATGACCCTCAGAAGGTTCTCCAACTGACGGCACTCGAAAAGCTCGATTCGTTTGTGAGTTACGAATTTCCAAGGTTTAATACTATGGAAAATCGTAAATTACAAAAGACAAGAGATTTTCGAGTTCCGTCAGTTGGAGCACTTTCTAAAAATCATGTTTTACCATTGGGGAGGCTTTGACACGCTCAAAGTTCAACCAAAATGGGGGTTGGCCTTGTTTGGAGGTGCCAGGCCCAGAACGGGCCGAACCTGGCCGAGTTCCCTTCTTTCTCCAACTTGGCTCGTGCCATCGCCTCACCAGGGGTAGAACATGACCCTCAGAAGGTTCTCCAACTGACGGCACTCGAAAAGCTCGATTCGTTTGTGAGTTATGAATTTCCTCGGTTTAATACTATGGAAAATCGTAAATCACAAACGACACGAGATTTTCGAGTTCCGTCAGTTGGAGCACTTTCTAAAAATCATGTTTTACCATTGGCGAGGCTTTGACACGATCAAAGTTCAACCAAAATGGGGGTTGGCCTTGTTTGGATGTGCCAGGGCCAGAACGGGCCGAACCTGGCCGAGTTCCCTTCTTTCTCCAACATGGCCCGTGCCATAGCCTCACCAGGGGTAGAACATGACCCTCAGAAGGTTCTCCAACAGACGGCACTCGAAATGCTCGATTCGTTTGTGAGTTACGAATTTCCTCGGTTTAATACTATGGAAAATCGTAAATCACAAACGACACGAGATTTTCGAGTTCCGTCAGTTGGAGCACTTTCTAAAAATCATGTTTTACCATTGGGGAGGCTTTGATACGCTCAAAATTCAACCAAAATGGGGGTTGGTCTTGTTTGGAGGTGCCAGGCCCAGAATGGGCCGAACCTGGCCGAGTTTCCTTCTTTCTCCAACTTGGCCCGTGCGATAGCGTCACCAGGGGTAGAACATGACCCTCAGAAGGTTCTCCAACTGACGGCACTCGAAAAGCTCGATTCGTTTGTGAGTTACGAATTTCTAAGGTTTAATACTATGGAAAATCATAAATCACAAACGACACGAGATTTTCGAGTTCCGTCAGTTGGAGCACTTTCTAAAAATCATGTTTTACCATTGGGGAGGCTTTGACACGCTCAAAGTTCAACTAAAATGGGGGTTGGCCTTGTTTGGAGGTGCCAGGGCCAGAACGGGCCGAACCTGGCCGAGTTCCCTTTTTTCTCCAACATGGCCCGTGCCATAGCCTCACCAGGGGTAGAACATGACCCTCAGAAGGTTCTCCAACTGACGGCACTCGAAAAGCTCGATTCGTTTGTGAGTTATGAATTTCCTCGGTTGAATACTATGGAAAATCGTAAATCACAAACGACACGAGATTTTCGAGTTCCGTCAGTTGGAGCACTTTCTAAAAATCATGTTTTACCATTATGGAGGCTTTGACACGCTCAAAGTTCAACCAAAATGGGGGTTGGCCTTGTTTGGAGGTGCCAGGGCCAGAACGGGCCGAACCTAGCCGAGTTTCCTTCTTTCTCCAACATGGCCCGTGCCATAGCCCCACCAGGGGTAAAACATGACCCTCAGAAGGTTCTCCAACTGACGGCACTCGAAAAGCTCGATTCGTTTGTGAGTTATGAATTTCCTCGGTTTAATACTATGGAAAATCGTAAATCACAAACGACACGAGATTTTCGAGTTCCGTCAGTTGGAGCACTTTCTAAAAATCATGTTTTACCATTGGCTAGGCTTTGACACGCCCAAAGTTCAACCAAAATGGGGGTTGGCCTTGTTTGAAGGTACCAGGGCCAGAACGGGCCGAACCTGGCCGAGTTCCCTTCTTTGTCCAACATGACCCGTGCCATAGCCTCACCAGGGGTAGAACATGACCCTCAGAAGGTTCTCCAACTGACGGCACTCGAAAAGCTCGATTCGTTTGTGAGTTATGAATTTCCTCGGTTTAATACTATGGAAAATCGTAAATCACAAACGACACGAGATTTTCGAGTTCCGTCAGTTGGAGCACTTTCTAAAAATCATGTTTTACCATTGGGGAGGCTTTGACACGCTTAAAGTTCAACCAAAATGGGGGTTGACCTTGTTTGGAGGTGCCAGGGCCAGAACGGGCCGAACCTGGCCGAGGTCCCTTCTTTCTCCAACATGGCCCGTGCCATAGCCTCACCAGGGGTAGAACATGACCCTCAGAAGGTTCTCCAACTGACGGCACTCGAAAAGCTCGATTCGTTTGTGAGTTACGAATTTCCTCGGTTTAATACTATGGAAAATCGTAAATTACAAACGACAAGAGATTTTCGAGTTCCGTGAGTTGGAGCACTTTCTAAAAATCATGTTTTACCATTAGGGAGGCTTTGACACGCTCAAAGTTCAACCAAAATGGGGGTTGGCCTTGTTTGGAGGTGCCAGGCCCAGAACGGGCCGAACCTGGCCGAGTTTCCTTCTTTCTCCAACTTGGCCCGTGCCATAGCGTCACCAGGGGTAGAACATGACCCTCAGAAGGTTCTCCAACTGACGGCACTCGAAAAGCTCGATTCGTTTGTGAGTTACGAATTTCCTCGGTTTAATACTATGGAAAATCGTAAATTACAAACGACAAGAGATTTTTGAGTTCCGTCAGTTGGAGCACTTTCTAAAAATCATGTTTTACCATTAGGGGGGCTTTGACACGCTCAAAGTTCAACCAAAATGGGGGTTGGCCTTGTTTGGAGGTGCCAGGCCCAGAACGGGCCGAACCTGGCCGAGTTCCCTTCTTTCTCCAACTTGGCTCGTGCCATAGCCTCACCAAGGGCAGAACATGACCCTCAGAAGGTTCTCCAACTGACGGCACTCGAAAAGCTCGATTCGTTTGTGAGTTATGAATTTCCTCGGTTTAAAACTATGGAAAATCGTAAATCACAAACGAGACGAGATTTTCGAGTTCCGTCAGTTGGTGCAATTTCTAAAAATCATGTTTTACCATTGAGGAGGCTTTGACACGCTCAAAGTTCAACTAAAATGGGGGTTGGCCTTGTTTGGAGGTGCCAGGCCCAGAACGGGCCGAACCTGGCCGAGTTCCCTTCTTTCTCCAACTTGGCTCGTGCCATAGCCTCACCAGGGGCAGAACATGACCCTCAGAAGGTTCTCCAACTGACGGCACTCGAAAAGCTTGATTCGTTTGTGAGTTATGAATTTCCTCGATTTAATACTATGGAAAATCGTAAATCACAAATGACACGAGATTTTCGAGTTCCGTCAGTTGGAGCACTTTCTAAAAATCATGTTTTACCATTGGGGAGGCTTTGACACACTCAAAGTTCAACCAAAAAGGGGGTTGACCTTGTTTGGAGGTGCCAGGGCCAGTACGGGCCGAACCTAGCCGAGTTTCCTTCTTTCTCCAACATGGCCCGTGCCATAGCCCCACCAGGGGTAAAACATGACCCTCAGAAGGTTCTCCAACTGACGGCACTCGAAAAGCTCGATTCGTTTGTGAGTTATGAATTTCCTCGGTTTAATACTATGGAAAATCGTAAATCACAAACGACACGAGATTTTCGAGTTCCGTCAGTTGGAGCACTTTCTAAAAATCATGTTTTACCATTGGCTAGGCTTTGACACGCCCAAAGTTCAACCAAAATGGGGGTTGGCCTTGTTTGGAGGTACCAGGGCCAGAACGGGCCGAACCTGGCCGAGTTCCCTTCTTTGTCCAACATGACCCGTGCCATAGCCTCACCAGGGGTAGAACATGACCCTCAGAAGGTTCTCCAACTGACGGCACTCGAAAAGCTCGATTCGTTTGTGAGTTATGAATTTCCTCGGTTTAATACTATGGAAAATCGTAAATTACAAACGACAAGAGATTTTCGAGTTCCGTCAGTTGGAGCACTTTCTAAAAATCATGTTTTACCATTAGGGAGGCTTTGACACGCTCAAAGTTCAACCAAAATGGGGGTTGGCCTTGTTTGGAGGTGCCAGGCCCAGAACGGGCCGAACCTGGCCGAGTTCCCTTCTTTCTCCAACTTGGCTCGTGCCATAGCCTCACCAGGGGCAGAACATGACCCTCAGAAGGTTCTCCAACTGACGGCACTCGAACAGCTCGATTCGTTTGTGAGTTATGAATTTCCTCGGTTTAATACTATGGAAAATCGTAAATTACAAACGACACGAGATTTTCGAGTTCCGTCAGTTGGAGCACTTTCTAAAAATCATGTTTTACCATTGGGGAGGCTTTGACACGCTCAAAGTTCAACCAAAATGGGGGTTGGCCTTGTTTGGAGGTGCCAGGCCCAGAACGGGCCGAACCTGGCCGAGTTCCCTTCTTTCTCCAACTTGGCTCGTGCCATCGCCTCACCAGGGGCAGAACATGACCCTCAGAAGGTTCTCCAACTGACGACACTCGAAAAGCTCGATTCGTTTGTGAGTTATGAATTTCCTCGGTTTAATACTATGGAAAATCGTAAATTACAAACGACACGAGATTTTCGAGTTCCGTCAGTTGGAGCACTTTCTAAAAATCATGTTTTACCATTGGGGAGGCTTTGACACGCTCAAAATTCAACCAAAATGGGGGTTGGCCTTGTTTGGAGGTGCCAGGCCCAGAACGGGCCGAACCTGGCCGAGTTCCCTTCTTTCTCCAACTTGGCTCGTGCCATCGCCTCACCAGGGGCAGAACATGACCCTCAGAAGGTTCTCCAACTGACGGCACTCGAAAAGCTCGATTCGTTTGTGAGTTATGAATTTCCTCGGTTTAATACTATGGAAAATCGTAAATCACAAACGACACGAGATTTTCGAGTTCCGTCAGTTGGAGCACTTTCTAAAAATCATGTTTTACCATTGGGGAGGCTTTGACACGCTCAAAATTCAACCAAAATGGGGGTTGGCCTTGTTTGGAGGTGCCAGGCCCAGAACGGGCCGAACCTGGCCGAGTTCCCTTCTTTCTCCAACTTGGCTCGTGCCATCGCCTCACCAGGGGCAGAACATGACCCTCAGAAGGTTCTCCAACTAACGACACTCGAAAAGCTCGATTCGTTTGTGAGTTATGAATTTCCTCGGTTTAATACTATGGAAAATCGTAAATCACAAACGACACGAGATTTTCGAGTTCCGTCAGTTGGTACAATTTCTAAAAATCATGTTTTACCATTGGGGAGGCTTTGACACGCTCAAAGTTCAACTAAAATGGGGGTTGGCCTTGTTTGGAGGTGCCAGGCCCAGAACGGGCCGAACCTGGCCGAGTTCCCTTCTTTCTCCAACTTGGCTCGTGCCATCGCCTCACCAGGGGCAGAACATGACCCTCAGAAGGTTCTCCAACTGACGGCACTCGAAAAGCTCGATTCGTTTGTGAGTTATGAATTTCCTCGGTTTAATACTATGGAAAATCGTAAATTACAAACGACACGAGATTTTCGAGTTCCGTCAGTTGGAGCACTTTCTAAAAATCATGTTTTACCATTGGGGAGGCTTTGACACGCTCAAAATTCAACCAAAATGGGGGTTGGCCTTGTTTGGAGGTGCCAGGCCCAGAACGGGCCGAACCTGGCCGAGTTCCCTTCTTTCTCCAACTTGGCTCGTGCCATCGCCTCACCAGGGGCAGAACATGACCCTCAGAAGGTTCTCCAACTGACGGCACTCGAAAAGCTCGATTCGTTTGTGAGTTATGAATTTCCTCGGTTTAATACTATGGAAAATCGTAAATCACAAACGACACGAGATTTTCGAGTTCCGTCAGTTGGAGCACTTTCTAAAAATCATGTTTTACCATTGGGAGGCTTTGACACGCTCAAAGCTCAACCAAAATGGGGGTTGGCCTTGTTTGGAGGTGCCAGGGCCAGAACGGGCCGAACCTGGCCGAGTTCCCTTCTTTCTCCAACATGGCCCGTGCCATAGCCTCACCAGGGGTAGAACATGACCCTCAGAAGGTTCTCCAACTGACGGCACTCGAAAAGCTCGATTCGTTTGTGAGTTATGAATTTCCTCGATTTAATACTATGGAAAATCGTAAATCACAAACGACACGAGATTTTCGAGTTCCGTCAGTTGGAGCACTTTCTAAAAATCATGTTTTACCATTGGCGAGGCTTTGACACGCTCAAAGTTCAACCAAAATGGGGGTTGGCATTGTTTGGAGGTACCAGGGCCAGAACGGGCCGAACCTGGCCGAGTTCCCTTCTTTCTCCAACATGGCCCGTGCCATAGCCTCACCAGGGGTAGAACATGACCCTCAGAAGGTTCTCCAACTGACGGCACTCGAAAAGCTCGATTCGTTTGTGAGTTATGAATTTCCCCGGTTTAATACTATGGAAAATCGTAAATCACAAACGACACGAGATTTTCGAGTTCCGTCAGTTGGAGCACTTTCTAAAAATCATATTTTACCATTGGGGAGGCTTTGACACGCTCAAAGTTCAACCAAAATGGGGGTAAGCCTTTTTTGGAGGTGCCAGGGCCAGAAAGGGATGAACCTAGCCGAGTTCCATTCTTTCTCCAACATGGCCCGTGCCATAGCCTCACCAGGGGTAGACCATGACCCTCAGAAGGTTCTCCAACTGACGGCACTCGAAAAGCTCGATTCGTTTGTGAGTTACGAATTTCCTCGGTTTAATACTATGGAAAATCATAAATCACAAACGACACGAGATTTTCGAGTTCCGTCAGTTGGAGTACTTTCTAAAAATCATGTTTTACCATTGGGGAGGCTTTGACACGCTCAAAATTCAACCAAAATGGGGGTTGGCCTTGTTTGGAGGTGCCAGGGCCAGAACGGGCCGAACCTAGCCGAGTTTCCTTCTTTCTCCAACATGGCCCGTGCCATAGCCCCACCAGGGGTAAAACATGACCCTCAGAAGGTTCTCCAACTGACGGCACTCGAAAAGCTCGATTCGTTTGTGAGTTATGAATTTCCTCGGTTTAATACTATGGAAAATCGTAAATCACAAACGACACGAGATTTTCGAGTTCCGTCAGTTGGAGCACTTTCTAAAAATCATGTTTTACCATTGGCTAGGCTTTGACACGCCCAAAGTTCAACCAAAATGGGGGTTGGCCTTGTTTGGAGGTACCAGGGCCAGAACGGGCCGAACCTGGCCGAGTTCCCTTCTTTGTCCAACATGACCCATGCCATAGCCTCACCAGGGGTAGAACATGACCCTCAGAAGGTTCTCCAACTGACGGCACTCGAAAAGCTCGATTCGTTTGTGAGTTATGAATTTCCTCGGTTTAATACTATGGAAAATCGTAAATCACAAACGACACGAGATTTTCGAGTTCCGTCAGTTGGAGCACTTTCTAAAAATCATGTTTTACCATTGGGGAGGCTTTGACACGCTCAAAGTTCAACCAAAATGGGGGTTGGCCTTGTTTGGAGGTGCCAGGGCCAGAACGGGCCGAACCTGGCCGAGTTCCCTTCTTTCTCCAACATGGCCCGTGCCATAGCCTCACCAGGGGTAGAACATGACCCTCAGAAGGTTCTCCAACTGACGGCACTCGAAAAGCTCGATTCTTTTGTGAGTTACGAATTTCCTCGGTTTAATACTATGGAAAATCGTAAATCACAAACGACACGAGATTTTCGAGTTCCGTCAGTTGGAGCACTTTCTAAAAATCATGTTTTACCATTGGGGAGGCTTTGACACGCTCAAAGCTCAAACAAAATGGGGGTTGGCCTTGTTTGGAGGTGCCAGGGCCAGAACGGGCCGAACCTGGCCGAGTTCCCTTCTTTCTCCAACATGGCCCGTGCCATAGCCTCACCAGGGGTAGAACATGACCCTCAGAAGGTTCTCCAACTGACGGCACTCGAAAAGCTCGATTCGTTTGTTAGTTATGAAGTTCCTCGATTTAATACTATGGAAAATCGTAAATCACAAACGACACGAGATTTTCGAGTTCCGTCAGTTGGAGCACTTTCTAAAAATCATGTTTTACCATTGGGGAGGCTTTGACACGCTCAAAGCTCAACCAAAATGGGGGTTGGCCTTGTTTGGAGGTGCCAGGGCCAGAACGGGCCGAACCTGGCCGAGTTCCCTTCTTTCTCCAACATGGCCCGTGCCATAGCCTCACCAGGGGTAGAACATGACCCTCAGATGGTTCTCCAACTGACGGCACTCGAAAAGCTCGATTCGTTTGTGAGTTATGAATTTCCTCGGTTTAATACTATGGAAAATCGTAAATCACAAACGACACGAGATTTTCGAGTTCCGTCAGTTGGAGTACTTTCTAAAAATCATGTTTTACCATTGGCGAGGCTTTGACACGCTCAAAGTTCAACCAAAATGGGGGTTGGCCTTGTTTGGAGGTACCAGGGCCAGAACGGGCCGAACCTGGCCGAGTTCCCTTCTTTCTCCAACATGGCCCGTGCCATAGCCTCACCAAGGGTAGAACATGACCCTCAGAAGGTTCTCCAACTGACGGCACTCGAAAAGCTCGATTCGTTTGTGAGTTATGAATTTCCCCGGTTTAATACTATGGAAAATCGTAAATCACAAACGACACGAGATTTTCGAGTTCCGTCAGTTGGAGCACTTTCTAAAAATCATATTTTACCATTGGGGAGGCTTTGACACGCTCAAAGCTCAACCAAAATGGGGGTAAGCCTTTTTTGGAGGTGCCAGGGCCAGAAAGGGACGAACCTAGCCGAGTTCCATTCTTTCTCCAACATGGCCCGTGCCATAGCCTCACCAGGGGTAGACCATGACCCTCAAAAGGTTCTCCAACTGACGGCACTCGAAAAGCTCGATTCGTTTGTGAGTTATGAATTTCCTCGGTTTAATACTATGAAAAATCGTAAATCACAAACGACACGAGATTTTCGAGTTCCGTCAGTTGGATGACTTTCTAAAAATCATGTTTTACCATTGGCGAGGCTTTGACACGCTAAAAGTTCAACCAAAATGGGGGTTGGCCTTGTTTGGAGGTGCCAGGGCCAGTACGGGCCGAACCTGGCCGAGTTCCCTTCTTTCTCCAACTTGGCTCGTGCCATAGCCTCACCAGGGGCAGAACATGACCCTCAGAAGGTTCTCCAACTGACGGCACTCGAAAAGCTCGATTCGTTTGTGAGTTATGAATTTCCTCGGTTTAATACTATGGAAAATCGTAAATCACAAACGACACGAGATTTTCGAGTTCCGTCAGTTGGAGCACTTTCTAAAAATCATGTTTTACCATTGGGGACGCTTTGACACGCTCAAAGTTCAACCAAAATGGGGGTTGACCTTGTTTGGAGGTGCCAGGGCCAGTACGGGCCGAACCTGGCCGAGGTCCCTTCTTTCTCCAACATGGCCCGTGCCATAGCCTCACCAGGGGTAGAACATGACCCTCAGAAGGTTCTCCAACTGACGGCACTCGAAAAGCTCGATTCGTTTGTGAGTTACGAATTTCCAAGGTTTAATACTATGGAAAATCGTAAATTACAAAAGACAAGAGATTTTCGAGTTCCGTCAGTTGGAGCACTTTCTAAAAATCATGTTTTACCATTGGGGAGGCTTTGACACGCTCAAAGTTCAACCAAAATGGGGGTTGGCCTTGTTTGGAGGTGCCAGGCCCAGAACGGGCCGAACCTGGCCGAGTTCCCTTCTTTCTCCAACTTGGCTCGTGCCATCGCCTCACCAGGGGTAGAACATGACCCTCAGAAGGTTCTCCAACTGACGGCACTCGAAAAGCTCGATTCGTTTGTGAGTTATGAATTTCCTCGGTTTAATACTATGGAAAATCGTAAATCACAAACGACACGAGATTTTCGAGTTCCGTCAGTTGGAGCATTTTCTAAAAATCATGTTTTACCATTGGCGAGGCTTTGACACGATCAAAGTTCAACCAAAATGGGGGTTGGCCTTGTTTGGATGTGCCAGGGCCAGAACGGGCCGAACCTGGCCGAGTTCCCTTCTTTCTCCAACATGGCCCGTGCCATAGCCTCACCAGGGGTAGAACATGACCCTCAGAAGGTTCTCCAACTGACGGCACTCGAAAAGCTCGATTCGTTTGTGAGTTACGAATTTCCTCGGTTTAATACTATGGAAAATCGTAAATCACAAACGACACGAGATTTTCGAGTTCCGTTAGTGGGAGCACTTTCTAAAAATCATGTTTTACCATTGGGGAGGCTTTGACACGCTCAAAATTCAACCAAAATGGGGGTTGGCCTTGTTTGGAGGTGCCAGGCCCAGAACGGGCCGAACCTGGCCGAGTTTCCTTCTTTCTCCAACTTGGCCCGTGCCATAGCGTCACCAGGGGTAGAACATGACCCTCAGAAGGTTCTCCAACTGACGGCACTCAAAAAGCTCGATTCGTTTGTGAGTTATGAATTTCCTCGGTTTAATACTATGGAAAATCGTAAATCACAAACGACACGAGATTTTCGAGTTCCGTCAGTTGGAGCACTTTCTAAAAATCATGTTTTACCATTGGCGAGGCTTTGACACGCTCAAAAAGTTCAACCAAAATGGGGGTTAGCCTTGTTTGGAGGTGTCAGGGCCAGAACGGGCCGAACCTGGCCGAGTTCCCTTCTTTCTCCAACATGGCCCGTGCCATAGCCTCACCAGGGGTAGAACATGACCCTCAGAAGGTTCTCCAACTGACGGCACTCGAAAAGTTCGATTCTTTTGTGAGTTACGAATTTCCTCGGTTTAATACTATGGAAAATCGTAAATCACAAACGACACGAAATTTTCGAGTTCCGTCAGTTGGAGCACTTTCTAAAAATCATGTTTTACCATTGGGGAGGCTTTGACACGCTCAAAGCTCAACCAAAATGGGGGTTGGCCTTGTTTGGAGGTGCCAGGGCCAGAACGGGCCGAACCTGGCCGAGTTCCCTTCTTTCTCCAACATGGCCCGTGCCATAGCCTCACCAGGGGTAGAACATGACCCTCAGAAGGTTCTCCAACTGACGGCACTCGAAAAGCTCGATTCGTTTGTGAGTTATGAATTTCCTCGGTTTAATACTATGGAAAATCGTAAATCACAAACGACACGAGATTTTCGAGTTCTGTCAGTTGGAGCACTTTCTAAAAATCATGTTTTACCATTGGGGAGGCTTTGACACGCTCAAAATTCAACCAAAATGGGGGTTGGCCTTGTTTGGAGGTGCCAGGCCCAGAACGGGCCGAACCTGGCCGAGTTTCCTTCTTTCTCCAACTTGGCCCGTGCCATAGCGTTACCAGGGGTAGAACATGACCCTCAGAAGGTTCTCCAACTTACGGCACTCGAAAAGCTCGATTCGTTTGTGAGTTATGAATTTCCTCGGTTTAATACTATGGAAAATCGTAAATCACAAACGACACGAGATTTTCGAGTTCCGTCAGTTGGAGCACTTTCTAAAAATCATGTTTTACCATTGGGGAGGCTTTGACACGCTGAAAGCTCAACCAAAATGGGGGTTGGCCTTGTTTGGAGGTGCCAGGGCCAGAACGGGCCGAACCTGGCCGAGTTCCCTTCTTTCTCTAACATGGCCCGTGCCATAGCCTCACCAGGGGTAGAACATGACCCTCAGAAGGTTCTCCAACTGACGGCACTCGAAAATCTCGATTCGTTTGTGAGTTATGAATTTCCTCGGTTTAATACTATGGAAAATCGTAAATCACAAACGACACGAGATTTTCGAGTTCCGTCAGTTGGTCCAATTTCTAAAAATCATGGTTTACCATTGGGGAGGCTTTGACACGCTCAAAGTTCAACTAAAATGGGGGTTGGCCTTGTTTGGAGGTGCCAGGGCCAGAACGGGCCGAACCTGGCCGAGTTCCCTTCTTTCTCCAACATGGCCCGTGCCATAGCCTCACCAGGGGTAGAACATGACCCTCAGAAGGTTCTCCAACTGACGGGACTCGAAAAGCTCGATTCGTTTGTGAGTTATGAATTTTCCTCGGTTCAATACTATGGAAAATCGTAAATCACAAACGACACGAGATTTTCGAGTTCCGTCAGTGGGAGCACTTTCTAAAAATCATGTTTTACCATTGGGGAGGCTTTGACACGCTCAAAATTCAACCAAAATGGGGGTTGGCCTTGTTTGGAGGTGCCAGGCCCAGAACGGGCCGAACCTGGCCGAGTTTCCTTCTTTCTCCAACTTGGCCCGTGCCATAGCCTCACCAGGGGTAGAACATGACCCTCAGAAGGTTCTCCAACTGACGGCACTCGAAAAGCTCGATTCTTTTGTGAGTTACGAATTTCCTCGGTTTAATACTATGGAAAATCGTAAATCACAAACGACACGAAATTTTCGAGTTCCGTCAGTTGGAGCACTTTCTAAAAATCATGTTTTACCATTGGGGAGGCTTTGACACGCTCAAAGCTCAACCAAAATGGGGGTTGGCCTTGTTTGGAGGTGCCAGGGCCAGAACGGGCCGAACCTGGCCGAGTTCCCTTCTTTCTCCAACATGGCCCGTGCCATAGCCTCACCAGGGGTAGATATTGACCCTCAGAAGGTTCTCCAACTGACGGCACTCGAAAAGCTCGATTTTGTGAGTTATGAATTTCCTCGGTTTAATACTATGGAAAATCGTAAATCACAAACGACACGAGATTTTCGAGTTCTGTCAGTTGGAGCACTTTCTAAAAATCATGTTTTACCATTGGGGAGGCTTTGACACGCTCAAAATTCAACCAAAATGGGGGTTGGCCTTGTTTGGAGGTGCCAGGCCCAGAACGGGCCGAACCTGGCCGAGTTTCCTTCTTTCTCCAACTTGGCCCGTGCCATAGCGTCACCAGGGGTAGAACATGACCCTCAGAAGGTTCTCCAACTTACGGCACTCGAAAAGCTCGATTCGTTTGTGAGTTATGAATTTCCTCGGTTTAATACTATGGAAAATCGTAAATCACAAACGACACGAGATTTTCGAGTTCCGTCAGTTGGAGCACTTTCTAAAAATCATGTTTTACCATTGGGGAGGCTTTGACACGCTCAAAGCTCAACCAAAATGGGGGTTGGCCTTGTTTGGAGGTGCCAGGGCCAGAACGGGCCGAACCTGGCCGAGTTCCTTTCTTTCTCTAACATGGCCCGTGCCATAGCCTCACCAGGGGTAGAACATGACCCTCAGAAGGTTCTCCAACTGACGGCACTCGAAAATCTCGATTCGTTTGTGAGTTATGAATTTCCTCGGTTTAATACTATGGAAAATCGTAAATCACAAACGACACGAGATTTTCGAGTTCCGTCAGTTGGTCCAATTTCTAAAAATCATGGTTTACCATTGGGGAGGCTTTGACACGCTCAAAGTTCAACTAAAATGGGGGTTGGCCTTGTTTGGAGGTGCCAGGGCCAGAACGGGCCGAACCTGGCCGAGTTCCCTTCTTTCTCCAACATGGCCCGTGCCATAGCCTCACCAGGGGTAGAACATGACCCTCAGAAGGTTCTCCAACTGACGGCACTCGAAAAGCTCGATTCGTTTGTGAGTTATGAATTTTCCTCGGTTCAATACTATGGAAAATCGTAAATCACAAACGACAGGAGATTTTCGAGTTCCGTCAGTGGGAGCACTTTCTAAAAATCATGTTTTACCATTGGGGAGGCTTTGACACGCTCAAAATTCAACCAAAATGGGGGTTGGCCTTGTTTGGAGGTGCCAGGCCCAGAACGGGCCGAACCTGGCCGAGTTTCCTTCTTTCTCCAACTTGGCCCGTGCCATAGCCTCACCAGGGGTAGAACATG
Source organism: Rubus parviflorus (assembly GCA_029955375.1). Classification (NCBI taxonomy): domain Eukaryota; kingdom Viridiplantae; phylum Streptophyta; class Magnoliopsida; order Rosales; family Rosaceae; genus Rubus; species Rubus parviflorus. The sequence continues at coordinate 19,919,927 of JARGGL010000006.1, read as the reverse complement.
ACCCTCAGAAGGTTCTCCAACTGACGGCACTCGAAAAGCTCGATTCTTTTGTGAGTTACGAATTTCCTCGGTTTAATACTATGGAAAATCGTAAATCACAAACGACACGAAATTTTCGAGTTCCGTCAGTTGGAGCACTTTCTAAAAATCATGTTTTACCATTGGGGAGGCTTTGACACGCTCAAAGCTCAACCAAAATGGGGGTTGGCCTTGTTTGGAGGTGCCAGGGCCAGAACGGGCCGAACCTGGCCGAGTTCCCTTCTTTCTCCAACATGGCCCGTGCCATAGCCTCACCAGGGGTAGATATTGACCCTCAGAAGGTTCTCCAACTGACGGCACTCGAAAAGCTCGATTCGTTTGTGAGTTATGAATTTCCTCGGTTTAATACTATGGAAAATCGTAAATCACAAACGACACGAGATTTTCGAGTTCTGTCAGTTGGAGCACTTTCTAAAAATCATGTTTTACCATTGGGGAGGCTTTGACACGCTCAAAATTCAACCAAAATGGGGGTTGGCCTTGTTTGGAGGTGCCAGGCCCAGAACGGGCCGAACCTGGCCGAGTTTCCTTCTTTCTCCAACTTGGCCCGTGCCATAGCGTCACCAGGGGTAGAACATGACCCTCAGAAGGTTCTCCAACTTACGGCACTCGAAAAGCTCGATTCGTTTGTGAGTTATGAATTTCCTCGGTTTAATACTATGGAAAATCGTAAATCACAAACGACACGAGATTTTCGAGTTCCGTCAGTTGGTCCAATTTCTAAAAATCATGGTTTACCATTGGGGAGGCTTTGACACGCTCAAAGTTCAACTAAAATGGGGGTTGGCCTTGTTTGGAGGTGCCAGGGCCAGAACGGGCCGAACCTGGCCGAGTTCCCTTCTTTCTCCAACATGGCCCGTGCCATAGCCTCACCAGGGGTAGAACATGACCCTCAGAAGGTTCTCCAACTGACGGCACTCGAAAAGCTCGATTCGTTTGTGAGTTATGAATTTTCCTCGGTTCAATACTATGGAAAATCGTAAATCACAAACGACACGAGATTTTCGAGTTCCGTCAGTGGGAGCACTTTCTAAAAATCATGTTTTACCATTGGGGAGGCTTTGACACGCTCAAAATTCAACCAAAATGGGGGTTGGCCTTGTTTGGAGGTGCCAGGCCCAGAACGGGCCGAACCTGGCCGAGTTTCCTTCTTTCTCCAACTTGGCCCGTGCCATAGCGTCACCAGGGGTAGAACATGACCCTCAGAAGGTTCTCCAACTTACGGCACTCGAAAAGCTCGATTCGTTTGTGAGTTATGAATTTCCTCGGTTTAATACTATGGAAAATCGTAAATCACAAACGACACGAGATTTTCGAGTTCCGTCAGTTGGAGCACTTTCTAAAAATCATGTTTTACCATTGGGGAGGCTTTGACACGCTCAAAGCTCAACCAAAATGGGGGTTGGCCTTGTTTGGAGGTGCCAGGGCCAGAACGGGCCGAACCTGGCCGAGTTCCCTTCTTTCTCTAACATGGCCCGTGCCATAGCCTCACCAGGGGTAGAACATGACCCTCAGAAGGTTCTCCAACTGACGGCACTCGAAAATCTCGATTCGTTTGTGAGTTATGAATTTCCTCGGTTTAATACTATGGAAAATCGTAAATCACAAACGACACGAGATTTTCGAGTTCCGTCAGTTGGTCCAATTTCTAAAAATCATGGTTTACCATTGGGGAGGCTTTGACACGCTCAAAGTTCAACTAAAATGGGGGTTGGCCTTGTTTGGAGGTGCCAGGGCCAGAACGGGCCGAACCTGGCCGAGTTCCCTTCTTTCTCCAACATGGCCCGTGCCATAGCCTCACCAGGGGTAGAACATGACCCTCAGAAGGTTCTCCAACTGACGGCACTCGAAAAGCTCGATTCGTTTGTGAGTTATGAATTTTCCTCGGTTCAATACTATGGAAAATCGTAAATCACAAACGACAGGAGATTTTCGAGTTCCGTCAGTGGGAGCACTTTCTAAAAATCATGTTTTACCATTGGGGAGGCTTTGACACGCTCAAAATTCAACCAAAATGGGGGTTGGCCTTGTTTGGAGGTGCCAGGCCCAGAACGGGCCGAACCTGGCCGAGTTTCCTTCTTTCTCCAACTTGGCCCGTGCCATAGCCTCACCAGGGGTAGAACATGACCCTCAGAAGGTTCTCTGATATGACTTTTGCAATCATCAATTTAAACCCTAAAATCATCGGTAGTATAAAGCAAGTAGGGATCGTTAACAACGGGGATTAGGGGTAGTACCTAAACAAAGAATCATTATAAAGAATTAGTGTCACAAATATACAAGTATATATAAACATATTTACATCGAAAATAAGGGGGGGGGTTTAGAGATTGATTTATTAACAACTACTTATCTAAACTACTAATTACAATTCTACTGACAACCTTACATGGAATGGAACGATAAGTACATGAAACACAGCCACAATCATATGAGTTAAAGCATGAATCAAAAACAACCGATTTCCTTATCATGAATCCGAAATTGACATTGTGAACAGTCAAAAGCTAATCATTCCCAATCAAACCCTAACCACGAAAATTATCCTAAGTGAAAGCACCTAGGTTAACCAATTAAACATGCCATCTTAGTCTAAAAAGTTAGCTAATCAAACCATGTTTAAAGCATAGAAAAGAGTTGTCAATTAAAGTGCACAACCTAGTATGGAAAAGTCCATCTATTTGCAATCCTTTTTATTTGATTCCGACCTTTGTCCAAAGCCTTTACTACTTTAGTGAATTAGATTCCGGAAAGCCGTAAACCTTAATTCTAGCTCCAATTACATGCAAATATTATAAGTTTGCAACCCTATAACATAAACACATAAAAGTTCTCCATAAAACAGAATCAAATAAACAGAAACACATAAGCGACTTGGAAAATCAGAAGTAATTTAATTCCAAACACAATATAACTCATAATCATGGCTGCAAATCATGTTCTTAAGTCATGTTAACTAATACATAAAATTTACAAACAACAAAGAGGAACTCATAAAGAGTAATTAAAGAGTAACCGAAATACACCGGATGGAAAACATGGAAGACATGGAGACCACGAACCCTTGAATCCTTGAAAGCAAGCAATCCTAGAGAACACGGCAAGGTGGTGAAGATGGAGGTCACGGCTGGTTTTTGGTGTAGATGGCGGCTACTTCTCCTCCTTGAAGACTTGCAAACCCTAGGCACTAGAGAATGGACGAAAATTGTAGATGTATTCTGAAAATATGGAAGTAAGGTGTCTTTTTCTTGAGTCTAGGAGCAGCCTATTTATAGGAGAAAGCATGGAACCCTAGATGTGATCCTCACCGTCCAAGAGAAGGTAGAAATCAAGTTGGAATCTTCTTTGAGTGATCCACAAGGCCTCTTTTAATTATCCAAATATTTTGCACAAATTTGACTTGATTTATCCCATAAAAATCTGAATTAATCCCCTTGTATAATTGCTGAAATATTCCTTCAGTAGTCCACAAGAAACCTCCTTCCTCTCTTGCCGTAATCATGTCTAGATACATCCAATAATTTCTGATTTTATTCCTTGAAAAACTCTTGGAGAACTATATGAAATAAAACTCTTGTGTGCGGCAACTACAAACCCTAAACCTTTTAGGGTTTTATTTTCATCACTATTCATCCTCCTTCTAGAAAACATGCGGCAACAACCCTAAATGGGTTAGGGTTTACTCAAAAGTCCACTGGGCTTGGGCTTTCACATCTTGGGTTGAACTTCATGGATTTGGGCCTCCATCTTGGTGGACTTGGACTCACGGCATAGCCCAATGGGCTTGGGCCTCACGGATTGGGCCTTGTAACTTGGGCTTCACCAAATGGGCCTCACGGTTTGGGCCTTCCAAAGCCCAATGAGCTTTTCGAAATCCAACTTTTCTTTTCTGCTCCGGGACAAAATGAGAGTCCTAGTTGTAATAGGATTCCTGCTTCCGTTAGGATTCCTGCCAAAGATAGGAGAAAACTCAAATGAGGAAAGATTTTAAATGAGGAAAGTTTCCAAAACAAATTAGGAAAGTCAAAACAGGAAAGTTTCCTAAAAACCTCATTTTTTATTCATTTACGCAATTAAACATCATTTAGGGACTCAAAGATGGAAACTAAGCTAAAATAGCAAAGTTATAAATAAAACGCAGCCAAAGAATGGGGAAAACACATTAAAAACGTCACACTTTGTGCTCCTATCAAATTCCCCCACACTTAGCTCTTGCTAGTCCCTAGCAACACACCCCTACTCCACACGAAAATGACTCTATTGCCCTTAACATTTTGCCTCAGAAATCTTTTACTTTCATGGAATCAAGTTTAGTACTTAACCAAAATTTGTCACAAGAAATTCGAGAGTTAATTAACAAGCATAGAATCCATATAAACAAGTAAGACTTGGAAGAACAATGGTGATGTAATGGAGCTCAGCATGCTTCAAACAAGTTATCCTCACAAGGGTATGCTCTCTATCTTCACTCAAAATCATGGCTCATGCTTGAAAGCTTTTCACTCAAAGTTATGTGAGAGAAAGTATTTTGAGGCATTCAAATAGCTCACATATATTAAACAAATAAAAACACTTTAGTGAATAATGATTTAAAAACCTCATGAAAGATATCAACTACATGCACAAATGGACCACAACCATATGCTTACTTTCGAAATTAATCTCCACAGATCAAGGACTACCCATTTTAAGGATCAAGAAGGTCTTTCCAAGGTTGTAATGGGGCCAAGGCTCACGGTTTTAAAGAAACAAAGGATAAGGAATTCACAAAGTATCCTAAAAACCTAGTAGAGCACCAAAGTAACCATGTCTTCTCTCAAAAAGGCCAAATGTCTTCTTGTTGGGCCCAAACTTCACTCTAAACAAGTATGATGAAGGACAAAGGCCAAGTAATTCATTAATAGGGCTTCAATTCAAAACAACCTCCTAAATCATGGGAAGGGGACATTAACCCATTTTTTTTTTCACAATCTTTTTCTTTCTTGCCGTACACTTTCTTTTCTTATTTTTCACGGCACTCACATGTAATGAACAAGTCTATCCCTTCCCCCACACTTATTTTCGTCAATCACCTCTTTTTCATTTGTTTTTCATTCACTAAGTTTCGATCACCAAAGCATAGCTCTACTAAGTTTCTAGAACAAGGGTAGAGATGTAACTATACTAAGGTTTAGGGTATAGATAACGCAGGTGGTGAAAGAAAATGTCTCATGTAAGCTCAAAGGGGTTTAACTAAGGGGTGCACATGCTTGTACACAAATAAGGGACACATGGCAATTTGGCAATGGTGGAAATCCTAAGTGCCTTCAATCCTTTCCAAAATCAGGGTATATTATGACTATAAGTTTCGAAAAATTTCAAAAGCAAGTTCTAGTAAATTCTCTAGTCCATTGAAAATCTATGGCATGCAATTGATCAAATAGAAAGAATAATGAGGTTAACAACGAATTTAAGCCAAGAAGAATCTGATTATATCAACTCTCAACAAAGAAAGCACATATATAGCTCAAAAGCTCACATAGGGTTCATATGATTTAAACTCGTTTTAACATGCTCAAATTCTGTACCAAAGTTTCAAAATCATATCTACTACAAGTTCACACATCTTCCATATTTATCAATTAACCAAAGAATAACATTCGAACTTATTTGATTTTGTGATCCACTTTCAATCATAATTTCAAAGATTAAAATCATCCTAGGCAGTTAAGGGCATCCTAAGACTCAAAACAAAACAATGACTCTTTTTTTTTTGGATTTTCGAAATTTTCTAATTTTCTAATTTTTTTTTTTTTTTTCTTTTAGAAAACCTTAAAACCAACGAAAATATATATAAACTGAGAAGATAGAAATCTCCCCCACACTTAAATCCTATATTGTCCTCAATATAAAAACTAAAAATGTAAAGAAACAAATATACAGTTCAACCAAAAGAGATGGAGAGAGATAGAGAAAGCAAATCTGTGTGTGATGGCTCCTCCACAGCTTCGGTTGAATTGGGTTGCCTCCCAAATAGCGCTTAATGTTTATAGTCTTCAGCCTAGACTCAATGCCGCCACTTACCCTTCATCGTGCCTCCGTTGAGACTCAAAGGTTATGGCCATTAACCTTGAACTCACTGTCGGTCTGTTCACTCTTGATCTGAATAGCACCATGAGGGAAAACATTAGTGACAATAAAACATTATGTACAACTCTGTGCCTTCCTTTAACCGTTGGAATCGCTCCTTGATGATAGAGAATGGTGAGAATTCAGAGTCGGACATTCATTAGTTTCTATACAAAATTGTAAGAAGTTAGTAACAAAGTTTACAAAGTAAAAACAAAGTATATCACAAAATGCATAAAAAATAAATTCACGACACAAAAGTGACGAAAATGTGCTATACATTAAGTTTCTTTATGTCTATGTAACTTTTATTCACACAATACACTTAGGTACGGGAACAGAGGACCTCAATGTGCAATGGGGCTGAAACAGCTACCCTTCTCAAAGTCATGTTTAATCCAATATACCTTAGGTGTAGACAACATTTTCTTTTTGTCCCAAATATAGTCAAAAAACAAAGTGGATTCCAAGCGGTAACCCAAGGTGGACTTACGGCCTAAGTACAATGCCTAGACACAAATACTTTTCCTTTGTTTCAGAAGGCGGATGGCCAGGTCAAGAGATAAGCGAGGGGCAGGACTCATTAGCGGTTACGGAGGCTACTCCCTCATTGAGGTTTAGGCCCCTATCGACTACTCCCACATAGTGGTTTTGGTCAGTCTGTAATCCTCTGAATCCAGAACCTGTCACCCAGGGTCTCGGCCTAGACACCATCCATGTGCCCCTTACTCAGCTCAGAAAAGCACTTGTGTGTTAGACAAATCTCCAAGTGTTAATAAAGGCCGCCCTCAACCTCAAGTGACCTTAGCAAGGTACAAATGAAGGGTTTAGGCCAATATTAACAAAAGGGACTTTACCTATTTCCGTTCAAGTTACAACCCACAACAACTTCAATAATCAACTATACTCAAAACACCTAAATAAATTACTAAGTATACAACAAATATCAACATGTATTATTCACAAATTAGTTTAGGAACATTTTCAATCCCCGTCGACGGCGCCAAAAACTGATATGACTTTTGCAATCATCAATTTAAACCCTAAAATCATCGGTAGTATAAAGCAAGTAGGGATCGTTAACAACGGGGATTAGGGGTAGTACCTAAACAAAGAATCATTATAAAGAATTAGTGTCACAAATATACAAGTATATATAAACATATTTACATCGAAAATAAGGGGGGGGGTTTAGAGATTGATTTATTAACAACTACTTATCTAAACTACTAATTACAATTCTACTGACAACCTTACATGGAATGGAACGATAAGTACATGAAACACAGCCACAATCATATGAGTTAAAGCATGAATCAAAAACAACCGATTTCCTTATCATGAATCCGAAATTGACATTGTGAACAGTCAAAAGCTAATCATTCCCAATCAAACCCTAACCACGAAAATTATCCTAAGTGAAAGCACCTAGGTTAACCAATTAAACATGCCATCTTAGTCTAAAAAGTTAGCTAATCAAACCATGTTTAAAGCATAGAAAAGAGTTGTCAATTAAAGTGCACAACCTAGTATGGAAAAGTCCATCTATTTGCAATCCTTTTTATTTGATTCCGACCTTTGTCCAAAGCCTTTACTACTTTAGTGAATTAGATTCCGGAAAGCCGTAAACCTTAATTCTAGCTCCAATTACATGCAAATATTATAAGTTTGCAACCCTATAACATAAACACATAAAAGTTCTCCATAAAACAGAATCAAATAAACAGAAACACATAAGCGACTTGGAAAATCAGAAGTAATTTAATTCCAAACACAATATAACTCATAATCATGGCTGCAAATCATGTTCTTAAGTCATGTTAACTAATACATAAAATTTACAAACAACAAAGAGGAACTCATAAAGAGTAATTAAAGAGTAACCGAAATACACCGGATGGAAAACATGGAAGACATGGAGACCACGAACCCTTGAATCCTTGAAAGCAAGCAATCCTAGAGAACACGGCAAGGTGGTGAAGATGGAGGTCACGGCTGGTTTTTGGTGTAGATGGCGGCTACTTCTCCTCCTTGAAGACTTGCAAACCCTAGGCACTAGAGAATGGACGAAAATTGTAGATGTATTCTGAAAATATGGAAGTAAGGTGTCTTTTTCTTGAGTCTAGGAGCAGCCTATTTATAGGAGAAAGCATGGAACCCTAGATGTGATCCTCACCGTCCAAGAGAAGGTAGAAATCAAGTTGGAATCTTCTTTGAGTGATCCACAAGGCCTCTTTTAATTATCCAAATATTTTGCACAAATTTGACTTGATTTATCCCATAAAAATCTGAATTAATCCCCTTGTATAATTGCTGAAATATTCCTTCAGTAGTCCACAAGAAACCTCCTTCCTCTCTTGCCGTAATCATGTCTAGATACATCCAATAATTTCTGATTTTATTCCTTGAAAAACTCTTGGAGAACTATATGAAATAAAACTCTTGTGTGCGGCAACTACAAACCCTAAACCTTTTAGGGTTTTATTTTCATCACTATTCATCCTCCTTCTAGAAAACATGCGGCAACAACCCTAAATGGGTTAGGGTTTACTCAAAAGTCCACTGGGCTTGGGCTTTCACATCTTGGGTTGAACTTCATGGATTTGGGCCTCCATCTTGGTGGACTTGGACTCACGGCATAGCCCAATGGGCTTGGGCCTCACGGATTGGGCCTTGTAACTTGGGCTTCACCAAATGGGCCTCACGGTTTGGGCCTTCCAAAGCCCAATGAGCTTTTCGAAATCCAACTTTTCTTTTCTGCTCCGGGACAAAATGAGAGTCCTAGTTGTAATAGGATTCCTGCTTCCGTTAGGATTCCTGCCAAAGATAGGAGAAAACTCAAATGAGGAAAGATTTTAAATGAGGAAAGTTTCCAAAACAAATTAGGAAAGTCAAAACAGGAAAGTTTCCTAAAAACCTCATTTTTTATTCATTTACGCAATTAAACATCATTTAGGGACTCAAAGATGGAAACTAAGCTAAAATAGCAAAGTTATAAATAAAACGCAGCCAAAGAATGGGGAAAACACATTAAAAACGTCACACTTTGTGCTCCTATCATTCTCCAACTGACGGCACTCGAAAAGCTCGATTCGTTTGTGAGTTACGAATTTCCTCGGTTTAATACTATGGAAAATCGTAAATCACAAACGACACGAGATTTTCGAGTTCCGTCAGTTGGAGCACTTTCTAAAAATCATGTTTTACCATTGGCGAGGCTTTGACACGCTCAAAGTTCAACCAAAATGGGGGTTGGCCTTGTTTGGAGGTGTCAGGGCCAGAACGGGCCGAACCTGGCCGAGTTCCCTTCTTTCTCCAACATGGCCCGTGCCATAGCCTCACCAGGGGTAGAACATGACCCTCAGAAGGTTCTCCAACTGACGGCACTCGAAAAGCTCGATTCTTTTGTGAGTTACGAATTTCCTCGGTTTAATACTATGGAAAATCGTAAATCACAAACGACACGAGATTTTCGAGTTCCGTCAGTTGGAGCACTTTCTAAAAATCATGTTTTACCATTGGGGAGGCTTTGACACGCTCAAAGCTCAACCAAAATGGGGGTTGGCCTTGTTTGGAGGTGCCAGGGCCAGAACGGGCCGAACCTGGCCGAGTTCCCTTCTTTCTCCAACATGGCCCGTGCCATAGCCTCACCAGGGGTAGAACATGACCCTCAGAAGGTTCTCCAACTGACGGCACTCGAAAAGCTCGATTCGTTTGTGAGTTATGAATTTCCTCGGTTTAATACTATGGAAAATCGTAAATCACAAACGACACGAGATTTTCGAGTTCCGTCAGTTGGAGCACATTCTAAAAATCATGTTTTACCATTGGGGAGGCTTTGACACGCTCAAAATTCAACCAAAATGGGGGTTGGCCTTCTTTGGAGGTGCCAGGCCCAGAACGGGCCGAACCTGGCCGAGTTTCCTTCTTTCTCCAACTTGGCCCATGCCATAGCGTCACCAGGGGTAGAACATGACCCTCAGAAGGTTCTCCAACTTACGGCACTCGAAAAGCTCGATTCGTTTGTGAGTTATGAATATCCTCGGTTTAATACTATGGAAAATCGTAAATCACAAACGACACGAGATTTTCGAGTTCCGTCAGTTGGAGCACTTTCTAAAAATCATGTTTTACAATTCGGGAGGCTTTGACACGCTCAAAACTCAACCAAAATGGGGGTTGGCCTTGTTTGGAGGTGCCAGGGCCAGAACGGGCCGAACATGGCCGAGTTCCCTTCTTTCTCCAACATGGCCCGTGCCATAGCCTCACCAGGGGTAGAACATGACCCTCAGAAGGTTCTCCAACTGACGGCACTCGAAAAGCTCGATTCGTTTGTGAGTTATGAATTTCCTCGGTTTAATACTATGGAAAATCGTAAATCACAAACGACACGAGATTTTCGAGTTCCGTCAGTTGGTCCAATTTCTAAAAATCATCTTTTACCATTGGGGAGGCTTTGACACGCTCAAAGTTCAACTAAAATGGGGGTTGGCCTTGTTTGGAGGTGCCAGGGCCAGAACGGGCCGAACCTGGCCGAGTTCCCTTCTTTCTCCAACATGGCCCGTGCCATAGCCTCACCAGGGGTAGAACATGACCCTCAGAAGGTTCTCCAACTGACGGCACTCGAAAAGCTCGATTCGTTTGTGAGTTATGAATTTTCCTCGGTTCAATACTATGGAAAATCGTAAATCACAAACGACACGAGATTTTCGAGTTCCGTCAGTGGGAGCACTTTCTAAAAATCATGTTTTACCATTGGGGAGGCTTTGACACGCTCAAAATTCAACCAAAATGGGGGTTGGCCTTGTTTGGAGGTGCCAGGCCCAGAACGGGCCGAACCTGGCCGAGTTTCCTTCTTTCTCCAACTTGGCCCGTGCCATAGCCTCACCAGGGGTAGAACATGACCCTCAGAAGGTTCTCCAACTGACGGCACTCGAAACGCTCGATTCGTTTGTGAGTTATGAATTTCCTCGGTTTAATACTATGAAAAATCGTAAATCACAAACGACACGAGATTTTCGAGTTCCGTCAGTTGGATGACTTTCTAAAAATCATGTTTTACCATTGGCGAGGCTTTGACACGCTCAAAGTTCAACCAAAATGGGGGTTGGCCTTGTTTGGAGGTGCCAGGGCCAGAACGGGCCGAACCTGGCCGAGTTCCCTTCTTTCTCCAACATGGCCCGTGCCATAGCCTCACCAGGGGTAGAATATGACCCTCAGAAGGTTCTCCAACTGACAGCACTCGAAAAGCTCGATTCGTTTGTGAGTTATGAATTTCCTCGGTTTAATACTATGGAAAATCGTAAATCACAAACGACACGAGTTTTTCGAGTTCCGTCAGTTGGAGCACTATCTAAAAATCATGTTTTACCATTGGGGAGGCTTTGACACGCTCAAACTTCAACCAAAATGGGGGTTGACCTTGTTTGGAGGTGCCAGGGCCAGAACGGGCCGAACCTGGCCGAGGTCCCTTCTTTCTCCAACATGGCCTGTGCCATAGCCTCACCAGGGGTAGAACATGACCCTCAGAAGGTTCTCCAACTGACGGCACTCGAAAAGCTCGATTCGTTTGTGAGTTACGAATTTCCTCGGTTTAATACTATGGAAAATCGTAAATCACAAACGACACGAGATTTTCGAGTTCCGTCAGTTGGAGCACTTTCTAAAAATCATGTTTTACCATTGGCGAGGCTTTGACACGCTCAAAGTTCAACCAAAATGGGGGTTGGCCTTGTTTGGAGGTGTCAGGGCCAGAACGGGCCGAACCTGGCCGAGTTCCCTTCTTTCTCCAACATGGCCCGTGCCATAGCCTCACCAGGGGTAGAACATGACCCTCAGAAGGTTCTCCAACTGACGGCACTCGAAAAGCTCGATTCTTTTGTGAGTTACGAATTTCCTCGGTTTAATACTATGGAAAATCGTAAATCACAAACGACACGAGATTTTCGAGTTCCGTCAGTTGGAGCACTTTCTAAAAATCATGTTTTACCATTGGGGAGGCTTTGACACGCTCAAAGCTCAACCAAAATGGGGGTTGGCCTTGTTTGGAGGTGCCAGGGCCAGAACGGGCCGAACCTGGCCGAGTTCCCTTCTTTCTCCAACATGGCCCGTGCCATAGCCTCACCAGGGGTAGAACATGACCCTCAGAAGGTTCTCCAACTGACGGCACTCGAAAAGCTCGATTCGTTTGTGAGTTATGAATTTCCTCGGTTTAATACTATGGAAAATCGTAAATCACAAACGACACGAGATTTTCGAGTTCCGTCAGTTGGAGCACTTTCTAAAAATCATGTTTTACAATTCGGGAGGCTTTGACACGCTCAAAACTCAACCAAAATGGGGGTTGGCCTTGTTTGGAGGTGCCAGGGCCAGAACGGGCCGAACATGGCCGAGTTCCCTTCTTTCTCCAACATGGCCCGTGCCATAGCCTCACCAGGGGTAGAACATGAACCTCAGAAGGTTCTCCAACTGACGGCACTCGAAAAGCTCGATTCGTTTGTGAGTTATGAATTTCCTCGGTTTAATACTATGGAAAATCGTAAATCACAAACGACACGAGATTTTCGAGTTCCGTCAGTTGGTCCAATTTCTAAAAATCATCTTTTACCATTGGGGAGGCTTTGACACGCTCAAAGTTCAACTAAAATGGGGGTTGGCCTTGTTTGGAGGTGCCAGGGCCAGAACGGGCCGAACCTGGCCGAGTTCCCTTCTTTCTCCAACATGGCCCGTGCCATAGCCTCACCAGGGGTAGAACATGACCCTCAGAAGGTTCTCCAACTGACGGCACTCGAAAAGCTCGATTCGTTTGTGAGTTATGAATTTCCTCGGTTTAATACTATGGAAAATCGTAAATCACAAACGACACGAGATTTTCGAGTTCCGTCAGTTGGTCCAATTTCTAAAAATCATCTTTTACCATTGGGGAGGCTTTGACACGCTCAAAGTTCAACTAAAATGGGGGTTGGCCTTGTTTGGAGGTGCCAGGGCCAGAACGGGCCGAACCTGGCCGAGTTCCCTTCTTTCTCCAACATGGCCCGTGCCATAGCCTCACCAGGGGTAGAACATGACCCTCAGAAGGTTCTCCAACTGACGGCACTCGAAAAGCTCGATTCGTTTGTGAGTTATGAATTTCCTCGGTTTAATACTATGGAAAATCGTAAATCACAAACGACACGAGATTTTCGAGTTCCGTCAGTTGGAGCACATTCTAAAAATCATGTTTTACCATTGGGGAGGCTTTGACACGCTCAAAATTCAACCAAAATGGGGGTTGGCCTTCTTTGGAGGTGCCAGGCCCAGAACGGGCCGAACCTGGCCGAGTTTCCTTCTTTCTCCAACTTGGCCCATGCCATAGCGTCACCAGGGGTAGAACATGACCCTCAGAAGGTTCTCCAACTTACGGCACTCGAAAAGCTCGATTCGTTTGTGAGTTATGAATATCCTCGGTTTAATACTATGGAAAATCGTAAATCACAAACGACACGAGATTTTCGAGTTCCGTCAGTTGGAGCACTTTCTAAAAATCATGTTTTACAATTCGGGAGGCTTTGACACGCTCAAAACTCAACCAAAATGGGGGTTGGCCTTGTTTGGAGGTGCCAGGGCCAGAACGGGCCGAACATGGCCGAGTTCCCTTCTTTCTCCAACATGGCCCGTGCCATAGCCTCACCAGGGGTAGAACATGACCCTCAGAAGGTTCTCCAACTGACGGCACTCGAAAAGCTCGATTCGTTTGTGAGTTATGAATTTCCTCGGTTTAATACTATGGAAAATCGTAAATCACAAACGACACGAGATTTTCGAGTTCCGTCAGTTGGTCCAATTTCTAAAAATCATCTTTTACCATTGGGGAGGCTTTGACACGCTCAAAGTTCAACTAAAATGGGGGTTGGCCTTGTTTGGAGGTGCCAGGGCCAGAACGGGCCGAACCTGGCCGAGTTCCCTTCTTTCTCCAACATGGCCCGTGCCATAGCCTCACCAGGGGTAGAACATGACCCTCAGAAGGTTCTCCAACTGACGGCACTCGAAAAGCTCGATTCGTTTGTGAGTTATGAATTTCCTCGGTTTAATACTATGGAAAATCGTAAATCACAAACGACACGAGATTTTCGAGTTCCGTCAGTTGGTCCAATTTCTAAAAATCATCTTTTACCATTGGGGAGGCTTTGACACGCTCAAAGTTCAACTAAAATGGGGGTTGGCCTTGTTTGGAGGTGCCAGGGCCAGAACGGGCCGAACCTGGCCGAGTTCCCTTCTTTCTCCAACATGGCCCGTGCCATAGCCTCACCAGGGGTAGAACATGACCCTCAGAAGGTTCTCCAACTGACGGCACTCGAAAAGCTCGATTCGTTTGTGAGTTATGAATTTTCCTCGGTTCAATACTATGGAAAATCGTAAATCACAAACGACACGAGATTTTCGAGTTCCGTCAGTGGGAGCACTTTCTAAAAATCATGTTTTACCATTGGGGAGGCTTTGACACGCTCAAAATTCAACCAAAATGGGGGTTGGCCTTGTTTGGAGGTGCCAGGCCCAGAACGGGCCGAACCTGGCCGAGTTTCCTTCTTTCTCCAACTTGGCCCGTGCCATAGCCTCACCAGGGGTAGAACATGACCCTCAGAAGGTTCTCCAACTGACGGCACTCGAAACGCTCGATTCGTTTGTGAGTTATGAATTTCCTCGGTTTAATACTATGAAAAATCGTAAATCACAAACGACACGAGATTTTCGAGTTCCGTCAGTTGGATGACTTTCTAAAAATCATGTTTTACCATTGGCGAGGCTTTGACACGCTCAAAGTTCAACCAAAATGGGGGTTGGCCTTGTTTGGAGGTGCCAGGGCCAGAACGGGCCGAACCTGGCCGAGTTCCCTTCTTTCTCCAACATGGCCCGTGCCATAGCCTCACCAGGGGTAGAATATGACCCTCAGAAGGTTCTCCAACTGACAGCACTCGAAAAGCTCGATTCGTTTGTGAGTTATGAATTTCCTCGGTTTAATACTATGGAAAATCGTAAATCACAAACGACACGAGTTTTTCGAGTTCCGTCAGTTGGAGCACTATCTAAAAATCATGTTTTACCATTGGGGAGGCTTTGACACGCTCAAACTTCAACCAAAATGGGGGTTGACCTTGTTTGGAGGTGCCAGGGCCAGAACGGGCCGAACCTGGCCGAGGTCCCTTCTTTCTCCAACATGGCCTGTGCCATAGCCTCACCAGGGGTAGAACATGACCCTCAGAAGGTTCTCCAACTGACGGCACTCGAAAAGCTCGATTCGTTTGTGAGTTACGAATTTCCTCGGTTTAATACTATGGAAAATCGTAAATCACAAACGACACGAGATTTTCGAGTTCCGTCAGTTGGAGCACTTTCTAAAAATCATGTTTTACCATTGGCGAGGCTTTGACACGCTCAAAGTTCAACCAAAATGGGGGTTGGCCTTGTTTGGAGGTGTCAGGGCCAGAACGGGCCGAACCTGGCCGAGTTCCCTTCTTTCTCCAACATGGCCCGTGCCATAGCCTCACCAGGGGTAGAACATGACCCTCAGAAGGTTCTCCAACTGACGGCACTCGAAAAGCTCGATTCTTTTGTGAGTTACGAATTTCCTCGGTTTAATACTATGGAAAATCGTAAATCACAAACGACACGAGATTTTCGAGTTCCGTCAGTTGGAGCACTTTCTAAAAATCATGTTTTACCATTGGGGAGGCTTTGACACGCTCAAAGCTCAACCAAAATGGGGGTTGGCCTTGTTTGGAGGTGCCAGGGCCAGAACGGGCCGAACCTGGCCGAGTTCCCTTCTTTCTCCAACATGGCCCGTGCCATAGCCTCACCAGGGGTAGAACATGACCCTCAGAAGGTTCTCCAACTGACGGCACTCGAAAAGCTCGATTCGTTTGTGAGTTATGAATTTCCTCGGTTTAATACTATGGAAAATCGTAAATCACAAACGACACGAGATTTTCGAGTTCCGTCAGTTGGAGCACTTTCTAAAAATCATGTTTTACAATTCGGGAGGCTTTGACACGCTCAAAACTCAACCAAAATGGGGGTTGGCCTTGTTTGGAGGTGCCAGGGCCAGAACGGGCCGAACATGGCCGAGTTCCCTTCTTTCTCCAACATGGCCCGTGCCATAGCCTCACCAGGGGTAGAACATGAACCTCAGAAGGTTCTCCAACTGACGGCACTCGAAAAGCTCGATTCGTTTGTGAGTTATGAATTTCCTCGGTTTAATACTATGGAAAATCGTAAATCACAAACGACACGAGATTTTCGAGTTCCGTCAGTTGGTCCAATTTCTAAAAATCATCTTTTACCATTGGGGAGGCTTTGACACGCTCAAAGTTCAACTAAAATGGGGGTTGGCCTTGTTTGGAGGTGCCAGGGCCAGAACGGGCCGAACCTGGCCGAGTTCCCTTCTTTCTCCAACATGGCCCGTGCCATAGCCTCACCAGGGGTAGAACATGACCCTCAGAAGGTTCTCCAACTGACGGCACTCGAAAAGCTCGATTCGTTTGTGAGTTATGAATTTCCTCGGTTTAATACTATGGAAAATCGTAAATCACAAACGACACGAGATTTTCGAGTTCCGTCAGTTGGTCCAATTTCTAAAAATCATCTTTTACCATTGGGGAGGCTTTGACACGCTCAAAGTTCAACTAAAATGGGGGTTGGCCTTGTTTGGAGGTGCCAGGGCCAGAACGGGCCGAACCTGGCCGAGTTCCCTTCTTTCTCCAACATGGCCCGTGCCATAGCCTCACCAGGGGTAGAACATGACCCTCAGAAGGTTCTCCAACTGACGGCACTCGAAAAGCTCGATTCGTTTGTGAGTTATGAATTTCCTCGGTTTAATACTATGGAAAATCGTAAATCACAAACGACACGAGATTTTCGAGTTCCGTCAGTTGGAGCACATTCTAAAAATCATGTTTTACCATTGGGGAGGCTTTGACACGCTCAAAATTCAACCAAAATGGGGGTTGGCCTTCTTTGGAGGTGCCAGGCCCAGAACGGGCCGAACCTGGCCGAGTTTCCTTCTTTCTCCAACTTGGCCCATGCCATAGCGTCACCAGGGGTAGAACATGACCCTCAGAAGGTTCTCCAACTTACGGCACTCGAAAAGCTCGATTCGTTTGTGAGTTATGAATATCCTCGGTTTAATACTATGGAAAATCGTAAATCACAAACGACACGAGATTTTCGAGTTCCGTCAGTTGGAGCACTTTCTAAAAATCATGTTTTACAATTCGGGAGGCTTTGACACGCTCAAAACTCAACCAAAATGGGGGTTGGCCTTGTTTGGAGGTGCCAGGGCCAGAACGGGCCGAACATGGCCGAGTTCCCTTCTTTCTCCAACATGGCCCGTGCCATAGCCTCACCAGGGGTAGAACATGACCCTCAGAAGGTTCTCCAACTGACGGCACTCGAAAAGCTCGATTCGTTTGTGAGTTATGAATTTCCTCGGTTTAATACTATGGAAAATCGTAAATCACAAACGACACGAGATTTTCGAGTTCCGTCAGTTGGTCCAATTTCTAAAAATCATCTTTTACCATTGGGGAGGCTTTGACACGCTCAAAGTTCAACTAAAATGGGGGTTGGCCTTGTTTGGAGGTGCCAGGGCCAGAACGGGCCGAACCTGGCCGAGTTCCCTTCTTTCTCCAACATGGCCCGTGCCATAGCCTCACCAGGGGTAGAACATGACCCTCAGAAGGTTCTCCAACTGACGGCACTCGAAAAGCTCGATTCGTTTGTGAGTTATGAATTTCCTCGGTTTAATACTATGGAAAATCGTAAATCACAAACGACACGAGATTTTCGAGTTCCGTCAGTTGGTCCAATTTCTAAAAATCATCTTTTACCATTGGGGAGGCTTTGACACGCTCAAAGTTCAACTAAAATGGGGGTTGGCCTTGTTTGGAGGTGCCAGGGCCAGAACGGGCCGAACCTGGCCGAGTTCCCTTCTTTCTCCAACATGGCCCGTGCCATAGCCTCACCAGGGGTAGAACATGACCCTCAGAAGGTTCTCCAACTGACGGCACTCGAAACGCTCGATTCGTTTGTGAGTTATGAATTTCCTCGGTTTAATACTATGAAAAATCGTAAATCACAAACGACACGAGATTTTCGAGTTCCGTCAGTTGGATGACTTTCTAAAAATCATGTTTTACCATTGGCGAGGCTTTGACACGCTCAAAGTTCAACCAAAATGGGGGTTGGCCTTGTTTGGAGGTGCCAGGGCCAGAACGGGCCGAACCTGGCCGAGTTCCCTTCTTTCTCCAACATGGCCCGTGCCATAGCCTCACCAGGGGTAGAATATGACCCTCAGAAGGTTCTCCAACTGACGGCACTCGAAAAGCTCGATTCGTTTGTGAGTTATGAATTTCCTCGGTTTAATACTATGGAAAATCGTAAATCACAAACGACACGAGTTTTTCGAGTTCCGTCAGTTGGAGCACTATCTAAAAATCATGTTTTACCATTGGGGAGGCTTTGACACGCTCAAACTTCAACCAAAATGGGGGTTGACCTTGTTTGGAGGTGCCAGGGCCAGAACGGGCCGAACCTGGCCGAGGTCCCTTCTTTCTCCAACATGGCCTGTGCCATAGCCTCACCAGGGGTAGAACATGACCCTCAGAAGGTTCTCCAACTGACGGCACTCGAAAAGCTCGATTCGTTTGTGAGTTACGAATTTCCTCGGTTTAATACTATGGAAAATCGTAAATCACAAACGACACGAGATTTTCGAGTTCCGTCAGTTGGAGCACTTTCTAAAAATCATGTTTTACCATTGGCGAGGCTTTGACACGCTCAAAGTTCAACCAAAATGGGGGTTGGCCTTGTTTGGAGGTGTCAGGGCCAGAACGGGCCGAACCTGGCCGAGTTCCCTTCTTTCTCCAACATGGCCCGTGCCATAGCCTCACCAGGGGTAGAACATGACCCTCAGAAGGTTCTCCAACTGACGGCACTCGAAAAGCTCGATTCTTTTGTGAGTTACGAATTTCCTCGGTTTAATACTATGGAAAATCGTAAATCACAAACGACACGAGATTTTCGAGTTCCGTCAGTTGGAGCACTTTCTAAAAATCATGTTTTACCATTGGGGAGGCTTTGACACGCTCAAAGCTCAACCAAAATGGGGGTTGGCCTTGTTTGGAGGTGCCAGGGCCAGAACGGGCCGAACCTGGCCGAGTTCCCTTCTTTCTCCAACATGGCCCGTGCCATAGCCTCACCAGGGGTAGAACATGACCCTCAGAAGGTTCTCCAACTGACGGCACTCGAAAAGCTCGATTCGTTTGTGAGTTATGAATTTCCTCGGTTTAATACTATGGAAAATCGTAAATCACAAACGACACGAGATTTTCGAGTTCCGTCAGTTGGAGCACTTTCTAAAAATCATGTTTTACAATTCGGGAGGCTTTGACACGCTCAAAACTCAACCAAAATGGGGTTGGCCTTGTTTGGAGGTGCCAGGGCCAGAACGGGCCGAACATGGCCGAGTTCCCTTCTTTCTCCAACATGGCCCGTGCCATAGCCTCACCAGGGGTAGAACATGAACCTCAGAAGGTTCTCCAACTGACGGCACTCGAAAAGCTCGATTCGTTTGTGAGTTATGAATTTCCTCGGTTTAATACTATGGAAAATCGTAAATCACAAACGACACGAGATTTTCGAGTTCCGTCAGTTGGTCCAATTTCTAAAAATCATCTTTTACCATTGGGGAGGCTTTGACACGCTCAAAGTTCAACTAAAATGGGGGTTGGCCTTGTTTGGAGGTGCCAGGGCCAGAACGGGCCGAACCTGGCCGAGTTCCCTTCTTTCTCCAACATGGCCCGTGCCATAGCCTCACCAGGGGTAGAACATGACCCTCAGAAGGTTCTCCAACTGACGGCACTCGAAAAGCTCGATTCGTTTGTGAGTTACGAATTTCCTCGGTTTAATACTATGGAAAATCGTAAATCACAAACGACACGAGATTTTCGAGTTCCGTCAGTTGGAGCACTTTCTAAAAATCATGTTTTACCATTGGCGAGGCTTTGACACGCTCAAAGTTCAACCAAAATGGGGGTTGGCCTTGTTTGGAGGTGTCAGGGCCAGAACGGGCCGAACCTGGCCGAGTTCCCTTCTTTCTCCAACATGGCCCGTGCCATAGCCTCACCAGGGGTAGAACATGACCCTCAGAAGGTTCTCCAACTGACGGCACTCGAAAAGCTCGATTCTTTTGTGAGTTACGAATTTCCTCGGTTTAATACTATGGAAAATCGTAAATCACAAACGACACGAGATTTTCGAGTTCCGTCAGTTGGAGCACTTTCTAAAAATCATGTTTTACCATTGGGGAGGCTTTGACACGCTCAAAGCTCAACCAAAATGGGGGTTGGCCTTGTTTGGAGGTGCCAGGGCCAGAACGGGCCGAACCTGGCCGAGTTCCCTTCTTTCTCCAACATGGCCCGTGCCATAGCCTCACCAGGGGTAGAACATGACCCTCAGAAGGTTCTCCAACTGACGGCACTCGAAAAGCTCGATTCGTTTGTGAGTTATGAATTTCCTCGGTTTAATACTATGGAAAATCGTAAATCACAAACGACACGAGATTTTCGAGTTCCGTCAGTTGGAGCACTTTCTAAAAATCATGTTTTACAATTCGGGAGGCTTTGACACGCTCAAAACTCAACCAAAATGGGGTTGGCCTTGTTTGGAGGTGCCAGGGCCAGAACGGGCCGAACATGGCCGAGTTCCCTTCTTTCTCCAACATGGCCCGTGCCATAGCCTCACCAGGGGTAGAACATGAACCTCAGAAGGTTCTCCAACTGACGGCACTCGAAAAGCTCGATTCGTTTGTGAGTTATGAATTTCCTCGGTTTAATACTATGGAAAATCGTAAATCACAAACGACACGAGATTTTCGAGTTCCGTCAGTTGGTCCAATTTCTAAAAATCATCTTTTACCATTGGGGAGGCTTTGACACGCTCAAAGTTCAACTAAAATGGGGGTTGGCCTTGTTTGGAGGTGCCAGGGCCAGAACGGGCCGAACCTGGCCGAGTTCCCTTCTTTCTCCAACATGGCCCGTGCCATAGCCTCACCAGGGGTAGAACATGACCCTCAGAAGGTTCTCCAACTGACGGCACTCGAAAAGCTCGATTCGTTTGTGAGTTATGAATTTCCTCGGTTCAATACTATGGAAAATCGTAAATCACAAACGACACGAGATTTTCGAGTTCCGTCAGTGGGAGCACTTTCTAAAAATCATGTTTTACCATTGGGGAGGCTTTGACACGCTCAAAATTCAACCAAAATGGCGGTTGGCTTTGTTTGGAGGTGCCAGGCCCAGAACGGGCCGAACCGGGCCGAGTTTCCTTCTTTCTCCAACTTGGCCCGTGCCATAGCCTCACCAGGGGTAGAACATGACCCTCAGAAGGTTCTCCAACTGACGGCACTCGAAAAGCTCGATTCGTTTGTGAGTTATGAATTTCCTCGGTTTAATACTATGGAAAATCGTAAATCACAAACCACACGAGATTTTCGAGTTACGTCAGTTGGAGCACTTTCTAAAAATCATGTTTTACAATTCGGGAGGCTTTGACACGCTCAAAGCTCAACCAAAATGGGGGTTGGCCTTGTTTGGAGGTGCCAGGGCCAGAACGGGCCGAACCTGGCCGAGTTTCCTTCTTTCTCCAACATGGCCCGTGCCATAGCCTCACCAGGGGTAGAACATGACCCTCAGAAGGTTCTCCAACTGACGGCACTCGAAAAGCTCGATTCGTTTGTGAGTTATGAATTTCCTCGATTTAATACTATGGAAAATCGTAAATCACAAACGACACGAGATTTTCGAGTTCCGTCAGTTGGAGCACTTTCTAAAAATCATGTTTTACCATTGGGGAGGCTTTGACACGCTCAAAGCTCAACCAAAATGTGGGTTGGCCTTCTTTGGAGGTGCCAGGGCCAGAACGGGCCGAACCTGGCCGAGTTCCCTTCTTTCTCCAACATGGCCCGTGCCATAGCCTCACCAGGGGTAGAACATGACCCTCAGAAGGTTCTCCAACTGACGGCACTCGAAAAGCTCGATTCGTTTGTGAGTTATGAATTTCCTCGATTTAATACTATGGAAAATCGTAAATCACAAACGACACGAGATTTTCGAGTTCCGTCAGTTGAAGTACTTTCTAAAAATCATGTTTTACCATTGGCGAGGCTTTGACACGCTCAAAGTTCAACCAAAATGGGGGTTGGCCTTGTTTGGAGGTACCAGGGCCAGAACGGGCCGAACCTGGCCGAGTTCCCTTCTTTCTCCAACATGGCCCGTGCCATAGCCTCACCAAGGGTAGAACATGACCCTCAGAAGGTTCTCCAACTGACGGCACTCGAAAAGCTCGATTCGTTTGTGAGTTATGAATTTCCCCGGTTTAATACTATGGAAAATCGTAAATCACAAACGACACGAGATTTTCGAGTTCCGTCAGTTGGAGCACTTTCTAAAAATCATATTTTACCATTGGGGAGGCTTTGACATGCTCAAAGCTCAACCAAAATGGGGGTAAGCCTTTTTTGGAGGTGCCAGGGCCAGAAAGGGACGAACCTAGCCGAGTTCCATTCTTTCTCCAACATGGCCCGTGCCATAGCCTCACCAGGGGTAGACCATGACCCTCAGAAGGTTCTCCAACTGACGGCACTCGAAAAGCTCGATTCGTTTGTGAGTTATGAATTTCTTCGGTTTAATACTATGGAAAATCGTAAATCACCAACGACACGAGATTTTCGAGTTCCTTCAGTTGGAGCACTTTCTAAAAATCATGTTTTACCATTATGGAGGCTTTGACACGCTCAAAGTTCAACCAAAATGGGGGTTGGCCTTGTTTGGAGGTGCCAGGGCCAGAACGGGCCGAACATGGCCGAGTTCCCTTCTTTCTCCAACATGGCCCGTGCCATAGCCTCACCAGGGGTAGAACATGACCCTCAGAAGGTTCTCCAACTGACGGCACTCGAAAAGCTCGATTCGTTTGTGAGTTATGAATTTCCTCGGTTTAATACTATGGAAAATCGTAAATCACAAACGACACGAGATTTTCGAGTTCCGTCAGTTGGTCCAATTTCTAAAAATCATCTTTTACCATTGGGGAGGCTTTGACACGCTCAAAGTTCAACTAAAATGGGGGTTGGCCTTGTTTGGAGGTGCCAGGGCCAGAACGGGCCGAACCTGGCCGAGTTCCCTTCTTTCTCCAACATGGCCCGTGCCATAGCCTCACCAGGGGTAGAACATGACCCTCAGAAGGTTCTCCAACTGACGGCACTCGAAAAGCTCGATTCGTTTGTGAGTTATGAATTTCCTCGGTTCAATACTATGGAAAATCGTAAATCACAAACGACACGAGATTTTCGAGTTCCGTCAGTGGGAGCACTTTCTAAAAATCATGTTTTACCATTGGGGAGGCTTTGACACGCTCAAAATTCAACCAAAATGGGGGTTGGCCTTGTTTGGAGGTGCCAGGCCCAGAACGGGCCGAACCGGGCCGAGTTTCCTTCTTTCTCCAACTTGGCCCGTGCCATAGCCTCACCAGGGGTAGAACATGACCCTCAGAAGGTTCTCCAACTGACGGCACTCGAAAAGCTCGATTCGTTTGTGAGTTATGAATTTCCTCGGTTTAATACTATGGAAAATCGTAAATCACAAACCACACGAGATTTTCGAGTTCCGTCAGTTGGAGCACTTTCTAAAAATCATGTTTTACAATTCGGGAGGCTTTGACACGCTCAAAGCTCAACCAAAATGGGGGTTGGCCTTGTTTGGAGGTGCCAGGGCCAGAACGGGCCGAACCTGGCCGAGTTTCCTTCTTTCTCCAACATGGCCCGTGCCATAGCCTCACCAGGGGTAGAACATGACCCTCAGAAGGTTCTCCAACTGACGGCACTCGAAAAGCTCGATTCGTTTGTGAGTTATGAATTTCCTCGATTTAATACTATGGAAAATCGTAAATCACAAACGACACGAGATTTACGAGTTCCGTCAGTTGGAGCACTTTCTAAAAATCATGTTTTACCATTGGGGAGGCTTTGACACGCTCAAAGCTCAACCAAAATGGGGGTTGGCCTTCTTTGGAGGTGCCAGGGCCAGAACGGGCCGAACCTGGCCGAGTTCCCTTCTTTCTCCAACATGGCCCGTGCCATAGCCTCACCAGGGGTAGAACATGACCCTCAGAAGGTTCTCCAACTGACGGCACTCGAAAAGCTCGATTCGTTTGTGAGTTATGAATTTCCTCGATTTAATACTATGGAAAATCGTAAATCACAAACGACACGAGATTTTCGAGTTCCGTCAGTTGGAGTACTTTCTAAAAATCATGTTTTACCATTGGCGAGGCTTTGACACGCTCAAAGTTCAACCAAAATGGGGGTTGGCCTTGTTTGGAGGTACCAGGGCCAGAACGGGCCGAACCTGGCCGAGTTCCCTTCTTTCTCCAACATGGCCCGTGCCATAGCCTCACCAAGGGTAGAACATGACCCTCAGAAGGTTCTCCAACTGACGGCACTCGAAAAGCTCGATTCGTTTGTGAGTTATGAATTTCCCCGGTTTAATACTATGGAAAATCGTAAATCACAAACGACACGAGATTTTCGAGTTCCGTCAGTTGGAGCACTTTCTAAAAATCATATTTTACCATTGGGGAGGCTTTGACATGCTCAAAGCTCAACCAAAATGGGGGTAAGCCTTTTTTGGAGGTGCCAGGGCCAGAAAGGGACGAACCTAGCCGAGTTCCATTCTTTCTCCAACATGGCCCGTGCCATAGCCTCACCAGGGGTAGACCATGACCCTCAGAAGGTTCTCCAACTGACGGCACTCGAAAAGCTCGATTCGTTTGTGAGTTATGAATTTCTTCGGTTTAATACTATGGAAAATCGTAAATCACAAACGACACGAGATTTTCGAGTTCCGTCAGTTGGAGCACTTTCTAAAAATCATGTTTTACCATTATGGAGGCTTTGACACGCTCAAAGTTCAACCAAAATGGGGGTTGGCCTTGTTTGGAGGTGCCAGGGCCAGAACGGGCCGAACCTGGGCGAGTTTCCTTCTTTCTCCAACATGGCCCGTGCCATAGCCTCACCAGGGGTAGAACATGACCCTCAGAAGGTTCTCCAACTGACGGCACTCGAAAAGCTCGATTCGTTTGTAAGTTATGAATTTCCTCGGTTTAATACTATGGAAAGTCGTAAATCACAAACGACACGAGATTTTCGAGTTCCGTCAGTTGGAGCTCTTTCTAAAAATCATGTTTTACCATTGGCGAGGCTTTGACACGCTCAAAGTTCAACCAAAATGGGGGTTGGCCTTGTTTGGAGGTACCAGGGCCAGAACGGGCCGAACCTGGCCGAGTTCCCTTCTTTCTCCAACATGGCCCGTGCCATAGCCTCACCAGGGGTAGAACATGACCCTCAGAAGGTTCTCCAACTGACGGCACTCGAAAAGCTCGATTCGTTTGTGAGTTATGAATTTCCTCGGTTTAATACTATGGAAAATCGTAAATCACAAACGACACGAGATTTTCGAGTTCCGTCAGTTGGAGCACTTTCTAAAAATCATATTTTACCATTGGGGAGGCTTTGACACACTCAAAGTTCAACCAAAATGGGGGTAAGCCTTTTTTGGAGGTGCCAGGGCCAGAAAGGGACGAACCTAGCCGAGTTCCCTTCTTTCTCCAACATGGCCCGTGCCATAGCCTCACCAGGGGTAGACCATGACCCTCAGAAGGTTCTCCAACTGACGGCACTCGAAAAGCTCGATTCGTTTGTGAGTTACGAATTTCCTCGGTTTAATACTATGGAAAATCATAAATCACAAACGACACGAGATTTTCGAGTTCCGTCAGTTGGAGCACTTTCTAAAAATCATGTTTTACCATTGGGGAGGCTTTGACACGCTCAAAGCTCAACCAAAATGGGGGTTGGCCTTGTTTGGAGGTGCCAGGGCCAGAACGGGCCGAACCTGGCCGAGTTCCCTTCTTTCTCCAACATGGCCCGTGCCATAGCCTCACCAGGGGTAGAACATGACCCTCAGAAGGTTCTCCAACTGACGGCACTCGAAAAGCTCGATTCGTTTGTGAGTTATGAATTTCCTCGGTTTAATACTATGGAAAATCGTAAATCACAAACGACACGAGATTTTCGAGTTCCGTTAGTGGGAGCACTTTCTAAAAATCATGTTTTACCATTGGGGAGGCTTTGACACGCTCAAAATTCAACCAAAATGGGGGTTGGCCTTGTTTGGAGGTGTCAGGGCCAGAACGGGCCGAACCTGGCCGAGTTCCCTTCTTTCTCCAACATGGCCCGTGCCATAGCCTCACCAGGGGTAGAACATGACCCTCAGAAGGTTCTCCAACTGACGACACTCGAAAAGCTCGATTCTTTTGTGAGTTACGAATTTCCTCGGTTTAATACTATGGAAAATCGTAAATCACAAACGACACGAGATTTTCGAGTTCCGTCAGTTGGAGCACTTTCTAAAAATCATGTTTTACCATTGGGGAGGCTTTGACACGCTCAAAGCTCAACCAAAACGGGGGTTTGCCTTGTTTGGAGGTGCCAGGGGCAGAACGGGCCGAACCTGGCCGAGTTCCCTTCTTTCTCCAACATGGCCCGTGCCATAGCCTCACCAGGGGTAGAACATGACCCTCAGAAGGTTCTCCAACTGACGGCACTCGAAAAGCTCGATTCGTTTGTGAGTTATGAATTTCCTCGGTTTAATACTATGGAAAATCGTAAATCACAAACGACACGAGATTTTCGAGTTCCGTCAGTTGGAGCACTTTCTAAAAATCATGTTTTACCATTGGGGAGGCTTTAACACGCTCAAAATTCAACCAAAATGGGGGGGTTGGCCTTGTTTGGAGGTGCCAGGCCCAGAACGGGCCGAACCTGGCCGAGTTTCCTTCTTTCTCCAACTTGGCCCGTGCCATAGCGTCACCAGGGGTAGAACATGACCCTCTGAAGGTTCTCCAACTGACGGCACTCGAAAAGCTCGATTCTTTTGTGAGTTACGAATTTCCTCGGTTTAATACTATGGAAAATCGTAAATCACAAACGACACGAGATTTTCGAGTTCCGTCAGTTGGAGCACTTTCTAAAAATCATGTTTTACCATTGGGGAGGCTTTGACACGCTCAAAGCTCAACCAAAACGGGGGTTTGCCTTGTTTGGAGGTGCCAGGGCCAGAACGGGCCGAACCTGGCCGAGTTCCCTTCTTTCTCCAACATGGCCCGTGCCATAGCCTCACCAGGGGTAGAACATGACCCTCAGAAGGTTCTCCAACTGACGGCACTCGAAAAGCTCGATTCGTTTGTGAGTTATGAATTTCCTCGGTTTAATACTATGGAAAATCGTAAATCACAAACGACACGAGATTTTCGAGTTCCGTCAGTTGGAGCACTTTCTAAAAATCATGTTTTACCATTGGGGAGGCTTTGACACGCTCAAAGCTCAACCAAAATGGGGGTTGGCCTTGTTTGGAGGTGCCAGGGCCAGAACGGGCCGAACCTGGCCGAGTTCCCTTCTTTCTCTAACATGGCCCGTGCCATAGCCTCACCAGGGGTAGAACATGACCCTCAGAAGGTTCTCCAACTGACGGCACTCGAAAAGCTCGATTCGTTTGTGAGTTATGAATTTCCTCGGTTTAATACTATGGAAAATCGTAAATCACAAACGACACGAGATTTTCGAGTTCCGTCAGTTGGTCCAATTTCTAAAAATCATGGTTTACCATTGGGGAGGCTTTGACACGCTCAAAGTTCAACTAAAATGGGGGTTGGCCTTGTTTGGAGGTGCCAGGGCCAGAACGGGCCGAACCTGGCCGAGTTCCCTTCTTTCTCCAACATGGCCCGTGCCATAGCCTCACCAGGGGTAGAACATGACCCTCAGAAGGTTCTCCAACTGACGGCACTCGAAAAGCTCGATTCGTTTGTGAGTTATGAATTTCCTCGGTTTAATACTATGGAAAATCGTAAATCACAAACGACACGAGTTTGTCGAGTTCCGTCAGTTGGAGCACTTTCTAAAAATCATGTTTTACCATTGGGGAGGCTTTGACACGCTCAAAATTCAACCAAAATGGGGGTTGGCCTTGTTTAGAGGTGCCAGGCCCAGAACGGGCCGAACCTGGCCGAGTTTCCTTCTTTCTCCAACTTGGCCCGTGCCATAGCCTCACCAGGGGTAGAACATGACCCTCAGAAGGTTCTCCAACTGACGGCACTCGAAAAGCTCGATTCGTTTGTGAGTTATGAATTTTCCTCGGTTCAATACTATGGAAAATCGTAAATCACAAACGACACGAGATTTTCGAGTTCCGTCAGTGGGATCACTTTCTAAAAATCATGTTTTACCATTGGGGAGGCTTTGACACGCTCAAAATTCAACCAAAATGGGGGTTGGCCTTGTTTGGAGGTGCCAGGCCCAGAACGGGCCGAACCTGGCCGAGTTTACTTCTTTCTCCAACTTGGCCCGTGCCATAGCCTCACCAGGGGTAGAACATGACCCTCAGAAGGTTCTCCAACTGACGGCACTCGAAAAGCTCGATTCGTTTGTGAGTTATGAATTTCCTCGGTTTAATACTATGAAAAATCGTAAATCACAAACGACACGAGATTTTCGAGTTCCGTCAGTTGGAGCACTTTCTAAAAATCATGTTTTACCATTGGGGAGGCTTTGACACGCTCAAAATTCAACCAAAATGGGGGTTGGCCTTGTTTCGAGGTGCCAGGCCCAGAACGGGCCGAACCTGGCCGAGTTTCCTTCTTTCTCCAACTTGGCCCGTGCCATAGCCTCACCAGGGGTAGAACATGACCCTCAGAAGGTTCTCCAACTGACGGCACTCGAAAAGCTCGATTCGTTTGTGAGTTATGAATTTCCTCGGTTTAATACTATGGAAAATCGTAAATCAGAAACGACACGAGATTTTCGAGTTCAGTCAGTTGGAGCACTTTCTAAAAATCATGTTTTACCATTGGCGTGGCTTTGACACGCTCAAAGTTCAACCAAAATGGGGGTTGGCCTTGTTTGGAGGTGTCAGGGCCAGAACGGGCCGAACCTGGCCGAGTTCCCTTCTTTCTCCAACATGGCCCGTGCCATAGCCTCACCAGGGGTAGAACATGACCCTCAGAAGGTTCTCCAACTGACGGCACTCGAAAAGCTCGATTCTTTTGTGAGTTACGAATTTCCTCGGTTTAATACTATGGAAAATCGTAAATCACAAACGACACGAGATTTTCGAGTTCCGTCAGTTGGAGCACTTTCTAAAAATCATGTTTTACCATTGGGGAGGCTTTGACACGCTCAAAGCTCAACCAAAATGGGGGTTGGCCTTGTTTGGAGGTGCCAGGGCCAGAACGGGCCGAACCTGGCCGAGTTCCCTTCTTTCTCCAACATGGCCCGTGCCATAGCCTCACCAGGGGTAGAACATGACCCTCAGAAGGTTCTCCAACTGACAGCACTCGAAAAGCTCGATTCGTTTGTGAGTTATGAATTTCCTCGGTTTAATACTATGGAAAATCGTAAATCACAAACGACACGAGATTTTCGAGTTCCGTCAGTTGGAGCACTTTCTAAAAATCATGTTTTACCATTGGGGAGGCTTTGACACGCTCAAAATTCAACCAAAATGGGGGTTGGCCTTGTTTGGAGGTGCCAGGGCCAGAACGGGCCGAACCTGGCCGAGTTCCCTTCTTTCTCCAACATGGCCCGTGCCATAGCCTCACCAGGGGTAGAATATGACCCTCAGAAGGTTCTCCAACTGACGGCACTCGAAAAGCTCGATTCGTTTGTGAGTTATGAATTTCCTCGGTTTAATACTATGGAAAATCGTAAATCACAAACGACACGAGTTTGTCGAGTTCCGTCAGTTGGAGCACTTTCTAAAAATCATGTTTTACCATTGGGGAGGCTTTGACACGCTCAAACTTCAACCAAAATGGGGGTTGACCTTGTTTGGAGGTGCCAGGGCCAGAACGGGCCGAACCTGGCCGAGGTCCCTTCTTTCTCCAACATGGCCCGTGCCATAGCCTCACCAGGGGTAGAACATGACCCTCAGAAGGTTCTCCAACTGACGGCACTCGAAAAGCTCGATTCGTTTGTGAGTTACGAATTTCCTCGGTTTAATACTATGGAAAATTGTAAATCACAAACGACACGAGATTTTCGAGTTCCGTTAGTGGGAGCACTTTCTAAAAATCATGTTTTACCATTGGGGAGGCTTTGACACGCTCAAAATTCAACCAAAATGGGGGTTGGCCTTGTTTGGAGGTGCCAGGCCCAGAACGGGCCGAACCTGGCCGAGTTTCCTTCTTTCTCCAACTTGGCCCGTGCCATAGCCTCACCAGGGGTAGAACATGACCCTCAGAAGGTTCTCCAACTGACGGCACTCGAAAAGCTCGATTCGTTTGTGAGTTATGAATTTCCTCGGTTTAATACTATGGAAAATCGTAAATCACAAACGACACGAGATTTTCGAGTTCAGTCAGTTGGAGCACTTTCTAAAAATCATGTTTTACCATTGGCGAGGCTTTGACACGCTCAAAGTTCAACCAAAATGGGGGTTGGCCTTGTTTGGAGGTGTCAGGGCCAGAACGGGCCGAACCTGGCCGAGTTCCCTTCTTTCTCCAACATGGCCCGTGCCATAGCCTCACCAGGGGTAGAACATGACCCTCAGAAGGTTCTCCAACTGACGGCACTCGAAAAGCTCGATTCTTTTGTGAGTTACGAATTTCCTCGGTTTAATACTATGGAAAATCGTAAATCACAAACGACACGAGATTTTCGAGTTCCGTCAGTTGGAGCACTTTCTAAAAATCATGTTTTACCATTGGGGAGGCTTTGACACGCTCAAAGCTCAACCAAAATGGGGGTTGGCCTTGTTTGGAGGTGCCAGGGCCAGAACGGGCCGAACCTGGCCGAGTTCCCTTCTTTCTCCAACATGGCCCGTGCCATAGCCTCACCAGGGGTAGAACATGACCCTCAGAAGGTTCTCCAACTGACAGCACTCGAAAAGCTCGATTCGTTTGTGAGTTATGAATTTCCTCGGTTTAATACTATGGAAAATCGTAAATCACAAACGACACGAGATTTTCGAGTTCCGTCAGTTGGAGCACTTTCTAAAAATCATGTTTTACCATTGGGGAGGCTTTGACACGCTCAAAATTCAACCAAAATGGGGGTTGGCCTTGTTTGGAGGTGCCAGGGCCAGAACGGGCCGAACCTGGCCGAGTTCCCTTCTTTCTCCAACATGGCCCGTGCCATAGCCTCACCAGGGGTAGAACATGACCCTCAGAAGGTTCTCCAACTGACGGCACTCGAAAAGCTCGATTCTTTTGTGAGTTACGAATTTCCTCGGTTTAATACTATGGAAAATCGTAAATCACAAACGACACGAGATTTTCGAGTTCCGTCAGTTGGAGCACTTTCTAAAAATCATGTTTTACCATTGGGGAGGCTTTGACACGCTCAAAGCTCAACCAAAATGGGGGTTGGCCTTGTTTGGAGGTGCCAGGGCCAGAACGGGCCGAACCTGGCCGAGTTCTCTTCTTTCTCCAACATGGCCCGTGCCATAGCCTCACCAGGGGTAGAACATGACCCTCAGAAGGTTCTCCAACTGACGGCACTCGAAAAGCTCGATTCGTTTGTGAGTTATGAATTTCCTCGGTTTAATACTATGGAAAATCGTAAATCACAAACGACACGAGATTTTCGAGTTCCGTCAGTTGGAGCACTTTCTAAAAATCATGTTTTACCATTGGGGAGGCTTTGACACGCTCAAAATTCAACCAAAATGGGGGTTGGCCTTGTTTGGAGGTGCCAGGGCCAGAACGGGCCGAACCTGGCCGAGTTCCCTTCTTTCTCCAACATGGCCCGTGCCATAGCCTCACCAGGGGTAGAACATGACCCTCAGAAGGTTCTCCAACTGACGGCACTCGAAAAGCTCGATTCTTTTGTGAGTTACGAATTTCCTCGGTTTAATACTATGGAAAATCGTAAATCACAAACGACACGAGATTTTCGAGTTCCGTCAGTTGGAGCACTTTCTAAAAATCATGTTTTACCATTGGGGAGGCTTTGACACGCTCAAAGCTCAACCAAAATGGGGGTTGGCCTTGTTTGGAGGTGCCAGGGCCAGAACGGGCCGAACCTGGCCGAGTTCCCTTCTTTCTCCAACATGGCCCGTGCCATAGCCTCACCAGGGGTAGAACATGACCCTCAGAAGGTTCTCCAACTGACGGCACTCGAAAAGCTCGATTCGTTTGTGAGTTATGAATTTCCTCGGTTTAATACTATGGAAAATCGTAAATCACAAACGACACGAGTTTGTCGAGTTCCGTCAGTTGGAGCACTTTCTAAAAATCATGTTTTACCATTGGGGAGGCTTTGACACGCTCAAAGTTCAACCAAAATGGGGGTTGGCCTTGTTTGGAGGTGTCAGGGCCAGAACGGGCCGAACCTGGCCGAGTTCCCTTCTTTCTCCAACTTGGCCCGTGCCATAGCCTCACCAGGGGTAGAACATGACCCTCAGAAGGTTCTCCAACTGACGGCACTCGAAAAGCTCGATTCGTTTGTGAGTTATGAATTTCCTCGGTTTAATACTATGGAAAATCGTAAATCACAAACGACACGAGATTTTCGAGTTCTGTCAGTTGGAGCACTTTCTAAAAATCATGTTTTACCATTGGGGAGGCTTTGACACGCTCAAAATTCAACCAAAATGGGGGTTGGCCTTCTTTGGAGGTGCCAGGCCCAGAACGGGCCGAACCTGGCCGAGTTTCCTTCTTTCTCCAACTTGGCCCGTGCCATAGCGTCACCAGGGGTAGAACATGACCCTCAGAAGGTTCTCCAACTTACGGCACTCGAAAAGCTCGATTCGTTTGTGAGTTAAGAATATCCTCGGTTTTATACTATGGAAAATCGTAAATCACAAACGACACGAGATTTTCGAGTTCCGTCAGTTGGAGCACTTTCTAAAAATCATGTTTTACAATTCGGGAGGCTTTGACACGCTCAAAACTCAACCAAAATGGGGGTTGGCCTTGTTTGGAGGTGCCAGGGCCAGAACGGGCCGAACCTGGCCGAGTTCCCTTCTTTCTCCAACATGGCCCGTGCCATAGCCTCACCAGGGGTAGAACATGACCCTCTGAAGGTTCTCCAACTGACGGCATTCGAAAAGCTCGATTCGTTTGTGAGTTATGAATTTCCTCGGTTCAATACTATGGAAAATCGTAAATCACAAACGACACGAGATTTTCGAGTTCCGTCAGTTGGTCCAATTTCTAAAAATCATCTTTTACCATTGGGGAGGCTTTGACACGCTCAAAGTTCAACTAAAATGGGGGTTGGCCTTGTTTGGAGGTGCCAGGGCCAGAACGGGCCGAACCTGGCCGAGTTCCCTTCTTTCTCCAACATGGCCCGTGCCATAGCCTCACCAGGGGTAGAACATGACCCTCAGAAGGTTCTCCAACTGACGGCACTCGAAAAGCTCGATTCGTTTGTGAGTTATGAATTTCCTCGGTTCAATACTATGGAAAATCGTAAATCACAAACGACACGAGATTTTCGAGTTCCGTCAGTGGGAGCACTTTCTAAAAATCATGTTTTACCATTGGGGAGGCTTTGACACGCTCAAAATTCAACCAAAATGGGGGTTGGCCTTGTTTGGAGGTGCCAGGCCCAGAACGGGCCGAACCTGGCCGAGTTTCCTTCTTTCTCCAACTTGGCCCGTGCCATAGCCTCACCAGGGGTAGAACATGACCCTCAGAAGGTTCTCCAACTGACGGCACTCGAAAAGCTCGATTCGTTTGTGAGTTATGAATTTCCTCGGTTTAATACTATGGAAAATCGTAAATCACAAACGACACGAGATTTTCGAGTTCCGTCAGTTGGAGCACTTTCTAAAAATCATGTTTTACAATTCGGGAGGCTTTGACACGCTCAAAGCTCAACCAAAATGGGGGTTGGCCTTGTTTGGAGGTGCCAGGGCCAGAACGGGCCGAACCTGGCCGAGTTCCCTTCTTTCTCCAACATGGCCCGTGCCATAGCCTCACCAGGGGTAGAACATGACCCTCAGAAGGTTCTCCAACTGACGGCACTCGAAAAGCTCGATTCGTTTGTAAGTTATGAATTTCCTCGGTTTAATACTATGGAAAATCGTAAATCACAAACGACACGAGATTTTCGAGTTCCGTCAGTTGGAGCACTTTCTAAAAATCATGTTTTACAATTCGGGAGGCTTTGACACGCTCAAAGCTCAACCAAAATGGGGGTTGGCCTTGTTTGGAAGTGCCAGGGCCAGAACGGGCCGAACCTGGCCGAGTTCCCTTCTTTCTCCAACATGGCCCGTGCCATAGCCTCACCAGGGGTAGAACATGACCCTCAGAAGGTTCTCCAACTGACGGCACTCGAAAAGCTCGATTCGTTTGTGAGTTATGAATTTCCTCGGTTTAATACTATGGAAAATCGTAAATCACAAACGACACGAGATTTTCGAGTTCCGTCAGTTGGTCCAATTTCTAAAAATCATCTTTTACCATTGGGGAGGTTTTGACATGCTCAAAGTTCAACTAAAATGGGGGTTGGCCTTGTTTGGAGGTGCCAGGGCCAGAACGGGCCGAACCTGGCCGAGTTCCCTTCTTTCTCCAACATGGCCCGTGCCATAGCCTCACTAGGGGTAGAACATGACCCTCAGAAGGTTCTCCAACTGACGGCACTGGAAAAGCTCGATTCGTTTGTGAGTTATGAATTTCCTCGGTTTAATACTATGGAAAATCGTAAATCACAAACGACACGAGATTTTCGAGTTCCGTCAGTTGGAGCACTTTCTAAAAATCATGTTTTACAATTCGGGAGGCTTTGACACGCTCAAAGTTCAACCAAAATGGGGGTTGGCCTTGATTGGAGGTGCCAGGGCCAGAACGGGCCGATCCTGGCCGAGTTCCCTTCTTTCTCCAACATGGCCCGTGCCATAGCCTCACCAGGGGTAGATCATGACCCTCAGAAGGTTCTCCAACTGACGGCACTCGAAAAGCTCGATTCGTTTGTGAGTTATGAATTTCCTCGGTTTAATACTATGGAAAATCGTAAATCACAAACGACACGAGATTTTCGAGTTCCGTCAGTTGGTCCAATTTCTAAAAATCATCTTTTACCATTGGGGAGGCTTTGACATGCTCAAAGTTCAACTAAAATGGGGGTTGGCCTTGTTTGGAGGTGCCAGGGCCAGAACGGGCCGAACCTGGCCGAGTTCCCTTCTTTCTCCAACATGGCCCGTGCCATAGCCTCACCAGGGGTAGAACATGACCCTCAGAAGGTTCTCCAACTGACGGCACTCGAAAAGCTCGATTCGTTTGTGAGTTATGAATTTCCTCGGTTCAATACTATGGAAAATCGTAAATCACAAACGACACGAGATTTTCGAGTTCCGTCAGTGGGAGCACTTTCTAAAAATCATGTTTTACCATTGGGGAGGCTTTGACACGCTCAAAATTCAACCAAAATGGGGGTTGGCCTTGTTTGGAGGTGCCAGGCCCAGAACGGGCCGAACCTGGCCGAGTTTCCTTCTTTCTCCAACTTGGCCCGTGCCATAGCCTCACCAGGGGTAGAACATGACCCTCAGAAGGTTCTCCAACTGACGGCACTCGAAAAGCTCGATTCGTTTGTGAGTTATGAATTTCCTCGGTTTAATAATATGGAAAATCGTAAATCACAAAGGACACGAGATTTTCGAGTTCAGTCAGTTGGAGCACTTTCTAAAAATCATGTTTTACCATTGGCGAGGCTTTGACACGCTCAAAGTTCAACCAAAATGGGGGTTGGCCTTGTTTGGAGGTGTCAGGGCCAGAACGGGCCGAACCTGGCCGAGTTCCCTTCTTTCTCCAACATGGCCCGTGCCATAGCCTCACCAGGGGTAGAACATGACCCTCAGAAGGTTCTCCAACTGACGGCACTCGAAAAGCTCGATTCTTTTGTGAGTTACGAATTTCCTCGGTTTAATACTATGGAAAATCGTAAATCACAAACGACACGAGATTTTCGAGTTCCGTCAGTGGGAGCACTTTCTAAAAATCATGTTTTACAATTCGGGAGGCTTTGACACGCTCAAAGCTCAACCAAAATGAGGGTTGGCCTTGATTGGAGGTGCCAGGGCCAGAACGGGCCGAACCTGGCCGAGTTCCCTTCTTTCTCCAACATGGCCCGTGCCATAGCCTCACCAGGGGTAGAACATGACCCTCAGAAGGTTCTCCAACTGACGGCACTCGAAAAGCTCGATTCGTTTGTGAGTTATGAATTTCCTCGGTTTAATACTATGGAAAATCGTAAATCACAAACGACACGAGATTTTCGAGTTCCGTCAGTTGGAGCACTTTCTAAAAATCATGTTTTACCATTGGGGAGGCTTTGACACGCTCAAAATTCAACCAAAATGGGGGTTGGCCTTGTTTGGAGGTGCCAGGCCCAGAACGGGCCGAACTTGGCCGAGTTTCCTTCTTTCTCCAACTTGGCCCATGCCATAGCGTCACCAGGGGTAGAACATTACCCTCAGAAGGTTCTCCAACTTACGGCACTCGAAAAGTTCGATTCGTTTGTGAGTTATGAATTTCCTCGGTTTAATATTATGGAAAATCGTAAATCACAAACGACACGAGATTTTCGAGTTCCGTTAGTTGGAGCACTTTCTAAAAATCATGTTTTACAATTCGGGAGGCTTTGACACGCTCAAAGCTCAACCAAAATGGGGGTTGGCCTTGTTTGGAGGTGCCAGGCCCAGAACGGGCCGAACCTGGCCGAGTTCCCTTCTTTCTCCAACATGGCCCGTGCCATAGCCTCACCAGGGGTAGAACATGACCCTCAGAAGGTTCTCCAACTGACGGCACTCGAAAAGCTCGATTCGTTTGTGAGTTATGAATTTCCTCGGTTTAATACTATGGAAAATCGTAAATCACAAACGACACGAGATTTTCGAGTTCCGTCAGTTGGTCCAATTTCTAAAAATCATCTTTTACCATTGGGGAGGCTTTGACACGCTCAAAGTTCAACTAAAATGGGGGTTGGCCTTGTTTGGAGGTGCCAGGGCCAGAACGGGCCGAACCTGGCCGAGTTCCCTTCTTTCTCCAACATGGCCCGTGCCATAGCCTCACCAGGGGTAGAACATGACCCTCAGAAGGTTCTCCAACTGACTGCACTCGAAAAGCTCGATTCGTTTGTGAGTTATGAATTTCCTCGGTTTAATACTATGGAAAATCGTAAATCACAAACGACACGAGATTTTCGAGTTCCGTCAGTTGGAGCACTTTCTAAAAATCATGTTTTACCATTGGCGAGGCTTTGACACGCTCAAAGTTCAACCAAAATGGGGGTTGGCCTTGTTTGGAGGTGCCAGGGCCAGAACGGGCCGAACCTGGCCGAGTTCCCTTCT
Source organism: Rubus parviflorus (assembly GCA_029955375.1). Lineage (NCBI taxonomy): Eukaryota > Viridiplantae > Streptophyta > Magnoliopsida > Rosales > Rosaceae > Rubus > Rubus parviflorus. The sequence continues at coordinate 19,882,347 of JARGGL010000006.1, read as the reverse complement.
TTCTCCAACATGGCCCGTGCCATAGCCTCACCAGGGGTAGAATATGACCCTCAGAAGGTTCTCCAACTGACGGCACTCGAAAAGCTCGATTCGTTTGTGAGTTATGAATTTCCTCGGTTTAATACTATGGAAAATCGTAAATCACAAACGACACGAGTTTTTCGAGTTCCGTCAGTTGGAGCACTTTCTAAAAATCATGTTTTACCATTGGGGAGGCTTTAACACGCTCAAAGTTCAACCAAAATGGGGGTTGACCTTGTTTGGAGGTGCCAGGGCCAGAACGGGCCGAACCTGGCCGAGGTCCCTTCTTTCTCCAACATGGCCCGTGCCATAGCCTCACCAGGGGTAGAACATGACCCTCAGAAGGTTCTCCAACTGACGGCACTCGAAAAGCTCGATTCGTTTGTGAGTTACGAATTTCCTCGGTTTAATACTATGGAAAATCGTAAATCACAAACGACACGAGATTTTCGAGTTCCGTTAGTGGGAGCACTTTCTAAAAATCATGTTTTACCATTGGGGAGGCTTTGACACGCTCAAAATTCAACCAAAATGGGGGTTGGCCTTGTTTGGAGGTGCCAGGCCCAGAACGGGCCGAACCTGGCCGAGTTTCCTTCTTTCTCCAACTTGGCCCGTGCCATAGCCTCACCAGGGGTAAAACATGACCCTCAGAAGGTTCTCCAACTGACGGCACTCGAAAAGCTCGATTCGTTTGTGAGTTATGAATTTCCTCGGTTTAATACTATGGAAAATCGTAAATCACAAACGACACGAGATTTTCGACTTCAGTCAGTTGGAGCACTTTCTAAAAATCATGTTTTACCATTGGCGAGGCTTTGACACGCTCAAAGTTCAACCAAAATGGGGGTTGGCCTTGTTTGGAGGTGTCAGGGCCAGAACGGGCCGAACCTGGCCGAGTTCCCTTCTTTCTCCAACATGGCCCGTGCCATAGCCTCACCAGGGGTAGAACATGACCCTCAGAAGGTTCTCCAACTGACGGCACTCGAAAAGCTCGATTCTTTTGTGAGTTACGAATTTCCTCGGTTTAATACTATGGAAAATCGTAAGTCACAAACGACACGAGATTTTCGAGTTCCGTCAGTTGGAGCACTTTCTAAAAATCATGTTTTACCATTGGGGAGGCTTTGACACGCTCAAAGCTCAACCAAAATGGGGGTTGGCCTTGTTTGGAGGTGCCAGGCCCAGAACGGGCCGAACCTGGCCGAGTTTCCTTCTTTCTCCAACATGGCCCGTGCCATAGCCTCACCAGGGGTAGAACATGACCCTCAGAAGGTTCTCCAACTGACGGCACTCGAAAAGCTCGATTCGTTTGTGAGTTATGAATTTCCTCGGTTTAATACTATGGAAAATCGTAAATCACAAACGACACGAGATTTTCGAGTTCAGTCAGTTGGAGCACTTTCTAAAAATCATGTTTTACCATTGGGGAGGCTTTGACACGCTCAAAATTCAACCAAAATGGGGGTTGGCCTTGTTTGGAGGTGCCAGGCCCAGAACGGGTCGAACCTGGCCGAGTTCCCTTCTTTCTCCAACTTGGCCCATGCCATAGCGTCACCAGGGGTAGAACATGACCCTCAGAAGGTTCTCCAACTTACGGCACTCGAAAAGCTCGATTCGTTTGTGAGTTATGAATTTCCTCGGTTTAATACTATGGAAAATCGTAAATCACAAACGACACGAGATTTTCGAGTTCCGTCAGTTGGAGCACTTTCTAAAAATCATGTTTTACAATTCGGGAGGCTTTGACACGCTCAAAGCTCAACCAAAATGGGGGTTGGCCTTGTTTGGAGGTGCCAGGGCCAGAACGGGCCGAACCTGGCCGAGTTCCCTTCTTTCTCCAAAATGGCCCGTGCCATAGCCTCACCAGGGGTAGAACATGACCCTCAGAAGGTTCTCCAACTGACGGCACTCGAAAAGCTCGATTCGTTTGTGAGTTATGAATTTCCTCGGTTTAATACTATGGAAAATCGTAAATCACAAACGACACGAGATTTTCGAGTTCCGTCAGTTGGTCCAATTTCTAAAAATCATCTTTTACCATTGGGGAGGCTTTGACACGCTCAAAGTTCAACTAAAATGGGGGTTGGCCTTGTTTGGAGGTGCCAGGGCCAGAACGGGCCGAACCTGGCCGAGTTCCCTTCTTTCTCCAACATGGCCCGTGCCATAGCCTCACCAGGGGTAGAACATGACCCTCAGAAGGTTCTCCAACTGACGGCACTCGAAAAGCTCGATTCGTTTGTGAGTTATGAATTTCCTCGGTTCAATACTATGGAAAATCGTAAATCACAAACGACACGAGATTTTCGAGTTCCGTCAGTGGGAGCACTTTCTAAAAATCATGTTTTACCATTGGGGAGGCTTTGACACGCTCAAAATTCAACCAAAATGGGGGTTGGCCTTGTTTGGAGGTGCCAGGCCCAGAACGGGCCGAACCTGGCCGAGTTTCCTTCTTTCTCCAATTTGGCCCGTGCCATAGCCTCACCAGGGGTAGAACATGACCCTCAGAAGGTTCTCCAACTGACGGCACTCGAAAAGCTCGATTCGTTTGTGAGTTATGAATTTCCTCGGTTTAATACTATGGAAAATCGTAAATCACAAACGACACGAGATTTTCGAGTTCCGTCAGTTGGAGCACTTTCTAAAAATCATGTTTTACCATTGGCGAGACTTTGACACGCTCAAAGTTCAACCAAAATGGGGGTTGGCCTTGTTTGGAGGTGCCAGGGCCAGAACGGGCCGAACCTGGCCGAGTTCCCTTCTTTCTCCAACATGGCCCGTGCCATAGCCTCACCAGGGGTAGAACATGACCCTCAGAAGGTTCTCCAACTGACGGCACTCGAAAAGCTCGATTCGTTTGTGAGTTACGAATTTCCTCGGTTTAATACTATGGAAAATCGTAAATCACAAACGACACGAGATTTTCGAGTTCCGTTAGTGGGAGCACTTTCTAAAAATCATGTTTTACCATTGGGGAGGCTTTGACACGCTCAAAATTCAACCAAAATGGGGGTTGGCCTTGTTTGGAGGTGCCAGGCCCAGAACGGGCCGAACCTGGCCGAGTTTCCTTCTTTCTCCAACTTGGCCCGTGCCATAGCCTCACCAGGGGTAAAACATGACCCTCAGAAGGTTCTCCAACTGACGGCACTCGAAAAGCTCGATTCGTTTGTGAGTTATGAATTTCCTCGGTTTAATACTATGGAAAATCGTAAATCACAAACGACACGAGATTTTCGACTTCAGTCAGTTGGAGCACTTTCTAAAAATCATGTTTTACCATTGGCGAGGCTTTGACACGCTCAAAGTTCAACCAAAATGGGGGTTGGCCTTGTTTGGAGGTGTCAGGGCCAGAACGGGCCGAACCTGGCCGAGTTCCCTTCTTTCTCCAACATGGCCCGTGCCATAGCCTCACCAGGGGTAGAACATGACCCTCAGAAGGTTCTCCAACTGACGGCACTCGAAAAGCTCGATTCTTTTGTGAGTTACGAATTTCCTCGGTTTAATACTATGGAAAATCGTAAGTCACAAACGACACGAGATTTTCGAGTTCCGTCAGTTGGAGCACTTTCTAAAAATCATGTTTTACAATTCGGGAGGCTTTGACACGCTCAAAGCTCAACCAAAATGGGGGTTGGCCTTGTTTGGAGGTGCCAGGGCCAGAACGGGCCGAACCTGGCCGAGTTCCCTTCTTTCTCCAAAATGGCCCGTGCCATAGCCTCACCAGGGGTAGAACATGACCCTCAGAAGGTTCTCCAACTGACGGCACTCGAAAAGCTCGATTCGTTTGTGAGTTATGAATTTCCTCGGTTTAATACTATGGAAAATCGTAAATCACAAACGACACGAGATTTTCGAGTTCCGTCAGTTGGAGCACTTTCTAAAAATCATGTTTTACCATTGGGGAGGCTTTGACACGCTCAAAATTCAACCAAAATGGGGGTTGGCCTTGTTTGGAGGTGCCAGGCCCAGAACGGGCCGAACCTGGCCGAGTTTCCTTCTTTCTCCAACTTGGCCCATGCCATAGCGTCACCAGGGGTAGAACATGACCCTCAGAAGGTTCTCCAACTTACGGCACTCGAAAAGCTCGATTCGTTTGTGAGTTATGAATTTCCTCGGTTTAATACTATGGAAAATCGTAAATCACAAACGACACGAGATTTTCGAGTTCCGTCAGTTGGAGCACTTTCTAAAAATCATGTTTTACAATTCGGGAGGCTTTGACACGCTCAAAGCTCAACCAAAATGGGGGTTGGCCTTGTTTGGAGTTGCCAGGGCCAGAACGGGCCGAACCTGGCCGAGTTCCCTTCTTTCTCCAAAATGGCCCGTGCCATAGCCTCACCAGGGGTAGAACATGACCCTCAGAAGGTTCTCCAACTGACGGCACTCGAAAAGCTCGATTCGTTTGTGAGTTATGAATTTCCTCGGTTTAATACTATGGAAAATCGTAAATCACAAACGACACGAGATTTTCGAGTTCCGTCAGTTGGTCCAATTTCTAAAAATCATCTTTTACCATTGGGGAGGCTTTGACACGCTCAAAGTTCAACTAAAATGGGGGTTGGCCTTGTTTGGAGGTGCCAGGGCCAGAACGGGCCGAACCTGGCCGAGTTCCCTTCTTTCTCCAACATGGCCCGTGCCATAGCCTCACCAGGGGTAGAACATGACCCTCAGAAGGTTCTCCAACTGACGGCACTCGAAAAGCTCGATTCGTTTGTGAGTTATGAATTTCCTCGGTTCAATACTATGGAAAATCGTAAATCACAAACGGCACGAGATTTTCGAGTTCCGTCAGTGGGAGCACTTTCTAAAAATCATGTTTTACCATTGGGGAGGCTTTGACACGCTCAAAATTCAACCAAAATGGGGGTTGGCCTTGTTTGGAGGTGCCAGGCCCAGAACGGGCCGAACCTGGCCGAGTTTTATTCTTTCTCCAATTTGGCCCGTGCCATAGCCTCACCAGGGGTAGAACATGACCCTCAGAAGGTTCTCCAACTGACGGCACTCGAAAAGCTCGATTCGTTTGTGAGTTATGAATTTCCTCGGTTTAATACTATGGAAAATCGTAAATCACAAACGACACGAGATTTTCGAGTTCCGTCAGTTGGAGCACTTTCTAAAAATCATGTTTTACCATTGGCGAGACTTTGACACGCTCAAAGTTCAACCAAAATGGGGGTTGGCCTTGTTTGGAGGTGCCAGGGCCAGAACGGGCCGAACCTGGCCGAGTTCCCTTCTTTCTCCAACATGGCCCGTGCCATAGCCTCACCAGGGGTAGAACATGACCCTCAGAAGGTTCTCCAACTGACGGCACTCGAAAAGCTCGATTCTTTTGTGAGTTACGAATTTCCTCGGTTTAATACTATGGAAAATCCTAAATCACAAACGACAAGAGATTTTCGAGTTCCGTCAGTTGGAGCACTTTCTAAAAATCATGTTTTACCATTGGGGAGGCTTTGACACGCTTAAAGCTCAACCAAAATGGGGGTTGGCCTTGTTTGGAGGTGTCAGGGCCAGAACGGGCCGAACCTGGCCGAGTTCCCTTCTTTCTCCAACATGGCCCGTGCCATAGCCTCACCAGGGGTAGAACATGACCCTCAGAAGGTTCTCCAACTGACGGCACTCGAAAAGCTCGATTCTTTTGTGAGTTACGAATTTCCTCGGTTTAATACTATGGAAAATCGTAAATCACAAACGACAAGAGATTTTCGAGTTCCGTCAGTTGGAGCACTTTCTAAAAATCATGTTTTACCATTGGCGAGGCTTTGACACGCTCAAAGTTCAACCAAAATGGGGGTTGGCCTTGTTTGGAGGTGTCAGGGCCAGAACGGGCCGAACCTGGCCGAGTTCCCTTCTTTCTCCAACATGGCCCGTGCCATAGCCTCACCAGGGGTAGAACATGACCCTCAGAAGGTTCTCCAACTGACGGCACTCGAAAAGCTCGATTCTTTTGTGAGTTACGAATTTCCTCGGTTTAATACTATGGAAAATCGTAAATCACAAACGACAAGAGATTTTCGAGTTCCGTCAGTTGGAGCACTTTCTAAAAATCATGTTTTACCATTGGCGAGGCTTTGACACGCTCAAAGTTCAACCAAAATGGGGGTAGGCCTTGTTTGGAGGTGTCAGGGCCAGAACGGGCCGAACCTGGCCGAGTTCCCTTCTTTCTCCAACATGGCCCGTGCCATAGCCTCACCAGGGGTAGAACATGACCCTCAGAAGGTTCTCCAACTGACGGCACTCGAAAAGCTCGATTCTTTTGTGAGTTACGAATTTCCTCGGTTTAATACTATGGAAAATCGTAAATCACAAACGACACGAGATTTTCGAGTTCCGTCAGTTGGAGCACTTTCTAAAAATCATGTTTTACCATTGGGGAGGCTTTGACACCCTCAAAGCTCAACCAAAATGGGGGTTGGCCTTGTTTGGAGGTGCCAGGGCCAGAACGGGCCGAACCTGGCCGAGTTCCCTTCTTTCTCCAACATGGACCGTGCCATAGCCTCACCAGGGGTAGAACATGACCCTCAGAAGGTTCTCCAACTGACGGCACTCGAAAAGCTCGATTCGTTTGTGAGTTATGAATTTCCTCGGTTTAATACTATGGAAAATCGTAAATCACAAACGATAAGAGATTTTCGAGTTCCGTCAGTTGGAGCACTTTCTAAAAATCATGTTTTACCATTGGGGAGGCTTTGACACGCTCAAAATTCAACCAAAATGGGGGTTGGCCTTGTTTGGAGGTGCCAGGCCCAGAACGGGCCGAACCTGGCCGAGTTCCCTTCTTTCTCCAACATGGACCGTGCCATAGCCTCACCAGGGGTAGAACATGACCCTCAGAAGGTTCTCCAACTGACGGCACTCGAAAAGCTCGATTCGTTTGTGAGTTATGAATTTCCTCGGTTCAATACTATGGAAAATCGTAAATCACAAACGACACGAGATTTTCGAGTTCCGTCAGTGGGAGCACTTTCTAAAAATCATGTTTTACCATTGGGGAGGCTTTGACACGCTCAAAATTCAACCAAAATGGGGGTTGGCCTTGTTTGGAGGTGCCAGGCCCAGAACGGGCCGAACCTGGCCGAGTTTCCTTCTTTCTCCAACTTGGCCCGTGCCATAGCCTCACCAGGGGTAGAACATGACCCTCAGAAGGTTCTCCAACTGACGGCACTCGAAAAGCTCGATTCGTTTGTGAGTTATGAATTTCCTCGGTTTAATACTATGGAAAATCGTAAATCACAAACGACACGAGATTTTCGAGTTCCGTCAGTTGGAGCACTTTCTAAAAATCATGTTTTACCATTGGGGAGGCTTTGACACGCTCAAAGCTCAACCAAAATGGGGGTTGGCCTTGTTTGGAGGTGTCAGGGCTAGAACGGGCCGAACCTGGCCGAGTTCCCTTCTTTCTCCAACATGGCCCGTGCCATAGCCTCACCAGGGGTAGAACATGACCCTCAGAAGGTTCTCCAACTGACGGCACTCGAAAAGCTCGATTCGTTTGTGAGTTATGAATTTCCTCGGTTCAATACTATGGAAAATCGTAAATCACAAACGACACGAGATTTTCGAGTTCCGTCAGTGGGAGCACTTTCTAAAAATCATGTTTTACCATTGGGGAGGCTTTGACACGCTCAAAATTCAACCAAAATGGGGGTTGGCCTTGTTTGGAGGTGCCAGGCCCAGAACGGGCCGAACCTGGCCGAGTTTCCTTCTTTCTCCAACTTGGCCCGTGCCATAGCCTCACCAGGGGCAGAACATGACCCTCAGAAGGTTCTCCAACTGACGGCACTCGAAAAGCTCGATTCGTTTGTGAGTTATGAATTTCGTCCGTTTAATACTATGGAAAATCGTAAATCACAAACGACACGAGATTTTCGAGTTCCGTCAGTTGGTCCAATTTCTAAAAATCATGTTTTACCATTGGGGAGGCTTTGACATGCTCAAAGTTCAACTAAAATGGGGGTTGGCCTTGTTTGGAGGTGCCAGGGCCGGAACGGGCCGAACCTGGCCGAGTTCCCTTCTTTCTCCAACATGGCCCGTGCCATAGCCTCACCAGGGGTAGAACATGACCCTCAGAAGGTTCTCCAACTGACGGCACTCGAAAAGCTCGATTCGTTTGTGAGTTATGAATTTCCTCGGTTCAATACTATGGAAAATCGTAAATCACAAACGACACGAGATTTTCGAGTTCCGTCAGTGGGAGCACTTTCTAAAAATCATGTTTTACCATTGGGGAGGCTTTGACACGCTCAAAATTCAACCAAAATGGGGGTTGGCCTTGTTTGGAGGTGCCAGGCCCAGAACGGGCCGAACCTGGCCGAGTTTCCTTCTTTCTCCAATTTGGCCCGTGCCATAGCCTCACCAGGGGTAGAACATGACCCTCAGAAGGTTCTCCAACTGACGGCACTCGAAAAGCTCGATTCGTTTGTGAGTTATGAATTTCCTCGGTTTAATACTATGGAAAATCGTAAATCACAAACGACACGAGATTTTCGAGTTCCGTCAGTTGGAGCACTTTCTAAAAATCATGTTTTACCATTGGCGAGACTTTGACACGCTCAAAGTTCAACCAAAATGGGGGTTGGCCTTGTTTGGAGGTGCCAGGGCCAGAACGGGCCGAACCTGGCCGAGTTCCCTTCTTTCTCCAACATGGCCCGTGCCATAGCCTCACCAGGGGTAGAACATGACCCTCAGAAGGTTCTCCAACTGACGGCACTCGAAAAGCTCGATTCTTTTGTGAGTTACGAATTTCCTCGGTTTAATACTATGGAAAATCCTAAATCACAAACGACAAGAGATTTTCGAGTTCCGTCAGTTGGAGCACTTTCTAAAAATCATGTTTTACCATTGGCGAGGCTTTGACACGCTCAAAGTTCAACCAAAATGGGGGTTGGCCTTGTTTGGAGGTGTCAGGGCCAGAACGGGCCGAACCTGGCCGAGTTCCCTTCTTTCTCCAACATGGCCCGTGCCATAGCCTCACCAGGGGTAGAACATGACCCTCAGAAGGTTCTCCAACGGCACTCGAAAAGCTCGATTCTTTTGTGAGTTACGAATTTCCTCGGTTTAATACTATGGAAAATCGTAAATCACAAACGACAAGAGATTTTCGAGTTCCGTCAGTTGGAGCACTTTCTAAAAATCATGTTTTACCATTGGCGAGGCTTTGACACGCTCAAAGTTCAACCAAAATGGGGGTAGGCCTTGTTTGGAGGTGTCAGGGCCAGAAAGGGCCGAACCTGGCCGAGTTCCCTTCTTTCTCCAACATGGCCCGTGCCATAGCCTCACCAGGGGTAGAACATGACCCTCAGAAGGTTCTCCAACTGACGGCACTCGAAAAGCTCGATTCTTTTGTGAGTTACGAATTTCCTCGGTTTAATACTATGGAAAATCGTAAATCACAAACGACACGAGATTTTCGAGTTCCGTCAGTTGGAGCACTTTCTAAAAATCATGTTTTACCATTGGGGAGGCTTTGACACGCTCAAAGCTCAACCAAAATGGGGGTTGGCCTTGTTTGGAGGTGCCAGGGCCAGAACGGGCCGAACCTGGCCGAGTTCCCTTCTTTCTCCAACATGGACCGTGCCATAGCCTCACCAGGGGTAGAACATGACCCTCAGAAGGTTCTCCAACTGACGGCACTCGAAAAGCTCGATTCGTTTGTGAGTTATGAATTTCCTCGGTTTAATACTATGGAAAATCGTAAATCACAAACGACAAGAGATTTTCGAGTTCCGTCAGTTGGAGCACTTTCTAAAATTCATGTTTTACCATTGGGGAGGCTTTGACACGCTCAAAATTCAACCAAAATGGGGGTTGGCCTTGTTTGGAGGTGCCAGGCCCAGAACGGGCCGAACCTGGCCGAGTTCCCTTCTTTCTCCAACATGGACCGTGCCATAGCCTCACCAGGGGTAGAACATGACCCTCAGAAGGTTCTCCAACTGACGGCACTCGAAAAGCTCGATTCGTTTGTGAGTTATGAATTTCCTCGGTTCAATACTATGGAAAATCGTAAATCACAAACGACACGAGATTTTCGAGTTCCGTCAGTGGGAGCACTTTCTAAAAATCATGTTTTACCATTGGGGAGGCTTTGACACGCTCAAAATTCAACCAAAATGGGGGTTGGCCTTGTTTGGAGGTGCCAGGCCCAGAACGGGCCGAACCTGGCCGAGTTTCCTTCTTTCTCCAACTTGGCCCGTGCCATAGCCTCACCAGGGGCAGAACATGACCCTCAGAAGGTTCTCCAACTGACGGCACTCGAAAAGCTCGATTCGTTTGTGAGTTATGAATTTCCTCGGTTTAATACTATGGAAAATCGTAAATCACAAACGACACGAGATTTTCGAGTTCCGTCAGTTGGAGCACTTTCTAAAAATCATGTTTTACCATTGGGGAGGCTTTGACACGCTCAAAGCTCAACCAAAATGGGGGTTGGCCTTGTTTGGAGGTGTCAGGGCTAGAACGGGCCGAACCTGGCCGAGTTCCCTTCTTTCTCCAACATGGCCCGTGCCATAGCCTCACCAGGGGTAGAACATGACCCTCAGAAGGTTCTCCAACTGACGGCACTCGAAAAGCTCGATTCGTTTGTGAGTTATGAATTTCCTCGGTTCAATACTATGGAAAATCGTAAATCACAAACGACACGAGATTTTCGAGTTCCGTCAGTGGGAGCACTTTCTAAAAATCATGTTTTACCATTGGGGAGGCTTTGACACGCTCAAAATTCAACCAAAATGGGGGTTGGCCTTGTTTGGAGGTGCCAGGCCCAGAACGGGCCGAACCTGGCCGAGTTTCCTTCTTTCTCCAACTTGGCCCGTGCCATAGCCTCACCAGGGGCAGAACATGACCCTCAGAAGGTTCTCGAACTGACGGCACTCGAAAAGCTCGATTCGTTTGTGAGTTATGAATTTCGTCCGTTTAATACTATGGAAAATCGTAAATCACGAACGACACGAGATTTTCGAGTTCCGTCAGTTGGTCCAATTTCTAAAAATCATGTTTTACCATTGGGGAGGCTTTGACATGCTCAAAGTTCAACTAAAATGGGGGTTGGCCTTGTTTGGAGGTGCCAGGGCCGGAACGGGCCGAACCTGGCCGAGTTCCCTTCTTTCTCCAACATGGCCCGTGCCATAGCCTCACCAGGGGTAGAACATGACCCTCAGAAGGTTCTCCAACTGACGGCACTCGAAAAGCTCGATTCGTTTGTGAGTTATGAATTTCCTCGGTTCAATACTATGGAAAATCGTAAATCACAAACGACACGAGATTTTCGAGTTCCGTCAGTGGGAGCACTTTCTAAAAATCATGTTTTACCATTGGGGAGGCTTTGACACGCTCAAAATTCAACCAAAATGGGTGTTGGCCTTGTTTGGAGGTGCCAGGCCCAGAACGGGCCGAACCTGGCCGAGTTTCCTTCTTTCTCCAACTTGGCCCGTGCCATAGCCTCACCAGGGGTAGAACATGACCCTCAGAAGGTTCTCCAACTGACGGAACTCGAAAAGCTCGATTCGTTTGTGAGTTATGAATTTTCTCGGTTTAATACTATGGAAAATCGTAAATCACAAACGACACGAGATTTTCGAGTTCCGTCAGTTGGACCACTTTCTAAAAATCATGTTTTACCATTGACGAGGCTTTGACACGCTCAAAGTTCAACCAAAATGGGGGTTGGCCTTGTTTGGAGGTGCCAGGGCCAGAACGGGCCGAACCTGGCCGAGTTCCCTTCTTTCTCCAACATGGCCCGTGCCATAGCCTCACCAGGGGTAGAACATGACCCTCAGAAGGTTCTCCAACTGACGGCACTCGAAAAGCTCGATTCGTTTGTGAGTTATGAATTTCCTCGGTTTAATACTATGGAAAATCGTAAATCACAAACGACACGAGATTTTCGAGTTCCGTCAGTTGGAGCACTTTCTAAAAATCATGTTTTACCATTGGGGAGGCTTTGACACGCTCAAAGCTCAACCAAAATGGGGGTTGGCCTTGTTTGGAGGTGCCAGGGCTAGAACGGGCCGAACCTGGCCGAGTTCCCTTCTTTCTCCAACATGGCCCGTGCCATAGCCTCACCAGGGGTAGAACATGACCCTCAGAAGGTTCTCCAACTGACGGCACTCGAAAAGCTCGATTCGTTTGTGAGTTATGAATTTCCTCGGTTCAATACTATGGAAAATCGTAAATCACAAACGACACGAGATTTTCGAGTTCCGTCAGTGGGAGCACTTTCTAAAAATCATGTTTTACCATTGGGGAGGCTTTGACACGCTCAAAATTCAACCAAAATGGGGGTTGGCCTTGTTTGGAGGTGCCAGGCCCAGAACGGGCCGAACCTGGCCGAGTTTCCTTCTTTCTCCAACTTGGCCCGTGCCATAGCCTCACCAGGGGCAGAACATGACCCTCAGAAGGTTCTCCAACTGACGGCACTCGAAAAGCTCGATTCGTTTGTGAGTTATGAATTTCCTCGGTTTAATACTATGGAAAATCGTAAATCACAAACGACACGAGATTTTCGAGTTCCGTCAGTTGGTCCAATTTCTAAAAATCATGCTTTACCATTGGGGAGGCTTTGACACGCTCAAAGTTCAACTAAAATGGGGGTTGGCCTTGTTTGGAGGTGCCAGGGCCGGAACGGGCCGAACCTGGCCGAGTTCCCTTCTTTCTCCAACATGGCCCGTGCCATAGCCTCACCAGGGGTAGAACATGACCCTCAGAAGGTTCTCCAACTGACGGCACTCGAAAAGCTCGATTCGTTTGTGAGTTATGAATTTCCTCGGTTCAATACTATGGAAAATCGTAAATCACAAACGACACGAGATTTTCGAGTTCCGTCAGTGGGAGCACTTTCTAAAAATCATTTTTTACCATTGGGGAGGCTTTGACACGCTCAAAATTCAACCAAAATGGGTGTTGGCCTTGTTTGGAGGTGCCAGGCCCAGAACGGGCCGAACCTGGCCGAGTTTCCTTCTTTCTCCAACTTGGCCCGTGCCATAGCCTCACCAGGGGTAGAACATGACCCTCAGAAGGTTCTCCAACTGACGGCACTCGAAAAGCTCGATTCGTTTGTGAGTTATGAATTTTCTCGGTTTAATACTATGGAAAATCGTAAATCACAAACGACACGAGATTTTCGAGTTCCGTCAGTTGGACCACTTTCTAAAAATCATGTTTTACCATTGGCGAGGCTTTGACACGCTCAAAGTTCAACCAAAATGGGGGTTGGCCTTGTTTGGAGGTGCCAGGGCCAGAACGGGCCGAACCTGGCCGAGTTCCCTTCTTTCTCCAACATGGCCCGTGCCATAGCCTCACCAGGGGTAGAACATGACCCTCAGAAGGTTCTCCAACTGACGGCACTCGAAAAGCTCGATTCGTTTGTGAGTTATGAATTTCCTCGGTTTAATACTATGGAAAATCGTAAATCACAAACGACACGAGATTTTCGAGTTCCGTCAGTTGGAGCACTTTCTAAAAATCATGTTTTACCATTGGCGAGGCTTTGACACGCTCAAAGTTCAACCAAAATGGGGGTTGGCCTTGTTTGGAGGTGCCAGGGCCAGAACGCGCCGAACCTGGCCGAGTTCCCTTCTTTCTCCAACATGGCCCGTGCCATAGCCTCACCAGGGGTAGAACATGACGCTCAGAAGGTTCTCCAACTGACGGCACTCGAAAAGCTCGATTCTTTTGTGAGTTACGAATTTCCTCGGTTTAATACTATGGAAAATCGTAAATCACAAACGACACGAGATTTTCGAGTTCCGTCAGTTGGAGCACTTTCTAAAAATCATGTTTTACCATTGGGGAGGCTTTGACACGCTCAAAGTTCAACCAAAATGGGGGTTGGCCTTGTTTGGAGGTGCCAGGGCCAGAACGGGCCGAACCTGGCTGAGTTCCCTTCTTTCTCCAACATGGCCCGTCCCATAGCCTCACCAGGGGTAGAACATGACCCTCAGAAGGTTCTCCAACTGACGGCACTCGAAAAGCTCGATTCTTTTGTGAGTTACGAATTTCCTCGGTTTAATACTATGGAAAATCGTAAATCACAAACGACACGAGATTTTCGAGTTCCGTCAGTTGGAGCACTTTCTAAAAATCATGTTTTACCATTAGGGAGGCTTTGACACGCTCAAAGTTCAACCAAAATGGGGGTAAGCCTTTTTTGGAGGTGCCAGGCCCAGAACGGGCCGAACCTGGCCGAGTTTCCTTCTTTCTCCAACTTGGCCCGTGCCATAGCGTCACCAGGGGTAGAACATGACCCTCAGAAGGTTCTCCAACTGACGGAACTCGAAAAGCTGGATTCGTTTGTGAGTTATGAATTTCCTCGGTTTAATACTATGGAAAATCGTAAATCACAAACGACATGAGATTTTCGAGTTCCGTCAGTTGGAGCACTTTCTAAAAATCATGTTTTACCATTGGGGAGGCTTTGACACGCTCAAAGTTCAACCAAAATGGGGGTGGCCTAGTTTGGAGGTGCCAGGGCCAGAACGGGCCGAACCTGGCCGAGTTTCCTTCTTTCTCCAACATGGCCCGTGCCATAGCCTCACCAGGGGTAGAACATGACCCTCAGAAGGTTCTCCAACTGACGGCACTCGAAAAGCTCGATTCGTTTGTGAGTTATGAATTTCCTCGGTTTAATACTATGGAAAATCGTAAATCACAAACGACACGAGATTTTCGAGTTCCGTCAGTTGGAGCACTTTCTAAAAATCATGTTTTACCATTGGGGAGGCTTTGACACGCTCAAAGTTCAACCAAAATGGGGGTTGACCTTGTTTGGAGGTGCCAGGGCCAGAACGGGCCGAACCTGGCTGAGGTCCCTTCTTTCTCCAACATGGCCCGTGCCATAGCCTCACCAGGGGTAGAACATGACCCTCAGAAGGTTCTCCAACTGACGGCACTCGAAAAGCTCGATTCGTTTGTGAGTTACGAATTTTCTCGGTTTAATACTATGGAAAATCGTAAATTACAAACGACAGGAGATTTTCGAGTTCCGTCAGTTGGAGCACTTTCTAAAAATCATGTTTTACCATTAGGGAGGCTTTGACACGCTCAAAGTTCAACCAAAATGGGGGTTTGCCTTGTTTGGAGGTGCCAGGCCCAGAACGGGCCGAACCTGGCCGAGTTCCCTTCTTTCTCCAACATGGCCCGTGCCATAGCCTCACCAGGGGTAGAACATGACCCTCAGAAGGTTCTCCAACTGACGGCACTCGAAAAGCTCGATTCGTTTGTGAGTTACGAATTTCCTCGGTTTAATACTATGGAAAATCGTAAATCACAAACGACACGAGATTTTCGAGTTCCGTCAGTTGGAGCACTTTCTAAAAATCATGTTTTACCATTAGGGAGGCTTTAACACGCTCAAAGTTCAACCAAAATGGGGGTTGGCCTTGTTTGGAGGTGCCAGGCCCAGAACGGGCCGAACCTGGCCGAGTTCCCTTCTTTTTCCAACTTGGCTCGTGCCATAGCCTCACCAGGGGCAGAACATGACCCTCAGAATATTCTCCAACTGACGGCACTCGAAAAACTCGATTCGTTTGTGAGTTATGAATTTCCTCGGTTTAATACTATGGAACATCGTAAATCACAAACGACACGAGATTTTCGAGTTCCGTCAGTTGGTGCAATTTCTAAAAATCATGTTTTACCATTGGGGAGGCTTTGACACGCTCAAAGTTCAACTAAAATGGGGGTTGGCCTTGTTTGGAGGTGCCAGGGCCAGAACGGGCCGAACCTGGCCGAGTTCCCTTCTTTCTCCAACATGGCCCTTGCCATAGCCTCACCAGGGGTAGAACATGACCCTCTGAAGGTTCTCCAACTGACGGTACTCGAAAAGCTCGATTCGTTTGTGAGTTATGAATTTCCTCGGTTCAATACTATGGAAAATCGTAAATCACAAACGACACGAGATTTTCGAGTTCCGTCAGTTGGAGCACTTTCTAAAAATCATGTTTTACCATTGGGGAGGCTTTGACACGCTCAAAGTTCAACCAAAATGGGGGTTGGCCTTTTTTGGAGGTGCCAGGCCCAGAACGGGCCGAACCTGGCCGAGTTTCCTTCTTTCTCCAACTTGGCCCGTGCCATAGCGTCACCAGGGGTAGAACATGACCCTCAGAAGGTTCTCCAACTGACGGAACTCGAAAAGCTCGATTCGTTTGTGAGTTATGAATTTTCTCGGTTTAATACTATGGAAAATCGTAAATCACAAACGACACGAGATTTTCGAGTTCCGTCAGTTGGAGCACTTTCTAAAAATCATGTTTTACTATTGGGGAGGCTTTGACACGCTCAAAGTTCAACCAAAATGGGGGTTGGCCTTGTTTGGAGGTGCCAGGGCCAGAACGGGCCGAACCTGGCCGAGTTTCCTTCTTTCTCCAACATGGCCCGTGCCATAGCCTTACCAGGGGTAGAACATGACCCTCAGAAGGTTCTCCAACTGACGGCACTCGAAAAGCTCGATTCGTTTGTGAGTTATGAATTTCCTCGGTTTAATACTATGGAAAATCGTAAATCACAAACGACACGAGATTTTCGAGTTCCGTCAGTTGGAGCACTTTCTAAAAATCATGTTTTACCATTGGGGAGGCTTTGACACGCTCAAAGTTCAACTAAAATGGGGGTTGGCCTTGTTTGGAGGTGCCAGGGCCAGAACGGGCCGAACCTGGCCGAGTTCCCTTCTTTCTCCAACATGGCCCTTGCAATAGCCTCACCAGGGGTAGAACATGACCCTCTGAAGGTTCTCCAACTGACGGTACTCGAAAAGCTCGATTCGTTTGTGAGTTATGAATTTCCTCGGTTCAATACTATGGAAAATCGTAAATCAAAAACGACACGAGATTTTCGAGTTCCGTCAGTTGGAGCACTTTCTAAAAATCATGTTTTACCATTGGGGAGGCTTTGACACGCTCAAAGTTCAACCAAAATGGGGGTAAGCCTTTTTTGGAGGTGCCAGGCCCAGAACGGGCCGAACCTGGCCGAGTTTCCTTCTTTCTCCAACATGGCCCGTGCCATAGCCTCACCAGGGGTAGAACATGACCCTCAGAAAGTTCTCCAACTGACGGCACTCGAAAAGCTCGATTCGTTTGTGAGTTATGAATTTCCTCGGTTTAATACTATGGAAAATCGTAAATCACAAACGACACGAGATTTTCGAGTTCCGTCAGTTGGAGCACTTTCTAAAAATCATGTTTTACCATTGGGGAGGCTTTGACACGCTCAAAGTTCAACCAAAATGGGGGTTGACCTTGTTTGGAGGTGCCAGGGCCAGAACGGGCCGAACCTGGCCGAGGTCCCTTCTTTCTCCAACATGGCCCGTGCCATAGCCTCACCAGGGGTAGAACATGACCCTCAGAAGGTTCTCGAACTGACGGCACTCGAAAAGCTCGATTCGTTTGTGAGTTACGAATTTCCTCGGTTTAATACTATGGAAAATCGTAAATTACAAACGACAGGAGATTTTCGAGTTCCGTCAGTTTGAGCACTTTCTAAAAATCATGTTTTACCATTAGGGAGGCTTTGACACGCTCAAAGTTCAACCAAAATTGGGGTTGGCCTTGTTTGGAGGTGCCAGGCCCAGAATGGGCCGAACCTGGCCGAGTTCCCTTCTTTCTCCAACATGGCCCGTGCCATAGCCTCACCAGGGGTAGAACATGACCCTCAGAAGGTTCTCCAACTGACGGCACTCGAAAAGCTCGATTCGTTTGTGAGTTACGAATTTCCTCGGTTTAATACTATGGAAAATCGTAAATCACAAACGACACGAGATTTTCGAGTTCCGTCAGTTGGAGCACTTTCTAAAAATCATGTTTTACCATTAGGGAGGCTTTGACACGCTCAAAGTTCAACCAAAATGGGGGTTGGCCTTGTTTGGAGGTGCCAGGCCCAGAACGGGCCGAACCTAGCCGAGTTCCCTTCTTTTTCCAACTTGGCTCGTGCCATAGCCTCACCAGGGGCAGAACATGACCCTCAGAAGATTCTCCAACTGACGGCACTCGAAAAGCTCGATTCGTTTGTGAGTTATGAATTTCCTCGGTTTAATACTATGGAAAATCGTAAATCACAAACGACACGAGATTTTCGAGTTCCGTCAGTTGGTGCAATTTCTAAAAATCATGTTTTACCATTGGGGAGGCTTTGACACGCTCAAAGTTCAACTAAAATGGGGGTTGGCCTTGTTTGGAGGTGCCAGGGCCAGAACGGGCCGAACCTGGCCGAGTTCCCTTCTTTCTCCAACATGGCCCTTGCCATAGCCTCACCAGGGGTAGAACATGACCCTCTGAAGGTTCTCCAACTGACGGTACTCGAAAAGCTCGATTCGTTTGTGAGTTATGAATTTCCTCGGTTCAATACTATGGAAAATCGTAAATCACAAACGACACGAGATTTTCGAGTTCCGTCAGTGGGAGCACTTTCTAAAAATCATGTTTTACCATTGGGGAGGCTTTGACACGCTCAAAATTCAACCAAAATGGGGGTTGGCCTTGTTTGGTGGTGTCAGGCCCAGAACGGGCCGAACCTGGCCGAGTTTCCTTCTTTCTCCAACATGTCCCGTGCCATAGCCTCACCAGGGGTAGAACATGAGCCTCAGAAGGTTCTCCAACTGACGGCACTCGAAAAGCTCGATTCGTTTGTGAGTTATGAATTTCCTCGGTTTAATACTATGGAAAATCGTAAATCACAAACGACACGAGATTTTCGAGTTCCGTCAGTTGGAACACTTTCTAAAAATCATGTTTTACCATTGGGGAGGTTTTGACACGCTCAAAGTTCAACCAAAATGGGGGTTGACCTTGTTTGGAGGTGCCAGGCCCAGAACGGGCCGAACCTGGCCGAGTTTCCTTCTTTCTCCAACTTGGCCCGTGCCATAGCGTCACTAGGGGTAGAACATGACCCTCAGAAGGTTCTCCAACTGACGGAACTCGAAAAGCTCGATTCGTTTGTGAGTTATGAATTTCCTCGGTTTAATACTATGGAAAATCGTAAATCACAAACGACACGAGATTTTCGAGTTTCGTCAGTTGGAGCACTTTCTAAAAATCATGTTTTACCATTGGGGAGGCTTTGACACGCTCAAAGTTCAACCAAAATGGGGGTAAGCCTTTTTTGGAGGTGCCAGGCCCAGAACGGGCCGAACCTGGCCGAGTTTCCTTCTTTCTCCAACTTGACCCGTGCCATAGCGTCACCAGGGGTAGAACATGACCCTCAGAAGGTTCTCCAACTGACGGAACTCGAAAAGCTCGATTCGTTTGTGAGTTACGAATTTCCTCGGTTTAATACTATGGAAAATCGTAAATCACAAACGACACGAGATTTTCGAGTTCCGTCAGTTGGAGCACTTTCTAAAAATCATGTTTTACTATTGGGGAGGCTTTGACACGCTCAAAGTTCAACCAAAATGGGGGTTGGCCTTGTTTGGAGGTGCCAGGGCCAGAACGGGCCGAACCTGGCCGAGTTTCCTTCTTTCTCCAACATGGCCCGTGCCATAGCCTCACCAGGGGTAGAACATGACCCTCAGAAGGTTCTCCAACTGACGGCACTCGAAAAGCTCGATTCGTTTGTGAGTTATGAATTTCCTCGGTTTAATACTATGGAAAATCGTAAATCACAAACGACACAAGATTTTCGAGTTCCGTCAGTTGGAGCACTTTCTAAAAATCATATTTTACCATTAGGGAGGCTTTGACACGCTCAAAGTTCAACCAAAATGGGGGTTGGCCTTGTTTGGAGGTGCCAGGCCCAGAACGGGCCAAACCTGGCCGAGTTCCCTTCTTTTTCCAACTTGGCTCGTGCCATAGCCTCACCAGGGGCAGAACATGACCCTCAGAAGATTCTCCAACTGACGGCACTCGAAAAGCTCGATTCGTTTGTGAGTTATGAATTTCCTCGGTTTAATACTATGGAAAATCGTAAATCACAAACGACACGAGATTTTCGAGTTCCGTCAGTTGGAGCACTTTCTAAAAATCATGTTTTACCATTGGGGAGGTTTTGACACGCTCAAAGTTCAACCAAAATGGGGGTTGACCTTGTTTGGAGGTGCCAGGGCCAGAACGGGCCGAACCTGGCCGAGGTCCCTTCTTTCTCCAACATGGCCCGTGCCATAGCCTCACCAGGGGTAGAACATGACCCTCAGAAGGTTCTCCAACTGACGGCACTCGAAAAGCTCGATTCGTTTGTGAGTTACGAATTTCCTCGGTTTAATACTATGGAAAATCGTAAATCACAAACGACACAAGATTTTCGAGTTCCGTCAGTTGGAGCACTTTCTAAAAATCATGTTTTACCATTAGGGAGGCTTTGACACGCTCAAAGTTCAACCAAAATGGGGGTTGGCCTTGTTTGGAGGTGCCAGGCCCAGAACGGGCCAAACCTGGCCGAGTTCCCTTCTTTTTCCAACTTGGCTCGTGCCATAGCCTCACCAGGGGCAGAACATGACCCTCAGAAGATTCTCCAACTGACGGCACTCGAAAAGCTCGATTCGTTTGTGAGTTATGAATTTCCTCGGTTTAATACTATGGAAAATCGTAAATCATAAACGACACGAGATTTTCGAGTTCCGTCAGTTGGAGCACTTTCTAAAAATCATGTTTTACCATTGGGGAGGCTTTGACACGCTCAAAGTTCAACCAAAATGGGGGTTGGCCTTGTTTGGAGGTGCCAGGCCCAGAACGGGCCGAACCTGGCCGAGTTCCCTTCTTTTCCCAACTTGGCTCGTGCCATAGCCTCACCAGGGGCAGAATATGACCCTCAGAAGGTTCTCCAACTGACGGCACTCGAAAAGCTCGATTCGTTTGTGAGTTATGAATTTCCTCGGTTTAATACTATGGAAAATCGTAAATCACAAACGACACGAGATTTTCGAGTTTCGTCAGTTGGAGCACTTTCTAAAAATCATGTTTTACCATTGGGGAGGCTTTGACACGCTCAAAGTTCAACCAAAATGGGGGTAAGCCTTTTTTGGAGGTGCCAGGCCCAGAACGGGCCGAACCTGGCCGAGTTTCCTTCTTTCTCCAACTTGACCCGTGCCATAGCGTCACCAGGGGTAGAACATGACCCTCAGAAGGTTCTCCAACTGACGGAACTCGAAAAGCTCGATTCGTTTGTGAGTTACGAATTTCCTCGGTTTAATACTATGGAAAATCGTAAATCACAAACGACACGAGATTTTCGAGTTCCGTCAGTTGGAGCACTTTCTAAAAATCATGTTTTACTATTGGGGAGGCTTTGACACGCTCAAAGTTCAACCAAAATGGGGGTTGGCCTTGTTTGGAGGTGCCAGGGCCAGAACGGGCCGAACCTGGCCGAGTTTCCTTCTTTCTCCAACATGGCCCGTGCCATAGCCTCACCAGGGGTAGAACATGACCCTCAGAAGGTTCTCCAACTGACGGCACTCGAAAAGCTCGATTCGTTTGTGAGTTATGAATTTCCTCGGTTTAATACTATGGAAAATCGTAAATCACAAACGACACAAGATTTTCGAGTTCCGTCAGTTGGAGCACTTTCTAAAAATCATGTTTTACCATTAGGGAGGCTTTGACACGCTCAAAGTTCAACCAAAATGGGGGTTGGCCTTGTTTGGAGGTGCCAGGCCCAGAACGGGCCAAACCTGGCCGAGTTCCCTTCTTTTTCCAACTTGGCTCGTGCCATAGCCTCACCAGGGGCAGAACATGACCCTCAGAAGATTCTCCAACTGACGGCACTCGAAAAGCTCGATTCGTTTGTGAGTTATGAATTTCCTCGGTTTAATAATATGGAAAATCGTAAATCACAAACGACACGAGATTTTCGAGTTCCGTCAGTTGGAGCACTTTCTAAAAATCATGTTTTACCATTGGGGAGGTTTTGACACGCTCAAAGTTCAACCAAAATGGGGGTTGACCTTGTTTGGAGGTGCCAGGGCCAGAACGGGCCGAACCTGGCCGAGGTCCCTTCTTTCTCCAACATGGCCCGTGCCATAGCCTCACCAGGGGTAGAACATGACCCTCAGAAGGTTCTCCAACTGACGGCACTCGAAAAGCTCGATTCGTTTGTGAGTTACGAATTTCCTCGGTTTAATACTATGGAAAATCGTAAATCACAAACGACACAAGATTTTCGAGTTCCGTCAGTTGGAGCACTTTCTAAAAATCATGTTTTACCATTAGGGAGGCTTTGACACGCTCAAAGTTCAACCAAAATGGGGGTTGGCCTTGTTTGGAGGTGCCAGGCCCAGAACGGGCCAAACCTGGCCGAGTTCCCTTCTTTTTCCAACTTGGCTCGTGCCATAGCCTCACCAGGGGCAGAACATGACCCTCAGAAGATTCTCCAACTGACGGCACTCGAAAAGCTCGATTCGTTTGTGAGTTATGAATTTCCTCGGTTTAATACTATGGAAAATCGTAAATCACAAACGACACGAGATTTTCGAGTTCCGTCAGTTGGTGCAATTTCTAAAAATCATGTTTTACCATTGGGGAGGCTTTGACACGCTCAAAGTTCAACTAAAATGGGGGTTGGCCTTGTTTGGAGGTGCCAGGGCCAGAACGGGCCGAACCTGGCCGAGTTCCCTTCTTTCTCCAACATGGCCCTTGCCATAGCCTCACCAGGGGTAGAACATGACCCTCTGAAGGTTCTCCAACTGACGGTACTCGAAAAGCTCGATTCGTTTGTGAGTTATGAATTTCCTCGGTTCAATACTATGGAAAATCGTAAATCACAAACGACACGAGATTTTCGAGTTTCGTCAGTTGGAGCACTTTCTAAAAATCATGTTTTACCATTGGGGAGGCTTTGACACGCTCAAAGTTCAACCAAAATGGGGGTTGGCCTTGTTTGGAGGTGCCAGGCCCAGAACGGGCCGAACCTGGCCGAGTTCCCTTCTTTTCCCAACTTGGCTCGTGCCATAGCCTCACCAGGGGCAGAATATGACCCTCAGAAGGTTCTCCAACTGACGGCACTCGAAAAGCTCGATTCGTTTGTGAGTTATGAATTTCCTCGGTTTAATACTATGGAAAATCGTAAATCACAAACGACACGAGATTTTCGAGTTTCGTCAGTTGGAGCACTTTCTAAAAATCATGTTTTACCATTGGGGAGGCTTTGACACGCTCAAAGTTCAACCAAAATGGGGGTAAGCCTTTTTTGGAGGTGCCAGGCCCAGAACGGGCCGAACCTGGCCGAGTTTCCTTCTTTCTCCAACTTGACCCGTGCCATAGCGTCACCAGGGGTAGAACATGACCCTCAGAAGGTTCTCCAACTGACGGAACTCGAAAAGCTCGATTCGTTTGTGAGTTACGAATTTCCTCGGTTTAATACTATGGAAAATCGTAAATCACAAACGACACGAGATTTTCGAGTTCCGTCAGTTGGAGCACTTTCTAAAAATCATGTTTTACTATTGGGGAGGCTTTGACACGCTCAAAGTTCAACCAAAATGGGGGTTGGCCTTGTTTGGAGGTGCCAGGGCCAGAACGGGCCGAACCTGGCCGAGTTTCCTTCTTTCTCCAACATGGCCCGTGCCATAGCCTCACCAGGGGTAGAACATGACCCTCAGAAGGTTCTCCAACTGACGGCACTCGAAAAGCTCGATTCGTTTGTGAGTTATGAATTTCCTCGGTTTAATACTATGGAAAATCGTAAATCACAAACGACACAAGATTTTCGAGTTCCGTCAGTTGGAGCACTTTCTAAAAATCATGTTTTACCATTAGGGAGGCTTTGACACGCTCAAAGTTCAACCAAAATGGGGGTTGGCCTTGTTTGGAGGTGCCAGGCCCAGAACGGGCCAAACCTGGCCGAGTTCCCTTCTTTTTCCAACTTGGCTCGTGCCATAGCCTCACCAGGGGCAGAACATGACCCTCAGAAGATTCTCCAACTGACGGCACTCGAAAAGCTCGATTCGTTTGTGAGTTATGAATTTCCTCGGTTTAATACTATGGAAAATCGTAAATCACAAACGACACGAGATTTTCGAGTTCCGTCAGTTGGAGCACTTTCTAAAAATCATGTTTTACCATTGGGGAGGTTTTGACACGCTCAAAGTTCAACCAAAATGGGGGTTGACCTTGTTTGGAGGTGCCAGGGCCAGAACGGGCCGAACCTGGCCGAGGTCCCTTCTTTCTCCAACATGGCCCGTGCCATAGCCTCACCAGGGGTAGAACATGACCCTCAGAAGGTTCTCCAACTGACGGCACTCGAAAAGCTCGATTCGTTTGTGAGTTACGAATTTCCTCGGTTTAATACTATGGAAAATCGTAAATCACAAACGACACAAGATTTTCGAGTTCCGTCAGTTGGAGCACTTTCTAAAAATCATGTTTTACCATTAGGGAGGCTTTGACACGCTCAAAGTTCAACCAAAATGGGGGTTGGCCTTGTTTGGAGGTGCCAGGCCCAGAACGGGCCAAACCTGGCCGAGTTCCCTTCTTTTTCCAACTTGGCTCGTGCCATAGCCTCACCAGGGGCAGAACATGACCCTCAGAAGATTCTCCAACTGACGGCACTCGAAAAGCTCGATTCGTTTGTGAGTTATGAATTTCCTCGGTTTAATACTATGGAAAATCGTAAATCACAAACGACACGAGATTTTCGAGTTCCGTCAGTTGGTGCAATTTCTAAAAATCATGTTTTACCATTGGGGAGGCTTTGACACGCTCAAAGTTCAACTAAAATGGGGGTTGGCCTTGTTTGGAGGTGCCAGGGCCAGAACGGGCCGAACCTGGCCGAGTTCCCTTCTTTCTCCAACATGGCCCTTGCCATAGCCTCACCAGGGGTAGAACATGACCCTCTGAAGGTTCTCCAACTGACGGTACTCGAAAAGCTCGATTCGTTTGTGAGTTATGAATTTCCTCGGTTCAATACTATGGAAAATCGTAAATCACAAACGACACGAGATTTTCGAGTTCCGTCAGTGGGAGCACTTTCTAAAAATCATGTTTTACCATTGGGGAGGCTTTGACACGCTCAAAATTCAACCAAAATGGGGGTTGGCCTTGTTTGGAGGTGTCAGGCCCAGAACGGGCCGAACCTGGCCGAGTTTCCTTCTTTCTCCAACATGTCCCGTGCCATAGCCTCACCAGGGGTAGAACATGAGCCTCAGAAGGTTCTCCAACTGACGGCACTCGAAAAGCTCGATTCGTTTGTGAGTTATGAATTTCCTCGATTTAATACTATGGAAAATCGTAAATCACAAACGACACGAGATTTTCGAGTTCCGTCAGTTGGAGTACTTTCTAAAAATCATGTTTTACCATTGGGGAGGCTTTGACACGCTCAAAGTTCAACCAAAATGGGGGTTGGCCTTGTTTGGAGGTGCCAGGCCCAGAACGGGCCGAACCTGGCCGAGTTCCCTTCTTTTCCCAACTTGGCTCGTGCCATAGCCTCACCAGGGGCAGAACATGACCCTCAGAAGGTTCTCCAGCTGACGGCACTCGAAAAGCTCGATTCGTTTGTGAGTTATGAATTTGCTCGGTTTAATACTATGGAAAATCGTAAATCACAAACGACACGAGATTTTCGAGTTCCGTCAGTTGGAGCACTTTCTAAAAATCATGTTTTACCATTGGGGAGGTTTTGACACGCTCAAAGTTCAACCAAAATGGGGGTTGACCTTGTTTGGAGGTGCCAGGCCCAGAACGGGCCGAACCTGGCCGAGTTTCCTTCTTTCTCCAACTTGGCCCGTGCCATAGCGTCACTAAGGGTAGAACATGACCCTCAGAAGGTTCTCCAACTGACGGAACTCGAAAAGCTCGATTCGTTTGTGAGTTATGAATTTCCTCGGTTTAATACTATGGAAAATCGTAAATCACAAACGACACGAGATTTTCGAGTTTCGTCAGTTGGAGCACTTTCTAAAAATCATGTTTTACCATTGGGGAGGCTTTGACACGCTCAAAGTTCAACCAAAATGGGGGTAAGCCTTTTTTGGAGGTGCCAGGCCCAGAACGGGCCGAACCTGGCCGAGTTTCCTTCTTTCTCCAACTTGGCCCATGCCATAGCGTCACCAGGGGTAGAACATGACCCTCAGAAGGTTCTCCAACTGACGGAACTCGAAAAGCTCGATTCGTTTGTGAGTTACGAATTTCCTCGGTTTAATACTATGGAAAATCGTAAATCACAAACGACACGAGATTTTCGAGTTCCGTCAGTTGGAGCACTTTCTAAAAATCATGTTTTACTATTGGGGAGGCTTTGACACGCTCAAAGTTCAACCAAAATGGGGGTTGGCCTTGTTTGGAGGTGCCAGGGCCAGAACGGGCCGAACCTGGCCGAGTTTCCTTCTTTCTCCAACATGGCCCGTGCCATAGCCTCACCAGGGGTAGAACATGACCCTCAGAAGGTTCTCCAACTGACGGCACTCGAAAAGCTCGATTCGTTTGTGAGTTACGAATTTCCTCGGTTTAATACTATGGAAAATCGTAAATCACAAACGACACAAGATTTTCGAGTTCCGTCAGTTGGAGCACTTTCTAAAAATCATGTTTTACCATTAGGGAGGCTTTGACACGCTCAAAGTTCAACCAAAATGGGGGTTGGCCTTGTTTGGAGGTGCCAGGCCCCGAACGGGCCAAACCTGGCCGAGTTCCCTTCTTTTTCCAACTTGGCTCGTGCCATAGCCTCACCAGGGGCAGAACATGACCCTCAGAAGATTCTCCAACTGACGGCACTCGAAAAGCTCGATTCGTTTGTGAGTTATGAATTTCCTCGGTTTAATACTATGGAAAATCGTAAATCACAAACGACACGAGATTTTCGAGTTCCGTCAGTTGGTGCAATTTCTAAAAATCATGTTTTACCATTGGGGAGGCTTTGACACGCTCAAAGTTCAACTAAAATGGGGGTTGGCCTTGTTTGGAGGTGCCAGGGCCAGAACGGGCCGAACCTGGCCGAGTTCCCTTCTTTCTCCAACATGGCCCTTGCCATAGCCTCACCAGGGGTAGAACATGACCCTCTGAAGGTTCTCCAACTGACGGTACTCGAAAAGCTCGATTCGTTTGTGAGTTATGAATTTCCTCGGTTCAATACTATGGAAAATCGTAAATCACAAACGACACGAGATTTTCGAGTTCCGTCAGTTGGAGCACTTTCTAAAAATCATGTTTTACCATTGGGGAGGCTTTGACACGCTCAAAGTTCAACCAAAATGGGGGTTGGCCTTGTTTGGAGGTGCCAGGCCCAGAACGGGCCGAACCTGGCCGAGTTCCCTTCTTTTCCCAACTTGGCTCGTGCCATAGCCTCACCAGGGGCAGAACATGACCCTCAGAAGGTTCTCCAACTGACGGAACTCGAAAAGCTCGATTCGTTTGTGAGTTACGAATTTCCTCGGTTTAATACTATGGAAAATCGTAAATCACAAACGACACAAGATTTTCGAGTTCCGTCAGTTGGAGCACTTTCTAAAAATCATGTTTTACTATTGGGGAGGCTTTGACACGCTCAAAGTTCAACCAAAATGGGGGTTGGCCTTGTTTGGAGGTGCCAGGGCCAGAACGGGCCGAACCTGGCCGAGTTTCCTTCTTTCTCCAACATGGCCCGTGCCATAGCCTCACCAGGGGTAGAACATGACCCTCAGAAGGTTCTCCAACTGACGGCACTCGAAAAGCTCGATTCGTTTGTGAGTTATGAATTTCCTCGGTTTAATACTATGGAAAATCGTAAATCACAAACGACACGAGATTTTCGAGTTCCGTCAGTTGGAGCACTTTCTAAAAATCATGTTTTACCATTGGGGAGGTTTTGACACGCTCAAAGTTCAACCAAAATGGGGGTTGACCTTGTTTGGAGGTGCCAGGGCCAGAACGGGCCGAACCTGGCCGAGGTCCCTTCTTTCTCCAACATGGCCCGTGCCATAGCCTCACCAGGGGTAGAACATGACCCTCAGAAGGTTCTCCAACTGACGGCACTCGAAAAGCTCGATTCGTTTGTGAGTTACGAATTTCCTCGGTTTAATACTATGGAAAATCGTAAATCACAAACGACACAAGATTTTCGAGTTCCGTCAGTTGGAGCACTTTCTAAAAATCATGTTTTACCATTAGGGAGGCTTTGACACGCTCAAAGTTCAACCAAAATGGGGGTTGGCCTTGTTTGGAGGTGCCAGGCCCAGAACGGGCCAAACCTGGCCGAGTTCCCTTCTTTTTCCAACTTGGCTCGTGCCATAGCCTCACCAGGGGTAGAACATGACCCTCAGAAGATTCTCCAACTGACGGCACTCGAAAAGCTCGATTCGTTTGTGAGTTATGAATTTCCTCGGTTTAATACTATGGAAAATCGTAAATCACAAACGACACGAGATTTTCGAGTTCCGTCAGTTGGTGCAATTTCTAAAAATCATGTTTTACCATTGGGGAGGCTTTGACACGCTCAAAGTTCAACTAAAATGGGGGTTGGCCTTGTTTGGAGGTGCCAGGGCCAGAACGGGCCGAACCTGGCCGAGTTCCCTTCTTTCTCCAACATGGCCCTTGCCATAGCCTCACCAGGGGTAGAACATGACCCTCTGAAGGTTCTCCAACTGACGGTACTCGAAAAGCTCGATTCGTTTGTGAGTTATGAATTTCCTCGGTTCAATACTATGGAAAATCGTAAATCACAAACGACACGAGATTTTCGAGTTCCGTCAGTGGGAGCACTTTCTAAAAATCATGTTTTACCATTGGGGAGGCTTTGACACGCTCAAAATTCAACCAAAATGGGGGTTGGCCTTGTTTGGAGGTGTCAGGCCCAGAACGGGCCGAACCTTGCCGACTTTCCTTCTTTCTCCAACATGTCCCGTGTCATAGCCTCACCAGGGGTAGAACATGAGCCTCAGAAGGTTCTCCAACTGACGGCACTCGAAAAGCTCGATTCGTTTGTGAGTTATGAATTTCCTCGGTTTAATACTATGGAAAATCGTAAATCACAAACGACACGAGATTTTCGAGTTCCGTCAGTTGGAGCACTTTCTAAAAATCATGTTTTACCATTGGGGAGGCTTTGACACGCTCAAAGTTCAACCAAAATGGGGGTTGGCCTTGTTTGGAGGTGCCAGGCCCAGAACGGGCCGAACCTGGCCGAGTTCCCTTCTTTTCCCAACTTGGCTCGTGCCATAGCCTCACCAGGGGCAGAACATGACCCTCAGAAGGTTCTCCAACTGACGGCACTCGAAAAGCTCGATTCGTTTGTGAGTTATGAATTTCCTCGGTTTAATACTATGGAAAATCGTAAATCACAAACGACACGAGATTTTCGAGTTCCGTCAGTTGGTGCAATTTCTAAAAATCATGTTTTACCATTGGGGAGGCTTTGACACGCTCAAAGTTCAACTAAAATGGGGGTTGGCCTTGTTTGGAGGTGCCAGGGCCAGAACGGGCCGAACCTGGCCGAGTTCCCTTCTTTCTCCAACATGGCCCTTGCCATAGCCTCACCAGGGGTAGAACATGACCCTCTGAAGGTTCTCCAACTGACGGTACTCGAAAAGCTCGATTCGTTTGTGAGTTATGAATTTCCTCGGTTTAATACTATGGAAAATCGTAAATCACAAACGACACGAGATTTTCGAGTTCCGTCAGTTGGTGCAATTTCTAAAAATCATGTTTTACCATTGGGGAGGCTTTGACACGCTCAAAGTTCAACTAAAATGGGGGTTGGCCTTGTTTGGAGGTGCCAGGGCCAGAACGGGCCGAACCTGGCCGAGTTCCCTTCTTTCTCCAACATGGCCCTTGCCATAGCCTCACCAGGGGTAGAACATGACCCTCTGAAGGTTCTCCAACTGACGGTACTCGAAAAGCTCGATTCGTTTGTGAGTTATGAATTTCCTCGGTTCAATACTATGGAAAATCGTAAATCACAAACGACACGAGATTTTCGAGTTCCGTCAGTGGGAGCACTTTCTAAAAATCATGTTTTACCATTGGGGAGGCTTTGACACGCTCAAAGTTCAACCAAAATGGGGGTTGACCTTGTTTGGAGGTGCCAGGGCCAGAACGGGCCGAACCTGGCCGTGGTCCCTTCTTTCTCCAACATGGCCCGTGCCATAGCCTCACCAGGGGTAGAACATGACCCTCAGAAGGTTCTCCAACTGATGGAACTCGAAAAGCTCGGTTCGTTTGTGAGTTACGAATTTCCTCGGTTTAATACTATGGAAAATCGTAAATCACAAACGACACGAGATTTTCGAGTTCCGTCAGTTGGTGCAATTTCTAAAAATCATGTTTTACCATTGGGGAGGCTTTGACACGCTCAAAGTTCAACTAAAATGGGGGTTGGCCTTGTTTGGAGGAGCCAGGGCCAGAACGGGCCGAACCTGGCCGAGTTCCCTTCTTTCTCCAACATGGCCCTTGCCATAGCCTCACCAGGGGTAGAACATGACCCTCAGAAGGTTCTCCAACTGACGGCACTCGAAAAGCTCGATTCTTTTGTGAGTTACGAATTTCCTCGGTTTAATACTATGGAAAATCATAAATCACAAACGACACGAGATTTTCGAGTTCCGTCAGTTGGAGCACTTTCTAAAAATCATGTTTTACCATTGGGGAGGCTTTGACACGCTCAAAATTCAACCAAAATGGGGGTTGGCCTTGTTTGGAGGTGCCAGGCCCAGAACGGGCCGAACCTGGCCGAGTTTCCTTCTTTCTCCAACTTGGCCCGTGCCATAGCGTCACCAGGGGTAGAACATGACCCTCAGAAGGTTCTCCAACTGACGGAACTCGAAAAGCTCGATTCGTTTGTGAGTTTTGAATTTCCTCGGTTGAATACTATGGAAAATCGTAAATCACAAACGACACTCTTTCTAAAAATCATGTTTTACCATTGGGGAGGCTTTGACACGCTCAAAGTTCAACCAAAATGGGGGTTCACCTTGTTTGGAGGTGCCAGGGCCAGAACGGGCCGAACCTGGCCGAGGTCCCTTCTTTCTCCAACATGGCCCGTGCCATAGCCTCACCAGGGGTAGAACATGACCCTCAGAAGGTTCTCCAACTGACGGCACTCGAAATGCTCGATTCGTTTGTGAGTTATGAATTTCCTCGGTTGAATACTATGGAAAATCGTAAATCACAAACGACACGAGATTTTCGAGTTCCGTCAGTTGGAGCACTTTCTAAAAATCAAGTTTTACCATTGGCGAGGCTTTGACACGCTCAAAGTTCAACCAAAATGGGGGTTCACCTTGTTTGGAGGTGCCAGGGACAGAACGGGCCGAACCTGGCCGAGGTCCCTTCTTTCTCCAACATGGCCCGTGCCATAGCCTCACCAGGGGTAGAACATGACCCTCAGAAGGTTCTCCAACTGACGGCACTCGAAATGCTCGATTCGTTTGTGAGTTATGAATTTCCTCGGTTGAATACTATGGAAAATCGTAAATCACAAACGACACGAGATTTTCGAGTTCCGTCAGTTGGAGCACTTTCTAAAAATCAAGTTTTACCATTGGCGAGGCTTTGACACGCTCAAAGTTCAACCAAAATGGGGGTTGGCCTTGTTTGGAGGTGCCAGGGCCAGAACGGGCCGAACCTGGCCGAGTTCCCTTCTTTCTCCAACATGGCCCGTGCCATAGCCTCACCAGGGGTAGAACATGACCCTCAGAAGGTTCTCCAACTGACGGAACTCGAAAAGCTCGATTCGTTTCTGAGTTACGAATTTCCTCGGTTTAAAACTATGGAAAATCGTAAATCACAAACGACACGAGATTTTCGAGTTCCGTCAGTTGGAGCACTTTCTAAAAATCAAGTTTTACCATTGGCGAGGCTTTGACACGCTCAAAGTTCAACCAAAATGGGGGTTGGCCTTGTTTGGAGGTGCCAGGGCCAGAACGGGCCGAACCTGGCCGAGTTCCCTTCTTTCTCCAACATGACCCGTGCCATAGCCTCACCAGGGGTAGAACATGACCCTCAGAAGGTTCTCCAACTGACGGAACTCGAAAAGCTCGATTCGTTTGTGAGTTACGAATTTCCTCGGTTTAATACTATGGAAAATCGTAAATCACAAACGACACGAGATTTTCGAGTTCCGTCAGTTGGTGCAATTTCTAAAAATCATGTTTTACCATTGGGGAGGCTTTGACACGCTCAAAGTTCAACTAAAATGGGGGTTGGCCTTGTTTGGAGGTGCCAGGGCCAGAACGGGCCGAACCTGGCCGAGTTCCCTTCTTTCTCCAACATGGCCCTTGCCATAGCCTCACCAGGGGTAGAACATGACCCTCCGAAGGTTCTCCAACTGACGGTACTCGAAAAGCTCAATTCGTTTGTGAGTTATGAATTTCCTCGGTTTAATACTATGGAAAATCGTAAATCACAAACGACACGAGATTTTCGAGTTCCGTCAGTGGGAGCACTTTCTAAAAATCATGTTTTACCATTGGGGAGGCTTTGACACGCTCAAAGTTCAACCAAAATGGGGGTTGACCTTGTTTGGAGGTGCCAGGGCCAGAACGGGCCGAACGTGGCCGTGGTCCCTTCTTTCTCCAACATGGCCCGTGCCATAGCCTCACCAGGGGTAGAACATGACCCTCAGAAGGTTCTCCAACTGAAGGAACTCGAAAAGCTCGATTCGTTTGTGAGTTACGAATTTCCTCGGTTTAATACTATGGAAAATCGTAAATCACAAACGACACGAGATTTTCGAGTTCCGTCAGTTGGTGCAATTTCTAAAAATCATGTTTTACCATTGGGGAGGCTTTGACACGCTCAAAGTTCAACTAAAATGGGGGTTGGCCTTGTTTGGAGGAGCCAGGGCCAGAACGGGCCGAACCTGGCCGAGTTCCCTTGTTTCTCCAACATGGCCCTTGCCATAGCCTCACCAGGGGTAGAACATGACCCTCCGAAGGTTCTCCAACTGACGGTACTCGAAAAGCTCGATTCGTTTGTGAGTTATGAATTTCCTCGGTTCAATACTATGGAAAATCGTAAATCACAAACGACACGAGATTTTCGAGTTCCGTCAGTGGGAGCACTTTCTAAAAATCATGTTTTACCATTGGGGAGGCTTTGACACGCTCAAAATTCAACCAAAATGGGGGTTGGCCTTGTTTGGAGGTGCCAGGCCCAGAACGGGCCGAACCTGGCCGAGTTTCCTTCTTTCTCCAACTTGGCCCGTGCCATAGCCTCACCAGGGGTAGAACATGACCCTCAGAAGGTTCTCCAACTGACGGCACTCGAAAAGCTCGATTCGTTTGTGAGTTACGAATTTCCTCGGTTTAATACTATGGAAAATCGTAAATCACAAACGACACGAGATTTTCGAGTTCCGTCAGTTGGAGCACTTTCTGAAAATCACGTTTTACCATTGGCGAGGCTTTGACACGCTCAAAGTTCAACCAAAATGGGGGTTGGCCTTGTTTGCAGGTGCCAGGGCCAGAACGGGCCGAACCTGGCCGAGTTCCCTTCTTTCTCCAACATGGCCCGTGCCATAGCCTCACCAGGGGTAGAACATGACCCTCAGAAGGTTCTCCAACTGACGGCACTCCAAAAGCTCGATTCGTTTGTGAGTTATGAATTTCCTCGGTTTAATACTATGGAAAATCGTAAATCACAAACGACACGAGATTTTCGAGTTCCGTCAGTTGGAGCACTTTCTAAAAATCATGTTTTACCATTGGGGAGGCTTTGACACGCTCAAAGTTCAACCAAAATGGGGGTTGACCTTGTTTGGAGGTGCCAGGGCCAGAACGGGCCGAACCTGGCCGTGGTCCCTTCTTTCTCCAACATGGCCCGTGCCATAGCCTCACCAGGGGTAGAACATGACCCTCAGAAGGTTCTCCAACTGATGGAACTCGAAAAGCTCGATTCGTTTGTGAGTTACGAATTTCCTCGGTTTAATACTATGGAAAATCGTAAATCACAAACGACACGAGATTTTCGAGTTCCGTCAGTTGGTGCAATTTCTAAAAATCATGTTTTACCATTGGGGAGGCTTTGACACGCTCAAAGTTCAACTAAAATGGGGGTTGGCCTTGTTTGGAGGAGCCAGGGCCGAACCTGGCCGAGTTCCCTTCTTTCTCCAACATGGCCCTTGCCATAGCCTCACCAGGGGTAGAACATGACCCTCCGAAGGTTCTCCAACTGACGGTACTCGAAAAGCTCGATTCGTTTGTGAGTTATGAATTTCCTCGGTTCAATACTATGGAAAATCGTAAATCACAAACGACACGAGATTTTCGAGTTCCGTCAGTGGGAGCACTTTCTAAAAATCATGTTTTACCATTGGGGAGGCTTTGACACGCTCAAAATTCAACCAAAATGGGGGTTGGCCTTGTTTGGAGGTGCCAGGGACAGAACGGGCCGAACCTGGCCGAGTTTCCTTCTTTCTCCAACATGGCCCGTGCCATAGCCTCACCAGGTGTAGAACATGACCCTCAGAAGGTTCTCCAACTGACGGCACTCGAAAAGCTCGATTCGTTTGTGAGTTATGAATTTCCTCGGTTTAATACTATGGAAAATCATAAATCACAAACGACACGAGATTTTCGAGTTCCGTCAGTTGGAGCACTTTCTGAAAATCATGTTTTACCATTGGCGAGGCTTTGACACGCTCAAAGTTCAACCAAAATGGGGGTTGGCCTTGTTTGCAGGTGCCAGGGCCAGAACGGGCCGAACCTGGCCGAGTTCCCTTCTTTCTCCAACATGGCCCGTGCCATAGCCTCACCAGGGGTAGAACATGACCCTCAGAAGGTTCTCCAACTGACGGCACTCCAAAAGCTCGATTCGTTTGTGAGTTATGAATTTCCTCGGTTTAATACTATGGAAAATCGTAAATCACAAACGACACGAGATTTTCGAGTTCCGTCAGTTGGAGCACTTTCTAAAAATCATGTTTTACCATTGGGGAGGCTTTGACACGCTCAAAGCTCAACCAAAATGGGGGTTGGCCTTGTTTGGAGGTTCCAGGGCCAGAACGGGCCGAACCTTGCCGAATTCCCTTCTTTCTCCAACATGGCCCGTGCCATAGCCTCACCAGGGGTAGAACATGCCCCTCATAAGGTTCTCCAACTGACGGCACTCGAAAAGCTCGATTCGTTTGTGAGTTATGAATTTCCTCGGTTTAATACTATGGAAAATCGTAAATCACAAACGACACGAGATTTTCGAGTTCCGTCAGTTGGAGCACTTTCTAAAAATCATGTTTTACCATTGGGGAGGCTTTGACACGCTCAAAGTTCAACCAAAATGGGGGTTGGCCTTGTTTGGAGGTGTCAGGGCCAGAACGGGCCGAACCTGGCCGAGTTCCCTTCTTTCTCCAACATGGCCCGTGCCATAGCCTCACCAGGGGTAGAACATGACCCTCAGAAGGTTCTCCAACTGACGGCACTCAAAAAGCTCGATTCGTTTGTGAGTTATGAATTTCCTCGGTTGAATACTATGGAAAATCGTAAATCACAAACGACACTAGATTTTCGAGTTCCGTCAGTTGGAGCACTTTCTAAAAATCATGTTTTACCATTGGGGAGGCTTTGACACGCTCAAAGTTCAACCAAAATGGGGGTTGGCCTTGTTTGGAGGTGCCAGGGCCAGAACGGGCCGAATCTGGCCGAGTTTCCTTCTTTCTCCAACATGGCCCATGCCATAGCCTCACCAGGGGTAGAATATGACCCTCAGAAGGTTCTCCAACTGACGGCACTCGAAAAGCTCGATTCGTTTGTGAGTTAAGAATTTCCTCGGTTTAATACTATGGAAAATCGTAAATCACAAACGACACGAGATTTTCGAGTTCCGTCAGTTGGAGCACTTTCAAAAAATCAAGTTTTACCATTGAGGAGGCTTTGACACGCTCAAAGTTCAACCAAAATGGGGGTTGGCCTTGTTTGTGGTGCCAGGGCCAGAACGGGCCGAACCTGGCCGAGTTCCCTTCTTTCTCCAACATGGCCCGTGCCATAGCCTCACCAGGGGTAGAACATGACCCTCAGAAGGTTCTCCAACTGACGGAACTCGAAAAGCTCGATTCGTTTCTGAGTTACGAATTTCCTCGGTTTAAAACTATGGAAAATCGTAAATCACAAACGACACGAGATTTTCGAGTTCCGTCAGTTGGAGCACTTTCTAAAAATCAAGTTTTACCATTGGCGAGGCTTTGACACGCTCAAAGTTCAACCAAAATGGGGTTGGCCTTGTTTGGAGGTGCCAGGGCCAGAACGGGCCGAACCTGGCCGAGTTCCCTTCTTTCTCCAACATGACCCGTGCCATAGCCTCACCAGGGGTAGAACATGACCCTCAGAAGGTTCTCCAACTGACGGAACTCGAAAAGCTCGATTCGTTTGTGAGTTACGAATTTTTTCGGTTTAATACTATGGAAAATCGTAAATCACAAACGAAACGAGATTTTCGAGTTCCGTCAGTTGGTGCAATTTCTAAAAATCATGTTTTACCATTGGGGAGGCTTTGACACGCTCAAAGTTCAACTAAAATGGGGGTTGGCCTTGTTTGGAGGTGCCAGGGCCAGAACGGGCCGAACCTGGCCGAGTTCCCTTCTTTCTCCAACATGGCCCTTGCCATAGCCTCACCAGGGGTAGAACATGACCCTCCGAAGGTTCTCCAACTGACGGCACTCGAAAAGCTCGATTCGTTTGTGAGTTATGAATTTCCTCGGTTTAATACTATGGAAAATCGTAAATCATAAACGACACGAGATTTTCGAGTTCCGTCAGTTGGAGCACTTTCTAAAAATCATGTTTTACCATTGGGGAGGCTTTGACACGCTCAAAGTTCAACCAAAATGGGGGTTGGCCTTGTTTGGAGGTGCCAGGGCCAGAACGGGCCGAACCTGGCCGAGTTCCCTTCTTTCTCCAACATGGCCCGTGCCATAGCCTCACCAGGGGTAGAACATGACCCTCAGAAGGTTCTCCAACTGACGGCACTCGAAAAGCTCGATTCGTTTGTGAGTTATGAATTTCCTCGGTTGAATACTATGGAAAATCGTAAATCACAAATGACACTAGATTTTCGAGTTCCGTCAGTTGGAGCACTTTCTAAAAATCATGTTTTACCATTGGGGAGGCTTTGACACGCTCAAAGTTCAACCAAAATGGGGGTTGGCCTTGTTTGGAGGTGCCAGGGCCAGAACGGGCCGAATCTGGCCGAGTTTCCTTCTTTCTCCAACATGGCCCATGCCATAGCCTCACCAGGGGTAGAATATGACCCTCAGAAGGTTCTCCAACTGACGGCACTCGAAAAGCTCGATTCGTTTGTGAGTTAAGAATTTCCTCGGTTTAATACTATGGAAAATCGTAAATCACAAACGACACGAGATTTTCGAGTTCCGTCAGTTGGAGCACTTTCTAAAAATCATGTTTTACCATTGAGGAGGCTTTGACACGCTCAAAGTTCAACCAAAATGGGGGTTGACCTTGTTTGGAGGTGCCAGGGCCAGAACGGGCCGAACCTGGCCGTGGTCCCTTCTTTCTCCAACATGGCCCGTGCCATAGCCTCACCAGGGGTAGAACATGACCCTCAGAAGGTTCTCCAACTGACGGCACTCGAAAAGCTCGATTCGTTTGTGAGTTATGAATTTCCTCGGTTGAATACTATGGAAAATCGTAAATCACAAACGACACGAGATTTTCGAGTTCCGTCAGTTGGAGCACTTTCTAAAAATCAAGTTTTACCATTGGCGAGGCTTTGACACGCTCAAAGTTCAACCAAAATGGGGGTTGGCCTTGTTTGTGGTGCCAGGGCCAGAACGGGCCGAACCTGGCCGAGTTCCCTTCTTTCTCCAACATGGCCCGTGCCATAGCCTCACCAGGGGTAGAACATGACCCTCAGAAGGTTCTCCAACTAACGGAACTCGAAAAGCTCGATTCGTTTCTGAGTTACGAATTTCCTCGGTTTAAAACTATGGAAAATCGTAAATCACAAACGACACGAGATTTTCGAGTTCCGTCAGTTGGAGCACTTTCTAAAAATCAAGTTTTACCATTGGCGAGGCTTTGACACGCTCAAAGTTCAACCAAAATGGGGGTTGGCCTTGTTTGGAGGTGCCAGGGCCAGAACGGGCCGAACCTGGCCGAGTTCCCTTCTTTCTCCAACATGACCCGTGCCATAGCCTCACCAGGGGTAGAACATGACCCTCAGAAGGTTCTCCAACTGACGGAACTCGAAAAGCTCGATTCGTTTGTGAGTTTCGAATTTCCTCGGTTTAATACTATGGAAAATCGTAAATCACAAACGACACGAGATTTTCGAGTTCCGTCAGTTGGTGCAATTTCTAAAAATCATGTTTTACCATTGGGGAGGCTTTGACACGCTCAAAGTTCAACTAAAATGGGGGTTGGCCTTGTTTGGAGGTGCCAGGGCCAGAACGGGCCGAACCTGGCCGAGTTCCCTTCTTTCTCCAACATGGCCCTTGCCATAGCCTCACCAGGGGTAGAACATGACCCTCCGAAGGTTCTCCAACTGACGGTACTCGAAAAGCTCGATTCGTTTGTGAGTTATGAATTTCCTCGGTTCAATACTATGGAAAATCGTAAATCACAAACGACACGAGATTTTCGAGTTCCGTCAGTGGGAGCACTTTCTAAAAATCATGTTTTACCATTGGGGAGGCTTTGACACGCTCAAAATTCAACCAAAATGGGGGTTGGCCTTGTTTGGAGGTGCCAGGCCCAGAACGGGCCGAACCTGGCCGAGTTTCCTTCTTTCTCCAACTTGGCCCGTGCCATAGCCTCACCAGGGGTAGAACATGACCCTCAGAAGGTTCTCCAACTGACGGCACTCGAAAAGCTCGATTCGTTTGTGAGTTATGAATTTCCTCGGTTTAATACTATGGAAAATCGTAAATCACAAACGACACGAGATTTTCGAGTTCCGTCAGTTGGAGCACTTTCTGAAAATCATGTTTTACCATTGGCGAGGCTTTGACACGCTCAAAGTTCAACCAAAATGGGGGTTGGCCTTGTTTGCAGGTGCCAGGGCCAGAACGGGCCGAACCTGGCCGAGTTCCCTTCTTTCTCCAACATGGCCCGTGCCATAGCCTCACCAGGGGTAGAACATGACCCTCAGAAGGTTCTCCAACTGACGGCACTCGAAAAGCTCGATTCGTTTGTAAGTTATGAATTTCCTCGGTTTAATACTATGGAAAATCGTAAATCACAAACGACACGAGATTTTCGAGTTCCGTCAGTTGGAGCACTTTCTAAAAATCATGTTTTACCATTGGGGAGGCTTTGACACGCTCAAAGCTCAACCAAAATGGGGGTTGGCCTTGTTTGGAGGTTCCAGGGCCAGAACGGGCCGAACCTTGCCGAATTCCCTTCTTTCTCCAACATGGCCCGTGCCATAGCCTCACCAGGGGTAGAACATGACCCTCAGAAGGTTCTCCAACTGACGGCACTCGAAAAGCTCGATTCGTTTGTGAGTTATGAATTTCCTCGGTTTAATACTATGGAAAATCGTAAATCATAAACGACACGAGATTTTCGAGTTCCGTCAGTTGGAGCACTTTCTAAAAATCATGTTTTACCATTGGGGAGGCTTTGACACGCTCAAAGTTCAACCAAAATGGGGGTTGGCCTTGTTTGGAGGTGCCAGGGCCAGAACGGGCCGAACCTGGCCGAGTTCCCTTCTTTCTCCAACATGGCCCGTGCCATAGCCTCACCAGGGGTAGAACATGACCCTCAGAAGGTTCTCCAACTGACGGCACTCGAAAAGCTCGATTCGTTTGTGAGTTATGAATTTCCTCGGTTGAATACTATGGAAAATCGTAAATCACAAACGACACTAGATTTTCGAGTTCCGTCAGTTGGAGCACTTTCTAAAAATCATGTTTTACCATTGGGGAGGCTTTGACACGCTCAAAGTTCAACCAAAATGGGGGTTGGCCTTGTTTGGAGGTGCCAGGGCCAGAACGGGCCGAATCTGGCCGAGTTTCCTTCTTTCTCCAACATGGCCCATGCCATAGCCTCACCAGGGGTAGAATATGACCCTCAGAAGGTTCTCCAACTGACGGCACTCGAAAAGCTCGATTCGTTTGTGAGTTAAGAATTTCCTCGGTTTAATACTATGGAAAATCGTAAATCACAAACGACACGAGATTTTCGAGTTCCGTCAGTTCGAGCACTTTCTAAAAATCATGTTTTACCATTGAGGAGGCTTTGACACGCTCAAAGTTCAACCAAAATGGGGGTTGACCTTGTTTGGAGGTGCCAGGGCCAGAACGGGCCGAACCTGGCCGTGGTCCCTTCTTTCTCCAACATGGCCCGTGCCATAGCCTCACCAGGGGTAGAACATGACCCTCAGAAGGTTCTCCAACTGACGGCACTCGAAAAGCTCGATTCGTTTGTGAGTTATGAATTTCCTCGGTTGAATACTATGGAAAATCGTAAATCACAAACGACACGAGATTTTCGAGTTCCGTCAGTTGGAGCACTTTCTAAAAATCAAGTTTTACCATTGGCGAGGCTTTGACACGCTCAAAGTTCAACCAAAATGGGGGTTGGCCTTGTTTGGAGGTGCCAGGGCCAGAACGGGCCGAACCTGGCCGAGTTCCCTTCTTTCTCCAACATGACCCGTGCCATAGCCTCACCAGGGGTAGAACATGACCCTCAGAAGGTTCTCCAACTGACGGAACTCGAAAAGCTCGATTCGTTTGTGAGTTACGAATTTCCTCGGTTTAATACTATGGAAAATCGTAAATCACAAACGACACGAGATTTTCGAGTTCCGTCAGTTGGTGCAATTTCTAAAAATCATGTTTTACCATTGTGGAGGCTTTGACACGCTCAAAGTTCAACTAAAATGGGGTTGGCCTTGTTTGGAGGTGCCAGGGCCAGAACGGGCCGAACCTGGCCGAGTTCCCTTATTTCTCCAACATGGCCCTTGCCATAGCCTCACCAGGGGTAGAACATGACCCTCCGAAGGTTCTCCAACTGACGGTACTCGAAAAGCTCGATTCGTTTGTGAGTTATGAATTTCCTCGGTTTAAAACTATGGAAAATCGTAAATCACAAACGACACGAGATTTTCGAGTTCCGTCAGTTGGTGCAATTTCTAAAAATCATGTTTTACCATTGGGGAGGCTTTGACACGCTCAAAGTTCAACTAAAATGGGGGTTAGCCTTGTTTGGAGGAGCCAGGGCCAGAACGGGCCGAACCTGGCCGAGTTCCCTTCTTTCTCCAACATGGCCCTTGCCATAGCCTCACCAGGGGTAGAACATGACCCTCCGAAGGTTCTCCAACTGACGGTACTCGAAAAGCTCGATTCGTTTGTGAGTTATGAATTTCCTCGGTTCAATACTATGGAAAATCGTAAATCACAAACGACACGAGATTTTCGAGTTCCGTCAGTGGGAGCACTTTCTAAAAATCATGTTTTACCATTGGGGAGGCTTTGACACGCTCAAAACTCAACCAAAATGGGGGTTGGCCTTGTTTGGAGGTGTCAGGCCCAGAACGGGCCGAACCTGGCCGAGTTTCCTTCTTTCTCCAACTTGGCCCGTGCCATAGCCTCACCAGGGGTAGAACATGACCCTCAGAAGGTTCTCCAACTGACGGCACTCGAAAAGCTCGATTCGTTTGTGAGTTATGAATTTCCTCGGTTGAATACTATGGAAAATCGTAAATCACAAACGACACGAGATTTTCGAGTTCCGTCAGGTGGAGCACTTTCTAAAAATCAAGTTTTACCATTGGCGAGGCTCTGACACGCTCAAAG
Organism: Rubus parviflorus; assembly: GCA_029955375.1. Classification (NCBI taxonomy): domain Eukaryota; kingdom Viridiplantae; phylum Streptophyta; class Magnoliopsida; order Rosales; family Rosaceae; genus Rubus; species Rubus parviflorus. Next base: position 19,840,755 of record JARGGL010000006.1, on the reverse strand, counting down.
TTCAACCAAAATGGGGGTTGGCCTTGTTTGTGGTGCCAGGGCCAGAACGGGCCGAACCTGGCCAAGTTCACTTCTTTCTCCAACATGGCCCATGCCATAGCCTCACCAGGGGTAGAACATGACCCTCAGAAGGTTCTCCAACTGACGGAACTCGAAAAGCTCGATTCGTTTCTGAGTTACGAATTTCCTCGGTTTAAAACTATGGAAAATCGTAAATCACAAACGACACGAGATTTTCGAGTTCCGTCAGTTGGAGCACTTTCTAAAAATCAAGTTTTACCATTGGCGAGGCTTTGACACGCTCAAAGTTCAACCAAAATGGGGGTTGGCCTTGTTTGGAGGTGCCAGGGCCAGAACGGGCCGAACCTGGCCGAGTTCCCTTCTTTCTCCAACATGACCCGTGCCATAGCCTCACCAGGGGTAGAACATGACCCTCAGAAGGTTCTCCAACTGACGGAACTCGAAAAGCTCGATTCGTTTGTGAGTTACGAATTTCCTCGGTTTAATACTATGGAAAATCGTAAATCACAAACGACACGAGATTTTCGAGTTCCGTCAGTTGGTGCAATTTCTAAAAATCATGTTTTACCATTGGGGAGGCTTTGACACGCTCAAAGTTCAACTAAAATGGGGGTTGGCCTTGTTTGGAGGTGCCAGGGCCAGAACGGGCCGAACCTGGCCGAGTTCCCTTCTTTCTCCAACATGGCCCTTGCCATAGCCTCACCAGGGGTAGAACATGACCCTCCGAAGGTTCTCCAACTGACGGTACTCGAAAAGCTCGATTCGTTTGTGAGTTATGAATTTCCTCGGTTCAATACTATGGAAAATCGTAAATCACAAACGACACGAGATTTTCGAGTTCCGTCAGTGGGAGCACTTTCTAAAAATCATGTTTTACCATTGGGGAGGCTTTGACACGCTCAAAATTCAACCAAAATGGGGGTTGGCCTTGTTTGGAGGTGTCAGGCCCAGAACGGGCCGAACCTGGCCGAGTTTCCTTCTTTCTCCAACTTGGCCCGTGCCATAGCCTCGCCAGGGGTAGAACATGACCCTCAGAAGGTTCTCCAACTGACGGCACTCGAAAAGCTCGATTCGTTTGTGAGTTATGAATTTCCTCGGTTTAATACTATGGAAAATCGTAAATCACAAACGACACGAGATTTTCGAGTTCCGTCAGTTGGAGCACTTTCTGAAAATCATGTTTTACCATTGGCGAGGCTTTGACACGCTCAAAGTTCAACCAAAATGGGGGTTGGCCTTGTTTGCAGGTGCCAGGGCCAGAACGGGCCGAACCTGGCCGAGTTCCCTTCTTTCTCCAACATGGCCCGTGCCATAGCCTCACCAGGGGTAGAACATGACCCTCAGAAGGTTCTCCAACTGACGGCACTCGAAAAGCTCGATTCGTTTGTGAGTTATGAATTTCCTCGGTTTAATACTATGGAAAATCGTAAATCACAAACGACACGAGATTTTCGAGTTCCGTCAGTTGGAGCACTTTCTAAAAATCATGTTTTACCATTGGGGAGGCTTTGACACGCTCAAAGCTCAACCAAAATGGGGGTTGGCCTTGTTTGGAGGTTCCAGGGCCAGAACGGGCCGAACCTTGCCGAATTCCCTTCTTTCTCCAACATGGCCCGTGCCATAGCCTCACCAGGGGTAGAACATGACCCTCAGAAGGTTCTCCAACTGACGGCACTCGAAAAGCTCGATTCGTTTGTGAGTTATGAATTTCCTCGGTTTAATACTATGGAAAATCGTAAATCACAAACGACACGAGATTTTCGAGTTCCGTCAGTTGGAGCACTTTCTAAAAATCATGTTTTACCATTGGGGAGGCTTTGACACGCTCAAAGTTCAACCAAAATGGGGGTTGGCCTTGTTTGGAGGTGCCAGGGCCAGAACGGGCCGAACCTGGCCGAGTTCCCTTCTTTCTCCAACATGGCCCGTGCCATAGCCTCACCAGGGGTAGAACATGACCCTCAGAAGGTTCTCCAACTGACGGCACTCGAAAAGCTCGATTCGTTTGTGAGTTATGAATTTCCTCGGTTGAATACTATGGAAAATCGTAAATCACAAACGACACTAGATTTTCGAGTTCCGTCAGTTGGAGCACTTTCTAAAAATCATGTTTTACCATTGGGGAGGCTTTGACACGCTCAAAGTTCAACCAAAATGGGGGTTGGCCTTGTTTGGAGGTGCCAGGGCCAGAACGGGCCGAACCTGGCCGAGTTTCCTTCTTTCTCCAACATGGCCCGTGCCATAGCCTCACCAGGGGTAGAACATGACCCTCAGAAGGTTCTCCAACTGACGGCACTCGAAAAGCTCGATTCGTTTGTGAGTTAAGAATTTCCTCGGTTTAATACTATGGAAAATCGTAAATCACAAACGACACGAGATTTTCGAGTTCCGTCAGTTGGAGCACTTTCTAAAAATCATGTTTTACCATTGAGGAGGCTTTGTGATAGGAGCACAAAGTGTGACGTTTTTAATATGTTTTTCCCATTCTTTGGCTACGTTTTAATTGTAACTTTGCTATTTTAGCTTAGTTTCTATCTTTGAGTCCCTAAATGATGTTTAATTGCGTAAATGAATAAAAATGAGGTTTTTAGGAAACTTTCCTGTTTTGACTTTCCTAATTTGTTTTGGAAACTTTCCTCATTTAAAATCTTTCCTCATTTGAGTTTTCTCCTATCTTCGGCAGGAATCCTAGAGGAAGCAGGAATCCTATTACAACTAGGACTGTCATTTTGTCCCGGAGCAGAAGAGAAAAGTTGGATTTCGAAAAGCCCATTGGGCTTTGGGAGGCCCGAACCGTGAGGCCCATTAAGCTAGGCCCAAGACGCAAGGCCCATTTGGTGAAGCCCAAGTTACAAAAGCCCAAGTTACAAGGCCCAATCCGTGAGGCCCAAACCCATTGGGCTATGCCGTGAGTCCAAGTCCACCAAGATGGAGGCCCAAATCCATGAAGTTCAACCCAAGATGTGAAAGCCCAAGCCCAGTGGACTTTTGAGTAAACCCTAACCCATTTAGGGTTGTTGCCGCATGTTTTCTAGAAGGAGGATGAATAGTGACGAAAATAAAACCCTAAAAGGTTTAGGGTTTGTAGTTGCCGCACACAAGAGTTTTATTTCATATAGTTCTCCAAGAGTTTTTCAAGGAATAAAATCAGAAATTATTGGATGTATCTAGACATGATTACGGCAAGAGAGGAAGGAGGTTTCTTGTGGACTACTGAAGGAATATTTCAGCAATTATACAAGGGGATTAATTCAGATTTTTATGGGATAAATCAAGTCAAATTCGTGCAAAATATTTGGATAATTAAAAGAGGCCTTGTGGATCACTCAAAGAAGATTCCAACTTGATTTCTACCTTCTCTTGGACGGTGAGGATCACATCTAGGGTTCCATGCTTTCTCCTATAAATAGGCTGCTCCTAGACTCAAGAAAAACACACCTTACTTCCATATTTTCAGAATACATCTACAATTTTCGTCTATTCTCTAGTGCCTAGGGTTTGCAAGTCTTCAAGGAGGAGAAGTAGCCGCCATCTACACCAAAAACCAGCCGTGACCTCCATCTTCACCACCTTGCCGTGCTCTCTTGTGTTGCTTGCTTTCAAGGATTCAAGGGTTCGTGGTCTCCATGTCTTCCATGTTTTCCATCCGGTGTATTTCGGTTACTCTTTAATTACTCTTTATGAGTTCCTCTTTGTTGCTTGTAAATTTTATGTATTAGTTAACATGACTTAAGAACATGATTTGCAGCCATGATTATGAGTTATATTGTGTTTGGAATTAAATTACTTCTGATTTTCTAAGTCGCTTATGTGTTTCTGTTTATTTGATTCTGTTTTATGGAGAACTTTTATGTGTTTATGTTATAGGGTTGCAAACTTATAATATTTGCATGTAATTGGAGCTAGAATTAAGGTTTACGGCTTTCCGGAATCTAATTCACTAAAGTAGTAAAGGCTTTGGACAAAGGTCGGAATCAAATAAAAAGGATTGCAAATAGATGGACTTTTCCATACTAGGTTGTGCACTTTAATTGACAACTCTTTTCTATGCTTTAAACATGGTTTGATTAGCTAACTTTTTAGACTAAGATGGCATGTTTAATTGGTTAACCTAGGTGCTTTCACTTAGGGTAATTTTCGTGGTTAGGGTTTGATTGGGAATGATTAGCTTTTGATTGTTCACAATGTCAATTTCGGATTCATGATAAGGAAATTGGTTGTTTTCGATTCATGCTTTAACTCATATGATTGTGGCTGTGTTTCATGTACTTAACGTTCCATTCCATGTAAGGTTGTCATTAGTAATTGTAATTAGTAGTTTAGTTAAGTAGTTGTTAATAAATCAATCTCTCTACACCCCCTTATTTTCGTGTACATTTGTTTATATATACTTGTATACTTGTGACACTAATTCTTTATAATGATTCTTTGTTTAGGTACTACCCCTAATCCCCGTTGTTAACGATCCCTACTTGCTTTATACTACCGATGATTTTAGGGTTTAAATTGATGCTTGCAAAAACCATATCACTTTGACACGCTCAAAGTTCAACCAAAATGGGGGTTGACCTTGTTTGGAGGTGCCAGGGCCAGAACGGGCCGAACCTGGCCGAGTTTCCTTCTTTCTCCAACTTGGCCCGTGCCATAGCCTCACCAGGGGTAGAACATGACCCTCAGAAGGTTCTCCAACTGACGGCACTCGAAAAGCTCGATTCGTTTGTGAGTTATGAATTTCCTCGGTTTAATACTATGGAAAATCGTAAATCACAAACGACACGAGATTTTCGAGTTCCGTCAGTTGGAGCACTTTCTAAAAATCAAGTTTTACCATTGGCGAGGCTTTGACACGCTCAAAGTTCAACCAAAATGGGGGTTGGCCTTGTTTGGAGGTGCCAGGGCCAGAACGGGCCGAACCTGGCCGAGTTCCCTTCTTTCTCCAACATGGCCCGTGCCATAGCCTCACCAGGGGTAGAACATGACCCTCAGAAGGTTCTCCAACTGACGGAACTCGAAAAGCTCGATTCGTTTGTGAGTTACGAATTTCCTCGGTTTAAAACTATGGAAAATCGTAAATCACAAACGACACGAGATTTTCGAGTTCCGTCAGTTGGTGCAATTTCTAAAAATCATGTTTTACCATTGGGGAGGCTTTGACACGCTCAAAGTTCAACTAAAATGGGGGTTGGCCTTGTTTGGAGGTGCCAGGGCCAGAACGGACCGAACCTGGCCGAGTTCCCTTCTTTCTCCAACATGGCCCTTGCCATAGCCTCACCAGGGGTAGAACATGACCCTCCGAAGGTTCTCCAACTGACGGTACTCGAAAAGCTCGATTCGTTTGTGAGTTATGAATTTCCTCGGTTCAATACTATGGAAAATCGTAAATCACAAACGACACGAGATTTTCGACTTCCGTCAGTGGGAGCACTTTCTAAAAATCATGTTTTACCATTGGGGAGGCTTTGACACGCTCAAAATTCAACCAAAATGGGGGTTGGCCTTGTTTGGAGGTGCCCGGCCCAGAACGGGCCGAACCTGGCCGAGTTTCCTTCTTTCTCCAACTTGGCCCGTGCCATAGCCTCACCAGGGGTAGAACATGACCCTCAGAAGGTTCTCCAACTGACGGCACTCGAAAAGCTCGATTCGTTTGTGAGTTATGAATTTCCTCGGTTGAATACTATGGAAAATCGTAAATCACAAACGACACGAGATTTTCGGGTTCCGTCAGTTGGTGCAATTTCTAAAAATCATGTTTTACCATTGGGGAGGCTTTGACACGCTCAAAGTTCAACTAAAATGGGGGTTGGCCTTGTTTGGAGGTGCCAGGGCCAGAACGGGCCGAACCTGGCCGAGTTCCCTTCTTTCTCCAACATGGCCCTTGTCATAGCCTCACCAGGGGTAGAACATGACCCTCCGAAGGTTCTCCAACTGACGGTACTCGAAAAGCTCGATTCGTTTGTGAGTTATGAATTTCCTCGGTTCAATACTATGGAAAATCGTAAATCACAAATGACACGAGATTTTCGAGTTCCGTCAGTGGGAGCACTTTCTAAAAATCATGTTTTACCATTGGGGAGGCTTTGACACGCTCAAAATTCAACCAAAATGGGGGTTGGCCTTGTTTGGAGGTGCCAGGCCCAGAACGGGCCGAACCTGGCCTAGTTTCCTTCTTTCTCCAACTTGGCCCGTGCCATAGCCTCACCAGGGGTAGAACATGACCCTCAGAAGGTTCTCCAACTGACGGCACTCGGAAAGCTCGATTCGTTTGTGAGTTATGAATTTCCTCGGTTTAATACTATGGGAAATCGTAAATCACAAACGACACGAGATTTTCGAGTTCCGTCAGTTTGTGCAATTTCTAAAAATCATGTTTTACCATTGGGGAGGCTTTGACACGCTCAAAGTTCAACTAAAATGGGGGTTGGCCTTGTTTGGAGGTGCCAGGGCCAGAACGGGCCGAACCTGGCCGAGTTCCCTTCTTCCTCCAACATGGCCCGTGCCATAGCCTCACCAGGGGTAGAACATGACCCTCAGAAGGTTCTCCAACTGACGGCACTCGAAAAGCTCGATTCGTTTGTGAGTTATGAATTTCCTCGGTTTAATAATATGGAAAATCGTAAACCACAAACGACACGATATTTTCGAGTTCCGTTAGTTGGAGCACTTTCTAAAAATCATGTTTTACCATTGGGGAGGCTTTGACACGCTCAAAGTTCAACCAAAATGGGGGTTGGCCTTGTTTGGAGGTGCCAGGCCCAGAACGGGCCGAACCTGGCCGAGTTTCCTTCTTTCTCCAACATGGCCCGTGCCATAGCCTCACCAGGGGTAGAACATGACCCTCAGAAGGTTCTCCAACTGACGGCACTCGAAAAGCTCGATTCGTTTGTGAGTTAAGAATTTCCTCGGTTTAATACTATGGAAAATCGTAAATCACAAACGACACGAGATTTTCGAGTTCCGTCAGTTGGAGCACTTTCTAAAAATCATGTTTTACCATTGAGGAGGCTTTGACACGCTCAAAGTTCAACCAAAATGGGGGTTGACCTTGTTTGGAGGTGCCAGGGCCAGAACGGGCCGAACCTGGCCGTGGTCCCTTCTTTCTCCAACATGGCCCGTGCCATAGCCTCACCAGGGGTAGAACATGACCCTCAGAAGGTTCTCCAACTGACGGCACTCGAAAAGCTCGATTCGTTTGTGAGTTATGAATTTCCTCGGTTGAATAATATGGAAAATCGTAAATCACAAACGACACGAGATTTTCGAGTTCCGTCAGTTGGAGCACTTTCTAAAAATCAAGTTTTACCATTGGCGAGGCTTTGACACGCTCAAAGTTCAACCAAAATGGGGGTTGGCCTTGTTTGGAGGTGTCAGGGCCAGAACGGGCCGAACCTGGCCGAGTTCCCTTCTTTCTCCAACATGGCCCGTGCCATAGCCTCACCAGGGGTAGAACATGACCCTCAGAAGGTTCTCCAACTGACGGAACTCGAAAAGCTCGATTCGTTTGTGAGTTACGAATTTCCTCGGTTTAAAACTATGGAAAATCGTAAATCACAAACGACACGAGATTTTCGAGTTCCGTCAGTTGGTGCAATTTCTAAAAATCATGTTTTACCATTGGGGAGGCTTTGACACGCTCAAAGTTCAACTAAAATGGGGGTTGGCCTTGTTTGGAGGTGCCAGGGCCAGAACGGGCCGAACCTGGCCGAGTTCCCTTCTTTCTCCAACATGGCCCTTGCCATAGCCTCACCAGGGGTAGAACATGACCCTCAGAAGGTTCTCCAACTGACGGTACTCGAAAAGCTCGAATCGTTTGTGAGTTATGAATTTCCTCGGTTCAATACTATGGAAAATCGTAAATCACAAACGACACGAGATTTTCGAGTTCCGTCAGTGGGAGCACTTTCTAAAAATCATGTTTTACCATTGGGGAGGCTTTGACACGCTCAAAATTCAACCAAAATGGGGGTTGGCCTTGTTTGGAGGTGCCAGGCCCAGAACGGGCCGAACCTGGCCGAGTTTCCTTCTTTCTCCAACTTGGCCCGTGGCATAGCCTCACCAGCGGTAGAACATGACCCTCAGAAGGTTCTCCAACTGACGGCACTCGAAAAGCTCGATTCGTTTGTGAGTTATGAATTTCCTCGGTTTAATACTATGGAAAATCGTAAATCACAAACGACACGAGATTTTCGGGTTCCGTCAGTTGGAGCACTTTCTGAAAATCATGTTTTACCATTGGCGAGGCTTTGACACGCTCAAAGTTCAACCAAAATGGGGGTTGGCCTTGTTTGGAGGTGCCAGGGCCAGAACGGGCCGAACCTTGCCGAGGTCCCTTCTTTCTCCAACATGGCCCGTGCCATAGCCTCACCAGGGGTAGAACATGACCCTCAGAAGGTTCTCCCACTGACGGCACTCGAAAAGCTCGATTCGTTTGTGAGTTATGAATTTCCTCGGTTTAATACTATGGAAAATCGTAAATCACAAACGACACGAGATTTTCGAGTTCCGTCAGTTGGAGCACTCTCTAAAAATCATGTTTTACCATTGGGGAGGCTTTGACACGCTCAAAGTTCAACCAAAATGGGGGTTGACCTTGTTTGGAGGTGCCAGGGCCAGAACGGGCCGAACCTGGCCGTGGTCCCTTCTTTCTCCAACATGGCCCGTGCCATAGCCTCACCAGGGGTAGAACATGACCCTCAGAAGGTTCTCCAACTGACGGCACTCGAAAAGCTCGATTCGTTTGTGAGTTATGAATTTCCTCGGTTGAATACTATGGAAAATCGTAAATCACAAACGACACGAGATTTTCGGGTTCCGTCAGTTGGTGCAATTTCTAAAAATCATGTTTTACCATTGGGGAGGCTTTGACACGCTCAAAGTTCAACTAAAATGGGGGTTGGCCTTGTTTAGAGGTGCCAGGGCCAGAACGGGCCGAACCTGGCCGAGTTCCCTTCTTTCTCCAACATGGCCCTTGTCATAGCCTCACCAGGGGTAGAACATGACCCTCCGAAGGTTATCCAACTGACGGTACTCGAAAAGCTCGATTCGTTTGTGAGTTATGAATTTCCTCGGTTCAATACTATGGAAAATCGTAAATCACAAATGACACGAGATTTTCGAGTTCCGTCAGTGGGAGCACTTTCTAAAAATCATGTTTTACCATTGGGGAGGCTTTGACACGCTCAAAATTCAACCAAAATGGGGGTTGGCCTTGTTTGGAGGTGCCAGGCCCAGAACGGGCCGAACCTGGCCTAGTTTCCTTCTTTCTCCAACTTGGCCCGTGCCATAGCCTCACCAGGGGTAGAACATGACCCTCAGAAGGTTCTCCAACTGACGGCACTCGGAAAGCTCGATTCGTTTGTGAGTTATGAATTTCCTCGGTTTAATACTATGGGAAATCGTAAATCACAAACGACACGAGATTTTCGAGTTCCGTCAGTTTGTGCAATTTCTAAAAATCATGTTTTACCATTGGGGAGGCTTTGACACGCTCAAAGTTCAACTAAAATGGGGGTTGGCCTTGTTTGGAGGTGCCAGGGCCAGAACGGGCCGAACCTGGCCGAGTTCCCTTCTTCCTCCAACATGGCCCGTGCCATAGCCTCACCAGGGGTAGAACATGACCCTCAGAAGGTTCTCCAACTGACGGCACTCGAAAAGCTCGATTCGTTTGTGAGTTATGAATTTCCTCGGTTTAATAATATGGAAAATCGTAAACCACAAACGACACGATATTTTCGAGTTCCGTTAGTTGGAGCACTTTCTAAAAATCATGTTTTACCATTGGGGAGGCTTTGACACGCTCAAAGTTCAACCAAAATGGGGGTTGGCCTTGTTTGGAGGTGCCAGGCCCAGAACGGGCCGAACCTGGCCGAGTTTCCTTCTTTCTCCAACATGGCCCGTGCCATAGCCTCACCAGGGGTAGAACATGACCCTCAGAAGGTTCTCCAACTGACGGCACTCGAAAAGCTCGATTCGTTTGTGAGTTAAGAATTTCCTCGGTTTAATACTATGGAAAATCGTAAATCACAAACGACACGAGATTTTCGAGTTCCGTCAGTTGGAGCACTTTCTAAAAATCATGTTTTACCATTGAGGAGGCTTTGACACGCTCAAAGTTCAACCAAAATGGGGGTTGACCTTGTTTGGAGGTGCCAGGGCCAGAACGGGCCGAACCTGGCCGTGGTCCCTTCTTTCTCCAACATGGCCCGTGCCATAGCCTCACCAGGGGTAGAACATGACCCTCAGAAGGTTCTCCAACTGACGGCACTCGAAAAGCTCGATTCGTTTGTGAGTTATGAATTTCCTCGGTTGAATACTATGGAAAATCGTAAATCACAAACGACACGAGATTTTCGAGTTCCGTCAGTTGGAGCACTTTCTAAAAATCAAGTTTTACCATTGGCGAGGCTTTGACACGCTCAAAGTTCAACCAAAATGGGGGTTGGCCTTGTTTGGAGGTGTCAGGGCCAGAACGGGCCGAACCTGGCCGAGTTCCCTTCTTTCTCCAACATGGCCCGTGCCATAGCCTCACCAGGGGTAGAACATGACCCTCAGAAGGTTCTCCAAGTGACGGAACTCGAAAAGCTCGATTCGTTTGTGAGTTACGAATTTCCTCGGTTTAAAACTATGGAAAATCGTAAATCACAAACGACACGAGATTTTCGAGTTCCGTCAGTTGGTGCAATTTCTAAAAATCATGTTTTACCATTGGGGAGGCTTTGACACGCTCAAAGTTCAACTAAAATGGGGGTTGGCCTTGTTTGGAGGTGCCAGGGCCAGAACGGGCCGAACCTGGCCGAGTTCCCTTCTTTCTCCAACATGGCCCTTGCCATAGCCTCACCAGGGGTAGAACATGACCCTCAGAAGGTTCTCCAACTGACGGTACTCGAAAAGCTCGAATCGTTTGTGAGTTATGAATTTCCTCGGTTCAATACTATGGAAAATCGTAAATCACAAACGACACGAGATTTTCGAGTTCCGTCAGTGGGAGCACTTTCTAAAAATCATGTTTTACCATTGGGGAGGCTTTGACACGCTCAAAATTCAACCAAAATGGGGGTTGGCCTTGTTTGGAGGTGCCAGGCCCAGAACGGGCCGAACCTGGCCGAGTTTCTTCTTTCTCCAACTTGGCCCGTGGCATAGCCTCACCAGCGGTAGAACATGACCCTCAGAAGGTTCTCCAACTGACGGCACTCGAAAAGCTCGATTCGTTTGTGAGTTATGAATTTCCTCGGTTTAATACTATGGAAAATCGTAAATCACAAACGACACGAGATTTTCGGGTTCCGTCAGTTGGAGCACTTTCTGAAAATCATGTTTTACCATTGGCGAGGCTTTGACACGCTCAAAGTTCAACCAAAATGGGGGTTGGCCTTGTTTGGAGGTGCCAGGGCCAGAACGGGCCGAACCTTGCCGAGGTCCCTTCTTTCTCCAACATGGCCCGTGCCATAGCCTCACCAGGGGTAGAACATAACCCTCAGAAGGTTCTCCCACTGACGGCACTCGAAAAGCTCGATTCGTTTGTGAGTTATGAATTTCCTCGGTTTAATACTATGGAAAATCGTAAATCACAAACGACACGAGATTTTCGAGTTCCGTCAGTTGGAGCACTTTCTAAAAATCATGTTTCACCATTGGGGAGGCTTTGACACGCTCAAAGTTCAACCAAAATGGGGGTTGACCTTGTTTGGAGGTGCCAGGGCCAGAACGGGCCGAACCTGGCCGTGGTCCTTCTTTCTCCAACATGGCCCGTGCCATATCCTCACCAGGGGTAGAACATGACCCTCAGAAGGTTCTCCAACTGACGGCACTCGAAAAGCTCGATTCGTTTGTGAGTTATGAATTTCCTCGGTTGAATACTATGGAAAATCATAAATCACAAACGACACGAGATTTTCGAGTTCCGTCAGTTGGAGCACTTTCTAAAAATCAAGTTTTACCATTGGCGAGGCTTTGACACGCTCAAAGTTAAACCAAAATGGGGGTTGGCTTTGTTTGGAGGTGCCAGGGCCAGAACGGGCCGAACCTGGCCGAGTTCCCTTCTTTCTCCAACATGGCCCGTGCCATAGCCTCACCAGGGGTAGAACATGACCCTCAGATGGTTCTCCAACTGACGGAACTCGAAAAGCTCGATTCGTTTGTGAGTTACGAATTTCCTCGGTTGAATACTATGGGAAATCGTAAATCACAAACGACACGAGATTTTCGAGTTCCGTCAGTTGGTGCAATTTCTAAAAATCATGTTTTACCATTGGGGAGGCTTTGACACGCTCAAAGTTCAACTAAAATGGGGGTTGGCCTTGTTTGGAGGTGCCAGGGCCAGAACGGGCCGAACCTGGCCGAGTTCCCTTCTTCCTCCAACATGGCCCGTGCCATAGCCTCACCAGGGGTAGAACATGACCCTCAGAAGGTTCTCCAACTGACGGCACTCGAAAAGCTCGATTCGTTTGTGAGTTATGAATTTCCTCGGTTTAATAATATGGAAAATCGTAAATCACAAACGACACGAGATTTTCGAGTTCCGTTAGTTGGAGCACTTTCTAAAAATCATGTTTTACCATTGGGGAGGCTTTGACACGCTCAAAGTTCAACCAAAATGGGGGTGAGCCTTTTTTGGAGGTGCCAGGGCCAGAAAGGGCCGAACCTGGCCGAGTTCCCTTCTTTCTCCAACATGGCCCGTGCCATAGCCTCACCAGGGGTAGAACATGACCCTCAGAAGGTTCTCCAACTGACGGCACTCGAAAAGCTCGATTCGTTTGTGAGTTAAGAATTTCCTCGGTTTAATACTATGGAAAATCGTAAATCACAAACGACACGAGATTTTCGAGTTCCGTCAGTTGGAGCACTTTCTAAAAATCATGTTTTACCATTGAGGAGGCTTTGACACGCTCAAAGTTCAACCAAAATGGGGGTTGACCTTGTTTGGAGGTGCCAGGGCCAGAACGGGCCGAACCTGGCCGTGGTCCCTTCTTTCTCCAACATGGCCCGTGCCATAGCCTCACCAGGGGTAGAACATGACCCTCAGAAGGTTCTCCAACTGACGGCACTCGAAAAGCTCGATTCGTTTGTGAGTTATGAATTTCCTCGGTTGAATACTATGGAAAATCGTAAATCACAAACGACACGAGATTTTCGAGTTCCGTCAGTTGGAGCACTTTCTAAAAATCAAGTTTTACCATTGGCGAGGCTTTGACACGCTCAAAGTTCAACCAAAATGGGGGTTGGCCTTGTTTGGAGGTGTCAGGGCCAGAACGGGCCGAACCTGGCCGAGTTCCCTTCTTTCTCCAACATGGCCCGTGCCATAGCCTCACCAGGGGTAGAACATGACCCTCAGAAGGTTCTCCAACTGACGGAACTCGAAAAGCTCGATTCGTTTGTGAGTTACGAATTTCCTCGGTTTAAAACTATGGAAAATCGTAAATCACAAACGACACGAGATTTTCGAGTTCCGTCAGTTGGTGCAATTACTAAAAATCATGTTTTACCATTGGGGAGGCTTTGACACGCTCAAAGTTCAACTAAAATGGGGGTTGGCCTTGTTTGGAGGTGCCAGGGCCAGAACGGGCCGAACCTGGCCGAGTTCCCTTCTTTCTCCAACATGGCCCTTGCCATAGCCTCACCAGGGGTAGAACATGACCCTCAGAAGGTTCTCCAACTGACGGTACTCGAAAAGCTCGAATCGTTTGTGAGTTATGAATTTCCTCGGTTCAATACTATGGAAAATCGTAAATCACAAACGACACGAGATTTTCGAGTTCCGTCAGTGGGAGCACTTTCTAAAAATCATGTTTTACCATTGGGGAGGCTTTGACACGCTCAAAATTCAACCAAAATGGGGGTTGGCCTTGTTTGGAGGTGCCAGGCCCAGAACGGGCCGAACCTGGCCGAGTTTCCTTCTTTCTCCAACTTGGCCCGTGGCATAGCCTCACCAGGGGTAGAACATGACCCTCAGAAGGTTCTCCAACTGACGGCACTCGAAAAGCTCGATTCGTTTGTGAGTTATGAATTTCCTCGGTTTAATACTATGGAAAATCGTAAATCACAAACGACACGAGATTTTCGGGTTCCGTCAGTTGGAGCACTTTCTGAAAATCATGTTTTACCATTGGCGAGGCTTTGACACGCTCAAAGTTCAACCAAAATGGGGGTTGGCCTTGTTTGGAGGTGCCAGGGCCAGAACGGGCCGAACCTTGCCGAGGTCCCTTCTTTCTCCAACATGGCCCGTGCCATAGCCTCACCAGGGGTAGAACATGACCCTCAGAAGGTTCTCCCACTGACGGCACTCGAAAAGCTCGATTCGTTTGTGAGTTATGAATTTCCTCGGATTAATACTATGGAAAATCGTAAATCACAAACGACACGAGATTTTCGAGTTCCGTCAGTTGGAGCACTCTCTAAAAATCATGTTTTACCATTGGGGAGGCTTTGACACGCTCAAAGTTCAACCAAAATGGGGGTTGACCTTGTTTGGAGGTGCCAGGGCCAGAACGGGCCGAACCTGGCCGTGGTCCTTCTTTCTCCAACATGGCCCGTGCCATATCCTCACCAGGGGTAGAACATGACCCTCAGAAGGTTCTCCAACTGACGGCACTCGAAAAGCTCGATTCGTTTGTGAGTTATGAATTTCCTCGGTTGAATACTATGGAAAATCATAAATCACAAACGACACGAGATTTTCGAGTTCCGTCAGTTGGAGCACTTTCTAAAAATCAAGTTTTACCATTGGCGAGGCTTTGACACGCTCAAAGTTAAACCAAAATGGGGGTTGGCTTTGTTTGGAGGTGCCAGGGCCAGAACGGGCCGAACCTGGCCGAGTTCCCTTCTTTCTCCAACATGGCCCGTGCCATAGCCTCACCAGGGGTAGAACATGACCCTCAGAAGGTTCTCCAACTGACGGAACTCGAAAAGCTCGATTCGTTTGTGAGTTACGAATTTCCTCGGTTTAATACTATGGGAAATCGTAAATCACAAACGACACGAGATTTTCGAGTTCCGTCAGTTGGTGCAATTTCTAAAAATCATGTTTTACCATTGGGGAGGCTTTGACACGCTCAAAGTTCAACTAAAATGGGGGTTGGCCTTGTTTGGAGGTGCCAGGGCCAGAACGGGCCGAACCTGGCCGAGTTCCCTTCTTCCTCCAACATGGCCCGTGCCATAGCCTCACCAGGGGTAGAACATGACCCGCAGAAGGTTCTCCAACTGACGGCACTCGAAAAGCTCGATTCGTTTGTGAGTTATGAATTTCCTCGGTTTAATAATATGGAAAATCGTAAATCACAAACGACACGAGATTTTCGAGTTCCGTTAGTTGGAGCACTTTCTAAAAATCATGTTTTACCATTGGGGAGGCTTTGACACGCTCAAAGTTCAACCAAAATGGGGGTGAGCCTTTTTTGGAGGTGCCAGGGCCAGAAAGGGCCGAACCTGGCCGAGTTCCCTTCTTTCTCCAACATGGCCCGTGCCATAGCCTCACCAGGGGTAGAACATGACCCTCAGAAGGTTCTCCAACTGACGGCACTCGAAAAGCTCGATTCGTTTGTGAGTTAAGAATTTCCTCGGTTTAATACTATGGAAAATCGTAAATCACAAACGACACGAGATTTTCGAGTTCCGTCAGTTGGAGCACTTTCTAAAAATCATGTTTTACCATTGAGGAGGCTTTGACACGCTCAAAGTTCAACCAAAATGGGGGTTGACCTTGTTTGGAGGTGCCAGGGCCAGAACGGGCCGAACCTGGCCGTGGTCCCTTCTTTCTCCAACATGGCCCGTGCCATAGCCTCACCAGGGGTAGAACATGACCCTCAGAAGGTTCTCCAACTGACGGCACTCGAAAAGCTCGATTCGTTTGTGAGTTATGAATTTCCTCGGTTGAATACTATGGAAAATCGTAAATCACAAACGACACGAGATTTTCGAGTTCCGTCAGTTGGAGCACTTTCTAAAAATCAAGTTTTACCATTGGCGAGGCTTTGACACGCTCAAAGTTCAACCAAAATGGGGGTTGGCCTTGTTTGGAGGTGTCAGGGCCAGAACGGGCCGAACCTGGCCGAGTTCCCTTCTTTCTCCAACATGGCCCGTGCCATAGCCTCACCAGGGGTAGAACATGACCCTCAGAAGGTTCTCCAACTGACGGAACTCGAAAAGCTCGATTCGTTTGTGAGTTACGAATTTCCTCGGTTTAAAACTATGGAAAATCGTAAATCACAAACGACACGAGATTTTCGAGTTCCGTCAGTTGGTGCAATTACTAAAAATCATGTTTTACCATTGGGGAGGCTTTGACACGCTCAAAGTTCAACTAAAATGGGGGTTGGCCTTGTTTGGAGGTGCCAGGGCCAGAACGGGCCGAACCTGGCCGAGTTCCCTTCTTTCTCCAACATGGCCCTTGCCATAGCCTCACCAGGGGTAGAACATGACCCTCAGAAGGTTCTCCAACTGACGGTACTCGAAAAGCTCGAATCGTTTGTGAGGTATGAATTTCCTCGGTTCAATACTATGGAAAATCGTAAATCACAAACGACACGAGATTTTCGAGTTCCGTCAGTGGGAGCACTTTCTAAAAATCATGTTTTACCATTGGGGAGGCTTTGACACGCTCAAAATTCAACCAAAATGGGGGTTGGCCTTGTTTGGAGGTGCCAGGCCCAGAACGGGCCGAACCTGGCCGAGTTTCCTTCTTTCTCCAACTTGGCCCGTGGCATAGCCTCACCAGGGGTAGAACATGACCCTCAGAAGGTTCTCCAACTGACGGCACTCGAAAAGCTCGATTCGTTTGTGAGTTATGAATTTCCTCGGTTTAATACTATGGAAAATCGTAAATCACAAACGACACGAGATTTTCGGGTTCCGTCAGTTGGAGCACTTTCTGAAAATCATGTTTTACCATTGGCGAGGCTTTGACACGCTCAAAGTTCAACCAAAATGGGGGTTGGCCTTGTTTGGAGGTGCCAGGGCCAGAACGGGCCGAACCTTGCCGAGGTCCCTTCTTTCTCCAACATGGCCCGTGCCATAGCCTCACCAGGGGTAGAACATGACCCTCAGAAGGTTCTCCCACTGACGGCACTCGAAAAGCTCGATTCGTTTGTGAGTTATGAATTTCCTCGGTTTAATACTATGGAAAATCGTAAATCACAAACGACACGAGATTTTCGAGTTCCGTCAGTTGGAGCACTCTCTAAAAATCATGTTTTACCATTGGGGAGGCTTTGACACGCTCAAAGTTCAACCAAAATGGGGGTTGACCTTGTTTGGAGGTGCCAGGGCCAGAACGGGCCGAACCTGGCCGTGGTCCCTTCTTTCTCCAACATGGCCCGTGCCATAGCCTCACCAGGGGTAGAACATGACCCTCAGAAGGTTCTCCAACTGACGGCACTCGAAAAGCTCGATTCGTTTGTCAGTTATGAATTTCCTCGGTTTAATACTATGGAAAATCGTAAATCACAAACGACACAAGATTTTCGAGTTCCGTCAGTTGGAGCACTTTCTAAAAATCATGTTTTACCATTGGGGAGGCTTTGACACGCTCAAAGTTCAACCAAAATGGGGGTTGACCTTGTTTGGAGGTGCCAGGGCCAGAACGGGCCGAACCTGGCCGTGGTCCTTCTTTCTCCAACATGGCCCGTGCCATATCCTCACCAGGGGTCGAACATGACCCTCAGAAGGTTCTCCAACTGACGGCACTCGAAAAGCTCGATTCGTTTGTGAGTTATGAATTTCCTCGGTTGAATACTATGGAAAATCATAAATCACAAACGACACGAGATTTTCGAGTTCCGTCAGTTGGAGCACTTTCTAAAAATCAAGTTTTACCATTGGCGAGGCTTTGACACGCTCAAAGTTCAACCAAAATGGGGGTTGACCTTGTTTGGAGGTGCCAGGGCCAGAACGGGCCGAACCTGGCCGTGGTCCCTTCTTTCTCCAACATGGCCCGTGCCATAGCCTCACCAGGGGTAGAACATGACCCTCAGAAGGTTCTCCAACTGACGGCACTCGAAAAGCTCGATTCGTTTGTCAGTTATGAATTTCCTCGGTTTAATACTATGGAAAATCGTAAATCACAAACGACACAAGATTTTCGAGTTCCGTCAGTTGGAGCACTTTCTAAAAATCATGTTTTACCATTGGGGAGGCTTTGACACGCTCAAAGTTCAACCAAAATGGGGGTTGACCTTGTTTGGAGGTGCCAGGGCCAGAACGGGCCGAACCTGGCCGTGGTCCTTCTTTCTCCAACATGGCCCGTGCCATATCCTCACCAGGGGTAGAACATGACCCTCAGAAGGTTCTCCAACTGACGGCACTCGAAAAGCTCGATTCGTTTGTGAGTTATGAATTTCCTCGGTTGAATACTATGGAAAATCATAAATCACAAACGACACGAGATTTTCGAGTTCCGTCAGTTGGAGCACTTTCTAAAAATCAAGTTTTACCATTGGCGAGGCTTTGACACGCTCAAAGTTAAACCAAAATGGGGGTTGGCTTTGTTTGGAGGTGCCAGGGCCAGAACGGGCCGAACCTGGCCGAGTTCCCTTCTTTCTCCAACATGGCCCGTGCCATAGCCTCACCAGGGGTAGAACATGACCCTCAGAAGGTTCTCCAACTGACGGAACTCGAAAAGCTCGATTCGTTTGTGAGTTACGAATTTCCTCGGTTTAATACTATGGAAAATCGTAAATCACAAACGACACGAGATTTTCGAGTTCCGTCAGTTGGTGCAATTTCTAAAAATCATGTTTTACCATTGGGGAGGCTTTGACACGCTCAAAGTTCAACTAAAATGGGGGTTGGCTTTGTTTGGAGGTGCCAGGGCCAGAACGGGCCGAACCTGGCCGAGTTCCCTTCTTTCTCCAACATGGCCCTTGCCATAGCCTCACCAGGGGTAGAACATGACCCTCCGAAGGTTCTCCAACTGACGGTACTCGAAAAGCTCGATTCGTTTGTGAGTTATGAATTTCCTCGGTTCAATACTATGGAAAATCGTAAATCACAAACGACACGAGATTTTCGAGTTCCGTCAGTGGGAGCACTTTCTAAAAATCATGTTTTACCATTGGGGAGGCTTTGACACGCTCAAAATTCAACCAAAATGGGGGTTGGCCTTGTTTGGAGGTGCCAGGCCCAGAACGGGCCGAACCTGGCCTAGTTTCCTTCTTTCTCCAACTTGGCCCGTGCCATAGCCTCACCAGGGGTAGAACATGACCCTCAGAAGGTTCTCCAACTGACGGCACTCGAAAAGCTCGATTCGTTTGTGAGTTATGAATTTCCTCGGTTTAATAATATGGAAAATCGTAAATCACAAACGACACGAGATTTTCGAGTTCCGTCAGTTGGAGCACTTTCTAAAAATCATGTTTTACCTTTGGGGAGGCTTTGACACGCTCAAAGTTCAACCAAAATGGGGGTGAGCCTTTTTTGGAGGTGCCAGGGCCAGAAAGGGCCGAACCTGGCCGAGTTCCCTTCTTTCTCCAACATGGCCCGTGCCATAGCCTCACCAGGGGTAGAACATGACCCTCAGAAGGTTCTCCTTCTGACGGCACTCGAAAAGCTCGATTCGTTTGTGAGTTACGAATTTCCTCGGTTTAATACTATGGAAAATCGTAAATCACAAACGACACGAGATTTTCGAGTTCCGTCAGTTGGTGCAATTTCTAAAAATCATGTTTTACCATTGGGGAAGCTTTGACACGCTCAAAGTTCAACTAAAATGGGGGTTGGCCTTGTTTGGAGGTGCCAGGGCCAGAACGCGCCGAACCTGGCCGAGTTCCCTTCTTCCTCCAACATGGCCCTTGCCATAGCCTCACCAGGGGTAGAACATGACCCTCAGAAGGTTCTCCAACTGACGGCACTCGAAAAGCTCGATTCGTTTGTGAGTTATGAATTTCCTCGGTTGAATACTATGGAAAATCGTAAATCACAAACGAAACGAGATTTTCGAGTTCCGTCAGTTGGAGCACTTTCTAAAAATCATGTTTTACCATTGGGGAGGCTTTGACACGCTCAAAGTTCAACAAAAATGGGGGTTGGCCTTGTTTGGAGGTGCCAGGGCCAGAACGGGCCGAACCTGGCCGAGTTTCCTTCTTTCTCCAACTTGGCCCGTGCCATAGCCTCACCAGGGGTAGAACATGACCCTCAAAAGGTTCTCCAGCTGACGGCACTCGAAAAGCTCGATTCGTTTGTGAGTTATGAATTTCCTCGGTTTAATACTATGGAAAATCGTAAATCACAAACGACACGAGATTTTCGAGTTCCGTCAGTGGGAGCACTTTCTAAAAATCATGTTTTACCATTGGGGAGGCTTTGACACGCTCAAAGTTCAACCAAAATGGGGGTTGACCTTGTTTGGAGGTGCCAGGGCCAGAACGGGCCGAACCTGGCCGTGGTCCCTTCTTTCTCCAACATGGCCCGTGCCATAGCCTCACCAGGGGTAGAACATGACCCTCAGAAGGTTCTCCAACTGACGGAACTCGAAAACCTCGATTCGTTTGTGAGTTACGAATTTCCTCGGTTTAATACTATGGAAAATCGTAAATCACAAACGACACGAGATTTTCGAGTTCCGTCAGTTGGTGCAATTTCTAAAAATCATGTTTTACCATTGGGGAGGCTTTGACACGCTCAAAGTTCAACTAAAATGGGGGTTGGCCTTGTTTGGAGGTGCCAGGGCCAGAACGGGCCGAACCTGGCCGAGTTCCCTTCTTCCTCCAACATGGCCCTTGCCATAGCCTCACCAGGGGTAGAACATGACCCTCCGAAGGTTCTCCAACTAACGGTACTCGAAAAGCTCGATTCGTTTGTGAGTTATGAATTTCCTCGGTTCAATACTATGGAAAATCGTAAATCACAAACGACACGAGATTTTCGAGTTCCGTCCGTGAGAGCACTTTCTAAAAATCATGTTTTACCATTGGGGAGGCTTTGACACGCTCAAAATTCAACCAAAATGGGGGTTGGCCTTGTTTGGAGGTGCCAGGCCCAGAACGGGCCGAACCTGGCCGAGTTTCCTTCTTTCTCCAACTTGGCCCGTGCCATAGCCTCACCAGGGGTAGAACATGACCCTCAGAAGGTTCTCCAACTGACGGCACTCGAAAAGCTCGATTCGTTTGTCAGTTATGAATTTCCTCGGTTTAATACTATGGAAAATCGTAAATCACAAAGGACACGAGATTTTCGAGTTCCGTCAGTTGGAGCACTTTCTAAAAATCATGTTTTACCATTGGGGAGGGTTTGACACGCTCAAAGTTCAACCAAAATGGGGGTTGGCCTTGTTTGGAGGTGCCAGGGCCAGAACGGGCCGAACCTGGCCGAGTTCCTTTCTTTCTCCAACATGGCCCGTGCCATAGCCTCACCAGGGGTAGAACATGACCCTCAGAAGGTTCTCCTACTGACGGCACTCGAAAAGCTCGATTCGTTTGTGAGTTACGAATTTCCTCGGTTTAATACTATGGAAAATCGTAAATCACAAACGACACGAGATTTTCGAGTTCCGTCAGTTGGTGCAATTTCTAAAAATCATGTTTTACCATTGGGGAAGCTTTGACACGCTCAAAGTTCAACTAAAATGGGGGTTGGCCTTGTTTGGAGGTGCCAGGGCCAGAACGCGCCGAACCTGGCCGAGTTCCCTTCTTCCTCCAACATGGCCCTTGCCATAGCCTCACCAGGGGTAGAACATGACCCTCAGAAGGTTCTCCAACTGACGGCACTCGAAAAGCTCGATTCGTTTGTGAGTTATGAATTTCCTCGGTTGAATACTATGGAAAATCGTAAATCACAAACGAAACGAGATTTTCGAGTTCCGTCAGTTGGAGCACTTTCTAAAAATCATGTTTTACCATTGGGGAGGCTTTGACACGCTCAAAGTTCAACAAAAATGGGGGTTGGCCTTGTTTGGAGGTGCCAGGGCCAGAACGGGCCGAACCTGGCCGAGTTTCCTTCTTTCTCCAACTTGGCCCGTGCCATAGCCTCACCAGGGGTAGAACATGACCCTCAAAAGGTTCTCCAGCTGACGGCACTCGAAAAGCTCGATTCGTTTGTGAGTTATGAATTTCCTCGGTTTAATACTATGGAAAATCGTAAATCACAAACGACACGAGATTTTCGAGTTCCGTCAGTGGGAGCACTTTCTAAAAATCATGTTTTACCATTGGGGAGGCTTTGACACGCTCAAAGTTCAACCAAAATGGGGGTTGACCTTGTTTGGAGGTGCCAGGGCCAGAACTGGCCGAACCTGGCCGTGGTACCTTCTTTCTCCAACATGGCCCGTGCCATAGCCTCACCAGGGGTAGAACATGACCCTCAGAAGGTTCTCCAACTGACGGAACTCGAAAAGCTCGATTCGTTTGTGAGTTACGAATTTCCTCGGTTTAATACTATGGAAAATCGTAAATCACAAACGACACGAGATTTTCGAGTTCCGTCAGTTGGTGCAATTTCTAAAAATCATGTTTTACCATTGGGGAGGCTTTGACACGCTCAAAGTTCAACTAAAATGGGGGTTGGCCTTGTTTGGAGGTGCCAGGGCCAGAACGGGCCGAACCTGGCCGAGTTCCCTTCTTCCTCCAACATGGCCCTTGCCATAGCCTCACCAGGGGTAGAACATGACCCTCCGAAGGTTCTCCAACTAACGGTACTCGAAAAGCTCGATTCGTTTGTGAGTTATGAATTTCCTCGGTTCAATACTATGGAAAATCGTAAATCACAAACGACACGAGATTTTCGAGTTCCGTCAGTGAGAGCACTTTCTAAAAATCATGTTTTACCATTGGGGAGGCTTTGACACGCTCAAAATTCAACCAAAATGGGGGTTGGCCTTGTTTGGAGGTGCCAGGCCCAGAACGGGCCGAACCTGGCCGAGTTTCCTTCTTTCTCCAACTTGGCCCGTGCCATAGCCTCACCAGGGGTAGAACATGACCCTCAGAAGGTTCTCCAACTGACGGCACTCGAAAAGCTCGATTCGTTTGTCAGTTATGAATTTCCTCGGTTTAATACTATGGAAAATCGTAAATCACAAAGGACACGAGATTTTCGAGTTCCGTCAGTTGGAGCACTTTCTAAAAATCATGTTTTACCATTGGGGAGGGTTTGACACGCTCAAAGTTCAACCAAAATGGGGGTTGGCCTTGTTTGGAGGTGCCAGGGCCAGAACGGGCCGAACCTGGCCGAGTTCCTTTCTTTCTCCAACATGGCCCGTGCCATAGCCTCACCAGGGGTAGAACATGACCCTCAGAAGGTTCTCCAACTGACGGCACTCGAAAAGCTCGATTCGTTTGTGAGTTATGAATTTCCTCGGTTGAATACTATGGAAAATCGTAAATCACAAACGACACGAGATTTTCGAGTTCCGTCAGTTGGAGCACTTTCTAAAAATCAAGTTTTACCATTGGGGAGGCTTTGACACGCTCAAAGTTCAACCAAAATGGGGGTTGACCTTGTTTGGAGGTGCCAGGGCCAGAACGGGCCGAACCTGGCCGTGGTCCCTTCTTTCTCCAACATGGCCCGTGCCATAGCCTCACCAGGGGTAGAACATGACCCTCAGAAGGTTCTCCAACTGACGGCACTCGAAAAGCTCGATTCGTTTGTGAGTTATGAATTTCCTCGGTTGAATACTATGGAAAATCATAAATCACAAACGACACGAGATTTTCGAGTTCCGTCAGTTGGAGCACTTTCTAAAAATCAAGTTTTACCATTGGCGAGGCTTTGACACGCTCAAAGTTAAACCAAAATGGGGGTTGGCTTTGTTTGGAGGTGCCAGGGCCAGAACGGGCCGAACCTGGCCGAGTTCCCTTCTTTCTCCAACATGGCCCGTGCCATAGCCTCACCAGGGGTAGAACATGACCCTCAGAAGGTTCTCCAACTGACGGAACTCGAAAAGCTCGATTCGTTTGTGAGTTACGAATTTCCTCGGTTTAATACTATGGAAAATCGTAAATCACAAACGACACGAGATTTTCGAGTTCCGTCAGTTGGTGCAGTTTCTAAAAATCATGTTTTACCATTGGGGAGGCTTTGACACGCTCAAAGTTCAACTAAAATGGGGGTTGGCCTTGTTTGGAGGTGCTAGGGCCAGAACGGGCCGAACCTGGCCGAGTTCCCTTCTTTCTCCAACATGGCCCTTGCCATAGCCTCACCAGGGGTAGAACATGACCCTCCGAAGGTTCTCCAACTGACGGTACTCGAAAAGCTCGATTCGTTTGTGAGTTATGAATTTCCTCGGTTCAATACTATGGAAAATCGTAAATCACAAACGACACGAGATTTTCTAGTTCCGTCAGTGGGAGCACTTTCTAAAAATCATGTTTTACCATTGGGGAGGCTTTGACACGCTCAAAATTCAACCAAAATGGGGGTTGGCCTTGTTTGGAGGTGCCAGGCCCAGAACGGGCCGAACCTGGCCTAGTTTCCTTCTTTCTCCAACTTGGCCCGTGCCATAGCCTCACCAGGGGTAGAACATGACCCTCAAAAGGTTCTCCAACTGACGGCACTCGAAAAGCTCGATTCGTTTGTGAGTTATGAATTTCCTCGGTTTAATAATATGGAAAATCGTAAATCACAAACGACACGAGATTTTCGAGTTCCGTCAGTTGGAGCACTTTCTAAAAATCATGTTTTACCTTTGGGGAGGCTTTGACACGCTCAAAGTTCAACAAAAATGGGGGTTGGCCTTGTTTGGAGGTGCCAGGGCCAGAACGGGCCGAACCTGGCCGAGTTTCCTTCTTTCTCCAACTTGGCCCGTGCCATAGCCTCACCAGGGGTAGAACATGACCCTCAGAAGGTTCTCCAGCTGACGGCACTCGAAAAGCTCGATTCGTTTGTGAGTTATGAATTTCCTCGGTTTAATACTATGGAAAATCGTAAATCACAAACGACACGAGATTTTCGAGTTCCGTCAGTGGGAGCACTTTCTAAAAATCATGTTTTACCATTGGGGAGGCTTTGACACGCTCAAAGTTCAACCAAAATGGGGGTTGACCTTGTTTGGAGGTGCCAGGGCCAGAACGGGCCGAACCTGGCCGTGGTCCCTTCTTTCTCCAACATGGCCCGTGCCATAGCCTCACCAGGGGTAGAACATGACCCTCAGAAGGTTCTCCAACTGACGGAACTCGAAAAGCTCGATTCGTTTGTGAGTTACGAATTTCCTCGGTTTAATACTATGGAAAATCGTAAATCACAAACGACACGAGATTTTCGAGTTCCGTCAGTTGGTGCAATTTCTAAAAATCATGTTTTACCATTGGGGAAGCTTTGACACGCTCAAAGTTCAACTAAAATGGGGGTTGGCCTTGTTTGGAGGTGCCAGGGCCAGAACGGGCCGAACCTGGCCGAGTTCCCTTCTTCCTCCAACATGGCCCTTGCCATAGCCTCACCAGGGGTAGAACATGACCCTCCGAAGGTTCTCCAACTAACGGTACTCGAAAAGCTCGATTCGTTTGTGAGTTATGAATTTCCTCGGTTCAATACTATGGAAAATCGTAAATCACAAACGACACGAGATTTTCGAGTTCCGTCAGTGAGAGCACTTTCTAAAAATCATGTTTTACCATTGGGGAGGCTTTGACACGCTCAAAATTCAACCAAAATGGGGGTTGGCCTTGTTTGGAGGTGCCAGGCCCAGAACGGGCCGAACCTGGCCGAGTTTCCTTCTTTCTCCAACTTGGCCCGTGCCATAGCCTCACCAGGGGTAGAACATGACCCTCAGAAGGTTCTCCAACTGACGGCACTCGAAAAGCTCGATTCGTTTGTCAGTTATGAATTTCCTCGGTTTAATACTATGGAAAATCGTAAATCACAAAGGACACGAGATTTTCGAGTTCCGTCAGTTGGAGCACTTTCTAAAAATCATGTTTTACCTTTGGGGAGGCTTTGACACGCTCAAAGTTCAACCAAAATGGGGGTGAGCCTTTTTTGGAGGTGCCAGGGCCAGAAAGGGCCGAACCTGGCCGAGTTCCCTTCTTTCTCCAACATGGCCCGTGCCATAGCCTCACCAGGGGTAGAACATGACCCTCAGAAGGTTCTCCTACTGACGGCACTCGAAAAGCTCGATTCGTTTGTGAGTTATGAATTTCCTCGGTTGAATACTATGGAAAAACGTAAATCACAAACGAAACGAGATTTTCGAGTTCTGTCAGTTGGAGCACTTTCTAAAAATCATGTTTTACCATTGGGGAGGCTTTGACACGCTCAAAGTTCAACAAAAATGGGGGTTGGCCTTGTTTGGAGGTGCCAGGGCCAGAACGGGCCGAACCTGGCCGAGTTTCCTTCTTTCTCCAACTTGGCCCGTGCCATAGCCTCACCAGGGGTAGAACATGACCCTCAGAAGGTTCTCCAGCTGACGGCACTCGAAAAGCTCGATTCGTTTGTGAGTTATGAATTTCCTCGGTTTAATACTATGGAAAATCGTAAATCACAAACGACACGAGATTTTCGAGTTCCGTCAGTGGGAGCACTTTCTAAAAATCATGTTTTACCATTGGGGAGGCTTTGACACGCTCAAAGTTCAACCAAAATGGGGGTTGACCTTGTTTGGAGGTGCCAGGGCCAGAACGGGCCGAACCTGGCCGAGTTTCCTTCTTTCTCCAACTTGGCCCGTGCCATAGCCTCACCAGGGGTAGAACATGACCCTCAAAAGGTTCTCCAACTGACGGCACTCGAAAAGCTCGATTCGTTTGTGAGTTATGAATTTCCTCGGTTTAATAATATGGAAAATCGTAAATCACAAACGACACGAGATTTTCGAGTTCCGTCAGTTGGAGCACTTTCTAAAAATCATGTTTTACCTTTGCGGAGGCTTTGACACGCTCAAAGTTCAACCAAAATGGGGGTGAGCCTTTTTTGGAGGTGCCAGGTTCAGAAAGGGCCGAACCTGGCCGAGTTCCCTTCTTTCTCCAACATGGCCCGTGCCATAGCCTCACCAGGGGTAGAACATGACCCTCAGAAGGTTCTCCTACTGACGGCACTCGAAAAGCTCGATTCGTTTGTGAGTTATGAATTTCCTCGGTTGAATACTATGGAAAATCGTTAATCACAAACGAAACGAGATTTTCGAGTTCTGTCAGTTGGAGCACTTTCTAAAAATCATGTTTTACCATTGGGGAGGCTTTGACACGCTCAAAGTTCAACAAAAATGGGGGTTGGCCTTGTTTGGAGGTGCCAGGGCCAGAACGGGCCGAACCTGGCCGAGTTTCCTTCTTTCTCCAACTTGGCCCGTGCCATAGCCTCACCAGGGGTAGAACATGACCCTCAGAAGGTTCTCCAGCTGACGGCACTCGAAAAGCTCGATTCGTTTGTGAGTTATGAATTTTCTCGGTTTAATACTATGGAAAATCGTAAATCACAAACGACACGAGATTTTCGAGTTCCGTCAGTGGGAGCACTTTCTAAAAATCTTGTTTTACCATTGGGGAGGCTTTGACACGCTCAAAGTTCAACCAAAATGAGGGTTGACCTTGTTTGGAGGTGCCAGGGCCAGAACGGGCCGAACCTGGCCGTGGTCCCTTCTTTCTCCAACATGGCCCGTGCCATAGCCTCACCAGGGGTAGAACATGACCCTCAGAAGGTTCTCCAACTGACGGAACTAGAAAAGCTCGATTCGTTTGTGAGTTACGAATTTCCTCGGTTTAATACTATGGAAAATCGTAAATCACAAACGACACGAGATTTTCGAGTTCCGTCTGTTGGTGCAATTTCTAAAAATCATGTTTTACCATTGGGGAAGCTTTGACACGCTCAAAGTTCAACTAAAATGGGGGTTGGCCTTGTTTGGAGGTGCCAAGGCCAGAACGGGCCGAACCTGGCCGAGTTCCCTTCTTCCTCCAACATGGCCCTTGCCATAGCCTCACCAGGGGTAGAACATGACCCTCCGAAGGTTCTCCAACTAACGGTACTCGAAAAGCTCGATTCGTTTGTGAGTTATGAATTTCCTCGGTTCAATACTATGGAAAATCGTAAATCACAAACGACACGAGATTTTCGAGTTCCGTCAGTGAGAGCACTTTCTAAAAATCATGTTTTACCATTGGGGAGGCTTTGACACGCTCAAAATTCAACCAAAATGGGGGTTGGCCTTGTTTGGAGGTGCCAGGCCCAGAACGGGCCGAACCTGGCCGAGTTTCCTTCTTTCTCCAACTTGGCCCGTGCCATAGCCTCACCAGGGGTAGAACATGACCCTCAGAAGGTTCTCCAACTGACGGCACTCGAAAAGCTCGATTCGTTTGTGAGTTATGAATTTCCTCGGTTGAATACTATGGAAAATCGTAAATCACAAACGACACGAGATTTTCGAGTTCCGTCAGTTGGAGCACTTTCTAAAAATCAAGTTTTACCATTGGCGAGGCTTTGACACGCTCAAAGTTCAACCAAAATGGGGGTTGGCCTTGTTTGGAGGTGCCAGGGCCAGAACGGGCCGAACCTGGCCGAGTTCCCTTCTTTCTCAAACATGGCCCGTGCCATAGCCTCACCAGGGGTAGAACATGACCCTCAGAAGGTTCTCCAACTGACGGCACTCGAAAAGCTCGATTCGTTTGTGAGTTATGAATTTCCTCGGTTTAATACTATGGAAAATCGTAAATCACAAACGACACGAGATTTTCGAGTTCCGTCAGTCGGAGCACTTTCTAAAAATCATGTTTTACCATTGGGGAGGCTTTGACACGCTCAAAGTTCAACCAAAATGGGGGTTGGCCTTGTTTGGAGGTGCCAGGGCCAGAACGGGCCGAACCTGGCCGAGTTCCCTTCTTTCTCCAACATGGCCCGTGCCATAGCCTCACCAGGGTTAGAACATGACCCTCAGAAGGTTCTCCAACTGACGGCACTCGAAAAGCTCGATTCGTTTGTGAGTTATGAATTTCCTCGGTTTAATACTATGGAAAATCGTAAATCACAAACGACACGAGATTTTCGAGTTCCGTCAGTTGGAGCACTTTCTAAAAATCATGTTTTACCATTGAGGAGGCTTTGACACGCTCAAAGTTCAACCAAAATGGGGGTTGACCTTGTTTGGAGGTGCCAGGGCCAGAACGGGCCGAACCTGGCCGAGGTCCCTTCTTTCTCAAACATGGCCCGTGCCATAGCTTCACCAGGGGTAGAACATGACCCTCAGAAGGTTCTCCAACTGACGGCACTCGAAAAGCTCGATTCGTTTGTGAGTTATGAATTTCCTCGGTTGAATACTATGGAAAATCGTAAATCACAAACGACAAGAGAATTTTGAGTTCCGTCAGTTGGAGCACTTTCTAAAAATCATGTTTTACCATTGGGGAGGCTTTGACACGCTCAAAATTCAACCAAAATGGGGGTTGGCCTAGTTTGGAGGTGCCAGGCCCAGAACGGGCCGAACCTGGCCGAGTTTCCTTCTTTCTCCAACTTGGCCCGTGCCATAGCCTCACCAGGGGTAGAACATGACCCTCAGAAGGTTCTCCAACTGACGGCACTCGAAAAGCTCGATTCGTTTGTGAGTTATGAATTTCCTCGGTTTAATACTATGGAAAATCGTAAATCACAAACGACACGAGATTTTCGAGTTCCGTCAGTTGGAGCACTCTCTAAAATCATGTTTTACCATTGGGGAGGCTTTGACACGCTCAAAGTTCAACCAAAATGGGGGTTGACCATGTTTGGAGGTGCCAGGGCCAGAACGGGCCGAACCTGGCCGTGGTCCCTTCTTTCTCAAACATGGCCCGTGCCATAGCTTCACCAGGGGTAGAACATGACCCTCAGAAGGTTCTCCAACTGACGGCACTCGAAAAGCTCGATTCGTTTGTGAGTTATGAATTTCCTCGGTTGAATACTATGGAAAATCGTAAATCACAAACGACACGAGAATTTCGAGTTCCGTCAGTTGGAGCACTTTCTAAAAATCATGTTTTACCATTGGGGAGGCTTTGACACGCTCAAAATTCAACCAAAATGGGGGTTGGCCTAGTTTGGAGGTGCCAGGCCCAGAACGGGCCGAACCTGGCCGAGTTTCCTTCTTTCTCCAACTTGGCCCGTGCCATAGCCTCACCAGGGGTAGAACATGACCCTCAGAAGGTTCTCCAACTGACGGCACTCGAAAAGCTCGATTCGTTTGTGAGTTATGAATTTCCTCGGTTGAATACTATGGAAAATCGTAAATCACAAACGACACGAGAATTTCGAGTTCCGTCAGTTGGAGCACTTTCTAAAAATCATGTTTTACCATTAGGGAGGCTTTGACACGCTCAAAATTCAACCAAAATGGGGGTTGGCCTAGTTTGGAGGTGCCAGGCCCAGAACGGGCCGAACCTGGCCGAGTTTCCTTCTTTCTCCAACTTGGCCCGTGCCATAGCCTCACCAGGGGTAGAACATGACCCTCAGAAGGTTCTCCAACTGACGGCACTCGAAAAGCTCGATTCGTTTGTGAGTTATGAATTTCCTCGGTTTAATACTATGGAAAATCGTAAATCACAAACGACACGAGATTTTCGAGTTCCGTCAGTTGGAGCACTTTCTGAAAATCATGTTTTACCATTGGCGAGGCTTTGACACGCTCAAAGTTCAACCAAAATGGGGGTTGGCCTTGTTTGGAGGTGCCGGGCCAGAACGGGCCGAACCTGGCCGAGTTCCATTCTTTCTCCAACATGGCCCGTGCCATAGCCTCACCAGGGGTAGAACATGACCCTCAGAAGGTTCTCCAACTGACGGCACTCGAAAAGCTCGATTCGTTTGTGAGTTATGAATTTCCTCGGTTTAATACTATGGAAAATCGTAAATCACAAACGACACGAGATTTTCGAGTTCCGTCAGTTGGAGCACTCTCTAAAATCATGTTTTACCATTGGGGAGGCTTTGACACGCTCAAAGTTCAACCAAAATGGGGGTTGACCATGTTTGGAGGTGCCAGGGCCAGAACGGGCCGAACCTGGCCGTGGTCCCTTCTTTCTCCAACATGGCCCGTGCCATAGCCTCACAAGGGGTAGAACATGACCCTCAGAAGGTTCTCCAACTGACGACACTCGAAAAGCTCGATTCGTTTGTGAGTTATGAATTTCCTCGGTTGAATACTATGGAAAATCGTAAATCACAAACGACACGAGATTTTCGAGTTCCGTCAGTTGGAGCACTTTCTAAAAATCAAGTTTTACCATTGGCGAGGCTTTGACACGCTCAAAGTTCAACCAAAATGGGGGTTGGCCTTGTTTGGAGGTGCCAGGGCCAGAACGGGCCGAACCTGGCCGAGTTCCCTTCTTTCTCCAACATGGCCCGTGCCATAGCCTCACCAGGGGTAGAACATGACCCTCAGAAGGTTCTCCAACTGACGGCACTCGAAAAGCTCGATTCGTTTGTGAGTTATGAATTTCCTCGGTTTAATACTATGGAAAATCGTAAATCACAAACGACACGAGATTTTCGAGTTCCGTCAGTCGGAGCACTTTCTAAAAATCATGTTTTACCATTGGGGAGGCTTTGACACGCTCAAAGTTCAACCAAAATGGGGGTTGGCCTTGTTTGGAGGTGCCAGGGCCAGAACGGGCCGAACATGGCCGAGTTCCCTTCTTTCTCCAACATGGCCCGTGCCATAGTCTCACCAGGGGTAGAACATGACCCTCAGAAGGTTCTCCAACTGACGGCACTCGAAAAGCTCGATTCGTTTGTGAGTTATGAATTTCCTCGGTTTAATACTATGGAAAATCGTAAATCACAAACGACACGAGATTTTCGAGTTCCGTCAGTTGGAGCACTTTCTAAAAATCATGTTTTACCATTGAGGAGGCTTTGACACGCTCAAAGTTCAACCAAAATGGGGGTTGACCTTGTTTGGAGGTGCCAGGGCCAGAACGGGCCGAACCTGGCCGAGGTCCCTTCTTTCTCAAACATGGCCCGTGCCATAGCTTCACCAGGGGTAGAACATGACCCTCAGAAGGTTCTCCAACTGACGGCACTCGAAAAGCTCGATTCGTTTGTGAGTTATGAATTTCCTCGGTTGAATACTATGGAAAATCGTAAATCACAAACGACACGAGAATTTCGAGTTCCGTCAGTTGGAGCACTTTCTAAAAATCATGTTTTACCATTGGGGAGGCTTTGACACGCTCAAAATTCAACCAAAATGGGGGTTGGCCTAGTTTGGAGGTGCCAGGCCCAGAACGGGCCGAACCTGGCCGAGTTTCCTTCTTTCTCCAACTTGGCCCGTGCCATAGCCTCACCAGGGGTAGAACATGACCCTCAGAAGGTTCTCCAACTGACGGCACTCGAAAAGCTCGATTCGTTTGTGAGTTATGAATTTCCTCGGTTTAATACTATGGAAAATCGTAAATCACAAACGACACGAGATTTTCGAGTTCCGTCAGTTGGAGCACTTTCTGAAAATCATGTTTTACCATTGGCGAGGCTTTGACACGCTCAAAGTTCAACCAAAATGGGGGTTGGCCTTGTTTGGAGGTGCCGGGCCAGAACGGGCCGAACCTGGCCGAGTTCCATTCTTTCTCCAACATGGCCCGTGCCATAGCCTCACCAGGGGTAGAACATGACCCTCAGAAGGTTCTCCAACTGACGGCACTCGAAAAGCTCGATTCGTTTGTGAGTTATGAATTTCCTCGGTTTAATACTATGAAAAATCGTAAATCACAAACGACACGAGATTTTCGAGTTCCGTCAGTTGGAGCACTCTCTAAAATCATGTTTTACCATTGGGGAGGCTTTGACACGCTCAAAGTTCAACCAAAATGGGGGTTGACCATGTTTGGAGGTGCCAGGGCCAGAACGGGCCGAACCTGGCCGTGGTCCCTTCTTTCTCCAACATGGCCCGTGCCATAGCCTCACCAGGGGTAGAACATGACCCTCAGAAGGTTCTCCAACTGACGGCACTCGAAAAGCTCGATTCGTTTGTGAGTTATGAATTTCCTCGGTTGAATACTATGGAAAATCGTAAATCACAAACGACACGAGAATTTTGAGTTCCGTCAGTTGGAGAACTTTCTAAAAATCATGTTTTACCATTGGCGAGGCTTTGACACGCTCAAAGTTCAACTAAAATGGGGGTTGGCCTTGTTTGGAGGTGCCGGGCCAGAACTGGCCGAACCTGGCCGAGTTCCATTCTTTCTCCAACATGGCCCGTGCCATAGCCTCACCAGGGGTAGAACATGACCCTCAGAAGGTTCTCCAACTGACGGCACTCGAAAAGCTCGATTCGTTTGTGAGTTATGAATTTCCTCGGTTGAATACTATGGAAAATCGTAAATCACAAACGACACGAGAATTTCGAGTTCCGTCAGTTGGAGCACTTTCTAAAAATCATGTTTTACCATTGGGGAGGCTTTGACACGCTCAAAATTCAACCAAAATGGGGGTTGGCCTAGTTTGGAGGTGCCAGGCCCAGAACGGGCCGAACCTGGCCGAGTTTCCTTCTTTCTCCAACTTGGCCCGTGCCTTAGCCTCACCAGGGGTAGAACATGACCCTCAGAAGGTTCTCCAACTGACGGCACTCGAAAAGCTCGATTCGTTTGTGAGTTATGAATTTCCTCGGTTTAATACTATGAAAAATCGTAAATCACAAACGACACGAGAATTTCGAGTTCCGTCAGTTGGAGCACTTTCTAAAAATCATGTTTTACCATTGGGGAGGCTTTGACACGCTCAAAATTCAACCAAAATGGGGGTTGGCCTAGTTTGGAGGTGCCAGGCCCAGAACGGGCCGAACCTGGCCGAGTTTCCTTCTTTCTCCAACTTGGCCCGTGCCTTAGCCTCACCAGGGGTAGAACATGACCCTCAGAAGGTTCTCCAACTGACGGCACTCGAAAAGCTCGATTCGTTTGTGAGTTATGAATTTCCTCGGTTTAATACTATGAAAAATCGTAAATCACAAACGACACGAGATTTTCGAGTTCCGTCAGTTGGAGCACTCTCTAAAATCATGTTTTACCATTGGGGAGGCTTTGACACGCTCAAAGTTCAACCAAAATGGGGGTTGACCATGTTTGGAGGTGCCAGGGCCAGAACGGGCCGAACCTGGCCGTGGTCCCTTCTTTCTCCAACATGGCCCGTGCCATAGCCTCACCAGGGGTAGAACATGACCCTCAGAAGGTTCTCCAACTGACGGCACTCGAAAAGCTCGATTCGTTTGTGAGTTATGAATTTCCTCGGTTGAATACTATGGAAAATCGTAAATCACAAACGACACGAGAATTTTGAGTTCCGTCAGTTGGAGCACTTTCTAAAAATCATGTTTTACCATTGGCGAGGCTTTGACACGCTCAAAGTTCAAC
Source organism: Rubus parviflorus (assembly GCA_029955375.1). Taxonomy (NCBI): domain Eukaryota; kingdom Viridiplantae; phylum Streptophyta; class Magnoliopsida; order Rosales; family Rosaceae; genus Rubus; species Rubus parviflorus. The sequence continues at coordinate 19,806,532 of JARGGL010000006.1, read as the reverse complement.
CAAAATGGGGGTTGGCCTTGTTTGGAGGTGCCGGGCCAGAACGGGCCGAACCTGGCCGAGTTCCATTCTTTCTCCAACATGGCCCGTGCCATAGCCTCACCAGGGGTAGAACATGACCCTCAGAAGGTTCTCCAACTGACGGCACTCGAAAAGCTCGATTCGTTTGTGAGTTATGAATTTCCTCGGTTGAATACTATGGAAAATCGTAAATCACAAACGACACGAGAATTTTGAGTTCCGTCAGTTGGAGCACTTTCTAAAAATCATGTTTTACCATTGGCGAGGCTTTGACACGCTCAAAGTTCAACCAAAATGGGGGTTGGCCTTGTTTGGAGGTGCCGGGCCAGAATTGGCCGAACCTGGCCGAGTTCCATTCTTTCTCCAACATGGCCCGTGCCATAGCCTCACCAGGGGTAGAACATGACCCTCAGAAGGTTCTCCAACTGACGGCACTCGAAAAGCTCGATTCGTTTGTGAGTTATGAATTTCCTCGGTTGAATACTATGGAAAATCGTAAATCACAAACGACACGAGAATTTCGAGTTCCGTCAGTTGGAGCACTTTCTAAAAATCATGTTTTACCATTGGGGAGGCTTTGACACGCTCAAAATTCAACCAAAATGGGGGTTGGCCTAGTTTGGAGGTGCCAGGCCCAGAACGGGCCGAACCTGGCCGAGTTTCCTTCTTTCTCCAACTTGGCCCGTGCCATAGCCTCACCAGGGGTAGAACATGACCCTCAGAAGGTTCTCCAACTGACGGCACTCGAAAAGCTCGATTCGTTTGTGAGTTATGAATTTCCTCGGTTTAATACTATGAAAAATCGTAAATCACAAACGACACGAGATTTTCGAGTTCCGTCAGTTGGAGCACTCTCTAAAATCATGTTTTACCATTGGGGAGGCTTTGACACGCTCAAAGTTCAACCAAAATGGGGGTTGACCATGTTTGGAGGTGCCAGGGCCAGAACGGGCCGAACCTGGCCGTGGTCCCTTCTTTCTCCAACATGGCCCGTGCCATAGCCTCACCAGGGGTAGAACATGACCCTCAGAAGGTTCTCCAACTGACGGCACTCGAAAAGCTCGATTCGTTTGTGAGTTATGAATTTCCTCGGTTGAATACTATGGAAAATCGTAAATCACAAACGACACGAGAATTTTGAGTTCCGTCAGTTGGAGCACTTTCTAAAAATCATGTTTTACCATTGGCGAGGCTTTGACACGCTCAAAGTTCAACCAAAATGGGGGTTGGCCTTGTTTGGAGGTGCCGGGCCAGAACGGGCCGAACCTGGCCGAGTTCCATTCTTTCTCCAACATGGCCCGTGCCATAGCCTCACCAGGGGTAGAACATGACCCTCAGAAGGTTCTCCAACTGACGGCACTCGAAAAGCTCGATTCGTTTGTGAGTTATGAATTTCCTCGGTTGAATACTATGGAAAATCGTAAATCACAAACGACACGAGATTTTCGAGTTCCGTCAGTTGGAGCACTTTCTAAAAATCAAGTTTTACCATTGGCGAGGCTTTGACACGCTCAAAGTTCAACCAAAATGGGGGTTGGCCTTGTTTGGAGGTGCCAGGGCCAGAACGGGCCGAACCTGGCCGAGTTCCCTTCTTTCTCCTACATGGCCCGTGCCATAGCCTCACCAGGGGTAGAACATGACCCTCAGAAGGTTCTCCAACTGACGGCACTCGAAAAGCTCGATTCGTTTGTGAGTTATGAATTTCCTCGGTTTAATACTATGGAAAATCGTAAATCACAAACGACACGAGATTTTCGAGTTCCGTCAGTTGGAGCACTTTCTAAAAATCATGTTTTACCATTGAGGAGGCTTTGACACGCTCAAAGTTCAACCAAAATGGGGGTTGACCTTGTTTGGAGGTGCCAGGGCCAGAACGGGCCGAACCTGGCCGAGGTCCCTTCTTTCTCAAACATGGCCCGTGCCATAGCTTCACCAGGGGTAGAATATGACCCTCAGAAGGTTCTCCAACTGACGGCACTCGCAAAGCTCGATTCGTTTGTGAGTTATGAATTTCCTCGGTTGAATACTATGGAAAATCGTAAATCACAAACGACACGAGATTTTCGAGTTCCGTCAGTGGGAGCACTTTCTAAAAATCATGTTTTACCATTGGGGAGGCTTTGACACGCTCAAAATTCAACCAAAATGGGGGTTGGCCTTGTTTGGAGGTGCCAGGCCCAGAACGGGCCGAACCTGGCCGAGTTTCCTTCTTTCTCCAACTTGGCCCGTGCCATCGCCTCACCAGGGGTAGAACATGACCCTCAGAAGGTTCTCCAACTGACGGCACTCGAAAAGCTCGATTCGTTTGTGAGTTATGAATTTCCTCGGTTTAATACTATGGAAAATCGTAAATCACAAACGACACGAGATTTTCGAGTTCCGTCAGTTGGAGCACTTTCTGAAAATCATGTTTTACCATTGGCGAGGCTTTGACACGCTCAAAGTTCAACCAAAATGGGGGTTGGCCTTGTTTGGAGGTGCCAGGGCCAGAACGGGCCGAACCTGGCCGAGTTCCCTTCTTTCTCCAACATGGCCCTTGCCATAGCCTCACCAGGGGTAGAACATGACCCTCAGAAGGTTCTCCAACTGACGGCACTCGAAAAGCTCGATTCGTTTGTGAGTTATGAATTTCCTCGGTTTAATACTATGGAAAATCGTAAATCACAAACGACACGAGATTTTCGAGTTCCGTCAGTTGGAGCACTTTCTAAAAATCATGTTTTACCATTGAGGAGGCTTTGACACGCTCAAAGTTCAACCAAAATGGGGGTTGACCTTGTTTGGAGGTGCCAGGGCCAGAACGGGCCGAACCTGGCCGAGGTCCCTTCTTTCTCAAACATGGCCCGTGCCATAGCTTCACCAGGGGTAGAATATGACCCTCAGAAGGTTCTCCAACTGACGGCACTCGAAAAGCTCGATTCGTTTGTGAGTTATGAATTTCCTCGGTTGAATACTATGGAAAATCGTAAATCACAAACGACACGAGATTTTCGAGTTCCGTCAGTGGGAGCACTTTCTAAAAATCATGTTTTACCATTGGGGAGGCTTTGACACGCTCAAAATTCAACCAAAATGGGGGTTGGCCTTGTTTGGAGGTGCCAGGCCCAGAACGGGCCGAACCTGGCCGAGTTTCCTTCTTTCTCCAACTTGGCCCGTGCCATCGCCTCACCAGGGGTAGAACATGACCCTCAGAAGGTTCTCCAACTGACGGCACTCGAAAAGCTCGATTCGTTTGTGAGTTATGAATTTCCTCGGTTTAATACTATGGAAAATCGTAAATCACAAACGACACGAGATTTTCGAGTTCCGTCAGTTGGAGCACTTTCTGAAAATCATGTTTTACCATTGGCGAGGCTTTGACACGCTCAAAGTTCAACCAAAATGGGGGTTGGCCTTGTTTGGAGGTGCCAGGGCCAGAACGGGCCGAACCTGGCCGAGTTCCCTTCTTTCTCCAACATGGCCCGTGGCATATCCTCACCAGGGGTAGAACATGACCCTCATAAGGTTCTCCAACTGACGGTACTCGAAAAGCTCGATTCGTTTGTGAGTTATGAATTTCCTCGGTTTAATACTATGGAAAATCGTAAATCACAAACGACACGAGATTTTCGAGTTCCGTCAGTTGGAGCACTCTCTAAAAATCATGTTTTACCATTGGGGAGGCTTTGACACGCTCAAAGTTCAACCAAAATGGGGGTTGACCATGTTTGGAGGTGCCAGGGCCAGAACGGGCCGAACCTGGCCGTGGTCCCTTCTTTCTCCAACATGGCCCGTGCTATAGCCTCACCAGGGGTAGAACATGACCCTCAGAAGGTTCTCCAACTGACGGCACTCGAAAAGCTCGATTCGTTTGTGAGTTATGAATTTCCTCGGTTGAATACTATGGAAAATCGTAAATCACAAACGACACGAGATTTTCGAGTTCCGTCAGTGGGAGCACTTTCTAAAAATCATGTTTTACCATTGGGGAGGCTTTGACACGCTCAAAATTCAACCAAAATGGGGGTTGGCCTTGTTTGGAGGTGCCAGGGCCAGAACGGGCCGAACCTGGCCGAGTTCCCTTCTTTCTCCAACATGGCCCGTGCCATAGCGTCACCAGGGGTAGAACATGACCCTCAGAAGGTTCTCCAACTGACGGCACTCGAAAAGCTCGATTCGTTTCTGAGTTATGAATTTCCTCGGTTGAATACTATGGAAAATCGTAAATCACAAACGGCACGAGAATTTCGAGTTCCGTCAGTTGGAGCACTTTCTAAAAATCAAGTTTTACCATTGGCGAGGCTTTGACACGCTCAAAGTTCAACCAAAATGGGGGTTGGCCTTGTTTGGAGGTGCCAGGGCCAGAACGGGCCGAACCTGGCCGAGTTCCCTTCTTTCTCCAACATGGCCCGTGCCATAGCCTCACCAGGGTTAGAACATGACCCTCAGAAGGTTCTCCAACTGACGGAACTCGAAAAGCTCGATTCGTTTGTGAGTTACGAATTTCCTCGGTTTAATACTATGGAAAATCGTAAATCACAAACGACACGAGATTTTCGAGTTCCGTCAGTTGGTGCAATTTCTAAAAATCATGTTTTACCATTGGGGAGGCTTTGACACGCTCAAAGTTCAACTAAAATGGGGGTTGGCCTTGTTTGGAGGTGCCAGGGCCAGAACGGGCCGAACCTGGCCGAGTTCCCTTCTTTCTCCAACATGGCCCTTGTCATAGCCTCACCAGGGGTAGAACATGACCCTCCGAAGGTTCTCCAACTGACGGAACTCGAAAAGCTCGATTCGTTTGTGAGTTACGAATTTCCTCGGTTTAATACTATGGAAAATCGTAAATCACAAACGACACGAGATTTTCGAGTTCCGTCAGTTGGAGCACTTTCTAAAAATCATGTTTTACCATTGGGGAGGCTTTGACACGCTCAAAATTCAACCAAAATGGGGGTTGGCCTTGTTTGGAGGTGCCAGGCCCAGAACGGGCCGAACCTGGCCGAGTTTCCTTCTTTCTCCAACTTGGCCCGTGCCATAGCCTCACCAGGGGTAGAACATGACCCTCAGAAGGTTCTCCAACTGACGGCACTCGAAAAGCTCGATTCGTTTGTGAGTTATGAATTTCCTCGGTTTAATACTATGGAAAATCGTAAATCACAAACGACACGAGATTTTCGAGTTCCGTCAGTTGGAGCACTTTCTAAAAATCATGTTTTACCATTGAGGAGGCTTTGACACGCTCAAAGTTCAACCAAAATGGGGGTTGACCTTGTTTGGAGGTGCCAGGGCCAGAACGGGCCGAACCTGGCCGAGGTCCCTTCTTTCTCAAACATGGCCCGTGCCATAGCTTCACCAGGGGTAGAATATGACCCTCAGAAGGTTCTCCAACTGACGGCACTCGAAAAGCTCGATTCGTTTGTGAGTTATGAATTTCCTCGGTTGAATACTATGGAAAATCGTAAATCACAAACGACACGAGATTTTCGAGTTCCGTCAGTTGGAGCACTCTCTAAAAATCATGTTTTACCATTGGGGAGGCTTTGACACGCTCAAAGTTCAACCAAAATGGGGGTTGACCATGTTTGGAGGTGCCAGGGCCAGAACGGGCCGAACCTGGCCGTGGTCCCTTCTTTCTCCAACATGGCCCGTGCTATAGCCTCACCAGGGGTAGAACATGACCCTCAGAAGGTTCTCCAACTGACGGTACTCGAAAAGCTCGATTCGTTTGTGAGTTATGAATTTCCTCGGTTGAATACTATGGAAAATCGTAAATCACAAACGACACGAGATTTTCGAGTTCCGTCAGTTGGGGCACTTTCTAAAAATCATGTTTTACCATTGGGGAGGCTTTGACGCGCTCAAAGTTCAACCAAAATGGGGGTTGGCCTTGTTTGGAGGTGCCAGGGCCAGAACGGGCCGAACCTGGCCGAGTTCCCTTCTTTCTCCAACATGGCCCGTGCCATAGCCTCACCAGGGGTAGAACATGACCCTCAGAAGGTTCTCCAACTGACGGCACTCGAAAAGCTCGATTCGTTTGTGAGTTATAAATTTCCTCGGTTGAATACTATGGAAAATCGTAAATCACAAACGACACGAGATTTTCGAGTTCCGTCAGTTGAAGCACTTTCTAAAAATCAAGTTTTACCATTGGCGAGGCTTTGACACGCTCAAAGTTCAACCAAAATGGGGGTTGGCCTTGTTTGGAGGTGCCAGGGCCAGAACGGGCCGAACCTGGCCGAGTTCCCTTCTTTCTCCAACATGGCCCGTGCCATAGCCTCACCAGGGTTAGAACATGACCCTCAGAAGGTTCTCCAACTGACGGAACTCGAAAAGCTCGATTCGTTTGTGAGTTACGAATTTCCTCGGTTTAATACTATGGAAAATCGTAAATCACAAACGACACGAGATTTTCGAGTTCCGTCAGTTGGTGCAATTTCTAAAAATCATGTTTTACCATTGGGGAGGCTTTGACACGCTCAAAGTTCAACTAAAATGGGGGTTGGCCTTGTTTGGAGGTGCCAGGGCCAGAACGGGCCGAACCTGGCCGAGTTCCCTTCTTTCTCCAACATGGCCCTTGTCATAGCCTCACCAGGGGTAGAACATGACCCTCCGAAGGTTCTCCAACTGACGGAACTCGAAAAGCTCGATTCGTTTGTGAGTTACGAATTTCCTCGGTTGAATACTATGGAAAATCGTAAATCACAAACGACACGAGATTTTCGAGTTCCGTCAGTTGGAGCACTTTCTAAAAATCAAGTTTTACCATTGGCGAGGCTTTGACACGCTCAAAGTTCAACCAAAATGGGGGTCGGCCTTGTTTGGTGGTGCCAGGGCCAGAACGGGCCGAACCTGGCCGAGTTCCCTTCTTTCTCCAACATGGCCCGTGCCATAGCCTCACCAGGGGTAGAACATGACCCTCAGAAGGTTCTCCAACTGACGGAACTCGAAAAGCTCGATTCGTTTGTGAGTTACGAATTTCCTCGGTTTAATACTATGGAAAATCGTAAATCACAAACGACACGAGATTTTCGAGTTCCGTCAGTTGGTGCAATTTCTAAAAATCATGTTTTACCATTGGGGAGGCTTTGACACGCTCAAAGTTCAACTAAAATGGGGGTTGGCCTTGTTTGGAGGTGCCAGGGCCAGAACGGGCCGAACCTGGCCGAGTTCCCTTCTTTCTCCAACATGGCCCTTGCCATAGCCTCACCAGGGGTAGAACATGACCCTCCGAAGGTTCTCCAACTGACGGAACTCGAAAAGCTCGATTCGTTTGTGAGTTACGAATTTCCTCGGTTTAATACTATGGAAAATCGTAAATCACAAACGACACGAGATTTTCGAGTTCCGTCAGTTGGAGCACTTTCTAAAAATCATGTTTTACCATTGGGGAGGCTTTGACACGCTCAAAGTTCAACCAAAATGGGGGTTGGCCTTGTTTGGAGGTGCCAGGGGCAGAACGGGCGGAACCTGGCCGAGTTCCCTTCTTTCTCCAACATGGCCCGTGCCATAGCCTCACCAGGGGTAGAACATGACCCTCAGAAGGTTCTCCAACTGACGGCACTCGAAAAGCTCGATTCGTTTGTGAGTTATGAATTTCCTCGGTTGAATACTATGGAAAATCGTAAATCACAAACGACACGAGATTTTCGAGTTCCGTCAGTTGGGGCACTTTCTAAAAATCATGTTTTACCATTGGGGAGGCTTTGACGCGCTCAAAGTTCAACCAAAATGGGGGTTGGCCTTGTTTGGAGGTGCCAGGGCCAGAACGGGCCGAACCTGGCCGAGTTCCCTTCTTTCTCCAACATGGCCCGTGCCATAGCCTCACCAGGGGTAGAACATGACCCTCAGAAGGTTCTCCAACTGACGGCACTCGAAAAGCTCGATTCGTTTCTGAGTTATGAATTTCCTCGGTTGAATACTATGGAAAATCGTAAATCACAAACGACACGAGATTTTCGAGTTCCGTCAGTTGGAGCACTTTCTAAAAATCAAGTTTTACCATTGGCGAGGCTTTGACACGCTCAAAGTTCAACCAAAATGGGGGTTGGCCTTGTTTGGAGGTGCCAGGGCCAGAACGGGCCGAACCTGGCCGAGTTCCCTTCTTTCTCCAACATGGCCCGTGCCATAGCCTCACCAGGGTTAGAACATGACCCTCAGAAGGTTCTCCAACTGACGGAACTCGAAAAGCTCGATTCGTTTGTGAGTTACGAATTTCCTCGGTTTAATACTATGGAAAATCGTAAATCACAAACGACACGAGATTTTCGAGTTCCGTCAGTTGGTGCAATTTCTAAAAATCATGTTTTACCATTGGGGAGGCTTTGACACGCTCAAAGTTCAACTAAAATGGGGGTTGACCTTGTTTGGAGGTGCCAGGGCCAGAACGGGCCGAACCTGGCCGAGTTCCCTTCTTTCTCCAACATGGCCCTTGCCATAGCCTCACCAGGGGTAGAACATGACCCTCCGAAGGTTCTCCAACTGACGGAACTCGAAAAGCTCGATTCGTTTGTGAGTTACGAATTTCCTCGGTTTAATACTATGGAAAATCGTAAATCACAAACGACACGAGATTTTCGAGTTCCGTCAGTTGGAGCACTTTCTAAAAATCATGTTTTACCATTGGGGAGGCTTTGACACGCTCAAAATTCAACCAAAATGGGGGCTGGCCTTGTTTGGAGGTGCCAGGCCCAGAACGGGCCGAACCTGGCCGAGTTTCCTTCTTTCTCCAACTTGGCCCGTGCCATAGCCTCACCAGGGGTAGAACATGACCCTCAGAAGGTTCTCCAACTGACGGCACTGGAAAAGCTCGATTCGTTTGTGAGTTATGAATTTCCTCGGTTTAATACTATGGAAAATCGTAAATCACAAACGACACGAGATTTTCGAGTTCCGTCAGTTGGAGCACTTTCTAAAAATCATGTTTTACCATTGGGGAGGCTTTGACACGCTCAAAATTCAACCAAAATGGGGGTTGGCCTTGTTTGGAGGTGCCAGGCCCAGAACGGGCCGAACCTGGCCGAGTTTCCTTCTTTCTCCAACTTGGCCCGTGCCATAGCCTCACCAGGGGTAGAACATGACCCTCAGAAGGTTCTCCAACTGACGGCACTCGAAAAGCTCGATTCGTTTGTGAGTTATGAATTTCCTCGGTTTAATACTATGGAAAATCGTAAATCACAAACGACACGAGATTTTCGAGTTCCGTCAGTTGGAGCACTTTCTGAAAATCATGTTTTACCATTGGCGAGGCTTTGACACGCTCAAAGTTCAACCAAAATGGGGGTTGGCCTTGTTTGGAGGTGCCAGGGCCAGAACGGGCCGAACCTGGCCGAGTTCCCATCTGTCTCCAACATGGCCCGTGCCATAGCCTCACCAGGGGTAGAACATGACCCTCAGAATGTTCTCCAACTGACGGCACTCGAAAAGCTCGATTCGTTTGTGAGTTATGAATTTCCTCGGTTGAATACTATGGAAAATCGTAAATCACAAACGACACGAGATTTTCGAGTTCCGTCAGTTGGAGCACTTTCTAAAAATCAAGTTTTACCATTGGCGAGGCTTTGACACGCTCAAAGTTCAACCAAAATGGGGGTTGGCCTTGTTTGGAGGTGCCAGGGCAGAACGGGCCGAACCTGGCCGAGTTCCCTTCTTTCTCCAACATGGTCCGTGCCATAGCCTCACCAGGGGTAGAACATGACCCTCAGAAGGTTCTCCAACTGACGGAACTCGAAAAGCTCGATTCGTTTGTGAGTTACGAATTTCCTCGGTTTAATACTATGGAAAATCGTAAATCACAAACGACACGAGATTTTCGAGTTCCATCAGTTGGTGCAATTTCTAAAAATCATGTTTTACCATTGGGGAGGCTTTGACACGCTCAAAGTTCAACTAAAATGGGGGTTGGCCTTGTTTGGAGGTGCCAGGGCCAGAACAGGCCGAACCTGGCCGAGTTCCCTTCTTTCTCCAACATGGCCCTTGCCATAGCCTCACCAGGGGTAGAACATGACCCTCCGAAGGTTCTCCAACTGACGGAACTCGAAAAGCTCGATTCGTTTGTGAGTTACGAATTTCCTCGGTTTAATACTATGGAAAATCGTAAATCACAAACGACACGAGATTTTCGAGTTCCGTCAGTTGGAGCACTTTCTAAAAATCATGTTTTACCATTGGGGAGGCTTTGACACGCTCAAAGTTCAACCAAAATGGGGGTTGGCCTTGTTTGGAGGTGCCAGGGCTAGAACGGGCGGAACCTGGCCGAGTTCCCTTCTTTCTCCAACATGGCCCGTGCCATAGCCTCACCAGGGGTAGAACATGACCCTCAGAAGGTTCTCCAACTGACGGCACTCGAAAAGCTCGATTCGTTTGTGAGTTATGAATTTCCTCGGTTGAATACTATGGAAAATCGTAAATCACAAACGACACGAGATTTTCGAGTTCCGTCAGTTGGAGCACTTTCTAAAAATCATGTTTTACCATTGGGGAGGCTTTGACACGCTCAAAGTTCAACCAAAATGGGGGTTGGCCTTGTTTGGAGGTGCCAGGGCCAGAACGGGCCGAACCTGGCCGAGTTCCCTTCTGTCTCCAAAATGGCCCGTGCCATAGCCTCACCAGGGGTAGAACATGACCCTCAGAAGGTTCTCCAACTGACGGCACTCGAAAAGCTCGATTCGTTTGTGAGTTATGAATTTCCTCGGTTGAATACTATGGAAAATCGTAAATCACAAACGACACGAGATTTTCGAGTTCCGTCAGTTGGAGCACTTTCTAAAAATCAAGTTTTACCATTGGCGAGGCTTTGACACGCTCAAAGTTCAACCAAAATGGGGGTTGGCCTTGTTTGGAGGTGCCAGGGCCAGAACGGGCCGAACCTGGCCGAGTTCCCTTCTTTCTCCAACATGGCCCGTGCCATAGCCTCACCAGGGGTAGAACATGACCCTCAAAAGGTTCTCCAACTGACGGAACTCGAAAAGCTCGATTCGTTTGTGAGTTACGAATTTCCTCGGTTTAATACTATGGAAAATCGTAAATCACAAACGACACGAGATTTTCGAGTTCCGTCAGTTGGTGCAATTTCTAAAAATCATGTTTTACCATTGGGTAGGCTTTGACACGCTCAAAGTTCAACTAAAATGGGGGTTGGCCTTGTTTGGAGGTGCTAGGGCCAGAACGGGCCGAACCTGGCCGAGTTCCCTTCTTTCTCCAACATGGCCCTTGCCATAGCCTCACCAGGGGTAGAACATGACCCTCCGAAGGTTCTCCAACTGACGGAACTCGAAAAGCTCGATTCGTTTGTGAGTTACGAATTTCCTCGGTTTAATACTATGGAAAATCGTAAATCACAAACGACACGAGATTTTCGAGTTCCGTCAGTTGGAGCACTTTCTAAAAATCATGTTTTACCATTGGGGAGGCTTTGACACGCTCAAAGTTCAACTAAAATGGGGGTTGGCCTTGTTTGGAGGTGCCAGGGCCAGAACGGGCCGAACCTGGCCGAGTTCCCTTCTTTCTCCAACATGGCCCTTGCCATAGCCTCACCAGGGGTAGAACATGACCCTCCGAAGGTTCTCCAACTGACGGAACTCGAAAAGCTCGATTCGTTTGTGAGTTACGAATTTCCTCGGTTGAATACTATGGAAAATCGTAAATCACAAACGACACGAGATTTTAGAGTTCCGTCAGTTGGAGCACTTTCTAAAAATCATGTTTTACCATTGGGGAGGCTTTGACACGCTCAAAGTTCAACCAAAATGGGGGTTGGCCTTGTTCGGAGGTGCCAGGGCCAGAACGGGCCGAACCTGGCCGAGTTCCCTTCTTTCTCCAACATGGCCCGTGCCATAGCCTCACCAGGGGTAGAACATGACCCTCAGAAGGTTCTCCAACTGACGGCACTCGAAAAGCTCGATTCGTTTGTGAGTTATGAATTTCCTCGGTTGAATACTATGGAAAATCGTAAATCACAAACGACACGAGATTTTCGAGTTCCGTCAGTTGGAGCACTTTCTAAAAATCAAGTTTTACCATTGGCGAGGCTTTGACACGCTCAAAGTTCAACCAAAATGGGGTTGGCCTTGTTTGGAGGTGCCAGGGCCAGAACGGGCGGAACCTGGCCGAGTTCCCTTCTTTCTCCAACATGGCCCGTGCCATAGCCTCACCAGGGGTAGAACATGACCCTCAGAAGGTTCTCCAACTGACGGCACTCGAAAAGCACGATTCGTTTGTGAGTTATGAATTTCCTCGGTTGAATACTATGGAAAATCGTAAATCACAAACGACACGAGATTTTCGAGTTCCGTCAGTTGGAGCACTTTCTAAAAATCATGTTTTACCATTGGGGAGGCTTTGACACGCTCAAAATTCAACCAAAATGGGGGTTGGCCTTGTTTGGAGGTGCCAGGCCCAGAACGGGCCGAACCTGGCCGAGTTTCCTTCTTTCTCCAACTTGGCCCGTGCCATAGCCTCACCAGGGGTAGAACATGACCTCAGAAGGTTCTCCAACTGACGGCACTCGAAAAGCTCGATTCGTTTGTGAGTTATGAATTTCCTCGGTTTAATACTATGGAAAATCGTAAATCACAAACGACACGAGATTTTCGAGTTCCGTCAGTTGGAGCACTTTCTGAAAATCATGTTTTACCATTGACGAGGCTTTGACACGCTCAAAGTTCAACCAAAATGGGGGTTGGCCTTGTTTGGAGGTGCCAGGGCCAGAACGGGCCGAACCTGGCCGAGTTCCCTTCTTTCTCCAACATGGCCCGTGCCATAGCCTCACCAGGGGTAGAACATGACCCTCAGAATGTTCTCCAACTGACGGCACTCGAAAAGCTCGATTCGTTTGTGAGTTATGAATTTCCTCGGTTTAATACTATGGAAAATCGTAAATCACAAACGACACGAGATTTTGAGTTCCGTCAGTTGGAGCACTCTCTAAAAATCATGTTTTACCATTGGGGAGGCTTTGACACGCTCAAAGTTCAACCAAAATGGGGGTTGACCATGTTTGGAGGTGCCAGGGCCAGAACGGGCCGAACCTGGCCGTGGTCCCTTCTTTCTCCAACATGGCCCGTGCCATAGCCTCACCAGGGGTAGAACATGACCCTCAGAAGGTTCTCCAACTGACGGCACTCGAAAAGCTCGATTCGTTTGTGAGTTATGAATTTCCTCGGTTGAATACTATGGAAAATCGTAAATCACAAACGACACGAGATTTTCGAGTTCCGTCAGTTGGAGCACTTTCTAAAAATCAAGTTTTACCATTGGCGAGGATTTGACACGCTCAAAGTTCAACCAAAATGGGGGTTGGCCTTGTTTGGAGGTGCCAGGGCCAGAACGGGCCGAACCTGGCCGAGTTCCCTTCTTTCTCCAACATGGCCCGTGCCATAGCCTCACCAGGGGTAGAACATGACCCTCAGAAGGTTCTCCAACTGACGGAACTCGAAAAGCTCGATTCGTTTGTGAGTTACGAATTTCCTCGGTTTAATACTATGGAAAATCGTAAATCACAAACGACACGAGATTTTCGAGTTCCGTCAGTTGGTGCAATTTCTAAAAATCATGTTTTACCATTGGGGAGGCTTTGACACGCTCAAAGTTCAACTAAAATGGGGGTTGGCCTTGTTTGGAGGTGCCAGGGCCAGAACGGGCCGAACCAGGCCGAGTTCCCTTCTTTCTCCAACATGGCCCTTGCCATAGCCTCACCAGGGGTAGAACATGACCCTCCGAAGGTTCTCCAACTGACGGAACTCGAAAAGCTCGATTCGTTTGTGAGTTACGAATTTCCTCGGTTGAATACTATGGAAAATCGTAAATCACAAACGACACGAGATTTTAGAGTTCCGTCAGTTGGAGCACTTTCTAAAAATCATGTTTTACCATTGGGGAGGCTTTGACACGCTCAAAGTTCAACCAAAATGGGGGTTGGCCTTGTTTGGAGGTAACAGGGCCAGAACGGGCCGAACCTGGCCGAGTTCCCTTCTTTCTCCAACATGGCCCGTGCCATAGCCTCACCAGGGGTAGAACATGACCCTCAGAAGGTTCTCCAACTGACGGCACTCGAAAAGCTCGATTCGTTTGTGAGTTATGAATTTCCTCGGTTGAATACTATGGAAAATCGTAAATCACAAACGACACGAGATTTTCGAGTTCCGTCAGTTAGAGCACTTTCTAAAAATCATGTTTTACCATTGGGGAGGCTTTGACACGCTCAAAATTCAACCAAAATGGGGGTTGGCCTTGTTTGGAGGTGCCAGGCCCAGAACGGGCCGAACCTGGCCGAGTTTCCTTCTTTCTCCAACTTGGCCCGTGCCATAGCCTCACCAGGGGTAGAACATGACCTCAGAAGGTTCTCCAACTGACGGCACTCGAAAAGCTCGATTCGTTTGTGAGTTATGAATTTCCTCGGTTTAATACTATGGAAAATCGTAAATCACAAACGACACGAGATTTTCGAGTTCCGTCAGTTGGAGCACTTTCTGAAAATCATGTTTTACCATTGACGAGGCTTTGACACGCTCAAAGTTCAACCAAAATGGGGGTTGGCCTTGTTTGGAGGTGCCAGGGCCAGAACGGGCCGAACCTGGCCGAGTTCCCTTCTTTCTCCAACATGGCCCGCGCCATAGCCTCACCAGGGGTAGAACATGACCCTCAGAATGTTCTCCAACTGACGGCACTCGAAAAGCTCGATTCGTTTGTGACTTATGAATTTCCTCGGTTTAATACTATGGAAAATCGTAAATCACAAACGACACGAGATTTTCGAGTTCCGTCAGTTGGAGCACTCTCTAAAAATCATGTTTTACCATTGGGGAGGCTTTGACACGCTCAAAGTTCAACCAAAATGGGGGTTGACCATGTTTGGAGGTGCCAGGGCCAGAACGGGCCGAACCTGGCCGTGGTCCCTTCTTTCTCCAACATGGCCCGTGCCATAGCCTCACCAGGGGTAGAACATGACCCTCAGAAGGTTCTCCAACTGACGGCACTCGAAAAGCTCGATTCGTTTGTGAGTTATGAATTTCCTCGGTTGAATACTATGGAAAATCGTAAATCACAAACGACACGAGATTTTCGAGTTCCGTCAGTTGGAGCACTTTCTAAACATCAAGTTTTACCATTGGCGAGGCTTTGACACGCTCAAAGTTCAACCAAAATGGGGGTTGGCCTTGTTTGGAGGTGCCAGGGCCAGAACGGGCCGAACCTGGCCGAGTTCCCTTCTTTCTCCAACATGGCCCGTGCCATAGCCTCACCAGGGGTAGAACATGACCCTCAGAAGGTTCTCCAACTGACGGAACTCGAAAAGCTCGATTCGTTTGTGAGTTACGAATTTCCTCGGTTTAATACTATGGAAAATCGTAAATCACAAACGACACGAGATTTTCGAGTTCCGTCAGTTGGTGCAATTTCTAAAAATCATGTTTTACCATTGGGGAGGCTTTGACACGCTCAAAGTTCAACTAAAATGGGGGTTGGCCTTGTTTGGAGGTGCCAGGGCCAGAACGGGCCGAACCAGGCCGAGTTCCCTTCTTTCTCCAACATGGCCCTTGCCATAGCCTCACCAGGGGTAGAACCTGACCCTCCGAAGGTTCTCCAACTGACGGAACTCGAAAAGCTCGATTCGTTTGTGAGTTACGAATTTCCTCGGTTGAATACTATGGAAAATCGTAAATCACAAACGACACGAGATTTTAGAGTTCCGTCAGTTGGAGCACTTTCTAAAAATCATGTTTTACCATTGGGGAGGCTTTGACACGCTCAAAATTCAACCAAAATGGGGGTTGGCCTTGTTTGGAGGTGCCAGGCCCAGAACGGGCCGAACCTGGCCGAGTTTCCTTCTTTCTCCAACTTGGCCCGTGCCATAGCCTCACCAGGGGTAGAACATAACCTCAGAAGGTTCTCCAACTGACGGCACTCGAAAAGCTCGATTCGTTTGTGAGTTATGAATTTCCTCGGTTTAATACTATGGAAAATCGTAAATCACAAACGACACGAGATTTTCGAGTTCCGTCAGTTGGAGCACTTTCTGAAAATCATCTTTTACCATTGACGAGGCTTTGACACGCTCAAAGTTCAACCAAAATGGGGGTTGGCCTTGTTTGGAGGTGCCAGGGCCAGAACGGGCCGAACCTGGTCGAGTTCCCTTCTTTCTCCAACATGGCCCGTGCCATAGCCTCACCAGGGGTAGAACATGACCCTCAGAATGTTCTCCAACTGACGGCACTCGAAAAGCTCGATTCGTTTGTGAGTTATGAATTTCCTCGGTTTAATACTATGGAAAATCGTAAATCACAAACGACACGAGATTTTCGAGTTCCGTCAGTTGGAGCACTCTCTAAAAATCATGTTTTACCATTGGGGAGGCTTTGACACGCTCAAAGTTCAACCAAAATGGGGGTTGACCATGTTTGGAGGTGCCAGGGCCAGAACGGGCCGAACCTGGCCGTGGTCCCTTCTTTCTCCAACATGGCCCGTGCCATAGCCTCACCAGGGGTAGAACATGACCCTCAGAAGGTTCTCCAACTGACGGCACTCGAAAAGCTCGATTCGTTTGTGAGTTATGAATTTCCTCGGTTGAATACTATGGAAAATCGTAAATCACAAACGACACGAGATTTTCGAGTTCCGTCAGTTGGAGCACTTTCTAAAAATCATGTTTTACCATTGGGGAGGCTTTGACACGCTCAAAATTCAACCAAAATGGGGGTTGGCCTTGTTTGGAGGTGCCAGGCCCAGAACGGGCCGAACCTGGCCGAGTTTCCTTCTTTCTCCAACTTGGCCCGTGCCATAGCCTCACCAGGGGTAGAACATGACCTCAGAAGGTTCTCCAACTGACGGCACTCGAAAAGCTCGATTCGTTTGTGAGTTATGAATTTCCTCGGTTTAATACTATGGAAAATCGTAAATCACAAACGACACGAGATTTTCGAGTTCCGTCAGTTGGAGCACTTTCTGAAAATCATGTTTTACCATTGACGAGGCTTTGACACGCTCAAAGTTCAACCAAAATGGGGGTTGGCCTTGTTTGGAGGTGCCAGGGCCAGAACGGGCCGAACCTGGCCGAGTTCCCTTCTTTCTCCAACATGGCCCGCGCCATAGCCTCACCAGGGGTAGAACATGACCCTCAGAATGTTCTCCAACTGACGGCACTCGAAAAGCTCGATTCGTTTGTGAGTTATGAATTTCCTCGGTTTAATACTATGGAAAATCGTAAATCACAAACGACACGAGATTTTCGAGTTCCGTCAGTTGGAGCACTCTCTAAAAATCATGTTTTACCATTGGGGAGGCTTTGACACGCTCAAAGTTCAACCAAAATGGGGGTTGACCATGTTTGGAGGTGCCAGGGCCAGAACGGGCCGAACCTGGCCGTGGTCCCTTCTTTCTCCAACATGGCCCGTGCCATAGCCTCACCAGGGTTAGAACATGACCCTCAGAAGGTTCTCCAACTGACGGCACTCGAAAAGCTCGATTCGTTTGTGAGTTATGAATTTCCTCGGTTGAATACTATGGAAAATCGTAAATCACAAACGACACGAGCTTTTCGAGTTCCGTCAGTTGGAGCACTTTCTAAACATCAAGTTTTACCATTGGCGAGGCTTTGACACGCTCAAAGTTCAACCAAAATGGGGGTTGGCCTTGTTTGGAGGTGCCAGGGCCAGAACGGGCCGAACCTGGCCGAGTTCCCTTCTTTCTCCAACATGGCCCGTGCCATAGCCTCACCAGGGGTAGAACATGACCCTCAGAAGGTTCTCCAACTGACGGAACTCGAAAAGCTCGATTCGTTTGTGAGTTACGAATTTCCTCGGTTTAATACTATGGAAAATCGTAAATCACAAACGACACGAGATTTTCGAGTTCCGTCAGTTGGTGCAATTTCTAAAAATCATGTTTTACCATTGGGGAGGCTTTGACACGCTCAAAGTTCAACTAAAATGGGGGTTGGCCTTGTTTGGAGGTGCCAGGGCCAGAACGGGCCGAACCAGGCCGAGTTCCCTTCTTTCTCCAACATGGCCCTTGCCATAGCCTCACCAGGGGTAGAACATGACCCTCCGAAGGTTCTCCAACTGACGGAACTCGAAAAGCTCGATTCGTTTGTGAGTTACGAATTTCCTCGGTTGAATACTATGGAAAATCGTAAATCACAAACGACACGAGATTTTAGAGTTCCGTCAGTTGGAGCACTTTCTAAAAATCATGTTTTACCATTGGGGAGGCTTTGACACGCTCAAAATTCAACCAAAATGGGGGTTGGCCTTGTTTGGAGGTGCCAGGCCCAGAACGGGCCGAACCTGGCCGAGTTTCCTTCTTTCTCCAACTTGGCCCGTGCCATAGCCTCACCAGGGGTAGAACATAACCTCAGAAGGTTCTCCAACTGACGGCACTCGAAAAGCTCGATTCGTTTGTGAGTTATGAATTTCCTCGGTTTAATACTATGGAAAATCGTAAATCACAAACGACACGAGATTTTCGAGTTCCGTCAGTTGGAGCACTTTCTGAAAATCATCTTTTACCATTGACGAGGCTTTGACACGCTCAAAGTTCAACCAAAATGGGGGTTGGCCTTGTTTGGAGGTGCCAGGGCCAGAACGGGCCGAACCTGGTCGAGTTCCCTTCTTTCTCCAACATGGCCCGTGCCATAGCCTCACCAGGGGTAGAACATGACCCTCAGAATGTTCTCCAACTGACGGCACTCGAAAAGCTCGATTCGTTTGTGAGTTATGAATTTCCTCGGTTTAATACTATGGAAAATCGTAAATCACAAACGACACGAGATTTTCGAGTTCCGTCAGTTGGAGCACTCTCTAAAAATCATGTTTTACCATTGGGGAGGCTTTGACACGCTCAAAGTTCAACCAAAATGGGGGTTGACCATGTTTGGAGGTGCCAGGGCCAGAACGGGCCGAACCTGGCCGTGGTCCCTTCTTTCTCCAACATGGCCCGTGCCATAGCCTCACCAGGGTTAGAACATGACCCTCAGAAGGTTCTCCAACTGACGGCACTCGAAAAGCTCGATTCGTTTGTGAGTTATGAATTTCCTCGGTTGAATACTATGGAAAATCGTAAATCACAAACGACACGAGCTTTTCGAGTTCCGTCAGTTGGAGCACTTTCTAAACATCAAGTTTTACCATTGGCGAGGCTTTGACACGCTCAAAGTTCAACCAAAATGGGGGTTGGCCTTGTTTGGAGGTGCCAGGGCCAGAACGGGCCGAACCTGGCCGAGTTCCCTTCTTTCTCCAACATGGCCCGTGCCATAGCCTCACCAGGGGTAGAACATGACCCTCAGAAGGTTCTCCAACTGACGGAACTCGAAAAGCTCGATTCGTTTGTGAGTTACGAATTTCCTCGGTTTAATACTATGGAAAATCGTAAATCACAAACGACACGAGATTTTCGAGTTCCGTCAGTTGGTGCAATTTCTAAAAATCATGTTTTACCATTGGGGAGGCTTTGACACGCTCAAAGTTCAACTAAAATGGGGGTTGGCCTTGTTTGGAGGTGCCAGGGCCAGAACGGGCCGAACCAGGCCGAGTTCCCTTCTTTCTCCAACATGGCCCTTGCCATAGCCTCACCAGGGGTAGAACATGACCCTCCGAAGGTTCTCCAACTGACGGAACTCGAAAAGCTCGATTCGTTTGTGAGTTACGAATTTCCTCGGTTGAATACTATGGAAAATCGTAAATCACAAACGACACGAGATTTTAGAGTTCCGTCAGTTGGAGCACTTTCTAAAAATCATGTTTTACCATTGGGGAGGCTTTGACACGCTCAAAATTCAACCAAAATGGGGGTTGGCCTTGTTTGGAGGTGCCAGGCCCAGAACGGGCCGAACCTGGCCGAGTTTCCTTCTTTCTCCAACTTGGCCCGTGCCATAGCCTCACCAGGGGTAGAACATAACCTCAGAAGGTTCTCCAACTGACGGCACTCGAAAAGCTCGATTCGTTTGTGAGTTATGAATTTCCTCGGTTTAATACTATGGAAAATCGTAAATCACAAACGACACGAGATTTTCGAGTTCCGTCAGTTGGAGCACTTTCTGAAAATCATCTTTTACCATTGACGAGGCTTTGACACGCTCAAAGTTCAACCAAAATGGGGGTTGGCCTTGTTTGGAGGTGCCAGGGCCAGAACGGGCCGAACCTGGTCGAGTTCCCTTCTTTCTCCAACATGGCCCGTGCCATAGCCTCACCAGGGGTAGAACATGACCCTCAGAATGTTCTCCAACTGACGGCACTCGAAAAGCTCGATTCGTTTGTGAGTTATGAATTTCCTCGGTTTAATACTATGGAAAATCGTAAATCACAAACGACACGAGATTTTCGAGTTCCGTCAGTTGGAGCACTCTCTAAAAATCATGTTTTACCATTGGGGAGGCTTTGACACGCTCAAAGTTCAACCAAAATGGGGGTTGACCATGTTTGGAGGTGCCAGGGCCAGAACGGGCCGAACCTGGCCGTGGTCCCTTCTTTCTCCAACATGGCCCGTGCCATAGCCTCACCAGGGGTAGAACATGACCCTCAGAAGGTTCTCCAACTGACGGCACTCGAAAAGCTCGATTCGTTTGTGAGTTATGAATTTCCTCGGTTGAATACTATGGAAAATCGTAAATCACAAACTACACGAGATTTTCGAGTTCCGTCAGTTGGAGCACTTTCTAAAAATCAAGTTTTACCATTGCCGAGGCTTTGACACGCTCAAAGTTCAACCAAAATGGGGGTTGGCCTTGTTTGGAGGTGCCAGGGCCAGAACGGGCCGAACCTGGCCGAGTTCCCTTCTTTCTCCAACATGGCCCGTGCCATAGCCTCACCAGGGGTAGAACATGACCCTCAGAAGGTTCTCCAACTGACGGAACTCGAAAAGCTCGATTCGTTTGTGAGTTACGAATTTCCTCGGTTTAATACTATGGAAAATCGTAAATCACAAACGACACGAGATTTTCGAGTTCCGTCAGTTGGTGCAATTTCTAAAAATCATGTTTTACCATTGGGGAGGCTTTGACACGCTCAAAGTTCAACTAAAATGGGGGTTGGCCTTGTTTGGAGGTGCCAGGGCCAGAACGGGCCGAACCAGGCCGAGTTCCCTTCTTTCTCCAACATGGCCCTTGCCATAGCCTCACCAGGGGTAGAACATGACCCTCCGAAGGTTCTCCAACTGACGGAACTCGAAAAGCTCGATTCGTTTGTGAGTTACGAATTTCCTCGGTTTAATACTATGGAAAATCGTAAATCACAAACGACACGAGATTTTCGAGTTCCGTCAGTTGGAGCACTTTCTAAAAATCATGTTTTACCATTGGGGAGGCTTTGACACGCTCAAAGTTCAACCAAAATGGGGGTTGGCCTTGTTTGGAGGTGCCAGGGCCAGAACGGGCGGAACCTGGCCGAGTTCCCTTCTTTCTCCAACATGGCCCGTGCCATAGCCTCACCAGGGGTAGAACATGACCCTCAGAAGGTTCTCCAACTGACGGCACTCGAAAAGCTCGATTCGTTTGTGAGTTATGAATTTCCTCGGTTGAATACTATGGAAAATCGTAAATCACAAACGACACGAGATTTTCGAGTTCCGTCAGTTGGAGCACTTTCTAAAAATCATGTTTTACCATTGGGGAGGCTTTGACACGCTCAAAGTTCAACCAAAATGGGGGTTGGCCTTGTTTGGAGGTGCCAGGGCCAGAACGGGCCGAACCTGGCCGAGTTCCCTTCTTTCTCCAACATGGCCCGTGCCATAGCCTCACCAGGGGTAGAACATGACCCTCAGAAGGTTCTCCAACTGACGGCACTCGAAAAGCTCGATTCGTTTGTGAGTTATGAATTTCCTCGGTTGAATACTATGGAAAATCGTAAATCACAAACGACACGAGATTTTCGAGTTCCGTCAGTTGGAGCACTTTCTAAAAATCATGTTTTACCATTGGGGAGGCTTTGACACGCTCAAAATTCAACCAAAATGGGGGTTGGCCTTGTTTGGAGGTGCCAGGCCCAGAACGGGCCGAACCTGGCCGAGTTTCCTTCTTTCTCCAACTTGGCCCGTGCCATAGCCTCACCAGGGGTAGAACATAACCTCAGAAGGTTCTCCAACTGACGGCACTCGAAAAGCTCGATTCGTTTGTGAGTTATGAATTTCCTCGGTTTAATACTATGGAAAATCGTAAATCACAAACGACACGAGATTTTCGAGTTCCGTCAGTTGGAGCACTTTCTGAAAATCATGTTTTACCATTGACGAGGCTTTGACACGCTCAAAGTTCAACCAAAATGGGGGTTGGCCTTGTTTGGAGGTGCCAGGGCCAGAACGGGCCGAACCTGGCCGAGTTCCCTTCTTTCTCCAACATGGCCCGTGCCATAGCCTCACCAGGGGTAGAACATGACCCTCAGAAGGTTCTCCAACTGACGGAACTCGAAAAGCTCGATTCGTTTGTGAGTTACGAATTTCCTCGGTTTAATACTATGGAAAATCGTAAATCACAAACGACACGAGATTTTCGAGTTCCGTCATTTGGTGGAATTTCTAAAAATCATGTTTTACCATTGGGGAGGCTTTGACAGCTCAAAGTTCAACTAAAATGGGGGTTGGCCTTGTTTGGAGGTGCCAGGGCCAGAACGGGCCGAACCAGGCCGAGTTCCCTTCTTTCTCCAACATGGCCCTTGCCATAGCCTCACCAGGGGTAGAACATGACCCTCCGAAGGTTCTCCAACTGACGGAACTCGAAAAGCTCGATTCGTTTGTGAGTTACGAATTTCCTCGGTTTAATACTATGGAAAATCGAAAATCACAAACGACACGAGATTTTCGAGTTCCGTCAGTTGGAGCACTTTCTAAAAATCATGTTTTACCATTGGGGAGGCTTTGACACGCTCAAAGTTCAACCAAAATGGGGGTTGGCCTTGTTTGGAGGTGCCAGGGCCAGAACGGGCGGAACCTGGCCGAGTTCCCTTCTTTCTCCAACATGGCCCGTGCCATAGCCTCACCAGGGGTAGAACATGACCCTCAGAAGGTTCTCCAACTGACGGCACTCGAAAAGCTCGATTCGTTTGTGAGTTATGAATTTCCTCGGTTGAATACTATGGAAAATCGTAAATCACAAACGACACGAGATTTTCGAGTTCCGTCAGTTGGAGCACTTTCTAAAAATCATGTTTTACCATTGGGGAGGCTTTGACACGCTCAAAGTTCAACCAAAATGGGGGTTGGCCTTGTTTGGAGGTGCCAGGGCCAGAACGGGCCGAACCTGGCCGAGTTCCCTTCTTTCTCCAACATGGCCCGTACCATAGCCTCACCAGGGGTAGAACATGACCCTCAGATGGTTCTCCAACTGACGGAACTCGAAAAGCTCGATTCGTTTGTGAGTTACGAATTTCCTCGGTTTAATACTATGGAAAATCGTAAATCACAAACGACACGAGATTTTCGAGTTCCGTCAGTTGGAGCACTTTCTAAAAATCATGTTTTACCATTGGGGAGGCTTTGACACGCTCAAAATTCAACCAAAATGGGGGTTGGCCTTGTTTGGAGGTGCCAGGCCCAGAACGGGCCGAACCTGGCCGAGTTTCCTTCTTTCTCCAACTTGGCCCGTGCCATAGCCTCACCAGGGGTAGAACATGACCCTCAGAAGGTTCTCCAACTGACGGCACTCGAAAAGCTCGATTCGTTTGTAGGTTATGAATTTCCTCGGTTGAATACTATGGAAAATCGTAAATCACAAACGACACGAGATTTTCGAGTTCCGTCAGTTGGAGCACTTTCTAAAAATCATGTTTTACCATTGGGGAGGCTTTGACACGCTCAAAGTTCAACCAAAATGGGGGTTGGCCTTGTTTGGAGGTGCCAGGGCCAGAACGGGCCGAACCTGGCCGAGTTCCCTTCTTTCTCCAACATGGCCCGTGCCATAGCCTCACCAGGGGTAGAACATGACCCTCAGAAGGTTCTCCAACTGACGGAACTCGAAAAGCTCGATTCGTTTGTGAGTTACGAATTTCCTCGGTTTAATACTATGGAAAATCGTAAATCACAAACGACATGAGATTTTCGAGTTCCGTCAGTTGGAGCACTCTCTAAAAATCATGTTTTACCATTGGGGAGGCTTTGACACGCTCAAAGTTCAACCAAAATGGGGGTTGACCATTTTTGGAGGTGCCAGGGCCAGAACGGGCCGAACCTGGCCGTGGTCCCTTCTTTCTCCAACATGGCCCGTGCCATAGCCTCACCAGGGGTAGAACATGACCCTCAGAAGGTTCTCCAACTGACGGCACTCGAAAAGCTCGATTCGTTTGTGAGTTATGAATTTTCTCGGTTGAATACTATGGAAAATCGTAAATCACAAACGACACGAGATTTTCGAGTTCCGTCAGTTGGAGCACTTTCTAAAAATCAAGTTTTACCATTGGCGAGGCTTTGACACGCTCAAAGTTCAACCAAAATTGGGGTTGGCCTTGTTTGGAGGTGCCAGGGCCAGAACGGGCCGAACCTGGCCGAGTTCCCTTCTTTCTCCAACATGGCCCGTGCCATAGCCTCACCAGGGGTAGAACATGACCCTCAGAAGGTTCTCCAACTGACGGAACTCGAAAAGCTCGATTCGTTTGTGAGTTACGAATTTCCTCGGTTTAATACTATGGAAAATCGTAAATCACAAACGACACGAGATTTTCGAGTTCCGTCAGTTGGTGCAATTTCTAAAAATCATGTTTTACCATTGGGGAGGCTTTGACACGCTCAAAGTTCAACTAAAATGGGGGTTGGCCTTGTTTGGAGGTGCCAGGGCCAGAACGGGCCGAACCAGGCCGAGTTCCCTTCTTTCTCCAACATGGCCCTTGCCATAGCCTCACCAGGGGTAGAACATGACCCTCCGAAGGTTCTCCAACTGACGGAACTCGAAAAGCTCGATTCGTTTGTGAGTTACGAATTTCCTCGGTTTAATACTATGGAAAATCGTAAATCACAAACGACACGAGATTTTCGAGTTCCGTCAGTTGGAACACTTTCTAAAAATCATGTTTTACCATTGGGGAGGCTTTGACACGCTCAAAGTTCAACCAAAATGGGGGTTGGCCTTGTTTGGAGGTGCCAGGGCCAGAACGGGCCGAACCTGGCCGTGGTCCCTTCTTTCTCCAACATGGCCCGTGCCATAGCCTCACCAGGGGTAGAACATGACCCTCAGAAGGTTCTCCAACTGACGGCACTCGAAAAGCTCGATTCGTTTGTGAGTTATGAATTTTCTCGGTTGAATACTATGGAAAATCGTAAATCACAAACGACACGAGATTTTCGAGTTCCGTCAGTTGGAGCACTTTCTAAAAATCAAGTTTTACCATTGGCGAGGCTTTGACACGCTCAAAGTTCAACCAAAATGGGGGTTGGCCTTGTTTGGAGGTGCCAGGGCCAGAACGGGCCGAACCTGGCCGAGTTCCCTTCTTTCTCCAACATGGCCCGTGCCATAGCCTCACCAGGGGTAGAACATGACCCTCAGAAGGTTCTCCAACTGACGGAACTCGAAAAGCTCGATTCGTTTGTGAGTTACGAATTTCCTCGGTTTAATACTATGGAAAATCGTAAATCACAAACGACACGAGATTTTCGAGTTCCGTCAGTTGGTGCAATTTCTAAAAATCATGTTTTACCATTGGGGAGGCTTTGACACGCTCAAAGTTCAACTAAAATGGGGGTTGGCCTTGTTTGGAGGTGCCAGGGCCAGAACGGGCCGAACCAGGCCGAGTTCCCTTCTTTCTCCAACATGGCCCTTGCCATAGCCTCACCAGGGGTAGAACATGACCCTCCGAAGGTTCTCCAACTGACGGAACTCGAAAAGCTCGATTCGTTTGTGAGTTACGAATTTCCTCGGTTCAATACTATGGAAAATCGTAAATCACAAACGACACGAGATTTTCGAGTTCCGTCAGTTGGAACACTTTCTAAAAATCATGTTTTACCATTGGGGAGGCTTTGACACGCTCAAAGTTCAACCAAAATGGGGGTTGGCCTTGTTTGGAGGTGCCAGGGCCAGAACGGGCCGAACCAGGCCGAGTTCCCTTCTTTCTCCAACATGGCCCTTGCCATAGCCTCACCAGGGGTAGAACATGACCCTCCGAAGGTTCTCCAACTGACGGAACTCGAAAAGCTCGATTCGTTTGTGAGTTACGAATTTCCTCGGTTTAATACTATGGAAAATCGTAAATCACAAACGACACGAGATTTTCGAGTTCCGTCAGTTGGAGGACTTTCTAAAAATCATGTTTTACCATTGGGGAGGCTTTGACACGCTCAAAGTTCAACCAAAATGGGGGTTGGCCTTGTTTGGAGGTGCCAGGGCCAGAACGGGCGGAACCTGGCCGAGTTCCCTTCTTTCTCCAACATGGCCCGTGCCATAGCCTCACCAGGGGTAGAACATGACCCTCAGAAGGTTCTCCAACTGACGGCACTCGAAAAACTCGATTCGTTTGTGAGTTATGAATTTCCTCGGTTGAATACTATGGAAAATCGTAAATCACAAACGACACGAGATTTTCGAGTTCCGTCAGTTGGAACACTTTCTAAAAATCATGTTTTACCATTGGGGAGGCTTTGACACGCTCAAAGTTCAACCAAAATGGGGGTTGGCCTTGTTTGGAGGTGCCAGGGCCAGAACGGGCCGAACCTGGCCGAGTTCCCTTCTTTCTCCAACATGGCCCGTGCCATAGCCTCACCAGGGGTAGAACATGACCCTCAGAAGGTTCTCCAACTGACGGCACTCGAAAAGCTCGATTCGTTTGTAGGTTATGAATTTCCTCGGTTGAATACTATGGAAAATCGTAAATCACAAACGACACGAGATTTTCGAGTTCCGTCAGTTGGAGCACTTTCTAAAAATCATGTTTTACCATTGGGGAGGCTTTGACACGCTCAAAGTTCAACCAAAATGGGGGTTGGCCTTGTTTGGAGGTGCCAGGGCCAGAACGGGCCGAACCTGGCCGAGTTCCCTTCTTTCTCCAACATGGCCCGTGCCATAGCCTCACCAGGGGTAGAACATGACCCTCAGAAGGTTCTCCAACTGACGGAACTCGAAAAGCTCGATTCGTTTGTGAGTTACGAATTTCCTCGGTTTAATACTATGGAAAATCGTAAATCACAAACGACATGAGATTTTCGAGTTCCGTCAGTTGGAGCACTCTCTAAAAATCATGTTTTACCATTGGGGAGGCTTTGACACGCTCAAAGTTCAACCAAAATGGGGGTTGACCATTTTTGGAGGTGCCAGGGCCAGAACGGGCCGAACCTGGCCGTGGTCCCTTCTTTCTCCAACATGGCCCGTGCCATAGCCTCACCAGGGGTAGAACATGACCCTCAGAAGGTTCTCCAACTGACGGCACTCGAAAAGCTCGATTCGTTTGTGAGTTATGAATTTTCTCGGTTGAATACTATGGAAAATCGTAAATCACAAACGACACGAGATTTTCGAGTTCCGTCAGTTGGAGCACTTTCTAAAAATCAAGTTTTACCATTGGCGAGGCTTTGACACGCTCAAAGTTCAACCAAAATGGGGGTTGGCCTTGTTTGGAGGTGCCAGGGCCAGAACGGGCCGAACCTGGCCGAGTTCCCTTCTTTCTCCAACATGGCCCGTGCCATAGCCTCACCAGGGGTAGAACATGACCCTCAGAAGGTTCTCCAACTGACGGAACTCGAAAAGCTCGATTCGTTTGTGAGTTACGAATTTCCTCGGTTTAATACTATGGAAAATCGTAAATCACAAACGACACGAGATTTTCGAGTTCCGTCAGTTGGTGCAATTTCTAAAAATCATGTTTTACCATTGGGGAGGCTTTGACACGCTCAAAGTTCAACTAAAATGGGGGTTGGCCTTGTTTGGAGGTGCCAGGGCCAGAACGGGCCGAACCAGGCCGAGTTCCCTTCTTTCTCCAACATGGCCCTTGCCATAGCCTCACCAGGGGTAGAACATGACCCTCCGAAGGTTCTCCAACTGACGGAACTCGAAAAGCTCGATTCGTTTGTGAGTTACGAATTTCCTCGGTTTAATACTATGGAAAATCGTAAATCACAAACGACACGAGATTTTCGAGTTCCGTCAGTTGGAACACTTTCTAAAAATCATGTTTTACCATTGGGGAGGCTTTGACACGCTCAAAGTTCAACCAAAATGGGGGTTGGCCTTGTTTGGAGGTGCCAGGGCCAGAACGGGCCGAACCTGGCCGTGGTCCCTTCTTTCTCCAACATGGCCCGTGCCATAGCCTCACCAGGGGTAGAACATGACCCTCAGAAGGTTCTCCAACTGACGGCACTCGAAAAGCTCGATTCGTTTGTGAGTTATGAATTTTCTCGGTTGAATACTATGGAAAATCGTAAATCACAAACGACACGAGATTTTCGAGTTCCGTCAGTTGGAGCACTTTCTAAAAATCAAGTTTTACCATTGGCGAGGCTTTGACACGCTCAAAGTTCAACCAAAATGGGGGTTGGCCTTGTTTGGAGGTGCCAGGGCCAGAACGGGCCGAACCTGGCCGAGTTCCCTTCTTTCTCCAACATGGCCCGTGCCATAGCCTCACCAGGGGTAGAACATGACCCTCAGAAGGTTCTCCAACTGACGGAACTCGAAAAGCTCGATTCGTTTGTGAGTTACGAATTTCCTCGGTTTAATACTATGGAAAATCGTAAATCACAAACGACACGAGATTTTCGAGTTCCGTCAGTTGGTGCAATTTCTAAAAATCATGTTTTACCATTGGGGAGGCTTTGACACGCTCAAAGTTCAACTAAAATGGGGGTTGGCCTTGTTTGGAGGTGCCAGGGCCAGAACGGGCCGAACCAGGCCGAGTTCCCTTCTTTCTCCAACATGGCCCTTGCCATAGCCTCACCAGGGGTAGAACATGACCCTCCGAAGGTTCTCCAACTGACGGAACTCGAAAAGCTCGATTCGTTTGTGAGTTACGAATTTCCTCGGTTTAATACTATGGAAAATCGTAAATCACAAACGACACGAGATTTTCGAGTTCCGTCAGTTGGAACACTTTCTAAAAATCATGTTTTACCATTGGGGAGGCTTTGACACGCTCAAAGTTCAACCAAAATGGGGGTTGGCCTTGTTTGGAGGTGCCAGGGCCAGAACGGGCCGAACCAGGCCGAGTTCCCTTCTTTCTCCAACATGGCCCTTGCCATAGCCTCACCAGGGGTAGAACATGACCCTCCGAAGGTTCTCCAACTGACGGAACTCGAAAAGCTCGATTCGTTTGTGAGTTACGAATTTCCTCGGTTTAATACTATGGAAAATCGTAAATCACAAACGACACGAGATTTTCGAGTTCCGTCAGTTGGAGCACTTTCTAAAAATCAAGTTTTACCATTGACGAGGCTTTGACACGCTCAAAGTTCAACCAAAATGGGGGTTGGCCTTGTTTGGAGGTGCCAGGGCCAGAACGGGCCGAACCTGGCCGAGTTCCCTTCTTTCTCCAACATGGCCCGTGCCATAGCCTCACCAGGGGTAGAACATGACCCTCAGAAGGTTCTCCAACTGACGGAACTCGAAAAGCTCGATTCGTTTGTGAGTTACGAATTTCCTCGGTTTAATACTATGGAAAATCGTAAATCACAAACGACACGAGATTTTCGAGTTCCGTCAGTTGGTGCAATTTCTAAAAATCATGTTTTACCATTGGGGAGGCTTTGACACGCTCAAAGTTCAACTAAAATGGGGGTTGGCCTTGTTTGGAGGTGCCAGGGCCAGAACGGGCCGAACCAGGCCGAGTTCCCTTCTTTCTCCAACATGGCCCTTGCCATAGCCTCACCAGGGGTAGAGCATGACCCTCCGAAGGTTCTCCAACTGACGGAACTCGAAAAGCTCGATTCGTTTGTGAGTTACGAATTTCCTCGGTTTAATACTATGGAAAATCGTAAATCACAAACGACACGAGATTTTCGAGTTCCGTCAGTTGGAACACTTTCTAAAAATCATGTTTTACCATTGGGGAGGCTTTGACAAGCTCAAAGTTCAACCAAAATGGGGGTTGGCCTTGTTTGGAGGTGCCAGGGCCAGAACGGGCCGAACCTGGCCGAGTTCCCTTCTTTCTCCAACATGGCCCGTGCCATAGCCTCACCAGGGGTAGAACATGACCCTCAGAAGGTTCTCCAACTGACGGCACTCGAAAAACTCGATTCGTTTGTGAGTTATGAATTTCCTCGGTTGAATACTATGGAAAATCGTAAATCACAAACGACACGAGATTTTCGAGTTCCGTCAGTTGGAACACTTTCTAAAAATCATGTTTTACCATTGGGGAGGCTTTGACACGCTCAAAGTTCAACCAAAATGGGGGTTGGCCTTGTTTGGAGGTGCTAGGGCCAGAACGGGCCGAACCTGGCCGAGTTCCCTTCTTTCTCCAACATGGCCCGTGCCATAGCCTCACCAGGGGTAGAACATGACCCTCAGAAGGTTCTCCAACTGACGGCACTCGAAAAGCTCGATTCGTTTGTAGGTTATGAATTTCCTCGGTTGAATACTATGGAAAATCGTAAATCACAAACGACACGAGATTTTCGAGTTCCGTCAGTTGGAGCACTTTCTAAAAATCATGTTTTACCATTGGGGAGGCTTTGACACGCTCAAAGTTCAACCAAAATGGGGGTTGGCCTTGTTTGGAGGTGCCAGGGCCAGAACGGGCCGAACCTGGCCGAGTTCCCTTCTTTCTCCAACATGGCCCGTGCCATAGCCTCACCAGGGGTAGAACATGACCCTCAGAAGGTTCTCCAACTGACGGAACTCGAAAAGCTCGATTCGTTTGTGAGTTACGAATTTCCTCGGTTTAATACTATGGAAAATCGTAAATCACAAACGACATGAGATTTTCGAGTTCCGTCAGTTGGAGCACTCTCTAAAAATCATGTTTTACCATTGGGGAGGCTTTGACACGCTCAAAGTTCAACCAAAATGGGGGTTGGCCTTGTTTGGAGGTGCCAGGGCCAGAACGGGCCGAACCTGGTCGAGTTCCCTTCTTTCTCCAACATGGCCCGTGCCATAGCCTCACCAGGGGTAGAACATGACCCTCAGAAGGTTCTCCAACTGACGGCACTCGAAAAGCTCGATTCGTTTGTAGGTTATGAATTTCCTCGGTTGAATACTATGGAAAATCGTAAATCACAAACGACACGAGATTTTCGAGTTCCGTCAGTTGGAGCACTTTCTAAAAATCATGTTTTACCATTGGGGAGGCTTTGACACGCTCAAAGTTCAACCAAAATGGGGGTTGGCCTTGTTTGGAGGTGCCAGGGCCAGAACGGGCCGAACCTGGCCGAGTTCCCTTCTTTCTCCAACATGGCCCGTGCCATAGCCTCACCAGGGGTAGAACATGACCCTCAGAAGGTTCTCCAACTGACGGCACTCGAAAAGCTCGATTCGTTTGTGAGTTATGAATTTTCTCGGTTCAATACTATGGAAAATCGTAAATCACAAACGACACGAGATTTTCGAGTTCCGTCAGTTGGAACACTTTCTAAAAATCATGTTTTACCATTGGGGAGGCTTTGACACGCTCAAAGTTCAACCAAAATGGGGGTTGGCCTTGTTTGGAGGTGCCAGGGCCAGAACGGGCCGAACCAGGCCGAGTTCCCTTCTTTCTCCAACATGGCCCTTGCCATAGCCTCACCAGGGGTAGAACATGACCCTCCGAAGGTTCTCCAACTGACGGAACTCGAAAAGCTCGATTCGTTTGTGAGTTACGAATTTCCTCGGTTTAATACTATGGAAAATCGTAAATCACAAACGACACGAGATTTTCGAGTTCCGTCAGTTGGAGCACTTTCTAAAAATCAAGTTTTACCATTGGCGAGGCTTTGACACGCTCAAAGTTCAACCAAAATGGGGGTTGGCCTTGTTTGGAGGTGCCAGGGCCAGAACGGGCCGAACCTGGCCGAGTTCCCTTCTTTCTCCAACATGGCCCGTGCCATAGCCTCACCAGGGGTAGAACATGACCCTTAGAAGGTTCTCCAACTGACGGAACTCGAAAAGCTCGATTCGTTTGTGAGTTACGAATTTCCTCGGTTTAATACTATGGAAAATCGTAAATCACAAACGACACGAGATTTTCGAGTTCCGTCAGTTTGTGCAATTTCTAAAAATCATGTTTTACCATTGGGGAGGCTTTGACACGCTCAAAGTTCAACTAAAATGGGGGTTGGCCTTGTTTGGAGGTGCCAGGGCCAGAACGGGCCGAACCAGGCCGAGTTCCCTTCTTTCTCCAACATGGCCCTTGCCATAGCCTCACCAGGGGTAGAGCATGACCCTCCGAAGGTTCTCCAACTGACGGAACTCGAAAAGCTCGATTCGTTTGTGAGTTACGAATTTCCTCGGTTTAATACTATGGAAAATCGTAAATCACAAACGACACGAGATTTTCGAGTTCCGTCAGTTGGAACACTTTCTAAAAATCATGTTTTACCATTGGGGAGGCTTTGACACGCTCAAAGTTCAACCAAAATGGGGGTTGGCCTTGTTTGGAGGTGCCAGGGCCAGAACGGGCCGAACCAGGCCGAGTTCCCTTCTTTCTCCAACATGGCCCTTGCCATAGCCTCACCAGGGGTAGAACATGACCCTCCGAAGGTTCTCCAACTGACGGAACTCGAAAAGCTCGATTCGTTTGTGAGTTACGAATTTCCTCGGTTTAATACTATGGAAAATCGTAAATCACAAACGACACGAGATTTTCGAGTTCCGTCAGTTGGAGGACTTTCTAAAAATCATGTTTTACCATTGGGGAGGCTTTGACACGCTCAAAGTTCAACCAAAATGGGGGTTGGCCTTGTTTGGAGGTGCCAGGGCCAGAACGGGCGGAACCTGGCCGAGTTCCCTTCTTTCTCCAACATGGCCCGTGCCATAGCCTCACCAGGGGTAGAACATGACCCTCAGAAGGTTCTCCAACTGACGGCACTCGAAAAACTCGATTCGTTTGTGAGTTATGAATTTCCTCGGTTGAATACTATGGAAAATCGTAAATCACAAACGACACGAGATTTTCGAGTTCCGTCAGTTGGAACACTTTCTAAAAATCATGTTTTACCATTGGGGAGGCTTTGACACGCTCAAAGTTCAACCAAAATGGGGGTTGGCCTTGTTTGGAGGTGCCAGGGCCAGAACGGGCCGAACCTGGTCGAGTTCCCTTCTTTCTCCAACATGGCCCGTGCCATAGCCTCACCAGGGGTAGAACATGACCCTCAGAAGGTTCTCCAACTGACGGCACTCGAAAAGCTCGATTCGTTTGTAGGTTATGAATTTCCTCGGTTGAATACTATGGAAAATCGTAAATCACAAACGACACGAGATTTTCGAGTTCCGTCAGTTGGAGCACTTTCTAAAAATCATGTTTTACCATTGGGGAGGCTTTGACACGCTCAAAGTTCAACCAAAATGGGGGTTGGCCTTGTTTGGAGGTGCCAGGGCCAGAACGGGCCGAACCTGGCCGAGTTCCCTTCTTTCTCCAACATGGCCCGTGCCATAGCCTCACCAGGGGTAGAACATGACCCTCAGAAGGTTCTCCAACTGACGGAACTCGAAAAGCTCGATTCGTTTGTGAGTTACGAATTTCCTCGGTTTAATACTATGGAAAATCGTAAATCACAAACGACATGAGATTTTCGAGTTCCGTCAGTTGGAGCACTCTCTAAAAATCATGTTTTACCATTGGGGAGGCTTTGACACGCTCAAAGTTCAACCAAAATGGGGGTTGACCATTTTTGGAGGTGCCAGGGCCAGAACGGGCCGAACCTGGCCGTGGTCCCTTCTTTCTCCAACATGGCCCGTGCCATAGCCTCACCAGGGGTAGAACATGACCCTCAGAAGGTTCTCCAACTGACGGCACTCGAAAAGCTCGATTCGTTTGTGAGTTATGAATTTTCTCGGTTGAATACTATGGAAAATCGTAAATCACAAACGACACGAGATTTTCGAGTTCCGTCAGTTGGAGCACTTTCTAAAAATCAAGTTTTACCATTGGCGAGGCTTTGACACGCTCAAAGTTCAACCAAAATGGGGGTTGGCCTTGTTTGGAGGTGCCAGGGCCAGAACGGGCCGAACCTGGCCGAGTTCCCTTCTTTCTCCAACATGGCCCGTGCCATAGCCTCACCAGGGGTAGAACATGACCCTCAGAAGGTTCTCCAACTGACGGAACTCGAAAAGCTCGATTCGTTTGTGAGTTACGAATTTCCTCGGTTTAATACTATGGAAAATCGTAAATCACAAACGACACGAGATTTTCGAGTTCCGTCAGTTGGTGCAATTTCTAAAAATCATGTTTTACCATTGGGGAGGCTTTGACACGCTTAAAGTTCAACTAAAATGGGGGTTGGCCTTGTTTGGAGGTGCCAGGGCCAGAACGGGCCGAACCAGGCCGAGTTCCCTTCTTTCTCCAACATGGCCCTTGCCATAGCCTCACCAGGGGTAGAACATGACCCTCCGAAGGTTCTCCAACTGACGGAACTCGAAAAGCTCGATTCGTTTGTGAGTTACGAATTTCCTCGGTTTAATACTATGGAAAATCGTAAATCACAAACGACACGAGATTTTCGAGTTCCGTCAGTTGGAACACTTTCTAAAAATCATGTTTTACCATTGGGGAGGCTTTGACACGCTCAAAGTTCAACCAAAATGGGGGTTGGCCTTGTTTGGAGGTGCCAGGGCCAGAACGGGCCGAACCAGGCCGAGTTCCCTTCTTTCTCCAACATGGCCCTTGCCATAGCCTCACCAGGGG
Organism: Rubus parviflorus; assembly: GCA_029955375.1. Lineage (NCBI taxonomy): Eukaryota > Viridiplantae > Streptophyta > Magnoliopsida > Rosales > Rosaceae > Rubus > Rubus parviflorus. Next base: position 19,771,832 of record JARGGL010000006.1, on the reverse strand, counting down.
TAGAACATGACCCTCCGAAGGTTCTCCAACTGACGGAACTCGAAAAGCTCGATTCGTTTGTGAGTTACGAATTTCCTCGGTTTAATACTATGGAAAATCGTAAATCACAAACGACACGAGATTTTCGAGTTCCGTCAGTTGGAGCACTTTCTAAAAATCAAGTTTTACCATTGGCGAGGCTTTGACACGCTCAAAGTTCAACCAAAATGGGGGTTGGCCTTGTTTGGAGGTGCCAGGGCCAGAACGGGCCGAACCTGGCCGAGTTCCCTTCTTTCTCCAACATGGCCCTTGCCATAGCCTCACCAGGGGTAGAACATGACCCTCCGAAGGTTCTCCAACTGACGGAACTCGAAAAGCTCGATTCGTTTGTGAGTTACGAATTTCCTCGGTTTAATACTATGGAAAATCGTAAATCACAAACGACACGAGATTTTCGAGTTCCGTCAGTTGGAGCACTTTCTAAAAATCAAGTTTTACCATTGGCGAGGCTTTGACACGCTCAAAGTTCAACCAAAATGGGGGTTGGCCTTGTTTGGAGGTGCCAGGGCCAGAACGGGCCGAACCTGGCCGAGTTCCCTTCTTTCTCCAACATGGCCCGTGCCATAGCCTCACCAGGGGTAGAACATGACCCTCAGAAGGTTCTCCAACTGACGGAACTCGAAAAGCTCGATTCGTTTGTGAGTTACGAATTTCCTCGGTTTAATACTATGGAAAATCGTAAATCACAAACGACACGAGATTTTCGAGTTCCGTCAGTTGGTGCAATTTCTAAAAATCATGTTTTACCATTGGGGAGGCTTTGACACGCTCAAAGTTCAACTAAAATGGGGGTTGGCCTTGTTTGGAGGTGCCAGGGCCAGAACGGGCCGAACCAGGCCGAGTTCCCTTCTTTCTCCAACATGGCCCTTGCCATAGCCTCACCAGGGGTAGAACATGACCCTCCGAAGGTTCTCCAACTGACGGAACTCGAAAAGCTCGATTCGTTTGTGAGTTACGAATTTCCTCGGTTTAATACTATGGAAAATCGTAAATCACAAACGACACGAGATTTTCGAGTTCCGTCAGTTGGAACACTTTCTAAAAATCATGTTTTACCATTGGGGAGGCTTTGACACGCTCAAAGTTCAACCAAAATGGGGGTTGGCCTTGTTTGGAGGTGCCAGGGCCAGAACGGGCCGAACCAGGCCGAGTTCCCTTCTTTCTCCAACATGGCCCTTGCCATAGCCTCACCAGGGGTAGAACATGACCCTCCGAAGGTTCTCCAACTGACGGAACTCGAAAAGCTCGATTCGTTTGTGAGTTACGAATTTCCTCGGTTTAATACTATGGAAAATCGTAAATCACAAACGACACGAGATTTTCGAGTTCCGTCAGTTGGAGGACTTTCTAAAAATCATGTTTTACCATTGGGGAGGCTTTGACACGCTCAAAGTTCAACCAAAATGGGGGTTGGCCTTGTTTGGAGGTGCCAGGGCCAGAACGGGCGGAACCTGGCCGAGTTCCCTTCTTTCTCCAACATGGCCCGTGCCATAGCCTCACCAGGGGTAGAACATGACCCTCAGAAGGTTCTCCAACTGACGGCACTCGAAAAACTCGATTCGTTTGTGAGTTATGAATTTCCTCGGTTGAATACTATGGAAAATCGTAAATCACAAACGACACGAGATTTTCGAGTTCCGTCAGTTGGACCACTTTCTAAAAATCATGTTTTACCATTGGGGAGGCTTTGACACGCTCAAAGTTCAACCAAAATGGGGGTTGGCCTTGTTTGGAGGTGCCAGGGCCAGAACGGGCCGAACCTGGCCGAGTTCCCTTCTTTCTCCAACATGGCCCGTGCCATAGCCTCACCAGGGGTAGAACATGACCCTCAGAAGGTTCTCCAACTGACGGCACTCGAAAAGCTCGATTCGTTTGTAGGTTATGAATTTCCTCGGTTGAATACTATGGAAAATCGTAAATCACAAACGACACGAGATTTTCGAGTTCCGTCAGTTGGAGCACTTTCTAAAAATCATGTTTTACCATTGGGGAGGCTTTGACACGCTCAAAGTTCAACCAAAATGGGGGTTGGCCTTGTTTGGAGGTGCCAGGGCCAGAACGGGCCGAACCTGGCCGAGTTCCCTTCTTTCTCCAACATGGCCCGTGCCATAGCCTCACCAGGGGTAGAACATGACCCTCAGAAGGTTCTCCAACTGACGGAACTCGAAAAGCTCGATTCGTTTGTGAGTTACGAATTTCCTCGGTTTAATACTATGGAAAATCGTAAATCACAAACGACATGAGATTTTCGAGTTCCGTCAGTTGGAGCACTCTCTAAAAATCATGTTTTACCATTGGGGAGGCTTTGACACGCTCAAAGTTCAACCAAAATGGGGGTTGACCATTTTTGGAGGTGCCAGGGCCAGAACGGGCCGAACCTGGCCGTGGTCCCTTCTTTCTCCAACATGGCCCGTGCCATAGCCTCACCAGGGGTAGAACATGACCCTCAGAAGGTTCTCCAACTGACGGCACTCGAAAAGCTCGATTCGTTTGTGAGTTATGAATTTTCTCGGTTGAATACTATGGAAAATCGTAAATCACAAACGACACGAGATTTTCGAGTTCCGTCAGTTGGAGCACTTTCTAAAAATCAAGTTTTACCATTGGCGAGGCTTTGACACGCTCAAAGTTCAACCAAAATGGGGGTTGGCCTTGTTTGGAGGTGCCAGGGCCAGAACGGGCCGAACCTGGCCGAGTTCCCTTCTTTCTCCAACATGGCCCGTGCCATAGCCTCACCAGGGGTAGAACATGACCCTCAGAAGGTTCTCCAACTGACGGAACTCGAAAAGCTCGATTCGTTTGTGAGTTACGAATTTCCTCGGTTTAATACTATGGAAAATCGTAAATCACAAACGACACGAGATTTTCGAGTTCCGTCAGTTGGTGCAATTTCTAAAAATCATGTTTTACCATTGGGGAGGCTTTGACACGCTCAAAGTTCAACTAAAATGGGGGTTGGCCTTGTTTGGAGGTGCCAGGGCCAGAACGGGCCGAACCAGGCCGAGTTCCCTTCTTTCTCCAACATGGCCCTTGCCATAGCCTCACCAGGGGTAGAACATGACCCTCCGAAGGTTCTCCAACTGACGGAACTCGAAAAGCTCGATTCGTTTGTGAGTTACGAATTTCCTCGGTTTAATACTATGGAAAATCGTAAATCACAAACGACACGAGATTTTCGAGTTCCGTCAGTTGGAACACTTTCTAAAAATCATGTTTTACCATTGGGGAGGCTTTGACACGCTCAAAGTTCAACCAAAATGGGGGTTGGCCTTGTTTGGAGGTGCCAGGGCCAGAACGGGCCGAACCAGGCCGAGTTCCCTTCTTTCTCCAACATGGCCCTTGCCATAGCCTCACCAGGGGTAGAACATGACCCTCCGAAGGTTCTCCAACTGACGGAACTCGAAAAGCTCGATTCGTTTGTGAGTTACGAATTTCCTCGGTTTAATACTATGGAAAATCGTAAATCACAAACGACACGAGATTTTCGAGTTCCGTCAGTTGGAGCACTTTCTAAAAATCAAGTTTTACCATTGGCGAGGCTTTGACACGCTCAAAGTTCAACCAAAATGGGGGTTGGCCTTGTTTGGAGGTGCCAGGGCCAGAACGGGCCGAACCTGGCCGAGTTCCCTTCTTTCTCCAACATGGCCCGTGCCATAGCCTCACCAGGGGTAGAACATGACCCTCAGAAGGTTCTCCAACTGACGGAACTCGAAAAGCTCGATTCGTTTGTGAGTTACGAATTTCCTCGGTTTAATACTATGGAAAATCGTAAATCACAAACGACACGAGATTTTCGAGTTCCGTCAGTTGGTGCAATTTCTAAAAATCATGTTTTACCATTGGGGAGGCTTTGACACGCTCAAAGTTCAACTAAAATGGGGGTTGGCCTTGTTTGGAGGTGCCAGGGCCAGAACGGGCCGAACCAGGCCGAGTTCCCTTCTTTCTCCAACATGGCCCTTGCCATAGCCTCACCAGGGGTAGAGCATGACCCTCCGAAGGTTCTCCAACTGACGGAACTCGAAAAGCTCGATTCGTTTGTGAGTTACGAATTTCCTCGGTTTAATACTATGGAAAATCGTAAATCACAAACGACACGAGATTTTCGAGTTCCGTCAGTTGGAACACTTTCTAAAAATCATGTTTTACCATTGGGGAGGCTTTGACACGCTCAAAGTTCAACCAAAATGGGGGTTGGCCTTGTTTGGAGGTGCCAGGGCCAGAACGGGCCGAACCAGGCCGAGTTCCCTTGTTTCTCCAACATGGCCCTTGCCATAGCCTCACCAGGGGTAGAACATGACCCTCCGAAGGTTCTCCAACTGACGGAACTCGAAAAGCTCGATTCGTTTGTGAGTTACGAATTTCCTCGGTTTAATACTATGGAAAATCGTAAATCACAAACGACACGAGATTTTCGAGTTCCGTCAGTTGGAGGACTTTCTAAAAATCATGTTTTACCATTGGGGAGGCTTTGACACGCTCAAAGTTCAACCAAAATGGGGGTTGGCCTTGTTTGGAGGTGCCAGGGCCAGAACGGGCGGAACCTGGCCGAGTTCCCTTCTTTCTCCAACATGGCCCGTGCCATAGCCTCACCAGGGGTAGAACATGACCCTCAGAAGGTTCTCCAACTGACGGCACTCGAAAAACTCGATTCGTTTGTGAGTTATGAATTTCCTCGGTTGAATACTATGGAAAATCGTAAATCACAAACGACACGAGATTTTCGAGTTCCGTCAGTTGGAACACTTTCTAAAAATCATGTTTTACCATTGGGGAGGCTTTGACACGCTCAAAGTTCAACCAAAATGGGGGTTGGCCTTGTTTGGAGGTGCCAGGGCCAGAACGGGCCGAACCTGGCCGAGTTCCCTTCTTTCTCCAACATGGCCCGTGCCATAGCCTCACCAGGGGTAGAACATGACCCTCAGAAGGTTCTCCAACTGACGGAACTCGAAAAGCTCGATTCGTTTGTGAGTTACGAATTTCCTCGGTTTAATACTATGGAAAATCGTAAATCACAAACGACATGAGATTTTCGAGTTCCGTCAGTTGGAGCACTCTCTAAAAATCATGTTTTACCATTGGGGAGGCTTTGACACGCTCAAAGTTCAACCAAAATGGGGGTTGACCATTTTTGGAGGTGCCAGGGCCAGAACGGGCCGAACCTGGCCGTGGTCCCTTCTTTCTCCAACATGGCCCGTGCCATAGCCTCACCAGGGGTAGAACATGACCCTCAGAAGGTTCTCCAACTGACGGCACTCGAAAAGCTCGATTCGTTTGTGAGTTATGAATTTTCTCGGTTGAATACTATGGAAAATCGTAAATCACAAACGACACGAGATTTTCGAGTTCCGTCAGTTGGAGCACTTTCTAAAAATCAAGTTTTACCATTGGCGAGGCTTTGACACGCTCAAAGTTCAACCAAAATGGGGGTTGGCCTTGTTTGGAGGTGCCAGGGCCAGAACGGGCCGAACCTGGCCGAGTTCCCTTCTTTCTCCAACATGGCCCGTGCCATAGCCTCACCAGGGGTAGAACATGACCCTCAGAAGGTTCTCCAACTGACGGAACTCGAAAAGCTCGATTCGTTTGTGAGTTACGAATTTCCTCGGTTTAATACTATGGAAAATCGTAAATCACAAACGACACGAGATTTTCGAGTTCCGTCAGTTGGTGCAATTTCTAAAAATCATGTTTTACCATTGGGGAGGCTTTGACACGCTCAAAGTTCAACTAAAATGGGGGTTGGCCTTGTTTGGAGGTGCCAGGGCCAGAACGGGCCGAACCAGGCCGAGTTCCCTTCTTTCTCCAACATGGCCCTTGCCATAGCCTCACCAGGGGTAGAACATGACCCTCCGAAGGTTCTCCAACTGACGGAACTCGAAAAGCTCGATTCGTTTGTGAGTTACGAATTTCCTCGGTTTAATACTATGGAAAATCGTAAATCACAAACGACACGAGATTTTCGAGTTCCGTCAGTTGGAACACTTTCTAAAAATCATGTTTTACCATTGGGGAGGCTTTGACACGCTCAAAGTTCAACCAAAATGGGGGTTGGCCTTGTTTGGAGGTGCCAGGGCCAGAACGGGCCGAACCTGGCCGTGGTCCCTTCTTTCTCCAACATGGCCCGTGCCATAGCCTCACCAGGGGTAGAACATGACCCTCAGAAGGTTCTCCAACTGACGGCACTCGAAAAGCTCGATTCGTTTGTGAGTTATGAATTTTCTCGGTTGAATACTATGGAAAATCGTAAATCACAAACGACACGAGATTTTCGAGTTCCGTCAGTTGGAGCACTTTCTAAAAATCAAGTTTTACCATTGGCGAGGCTTTGACACGCTCAAAGTTCAACCAAAATGGGGGTTGGCCTTGTTTGGAGGTGCCAGGGCCAGAACGGGCCGAACCTGGCCGAGTTCCCTTCTTTCTCCAACATGGCCCGTGCCATAGCCTCACCAGGGGTAGAACATGACCCTCAGAAGGTTCTCCAACTGACGGAACTCGAAAAGCTCGATTCGTTTGTGAGTTACGAATTTCCTCGGTTTAATACTATGGAAAATCGTAAATCACAAACGACACGAGATTTTCGAGTTCCGTCAGTTGGTGCAATTTCTAAAAATCATGTTTTACCATTGGGGAGGCTTTGACACGCTCAAAGTTCAACTAAAATGGGGGTTGGCCTTGTTTGGAGGTGCCAGGGCCAGAACGGGCCGAACCAGGCCGAGTTCCCTTCTTTCTCCAACATGGCCCTTGCCATAGCCTCACCAGGGGTAGAACATGACCCTCCGAAGGTTCTCCAACTGACGGAACTCGAAAAGCTCGATTCGTTTGTGAGTTACGAATTTCCTCGGTTTAATACTATGGAAAATCGTAAATCACAAACGACACGAGATTTTCGAGTTCCGTCAGTTGGAACACTTTCTAAAAATCATGTTTTACCATTGGGGAGGCTTTGACACGCTCAAAGTTCAACCAAAATGGGGGTTGGCCTTGTTTGGAGGTGCCAGGGCCAGAACGGGCCGAACCAGGCCGAGTTCCCTTCTTTCTCCAACATGGCCCTTGCCATAGCCTCACCAGGGGTAGAACATGACCCTCCGAAGGTTCTCCAACTGACGGAACTCGAAAAGCTCGATTCGTTTGTGAGTTACGAATTTCCTCGGTTTAATACTATGGAAAATCGTAAATCACAAACGACACGAGATTTTCGAGTTCCGTCAGTTGGAGGACTTTCTAAAAATCATGTTTTACCATTGGGGAGGCTTTGACACGCTCAAAGTTCAACCAAAATGGGGGTTGGCCTTGTTTGGAGGTGCCAGGGCCAGAACGGGCGGAACCTGGCCGAGTTCCCTTCTTTCTCCAACATGGCCCGTGCCATAGCCTCACCAGGGGTAGAACATGACCCTCAGAAGGTTCTCCAACTGACGGCACTCGAAAAACTCGATTCGTTTGTGAGTTATGAATTTCCTCGGTTGAATACTATGGAAAATCGTAAATCACAAACGACACGAGATTTTCGAGTTCCGTCAGTTGGAACACTTTCTAAAAATCATGTTTTACCATTGGGGAGGCTTTGACACGCTCAAAGTTCAACCAAAATGGGGGTTGGCCTTGTTTGGAGGTGCCAGGGCCAGAACGGGCCGAACCTGGCCGAGTTCCCTTCTTTCTCCAACATGGCCCGTGCCATAGCCTCACCAGGGGTAGAACATGACCCTCAGAAGGTTCTCCAACTGACGGAACTCGAAAAGCTCGATTCGTTTGTGAGTTACGAATTTCCTCGGTTTAATACTATGGAAAATCGTAAATCACAAACGACACGAGATTTTCGAGTTCCGTCAGTTGGAGACTCTCTAAAAATCATGTTTTACCATTGGGGAGGCTTTGACACGCTCAAAGTTCAACCAAAATGGGGGTTGGCCTTATTTGGAGGTGCCAGGGCCAGAACGGGCCGAACCTGGCCGAGTTCCCTTCTTTCTCCAACATGGCCCTTGCCATAGCCTCACCAGGGGTAGAACATGACCCTCCGAAGGTTCTCCAACTGACGGAACTCGAAAAGCTCGATTCGTTTGTGAGTTACGAATTTCCTCGGTTTAATACTATGGAAAATCGTAAATCACAAACGACACGAGATTTCAGAGTTCCGTCAGTTGGAGCACTCTCTAAAAATCATGTTTTACCATTGGGGAGGCTTTGACACGCTCAAAGTTCAACCAAAATGGGGGTTGACCATGTTTGGAGGTGCCAGGGCCAGAACGGGCCGAACCTGGCCGTGGTCCCTTCTTTCTCCAACATGGCCCGTGCCATAGCCTCACCAGGGGTAGAACATGACCCTCAGAAGGTTCTCCAACTGACGGCACTCGAAAAGCTCGATTCGTTTGTGAGTTATGAATTTTCTCGGTTGAATACTATGGAAAATCGTAAATCACAAACGACACGAGATTTTCGAGTTCCGTCAGTTGGAGCACTTTCTAAAAATCAAGTTTTACCATTGGCGAGGCTTTGACACGCTCAAAGTTCAACCAAAATGGGGGTTGGCCTTGTTTGGAGGTGCCAGGGCCAGAACGGGCCGAACCTGGCCGAGTTCCCTTCTTTCTCCAACATGGCCCGTGCCATAGCCTCACCAGGGGTAGAACATGACCCTCAGAAGGTTCTCCAACTGACGGCACTCGAAAAACTCGATTCGTTTGTGAGTTATGAATTTCCTCGGTTGAATACTATGGAAAATCGTAAATCACAAACGACACGAGATTTTCGAGTTCCGTCAGTTGGAACACTTTCTAAAAATCATGTTTTACCATTGGGGAGGCTTTGACACGCTCAAAGTTCAACCAAAATGGGGGTTGGCCTTGTTTGGAGGTGCCAGGGCCAGAACGGGCCGAACCTGGCCGAGTTCCCTTCTTTCTCCAACATGGCCCGTGCCATAGCCTCACCAGGGGTAGAACATGACCCTCAGAAGGTTCTCCAACTGACGGAACTCGAAAAGCTCGATTCGTTTGTGAGTTACGAATTTCCTCGGTTTAATACTATGGAAAATCGTAAATCACAAACGACACGAGATTTTCGAGTTCCGTCAGTTGGAGCACTCTCTAAAAATCATGTTTTACCAGTGGGGAGGCTTTGACACGCTCAAAGTTCAACCAAAATGGGGGTTGACCATGTTTGGAGGTGCCAGGGCCAGAACGGGCCGAACCTGGCCGTGGTCCCTTCTTTCTCCAACATGGCCCGTGCCATAGCCTCACCAGGGGTAGAACATGACCCTCAGAAGGTTCTCCAACTGACGGCACTCGAAAAGCTCGATTCGTTTGTGAGTTATGAATTTTCTCGGTTGAATACTATGGAAAATCGTAAATCACAAACGACACGAGATTTTCGAGTTCCGTCAGTTGGAGCACTTTCTAAAAATCAAGTTTTACCATTGGCGAGGCTTTGACACGCTCAAAGTTCAACCAAAATGGGGGTTGGCCTTGTTTGGAGGTGCCAGGGCCAGAACGGGCCGAACCTGGCCGAGTTCCCTTCTTTCTCCAACATGGCCCGTGCCATAGCCTCACCAGGGGTAGAACATGACCCTCATAAGGTTCTCCAACTGACGGAACTCGAAAAGCTCGATTCGTTTGTGAGTTACGAATTTCCTCGGTTTAATACTATGGAAAATCGTAAATCACAAACGACACGAGATTTTCGAGTTCCGTCAGTTGGAGCACTTTCTAAAAATCATGTTTTACCATTGGGGAGGCTTTGACACGCTCAAAGTTCAACCAAAATGGGGGTTGGCCTTGTTTGGAGGTGCCAGGGCCAGAACGGGCGGAACCTGGCCGAGTTCCCTTCTTTCTGCAACATGGCCCGTGCCATAGCCTCACCAGGGGTAGAACATGACCCTCAGAAGGTTCTCCAACTGACGGAACTCGAAAAGCTCGATTCGTTTGTGAGTTACGAATTTCCTCGGTTTAATACTATGGAAAATCGTAAATCACAAACGACACGAGATTTTCGAGTTCCGTCAGTTGGAGCACTTTCTAAAAATCATGTTTTACCATTGGGGAGGCTTTGACACGCTCAAAGTTCAACCAAAATGGGGGTTGGCCTTGTTTGGAGGTGCCAGGGCCAGAACGGGCGGAACCTGGCCGAGTTCCCTTCTTTCTGCAACATGGCCCGTGCCATAGCCTCACCAGGGGTAGAACATGACCCTCAGAAGGTTCTCCAACTGACGGCACTCGAAAAGCTCGATTCGTTTGTAGGTTATGAATTTCCTCGGTTGAATACTATGGAAAATCGTAAATCACAAACGACACGAGATTTTCGAGTTCCGTCAGTTGGAGCACTTTCTAAAAATCATGTTTTACCATTGGGGAGGCTTTGACACGCTCAAAGTTCAACCAAAATGGGGGTTGGCCTTGTTTGGAGGTGCCAGGGCCAGAACGGGCCGAACCTGGCCGAGTTCCCTTCTTTCTCCAACATGGCCCGTGCCATAGCCTCACCAGGGGTAGAACATGACCCTCAGAAGGTTCTCCAACTGACGGAACTCGAAAAGCTCGATTCGTTTGTGAGTTACGAATTTCCTCGGTTTAATACTATGGAAAATCGTAAATCACAAACGACACGAGATTTTCGAGTTCCGTCAGTTGGAGCACTCTCTAAAAATCATGTTTTACCATTGGGGAGGCTTTGACACGCTCAAAGTTCAACCAAAATGGGGGTTGACCATGTTTGGAGGTGCCAGGGCCAGAACGGGCCGAACCTGGCCGTGGTCCCTTCTTTCTCCAACATGGCCCGTGCCATAGCCTCACCAGGGGTAGAACATGACCCTCAGAAGGTTCTCCAACTGACGGCACTCGAAAAGCTCGATTCGTTTGTGAGTTATGAATTTTCTCGGTTGAATACTATGGAAAATCGTAAATCACAAACGACACGAGATTTTCGAGTTCCGTCAGTTGGAGCACTTTCTAAAAATCAAGTTTTACCATTGGCGAGGCTTTGACACGCTCAAAGTTCAACCAAAATGGGGGTTGGCCTTGTTTGGAGGTGCCAGGGCCAGAACGGGCCGAACCTGGCCGAGTTCCCTTCTTTCTCCAACATGGCCCGTGCCATAGCCTCACCAGGGGTAGAACATGACCCTCAGAAGGTTCTCCAACTGACGGAACTCGAAAAGCTCGATTCGTTTGTGAGTTACGAATTTCCTCGGTTTAATACTATGGAAAATCGTAAATCACAAACGACACGAGATTTTCGAGTTCCGTCAGTTGGTGCAATTTCTAAAAATCATGTTTTACCATTGGGGAGGCTTTGACACGCTCAAAGTTCAACTAAAATGGGGGTTGGCCTTGTTTGGAGGTGCCAGGGCCAGAACGGGCCGAACCAGGCCGAGTTCCCTTCTTTCTCCAACATGGCCCTTGCCATAGCCTCACCAGGGGTAGAACATGACCCTCCGAAGGTTCTCCAACTGACGGAACTCGAAAAGCTCGATTCGTTTGTGAGTTACGAATTTCCTCGGTTTAATACTATGGAAAATCGTAAATCACAAACGACACGAGATTTTCGAGTTCCGTCAGTTGGAACACTTTCTAAAAATCATGTTTTACCATTGGGGAGGCTTTGACACGCTCAAAGTTCAACCAAAATGGGGGTTGGCCTTGTTTGGAGGTGCCAGGGCCAGAACGGGCGGAACCTGGCCGAGTTCCGTTCTTTCTCCAACATGGCCCGTGCCATAGCCTCACCAGGGGTAGAACATGACCCTCAGAAGGTTCTCCAACTGACGGCACTCGAAAAGCTCGATTCGTTTGTGAGTTATGAATTTCCTCGGTTGAATACTATGGAAAATCGTAAATCACAAACGACACGAGATTTTCGAGTTCCGTCAGTTGGAGCACTTTCTAAAAATCATGTTTTACCATTGGGGAGGCTTTGACACGCTCAAAGTTCAACCAAAATGGGGGTTGGCCTTGTTTGGAGGTGCCAGGGCCAGAACGGGCCGAACCTGGCCGAGTTCCCTTCTTTCTCCAACATGGCCCGTGCCATAGCCTCACCAGGGGTAGAACATGACCCTCAGAAGGTTCTCCAACTGACGGAACTCGAAAAGCTCGATTCGTTTGTGAGTTACGAATTTCCTCGGTTTAATACTATGGAAAATCGTAAATCACAAACGACACGAGATTCTCGAGTTCCGTCAGTTGGTGCAATTTCTAAAAATCATGTTTTACCATTGGGGAGGCTTTGACACGCTCAAAGTTCAACTAAAATGGGGGTTGGCCTTGTTTGGAGGTGCCAGGGCCAGAACGGGCCGAACCTGGCCGAGTTCCCTTCTTTCTCCAACATGGCCCTTGCCATAGCCTCACCAGGGGTAGAACATGACCCTCCGAAGGTTCTCCAACTGACGGAACTCGAAAAGCTCGATTCGTTTGTGAGTTACGAATTTCCTCGGTTTAATACTATGGAAAATCGTAAATCACAAACGACACGAGATTTTCGAGTTCCGTCAGTTGGAGCACTTTCTAAAAATCATGTTTTACCATTGGGGAGGCTTTGACACGCTCAAAGTTCAACCAAAATGGGGGTTGGCCTTGTTTGGAGGTGCCAGGGCCAGAACGGGCGGAACCTAGCCGAGTTCCCTTCTTTCTCCAACATGGCCCGTGCCATAGCCTCACCAGGGGTAGAACATGACCCTCAGAAGGTTCTCCAACTGACGGCACTCGAAAAGCTCGATTCGTTTGTGAGTTATGAATTTCCTCGGTTGAATACTATGGAAAATCGTAAATCACAAACGACACGAGATTTTCGAGTTCCGTCAGTTGGAGCACTTTCTAAAAATCATGTTTTACCATTGGGGAGGCTTTGACACGCTCAAAGTTCAACCAAAATGGGGGTTGGCCTTGTTTGGAGGTGCCAGGGCCAGAACGGGCCGAACCTGGCCGAGTTCCCTTCTTTCTCCAACATGGCCCGTGCCATAGCCTCACCAGGGGTAGAACATGACCCTCAGAAGGTTCTCCAACTGACGGAACTCGAAAAGCTCGATTCGTTTGTGAGTTACGAATTTCCTCGGTTTAATACTATGGAAAATCGTAAATCACAAACGACACGAGATTTTCGAGTTCCGTCAGTTGGTGCAATTTCTAAAAATCATGTTTTACCATTGGGGAGGCTTTGACACGCTCAAAGTTCAACTAAAATGGGGGTTGGCCTTGTTTGGAGGTGCCAGGGCCAGAACGGGCCGAACCTGGCCGAGTTCCCTTCTTTCTCCAACATGGCCCTTGCCATAGCCTCACCAGGGGTAGAACATGACCCTCCGAAGGTTCTCCAACTGACGGAACTCGAAAAGCTCGATTCGTTTGTGAGTTACGAATTTCCTCGGTTTAATACTATGGAAAATCGTAAATCACAAACGACACGAGATTTTCGAGTTCCGTCAGTTGGAGCACTTTCTAAAAATCATGTTTTACCATTGGGGAGGCTTTGACACGCTCAAAGTTCAACCAAAATGGGGGTTGGCCTTGTTTGGAGGTGCCAGGGCCAGAACGGGCGGAACCTAGCCGAGTTCCCTTCTTTCTCCAACATGGCCCGTGCCATAGCCTCACCAGGGGTAGAACATGACCCTCAGAAGGTTCTCCAACTGACGGCACTCGAAAAGCTCGATTCGTTTGTGAGTTATGAATTTCCTCGGTTGAATACTATGGAAAATCGTAAATCACAAACGACACGAGATTTTCGAGTTCCGTCAGTTGGAGCACTTTCTAAAAATCATGTTTTACCATTGGGGAGGCTTTGACACGCTCAAAGTTCAACCAAAATGGGGGTTGGCCTTGTTTGGAGGTGCCAGGGCCAGAACGGGCCGAACCTGGCCGAGTTCCCTTCTTTCTCCAACATGGCCCGTGCCATAGCCTCACCAGGGGTAGAACATGACCCTCAGAAGGTTCTCCAACTGACGGAACTCGAAAAGCTCGATTCGTTTGTGAGTTACGAATTTCCTCGGTTTAATACTATGGAAAATCGTAAATCACAAACGACACGAGATTTTCGAGTTCCGTCAGTTGGTGCAATTTCTAAAAATCATGTTTTACCATTGGGGAGGCTTTGACACGCTCAAAGTTCAACTAAAATGGGGGTTGGCCTTGTTTGGAGGTGCCAGGGCCAGAACGGGCCGAACCTGGCCGAGTTCCCTTCTTTCTCCAACATGGCCCTTGCCATAGCCTCACCAGGGGTAGAACATGACCCTCCGAAGGTTCTCCAACTGACGGAACTCGAAAAGCTCGATTCGTTTGTGAGTTACGAATTTCCTCGGTTTAATACTATGGAAAATCGTAAATCACAAACGACACGAGATTTTCGAGTTCCGTCAGTTGGAGCACTTTCTAAAAATCATGTTTTACCATTGGGGAGGCTTTGACACGCTCAAAGTTCAACCAAAATGGGGGTTGGCCTTGTTTGGAGGTGCCAGGGCCAGAACGGGCGGAACCTAGCCGAGTTCCCTTCTTTCTCCAACATGGCCCGTGCCATAGCCTCACCAGGGGTAGAACATGACCCTCAGAAGGTTCTCCAACTGACGGCACTCGAAAAGCTCGATTCGTTTGTGAGTTATGAATTTCCTCGGTTGAATACTATGGAAAATCGTAAATCACAAACGACACGAGATTTTCGAGTTCCGTCAGTTGGAGCACTTTCTAAAAATCATGTTTTACCATTGGGGAGGCTTTGACACGCTCAAAGTTCAACCAAAATGGGGGTTGGCCTTGTTTGGAGGTGCCAGGGCCAGAACGGGCCGAACCTGGCCGAGTTCCCTTCTTTCTCCAACATGGCCCGTGCCATAGCCTCACCAGGGGTAGAACATGACCCTCAGAAGGTTCTCCAACTGACGGAACTCGAAAAGCTCGATTCGTTTGTGAGTTACGAATTTCCTCGGTTTAATACTATGGAAAATCGTAAATCACAAACGACACGAGATTTTCGAGTTCCGTCAGTTGGTGCAATTTCTAAAAATCATGTTTTACCATTGGGGAGGCTTTGACACGCTCAAAGTTCAACTAAAATGGGGGTTGGCCTTGTTTGGAGGTGCCAGGGCCAGAACGGGCCGAACCTGGCCGAGTTCCCTTCTTTCTCCAACATGGCCCTTGCCATAGCCTCACCAGGGGTAGAACATGACCCTCCGAAGGTTCTCCAACTGACGGAACTCGAAAAGCTCGATTCGTTTGTGAGTTACGAATTTCCTCGGTTTAATACTATGGAAAATCGTAAATCACAAACGACACGTGATTTTCGAGTTCCGTTAGTTGGAGCACTTTCTAAAAATCATGTTTTACCATTGGGGAGGCTTTGACACGCTCAAAGTTCAACCAAAATGGGGGTTGGCCTTGTTTGGAGGTGCCAGGGCCAGAACGGGCGGAACCTAGCCGAGTTCCCTTCTTTCTCCAACATGGCCCGTGCCATAGCCTCACCAGGGGTAGAACATGACCCTCAGAAGGTTCTCCAACTGACAGAACTCGAAAAGCTCGATTCGTTTGTGAGTTACGAATTTCCTCGGTTTAATACTATGGAAAATCGTAAATCACAAACGACACGAGATTTTCGAGTTCCGTCAGTTGGTGCAATTTCTAAAAATCATGTTTTACCATTGGGGAGGCTTTGACACGCTCAAAGTTCAACTAAAATGGGGGTTGGCCTTGTTTGGAGGTGCCAGGGCCAGAACGGGCCGAACCTGGCCGAGTTCCCTTCTTTCTCCAACATGGCCCTTGCCATAGCCTCACCAGGGGTAGAACATGACCCTCCGAAGGTTCTCCAACTGACGGAACTCGAAAAGCTCGATTCGTTTGTGAGTTACGAATTTCCTCGGTTTAATACTATGGAAAATCGTAAATCACAAACGACACGAGATTTTCGAGTTCCGTCAGTTGGAGCACTTTCTAAAAATCATGTTTTACCATTGGGGAGGCTTTGACACGCTCAAAGTTCAACCAAAATGGGGGTTGGCCTTGTTTGGAGGTGCCAGGGCCAGAACGGGCGGAACCTAGCCGAGTTCCCTTCTTTCTCCAACATGGCCCGTGCCATAGCCTCACCAGGGGTAGAACATGACCCTCAGAAGGTTCTCCAACTGACGGCACTCGAAAAGCTCGATTCGTTTGTGAGTTATGAATTTCCTCGGTTGAATACTATGGAAAATCGTAAATCACAAACGACACGAGATTTTCGAGTTCCGTCAGTTTGAGCACTTTCTAAAAATCATGTTTTACCATTGGGGAGGCTTTGACACGCTCAAAGTTCAACCAAAATGGGGGTTGGCCTTGTTTGGAGGTGCCAGGGCCAGAACGGGCCGAACCTGGCCGAGTTCCCTTCTTTCTCCAACATGGCCCGTGCCATAGCCTCACCAGGGGTAGAACATGACCCTCAGAAGGTTCTCCAACTGACGGAACTCGAAAAGCTCGATTCGTTTGTGAGTTACGAATTTCCTCGGTTTAATACTATGGAAAATCGTAAATCACAAACGACACGAGATTTTCGAGTTCCGTCAGTTGGTGCAATTTCTAAAAATCATGTTTTACCATAGGGGAGGCTTTGACACGCTCAAAGTTCAACCAAAATGGGGGTTGGCCTTGTTTGGAGGTGCCAGGGCCAGAACGGGCCGAACCAGGCCGAGTTCCCTTCTTTCTCCAACATGGCCCTTGCCATAGCCTCACCAGGGGTAGAACATGACCCTCCGAAGGTTCTCCAACTGACGGAACTCGAAAAGCTCGATTCGTTTGTGAGTTACGAATTTCCTCGGTTTAATACTATGGAAAATCGTAAATCACAAACGACACGAGATTTTCGAGTTCCGTCAGTTGGAGCACTTTCTAAAAATCATGTTTTACCATTGGGGAGGCTTTGACACGCTCAAAGTTCAACCAAAATGGGGGTTGGCCTTGTTTGGAGGTGCCAGGGCCAGAACGGGCCGAACCTGGCCGAGTTCCCTTCTTTCTCCAACATGGCCCGTGCCATAGCCTCACCAGGGGTAGAACATGACCCTCAGAAGGTTCTCCAACTGACGGAACTCGAAAAGCTCGATTCGTTTGTGAGTTACGAATTTCCTCGGTTTAATACTATGGAAAATCGTAAATCACAAACGACACGAGATTTTCGAGTTCCGTCAGTTGGTGCAATTTCTAAAAATCATGTTTTACCATTGGGGAGGCTTTGACACGCTCAAAGTTCAACTAAAATGGGGGTTGGCCTTGTTTGGAGGTGCCAGGGCCAGAACGGGCCGAACCTGGCCGAGTTCCCTTCTTTCTCCAACATGGCCCTTGCCATAGCCTCACCAGGGGTAGAACATGACCCTCCGAAGGTTCTCCAACTGACGGAACTCGAAAAGCTCGATTCGTTTGTGAGTTACGAATTTCCTCGGTTTAATACTATGGAAAATCGTAAATCACAAACGACACGAGATTTTCGAGTTCCGTCAGTTGGAGCACTTTCTAAAAATCATGTTTTACCATTGGGGAGGCTTTGACACGCTCAAAGTTCAACCAAAATGGGGGTTGGCCTTGTTTGGAGGTGCCAGGGCCAGAACGGGCGGAACCTAGCCGAGTTCCCTTCTTTCTCCAACATGGCCCGTGCCATAGCCTCACCAGGGGTAGAACATGACCCTCAGAAGGTTCTCCAACTGACGGCACTCAAAAAGCTCGATTCGTTTGTGAGTTATGAATTTCCTCGGTTGAATACTATGGAAAATCGTAAATCACAAACGACACGAGATTTTCGAGTTCCGTCAGTTGGAGCACTTTCTAAAAATCATGTTTTACCATTGGGGAGGCTTTGACACGCTCAAAGTTCAACCAAAATGGGGGTTGGCCTTGTTTGGAGGTGCCAGGGCCAGAACGGGCGGAACCTAGCCGAGTTCCCTTCTTTCTCCAACATGGCCCGTGCCATAGCCTCACCAGGGGTAGAACATGACCCTCAGAAGGTTCTCCAACTGACGGCACTCGAAAAGCTCGATTCGTTTGTGAGTTATGAATTTCCTCGGTTGAATACTATGGAAAATCGTAAATCACAAACGACACGAGATTTTCGAGTTCCGTCAGTTTGAGCACTTTCTAAAAATCATGTTTTACCATTGGGGAGGCTTTGACACGCTCAAAGTTCAACCAAAATGGGGGTTGGCCTTGTTTGGAGGTGCCAGGGCCAGAACGGGCCGAACCTGGCCGAGTTCCCTTCTTTCTCCAACATGGCCCGTGCCATAGCCTCACCAGGGGTAGAACATGACCCTCAGAAGGTTCTCCAACTGACGGAACTCGAAAAGCTCGATTCGTTTGTGAGTTACGAATTTCCTCGGTTTAATACTATGGAAAATCGTAAATCACAAACGACACGAGATTTTCGAGTTCCGTCAGTTGGTGCAATTTCTAAAAATCATGTTTTACCATTGGGGAGGCTTTGACACGCTCAAAGTTCAACCAAAATGGGGGTTGGCCTTGTTTGGAGGTGCCAGGGCCAGAACGGGCCGAACCAGGCCGAGTTCCCTTCTTTCTCCAACATGGCCCTTGCCATAGCCTCACCAGGGGTAGAACATGACCCTCCGAAGGTTCTCCAACTGACGGAACTCGAAAAGCTCGATTCGTTTGTGAGTTACGAATTTCCTCGGTTTAATACTATGGAAAATCGTAAATCACAAACGACACGAGATTTTCGAGTTCCGTCAGTTGGTGCAATTTCTAAAAATCATGTTTTACCATTGGGGAGGCTTTGACACGCTCAAAGTTCAACTAAAATGGGGGTTGGCCTTGTTTGGAGGTGCCAGGGCCAGAACGGGCCGAACCTGGCCGAGTTCCCTTCTTTCTCCAACATGGCCCTTGCCATAGCCTCACCAGGGGTAGAACATGACCCTCCGAAGGTTCTCCAACTGACGGAACTCGAAAAGCTCGATTCGTTTGTGAGTTACGAATTTCCTCGGTTTAATACTATGGAAAATCGTAAATCACAAACGACACGAGATTTTCGAGTTCCGTCAGTTGGAGCACTTTCTAAAAATCATGTTTTACCATTGGGGAGGCTTTGACACGCTCAAAGTTCAACCAAAATGGGGGTTGGCCTTGTTTGGAGGTGCCAGGGCCAGAACGGGCGGAACCTAGCCGAGTTCCCTTCTTTCTCCAACATGGCCCGTGCCATAGCCTCACCAGGGGTAGAACATGACCCTCAGAAGGTTCTCCAACTGACGGCACTCGAAAAGCTCGATTCGTTTGTGAGTTATGAATTTCCTCGGTTGAATACTATGGAAAATCGTAAATCACAAACGACACGAGATTTTCGAGTTCCGTCAGTTGGAGCACTTTCTAAAAATCATGTTTTACCATTGGGGAGGCTTTGACACGCTCAAAGTTCAACCAAAATGGGGGTTGGCCTTGTTTGGAGGTGCCAGGGCCAGAACGGGCGGAACCTAGCCGAGTTCCCTTCTTTCTCCAACATGGCCCGTGCCATAGCCTCACCAGGGGTAGAACATGACCCTCAGAAGGTTCTCCAACTGACGGCACTCGAAAAGCTCGATTCGTTTGTGAGTTATGAATTTCCTCGGTTGAATACTATGGAAAATCGTAAATCACAAACGACACGAGATTTTCGAGTTCCGTCAGTTTGAGCACTTTCTAAAAATCATGTTTTACCATTGGGGAGGCTTTGACACGCTCAAAGTTCAACCAAAATGGGGGTTGGCCTTGTTTGGAGGTGCCAGGGCCAGAACGGGCCGAACCTGGCCGAGTTCCCTTCTTTCTCCAACATGGCCCGTGCCATAGCCTCACCAGGGGTAGAACATGACCCTCAGAAGGTTCTCCAACTGACGGAACTCGAAAAGCTCGATTCGTTTGTGAGTTACGAATTTCCTCGGTTTAATACTATGGAAAATCGTAAATCACAAACGACACGAGATTTTCGAGTTCCGTCAGTTGGTGCAATTTCTAAAAATCATGTTTTACCATTGGGGAGGCTTTGACACGCTCAAAGTTCAACCAAAATGGGGGTTGGCCTTGTTTGGAGGTGCCAGGGCCAGAACGGGCCGAACCAGGCCGAGTTCCCTTCTTTCTCCAACATGGCCCTTGCCATAGCCTCACCAGGGGTAGAACATGACCCTCCGAAGGTTCTCCAACTGACGGAACTCGAAAAGCTCGATTCGTTTGTGAGTTACGAATTTCCTCGGTTTAATACTATGGAAAATCGTAAATCACAAACGACACGAGATTTTCGAGTTCCGTCAGTTGGAGCACTTTCTAAAAATCATGTTTTACCATTGGGGAGGCTTTGACACGCTCAAAGTTCAACCAAAATGGGGGTTGGCCTTGTTTGGAGGTGCCAGGGCCAGAACGGGCCGAACCTGGCCGAGTTCCCTTCTTTCTCCAACATGGCCCGTGCCATAGCCTCACCAGGGGTAGAACATGACCCTCAGAAGGTTCTCCAACTGACGGAACTCGAAAAGCTCGATTCGTTTGTGAGTTACGAATTTCCTCGGTTTAATACTATGGAAAATCGTAAATCACAAACGACACGAGATTTTCGAGTTCCGTCAGTTGGTGCAATTTCTAAAAATCATGTTTTACCATTGGGGAGGCTTTGACACGCTCAAAGTTCAACTAAAATGGGGGTTGGCCTTGTTTGGAGGTGCCAGGGCCAGAACGGGCCGAACCTGGCCGAGTTCCCTTCTTTCTCCAACATGGCCCTTGCCATAGCCTCACCAGGGGTAGAACATGACCCTCCGAAGGTTCTCCAACTGACGGAACTCGAAAAGCTCGATTCGTTTGTGAGTTACGAATTTCCTCGGTTTAATACTATGGAAAATCGTAAATCACAAACGACACGAGATTTTCGAGTTCCGTCAGTTGGAGCACTTTCTAAAAATCATGTTTTACCATTGGGGAGGCTTTGACACGCTCAAAGTTCAACCAAAATGGGGGTTGGCCTTGTTTGGAGGTGCCAGGGCCAGAACGGGCGGAACCTAGCCGAGTTCCCTTCTTTCTCCAACATGGCCCATGCCATAGCCTCACCAGGGGTAGAACATGACCCTCAGAAGGTTCTCCAACTGACGGCACTCGAAAAGCTCGATTCGTTTGTGAGTTATGAATTTCCTCGGTTGAATACTATGGAAAATCGTAAATCACAAACGACACGAGATTTTCGAGTTCCGTCAGTTGGAGCACTTTCTAAAAATCATGTTTTACCATTGGGGAGGCTTTGACACGCTCAAAGTTCAACCAAAATGGGGGTTGGCCTTGTTTGGAGGTGCCAGGGCCAGAACGGGCCGAACCTGGCCGAGTTCCCTTCTTTCTCCAACATGGCCCGTGCCATAGCCTCACCAGGGGTAGAACATGACCCTCAGAAGGTTCTCCAACTGACGGAACTCGAAAAGCTCGATTCGTTTGTGAGTTACGAATTTCCTCGGTTTAATACTATGGAAAATCGTAAATCACAAACGACACGAGATTTTCGAGTTCCGTCAGTTGGTGCAATTTCTAAAAATCATGTTTTACCATTGGGGAGGCTTTGACACGCTCAAAGTTCAACTAAAATGGGGGTTGGCCTTGTTTGGAGGTGCCAGGGCCAGAACGGGCCGAACCAGGCCGAGTTTCCTTCTTTCTCCAACATGGCCCTTGCCATAGCCTCACCAGGGGTAGAACATGACCCTCCGAAGGTTCTCCAACTGACGGAACTCGAAAAGCTCGATTCGTTTGTGAGTTACGAATTTCCTCGGTTTAATACTATGGAAAATCGTAAATCACAAACGACACGAGATTTTCGAGTTCCGTCAGTTGGAGCACTTTCTAAAAATCATGTTTTACCATTGGGGAGGCTTTGACACGCTCAAAGTTCAACCAAAATGGGGGTTGGCCTTGTTTGGAGGTGCCAGGGCCAGAACGGGCGGAACCTGGCCGAGTTCCCTTCTTTCTCCAACATGGCCCGTGCCATAGCCTCACCAGGGGTAGAACATGACCCTCAGAAGGTTCTCCAACTGACGGCACTCGAAAAGCTCGATTCGTTTGTGAGTTATGAATTTCCTCGGTTGAATACTATGGAAAATCGTAAATCACAAACGACACGAGATTTTCGAGTTCCGTCAGTTGGAGCACTTTCTAAAAATCATGTTTTACCATTGGGGAGGCTTTGACACGCTCAAAGTTCAACCAAAATGGGGGTTGGCCTTGTTTGGAGGTGCCAGGGCCAGAACGGGCCGAACCTGGCCGAGTTCCCTTCTTTCTCCAACATGGCCCGTGCCATAGCCTCACCAGGGGTAGAACATGACCCTCAGAAGGTTCTCCAACTGACGGCACTCGAAAAGCTCGATTCGTTTGTGAGTTATGAATTTCCTCGGTTGAATACTATGGAAAATCGTAAATCACAAACGACACGAGATTTTCGAGTTCCGTCAGTTGGAGCACTTTCTAAAAATCAAGTTTTACCATTGGCGAGGCTTTGACACGCTCAAAGTTCAACCAAAATGGGGGTTGGCCTTGTTTGGAGGTGCCAGGGCCAGAACGGGCCGAACCTGGCCGAGTTCCCTTCTTTCTCCAACATGGCCCGTGCCATAGCCTCACCAGGGTTAGAACATGACCCTCAGAAGGTTCTCCAACTGACGGAACTCGAAAAGCTCGATTCGTTTGTGAGTTACGAATTTCCTCGGTTTAATACTATGGAAAATCGTAAATCACAAACGACACGAGATTTTCGAGTTCCGTCAGTTGGTGCAATTTCTAAAAATCATGTTTTACCATTGGGGAGGCTTTGCCACGCTCAAAGTTCAACTAAAATGGGGGTTGGCCTTGTTTGGAGGTGCCAGGGCCAGAACGGGCCGAACCTGGCCGAGTTCCCTTCTTTCTCCAACATGGCCCTTGCCATAGCCTCACCAGGGGTAGAACATGACCCTCCGAAGGTTCTCCAACTGACGGAACTCGAAAAGCTCGATTCGTTTGTGAGTTACGAATTTCCTCGGTTTAATACTATGGAAAATCGTAAATCACAAACGACACGAGATTTTCGAGTTCCATCAGTTGGAGAACTTTCTAAAAATCATGTTTTACCATTGGGGAGGCTTTGACACGCTCAAAGTTCAACCAAAATGGGGGTTGGCCTTGTTTGGATGTGCCAGGGCCAGAACGGGCGGAACCTGGCCGAGTTCCCTTCTTTCTCCAACATGGCCCATGCCATAGCCTCACCAGGGGTAGAACATGACCCTCAGAAGGTTCTCCAACTGACGGCACTCGAAAAGCTCGATTCGTTTGTGAGTTACGAATTTCCTCGGTTTAATACTATGGAAAATCGTAAATCACAAACGACACGAGATTTTCGAGTTCCGTCAGTTGGAGCACTTTCTAAAAATCAAGTTTTACCATTGGGGAGGCTTTGACACGCTCAAAGTTCAACCAAAATGGGGGTTGGCCTTGTTTGGATGTGCCAGGGCCAGAACGGGCGGAACCTGGCCGAGTTCCCTTCTTTCTCCAACATGGCCCGTGCCATAGCCTCACCAGGGGTAGAACATGACCCTCAGAAGGTTCTCCAACTGACGGCACTCGAAAAGCTCGATTCGTTTGTGAGTTATGAATTTCCTCGGTTGAATACTATGGAAAATCGTAAATCACAAACGACACGAGATTTTCGAGTTCCGTCAGTTGGAGCACTTTCTAAAAATCAAGTTTTACCATTGGCGAGGCTTTGACACGCTCAAAGTTCAACCAAAATGGGGGTTGGTCTTGTTTGGAGGTGCCAAGGCCAGAACGGGCCGAACCTGGCCGAGTTCCCTTCTTTCTCCAACATGGCCCTTGCCATAGCCTCACCAGGGGTAGAACATGACCCTCCGAAGGTTCTCCAACTGACGGAACTCGAAAAGCTCGATTCGTTTGTGAGTTACGAATTTCCTCGGTTTAATACTATGGAAAATCGTAAATCACAAACGACACGAGATTTTCGAGTTCCGTCAGTTGGAGCACTTTCTAAAAATCATGTTTTACCATTGGGGAGGCTTTGACACGCTCAAAGTTCAACCAAAATGGGGGTTGGCCTTGTTTGGAGGTGCCAGGGCCAGAACGGGCGGAACCTGGCCGAGTTCCCTTCTTTCTCCAACATGGCCCGTGCCATAGCCTCACCAGGGGTAGAACATGACCCTCAGAAGGTTCTCCAACTGACGGCACTCGAAAAGCTCGATTCGTTTGTGAGTTATGAATTTCCTCGGTTGAATACTATGGAAAATCGTAAATCACAAACGACACGAGATTTTCGAGTTCCGTCAGTTGGAGCACTTTCTAAAAATCATGTTTTACCATTGGGGAGGCTTTGACACGCTCAAAGTTCAACCAAAATGGGGGTTGGCCTTGTTTGGAGGTGCCAGGGCCAGAACGGGCCGAACCTGGCCGAGTTCCCTTCTTTCTCCAACATGGCCCGTGCCATAGCCTCACCAGGGGTAGAACATGACCCTCAGAAGGTTCTCCAACTGACGGCACTCGAAAAGCTCGATTCGTTTGTGAGTTATGAATTTCCTCGGTTGAATACTATGGAAAATCGTAAATCACAAACGACACGAGATTTTCGAGTTCCGTCAGTTGGAGCACTTTCTAAAAATCAAGTTTTACCATTGGCGAGGCTTTGACACGCTCAAAGTTCAACCAAAATGGGGGTTGGCCTTGTTTGGAGGTGCCAGGGCCAGAACGGGCCGAACCTGGCCGAGTTCCCTTCTTTCTCCAACATGGCCCGTGCCATAGCCTCACCAGGGTTAGAACATGACCCTCAGAAGGTTCTCCAACTGACGGAACTCGAAAAGCTCGATTAGTTTGTGAGTTACGAATTTCCTCGGTTTAATACTATGGAAAATCGTAAATCACAAACGACACGAGATTTTCGAGTTCCGTCAGTTGGTGCAATTTCTAAAAATCATGTTTTACCATTGGGGAGGCTTTGCCACGCTCAAAGTTCAACTAAAATGGGGGTTGGCCTTGTTTGGAGGTGCCAGGGCCAGAACGGGCCGAACCTGGCCGAGTTCCCTTCTTTCTCCAACATGGCCCTTGCCATAGCCTCACCAGGGGTAGAACATGACCCTCCGAAGGTTCTCCAACTGACGGAACTCGAAAAGCTCGATTCGTTTGTGAGTTACGAATTTCCTCGGTTTAATACTATGGAAAATCGTAAATCACAAACGACACGAGATTTTCGAGTTCCATCAGTTGGAGAACTTTCTAAAAATCATGTTTTACCATTGGGGAGGCTTTGACACGCTCAAAGTTCAACCAAAATGGGGGTTGGCCTTGTTTGGATGTGCCAGGGCCAGAACGGGCGGAACCTGGCCGAGTTCCCTTCTTTCTCCAACATGGCCCATGCCATAGCCTCACCAGGGGTAGAACATGACCCTCAGAAGGTTCTCCAACTGACGGCACTCGAAAAGCTCGATTCGTTTGTGAGTTACGAATTTCCTCGGTTTAATACTATGGAAAATCGTAAATCACAAACGACACGAGATTTTCGAGTTCCGTCAGTTGGAGCACTTTCTAAAAATCAAGTTTTACCATTGGGGAGGCTTTGACACGCTCAAAGTTCAACCAAAATGGGGGTTGGCCTTGTTTGGATGTGCCAGGGCCAGAACGGGCGGAACCTGGCCGAGTTCCCTTCTTTCTCCAACATGGCCCGTGCCATAGCCTCACCAGGGGTAGAACATGACCCTCAGAAGGTTCTCCAACTGACGGCACTCGAAAAGCTCGATTCGTTTGTGAGTTATGAATTTCCTCGGTTGAATACTATGGAAAATCGTAAATCACAAACGACACGAGATTTTCGAGTTCCGTCAGTTGGAGCACTTTCTAAAAATCAAGTTTTACCATTGGCGAGGCTTTGACACGCTCAAAGTTCAACCAAAATGGGGGTTGGTCTTGTTTGGAGGTGCCAAGGCCAGAACGGGCCGAACCTGGCCGAGTTCCCTTCTTTCTCCAACATGGCCCGTGCCATAGCCTCACCAGGGGTAGAACATGACCCTCAGAAGGTTCTCTAACTGACGGAACTCGAAAAGCTCGATTCGTTTGTGAGTTACGAATTTCCTCGGTTTAATACTATGGAAAATCGTAAATCACAAACGACACGAGATTTTCGAGTTCCGTCAGTTGGTGCAATTTCTAAAAATCATGTTTTACCATTGGGGAGGCTTTGACACGCTCAAAGTTCAACTAAAATGGGGGTTGGCCTTGTTTGGAGGTGCCAGGGCCAGAACGGGCCGAACCTGGCCGAGTTCCCTTCTTTCTCCAACATGGCCCTTGCCATAGCCTCACCAGGGGTAGAACATGACCCTCCGAAGGTTCTCCAACTGACGGAACTCGAAAAGCTCGATTCGTTTGTGAGTTACGAATTTCCTCGGTTTAATACTATGGAAAATCGTAAATCACAAACGACACGAGATTTTCGAGTTCCGTCAGTTGGTGCAATTTCTAAAAATCATGTTTTACCATTGGGGAGGCTTTGACACGCTCAAAGTTCAACTAAAATGGGGGTTGGCCTTGTTTGGAGGTGCCAGGGCCAGAACGGGCGGAACGTGGCCGAGTTCCCTTCTTTCTCCAACATGGCCCGTGCCATAGCCTCACCAGGGGTAGAACATGACCCTCAGAAGGTTCTCCAACTGACGGCACTCGAAAAGCTCGATTCGTTTGTGAGTTATGAATTTCCTCGGTTGAATACTATGGAAAATCGTAAATCACAAACGACACGAGATTTTCGAGTTCCGTCAGTTGGAGCACTTTCTAAAAATCATGTTTTACCATTGGGGAGGCTTTGACACGCTCAAAGTTCAACCAAAATGGGGGTTGGCCTTGTTTGGAGGTGCCAGGGTCAGAACGGGCCGAACCTGGCCGAGTTCCCTTCTTTCTCCAACATGGCCCGTGCCATAGCCTCACCAGGGGTAGAACATGACCCTCAGAAGGTTCTCTAACTGACGGAACTCGAAAAGCTCGATTCGTTTGTGAGTTACGAATTTCCTCGGTTTAATACTATGGAAAATCGTAAATCACAAACGACACGAGATTTTCGAGTTCCGTCAGTTGGTGCAATTTCTAAAAATCATTTTTTACCATTGGGGAGGCTTTGACACGCTCAAAGTTCAACTAAAATGGGGGTTGGCCTTGTTTGGAGGTGCCAGGGCCAGAACGGGCCGAACCTGGCCGAGTTCCCTTCTTTCTCCAACATGGCCCTTGCCATAGCCTCACCAGGGGTAGAACATGACCCTCCGAAGGTTCTCCAACTGACGGAACTCGAAAAGCTCGATTCGTTTGTGAGTTACGAATTTCCTCGGTTTAATACTATGGAAAATCGTAAATCACAAACGACACGAGATTTTCGAGTTCCGTCAGTTGGTGCAATTTCTAAAAATCATGTTTTACCATTGGGGAGGCTTTGACACGCTCAAAGTTCAACTAAAATGGGGGTTGGCCTTGTTTGGAGGTGCCAGGGCCAGAACGGGCGGAACGTGGCCGAGTTCCCTTCTTTCTCCAACATGGCCCGTGCCATAGCCTCACCAGGGGTAGAACATGACCCTCAGAAGGTTCTCCAACTGACGGCACTCGAAAAGCTCGATTCGTTTGTGAGTTATGAATTTCCTCGGTTGAATACTATGGAAAATCGTAAATCACAAACGACACGAGATTTTCGAGTTCCGTCAGTTGGAGCACTTTCTAAAAATCATGTTTTACCATTGGGGAGGCTTTGACACGCTCAAAGTTCAACCAAAATGGGGGTTGGCCTTGTTTGGAGGTGCCAGGGCCAGAACGGGCCGAACCTGGCCGAGTTCCCTTCTTTCTCCAACATGGCCCGTGCCATAGCCTCACCAGGGGTAGAACATGACCCTCAGAAGGTTCTCCAACTGACGGCACTCGAAAAGCTCGATTCGTTTGTGAGTTATGAATTTCCTCAGTTGAATACTAGGGAAAATCGTAAATCACAAACGACACGAGATTTTCGAGTTCCGTCAGTTGGAGCACTTTCTAAAAATCAAGTTTTACCATTGGCGAGGCTTTGACACGCTCAAAGTTCAACCAAAATGGGGGTTGGCCTTGTTTGGAGGTGCCAGGGCCAGAACGGGCCGAACCTGGCCGAGTTCCCTTCTTTCTCCAACATGGCCCGTGCCATAGCCTCACCAGGGTTAGAACATGCCCTCAGAAGGTTCTCCAACTGACGGAACTCGAAAAGCTCGATTCGTTTGTGAGTTACGAATTTCCTCGGTTTAATACTATGGAAAATCGTAAATCACAAACGACACGAGATTTTCGAGTTCCGTCAGTTGGTGCAATTTCTAAAAATCATGTTTTACCATTGGGGAGGCTTTGACACGCTCAAAGTTCAACTAAAATGGGGGTTGGCCTTGTTTGGAGGTGCCAGGGCCAGAACGGGCCGAACCTGGCCGAGTTCCCTTCTTTCTCCAACATGGCCCTTGCCATAGCCTCACCAGGGGTAGAACATGACCCTCCGAAGGTTCTCCAACTGACGGAACTCGAAAAGCTCGATTCGTTTGTGAGTTACGAATTTCCTCGGTTTAATACTATGGAAAATCGTAAATCACAAACGACACGAGATTTTCGAGTTCCGTCAGTTGGTGCAATTTCTAAAAATCATGTTTTACCATTGGGGAGGCTTTGACACGCTCAAAGTTCAACTAAAATGGGGGTTGGCCTTGTTTGGAGGTGCCAGGGCCAGAACGGGCGGAACCTGGCCGAGTTCCCTTCTTTCTCCAACATGGCCCGTGCCATAGCCTCACCAGGGGTAGAACATGACCCTCAGAAGGTTCTCCAACTGACGGCACTCGAAAAGCTCGATTCGTTTGTGAGTTATGAATTTCCTCGGTTGAATACTATGGAAAATCGTAAATCACAAACGACACGAGATTTTCGAGTTCCGTCAGTTGGAGCACTTTCTAAAAATCATGTTTTACCATTGGGGAGGCTTTGACACGCTCAAAGTTCAACCAAAATGGGGGTTGGCCTTGTTTGGAGGTGCCAGGGCCAGAACGGGCCGAACCTGGCCGAGTTCCCTTCTTTCTCCAACATGGCCCGTGCCATAGCCTCACCAGGGGTAGAACATGACCCTCAGAAGGTTCTCCAACTGACGGCACTCGAAAAGCTCGATTCGTTTGTGAGTTATGAATTTCCTCAGTTGAATACTAGGGAAAATCGTAAATCACAAACGACACGAGATTTTCGAGTTCCGTCAGTTGGAGCACTTTCTAAAAATCAAGTTTTACCATTGGCGAGGCTTTGACACGCTCAAAGTTCAACCAAAATGGGGGTTGGCCTTGTTTGGAGGTGCCAGGGCCAGAACGGGCCGAACCTGGCCGAGTTCCCTTCTTTCTCCAACATGGCCCGTGCCATAGCCTCACCAGGGTTAGAACATGCCCTCAGAAGGTTCTCCAACTGACGGAACTCGAAAAGCTCGATTCGTTTGTGAGTTACGAATTTCCTCGGTTTAATACTATGGAAAATCGTAAATCACAAACGACACGAGATTTTCGAGTTCCGTCAGTTGGTACAATTTCTAAAAATCATGTTTTACCATTGGGGAGGCTTTGACACGCTCAAAGTTCAACTAAAATGGGGGTTGGCCTTGTTTGGAGGTGCCAGGGCCAGAACGGGCCAAACCTGGCCGAGTTCCCTTCTTTCTCCAACATGGCCCTTGCCATAGCTTCACCAGGGGTAGAACATGACCCTCCGAAGGTTCTCCAACTGACGGAACTCGAAAAGCTCGATTCGTTTGTGAGTTACGAATTTCCTCGGTTTAATACTATGGAAAATCGTAAATCACAAACGACACGAGATTTTCGAGTTCCGTCAGTTGGAGCACTTTCTAAAAATCATGTTTTACCATTGGGGAGGCTTTGACACGCTCAAAGTTCAACCAAAATGGGGGTTGGCCTTGTTTGGATGTGCCAGGGCCAGAACGGGCGGAACCTGGCCGAGTTCCCTTCTTTCTCCAACATGGCCCGTGCCATAGCCTCACCAGGGGTAGAACATGACCCTCAGAAGGTTCTCCAACTGACGGCACTCGAAAAGCTCGATTCGTTTGTGAGTTATGAATTTCCTCGGTTGAATACTATGGAAAATCGTAAATCACAAACGACACGAGATTTTCGAGTTCCGTCAGTTGGAGCACTTTCTAAAAATCAAGTTTTACCATTGGCGAGGCTTTGACACGCTCAAAGTTCAACCAAAATGGGGGTTGGCCTTGTTTGGAGGTGCCAGGGCCAGAACGGGCCGAACCTGGCCGAGTTCCCTTCTTTCTCCAACATGGCCCGTGCCATAGCCTCACCAGGGGTAGAACATGACCCTCAGAAGGTTCTCCAACTGACGGAACTCGAAAAGCTCGATTCGTTTGTGAGTTACGAATTTCCTCGGTTTAATACTATGGAAAATCGTAAATCACAAACGACACGAGATTTTCGAGTTCCGTCAGTTGGTGCAATTTCTAAAAATCATGTTTTACCATTGGGGAGGCTTTGACACGCTCAAAGTTCAACTAAAATGGGGGTTGGCCTTGTTTGGAGGTGCCAGGGCCAGAACGGGCCGAACCTGGCCGAGTTCCCTTCTTTCTCCAACATGGCCCTTGCCATAGCCTCACCAGGGGTAGAACATGACCCTCCGAAGGTTCTCCAACTGACGGAACTCGAAAAGCTCGATTCGTTTGTGAGTTACGAATTTCCTCGGTTTAATACTATGGAAAATCGTAAATCACAAACGACACGAGATTTTCGAGTTCCGTCAGTTGGAGCACTTTCTAAAAATCATGTTTTACCATTGGGGAGGCTTTGACACGCTCAAAGTTCAACCAAAATGGGGGTTGGCCTTGTTTGGAGGTGCCAGGGCCAGAACGGGCCGAACCTGGCCGAGTTCCCTTCTTTCTCCAACATGGCCCGTGCCATAGCCTCACCAGGGGTAGAACATGACCCTCAGAAGGTTCTCCAACTGACGGCACTCGAAAAGCTCGATTCGTTTGTGAGTTATGAATTTCCTCGGTTGAATACTATGGAAAATCGTAAATCACAAACGACACGAGATTTTCGAGTTCCGTCAGTTGGAGCACTTTCTAAAAATCAAGTTTTACCATTGGCGAGGCTTTGACACGCTCAAAGTTCAACCAAAATGGGGGTTGGCCTTGTTTGGAGGTGCCAGGGCCAGAACGGGCCGAACCTGGCCGAGTTCCCTTCTTTCTCCAACATGGCCCGTGCCATAGCCTCACCAGGGGTAGAACATGACCCTCAGAAGGTTCTCCAACTGACGGAACTCGAAAAGCTCGATTCGTTTGTGAGTTACGAATTTCCTCGGTTTAATACTATGGAAAATCGTAAATCACAAACGACACGAGATTTTCGAGTTCCGTCAGTTGGTGCAATTTCTAAAAATCATGTTTTACCATTGGGGAGGCTTTGACACGCTCAAAGTTCAACTAAAATGGGGGTTGGCCTTGTTTGGAGGTGCCAGGGCCAGAACGGGCCGAACCTGGCCGAGTTCCCTTCTTTCTCCAACATGGCCCTTGCCATAGCCTCACCAGGGGTAGAACATGACCCTCCGAAGGTTCTCCAACTGACGGAACTCGAAAAGCTCGATTCGTTTGTGAGTTACGAATTTCCTCGGTTTAATACTATGGAAAATCGTAAATCACAAACGACACGAGATTTTCGAGTTCCGTCAGTTGGAGCACTTTCTAAAAATCATGTTTTACCATTGGGGAGGCTTTGACACGCTCAAAGTTCAACCAAAATGGGGGTTGGCCTTGTTTGGAGGTGCCAGGGCCAGAACGGGCGGAACCTGGCCGAGTTCCCTTCTTTCTCCAACATGGCCCGTGCCATAGCCTCACCAGGGGTAGAACATGACCCTCAGAAGGTTCTCCAACTGACGGCACTCAAAAAGCTCGATTCGTTTGTGAGTTATGAATTTCCTCGGTTGAATACTATGGAAAATCGTAAATCACAAACGACACGAGATTTTCGAGTTCCGTCAGTTGGAGCACTTTCTAAAAATCATGTTTTACCATTGGGGAGGCTTTGACACGCTCAAAGTTCAACCAAAATGGGGGTTGGCCTTGTTTGGAGGTTCCAGGGCCAGAACGGGCTGAACCTGGCCGAGTTTCCTTCTTTCTCCAACATGGCCCGTGCCATAGCCTCACCAGGGGTAGAACATGACCCTCAGAAGGTTCTCCAACTGACGGCACTCGAAAAGCTCGATTCGTTTGTGAGTTAAGAATTTCCTCGGTTTAATACTATGGAAAATCGTAAATCACAAACGACACGAGATTTTCGAGTTCCGTCAGTTGGAGCACTTTCTAAAAATCATGTTTTACCATTGAGGAGGCTTTGACACGCTCAAAGTTCAACCAAAATGGGGGTTGACCTTGTTTGGAGGTGCCAGGGCCA
The DNA here is from genome assembly GCA_029955375.1 of Rubus parviflorus. Lineage (NCBI taxonomy): Eukaryota > Viridiplantae > Streptophyta > Magnoliopsida > Rosales > Rosaceae > Rubus > Rubus parviflorus. The sequence goes on along the minus strand of JARGGL010000006.1, from coordinate 19,739,458 downwards.
GAACGGGCCGAACCTGGCCGAGGTCCCTTCTTTCTCAAACATGGCCCGTGCCTTAGCTTCACCAGGGGTAGAAAATGACCCTCAGAAGGTTCTTCAACTTACGGCACTCGAAAAGCTCGATTCGTTTGTGAGTTATGAATTTCCTCGGTTGAATACTATGGAAAATCGTAAATCACAAACGACACGAGATTTTCGAGTTCCGTCAGTTGGAGCACTTTCTCAAAATCATGTTTTACCATTTGGGAGGCTTTGACACGCTCAAAGTTCAACCAAAATGGGGGTTGGCCTTGTTTGGATGTGCCAGGGCCAGAACGGGCGGAACCTGGCCGAGTTCCCTTCTTTCTCCAACATGGCCCGTGCCATAGCCTCACCAGGGGTAGAACATGACCCTCAGAAGGTTCTCCAACTGACGGCACTCGAAAAGCTCGATTCGTTTGTGAGTTATGAATTTCCTCGGTTGAATACTATGGAAAATCGTAAATCACAAACGACACGAGATTTTCGAGTTCCGTCAGTTTGTGCAATTTCTAAAAATCATGTTTTACCATTGGGGAGGCTTTGACACGCTCAAAGTTCAACTAAAATGGGGGTTGGCCTTGTTTGGAGGTGCCAGGGCCAGAACGGGCCGAACCTGGCCGAGTTCCCTACTTTCTCCAACATGGCCCTTGCCATAGCCTCACCAGGGGTAGAACATGACCCTCCAAAGGTTCTCCAACTGACGGAACTCGAAAAGCTCGATTCGTTTGTGAGTTACGAATTTCCTCGGTTTAATACTATGGAAAATAGTAAATCACAAACGACACGAGATTTTCGAGTTCCGTCAGTTGGAGCACTTTCTACAAATCATGTTTTACCATTGGGGAGGCTTTGACACGCTCAAAGTTCAACCAAAATGGGGGTTGGCCTTGTTTGGAGGTGCCAGGGCCAGAACGGGCCGAACCTGGCCGAGTTCCCTTCTTTCTCCAACATGGCCCGTGCCATAGCCTCACCAGGGGTAGAACATGACCCTCAGAAGGTTCTCCAACTGACGGCACTCGAAAAGCTCGATTCGTTTGTGAGTTATGAATTTCCTCGGTTGAATACTATGGAAAATCGTAAATCACAAACGACACGAGATTTTCGAGTTCCGTCAGTTGGTGCAATTTCTAAAAATCATGTTTTACCATTGGGGAGGCTTTGACACGCTCAAATTTCAACTAAAATGGGGGTTGGCCTTGTTTGGAGGTGCCAGGGCCAGAACGGGCCGAACCTGGCCGAGTTCCCTTCTTTCTCCAACATGGCCCTTGCCATAGCCTCACTAGGGGTAGAACATGACCCTCCAAAGGTTCTCCAACTGACGGAACTCGAAAAGCTCGATTCGTTTGTGAGTTACGAATTTCCTCGGTTTAATACTATGGAAAATCGTAAATCACAAACGACACGAGATTTTCGAGTTCCGTCAGTTGGTGCAATTTCTAAAAATCATGTTTTACCATTTGGGAGGCTTTGACACGCTCAAAGTTCAACTAAAATGGGGGTTGGCCTTGTTTGGAGGTGCCAGGGCCAGAACGGGCCGAACCTGGCCGAGTTCCCTTCTTTCTCCAACATGGCCCTTGCCATAGCCTCACCAGGGGTAGAACATGACCCTCCGAAGGTTCTCTAACTGACGGAACTCGAAAAGCTCGATTCGTTTGTGAGTTACGAATTTCCTCGGTTTAATACTATGGAAAATAGTAAATCACAAACGACACGAGATTTTCGAGTTCCGTCAGTTGGAGCACTTTCTACAAATCATGTTTTACCATTGGGGAGGCTTTGACACGCTCAAAGTTCAACCAAAATGGGGGTTGGCCTTGTTTGGAGGTGCCAGGGCCAGAACGGGCGGAACCTGGTCGAGTTCCCTTCTTTCTCCAACATGGCCCGTGCCATAGCCTCACCAGGGGTAGAACATGACCCTCAGAAGGTTCTCCAACTGACGGCACTCGTAAAGCTCGATTCGTTTGTGAGTTATGAATTTCCTCGGTTGAATACTATGGAAAATCGTAAATCACAAACGACACGAGATTTTCGAGTTCCGTCAGTTGGAGCACTTTCTAAAAATCATGTTTTACCATTGGGGAGGCTTTGACACGCTCAAAGTTCAACCAAAATGGGGGTTGGCCTTGTTTGGAGGTGCCAGGGCCAGAACGGGCCGAACCTGGCCGAGTTCCCTTCTTTCTCCAACATGGCCCGTGCCATAGCCTCACCAGGGGTAGAACATGACCCTCAGAAGGTTCTCCAACTGACGGCACTCGAAAAGCTCGATTCGTTTGTGAGTTATGAATTTCCTCGGTTGAATACTATGGAAAATCGTAAATCACAAACGACACGAGATTTTCGAGTTCCGTCAGTTGGAGCACTTTCTAAAAATCAAGTTTTACCATTGGCGAGGCTTTGACACGCTCAAAGTTCAACCAAAATGGGGGTTGGCCTTGTTTGGAGGTGCCAGGGCCAGAACGGGCCGAACCTGGCCGAGTTCCCTTCTTTCTCCAACATGGCCCGTGCCATAGCCTCACCAGGGGTAGAACATGACCCTCAGAAGGTTCTCCAACTGACGGCACTCGAAAAGCTCGATTCGTTTGTGAGTTATGAATTTCCTCGGTTGAATACTATGGAAAATCGTAAATCACAAACGACACGAGATTTTCGAGTTCCGTCAGTTGGTGCAATTTCTAAAAATCATGTTTTACCATTGGGGAGGCTTTGACACGCTCAAAGTTCAACTAAAATGGGGGTTGGCCTTGTTTGGAGGTGCCAGGGCCAGAACGGGCCGAACCTGGCCGAGTTCCCTTCTTTCTCCAACATGGCCCTTGCCATAGCCTCACCAGGGGTTGAACATGACCCTCCGAAGGTTCTCCAACTGACGGAACTCGAAAAGCTCGATTCGTTTGTGAGTTACGAATTTCCTCGGTTTAATACTATGGAAAATCGTAAATCACAAACGACACGAGATTTTCGAGTTCCGTCAGTTGGAGCACTTTCTAAAAATCATGTTTTACCATTGGGGAGGCTTTGACACGCTCAAAGTTCAACCAAAATGGGGGTTGGCCTTGTTTGGATGTGCCAGGGCCAGAACGGGCGGAACCTGGCCGAGTTCCCTTCTTTCTCCAACATGGCCCATGCCATAGCCTCACCAGGGGTAGAACATGACCCTCAGAAGGTTCTCCAACTGACGGCACTCGAAAAGCTCGATTCGTTTGTGAGTTATGAATTTCCTCGGTTGAATACTATGGAAAATCGTAAATCACAAACGACACGAGATTTTCGAGTTCCGTCAGTTGGAGCACTTTCTAAAAATCAAGTTTTACCATTGGCGAGGCTTTGACACGCTCAAAGTTCAACCAAAATGGGGGTTGGCCTTGTTTGGAGGTGCCAGGGCCAGAACGGGCCGAACCTGGCCGAGTTCCCTTCTTTCTCCAACATGGCCCGTGCCATAGCCTCACCAGGGGTAGAACATGACCCTCAGAAGGTTCTCCAACTGACGGAACTCGAAAAGCTCGATTCCTTTGTGAGTTACGAATTTCCTCGGTTTAATACTATGGAAAATCGTAAATCACAAACGACACGAGATTTTCGAGTTCCGTCAGTTGGTGCAATTTCTAAAAATCATGTTTTACCATTGGGGAGGCTTTGACACGCTCAAAGTTCAACTAAAATGGGGGTTGGCCTTGTTTGGAGGTGCCAGGGCCAGAACGGGCCGAACCTGGCCGAGTTCCCTTCTTTCTCCAACATGGCCCTTGCCATAGCCTCACCAGGGGTAGAACATGACCCTCCGAAGGTTCTCCAACTGACGGAACTCGAAAAGCTCGATTCGTTTGTGAGTTACGAATTTCCTCGGTTTAATACTATGGAAAATCGTAAATCACAAACGACACGAGATTTTCGAGTTCAGTCAGTTGGAGCACTTTCTAAAAATCATGTTTTACCATTAGGGAGGCTTTGACACGCTCAAAGTTCAACCAAAATGGGGGTTGGCCTTGTTTGGAGGTGCCAGGCCCAGAACGGGCCGAACCTGGCCGAGTTTCCTTCTTTCTCCAACTTGGCCCGTGCCATAGCCTCACCAGGGGTAGAACATGACCCTCAGAAGGTTCTCCAACTGACGGCACTCGAAAAGCTCGATTCGTTTGTGAGTTATGAATTTCCTCGGTTGAATACTATGGAAAATCGTAAATCACAAACGACACGAGATTTTCGAGTTCCGTCAGTTGGAGCACTTTCTGAAAATCATGTTTTACCATTGGGGAGGCTTTGACACGCTCAAAGTTCAACCAAAATGGGGGTTGGCCTTGTTTGGAGGTGCCAGGGCCAGAACGGGCTGAACCTGGCCGAGTTTCCTTCTTTCTCCAACATGGCCCGTGCCATAGCCTCACCAGGGGTAGAATATGACCCTCAGAAGGTTCTCCAACTGACGGCACTCGAAAAGCTCGATTCGTTTGTGAGTTATGAATTTCCTCGGTTTAATACTATGGAAAATCGTAAATCACAAACGACACGAGATTTTCGAGTTCCGTCAGTTGGAGCACTTTCTGAAAATCATGTTTTACCATTGGCGAGGCTTTGACACGCTCAAAGTTCAACCAAAATGGGGGTTGGCCTTGTTTGGAGGTGCCAGGGCCAGAACGGGCCGAACCTGGCCGAGTTCCCTTCTTTCTCCAACATGGCCCGTGCCATAGCCTCACCAGGGGTAGAACATGACCCTCAGAAGGTTCTCCAACTGACGGCACTTGAAAAGCTCGATTCGTTTGTGAGTTATGAATTTCCTCGGTTGAATACTATGGAAAATCGTAAATCACAAACGACACGAGATTTTCGAGTTCCGTCAGTTGGAGCACTTTCTAAAAATCAAGTTTTACCATTGGCGAGGCTTTGACACGCTCAAAGTTCAACCAAAATGGGGGTTGGCCTTGTTTGGAGGTGCCAGGGCCAGAACGGGCCGAACCTGGCCGAGTTCCCTTCTTTCTCCAACATGGCCCGTGCCATAGCCTCACCAGGGGTAGAACATGACCCTCAGAAGGTTCTCCAACTGACGGAACTCGAAAAGCTCGATTCGTTTGTGAGTTACGAATTTCCTCGGTTTAATACTATGGAAAATCGTAAATCACAAACGACACGAGATTTTCGAGTTCCGTCAGTTGGTGCAATTTCTAAAAATCATGTTTTACCATTGGGGAGGCTTTGACACGCTCAAAGTTCAACTAAAATGGGGGTTGGCCTTGTTTGGAGCTGCCAGGGCCAGAACGGGCCGAACCTGGCCGAGTTCTCTTCTTTCTCCAACATGGCCCTTGCCATAGCCTCACCAGGGGTAGAACATGACCCTCAGAAGGTTCTCCAACTGACGGCACTCGAAAAGCTCGATTCGTTTGTGAGTTATGAATTTCCTCGGTTGAATACTATGGAAAATCGTAAATCACAAACGACACGAGATTTTCGAGTTCCGTCAGTTGGAGCACTTTCTAAAAATCATGTTTTACCATTGGGGAGGCTTTGACACGCTCAAAGTTCAACCAAAATGGGGGTTGGCCTTGTTTGGAGGTGCCAGGGCCAGAACGGGCTGAACCTGGCCGAGTTTCCTTCTTTCTCCAACATGGCCCGTGCCATAGCCTCACCAGGGGTAGAACATGACTCTCAGAAGGTTCTCCAACTGACGGCACTCGAAAAGCTCGATTCGTTTGTGAGTTATGAATTTCCTCGGTTTAATACTATGGAAAATCGTAAATCACAAACGACACGAGATTTTCGAGTTCCGTCAGTTGGAGCACTTTCTGAAAATCATGTTTTACCATTGGCGAGGCTTTGACACGCTCAAAGTTCAACCAAAATGGGGGTTGGCCTTGTTTGGAGGTGCCAGGGCCAGAACGGGCCGAACCTGGCCGAGGTCCCTTCTTTCTCAAACATGGCCCGTGCCTTAGCTTCACCAGGGGTAGAACATGACCCTCAGAAGGTTCTCCAACTGACGGCACTCGAAAAGCTCGATTCGTTTGTGAGTTATGAATTTCCTCGGTTGAATACTATGGAAAATCGTAAATCACAAACGACACGAGATTTTCGAGTTCCGTCAGTTGGAGCACTTTCTAAAAATCATGTTTTACCATTGGGGAGGCTTTGACACGCTCAAAGTTCAACCAAAATGGGGGTTGGCCTTGTTTGGAGGTGCCAGGGCCAGAACGGGCTGAACCTGGCCGAGTTTCCTTCTTTCTCCAACATGGCCCGTGCCATAGCCTCACCAGGGGTAGAACATGACTCTCAGAAGGTTCTCCAACTGACGGCACTCGAAAAGCTCGATTCGTTTGTGAGTTATGAATTTCCTCGGTTTAATACTATGGAAAATCGTAAATCACAAACGACACGAGATTTTCGAGTTCCGTCAGTTGGAGCACTTTCTGAAAATCATGTTTTACCATTGGCGAGGCTTTGACACGCTCAAAGTTCAACCAAAATGGGGGTTGGCCTTGTTTGGAGGTGCCAGGGCCAGAACGGGCCGAACCTGGCCGAGGTCCCTTCTTTCTCAAACATGGCCCGTGCCTTAGCTTCACCAGGGGTAGAACATGACCCTCAGAAGGTTCTCCAACTGACGGCACTCGAAAAGCTCGATTCGTTTGTGAGTTATGAATTTCCTCGGTTGAATACTATGGAAAATCGTAAATCACAAACGACACGAGATTTTCGAGTTCCGTCAGTTGGAGCACTTTCTAAAAATCATGTTTTACCATTGGGGAGGCTTTGACACGCTCAAAATTCAACCAAAATGGGGGTTGGCCTTGTTTGGAGGTGCCAGGGCCAGAACGGGCCGAACCTGGCCGAGTTCCCTTCTTTCTCCAACATGGCCCGTGCCATAGCCTCACCAGGGGTAGAACATGACCCTCAGAAGGTTCTCCAACTGACGGCACTCGAAAAGCTCGATTCGTTTGTGAGTTATGAATTTCCTCGGTTGAATACTATGGAAAATCGTAAATCACAAACGACACGAGATTTTCGAGTTCCGTCAGTTGGAGCACTCTCTAAAAATCATGTTTTACCATTGGGGAGGCTTTGACACGCACAAAGTTCAACCAAAATGGGGGTTGACCTTGTTTGGAGGTGCCAGGGCCAGAACGGGCCGAACCTGGCCGTGGTCCCTTCTTTCTCCAACATGGCCCGTGCCATAGCCTCACCAGGGGTAGAACATGACCCTCAGAAGGTTCTCCAACTGACGGCACTCGAAAAGCTCGATTCGTTTGTGAGTTATGAATTTCCTCGGTTGAATACTATGGAAAATCGTAAATCACAAACGACACGAGATTTTCGAGTTCCGTCAGTTGGAGCACTTTCTAAAAATCAAGTTTTACCATTGGCGAGGCTTTGACACGCTCAAAGTTCAACCAAAATGGGGGTTGGCCTTGTTTGGAGGTGCCAGGGCCAGAACGGGCCGAACCTGGCCGAGTTCCCTTCTTTCTCCAACATGGCCCGTGCCATAGCCTCACCAGGGGTAGAACATGACCCTCAGAAGGTTCTCCAACTGACGGAACTCGAAAAGCTCGATTCGTTTGTGAGTTACGAATTTCCTCGGTTTAATACTATGGAAAATCGTAAATCACAAACAACACGAGATTTTCGAGTTCCGTCAGTTGGTGCAATTTCTAAAAATCATGTTTTACCATTGGGGAGGCTTTGACACGCTCAAAGTTCAACCAAAATGGGGGTTGGCCTTGTTTGGAGGTGCCAGGGCCAGAACGGGCTGAACCTGGCCGAGTTTCCTTCTTTCTCCAACATGGCCCGTGCCATAGCCTCACCAGGGGTAGAACATGACCCTCAGAAGGTTCTCCAACTGACGGCACTCGAAAAGCTCGATTCGTTTGTGAGTTATGAATTTCCTCGGTTTAATACTATGGAAAATCGTAAATCACAAACGACACGAGATTTTCGAGTTCCGTCAGTTGGAGCACTTTCTGAAAATCATGTTTTACCATTGGCGAGGCTTTGACACGCTCAAAGTTCAACCAAAATGGGGGTTGGCCTTGTTTGGAGGTGCCAGGGCCAGAACGGGCCGAACCTGGCCGAGGTCCCTTCTTTCTCAAACATGGCCCGTGCCTTAGCTTCACCAGGGGTAGAACATGACCCTCATAAGGTTCTCCAACTGACGGCACTCGAAAAGCTCGATTCGTTTGTGAGTTATGAATTTCCTCGGTTGAATACTATGGAAAATCGTAAATCACAAACGACACGAGATTTTCGAGTTCCGTCAGTTGGAGCACTTTCTAAAAATCATGTTTTACCATTGGGGAGGCTTTGACACGCTCAAAATTCAACCAAAATGGGGGTTGGCCTTGTTTGGAGGTGCCAGGCCCAGAACGGGCCGAACCTGGCCGAGTTTACTTCTTTCTCCAACTTGGCCCGTGCCATAGCCTCACCAGGGGTAGAACATGACCCTCAGAAGGTTCTCCAACTGACGGCACTCGAAAAGCTCGATTCGTTTGTGAGTTACGAATTTCCTCGGTTTAATACTATGGAAAAACGTAAATCACAAACGACACGAGATTTTCGAGTTCCGTCAGTTGGTGCAATTTCTAAAAATCATGTTTTACCATTGGGGAGGCTTTGACACGCTCAAAGTTCAACTAAAATGGGGGTTGGCCTTGTTTGGAGCTGCCAGGGCCAGAACGGGCCGAACCTGGCCGAGTTCTCTTCTTTCTCCAACATGGCCCTTGCCATAGCCTCACCAGGGGTAGAACATGACCCTCAGAAGGTTCTCCAACTGACGGCACTCGAAAAGCTCGATTCGTTTGTGAGTTATGAATTTCCTCGGTTGAATACTATGGAAAATCGTAAATCACAAACGACATGAGATTTTCGAGTTCCGTCAGTTGGAGCACTTTCTAAAAATCATGTTTTACCATTGGGGAGGCTTTGACACGCTCAAAGTTCAACCAAAATGGGGGTTGGCCTTGTTTGGAGGTTCCAGGGCCAGAACGGGCTGAACCTGGCCGAGTTTCCTTCTTTCTCCAACATGGCCCGTGCCATAGCCTCACCAGGGGTAGAACATGACCCTCAGAAGGTTCTCCAACTGACGGCACTCGAAAAGCTCGATTCGTTTGTGAGTTATGAATTTCCTCGGTTTAATACTATGGAAAATCGTAAATCACAAACGACACGAGATTTTCGAGTTCCGTCAGTTGGAGCACTTTCTGAAAATCATGTTTTACCATTGGCGAGGCTTTGACACGCTCAAAGTTCAACCAAAATGGGGGTTGGCCTTGTTTGGAGGTGCCAGGGCCAGAACGGGCCGAACCTGGCCGAGGTCCCTTCTTTCTCAAACATGGCCCGTGCCTTAGCTTCACCAGGGGTAGAACATGACCCTCAGAAGGTTCTCCAACTGACGGCACTCGAAAAGCTCGATTCGTTTGTGAGTTATGAATTTCCTCGGTTGAATACTATGGAAAATCGTAAATCACAAACGACACGAGATTTTCGAGTTCCGTCAGTTGGAGCACTTTCTAAAAATCATGTTTTACCATTGGGGAGGCTTTGACACGCTCAAAATTCAACCAAAATGGGGGTTGGCCTTGTTTGGAGGTGCCAGGGCCAGAACGGGCCGAACCTGGCCGAGTTCCCTTCTTTCTCCAACATGGCCCGTGCCATAGCCTCACCAGGGGTAGAACATGACCCTCAGAAGGTTCTCCAACTGACGGCACTCGAAAAGCTCGATTCGTTTGTGAGTTATGAATTTCCTCGGTTGAATACTATGGAAAATCGTAAATCACAAACGACACGAGATTTTCGAGTTCCGTCAGTTGGAGCACTCTCTAAAAATCATGTTTTACCATTGGGGAGGCTTTGACACGCACAAAGTTCAACCAAAATGGGGGTTGACCTTGTTTGGAGGTGCCAGGGCCAGAACGGGCCGAACCTGGCCGTGGTCCCTTCTTTCTCCAACATGGCCCGTGCCATAGCCTCACCAGGGGTAGAACATGACCCTCAGAAGGTTCTCCAACTGACGGCACTCGAAAAGCTCGATTCGTTTGTGAGTTATGAATTTCCTCGGTTGAATACTATGGAAAATCGTAAATCACAAACGACACGAGATTTTCGAGTTCCGTCAGTTGGAGCACTTTCTAAAAATCAAGTTTTACCATTGGCGAGGCTTTGACACGCTCAAAGTTCAACCAAAATGGGGGTTGGCCTTGTTTGGAGGTGCCAGGGCCAGAACGGGCCGAACCTGGCCGAGTTCCCTTCTTTCTCCAACATGGCCCGTGCCATAGCCTCACCAGGGGTAGAACATGACCCTCAGAAGGTTCTCCAACTGACGGAACTCGAAAAGCTCGATTCGTTTGTGAGTTACGAATTTCCTCGGTTTAATACTATGGAAAATCGTAAATCACAAACAACACGAGATTTTCGAGTTCCGTCAGTTGGTGCAATTTCTAAAAATCATGTTTTACCATTGGGGAGGCTTTGACACGCTCAAAGTTCAACCAAAATGGGGGTTGGCCTTGTTTGGAGGTGCCAGGGCCAGAACGGGCTGAACCTGGCCGAGTTTCCTTCTTTCTCCAACATGGCCCGTGCCATAGCCTCACCAGGGGTAGAACATGACCCTCAGAAGGTTCTCCAACTGACGGCACTCGAAAAGCTCGATTCGTTTGTGAGTTATGAATTTCCTCGGTTTAATACTATGGAAAATCGTAAATCACAAACGACACGAGATTTTCGAGTTCCGTCAGTTGGAGCACTTTCTGAAAATCATGTTTTACCATTGGCGAGGCTTTGACACGCTCAAAGTTCAACCAAAATGGGGGTTGGCCTTGTTTGGAGGTGCCAGGGCCAGAACGGGCCGAACCTGGCCGAGGTCCCTTCTTTCTCAAACATGGCCCGTGCCTTAGCTTCACCAGGGGTAGAACATGACCCTCATAAGGTTCTCCAACTGACGGCACTCGAAAAGCTCGATTCGTTTGTGAGTTATGAATTTCCTCGGTTGAATACTATGGAAAATCGTAAATCACAAACGACACGAGATTTTCGAGTTCCGTCAGTTGGAGCACTTTCTAAAAATCATGTTTTACCATTGGGGAGGCTTTGACACGCTCAAAATTCAACCAAAATGGGGGTTGGCCTTGTTTGGAGGTGCCAGGCCCAGAACGGGCCGAACCTGGCCGAGTTTACTTCTTTCTCCAACTTGGCCCGTGCCATAGCCTCACCAGGGGTAGAACATGACCCTCAGAAGGTTCTCCAACTGACGGCACTCGAAAAGCTCGATTCGTTTGTGAGTTACGAATTTCCTCGGTTTAATACTATGGAAAATCGTAAATCACAAACGACACGAGATTTTCGAGTTCCGTCAGTTGGTGCAATTTCTAAAAATCATGTTTTACCATTGGGGAGGCTTTGACACGCTCAAAGTTCAACTAAAATGGGGGTTGGCCTTGTTTGGAGCTGCCAGGGCCAGAACGGGCCGAACCTGGCCGAGTTCTCTTCTTTCTCCAACATGGCCCTTGCCATAGCCTCACCAGGGGTAGAACATGACCCTCAGAAGGTTCTCCAACTGACGGCACTCGAAAAGCTCGATTCGTTTGTGAGTTACGAATTTCCTCGGTTTAATACTATGGAAAATCGTAAATCACAAACGACACGAGATTTTCGAGTTCCGTCAGTTGGTGCAATTTCTAAAAATCATGTTTTACCATTGGGGAGGCTTTGACACGCTCAAAGTTCAACTAAAATGGGGGTTGGCCTTGTTTGGAGCTGCCAGGGCCAGAACGGGCCGAACCTGGCCGAGTTCTCTTCTTTCTCCAACATGGCCCTTGCCATAGCCTCACCAGGGGTAGAACATGACCCTCAGAAGGTTCTCCAACTGACGGCACTCGAAAAGCTCGATTCGTTTGTGAGTTATGAATTTCCTCGGTTGAATACTATGGAAAATCGTAAATCACAAACGACACGAGATTTTCGAGTTCCGTCAGTTGGAGCACTTTCTAAAAATCATGTTTTACCATTGGGGAGGCTTTGACACGCTCAAAGTTCAACCAAAATGGGGGTTGGCCTTGTTTGGAGGTTCCAGGGCCAGAACGGGCTGAACCTGGCCGAGTTTCCTTCTTTCTCCAACATGGCCCGTGCCATAGCCTCACCAGGGGTAGAACATGACCCTCAGAAGGTTCTCCAACTGACGGCACTCGAAAAGCTCGATTCGTTTGTGAGTTATGAATTTCCTCGGTTTAATACTATGGAAAATCGTAAATCACAAACGACACGAGATTTTCGAGTTCCGTCAGTTGGAGCACTTTCTGAAAATCATGTTTTACCATTGGCGAGGCTTTGGCACGCTCAAAGTTCAACCAAAATGGGGGTTGGCCTTGTTTGGAGGTGCCAGGGCCAGAACGGGCCGAACCTGGCCGAGGTCCCTTCTTTCTCAAACATGGCCCGTGCCTTAGCTTCACCAGGGGTAGAACATGACCCTCAGAAGGTTCTCCAACTGACGGCACTCGAAAAGCTCGATTCGTTTGTGAGTTATGAATTTCCTCGGTTGAATACTATGGAAAATCGTAAATCACAAACGACACGAGATTTTCGAGTTCCGTCAGTTGGAGCACTTTCTAAAAATCATGTTTTACCATTGGGGAGGCTTTGACACGCTCAAAATTCAACCAAAATGGGGGTTGGCCTTGTTTGGAGGTGCCAGGCCCAGAACGGGCCGAACCTGGCCGAGTTTACTTCTTTCTCCAACTTGGCCCGTGCCATAGCCTCACCAGGGGTAGAACATGACCCTCAGAAGGTTCTCCAACTGACGGCACTCGAAAAGCTCGATTCGTTTGTGAGTTATGAATTTCCTCGGTTTAATACTATGGAAAATCGTAAATCACAAACGACACGAGATTTTCGAGTTCCGTCAGTTGGAGCACTCTCTAAAAATCATGTTTTACCATTGGGGAGGCTTTGACACGCTCAAAGTTCAACCAAAATGGGGGTTGACCTTGTTTGGAGGTGCCAGGGCCAGAACGGGCCGAACCTGGCCGTGGTCCCTTCTTTCTCCAACATGGCCCGTGCCATAGCCTCACCAGGGGTAGAACATGACCCTCAGAAGGTTCTCCAACTGACGGCACTCGAAAAGCTCGATTCGTTTGTGAGTTATGAATTTCCTCGGTTGAATACTATGGAAAATCGTAAATCACAAACGACACGAGATTTTCGATTTCCGTCAGTTGGAGCACTTTCTAAAAATCAAGTTTTACCATTGGCGAGGCTTTGACACGCTCAAAGTTCAACCAAAATGGGGGTTGGCCTTGTTTGGAGGTGCCAGGGCCAGAACGGGCCGAACCTGGCCGAGTTCCCTTCTTTCTCCAACATGGCCCGTGCCATAGCCTCACCAGGGGTAGAACATGACCCTCAGAAGGTTCTCCAACTGACGGAACTCGAAAAGCTCGATTCGTTTGTGAGTTACGAATTTCCTCGGTTTAATACTATGGAAAATCGTAAATCACAAACGACACGAGATTTTCGAGTTCCGTAAGTTGGTGCAATTTCTAAAAATCATGTTTTACCATTGGGGAGGCTTTGCCACGCTCAAAGTTCAACTAAAATGGGGGTTGGCCTTGTTTGGAGCTGCCAGGGCCAGAACGGGCCGAACCTGGCCGAGGTCCCTTCTTTCTCCAACATGGCCCGTGCCATAGCCTCACCAGGGGTAGAACATGACCCTCAGAAGGTTCTCCAACTGACGGCACTCGAAAATCTCGATTCGTTTGTGAGTTATGAATTTCCTCGGTTTAATACTATGGAAAATCGTTAATCACAAACGACACGAGATTTTCGAGTTCCGTCAGTTGGAGCACTTTCTGAAAATCATGTTTTACCATTGGCGAGGCTTTGACACGCTCAAAGTTCAACCAAAATGGGGGTTGGCCTTGTTTGGAGGTGCCAGGGCCAGAACGGGCCGAACCTGGCCGAGTTCCCTTCTTTCTCCAACATGGCCCGTGCCATAGCCTCACCAGGGGTAGAACATGACCCTCAGAAGGTTCTCCAACTGACGGCACTCGAAAAGCTCGATTCGTTTGTGAGTTATGAATTTCCTCGGTTTAATACTATGGAAAATCGTAAATCACAAACGACACGAGATTTTCGAGTTCCGTCAGTTGGAGCACTTTCTGAAAATCATGTTTTACCATTGGCGAGGCTTTGACACGCTCAAAGTTCAACCAAAATGGGGGTTGGCCTTGTTTGGAGGTGCCAGGGCCAGAACGGGCCGAACCTGGCCGAGTTCCCTTCTTTCTCCAACATGGCCCGTGCCATAGCCTCACCAGGGGTAGAACATGACCCTCAGAAGGTTCTCCAACTGACGGCACTCGAAAAGCTCGATTCGTTTGTGAGTTATGAATTTCCTCGGTTTAATACTATGGAAAATCGTAAATCACAAACGACACGAGATTTTCGAGTTCCGTCAGTTGGAGCACTCTCTAAAAATCATGTTTTACCTTTGGGGAGGCTTTGACACGCTCAAAGTTCAACCAAAATGGGGGTTGACCTTGTTTGGAGGTGCCAGGGCCAGAACGGGCTGAACCTGGTCGTGGTCCCTTCTTTCTCCAACATGGCCCGTGCCATAGCCTCACCAGGGGTAGAACATGACCCTCAGAAGGTTCTCCAACTGACGGCACTCGAAAATCTCGATTCGTTTGTGAGTTATGAATTTCCTCGGTTGAATACTATGGAAAATCGTAAATCACAAACGACACGAGATTTTCGAGTTCCGTCAGTTGGAGCACTTTCTAAAAATCAAGTTTTACCATTGGCGAGGCTTTGACACGCTCAAAGTTCAACCAAAATGGGGGTTGGCCTTGTTTGGAGGTGCCAGGGCCAGAACGGGCCGAACCTGGCCGAGTTCCCTTCTTTCTCCAACATGGCCCGTGCCATAGCCTCACCAGGGGTAGAACATGACCCTCAGAAAGTTCTCCAACTGACGGAACTCGAAAAGCTCGATTCGTTTGTGAGTTACGAATTTCCTCGGTTTAATACTATGGAAAATCGTAAATCACAAACGACACGAGATTTTCGAGTTCCGTCAGTTGGTGCAATTTCTAAAAATCATGTTTTACCATTGGGGAGGCTTTGACACGCTCAAAGTTCAACTAAAATGGGGGTTGGCCTTGTTTGGAGCTGGCAGGGACAGAACGGGCCGAACCTGGCCGAGTTCTCTTCTTTCTCCAACATGGCCCTTGCCATAGCCTCACCAGGGGTAGAACATGACCCTCAGAAGGTTCTCCAACTGACGGCACTCGAAAAGCTCGATTCGTTTGTGAGTTATGAATTTCCTCGGTTTAATACTATGGAAAATCGTTAATCACAAACGACACGAGATTTTCGAGTTCCGTCAGTTGGAGCACTTTCTGAAAATCATGTTTTACCATTGGCGAGGCTTTGACACGCTCAAAGTTCAACCAAAATGGGGGTTGGCCTTGTTTGGAGGTGCCAGGGCCAGAACGGGCCGAACCTGGCCGAGTTCCCTTCTTTCTCCAACATGGCCCGTGCCATAGCCTCACCAGGGGTAGAACATGACCCTCAGAAGGTTCTCCAACTGACGGCACTCGAAAAGCTCGATTCGTTTGTGAGTTATGAATTTCCTCGGTTTAATACTATGGAAAATCGTAAATCACAAACGACACGAGATTTTCGAGTTCCGTCAGTTGGAGCACTTTCTGAAAATCATGTTTTACCATTGGCGAGGCTTTGACACGCTCAAAGTTCAACCAAAATGGGGGTTGGCCTTGTTTGGAGGTGCCAGGGCCAGAACGGGCCGAACCTGGCCGAGTTCCCTTCTTTCTCCAACATGGCCCGTGCCATAGCCTCACCAGGGGTAGAACATGACCCTCAGAAGGTTCTCCAACTGACGGCACTCGAAAAGCTCGATTCGTTTGTGAGTTATGAATTTCCTCGGTTTAATACTATGGAAAATCGTAAATCACAAACGACACGAGATTTTCGAGTTCCGTCAGTTGGAGCACTCTCTAAAAATCATGTTTTACCATTGGGGAGGCTTTGACACGCTCAAAGTTCAACCAAAATGGGGGTTGACCTTGTTTGGAGGTGCCATGGCCAGAACGGGCTGAACCTGGTCGTGGTCCCTTCTTTCTCCAACATGGCCCGTGCCATAGCCTCACCAGGGGTAGAACATGACCCTCAGAAGGTTCTCCAACTGACGGCACTCGAAAATCTCGATTCGTTTGTGAGTTATGAATTTCCTCGGTTGAATACTATGGAAAATCGTAAATCACAAACGACACGAGATTTTCGAGTTCCGTCAGTTGGAGCACTTTCTAAAAATCAAGTTTTACCATTGGCGAGGCTTTGACACGCTCAAAGTTCAACCAAAATGGGGGTTGGCCTTGTTTGGAGGTGCCAGGGCCAGAACGGGCCGAACCTGGCCGAGTTCCCTTCTTTCTCCAACATGGCCCGTGCCATAGCCTCACCAGGGGTAGAACATGACCCTCAGAAAGTTCTCCAACTGACGGAACTCGAAAAGCTCGATTCGTTTGTGAGTTACGAATTTCCTCGGTTTAATACTATGGAAAATCGTAAATCACAAACGACACGAGATTTTCGAGTTCCGTC
Organism: Rubus parviflorus; assembly: GCA_029955375.1. Taxonomy (NCBI): domain Eukaryota; kingdom Viridiplantae; phylum Streptophyta; class Magnoliopsida; order Rosales; family Rosaceae; genus Rubus; species Rubus parviflorus. The sequence goes on along the minus strand of JARGGL010000006.1, from coordinate 19,722,877 downwards.
AGTTGGTGCAATTTCTAAAAATCATGTTTTACCATTGGGGAGGCTTTGACACGCTCAAAGTTCAACTAAAATGGGGGTTGGCCTTGTTTGGAGCTGGCAGGGCCAGAACGGGCCGAACCTGGCCGAGTTCTCTTCTTTCTCCAACATGGCCCTTGCCATAGCCTCACCAGGGGTAGAACATGACCCTCAGAAGGTTCTCCAACTGACGGCACTCGAAAAGCTCGATTCGTTTGTGAGTTATGAATTTCCTCGGTTTAATACTATGGAAAATCGTTAATCACAAACGACACGAGATTTTCGAGTTACGTCAGTTGGAGCACTTTCTGAAAATCATGTTTTACCATTGGCGAGGCTTTGACACGCTCAAAGTTCAACCAAAATGGGGGTTGGCCTTGTTTGGAGGTGCCAGGGCCAGAACGGGCCGAACCTGGCCGAGTTCCCTTCTTTCTCCAACATGGCCCGTGCCATAGCCTCACCAGGGGTAGAACATGACCCTCAGAAGGTTCTCCAACTGACGGCACTCGAAAAGCTCGATTCGTTTGTGAGTTATGAATTTCCTCGGTTTAATACTATGGAAAATCGTAAATCACAAACGACACGAGATTTTCGAGTTCCGTCAGTTTGAGCACTCTCTAAAAATCATGTTTTACCATTGGGGAGGCTTTGACACGCTCAAAGTTCAACCAAAATGGGGGTTGACCTTGTTTGGAGGTGCCAGGGCCAGAACGGGCCGAACCTGGCCGTGGTCCCTTCTTTCTCCAACATGGCCCGTGCCATAGCCTCACCAGGGGTAGAACATGACCCTCAGAAGGTTCTCCAACTGACGGCACTCGAAAAGCTCGATTCGTTTGTGAGTTATGAATTTCCTCGGTTGAATACAATGGAAAATCGTAAATCACAAACGACACGAGATTTTCGAGTTCCGTCAGTTGGAGCACTTTCTAAAAATCAAGTTTTACCATTGGCGAGGCTTTGACACGCTCAAAGTTCAACCAAAATGGGGGTTGGCCTTGTTTGGAGGTGCCAGGGCCAGAACGGGCCGAACCTGGCCGAGTTCCCTTCTTTCTCCAACATGGCCCGTGCCATAGCCTCACCAGGGGTAGAACATGACCCTCAGAAGGTTCTCCAACTGACGGAACTCGAAAAGCTCGATTCGTTTGTGAGTTACGAATTTCCTCGGTTTAATACTATGGAAAATCGTAAATCACAAACGACACGAGATTTTCGAGTTCCGTCAGTTGGTGCAATTTCTAAAAATCATGTTTTACCATTGGGGAGGCTTTGACACGCTTAAAGTTCAACTAAAATGGGGGTTGGCCTTGTTTGGAGCTGCCAGGGCCAGAACGGGCCGAACCTGGCCGAGTTCTCTTCTTTCTCCAACATGGCCTTTGCCATAGCCTCACCAGGGGTAGAACATGACCCTCAGAAGGTTCTCCAACTGACGGCACTCGAAAAGCTCGATTCGTTTGTGAGTTATGAATTTCCTCGGTTGAATACTATGGAAAATCGTAAATCACAAACGACACGAGATTTTCGAGTTCCGTCAGTTGGAGCACTTTCTAAAAATCATGTTTTACCATTGGGGAGGCTTTGACACGCTCAAAGTTCAACCAAAATGGGGGTTGGCCTTGTTTGGAGGTGCCAGGGCCAGAACGGGCTGAACCTGGCCGAGTTTCCTTCTTTCTCCAACATGGCCCGTGCCATAGCCTCACCAGGGGTAGAACATGACCCTCAGAAGGTTCTCCAACTGACGGCACTCGAAAAGCTCGATTCGTTTGTGAGTTATGAATTTCCTCGGTTTAATACTATGGAAAATCGTAAATCACAAACGACACGAGATTTTCGAGTTCCGTCAGTTGGAGCACTTTCTGAAAATCATGTTTTACCATTGGCGAGGCTTTGACACGCTCAAAGTTCAACCAAAATGGGGGTTGGCCTTGTTTGGAGGTGCCAGGGCCAGAACGGGCCGAACCTTGCCGAGTTCCCTTCTTTCTCCAACATAGCCCGTGCCATAGCCTCACCAGGGGTAGAACATGACCCTCAGAAGGTTCTCCAACTGACGGCACTCGAAAAGCTCGATTCGTTTGTGAGTTATGAATTTCCTCGGTTTAATACTATGGAAAATCGTAAATCACAAACGACACGAGATTTTCGAGTTCCGTCAGTTGGAGCACTCTCTAAAAATCATGTTTTACCATTGGGGAGGCTTTGACACGCTCAAAGTTCAACCAAAATGGGGGTTGACCTTGTTTGGAGGTGCCAGGGCCAGAACGGGCCGAACCTGGCCGTGGTCCCTTCTTTCTCCAACATGGCCCGTGCCATAGCCTCACCAGGGGTAGAACATGACCCTCAGAAGGTTCTCCAACTGACGGCACTCGAAAAGCTCGATTTGTTTGTGAGTTATGAATTTCCTCGGTTGAATACTATGGAAAATCGTAAATCACAAACGACACGAGATTTTCGAGTTCCGTCAGTTGGAGCACTTTCTAAAAATCAAGTTTTACCATTGGCGAGGCTTTGACACGCTCAAAGTTCAACCAAAATGGGGGTTGGCCTTGTTTGGAGGTGCCAGGGCCAGAACGGGCCGAACCTGGCCGAGTTCCCTTCTTTCTCCAACATGGCCCGTGCCATAGCCTCACCAGGGGTAGAACATGACCCTCAAAAGGTTCTCCAACTGACGGAACTCGAAAAGCTCGATTCGTTTGTGAGTTACGAATTTCCTCGGTTTAATACTATGGAAAATCGTAAATCACAAACGACACGAGATTTTCGAGTTCCGTCAGTTGGTGCAATTTCTAAAAATCATGTTTTACCATTGGGGAGGCTTTGACACGCTCAAAGTTCAACTAAAATGGGGGTTGGCCTTGTTTGGAGCTGCCAGGGCCAGAACGGGCCGAACCTGGCCGAGTTCTCTTCTTTCTCCAACATGGCCCTTGCCATAGCCTCACCAGGGGTAGAACATGACCCTCAGAAGGTTCTCCAACTGACGGCACTCGAAAAGCTCGATTCGTTTGTGAGTTATGAATTTCCTCGGTTTAATACTATGGAAAATCGTTAATCACAAACGACACGAGATTTTCGAGTTCCGTCAGTTGGAGCACTTTCTGAAAATCATGTTTTACCATTGGCGAGGCTTTGACACGCTCAAAGTTCAACCAAAATGGGGGTTGGCCTTGTTTGGAGGTGCCAGGGCCAGAACGGGCCAAACCTGGCCGAGTTCCCTTCTTTCTCCAACATGGCCCGTGCCATAGCCTCACCAGGGGTAGAACATGACCCTCAGAAGGTTCTCCAACTGACGGCACTCGAAAAGCTCGATTCGTTTGTGAGTTATGAATTTCCTCGGTTTAATACTATGGAAAATCGTAAATCACAAACGACACGAGATTTTCGAGTTCCGTCAGTTGGAGCACTCTCTAAAAATCATGTTTTACCATTGGGGAGGCTTTGACACGCTCAAAGTTCAACCAAAATGGGGGTTGACCTTGTTTGGAGGTGCCAGGGCCAGAACGGGCCGAACCTGGCCGTGGTCCCTTCTTTCTCCAACATGGCCCGTGCCATAGCCTCACCAGGGGTAGAACATGACCCTCAGAAGGTTCTCCAACTGACGGCACTCGTAAAGCTCGATTCGTTTGTGAGTTATGAATTTCCTCGGTTGAATACTATGGAAAATCGTAAATCACAAACGACACGAGATTTTCGAGTTCCGTCAGTTGGAGCACTTTCTAAAAATCAAGTTTTACCATTGGCGAGGCTTTGACACGCTCAAAGTTCAACCAAAATGGGGGTTGGCCTTGTTTGGAGGTGCCAGGGCCAGAACGGGCCGAACCTGGCCGAGTTCCCTTCTTTCTCCAACATGGCCCGTGCCATAGCCTCACCAGGGGTAGAACATGACCCTCAGAAGGTTCTCCAACTGACGGCACTCGAAAAGCTCGATTCGTTTGTGAGTTATGAATTTCCTCGGTTTAATACTATGGAAAATCGTAAATCACAAACGACACGAGATTTTCGAGTTCCGTCAGTTGGAGCACTTTCTGAAAATCATGTTTTACCATTGGCGAGGCTTTGACACGCTCAAAGTTCAACCAAAATGGGGGTTGGCCTTGTTTGGAGGTGCCAGGGCCAGAACGGGCCGAATGATTCGTATGCAATTTGCATACAAATTAGGCCTCTAATCACTTTAGTAATGCTAATCCAAAGGCTATTTAGTGTCCCTAATCCTTGAATTGCACCATTGTAGGTGAATCGAGCATCAGACGGATATCGGGAGCGAAAGGACGCAATTTGGGAGCTTTTGTGGATTTTCGGCTAAAGGACGAAAAGTCAACCCGAGGACCAAAAGTCAACTCGTGGTCAACCCCGACTTTGGAGCGTCAACGAGTCAGCATGAAGTCCTGGAAAGGAGTCGCAAGAAGAATTCCGGAAGTTTGGTCAAAGTCAACCTTTGGTCAACGCCGATGGTCACGGTCAAAGTCAAGGCGAAGTCAACCTTGTGACTCATCCACTTGTGCAATTAATTTTCAGCTACACCACACTAGATTTGGTGAGGTCACCCATTAATTACTCTTTCCTTTTGTTCACATGAGGATTTACCCCTTTACCCTTCATTTAATTCATCCAACCCTTAGATCTAACCCTAGCTCATCCTAACCCTTCATTCTCCCTTCCTTTGCCTATTTATACCCTAGTTGTTGCCTCATTAGGGCATCCATTCAGCTGCCTCCATCTCCATCACTTTCCCTTTCCCCTTTCTCTCTTCTCCCTTAGATCTAGGGTTGCCCACGGTTCGTCCGTCGACCGGTCGACGACTACCTGTCGACCGGTCGACCACCGTCGGGTCAGCCACAATCCACCACTTCCACACCTCCTTTCATCCACCACCCTTCATCAAATCTTCTCCCCACGATGTCTACTACCTCCACCATCACTTTGGGCAGCTGGGATCCTCACCAAGTCATCAAGATCCATCATCAAAGCCAAGGAGGAGCAAGAGAGCATCTATTGAGCATTCCTCATCCTTACTCTCTCTTTTTCTTATGTCTAGAGCTTTATTGTATAATTTGATGATGTATATTCTGATGCTTTGTGAGTAGTTACTCTTGTTGGGGACTAGGGTTGTGTGCCCTAGTTCAATGTGACTATGTGATACTTTGATTTATGAATAAATGCCTTTGTTGGTTCATGGGTATGTGTATTGTCTATTTTCATATGTATTGAATGTGTATGTGAAGATTTGCCACTCTTTTGTATGCATTTGGTCCATCTTGTATGAGTTGTGTATGGTTTGGCAACCTTACTCTTCTCTAGGCAATTGGCAATATGTGTGATGAGCATGTTTCACTATGTTTGACCCTTAATTCATGTGCTTTACGCCTCCTTTCTTTCTACCCTCCCGCGGAGAGTCCCTAGGACCCTAATAAGGCTTAGGAATACCTTAGAAGGAATCCACTCCACATCGATAACATCGGTGGAGTGGTGGGTTATGCATGTGTTGCTTGTTTGAGTCCCTAAGCTTCGACACTTTACGCCTCTTAAGCACTTTAGGGGATTCGGTATTAGGTAACATAGAGGGATCCCCTAAGACACTTAGAGAGTTCGAATGACCCTAGTAAGGCATTTGAATACCTTAGGTAAGCACGGTTCTAGAACCATAGCATGGCTAGGATACGGGGCTTGATTCGTGGATACATTGGCATGGTTTCGTGTTAGAGGATCACTAGTTGCATTGGACTTGGGGTTTGCCCGAAAACCCCAACACCTATCTTACTTTATTTGCACATTTATATTTTCTTGCATTTTAATTGTTGTTTGTCATTACTTTGCACTATCTTTCGAAAACCCAAAAACACTACACCTCTACACACACATTGTCATATACACGCCTCATCCACTCTTCTCATCTCTTGTCTCATCATATTTGTGCATCTTCTTTGGTTGCTTATTTGCCAAGGGGTTGAAGGGCCTTCGATCTCCGTTGGAACGACAACCCCGGATCTTAAATATACCTACCACTCTTTGGCAATCGTCAAATGGCGCCGCTGCCGGGGATTGAGGTTCAACCTTGATCTCTTGGTAATCGGTAACCGAGTTTCTTGCACTATTCTTTTTATTTTTGTGTGATATATATTTCTATGTTTAGTTTGTTTTGTTTTGAATAAAGAGCTTATGGGAAGTTGGGAGATGTAGGATGGACGTTTCGGTGAAGTGAATTCATTTTTGTTTTGTTTTGTTTGATTTCCAGAATCTGCCTGGGAAGAACAGTCCATTTTGGAAGCAGTTTTATCTCATCTCCACCGTTGGATTGAGCTGCAATTTGTATGACAGCTTCCTCTATGTGTCTACTGTTCTCTGTTTAAATTTCATTGAGTTCCAGCCGTTGGATCTCCGGATTTGCAGTTCCAAAGGAGTGGTACTCAGAGCTGGAAGTGACGATCCCAGCTTTCACTTTGACTGTTCTTACTTGTGGAATTATGTCCCTTGCAAAGGGAAGAGGTCGGAGTTGATTTACTGTGCACCATCACTTTGGGGGAGATCGAGCAAACAACCGTTGATGAGCTTTCCTTCACCATGAGAGCTGTTGTGCTTCATTGAAGATGAACACCTTAGCCACCGGGTTAAGTGGTGTTTCATGCCACTTTCTAATTCATTTGGCACCCGAGGAGCAAACGTATGGAAGTCAGGGCCTTGTGCCCTGAGGTTGGTGTCTATTTGTGGTTTCTCGGCTAGCTAGGGGAGTCTACAAAGGGGGTTTTTCTTACTCTATCATCCGTTGCTATATTTTGTATGTGTGCATTTGCCCGACTTCATTCTCATCACTTTCACCCACTTGATTTTCATTTTTAAACACCTCACAACATTGAGGACAATGTTGGTTTTAAGTGTGGGGGTGAGGTTGGGCCAAACTAAAAGGATTTCACATTTTCAAACCACCAAAATTTTTCAAATTTTTAAAGTTTTCATCGAACGGTCGACCCTTGTGTCGGCCGGTCGACACTCGTCCAGGGAGTTGTGGTCGAACGGTCGACCCTTGCGTCGACCGGTCGACTGGTGCAAAAAGTTAAATGTTTGAATTTTAAAACTTTGAAGGTTTTGTGTGTGTTTTGATTGTCTTTTTCAATCCCAATGATAATTGTGAGCCTACTAAGTTGTGAATTAGGAGGATAAAGAGCATGTGCTTAGAAATCATTGAGTTGCCTTGTGGTTAATATGAGTAATTGATGATTGCTTGACACTATACGCACATTTGCCATGTTGATTGGTCACTTGCAATTGGAAAAGCATATCTAGACGATGTATTGACATGCATATACCCTATATGGTGAGATTTTGAGCCTCATTGATATGTATGCATCATTCATACATCCTTGTTCTTCATGTGTGTGCATTCCACTAGTTCACGAGACCTAGAACTTGCTCAAAGACCGCTTGAGACTACATGTTAATTTGCGATGAATTGGAAATGATTAAGGCACTAGATAAGCACCATGGCCAAATTAACTTTCATCCCTCTAAACACTTTTCATTAGGACTAACCCATTTTGAGCCTCATTCATCATTAGCTTTTTCTTTGTTTAACCACTAAAATCTAACCTACGTTTCTAGCTTAAACACTAACCGTCCCTTGTTCCAAGTATTAGCAAGACGACGATTGTGACTTCTCATGTTTTTTGTGTTCTATGGGTTTGTGTAAAGCAAGTGTGGGGGTAGAGTATTTTTAGATGTTTGTAAAGGAGAAAAAGGTTCGAAAGAAAGCGAAATACAAAAGAAGAAAAGAAGTTGAGAAAATCAAAAAGAAGTTGTGTACAAAAATAAAGTTCAAAAAAGAAAGTCCCAAGAGAAAAGAAAATACAAAATGGGAAAGGAAGTTGTGAGAAAAAGAAAGAGAAAAGTAGAAATAGAAAGTTAGAAAATCCAAAAATAGAGTTTGTTTTAGAATAAAAGGTTGAGGAGAATAAAAGTTAGGATTGTTTGTTAAAGAAAATGAGTTTCAAAGTCCTTGAGTTGTTTTGTGAAATGCTTGGAATACTTGTATATCCATCCCTTCGTTTCATGCTAACCCTAACCTTTGGCCCCATTACAACCAATGTAAAGTTCTTTTGATCCAATAAGTTGTGAATTAATTAGTGGAGAGTTGGTCAATGAGCAAGCTTATGGGGACGTTGCTTTTGGTAATGTCTTGAGAGTAAACACTTAACCCTAAACACAAGAGCGGAAATATTTAGTGAATCATGTGAGTTTAGCGGTTAATCTTGTCAAACATATGCTAATTTGATTGCTCTTGATTGATTATTCCATGGCTAGCACACACTTCACCAAGCATGCATTAGATACACACATTAAACACTTGGCAAATCATGAGGTTTGAGTATATGCTTAATAGAATCTTGATTTGTGGCTTAGTGGTCTCTATTTGAGGATATGGTTGTTAAGGCAAAATTGAATGTGATGTGGATTGTTGATTCTTTATTTGCTTGAGGACAAGCAAAGCTTAAGTGTGGGGGTGTGATTCGTATGCAATTTGCATACAAATTAGGCCTCTAATCACTTTAGTAATGCTAATCCAAAGGCTATTTAGTGTCCCTAATCCTTGAATTGCACCATTGTAGGTGAATCGAGCATCGGACGGATATCGGGAGCGAAAGGACGCAATTTGGGAGCTTTTGTGGATTTTCGGCTAAAGGACGAAAAGTCAACCCGAGGACCAAAAGTCAACTCGTGGTCAACCCCGACTTTGGAGCGTCAACGAGTCAGCATGAAGTCCTGGAAAGGAGTCGCAAGAAGAATTCCGGAAGTTTGGTCAAAGTCAACCTTTGGTCAACGCCGATGGTCACGGTCAAAGTCAAGGCGAAGTCAACCTTGTGACTCATCCACTTGTGCAATTAATTTTCAGCTACACCACACTAGATTTGGTGAGGTCACCCATTAATTACTCTTTCTTTTTGTTCACATGAGGATTTACCCCTTTACCCTTCATTTAATTCATCCAACCCTTAGATCTAACCCTAGCTCATCCTAACCCTTCATTCTCCCTTCCTTTGCCTATTTATACCCTAGTTGTTGCCTCATTAGGGCATCCATTCAGCTGCCTCCATCTCCATCACTTTCCCTTTCCCCTTTCTCTCTTCTCCCTTAGATCTAGGGTTGCCCACGGTTCGTCCGTCGACCGGTCGACGACTACCTGTCGACCGGTCGACCACCGTCGGGTCAGCCACAATCCACCACTTCCACACCTCCTTTCATCCACCACCCTTCATCAAATCTTCTCCCCACGATGTCTACTACCTCCACCATCACTTTGGGCAGCTGGGATCCTCACCAAGTCATCAAGATCCATCATCAAAGCCAAGGAGGAGCAAGAGAGCATCTATTGAGCATTCCTCATCCTTACTCTCTCTTTTTCTTATGTCTAGAGCTTTATTGTATAATTTGATGATGTATATTCTGATGCTTTGTGAGTAGTTACTCTTGTTGGGGACTAGGGTTGTGTGCCCTAGTTCAATGTGACTATGTGATACTTTGATTTATGAATAAATGCCTTTGTTGGTTCATGGGTATGTGTATTGTCTATTTTCATATGTATTGAATGTGTATGTGAAGATTTGCCACTCTTTTGTATGCATTTGGTCCATCTTGTATGAGTTGTGTATGGTTTGGCAACCTTACTCTTCTCTAGGCAATTGGCAATATGTGTGATGAGCATGTTTCACTATGTTTGACCCTTAATTCATGTGCTTTACGCCTCCTTTCTTTCTACCCTCCCGCGGAGAGTCCCTAGGACCCTAATAAGGCTTAGGAATACCTTAGAAGGAATCCACTCCACATCGATAACATCGGTGGAGTGGTGGGTTATGCATGTGTTGCTTGTTTGAGTCCCTAAGCTTCGACACTTTACGCCTCTTAAGCACTTTAGGGGATTCGGTATTAGGTAACATAGAGGGATCCCCTAAGACACTTAGAGAGTTCGAATGACCCTAGTAAGGCATTTGAATACCTTAGGTAAGCACGGTTCTAGAACCATAGCATGGCTAGGATACGGGGCTTGATTCGTGGATACATTGGCATGGTTTCGTGTTAGAGGATCACTAGTTGCATTGGACTTGGGGTTTGCCCGAAAACCCCAACACCTATCTTACTTTATTTGCACATTTATATTTTCTTGCATTTTAATTGTTGTTTGTCATTACTTTGCACTATCTTTCGAAAACCCAAAAACACTACACCTCTACACACACATTGTCATATACACGCCTCATCCACTCTTCACATCTCTTGTCTCATCATATTTGTGCATCTTCTTTGGTTGCTTATTTGCCAAGGGGTTGAAGGGCCTTCGATCTCCGTTGGAACGACAACCCCGGATCTTAAATATACTTACTAACTTTTGGCTATCGTCACCGAACCTGGCCGAGTTCCCTTCTTTCTCCAACATGGCCCTTGCCATAGCCTCACCAGGGGTAGAACATGACCCTCAGAAGGTTCTCCAACTGACGGCACTCGAAAAGCTCGATTCGTTTGTGAGTTATGAATTTCCTCGGTTTAATACTATGGAAAATCGTAAATCACAAACGACACGAGATTTTCGAGTTCCGTCAGTTGGAGCACTTTCTAAAAATCATGTTTTACCATTGGGGAGGCTTTGACATGCTCAAAGTTCAACCAAAATGGGGGTTGGCCTTGTTTGGAGGTGTCAGGGCCAGAACGGGCTGAACCTGGCCGAGTTTCCTTCTTTCTCCAACATGGCCCGTGCCATAGCCTCACCAGGGGTAGAACATGACCCTCAGAAGGTTCTCCAACTGACGGCACTCGAAAAGCTCGATTCGTTTGTGAGTTATGAATTTCCTCGGTTTAATACTATGGAAAATCGTAAATCACAAACGACACGAGATTTTCGAGTTCCGTCAGTTGGAGCACTTTCTGAAAATCATGTTTTACCATTGGCGAGGCTTTGACACGCTCAAAGTTCAACCAAAATGGGGGTTGGCCTTGTTTGGAGGTGCCAGGGCCAGAACGGGCCGAACCTGGCCGAGTTCCCTTCTTTCTCCAACATGGCCCGTGCCATAGCCTCACCAGGGGTAGAACATGACCCTCAGAAGGTTCTCCAACTGACGGCACTCGAAAAGCTCGATTCGTTTGTGAGTTATGAATTTCCTCGGTTTAATACTATGGAAAATCGTAAATCACAAACGACACGAGATTTTCGAGTTCCGTCAGTTGGAGCACTTTCTAAAAATCATGTTTTACCATTGGGGAGGCTTTGACATGCTCAAAGTTCAACCAAAATGGGGGTTGGCCTTGTTTGGAGGTGTCAGGGCCAGAACGGGCTGAACCTGGCCGAGTTTCCTTCTTTCTCCAACATGGCCCGTGCCATAGCCTCACCAGGGGTAGAACATGACCCTCAGAAGGTTCTCCAACTGACGGCACTCGAAAAGCTCGATTCGTTTGTGAGTTATGAATTTCCTCGGTTTAATACTATGGAAAATCGTAAATCACAAACGACACGAGATTTTCGAGTTCCGTCAGTTGGAGCACTCTCTAAAAATCATGTTTTACCATTGGGGAGGCTTTGACACGCTCAAAGTTCAACCAAAATGGGGGTTGGCCTTGTTTGGAGGTGCCAGGGCCAGAACGGGCCGAACCTGGCCGAGTTCTCTTCTTTCTCCAACATGGCCCTTGCCATAGCCTCACCAGGGGTAGAACATGACCCTCAGAAGGTTCTCCAACTGACGGCACTCGAAAAGCTCGATTCGTTTGTGAGTTATGAATTTCCTCGGTTGAATACTATGGAAAATCGTAAATCACAAACGACACGAGATTTTCGAGTTCCGTCAGTTGGAGCACTTTCTAAAAATCATGTTTTACCATTGGGGAGGCTTTGACACGCTCAAAGTTCAACCAAAATGGGGGTTGGCCTTGTTTGGAGGTGTCAGGGCCAGAACGGGCTGAACCTGGCCGAGTTTCCTTCTTTCTCCAACATGGCCCGTGCCATAGCCTCACCAGGGGTAGAACATGACCCTCAGAAGGTTCTCCAACTGACGGCACTCGAAAAGCTCGATTCGTTTGTGAGTTATGAATTTCCTCGGTTTAATACTATGGAAAATCGTAAATCACAAACGACACGAGATTTTCGAGTTCCGTCAGTTGGAGCACTTTCTGAAAATCATGTTTTACCATTGGCGAGGCTTTGACACGCTCAAAGTTCAACCAAAATGGGGGTTGGCCTTGTTTGGAGGTGCCAGGGCCAGAACGGGCCGAACCTGGCCGAGTTCCCTTCTTTCTCCAACATGGCCCGTGCCATAGCCTCACCAGGGGTAGAACATGACCCTCAGAAGGTTCTCCAACTGACGGCACTCGAAAAGCTCGATTCGTTTGTGAGTTATGAATTTCCTCGGTTTAATACTATGGAAAATCGTAAATCACAAACGACACGAGATTTTCGAGTTCCGTCAGTTGGAGCACTCTCTAAAAATCATGTTTTACCATTGGGGAGGCTTTGACACGCTCAAAGTTCAACCAAAATGGGGGTTGACCTTGTTTGGAGGTGCCAGGGCCAGAACGGGCCGAACCTGGCCGTGGTCCCTTCTTTCTCCAACATGGCCCGTGCCATAGCCTCACCAGGGGTAGAACATGACCCTCAGAAGGTTCTCCAACTGACGGCACTCGAAAAGCTCGATTCGTTTGTGAGTTATAAATTTCCTCGGTTGAATACTATGGAAAATCGTAAATCACAAACGACACGAGATTTTCGAGTTCCGTCAGTTGGTGCAATTTCTAAAAATCATGTTTTACCATTGGGGTGGCTTTGACACGCTCAAAGTTCAACTAAAATGGGGGTTGGCCTTGTTTGGAGCTGCCAGGGCCAGAACGGGCCGAACCTGGCCGAGTTCTCTTCTTTCTCCAACATGGCCCTTGCCATAGCCTCACCAGGGGTAGAACATGACCCTCAGAAGGTTCTCCAACTGACGGCACTCGAAAAGCTCGATTCGTTTGTGAGTTATGAATTTCCTCGGTTGAATACTATGGAAAATCGTAAATCACAAACGACACGAGATTTTCGAGTTCCGTCAGTTGGAGCACTTTCTAAAAATCATGTTTTACCATTGGGGAGGCTTTGACACGCTCAAAGTTCAACCAAAATGGGGGTTGGCCTGGTTTGGAGGTGCCAGGGCCAGAACGGGCTGAACCTGGCCGAGTTTCCTTCTTTCTCCAACATGGCCCGTGCCATAGCCTCACCAGGGGTAGAACATGACCCTCAGAAGGTTCTCCAACTGACGGCACTCGAAAAGCTCGATTCGTTTGTGAGTTATGAATTTCCTCGGTTTAATACTATGGAAAATCGTAAATCACAAACGACACGAGATTTTCGAGTTCCGTCAGTTGGAGCACTTTCTGAAAATCATGTTTTACCATTGGCGAGGCTTTGACACGCTCAAAGTTCAACCAAAATGGGGGTTGGCCTTGTTTGGAGGTGCCAGGGCCAGAACGGGCCGAACCTGGCCGTGGTCCCTTCTTTCTCCAACATGGCCCGTGCCATAGCCTCACCAGGGGTAGAACATGACCCTCAGAAGGTTCTCCAACTGACGGCACTCGAAAAGCTCGATTCGTTTGTGAGTTATGAATTTCCTCGGTTGAATACTATGGAAAATCGTAAATCACAAACGACACGAGATTTTCGAGTTCCGTCAGTTGGAGCACTTTCTAAAAATCATGTTTTACCATTGGGGAGGCTTTGACACGCTCAAAGTTCAACCAAAATAGGGGTTGGCCTTGTTTGGAGGTGCCAGGGCCAGAACGGGCTGAACCTGGCCGAGTTTCCTTCTTTCTCCAACATGGCCCGTGCCATAGCCTCACCAGGGGTAGAACATGACCCTCAGAAGGTTCTCCAACTGACGGCACTCGAAAAGCTCGATTCGTTTGTGAGTTATGAATTTCCTCGGTTTAATACTATGGAAAATCGTAAATCACAAACGACACGAGATTTTCGAGTTCCGTCAGTTGGAGCACTTTCTGAAAATCATGTTTTACCATTGGCGAGGCTTTGACACGCTCAAAGTTCAACCAAAATGGGGGTTGGCCTTGTTTGGAGGTGCCAGGGCCAGAACGGGCCGAACCTGGCCGAGTTCCCTTCTTTCTCCAACATGGCCCGTGCCATAGCCTCACCAGGGGTAGAACATGACCCTCAGAAGGTTCTCCAACTGACGGCACTCGAAAAGCTCGATTCGTTTGTGAGTTATGAATTTCCTCGGTTTAATACTATGGAAAATCGTAAATCACAAACGACACGAGATTTTCGAGTTCCGTCAGTTGGAACACTCTCTAAAAATCATGTTTTACCATTGGGGAGGCTTTGACACGCTCAAAGTTCAACCAAAATGGGGGTTGGCCTTGTTTGGAGCTGCCAGGGCCAGAACGGGCCGAACCTGGCCGTGGTCCCTTCTTTCTCCAACATGGCCCGTGCCATAGCCTCACCAGGGGTAGAATATGACCCTCAGAAGGTTCTCCAACTGACGGCACTCGAAAAGCTCGATTCGTTTGTGAGTTATGAATTTCCTCGGTTGAATACTATGGAAAATCGTAAATCACAAACGACACGAGATTTTCGAGTTCCGTCAGTTGGAGCACTTTCTAAAAATCATGTTTTACCATTGGGGAGGCTTTGACACGCTCAAAGTTCAACCAAAATGGGGGTTGGCCTTGTTTGGAGGTGCCAGGGCCAGAACGGGCCGAACCTGGCCGAGTTCTCCTCTTTCTCCAACATGGCCCGTGCCATAGCCTCACCAGGGGTAGAACATGACCCTCAGAAGGTTCTCCAACTGACGGCACTCGAAAAGCTCGATTCGTTTGTGAGTTATGAATTTCCTCGGTTGAATACTATGGAAAATCGTAAATCACAAACGACACGAGATTTTCGAGTTCCGTCAGTTGGAGCACTTTCTAAAAATCATGTTTTACCATTGGGGAGGCTTTGACACGCTCAAAGTTCAACCAAAATGGGGGTTGGCCTTGTTTGGAGGTGCCAGGGCCAGAACGGGCTGAACCTGGCCGAGTTTCCTTCTTTCTCCAACATGGCCCGTGCCATAGCCTCACCAGGGGTAGAACATGACCCTCAGAAGGTTCTCCAACTGACGGCACTCGAAAAGCTCGATTCGTTTGTGAGTTATGAATTTCCTCGGTTTAATACTATGGAAAATCGTAAATCACAAACGACACGAGATTTTCGAGTTCCGTCAGTTGGAGCACTTTCTGAAAATCATGTTTTACCATTGGCGAGGCTTTGACACGCTCAAAGTTCAACCAAAATGGGGGTTGGCCTTGTTTGGGGGTGCCAGGGCCAGAACGGGCCGAACCTGGCCGAGTTCCCTTCTTTCTCCAACATGGCCCGTGCCATAGCCTCACCAGGGGTAGAACATGACCCTCAGAAGGTTCTCCAACTGACGGCACTCGAAAAGCTCGATTCGTTTGTGAGTTATGAATTTCCTCGGTTTAATACTATGGAAAATCGTAAATCACAAACGACACGAGATTTTCGAGTTCCGTCAGTTGGAGCACTCTCTAAAAATCATGTTTTACCATTGGGGAGGCTTTGACACGCTCA
Source organism: Rubus parviflorus (assembly GCA_029955375.1). NCBI lineage: Eukaryota > Viridiplantae > Streptophyta > Magnoliopsida > Rosales > Rosaceae > Rubus > Rubus parviflorus. The sequence continues at coordinate 19,707,288 of JARGGL010000006.1, read as the reverse complement.
AAGTTCAACCAAAATGGGGGTTGACCTTGTTTGGAGGTGCCAGGGCCAGAACGGGCCGAACCTGGCCGTGGTCCCTTCTTTCTCCAACATGGCCCGTGCCATAGCCTCACCAGGGGTAGAACATGACCCTCAGAAGGTTCTCCAACTGACGGCACTCGAAAAGCTCGATTCGTTTGTGAGTTATGAATTTCCTCGGTTGAATACTATGGAAAATCGTAAATCACAAACGACACGAGATTTTCGAGTTCCGTCAGTTGGAGCACTTTATAAAAATCAAGTTTTACCATTGGCGAGGCTTTAACACGCTCAAAGTTCAACCAAAATGGGGGTTGGCCTTGTTTGGAGGTGCCAGGGCCAGAACGGGCCGAACCTGGCCGAGTTCCCTTCTTTCTCCAACATGGCCCGTGCCATAGCCTCACCAGGGGTAGAACATGACCCTCAGAAGGTTCTCCAACTGACGGAACTCGAAAAGCTCGATTTGTTTGTGAGTTACGAATTTCCTCGGTTTAATACTATGGAAAATCGTAAATCACAAACGACACGAGATTTTCGAGTTCCGTCAGTTGGTGCAATTTCTAAAAATCATGTTTTACCATTGGGGAGGCTTTGACACGCTCAAAGTTCAACTAAAATGGGGGTTGGCCTTGTTTGGAGGTGCCAGGGCCAGAACGGGCCGAACCTGGCCGAGTTCCCTTCTTTCTCCAACATGGCCCTTGCCATAGCCTCACCAGGGGTAGAACATGACCCTCCGAAGGTTCTCCAACTGACGGAACTCGAAAAGCTCGATTCGTTTGTGAGTTACGAATTTCCTCGGTTTAATACTATGGAAAATCGTAAATCACAAACGACACGAGATTTTCGAGTTCCGTCAGTTGGAGCACTTTCTAAAAATCAAGTTTTACCATTGGCGAGGCTTTGACACGCTCAAAGTTCAACCAAAATGGGGGTTGGCCTTGTTTGGAGGTGCCAGGGCCAGAACGGGCCGAACCTGGCCGAGTTCCCTTCTTTCTCCAACATGGCCCGTGCCATAGCCTCACCAGGGGTAGAACATGACCCTCAGAAGGTTCTCCAACTGACGGAACTCGAAAAGCTCGATTCGTTTGTGAGTTACGAATTTCCTCTGTTTAATACTATGGAAAATCGTAAATCACAAACGACACGAGATTTTCGAGTTCCGTCAGTTGGTGCAATTTCTAAAAATCATGTTTTACCGTTGGGGAGGCTTTGACACGCTCAAAGTTCAACTAAAATGGGGGTTGGCCTTGTTTGGAGGTGCCAGGGCCAGAACGGGCCGAACCTGGCCGAGTTCCCTTCTTTCTCCAACATGGCCCTTGCCATAGCCTCACCAGGGGTAGAACATGACCCTCCGAAGGTTCTCCAACTGACGGAACTCGAAAAGCTCGATTCGTTTGTGAGTTACGAATTTCCTCGGTTTAATACTATGGAAAATCGTAAATCACAAACGACACGAGATTTTCGAGTTCCGTCAGTTGGAGCACTTTCTAAAAATCATGTTTTACCATTGGGGAGGCTTTGACACGCTCAAAGTTCAACCAAAATGGGGGTTGGCCTTGTTTGGAGGTGCCAGGGCCAGAACGGGCTGAACCTGGCCGAGTTTCCTTCTTTCTCCAACATGGCCCGTGCCATAGCCTCACCAGGGGTAGAACATGACCCTCAGAAGGTTCTCCAACTGACGGCACTCGAAAAGCTCGATTCGTTTGTGAGTTATGAATTTCCTCGGTTTAATACTATGGAAAATCGTAAATCACAAACGACACGAGATTTTCGAGTTCCGTCAGTTGGAGCACTTTCTGAAAATCATGTTTTACCATTGGCGAGGCTTTGACACGCTCAAAGTTCAACCAAAATGGGGGTTGGCCTTGTTTGGGGGTGCCAGGGCCAGAACGGGCCGAACCTGGCCGAGTTCCCTTCTTTCTCCAACATGGCCCGTGCCATAGCCTCACCAGGGGTAGAACATGACCCTCAGAAGGTTCTCCAACTGACGGCACTCGAAAAGCTCGATTCGTTTGTGAGTTAAGAATTTCCTCGGTTTAATACTATGGAAAATCGTAAATCACAAACGACACGAGATTTTCGAGTTCCGTCAGTTGGAGCACTCTCTAAAAATCATGTTTTACCATTGGGGAGGCTTTGACACGCTCAAAGTTCAACCAAAATGGGGGTTGACCTTGTTTGGAGGTGCCAGGGCCAGAACGGGCCGAACCTGGCCGTGGTCCCTTCTTTCTCCAACATGGCCCGTGCCATAGCCTCACCAGGGGTAGAACATGACCCTCAGAAGGTTCTCCAACTGACGGCACTCGAAAAGCTCGATTCGTTTGTGAGTTATGAATTTCCTCGGTTGAATACTATGGAAAATCGTAAATCACAAACGACACGAGATTTTCGAGTTCCGTCAGTTGGTGCAATTTCTAAAAATCATGTTTTACCATTGGGGAGGCTTTGACACGCTCAAAGTTCAACTAAAATGGGGGTTGGCCTTGTTTGGAGGTGCCAGGGCCAGAACGGGCCGAACCTGGCCGAGTTCCCTTCTTTCTCCAACATGGCCCTTGCCATAGCCTCACCAGGGGTAGAACATGACCCTCCGAAGGTTCTCCAACTGACGGAACTCGAAAAGCTCGATTCGTTTGTGAGTTACGAATTTCCTCGGTTTAATACTATGGAAAATCGTAAATCACAAACGACACGAGATTTTCGAGTTCCGTCAGTTGGAGCACTTTCTCAAAATCAAGTTTTACCATTGGCGAGGCTTTGACACGCTCAAAGTTCAACCAAAATGGGGGTTGGCCTTGTTTGGAGGTGTCAGGGCCAGAACGGGCCGAACCTGGCCGAGTTCCCTTCTTTCTCCAACATGGCCCGTGCCATAGCCTCACCAGGGGTAGAACATGACCCTCAGAAGGTTCTCCAACTGACGGAACTCGAAAAGCTCGATTCGTTTGTGAGTTACGAATTTCCTCTGTTTAATACTATGGAAAATCGTAAATCACAAACGACACGAGATTTTCGAGTTCCGTCAGTTGGTGCAATTTCTAAAAATCATGTTTTACCGTTGGGGAGGCTTTGACACGCTCAAAGTTCAACTAAAATGGGGGTTGGCCTTGTTTGGAGGTGCCAGGGCCAGAACGGGCCGAACCTGGCCGAGTTCCCTTCTTTCTCCAACATGGCCCTTGCCATAGCCTCACCAGGGGTAGAACATGACCCTCCGAAGGTTCTCCAACTGACGGAACTCGAAAAGCTCGATTCGTTTGTGAGTTACGAATTTCCTCGGTTTAATACTATGGAAAATCGTAAATCACAAACGACACGAGATTTTCGAGTTCCGTCAGTTGGAGCACTTTCTAAAAATCATGTTTTACCATTGGGGAAGGTTTGACACGCTCAAAGTTCAACCAAAATGGGGGTTGGCCTTGTTTGGAGGTGCCAGGGCCAGAACGGGCGGAACCTGGCCGAGTTCCCTTCTTTCTCCAACATGGCCCGTGCCATAGCCTCACCAGGGGTAGAACATGACCCTCAGAAGGTTCTCCAACTGACGGCACTCGAAAAGCTCGATTCGTTTGTGAGTTATGAATTTCCTCGGTTGAATACTATGGAAAATCGTAAATCACAAACGACACGAGATTTTCGAGTTCCGTCAGTTGGAGCACTTTCTAAAAATCATGTTTTACCATTGGGGAGGCTTTGACACGCTCAAAGTTCAACCAAAATGGGGGTTGGCTTTGTTTGGAGGTGCCAGGGCCAGAACGGGCTGAACCTGGCCGAGTTTCCTTCTTTCTCCAACATGGCCCGTGCCATAGCCTCACCAGGGGTAGGACATGACCCTCAGAAGGTTCTCCAACTGACGGCACTCGAAAAGCTCGATTCGTTTGTGAGTTAAGAATTTCCTCGGTTTAATACTATGGAAAATCGTAAATCACAAACGACACGAGATTTTCGAGTTCCGTCAGTTGGAGCACTTTCTAAAAATCATGTTTTACCATTGAGGAGGCTTTGACACGCTCAAAGTTCAACCAAAATGGGGGTTGACCTTGTTTGGAGGTGCCAGGGCCAGAACGGGCCGAACCTGGCCGAGGTCCCTTCTTTCTCAAACATGGCCCGTGCCATAGCTTCACCAGGGGTAGAACATGACCCTCAGAAGGTTCTCCAACTGACGGCACTCGAAAAGCTCGATTCGTTTGTGAGTTATGAATTTCCTCGGTTGAATACTATGGAAAATCGTAAATCACAAACGACACGAGATTTTCGAGTTCCGTCAGTTGGAGCACTTTCTGAAAATCATGTTTTACCATTGGCGAGGCTTTGACACGCTCAAAGTTCAACCAAAATGGGGGTTGGCCTTGTTTGGAGGTGCCAGGGCCAGAACGGGCCGAACCTGGCCGAGTTCCCTTCTTTCTCCAACATGGCCCGTGCCATAGCCTCACCAGGAGTAGAACATGACCCTCAGAAGGTTCTCCAACTGACGGAACTCGAAAAGCTCGATTCGTTTGTGAGTTACGAATTTCCTCGGTTTAATACTATGGAAAATCGTAAATCACAAACGACACGAGATTTTCGAGTTCCGTCAGTTGGTGCAATTTCTAAAAATCATGTTTTACCATTGGGGAGGCTTTGACACGCTCAAAGTTCAACTAAAATGGGGGTTGGCCTTGTTTGGAGGTGCCAGGGCCAGAACGGGCCGAACCTGGCCGAGTTCCCTTCTTTCTCCAACATGGCCCTTGCCATAGCCTCACCAGGGGTAGAACATGACCCTCCGAAGGTTCTCCAACTGACGGAACTCGAAAAGCTCGATTCGTTCGTGAGTTACGAATTTCTTCGGTTTAATACTATGGAAAATCGTAAATCACAAACGACACGAGATTTTCGAGTTCCGTCAGTTGGAGCACTTTCTAAAAATCAAGTTTTACCATTGGCGAGGCTTTGACACGCTCAAAGTTCAACCAAAATGGGGGTTGGCCTTGTTTGGAGGTGCCAGGGCCAGAACGGGCCGAACCTGGCCGAGTTCCCTTCTTTCTCCAACATGGCCCGTGCCATAGCCTCACCAGGGGTAGAACATGACCCTCAGAAGGTTCTCCAACTGACGGAACTCGAAAAGCTCGATTCGTTTGTGAGTTACGAATTTCCTCGGTTTAATACTATGGAAAATCGTAAATCACAAACGACACGAGATTTTCGAGTTCCGTCAGTTGGTGCAATTTCTAAAAATCATGTTTTACCATTGGGGAGGCTTTGACACGCTCAAAGTTCAACTAAAATGGGGGTTGGCCTTGTTTGGAGGTGCCAGGGCCAGAACGGGCCGAACCTGGCCGAGTTCCCTTCTTTCTCCAACATGGCCCTTGCCATAGCCTCACCAGGGGTAGAACATGACCCTCCGAAGGTTCTCCAACTGGCGGAACTCGAAAAGCTCGATTCGTTTGTGAGTTACGAATTTCCTCGGTTTAATACTATGGAAAATCGTAAATCACAAACGACACGAGATTTTCGAGTTCCGTCAGTTGGAGCACTTTCTAAAAATCATGTTTTACCATTGGGGAGGCTTTGACATGCTCAAAGTTCAACCAAAATGGGGGTTGGCCTTGTTTGGAGGTGCCAGGGCCAGAACGGGCGGAACCTGGCCGAGTTCCCTTCTTTCTCCAACATGGCCCGTGCCATAGCCTCACCAGGGGTAGAACATGACCCTCAGAAGGTTCTCCAACTGACGGCACTCGAAAAGCTCGATTCGTTTGTGAGTTATGAATTTCCTCGGTTGAATACTATGGAAAATCGTAAATCACAAACGACACGAGATTTTCGAGTTCCGTCAGTTGGAGCAATTTCTAAAAATCATGTTTTACCATTGGGGAGGCTTTGACACGCTCAAAGTTCAACCAAAATGGGGGTTGGCTTTGTTTGGAGGTGCCAGGGCCAGAACGGGCTGAACCTGGCCGAGTTTCCTTCTTTCTCCAACATGGCCTGTGCCATAGCCTCACCAGGGGTAGGACATGACCCTCAGAAGGTTCTCCAACTGACGGCACTCGAAAAGCTCGATTCGTTTGTGAGTTAAGAATTTCCTCGGTTTAATACTATGGAAAATCGTAAATCACAAACGACACGAGATTTTCGAGTTCCGTCAGTTGGAGCACTTTCTAAAAATCATGTTTTACCATTGAGGAGGCTTTGACACGCTCAAAGTTCAACCAAAATGGGGGTTGACCTTGTTTGGAGGTGCCAGGGCCAGAACGGGCCGAACCTGGCCGAGGTCCCTTCTTTCTCAAACATGGCCCATGCCATAGCTTCACCAGGGGTAGAACATGACCCTCAGAAGGTTCTCCAACTGACGGCACTCGAAAAGCTCGATTCGTTTGTGAGTTATGAATTTCCTCGGTTGAATACTATGGAAAATCGTAAATCACAAACGACACGAGATTTTCGAGTTCCGTCAGTTGGAGCACTTTCTGAAAATCATGTTTTACCATTGGCGAGGCTTTGACACGCTCAAAGTTCAACCAAAATGGGGGTTGGCCTTGTTTGGAGGTGCCAGGGCCAGAACGGGCCGAACCTGGCCGAGTTCCCTTCTTTCACCAACATGGCCCGTGCCATAGCCTCACCAGGGGTAGAACATGACCCTCAGAAGGTTCTCCAACTGACGGAACTCGAAAAGCTCGATTCGTTTATGAGTTACGAATTTCCTCGGTTTAATACTATGGAAAATCGTAAATCACAAACGACACGAGATTTTCGAGTTCCGTCAGTTGGTGCAATTTCTAAAAATCATGTTTTACCATTGGGGAGGCTTTGACACGCTCAAAGTTCAACTAAAATGGGGGTTGGCCTTGTTTGGAGGTGCCAGGGCCAGAACGGGCCGAACCTGGCCGAGTTCCCTTCTTTCTCCAACATGGCCCTTGCCATAGCCTCACCAGGGGTAGAACATGACCCTCCGAAGGTTCTCCAACTGACGGAACTCGAAAAGCTCGATTCGTTTGTGAGTTACGAATTTCCTCGGTTTAATACTATGGAAAATCGTAAATCACAAACGACACGAGATTTTCGAGTTCCGTCAGTTGGAGCACTTTCTAAAAATCATGTTTTACCATTGAGGAGGCTTTGACACGCTCAAAGTTCAACCAAAATGGGGGTTGACCTTGTTTGGAGGTGCCAGGGCCAGAACGGGCCGAACCTGGCCGAGGTCCCTTCTTTCTCAAACATGGCCCGTGCCATAGCTTCACCAGGGGTAGAACATGACCCTCAGAAGGTTCTCCAACTGACGGCACTCGAAAAGCTCGATTCGTTTGTGAGTTATGAATTTCCTCGGTTGAATACTATGGAAAATCGTAAATCACAAACGACACGAGATTTTCGAGTTCCGTCAGTTGGAGCACTTTCTAAAAATCATGTTTTACCATTGGGGAGGCTTTGACACGCTCAAAATTCAACCAAAATGGGGGTTGGCGTTGTTTGGAGGTGCCAGGGCCAGAACGGGCCGAACCTGGCCGTAGTCCCTTCTTTCTCCAACATGGCCCGTGCCATAGCCTCACCAGGGGTAGAACATGACCCTCCGAAGGTTCTCCAACTGACGGAACTCGAAAAGCTCGATTCGTTTGTGAGTTACGAATTTCCTCGGTTTAATACTATGGAAAATCGTAAATCACAAACGACACGAGATTTTCGAGTTCCGTCAGTTGGAGCACTTTCTCAAAATCAAGTTTTACCATTGGCGAGGCTTTGACACGCTCAAAGTTCAACCAAAAAGGGGGTTGGCCTTGTTTGGAGGTGCCAGGGCCAGAACGGGCCGAACCTGGCCGAGTTCCCTTCTTTCTCCAACATGGCCCGTGCCATAGCCTCACCAGGGGTAGAACATGACCCTCAGAAGGTTCTCCAACTGACGGAACTCGAAAAGCTCGATTCGTTTGTGAGTTACGAATTTCCTCTGTTTAATACTATGGAAAATCGTAAATCACAAACGACACGAGATTTTCGAGTTCCGTCAGTTGGTGCAATTTCTAAAAATCATGTTTTACCGTTGGGGAGGCTTTGACACGCTCAAAGTTCAACTAAAATGGGGGTTGGCCTTGTTTGGAGGTGCCAGGGCCAGAACGGGCCGAACCTGGCCGAGTTCCCTTCTTTCTCCAACATGGCCCTTGCCATAGCCTCACCAGGGGTAGAACATGACCCTCCGAAGGTTCTCCAACTGACGGAACTCGAAAAGCTCGATTCGTTTGTGAGTTACGAATTTCCTCGGTTTAATACTATGGAAAATCGTAAATCACAAACGACACGAGATTTTCGAGTTCCGTCAGTTGGAGCACTTTCTAAAAATCATGTTTTACCATTGGGGAGGCTTTGACACGCTCAAAGTTCAACCAAAATGGGGGTTGGCCTTGTTTGGAGGTGCCAGGGCCAGAACGGGCGGAACCTGGCCGAGTTCCCTTCTTTCTCCAACATGGCCCGTGCCATAGCCTCACCAGGGGTAGAACATGACCCTCAGAAGGTTCTCCAACTGACGGCACTCGAAAAGCTCGATTCGTTTGTGAGTTATGAATTTCCTCGGTTGAATACTATGGAAAATCGTAAATCACAAACGACACGAGATTTTCGAGTTCCGTCAGTTGGAGCACTTTCTAAAAATCATGTTTTACCATTGGGGAGGCTTTGACACGCTCAAAGTTCAACCAAAATGGGGGTTGGCTTTGTTTGGAGGTGCCAGGGCCAGAACGGGCTGAACCTGGCCGAGTTTCCTTCTTTCTCCAACATGGCCCGTGCCATAGCCTCACCAGGGGTAGGACATGACCCTCAGAAGGTTCTCCAACTGACGGCACTCGAAAAGCTCGATTCGTTTGTGAGTTAAGAATTTCCTCGGTTTAATACTATGGAAAATCGTAAATCACAAACGACACGAGATTTTCGAGTTCCGTCAGTTGGAGCACTTTCTAAAAATCATGTTTTACCATTGAGGAGGCTTTGACACGCTCAAAGTTCAACCAAAATGGGGGTTGACCTTGTTTGGAGGTGCCAGGGCCAGAACGGGCCGAACCTGGCCGAGGTCCCTTCTTTCTCAAACATGGCCCGTGCCATAGCTTCACCAGGGGTAGAACATGACCCTCAGAAGGTTCTCCAACTGACGGCACTCGAAAAGCTCGATTCGTTTGTGAGTTATGAATTTCCTCGGTTGAATACTATGGAAAATCGTAAATCACAAACGACACGAGATTTTCGAGTTCCGTCAGTTGGAGCACTTTCTGAAAATCATGTTTTACCATTGGCGAGGCTTTGACACGCTCAAAGTTCAACCAAAATGGGGGTTGGCCTTGTTTGGAGGTGCCAGGGCCAGAACGGGCCGAACCTGGCCGAGTTCCCTTCTTTCTCCAACATGGCCCGTGCCATAGCCTCACCAGGGGTAGAACATGACCCTCAGAAGGTTCTCCAACTGACGGAACTCGAAAAGCTCGATTCGTTTGTGAGTTACGAATTTCCTCGGTTTAATACTATGGAAAATCGTAAATCACAAACGACACGAGATTTTCGAGTTCCGTCAGTTGGTGCAATTTCTAAAAATCATGTTTTACCATTGGGGAGGCTTTGACACGCTCAAAGTTCAACTAAAATGGGGGTTGGCCTTGTTTGGAGGTGCCAGGGCCAGAACGGGCCGAACCTGGCCGAGTTCCCTTCTTTCTCCAACATGGCCCTTGCCATAGCCTCACCAGGGGTAGAACATGACCCTCCGAAGGTTCTCCAACTGACGGAACTCGAAAAGCTCGATTCGTTCGTGAGTTACGAATTTCTTCGGTTTAATACTATGGAAAATCGTAAATCACAAACGACACGAGATTTTCGAGTTCCGTCAGTTGGAGCACTTTCTAAAAATCAAGTTTTACCATTGGCGAGGCTTTGACACGCTCAAAGTTCAACCAAAATGGGGGTTGGCCTTGTTTGGAGGTGCCAGGGCCAGAACGGGCCGAACCTGGCCGAGTTCCCTTCTTTCTCCAACATGGCCCGTGCCATAGCCTCACCAGGGGTAGAACATGACCCTCAGAAGGTTCTCCAACTGACGGAACTCGAAAAGCTCGATTCGTTTGTGAGTTACGAATTTCCTCGGTTTAATACTATGGAAAATCGTAAATCACAAACGACACGAGATTTTCGAGTTCCGTCAGTTGGTGCAATTTCTAAAAATCATGTTTTACCATTGGGGAGGCTTTGACACGCTCAAAGTTCAACTAAAATGGGGGTTGGCCTTGTTTGGAGGTGCCAGGGCCAGAACGGGCCGAACCTGGCCGAGTTCCCTTCTTTCTCCAACATGGCCCTTGCCATAGCCTCACCAGGGGTAGAACATGACCCTCCGAAGGTTCTCCAACTGACGGAACTCGAAAAGCTCGATTCGTTTGTGAGTTACGAATTTCCTCGGTTTAATACTATGGAAAATCGTAAATCACAAACGACACGAGATTTTCGAGTTCCGTCAGTTGGAGCACTTTCTAAAAATCATGTTTTACCATTGGGGAGGCTTTGACACGCTCAAAGTTCAACCAAAATGGGGGTTGGCCTTGTTTGGAGGTGCCAGGGCCAGAACGGGCGGAACCTGGCCGAGTTCCCTTCTTTCTCCAACATGGCCCGTGCCATAGCCTCACCAGGGGTAGAACATGACCCTCAGAAGGTTCTCCAACTGACGGCACTCGAAAAGCTCGATTCGTTTGTGAGTTATGAATTTCCTCGGTTGAATACTATGGAAAATCGTAAATCACAAACGACACGAGATTTTCGAGTTCCGTCAGTTGGAGCAATTTCTAAAAATCATGTTTTACCATTGGGGAGGCTTTGACACGCTCAAAGTTCAACCAAAATGGGGGTTGGCTTTGTTTGGAGGTGCCAGGGCCAGAACGGGCTGAACCTGGCCGAGTTTCCTTCTTTCTCCAACATGGCCTGTGCCATAGCCTCACCAGGGGTAGGACATGACCCTCAGAAGGTTCTCCAACTGACGGCACTCGAAAAGCTCGATTCGTTTGTGAGTTAAGAATTTCCTCGGTTTAATACTATGGAAAATCGTAAATCACAAACGACACGAGATTTTCGAGTTCCGTCAGTTGGAGCACTTTCTAAAAATCATGTTTTACCATTGAGGAGGCTTTGACACGCTCAAAGTTCAACCAAAATGGGGGTTGACCTTGTTTGGAGGTGCCAGGGCCAGAACGGGCCGAACCTGGCCGAGGTCCCTTCTTTCTCAAACATGGCCCATGCCATAGCTTCACCAGGGGTAGAACATGACCCTCAGAAGGTTCTCCAACTGACGGCACTCGAAAAGCTCGATTCGTTTGTGAGTTATGAATTTCCTCGGTTGAATACTATGGAAAATCGTAAATCACAAACGACACGAGATTTTCGAGTTCCGTCAGTTGGAGCACTTTCTGAAAATCATGTTTTACCATTGGCGAGGCTTTGACACGCTCAAAGTTCAACCAAAATGGGGGTTGGCCTTGTTTGGAGGTGCCAGGGCCAGAACGGGCCGAACCTGGCCGAGTTCCCTTCTTTCACCAACATGGCCCGTGCCATAGCCTCACCAGGGGTAGAACATGACCCTCAGAAGGTTCTCCAACTGACGGAACTCGAAAAGCTCGATTCGTTTGTGAGTTACGAATTTCCTCGGTTTAATACTATGGAAAATCGTAAATCACAAACGACACGAGATTTTCGAGTTCCGTCAGTTGGTGCAATTTCTAAAAATCATGTTTTACCATTGGGGAGGCTTTGACACGCTCAAAGTTCAACTAAAATGGGGGTTGGCCTTGTTTGGAGGTGCCAGGGCCAGAACGGGCCGAACCTGGCCGAGTTCCCTTCTTTCTCCAACATGGCCCTTGCCATAGCCTCACCAGGGGTAGAACATGACCCTCCGAAGGTTCTCCAACTGACGGAACTCGAAAAGCTCGATTCGTTTGTGAGTTACGAATTTCCTCGGTTTAATACTATGGAAAATCGTAAATCACAAACGACACGAGATTTTCGAGTTCCGTCAGTTGGAGCACTTTCTAAAAATCATGTTTTACCATTGAGGAGGCTTTGACACGCTCAAAGTTCAACCAAAATGGGGGTTGACCTTGTTTGGAGGTGCCAGGGCCAGAACGGGCCGAACCTGGCCGAGGTCCCTTCTTTCTCAAACATGGCCCGTGCCATAGCTTCACCAGGGGTAGAACATGACCCTCAGAAGGTTCTCCAACTGACGGCACTCGAAAAGCTCGATTCGTTTGTGAGTTATGAATTTCCTCGGTTGAATACTATGGAAAATCGTAAATCACAAACGACACGAGATTTTCGAGTTCCGTCAGTTGGAGCACTTTCTAAAAATCATGTTTTACCATTGGGGAGGCTTTGACACGCTCAAAATTCAACCAAAATGGGGGTTGGCGTTGTTTGGAGGTGCCAGGCCCAGAACGGGCCGAACCTGGCCGAGTTTCCTTCTTTCTCCAACTTGGCCCGTGCCATAGCCTCACCAGGGGTAGAACATGACCCTCAGAAGGTTCTCCAACTGACGGCACTCAAAAAGCTCGATTCGTTTGTGAGTTATGAATTTCCTCGGTTTAATACTATGGAAAATCGTAAATCACAAACGACACGAGATTTTCGAGTTCCGTCAGTTGGAGCACTTTCTGAAAATCATGTTTTACCATTGGCGAGGCTTTGACACGCTCAAAGTTCAACCAAAATGGGGGTTGGCCTTGTTTGGAGGTGCCAGGGCCAGAACGGGCCGAACCTGGCCGAGTTCCCTTCTTTCTCCAACATGGCCCTTGCCATAGCCTCACCAGGGGTAGAACATGACCCTCCGAAGGTTCTTCAACTGACTGAACTCGAAAAGCTCGATTCGTTTGTGAGTTACGAATTTCCTCGGTTTAATACTATGGAAAATCGTAAATCACAAACGACACGAGATTTTCGAGTTCCGTCAGTTGGAGCACTTTCTAAAAATCATGTTTTACCATTGAGGAGGCTTTGACACGCTCAAAGTTCAACCAAAATGGGGGTTGGCCTTGTTTGGAGGTGCCAGGGCCAGAACGGGCCGAACCTGGCCGAGTTCCCTTCTTTCTCCAACATGGCCCTTACCATAGCCTCACCAGGGGTAGAACATGACCCTCAGAAGGTTCTCCAACTGACGGCACTCAAAAAGCTCGATTCGTTTGTGAGTTATGAATTTCCTCGGTTTAATACTATGGAAAATCGTAAATCACAAACGACACGAGATTTTCGAGTTCCGTCAGTTGGAGCACTTTCTGAAAATCATGTTTTACCATTGGCGAGGCTTTGACACGCTCAAAGTTCAACCAAAATGGGGGGTGGCCTTGTTTGGAGGTGCCAGGGCCAGAACGGGCCGAACCTGGCCGAGTTCCCTTCTTTCTCCAACATGGCCCGTGCCATAGCCTCACCAGGGGTAGAACATGACCCTCAGAAGGTTCTCCAACTGACGGAACTCGAAAAGCTCGATTCGTTTGTGAGTTACGAATTTCCTCGGTTTAATACTATGGAAAATCGTAAATCACAAACGACACGAGATTTTCGAGTTCCGTCAGTTGGTGCAATTTCTAAAAATCATGTTTTACCATTGGGGAGGCTTTGACACGCTCAAAGTTCAACTAAAATGGGGGTTGGCCTTGTTTGGAGGTGCCAGGGCCAGAACGGGCCGAACCTGGCCGAGTTCCCTTCTTTCTCCAACATGGCCCTTGCCATAGCCTCACCAGGGGTAGAACATGACCCTCCGAAGGTTCTCCAACTGACGGAACTCGAAAAGCTCGATTCGTTTGTGAGTTACGAATTTCCTCGGTTTAATACTATGGAAAATCGTAAATCACAAACGACACGAGATTTTCGAGTTCCGTCAGTTGGAGCACTTTCTAAAAATCATGTTTTACCATTGAGGAGGCTTTGACACGCTCAAAGTTCAACCAAAATGGGGGTTGGCCTTGTTTGGAGGTGCCAGGGCCAGAACGGGCGGAACCTGGCTGAGTTCCCTTCTTTCTCCAACATGGCCCGTGCCATAGCCTCACCAGGGGTAGAACATGACCCTCAGAAGGTTCTCCAACTGACGGCACTCGAAAAGCTCGATTCGTTTGTGAGTTAAGAATTTCCTCGGTTTAATACTATGGAAAATCGTAAATCACAAACGACACGAGATTTTCGAGTTCCGTCAGTTGGAGCACTTTCTAAAAATCATGTTTTACCATTGAGGAGGCTTTGACACGCTCAAAGTTCAACCAAAATGGGGGTTGACCTTGTTTGGAGGTGCCAGGGCCAGAACGGGCCGAACCTGGCCGAGGTCCCTTCTTTCTCAAACATGGCCCGTGCCATAGCTTCACCAGGGGTAGAACATGACCCTCAGAAGGTTCTCCAACTGACGGCACTCGAAAAGCTCGATTCGTTTGTGAGTTATGAATTTCCTCGGTTGAATACTATGGAAAATCGTAAATCACAAACGACACGAGATTTTCGAGTTCCGTCAGTTGGAGCACTTTCTAAAAATCATGTTTTACCATTGGGGAGGCTTTGACACGCTCAAAATAAAACCAAAATGGGGGTTGGCCTTGTTTGGAGGTGCCAGGCCCAGAACGGGCCGAACCTGGCCGAGTTTCCTTCTTTCTCCAACTTGGCCCGTGCCATAGCCTCACCAAGGGTAGAACATGACCCTCAGAAGGTTCTCCAACTGACGGCACTCGAAAAGCTCGATTCGTTTGTGAGTTATGAATTTCCTCGGTTTAATAATATGGAAAATCGTAAATCACAAACGACACGAGATTTTCGAGTTCCGTCAGTTGGAGCACTTTCTGAAAATCATGTTTTACCATTGGCGAGGCTTTGACACGCTCAAAGTTCAACCAAAATGGGGGTTGGCGTTGTTTGAAGGTGCCAGGGCCAGAACGGGCCGAATCTGGCCGAGTTCCCTTCTTTCTCCACCATGGCCCGTGCCATAGCCTCACCAGGGGTAGAACATGACCCTCAGAAGGTTCTCCAACTGACGGCACTCGAAAAGCTCGATTCGTTTGTGAGTTATGAATTTCCTCGGTTTAATACTATGGAAAATCGTAAATCACAAACGACACGAGATTTTCGAGTTCCGTCAGTTGGTGCAATTTCTAAAAATCATGTTTTACCATTGGGGAGGCTTTGACACGCTCAAAGTTCAACTAAAATTGGGGTTGGCCTTGTTTGGAGGTGCCAGGGCCAGAACGGGCCGAACCTGGCCGAGTTCCCTTCTTTCTCCAACATGGCCCTTGCCATAGCCTCACCAGGGGTAGAACATGACCCTCCGAAGGTTCTCCAACTGACGGCACTCGAAAAGCTCGATTCCTTGTGAGTTATGAATTTCCTCGGTTTAATACTATGGAAAATCGTAAATCACAAACGACACGAGATTTTCGAGTTCCGTCAGTTGGAGCACTTTCTAAAAATCATGTTTTACCATTAGGGAGGCTTTGACACGCTCAAAATTCAACCAAAATGGGGGTTGGCCTTGTTTGGAGGTGCCTGGCCCAGAACGGGCCGAACTTGGTCGAGTTCCCTTCTTTCTCCAACTTGGCTCGTGCCATACCCTCACCAGGGGCAGAACATGACCCTCCGAAGGTTCTCCAACTGATGGCACTCGAAAAGCTCGATTCGTTTGTGAGTTATGAATTTCCTCGGTTTAATACTACGGAAAATCGTAAATCACAAACGACACGAGATTTTTGAGTTCCGGCAGTTGGAGCACTTTCTAAAAATCATGTTTTACCATTGGGGAGGCGTTGACACGCTCAAAGTTCAACTAAAATGGGGGTAAGCCTTGTTTAGAGATGCCAGGGCCAGAACGGGCCGAACCTGGCCGAGTTCCCTTCTTTCTCCAACATGGCCCGTACCATAGCCTCACCAGGGGTAGAACATGACCCTCAGAAGGTTCTCCAACTGACGGCACTCGAAAAGCTCGATTCGTTTGTGAGTTATGAATTTCCTCGGTTTAATACTATGGAAAATCGTAAATCACAAACGACACGAGATTTTCGAGTTCCGTCAGTTGGAGCACTTTCTAAAAATCATGTTTTACCATTGGGGAGGCTTTGACACGCTCAAAGTTCAACCAAAATGGGGGTTGACCTTGTTTGGAGGTGCCAGGGCTAGAACGGGCCGAACCTGGCCGAGTTCCCTTCTTTCTCCAACATGGCCCGTGCCATAGCCTCACCAAGAGCAGAACATGACCCTCAGAAGGTTCTCCAACTGATGGCACTCGAAAAGCTCGATTCGTGTGTGAGTTATGAATTTCCTCGGTTTAATACTATGGAAAATCGTAAATCACAAACGACACGAGATTTTCGAGATCCGTCAGTTGGTGCAATTTCTAAAAATCATGTTTTACCATTGGGGAGGATTTGACACGCTCAAAGTTCAACTAAAATAGGGGTTGGCCTTGTTTGGAGGTGCCAGGGCCAGAACGGGCCGAACCTGGCCGAGTTCCCTTCTTTCTCCAACATGGCCCTTGCCATAGCCTCACCAGGGGTAGAACATGACCCTCAGAAGGTTCTCCAACTGACGGCACTCGAAAAGCTCGATTCGTTTGTGAGTTATGAATTTCCTCGGTTTAATACTATGGAAAATCGTAAATCACAAACGACACGAGATTTTCGAGTTCCGTCAGTTGGTGCAATTTCTAAAAATCATGTTTTACCATTGGGGAGGCTTTGACACGCTCAAAGTTCAACTAAAATGGGGGTTGGCCTTGTTTGGAGGTGCCAGGGCCAGAACGGGCCGAACCTGGCCGAGTTCCCTTCTTTCTCCAACATGGCCCTTGCCATAGCCTCACCAGGGGTAGAACATGACCCTCAGAAGGTTCTCCAACTGACGGCACTCGAAAAGCTCGATTCGTTTGTGAGTTATGAATTTCCTCGGTTTAATACTATGGAAAATCGTAAATCACAAACGACACGAGATTTTCGAGTTTCGTCAGTTGGAGCACTTTCTAAAAATCATGTTTTACCATTGGGGAGGCTTTGACAGGCTCAAAGTTCAACCAAAATGGGGGTAAGCCTTTTTTGGAGGTGCCAGGGCCAGAAAGGGCCGAACCTGGCCAAGTTCCCTTCTTTCTCCAACATGGCCCGTGCCATAGCCTCACCAGGGGTAGAACATGACCCTCAGAAGGTTCTCCAACTGACGGCACTCGAAAAGCTCGATTCGTTTGTGAGTTATGAATTTCCTCGGTTTAATACTATGGAAAATCATAAATCACAAACGACACGAGGTTTTCGAGTTCCGTCAGTTGGAGAACTTTCTAAAAATCATGTTTTACCATTAGGGAGGCTTTGAGACGCTCAAAGTTCAACCAAAATGGGGGTTGGCCTTGTTTGGAGGTGCCAGGCCCAGAACGGGCCGAACCTGGCCGAGTTCCCTTCTTTCTCCAACTTGGCTCGTGCCATAGCCTCACCAGGGGCAGAACATGACCCTCAGAAGGTTCTCCAACTGACGGCATTCGAAAAGCTCGATTCCTTTGTGAGTTATGAATTTTCTCGGTTTAATACTATGGAAAATCGTAAATCACAAACGACACGAGATTTTCGAGTTCCGTCAGTTGGTGCAATTTCTAAAAATCATGTTTTACCATTGGGGAGGCTTTGACACGCTCAAAGTTCAACTAAAATGGGGGTTGGCCTTGTTTGGAGGTGCCAGGGCCAGAACGGGCCGAACCTGGCCGAGTTCCCTTCTTTCTCCAACATGGCCCTTGCCATAGCCTAACCAGGGGTAGAACATGACCCTCAGAAGGTTCTCCAACTGACGGCACTCGAAAAGCTCGATTCGTTTGTGAGTTATGAATTTCCTCGGTTTAATACTATGGAAAATCGTAAATCACAAACGACACGAGATTTTCGAGTTCCGTCAGTTGGAGCACTTTCTAAAAATCATGTTTTACCATTGGGGAGGCTTTGACACGCTCAAAGTTCAACCAAAATGGGGGTTGGCCTTGTTTGGAGGTGCCAGGGCCAGAACGGGCCGAACCTGGCCGAGTTCCCTTCTTTCTCCAACATGGCCCGTGCCATAGCCTCACCAGGGGTAGAACATGACCCTCAGAAGGTTCTCCAACTGACGGCACTCGAAAAGCTCGATTCGTTTGTGAGTTATGAATTTCCTCGGTTTAATACTATGGAAAATCGTAAATCACAAACGACACGAGATTTTCGAGTTCCGTCAGTTGGAGCACTTTCTAAAAATCATGTTTTACCATTGGGGAGGCTTTGACACGCTCAAAGTTCAACGAAAATGGGGGTAAGCCTTTTTTAGAGGTGCCAGGGCCAGAAAGGGCCGAACCTGGCCGAATTCCCTTCTTTCTCCAACATGGCCCGTGCCATAGCCTCACCAGGGGTAGAACATGACCCTCAGAAGGTTCTCCAACTGACGGCACTCGAAAAGCTCGATTCGTTTGTGAGTTATGAATTTCCTCGGTTTAATACTATGGAAAATCGTAAATCACAAACGACACGAGATTTTCGAGTTCCGTCAGTTGGAGCACTTTTTAAAAATCATGTTTTACCATTGGGGAGGCTTTGACACGTCAAAGTTCAACCAAAATGGGGGTTCCCCTTGTTTGGAGGTGCCAGGGCCAGAACGGGCCGAACCTGGCAGAGTTCCCTTCTTTCTCCAACACGGCATGTGCCATAGCCTCACCAGGGGTAGAACATGACCCTCAGAAGGTTCTCCAACTGACGGCACTCGAAAAGCTCGATACGTTTTTGAGTTATGAATTTCCTCGGTTTAATACTATGGAAAATCGTAAATTACAAACGACACGAGATTTTGGAGTTCCGTCAGTTGGAGCACTTTCTAAAAATCATGTTTTACCATTGGGGAGGCTTTGACACGCTCAAAATCCAACCAAAATGGGGGTTGGCCTTGTTTGGAGGTGCCTGGCCCAGAACGGGCCGAACCTGGCCGAGTTTCCTTCTTTCTCCAACTTGGCCCGTGCCATAGCGTCACCAGGGGTAGAACATGACCCTCAGAAGGTTCTCCAACTGACGGCACTCTAAAAGCTCGATTCGTTTGTGAGTTATGAATTTCCTCGGTTTAATACTATGGAAAATCGTAAATCACAAACGACACGAGATTTTCGAGTTCCGTCAGTTGGAGCACTTTCTAAAAATCATGTTTTACCATTGGGAAGGCTTTGACACGCTCAAAGTTCAACCAAAATGGGGGTTGGCCTTGTTTGGAGGTGCCAGGGCCAGAACGGGCCGAACCTGGCCGAGTTCCCTTCTTTCTCCAACATGGCCCTTGCCATAGCCTCACCAGGGGTAGAACATGATCCTCAGAAGGTTCTCCAACTGACGGCACTCGAAAAGCTCGATTCGTTTGTGAGTTATGAATTTCCTCGGTTTAATACTATGGAAAATCGTAAATCACAAACTGATTCGTATGCAAAATGCATACAAATTAGGCCTCTAATCACTTTAGTAATGCTAATTCGAAGGCCGTTTAGCGTCTCTAACCCTTGAATTGCACCATTGTAGGGCAAACGAGCATCGGATGGATATCGGGAGCAAAGAGGCGCAATTTGGGAGATTTTGTGGATTTCCGGCTAAAGGACGAAAAGTCAACCCGAGGACCAAAAGTCAACTCGTGGTCAACCCCGACTTAGGAGCGTCAACGAGTCAACATGAAGTCCCGGAAGTGAGTTGCACAAGAATTCCGGAGGTTTGGTCAAAAGTCAACATTTGGTCAACTCCGAAGGTCATGGTCAAAGTCAAGGCAAAGTCAACCGTGTGACTCATCCACATGAGCATTCAAAATCAGCAAAGGACCACACTAGAAATGGTGAGGTCACCCAATGATTACTCCCACTCTTATTCCCTTTTGGCAATTACCCCCTTACCCTTCATTTATTATAGCCAACCCTTGGATTAAACCCTAACACATCTTAGCCCTCCATTCTTCCCCTTCTTTGCCTATTTATAGTTTAGTTGTTGCCTCATTTAGGTCATCTCCATTCAGCCCCAAATCACCCATCACTTTCACCTTCCCTTTCCTCTCTCTCCATTTTTCCATCTTTGCTGCCGCACACAGTCGACCGGTCGACGGTAATCTGTCGAACGGTCGACCACCGGTCGACAGACGGCGTATCAGCCATCTTCTGCCACCTCCGCTTCTTCCACCGCTTATTCCTCTACTCTGGGCAGCTGGGGATCCTCATTAGACATCAAGGACGTCATCTAGATCAAGGGAGAAGAAGGAGACACATTTGATTGAGACTTTCTAAACCCTTTTCTCTCTTGTATTCATGTTTATTGCTTACTCTTGTGAGATGATGATGTATACTTTGATGGATAGTGAGTAGTACTCTTGTTGGGGACTAGGGTTGTGTGCCCTAGTCCAATGTGACTCTATGATGTTTTGATTAATGAATAAATGCCTTTGTTGATTCATGAATATGTGTATTGTCTATTTTAATATGTGTTGGATGTGTATTTGAAGGATTGATCACTCTTTGGTATGCATTTAACCCATCTTGTATGAGAATGGTTTGGCTTGATCACTTTACTCTTCTCTAGGCAATTGGCAATATGTGTGATGAGCATGTTTCACTATGTTTGATCCTTAATTCATGTGCTTTACGCCTCCTTTCTTTCTACCCTCCCGCGGAGAGTCCCTAGGACCCTAATAAGGCTTAGGAATACCTTAGAAGGAATCCATTCCACATCGATAACATCGGTGGAGTGGTGGGTTATGCATGTGTTGCTTGTTTGAGTCCCTAAGCTTCGACACTTTACGCCTCTTAAGCACTTTAGGGGATTCGGTATTAGGTAACATAGAGGGATCCCCTAAGACACCTAGAGAGTTCGAATGGCCCTAGTAAGGCATTTGAATACCTTAGGTAAGCACGGTCCTAGAACCATAGCATGGCTAGGATACGGGGCTTGATTCATGGATACATTGGCATGTTTAGGCATTAGAGCATCATTGGTTGCATTTGGACTTGGGTTAACCCGAAACCCCAACACCTTTATATTTTGTGCACACACTTTACATTTCCTTGCATTCCATTACTTGCTTGTTAATTTGATCGTTTTGGGGCATTCCACCATACCTTTTACACAAACCGAACACCACACTCACACTTCGCACATTGTTTATACACACATTCACTCACCCTATCCATCTCCTTATCACTCCATATTAGCTAAAGCACTCGCATACACGCTACCAAGAGTTGGGGAGCCGTCAATCCTCCGTGGAACGACACTCCCGGATCACAAAACTACCTACCACTCTTTTGCATTAGTCAAAATGGCGCCGTTGCCGGGGATTGAGGTTAAATCCTTGATTTCTTGGTAGTTAGTCGGGTCTTTAGCATTCTTTTTGTTTAACTCATTTTGTTTATAGTGTGTTTGTTGTTTCACATGTGCTATTCACTCTTGAGTGAGACACATTAGGGGAGTGACGGGCCTTATATCCTAGCGATATATGTAAGACATGAGCACCCCTAATGCTATCACTTGCTAGTTGAAGTTTCTAATAAGCGTGCACATTTCATTTCTTGCTTTAAGTTGTTCTAAGATTGTCTATATTGAATTCTTGTGTTTGTTTGCGTACTAGTTGCATGTCAATACTTGTTTAGTTGTCATTTGGGTTCCCTTGCATCTCTAGGAACCTTGTTTGCTTAGGTTTATAAAAAGAGAAAATCCAAAAAATTTTGTTTCAGGGGACTTGGTCGAACGTTCGACGTTAGCTCCCTGGACCAAGTTCGAACGGTCGACCGCATTGTCGAGCGTTCGACGTTAGCTCCCTGGACCAAGTTCGAACGGTCGACAACAACCGTCGAACGGTCGACTGGGAACGTTCTGGTTTCTTCTGTTTTGTTCTCTCACTCGTTGCTATCATTGCTTGTTTAACTACTCGCATACTCACCCTTGTATTTCTTGCCATAATTGTGATACTTAACCACTGCTCATTGTGTTGTGAAGGTGCATGAACCACGAGTCAACCTCTTACTCACCGATTCAACTTAGAAGTGGAAGAGTTTTAAGTGAGAATACAAGAGAACGGCCAAGGAGAAGGAAACGTACTCCACGGATTGTGTGTGAGAGTGCACCTCCTACACTTGAGAGCCAGAAAGAACCTGTAGAAGATCATATTCCACCACCAACAATGGAGGAACCACACCACCATGATCAACATGATGAGGAGCCACACAACAACCACAACAACAATCCACCTCCCGTGAGGCGCATGAGGGAATACACTCTCCCTCATGTGGTGGATCACCCATCATGCATTGTCTTTCCACCGTGCAACACTCATTACGAGATAAAGCCCTCCACGTTGAGCATCATGCCCACTTTCCATGCCTTAAAAGATGAGAGCCCTTATGACCATCTTATGGAATTCGAACAAGCATGCACAACGGTTCAACTTCATGGACTACCGGAGGATGGTTTGAAGCTTCGCTTGTTCCCCTTCACCTTGAAGGATGGGGCAAGGAAATGGCTACTCAAGATTCAACCAAGGTCCATACACTCATGGTTCGAGTTGCAAGAAGCCTTTCTATCCAAGTTCTTTCCACCAAGCAAGGCAGCTAAGGTTCGGGATTCCATTGTTAACTTCAAGCACCAATCGGGTGATGCTTTCTACGAAACATGGGAGAGATTCAAGGACTTAATGATGAGTTGTCCACACCATGGCTTGGAGCAATGGTTTCTTGTGGATGTGTTCTACCGAGGATTATCTTCTAATCAAAGACAAAGGGTGGATACATTCCGTGGAAGCACCATAGCAGGCATGTCTCCCGAGGAGGCATGGGATACTTTTGAGGATCTAGCCACAAACTCCGAGCTTTGGGATGATTTTGGGCCTAGAAAATTTCCTCCCACACAACCGGCATCTCAAGCACCAAAGGCATACAATGTCTCAAGTGAGCCAACGAGTGATGATTTGTTGAGCACTCAATTTGATAGGTTGGAAGCGGCTTTCAACAAGAAGATGGACATGCTCCTACAAGCACAATTGAAGGCTACATCATCTCAAGTCAATAGTGTGGTATCTTCACCTCCTTGCTTTTATTGTGGTTCTCATGATCATGAAACGGAGGAGTGTTCTTATATGGTGGACAAGGAGAAGGAAGAGAGGCAACATGTGAACCAAGTGGGCTCATACCCACAAGGTTCTTATCAAGCACCTCCTAAGCTGTACAACAACTATGCATCCCGGAATGATCAAGGAAGGACTCAAGGGTACCAACCAAAGTCTTATGGGAGCAATGCTCAAGGTTACCAAGAGAGATCTCAAGGTTACAACACTTACCAAGGAGGAGAGAAGTCTCATGGGAGTGGTGCTTATGGAGGACACAAGAGCTCAACTTATGGAGCACCCCCCGGGTTTTCTAACCAAGGAGGAAACACTTACAATCAAGGTGTCTCATCCTCTTTTGCTGCCCCAAGTACATCTCAAGCACAAGATTCAACGGACCAAACTTTGAAGGATATGCTTGCCACCCTTGTCCAAAGCCAAGCGAAGTGTGATCAAGCAATTTTGGCACTTCAACAAGGGTATCAAAATATGCAAAAAGGCATGTCAAATATTGAATTTCAAATGGGCCAAATGGCCAAGGAGATTGGTGAGAGACCAAAAGGTGAATTGCCTTCTAAAGTGGAGCCAAACCTCAAGTTCAAGTCAAAGGAGGAGTGCAATGCTATATCTACATCCTATTCTGGTATCTATCATGCTACTTACACTCCTACTCCCCCAATTTCTAATTACTATATCCCCTCTCCTTCCATTCCTATTCATGAGAACTTTGATCATATGCATTACATGGAGGATGGGGCTAAAGAGGAAGAAAATGTACTCCTTAGCAATTATGGATTGGATGAGGAGGTGACTTGTAGGGAGGAAGGAGTGGTGCTTGGGAAGGGACTTGGGTACTTATATTTTGAGAATGATGTTACCTCTCACGGTGGAGTGAAGACACAAGAAGGAGCATTGTGTGAGGAGACTCCTAGGCATGAGAGTGCCATGGTTTCTAACCTTGGTGGTGAGGCCATGATGGCTATGGATCCACCAAGAACCATGAGCACCTCTAGGGAGCTCCTTGATGATGATGTGCTTGCTGCCCATGAAGTGAAGAAGATCACCCCCAATGAGAGGAAGAACAAGAAGGCTACCTTGATGAATGAGCTACATGAAGTGTTCCAAAAGGTGGAAATTAACATCCCATTGCTAGAGCTCATTTGCCAAGTGCCGGTCTATGCAAAGTTTCTCAAAGACTTGTGTACCAAGAAGAAGAGGCTTGAGGAGCATACGGTTTATAAGATTGAGGGGCATGTGAGCTCAATGATACAACACAACATGCCACCTAAGAGGATGGATCCCGGAAGCTTCACTATTGGATGTCAAATCGGTGAAACTCACCTTGATGGAGCGCTTATGGATCTTGGGGCAAGTGTCAATGTGATGCCCTTATCTCTCTACAAGAGGTTGAGCATTGGTGCCTTGCATTCTACCCCTATTGCACTTACCTTTGCGGATGGAAGCAAACGAAGACCGGCGGGTGTTGTGGAAGATGTGCTAGTAAGAGTTGACAAGTTTATTCTTCCCGCCGACTTTGTTGTGCTTGACATGGGTGAAGACCCCAATGGAGACAATGGATTCCCCCTTATCTTTGGACGCCCTTTCATGGCTACGGCGGGTGTGAAGATTAATGTTTTAAAGGGCACCATTAGCTTCAAAGTGTTGGGAGAGAAAGTGAAGTTTGAGATGTTCAAGCCCACTCATCCACCGGAGGTAGTTGAGGAGGTGTTCTCTATCAACTTGGTGAAGGGAAATAGTGCTAAAAGTGAAAGGATCTTTGGTCCTTTGAATCCACCGAAGCCGACACCTTGTGCTCAAGACCGCCACTCACCGATTCGGAGATATGACAATCCTTCTTCCATTGAGCATATGAAGCCACCACCTTGGTCTCATGAAGGCATTCTTGGGAAGGATCCATTTCTTGAGGGTGCTACAAAGAAGACTCCGCCCATGAGTGCAATGCAAAGGGCGACAATTAAGGCCATAAGAGAAATGGTTGGTGAGGTTAAAAAGAAGAAGTATGCATGGCCACCATCTCCGACATCAATTTTCAATGGCATCAAGGGTTGCTTTGTGGGAAGCCATGGCGATGGGGAGATAAGCAATGCAATGAGTGGAAAGAAGCTTTGCTTTGAGCCACCATGATTTGACAAGGGAGTACCAAGACCGGCTTTGAGGTCTCTAAACCGAAGCGCTTGTGGGGAGGCAACCCCATATGGTAGTATCTAGTAATGAATAAAAAAAAAGGCAAAGGGTGGTTGAGAGGTGTTTGGCCAAGAATTTTGGAGGAAACAACCGGACCTAACCACATAGACGCTTGGAGCTTACGTTTGGAAGTCAAGGCCTTGTGCCTTGAGGTTGGTGTCTAATGGTGTTTTCTTCGGAGCAAGGGAGTCGACTATGAGGGAGTTTTTCTATTCTCATTCTTAATGTGCTTTCTTGTGATTGTTTTGCATGAGTGTCATTCTTAATTGTCGCGCTTACGGGCTATTTTTCCATTTGAGCAATGAAAATTCCAAGTGTGGGGGGGGATTATTGTTGCAAATCACATAAATCTGTTCTGTTTTTCCCGTGTTCCCAGTCGAACGGTCGCCCCGTGTGTCGAACGGTCGACCGTCGGTCCCTGGACGTTCGTCGAACGGTCGACAATGTATCGTCGAACGGTCGACGCTCGATGTCGTTTTTAAAAGGGGAGGCCGGCTGCTTTGTTCTTCTTCATTCCCTCATTCCCCTCTTTCGAAAAAAAAAAAACCTAGAAACAGCCCCTCCACCCCTCTCCGCCCCCTTTCCACCATTTTTGGCCAAATTTCACTCAAATTCTTCAAATTCGGAGTCAAAACGTGAAGATTTCAAGGTTTTATTTTTTTTTCTTGGTGTTTTCGGAGGATTTGTTTGGGTTTCTTCAAGAGGTTCGAATTTTACACTTTTCTCTACAATTTTGCGATTTGATGAATTCCTAGCATGTTTGTGTTATATTGTTGTGATTTCTAACTAGCTAGGATGTGGGTATTGTGATTATTACACTTATTTTCATCATTATGCTTATTTTTGTTGAATTTCCAATTGTGGTGATTTTGTGTTCTTGAGGAATTTTGCCCACATTGGATAGAATTGATGCTTGATGAAATTTGGGCTAAATGTTGTGTTATTTGAATGATGTTAGCTGCCATATAGATGGATTTTGTCGATTTTGTCATGCCATGAACTTTTGGTTGATTATTGTGATTGTTGGTTATGATGAAATTGCATCTTGTTTGGAATTGTGTAAAGCTAATTTGTTCAATAGCCTAGTTGTCATGTTAATAGCCATTTCGATAAGTTGTTGATGATTGTTTGGGGAGGCTTTGGCACCTCAAAGTTCAACCAAAATGGGGGTTGGCCTTGTTTGGAGGTGCCAGCGTTAGAACGGGCCAAATCTGGATTCTTTAGTGAGTTCTGAATTTCCTTGGTTTAATACTTTGGAAAATCGTAAATCACAAACGACACGACATTTTCGAGTTCCGTCAGTTGAAGTACTTTCTAAAAATCATGTTTTACAATTAGGGAGGCTTTGGCACCTCAAAGTTCAACCAAAATGGGGGTTGGCCTTGTTTGGAGGTGCCAGCGCCAGTACGGGCCGAACCTGGCCGGGTTCCCTTCTTTCTCCAACTGTGCCCGTGCCATAGCCTCACCAGTGGTAGAACATGACCCTCAGAAGGTGCTCCAACTGACGGCACTCGAAAAGCTCGATTCTTTAGTGAGTTCTGAATTTCCTTGTGTTAATACTTTGGAAAATCGTAAATCACAAACGACATGACATTTTCGAGTTCCGTCAGTTGGAGTACTTTCTAAAAATCATGTTTTACCATTGGGGAGGCTTTGGCACCTCAAAGTTCAACCAAAATGGGGGTTGGCCTTGTTTGGAGGTGCCAGCGCCAGAACGGGCCAAACTTGGCCGGGTTCCCTTCTTTCTCCAACTGTGCCCGTGCCATAGCCTCACCAGTGGTAGAACATATCCCTCAGAAGGTGCTCCAACAGACGGCACTCGAAAAGCTCGATTCGTTTGTGAGTTATGAATTTCCTCGGTTTAATACTTCGGAAAATCGTAATTCACAAACGACACGACATTTTCGAGTTCCGTCAGTTGGAGAACTTTCTTAAAATCATGTGTTACCATTAGGGAGGCTTTGGCACGCTCAAAGTTCAACCAAAATGGGGGTTGGCCTTGTTTGGAGGTGCCAGGGCCAGAACGGGCCAAACCTGGCCGAGTTCCCTTCTTTCTCCAACTGTGCTCCTGCCATAGCCTCACCATGGGTAGAACATGACCCTCAGAAGGTGCTCCCACTGACGGCAATCGAAAAGCTCGATTCGTTAGTGAGTTATGAATTTCCTCGGTTTAATATTTTGGAAAATCGTAAATCACAAACGACACGACATTTTCGAGTTCCGTCAGTTGGAGCACTTTCTAAAAATCATGTTTTACCATTGGGGAGGGTTTGGCAAGTTCAAAGTTCAACTAAAATAGGGGTTGGCCTTGTTTGGAGGTGCCAGGGCCAGAATGGGCCAAAACTGGCCGGGTTCCCTTTTTTCTCCAACTGTGCCCGTGCCATAGCCTCACCAGGGGTAGAACATGACCCTCAGAAGGTTCTCCAACTGACGGCACTCGAAAAGCTCGATTCGTTTGTGAGTTATGAATTTCTTCGGTTTAATAATTTGGATAATCGTAAATCACAAACGACACGAGATTTTCGAGTTCCGTCAGTTGGAGCACTTTCTAAAAATCATGTTTAACCATTGGGGAGGCTTTGGCACGCTCAAAGTTTAACCATTGTGAAGCTCCGGCCACTGTAGCTCGGGGAGAGAGAGAGGTCTCGACTGAAAAGGGAAACTTTCCATTTCAAAGATTCCCTAAATAGAAACTTCCCGTAATAGTAAACTTCTGTGAACCGTAACTTCCTTATACGAAGTCCAATTTTTACGTACTTTATGTCTAAGGGCTCGGTTTCACGCGCTCTACAACTTCTGTGAAGAAAGTTTATCTATATTCTAAACCAAACGAAAAGTCAACTCAACGACACCCTAAAAGTACTATTTGAAGCTCGAAACCGAAACTTCCAACGATTCGCCGTGAATCACTATAGTAAAAGGATAAGTTTTGGTCTAGGTCGTTACATAAACTATAACCTACAAGGATGGAAAGGTAGTGATGACTATGCCTCGACTTTGACACGTGACCTCAGCTAGTTTGCAATCTGGGCGTTTGAAAACATAGAGGCCCAAGGGAATAGCATTTTAAGGAAAACGTTAGAATGAGTGGACAAAAATAAAGAATCTATTTTTCAAAATTAAACTGTTTTCCCCATTTAAAAATAACTTCCTATCTTTGTATGAAAATAATGCTTATAATGAATGCTGATAATGAAATGGGTGATAACTAAGGGCTCTGCCAACTTAGTTATCAAACTAAAGGAGGTGATTAAGGTTACTGCCCGCTTGACCATCCTATGTCACCTGAGGGAAACTGCCAACTCAAATGACACATCGAGGGCCATGCCTACTCGATGATGCTACCTGAAGGGCCCTGCCTACTTTAGGTAATGCATGCATGCATATAACTATACCTGAACTGACTGAATAACTAGCCTGGCATAATGCATTGCAACTCAATACTGAAATCATGCTCGTGATGATAAGCTCATAAATTCTAACATTTATTAAAAAAAAATAGCATGCCTAATTAATTTTAAAACAAACGTTCACTCACAGATAACTGGCTATGCCTGCCGTTTGTCAAGATCCTCCTCAATGTCCTCTTCAATAAAATCAATTATAATAGCTATTAATATTTGACGGACATAACAAGAGAATACTCTATATTAACTTCATTGAACCGTATTAGGTTTTCCCTCGATAAACCCAATACTTCAAATTCACTGATAATTCCCAAACAATTACTCGTCGACAAATCTAATTATCAAAGACCCTCGGCGACGATTCCAACGGTCAAATTGTCGCGGTTCGATAAATCGAACGAACGTAAACTAATTTATCCAAACTCACAAATCATAATTAAACTTTAATTTACCAATGGGCCTAATTCCATTGATCCAACTGCACAACATTCTCAAAATTAATATCTTAACATCCTAAACAATTTCGGTGGCCATCCAACGGTCACAAGCATGAAATTCGTAAATAGTACGATCCAAAACTAAATTAATCGTACTAATTTCCAAACTTCGAAAACTTCCTACAACACATATACCAACATGCTCGTAACAAAGAGTACAAGCTATTGCGATAAACAACACAACCGGACGCGCCCCCACGTGCCACCACAAGCGGCTGCGTGTGGGCCCCACGCGCCGCCAGTCAACCATCTCCGATGGTCATGAAATTTCACCAACATGTTCAAAACAACACAAGGATCAAGTTTCATAACTACCTCGTAGATCAATTCGGTCTTGGTTGACCAGAATTTGCCTCGAAAGCCACAGTGGCCGGAAACGTCTTTCCTTCAATATGTCGTCCTTCGGCGACGTATGGGGTGAGACCAGTGGCGTTGAGTTCGCCGTGAGGAGGGCTTCAAAGGTGGCATCGATCAATTTGGCCGAAAACGAGATCGAGGTCGATGAATAGTTGGCGTGATTTCGACGGTTTTTCTGTCCTTGATTTCTCCTTCTACACTTAAATTCGATGTAAGAAGTGAGTATAGAATTGAAGATGATGAAGAGACAAAGAAAATGAGACATGTTTCAAGTCAAACAGTGGCCGGCTGGCCGAGATATTGGCCGGAGAAGCTCTGGCCACTGTAGCCCAGGGAGAGAGAGAGCGGGAGAGGAGAGAGAGGTCTGGACTGAAATGGAAACTTTCCATTCCGAAAATTCCTTAAATAGAAACTTCCCGTAAGTTTTGATCTGGGTCGTCACATATAGCCCATTAATCTTCTCGGTTGATTCGGTCTAGTGTCTACTTCACCCAAAACTGATGCTTTGAAACCAATTAAGGAAAGCTGGATGGAATTTAACCCAAAACAAATAGAACAGATAACAAAGAAGGAACAAGTGATACAAGAAAACTACAAGGAATGTACTTATTACTTCTTTCATTCCCCAATACATCACCAAAATGGAATTTTATTTCCTACTTTCTACATAATACTACGCGATGCCTATATAAGGTAAAGTAATTATTAAACCAAACGAAATACTAGAAGCGAAAACGGGATACAAAGAATTAAAAAAAAAACATGAAAAACAATTAGATTGCCTGCTCTTTTTGAGTTGGCAAAGGTGATTCATCAACTCCATATTTTTTCTCTGGAGATCAGGAATTGATTTGAGAAATTCCAGCCACATTCAGAGGCAGGATATGTATTGACAAGTAAACAGAAGCCCCCGTGATAAATTTTCATTGCATTTGATGTGCAGGTGGGGGGAGGACGTGGTTTACTAGCTCTTCATTTACTTTCACCGGAAGTGGTGGCATCTGCTTCATTACGTCTGGCATGTCATTCAAGCTGTAGAGAAATTGGCCAAACAATGGTAAATTTTATATGCACATGTGATAGCAGAAGAAGTTTAACCAAGTTCTCACATAATAGTGAAGTATACTCTATATCAAGCCTCCTTGTGTGCAATTCATAATGGGATCACAAACAGTTGGTAACAAGTAAATATCTAGCTACCAATGGAATTGCATCTATAATTGCAGTTGACATGGTACTTCTCGCAATATACAGATAAAGTAAGCAACTCCAAATGGCAGTGGAACTACTATGACAATAAGATGGGCAATCATTTTCAACTGTACATTGTACACTAGAACAAATTGTAAATTGCATATGAAATGCTAATAAGATGAGCAATCATTTTCAACTGTACATACTTTGTCAACGTGAATGCAATTAGTTCAGAACAAACAAAAAAGGAACATGCTATTGAATAGTTTATTAAAGTTGAGGTGATACTGGTAAATGCAGACTGGATAAAGGCCAATATGATATGAGCCTATGTAGTCAGCAAGTGGCTATGTCTGACAAGATTATATGAAGCCATGTCTGAACACTTTAGGCAATTGCACTTGCTCGTTTGTTTCCCTTCTAAGTCATCTAATATGACCCAAAAAAAAAAATGTATGTGACAAATGAAATTTTACTTGGTTCTCTTCTGTTAATGACCTATTAACTTAAGACCGAAGGCATTATCGACTAAAATTATGAAACCAGTGACATTATTTTGCCAGATTAGAGAATTAAAGGAATATTTCCAGCAAACATAAGCATGTCAAATCATCAACCACTGTTCTTACGACAGTTAGGTGTACATGAAAAAAAAAACAATAGAGAAAGCATATCCATACTGCAGAAAGAATGCATCAAGTGATATTTGCATTAAAAATGGAGAAAAGAAGAGGCAAAGGTTACAGCGTACTCGTTCATAATTTTGAGGATGTTATCTCGAGCCTGGCAGAAGAGGTTGATGTTCTCCTGTATCTAAAAACAGACAAAGAAAAAGAACTTATTAATTTTAAAGGCACATAGAATGTCTTTGGGAAGACAAAAACAATAAATTCTATCATTGTGTGAATAAATCCTTTCTTAGCAAATGTAAATAAACTGCAACTTTGGCTTTTTGTTGTTGCTGTTATTGTTATTATTATTATTATTATTATTATTATGATTATGACTAAATAAGTTGTTTATAACCGCCAAAACAAAGTAACAAACAGACAGGACTGTAGATCTATACAAGGAACGATGATTACCTATCTATCACTAATTCAAGCTTTACTTAAAAGTTCATTATTCTCACATATCCAAAATTAAGTTGATATCAGAAAAGATATGAAATGATCCTCCAACTCATCAACCAGATCACTGAGCCATCCACTAGAAAAAATTGTAGCACGTAATCTGAACCATATATGTTATGTTTGAAGGATTCAAACCAGTGTTCTAAAAATCCCCGCCTAGGCCCCACCTAGGCACTAGGCGGAGGCCAGCCATCTCGATTAGTTGCAAATCGGAAATTTTTTTTTCCTATGTTTTCAATCAATTATAGTACTTTTTATATCCTTCCATTTTGCATATTTATGTATAGTTTTTGTTTTAAGTAGGCAGTTATTTAGGTATGTTGTATAATAAATCAAAATAAAATAAAAAACCGCCTAGTCGCCCCCCTAGTCCCCACCTAGGCACTAGGCCCCTCCCTGCCGCCCAACTACCACCTAGCGATTTTTAGAACATCGACTCGAACAGAATGTGAAGGAGAAAATTGAAATGCCTCAGGTTACCTAAATGAGAAAAATATTATACAATTACTTGGTTTTTGGTTGCTCATCTAGATATTATTAAGAAATGAATGTCAATAAATAGAATATGCAAGACAAGAACTTTGATTTCGAGTTTCCTAATATGTTAAATTAATAGCTAGAACAATAAGAAAGAAAATAAAAAAGCTAATGGTAGCTCTCTACCTGGAAAGCTTGAAGATTAGCGGAAATTTGATTCAAGGCTTGCGCGTTTTGCTCCAGAAGCTCTCCTGTAACACCACCAATAGCTGCAAACAGAGCAAGCAATTCTAAACAAACTGTTACAAGCAAAGTCGCTCTAAAATTGAAACCCGCAGAACATTGTAATTGCAAAGCGAAGGACACAAATGAATTAATGTACATTCTCACAAAAATGTCATTTAAACAACTCCTATCCAACCATTGTGGTAGGAAACTTTAGGTTAAAACATACACACAACCAGTTAAGACATATGAATGGAGGCCGTGTCAATATCTTTCATTATAAGATGTCCTGCATATTCTCAATTGAAACATATGAATGAAGGGCATGTAAAGACTTCCCCGGATTACTTTTCATACATATCCAAATAATATTATGAGGTCCAATCTAAACCCAAGTTTTACCTGGCTGCAAATATTACAAATTTAATAACCATGGTTCTGATTCCCTCCAAAGTCTAGCAGACCATCATTAAAGACCAGGGATGAAATATTACAACTGGGGTTTAGCTAATTATACTAATAACTTTAAGAACCATTCTCTTGAAACCAATCATAGCATGATTCCTCCAATCAGCTCTTATACTGGAACCCTTCCCCAATTCCCAATTCTAACACCTTGCACTTCAAACTCGAGCCACAAAGGAATATATCATCTGACCTGATACGAGTCTTCAGGATTTCTGCATATGAAGAACTTATTTTTCAATTAATGTTTCAAAATTCGCCCAGGCAGCTTGTTTAATGATTTAAAACCATTTGGCAGGCACACACTACTACATGATTATCGAAGATAGTATGATCCGCATATCGTAAATGTGAGATTTCTAACCCTTCCCATCCTACTCTCAAACCTTCCAGTAGCTGCACCTCTGTTGCTCTTTGCACCATTCTACTGCATGTCTTTGCAATCAAGACAGAACCTAAAATCTGCCTATCTTTAACATAAATCTGCCTCTCAATTTTCACATTAATTTACAGCCTTCCTAGTCTTATTTCTCCCATTTCCCCTCCATTCCTCAAAACAACTCAGGAAAGAGTGATGTTCAGTCCACGTATTTTCAAATCTAAACGGTCCTGGTCCCCACCTTTTCGGGGTAGAATCTAACAAAATCCGGCGTTTCGCTTTTCACTCGCATTTGACTTTAGAAAAGCCCCTCCCCCATTCCTTCGTTTTTTTATTAGTATGGAAAAAGAAATGAAAATGGGTATGGCAAAATTATGGAAAATCCCCGCCCATTCTAACAAACATAATAATATGGAAAAAGAATTGAAACTTTAATGAGAACTTTAATGAGAATTTTCTGTCAGAAGGCAGGTTGGAAGGAAAAAGAGATCATCTGGTTAGATGGGAACAGTGTCACTAGTGATGGAAAAAGGGCATTTAGTCCTCGGAAATCTGGTCAGGATAAATGAAGCTTTGCTAGGAAACTAGTCATGAAGGTTTCATCACGAGAGTGAGGCTCTTTAGCTCTTTGCATGATAACGGTTGGGATTCCAATATTGTGACAAGATGTTCATGTAGATGAAAGATCTCAAGGTATTCCTCCTTCAGCTTCTTATTGTCAGTTGACTCAGTTTGGAATGTGAAATGGAGAGTGTAAAGGTTTGGCAACACTATTGGTGGTAGAAACAGCTTATGTACAACTCCTCCCTTGATTTGGAAGTGTCGGTTTCGTTTCAACTTGAATGATCTGCAAGTGGAGGAGCTCACAGAATTATTGGCTGCCTTTGAAATGGATGTGTTGGTTCCTAAAAGGCAGAATAGAAGAATATAGAAATTGGAGGAGGGAGTTTTCTCTTGTAAAGCTTATTTAAAAAAGAGAAAAAAAATCAATGAAAAACTTTACCCTTTCTCTTTTCAGTCCCTCCCGTGCAATTTGGAAGACGAAAGTACCTCCCAAGGTACTTTTAACCCCCTCATGGTACCTACCAGGCAATTTGCTAGAGTTTCCCTATCTAATCTGTTAGGGATTATTTCTTTTCAGGTAGTCTCTTAATTGTTTTTGTTTTAGGTAGCTCACAGCTATAGAGTTCTCTAGTATTTCCAAGGGGCTCCTGTCTCCTGTATTGTATTGCTTCTCTTGTTCCTTTTAATGAACAATAGTTTCCTAACGAAACAAAAGTTTCTCAAATAATATTTGATTAATAAGGACTAGATTGAGATTACTGGCAATTTATCCTTTAGTCAAATATCCCCTGAGAAACTTAATTGACATTATGAGCTATTTAAACTCATAAATACGGTTGTGAAAGATAAGCAAAATGCACATTAAAGCCGTGGTACCATGAAACAAATGTACATACATTGACAATTCTATCTCATATATAATACGAATGTTTTTGTAGATTGAGCAAAAAATGTAGATTGATATCTTATATGATTTAGGCACATACATATATACATGCTGCACTTTGGTCAAAAACCTGTTCAGAGCACTTCCAGAACTATATAACCTCACCTTTGTACGAGATGCCATCATCATTGTCCATAGTTATCATCGGAGGAGCATAGGGAGCGACATTGGGCCGGGCAGTAAAGTGTGACGGCTTTGCTGAAGTATCAACTACTCTTTCCTGAGAAAACCATTCAAATTTATTCCAATAGCATATGGGGACAGTAAACAGGGATACCAATATAAATTAGAGAAGAAATGCCTACAACGTGATATATACACGCTTAGTTTAACAAAAAATGAATAGTAGGAATACATTAAAACTTCTAGTTTTCCATTAGGGAAGAAAGAACATAAAGGAATACATCACTTTCGGCCGAAAAAATAGTACTTTGGCAACTCTTAAGTTTGATATAGTATTTGAATGTCACACGGCTTCCCAAAACAGGTAGAAACACATAATATCAGCAAACTAAGAACTAGAATACAAGTAGGGAATTTCGTCATGCTTTTTCATGAAATCCAAAATAAGTTTCTAAACACAACAGACTTTTAGGGATTTTCTCTAAAAGATCCAGCCCAGGATTCGCTAGCTGTGGTGGTGTGATTTCATTTGCCATTAAATTGTTTTGTTTTCGTTTTGTTTTAGATTTTAGATGTGGATTGCTCATCCAGTAGTTTGTATCTTTTATTCAAGTTAATGAAACCTCGTTTCTCTTTTTGGAAAAAAAAAAAAAAGGTTTCTAAAACCTTGCTTAGTGATATATGAATCAATGTTTTAAAAGGCGAAGGCGTGAGGCGAAGCATTTTGCCTAAGCCTTAAGCCTCGAAAGCCTTGGGGCGTTGAGGCGTAAGCTGAAAGTGCATTGCATAGAAAACACAAAAGATAATAGGAAGCACATAAATCACATACAAAAGATAAAGGTGTCCCTTACCCTCTAAAGAGTTAGTGTCCTACAAGGAGTTGCACTCTGAGATAGAGTTCTACAGAGATTTGTATATCTACTCAGAAGCATATAAACATATATTGTAATAAATTTAAATCTAAAAAAAAAAAAACATTTAGCATCCAAAGCGTACGGTATGATGAGAAGCGTACGCACAAGGCGTTTTGCCAATGCCCCACCACACACTGCCTTAAATCACTGAAATAAATTGCTAGGAATGAATCACATCACATCTGACTTCTTTTCTTTATAAAATTAAAGTTCAATTTATGCATCTTTAACGTATGAATTTTAAACAATAAATAATAATAATAAAAAAAAAAAACTTATAATGTTACCCATTTACTACAACACTGTGTCATATTATCATCCTTCCAGTTACTTATCTAATGCACGTACAGATTAGAATTTTTTTTTTTGGAAATCTTGGTACTATTCAATACCATTCCTACACCGCAAAGCTAAGAATTCAAATTCCACAGATTCTGTTAGGCTTAAAAGAGATGGAAATACTTCCATGATAATCATCCCCCCAAAAGAGCCAGTATACATGTAACAGTGGATCCCTAGAATAATAAAAGTGTTTTCTACAACTAAAAGATGTGTGAATCATGTATGAACTTATGTTCAAATCAAGTGGCATGGATGGGTAGGGTGAGGATAGGATCCTAAGTTCAAATCTCCACGTAAGCCATAAGAAGGAAAAAGAAACAACCATACCTTTTTATCTTTGCTTTTCCTTGTTATGTTATGTTCTTCCTTCCTTCTCTTGCTGTTTTCCTTTTTCTAGAAAAGAAAGGAACCAGTTAAGCAATCATATTTCAGCTTCGAAGATAGAAAAGACTATTTCAAAAAGAGATACTACTTTTAGTTATATGCTAATGTATTTCCATTTTTCTTACAACTATCCCTGGGGAAAAGATGTAACTTGATGGACCCCAGATCGAGCATTTTACAGACTACCTATTTTGAGAACTGTAATTGTAGTTGTCCACATTTAAATATAGGCTATCCAAATGCTTTAGGAATAATTTGACCAGGCTATTCACGTGTAATATTCCCAAAAAAAAAAACAAAAAAGCCAAAGAAGCCAAAGAAGAAGAACAAGAACAAGAACACAGCTTACAGTCATCCATCTGCAACGCAGTGCCACATCTCGGACGGTCTTATTCTGTAGCTGCATAGCTATCTTCGCATACCGGATTATGTTTGCTTCTGTTGCATACCTGAATGGTACATATCAAGACCACATAAAACAAAAAAACAAAGACAAAAAAAAAAGATAATGACCACGCATGTCACAAGAACTGAAACCAAGAAATTGCAGTTCAAACTACGGAAAGAAATATATCAAAAGTTCTCCGAAGTATATGTAATGTTTTGGGTACAAACATGAGTTAAAAATAAAATGAATAAATAAATAAATAAAAGCTTAATCAGTTCTTATGTATGTGGTCAGATGCAGGATCTCAGTGATTTTGATTTGCTTGTAAAGCACTAAGGGAGCTCAACCTGGGCTATTCATTTAAACCACACCAACAAGAACCAAAGACCAATGCATATAAGAGCATGGAATCAACAAAATATAATCAAGAAAAAACAAGCATAGCGGCAAACTTATACCTATAGTGGCTTTGATCTCCAGAGGACTACAATCTACAGGGTCAAAACTCGAAAACCCTAAAAGACACAACATTCTAGCAATGAAAGAACCAGCTTCCTCTTTGCCGTATTACATATCTCACTGGAACCTCCCTGATAAAGCCCCTGATAATTGGGAATAAACTCAACAACCGATCATGATGAAACCATTGGGAACATCACATCATCACATCATATCAACCCCATGGGAAGTGGCAACAGTTTTTTTTTTTTTCGAACTTCTTTATGCGTCTGTGAGATTAACTACTAGAAAGGAATCGATCAAACCTAAGTGACCACAATGTGCAGTATACTTCGATTTAGATTTTTGGAAAGCAAGTTGTTATGTGTAGTTAAGTAATCAACACTCTAATATGTATTCAAGGAAAATACCAAATGGCCACTATATGATATTGATAGTGTAGTAGGGTCTGCGGATGTGCATCCCATATCTCAACTTTTATGCATCCACTCAACTATAACTTCCCAACAGAATTTTGTATTCTCCATGTATATAAAAATGATAAACCATCAAAAGCATGCGAGGCCCTGCATTCACTTAATTTTCTTTTATTGAAATAGTATAGCTGCAATTCTCAAGCATATTTACATGCTGCTAACATTTATATTATAGTGCCATAAAAGTCACACATCATCCAATTATTGAACTATCAGTTTACGATTGAGTTTCTATGTGCTACCCAGCACCGGTTCCCATTACTACACCATAGTAAGTCAGACATACGTTATAATTGTGAATATTTAACCTGAACTCATTGCAAGCTAATCTACCGCTTCACATCCACTAAAATTCTTGATTCCTGTCTCCAAATAATCAAAACTTTCTCACAATTTAGAAACCTTGATATGAAATATTAAATTTCAACTTTATATGTAGAAATATATAATTCTTCTCAAAAAGAAAATAAGTAGCAATAAACAATTAAAACAGAATTATTCAAGAAAACTGGTACAAATAAAAACTATCACACTTTTTTTCCCATACTGCATAGAAGAAGTTTCAGAATTCAAACAAAAACCTCCAATCAGCTAAAAATCAAGAGAAAATAAGATATTTAATAAATTTCACAAACCTCAAAGAATCAAACAAAACCCTAAATTTAATACTCACTTGGCGAGCCCATCTTCAAGAATCGCCTGCTCCTCGGCGCTCCAATCCATAGAAATACCCGGGTTGTGCTTCATGGCCATGGCGGCACCCGAACTCTCGGGTGCCGACACCGGAGTAGAGTTTCCGTTAGTCGGGTTAGTGCCGTTGAAAGATGACGATGCGTGGCTCGGTTCTTGATGGTTCCCAGAAGGGTTGGCCATAAATAATTCTTTGAATTTTGCGCAAAATTCAAAGAACAATTAACAAAACCTCGATTCTGAGCCAAACCCAGTTCTTAGACTATTGAAACTCGGTCGTTAGTTCCCGCCAATTTCGCTGTCCCGCCACGAAATATCCAGACCCAGATAGAATTATAGAGAGTCAAAAAAAACCAAAACAAAATAGAGATTGGATAAGTGAGAGATAGAGAGAGCGAAGGAATTTACAAAAACCAATTATTTTACACAAATATATGAGCGTGAAGGGAGCTCTTCCCAGCAAAGTGAACTACTGAAATTGAAGAGGGAGAGGGATGTACGGAATTCAAAGGGGAGGGTTTTGACGTTTGAAGGCTTCCGGGTACTGGGACTGGGACTGGGTATTTAATTAACATAATGTTTTAATAATATTAAGCTTAAAAGTATATCTTTTTTATCAGGAGGCGTAAAAATATATCCACTCAAGCTTTTTTTTTTGGTATGACTCATGATTGTCCTTCCAAATTTCTCCTTCCTTTGGGAAGTTCCTATTTCTTGCCCTTCAACTTCTTGCACCGCATTTCGCATCGATGATGATTATTTTGTATAAGAGTGCTTCTATTCAGATCTCCTAATTTAGCATTCGGATTTTTTTTTGTACATTTTTAAATTTTATTGTGTTGGAGGACACATTGTGGAGTGGTTGTCCATTAAACTAAAGTCTGTATGAACATGATACAAGATGTTGGTATTTCTTTTATTTACTCCATAAGGGTTACACTACTTATGAGAGGACATAAATTGTATAGTTAGTGGGGTTAGTGGTGATAGTGGGGAAACTAAAAGGTTTCTTCTCATTATTGTACATCATGAATACACCTCGACCTCTCCACTATATAAAGAGGTTGAGACATCACCATTTCACACACCAAATGATCAACATCAATCGATTCATTCTACACTTCGCTCTCTTGATTTTCTCTCTTTTCTACTTGAGTTAATATTAGGCGACTCACAACACGTTATCAGCACGCTCCAAGATTGAAGA
Organism: Rubus parviflorus; assembly: GCA_029955375.1. Lineage (NCBI taxonomy): Eukaryota > Viridiplantae > Streptophyta > Magnoliopsida > Rosales > Rosaceae > Rubus > Rubus parviflorus. Next base: position 19,667,416 of record JARGGL010000006.1, on the reverse strand, counting down.
ACAAGGAGGAAGAACAACGAATATCAACCAAATTCGACGGAAGCAACTCAAATTCGTTGGATTTTTCTCTTGACTCGTGGAACCCTAGATTTTTTTTAGGTGCATTTCTCAAGTAAGTTATGATTTTTATTTTGTTTTACTATCCTTGAACAATAGTAAACCATAACCATTGAGCATGAACTCTAATCTTAGGTCAAGAGAAATTGTAATTTGGATTACATCTGCTCTATTTTTCGTTGATTACTTGATCACTAAATCGAAAAATAAAAGCATGTCAAATGGTACACATGGCACATATATTTCCACATTAAGTCACGAAAGGTTATGAATCTTCCACGACTAGGCTCACCCAGTTGGATGCGATGTTTAGGCAAAGTTCGGAGAATACTGACACTATTCCGAATGAGGTTCGGTACTAAGAGAGCCTCGCTCCACCAAAAACCTCACTCTATCTTACCTGGTTGTATTCAATTAGAGCTACCAAAAGGGTTGAGTAAATAACTTTTCATTCTAGAATTGTTTATTTTCTCGCAATTATGTGGTAGAAATTATATGTATGTTTGCCAAATGATGACCCAAAAATTTCATCTATATTGACCTGTCGATTTCGATATAAATCCATCAGAAATTTAATTCTCACAAAACCATGATTACATGTTTCAAACCAGAAGATTTTTGAAGTTGAACTTATGTTCACATGTCTAATCCGTAAACATTATCATGAACATATAAACCAGTCTATTTATATGATACACTAATCCAGTTTCTCCCGTTGTAGAAACTATGTCGATCAAACTTGACTTTGCACTCTTGGACGTCGTTGGCAAGAACTATCTGGACTGGTTCCAAGACATCCTGAACCACTTGGATGCTCAAGACTTGCTAGACGTCATTTATGAGGAGGACAATCGCGAGATTCCTGTTACGCGAGATATGAATGCTAAGGCGATGATCTTGTTCCGCCGTCACATGTCAGATTCCATAAAATCTGAATTCGTGGCCATCACCTCACCAAAGGAGCTGTGGGACTCTCTCAAAAATCGCTTTGACCATCAAAATACAACTGGCAGCCAGAAGCTCGCCATGATTGGCTTAACCTGCGCTTCCAGGACTTCAAAACTGTTACTGAATATAACGCGGAAGTCTACAGGATCCATGCTCTTCTCCAGTACTGTGGTGACCAGTTAACTAATAATGACTTATTGGAGAAGACCTACACCACCTTTCCTAGCTCGGATAACCTACTCCAAAAGCAGTATCGTTAATCCAAGTTCACCAAATTTTTCGAGCTTATCACCCAGTTGTTGTTGGACGAGAAAAATAGCTTCATCTTGATGAGGAACAACAACTCTCGCCCCACTGGTGCAAAGGCAATTCCATTGCCAGAGGCTAATGTTGCTCGTGGACCTCGCCCACGACCAGAAAATCGAGACATGGGCCAGTCGTCCCGTCAACCTCAGAACCGCCGCGAGCCTCGTGCTTGCCAGGCCAGGCGAGGTTTGGACTCTCGTCTAAACTGAGGACCTTTGGCCCCAAGGCAACCGAGACAGCCTAGAGAAAAGAACAACAACAGGGCCGGTTGTCCCCAAGCAAGAGACAATGCTCTTGAGCCCAATCTTTGCTATCGTTGTGGTGGTACAGATCATTGGCAACGAACTTGCCGTGCTTTTGCACAACAAGTTCAAAACTATCATCGTGGAAAAAACTCGAAACTAATGTGGTCGAAATAACTCCGGATGCAACTCTTGAGGCAGCCAACTTTGTCACATAAATGGATTTGGATTAGTATATGTTTTTCAATTTTCATGATAATAATTGGGTCTAGACGTAGCCATCCAAATATATGTTTACGCTTTTTCTTTTGGATTATGGTTTTGTTTTTTAATAATATTTTGTTTCTCGAAATAATTTAAAGTAATTTTGACCAAATTCCTTTGACATTGTGACTGACTTTAAATTATTCTACGATTAGGCATGACTAGTGGGGTAGTTGATTGTCTGGTTGATAGTGGTATCACCCACACTATCTTACGAGATCAAAAGTATTTAATCAACTTCAAGCCTAAAGTAACCTTAGTGACAACGATTTCGGGCCCGTCGACCCTAATCGAAGGCTTTGGTAAAGCCTAATTCCCGTTGTCTAATGGTACTCCTATAACCATATCTGAGGCCTTATACTCTTTGAGGTCCAGTCGAACCTTACTGAGTTTTAAGGACATTAGAGAAAATGAATATCATGTTGAAACCGCTCATGAAAATGGTGTGGATTTCCTTTACATGACCTCCACTAAATACGGCCAAAAGCATATCTTGGAGAAATTGAGACGTCTTTCAAGTGGTCTTTATGTTACCACAATACACTTGATTGAAAATAACCTTATCATTCGCCAGGCGCCGATTGATGAGAGCACATATATGATGTGGCATGACCGTCTGGGAAATTCGGGTCATAATACGATGCTTAGAACTACGTATGCATCGCACGAGCATCCTCTTGGAGGAAAGAATTTCGTGATTAATCCGAAAAGCCCATGCCAAGCTTGCTCTATTGGAAAGACAAATCTCAAACCAATTCATGTAAAGCCCACCAAACTAGTTTCAAAATTCCTTGAGAGAATCCAAGGTGATATTTGTGGACCTATTCAACCATCTTGCGGACCATATAAATATTTAATGGTTCTGGTTTATGCATCGACAAGATGGTCATAAGTTTGTTTATTGTCCACAAGAAATGCAACATTTCCTAAACTCCTAGCCCAGATCATTAAGTTGAGGGCCTATCATCCGGATTATCCTATTAAGTCCATTCAACTGGATAATGCCGCGGAGTTTACATCGAAAAGTTTCGATGACTATTGCATGACTTTGAAAATTGAAATTGAACATCCAGTAGCTTATGTTCATATCCAAAATAGCCTCGCAGAAGCTTTCATTAAGCGATTGCAAATGATTGCAGGAACTTTGATAATGCGCACCAAACTTTCTGTTTCTACGTGGGGATATGCTATTTTGCATGCTGCTGCATTGGTCCGTCTGAGGCCTATGGCCACCCAAACACTATCTGCGTACAAATTGGTTACTGGATACGAGCCAGACGTCTCGCATTTACGCGTGTTCGGGTGCTTAGTAAATGTTCCGATCAAGCCGCCTAAGCGTTCGAAATTTGGACCTCAGAAACGACGGGGCATATATGTCGGTTATGAATCCTCGTCTATCATTCGATATTTAGAACCCTTGACAGGTGATCTCTTTACCGCGAGACACGCGAATTATGACTTTGATGAGATTGTCTTCCCGTCGTTAGGGGGAGATTCGCACGTTAACGTTGATAAGAAACGGCGTGAATTAACGTGGCATGTACCCACTCAGTCTTATCTTGATCCCCCAACTGCACATAGTGATAAGGAAGTGCAGAGAATCCTAAGTCTGCAAAATGTTGTCAATCAATTGCCAGATGCATTTAATGACTTAGCAAATGTCACGAGATCTCATATATCAGCTGCAAATGTGCTTGCAAGGATAGACGTCCCTGTCAGATACTGTGTTCCGGTCGAACACGTTGCTCCGGTCGAACCCACCGAGCAAAGGATGCTGTCATCGACTGTCCAGTCCGCCGCCCTTCCCAAGAAACGAGGAAGGCCGACTGGTTCCAAGGATGTTCAACCCCGGAAGAGGAAAACTCCTGCAAAACCCGTTTTGCCACACGAGATCATTAAGGATTAATGAGATGTATTAGAGGAGCGTGTTCCGGACGAAACGCCAATTCCTCCCCATCCTGAGAATCTTAAAATATATGTCAATCATGCTAGCTTAGACTATATATTGAAGCGAAACGAAACTATCATCGATGATGTGTTCATATACGCAGTGGCCGCTGACATTGTGAGCAATGATGATATGGAACCACGTACCATTGCTGAATGTCACGAAAAACAGACTGGCCTAAATGGAAACAAGCAATCCAGGTCGAATTGGATTCCTTAGCGAAACGAAGTGTGTTCGGACCAGTCGCTCCAACACCGCCCAATGTTAAACCAGTTGGTCATAAATGAGTTTTCGTAAGGAAGCGTGATGAGAATAATGACATTGTTCGATATAAAGCTCACCTAGTGGCGTAAGGCTTCTCTCAACGCCTTGGAATTGACTACGAGGAGACTTATTCTCCCGTAATGGACGTTATAACGTTCTGCTACTTAATCAATTTAGTAGTTTCCGAAAAATTGGATATGCAGCTCATGGATGTGGTCACAGCTTATCTCTATAGGGATTTGGACACAAATATATATATATATATATATATATATATATATATATATTTATATATTTGAAAGTCTCTGACGGACTTAAGTTGCTCGAATCAAGTAGTTCCCTATCACGGAACACGTTCTCGATTAAACTGAGACGTTCACTATATGGATTAAAACAATCTGGACGGATGTGGTATAACCGTCTAAGTGAATACTTGATCGGCTTGGGATACGTAAACAACGAACTATGCCCTTGCATGTTTATTAAGAAATCCACTTCAGGATACGCTATTATCGCAGTCTATGTAGATGATATAAATCTCATAGGAACCTCGAAAGAGTTGATTGAAATTGTTGAACTCCTGAAGAAGGAATTCGAGATGAAGGATCTTGGAAAAACACTGTATTGTCTCAGCCTGCAGATCGAGCACCGTAAAGATGGAATCCTAGTACATCAGTCGAACTACACCTAGAAGGTGTTGCGACGTTTTAGTCATCATGAGGCTAAGTCATTACCTACTCCCATGATCATTCGAACTCTAGACATTAACAAGGATCCATTACGTCCTAAGGGAGACGATGAAGAGATATTGAGCCCTGAGTGTTCATATCTAGGTGTAATATGCACATTATTGTACTTGGCCTAATGTACTAGACCTGACATCTCGTTCGGTGTGAATTGTTTAGCTCGACATAGCACCGCGCCAACACGCCGCCACTGGAATGGCATCAAAGACATTTTCCGCTACCTTAAAGGTACTACGGATATGGGTTTGTTCTATCCCTACGCGTCATCGATTGGATCTACCCCCCTTGGCACTTGAAATAACACAACCCTTGTCGGTTACGCCGATGCTAGTTACTTATCAGACCCGCATAAGGGACATTCTCAATCCGATTATGTCTTTACCATTGGGAACACGGCAATATCTTGGAGGTCTCGAAAACAGACCCTAGTAGCTACTTGGACAAACCACTCTGAAGTACTCGCTCTTTACGAGGCGACTAGAGAGTGGTATGGCTTCGAGCACTTATTGGCCATATACGAAGTACTTGTGAGCTATCTCATAATCCTGATGAACCAGTTGTCATCTATGAGGACAACACTACTGTGATTGATTAAGCCAAACCTGGTTACATCAAAGGAGACGCTACTAAGCACATCTCGCCGAAGCTTTTTTTTACGCATCAACAACAAGAGCACCAGAAGATCGAAGTGAAGCACATTAGTTCATAGAGCAACCACACTGACTTATTCACCAAGTCACTACCAAAGGATTCATTTCAGAAACACGTTAAGGCAATCAGTCTCAGGAAGCTATCAGAGCTACCTTAGAGTAACGATTTATGCCTAAGTCGAAAACCTTGCACCCAGTCGTGTGCATGTGAGGGGGAGCATCCCAAAGAATGCTAGTATTTGATCGACGCTTGGCTAGTGTACTCTTTTCGTCCTTAGACCAAGGGTTTATCCCACTGGGTTTACCTTGGCAAGGTTTTTAACGAGACACCATCTCAGCCACTGTCTAGCTATTTGTCAAATCATTGACATTGATCATACCTTCACTAAGGATTACCGAAATCAGGAGGAGTATCCAGTCGTATACTTCTAACCACCGTGTACTCTTTTGTCCTTCGACAAGAGGTTTGTCCCACTGGGTTTACTCTGGTAAGGTTTTAATGAGGCAGATCTCTTGTGGTTAGTTCCTCCGCGCACTTACATCTCATAGTGCTTCGGTCTACATCATTCGGCAACACAATTTTCTCCTAAACTCCGGTTTTTTGTCCCACATTGGGTTTTCCCGGACTTAAGGTTTTTTGTGTTGGCATCAGCGAATGAATGTTTATTTTCGGCTCTACCTAACTATACTTAGCATAATGCTCGATGATGAAGGAGTTCAGATGCAGCAAAGTCAGTTTTTGGACATCCAAGGGGAAGTGTTGGAGGACACATTGTGGGGTGGTTGTCCATTAAACTAAGGTATGTACGAACATGATACAAGATGTGGACTACATACATTGTGCAAGACTTTTGGTATTTCTTCTATTTACTCCATAAGGGTTACACTACTTATGAGAGGACATAAATTGTATAGTTAGTGGGGTTATTGGTGATAGTGGGGAAACTAAAAGGTTTCTCCTCATTATTGTACACCATAAATACACCTCAACCTCTCCACTATATAAAGAGGTTGAGGCATCACCATTTCACACACCAAATGATCAACATCAATCGATTCATTCTACACTTCACTCTCTTGATTTTCTCTCTTTTCTACTTAAGTTAATAGCCGACTAACAACATATTGTTTTTTTTTTTTTGAAACTAGGATACTTTTATTAATTGATGATAACATGTGGATTTGAAGGGGACATAACACCAAAACTTGGAGACCCATTACAATCCTCATAAAGAACATCCTCAATAATAGAGAGAGTCTCATCTAACCAGAAATCATCTACGAACGAACAACTAGCAAAGTGTGGTAGACGATGAGCAACACCATTTGCTTCACGATAAATATGGCGAACCTCCAAAGATTCAAAAGCCATCATATAATCCTTGCAATCTTCAAAAATATGACCAATCTCGGAGTAATCCTCCCTTGGTTCTTTTAAAGCATTTATCAACATTGAACAGTCACTTTCCAACTCCACCTCGGACTAACCTTGATGAAGCAATCAAGAGTCCAGCTCGACAAGCTTCTGCTTCCACTTGCCAAGCTGATGAAACATGAGGCAGTGACCTAGCACAGGCAGCTAGGCAATCTCCATGATCATCGCGCACTACAACACCAATACCTCCCTTTTGGCCCTCCCGACAAAAAGTCCCATCTATGTTTATCTTCAGTCGTCCGCTAGGTGGGCATTTCCAACGCACCTTGGGACGTTTATTATTCCGCAGCCCTCTAAGATGGAACTTCTGGTAATCATCTAACTGTGATGATGCACAGGTAGACATAAAGTCAGGATCAAAGCCCCTCCCTTTCCAAACAATGTTATTCCGCTCTGTCCAAATTGCCCATAAGTGCATGAAGAAAATATCAACTTGAGGAGGAGGAAGCACCATAACCACTGCCATAAACCAATCAGTTAAGGAACAAGCTGGGTATGATCGAGGCTTTAATGGCAGACCACTAGCCCTCCAGAAACAATCCAGCACCAAACCGTTTTTAAAGACATGCAAATCACTCTCCTCCCCTTGGCGACAAAAGACACAAGACTTATCAGGAATACACACCTTTCGAGCCAGAGCAATCCTTGTAGGAATAATGCCACGCAACAACCTCCACACAAACGACCTAACTTTGGGCGGAACCCTAGCACGCCAAATGAACCTCCATTGGTTAATGCCAGTATCACCAGTAGAGGAGCATGACGCACGGGATAATGCAGTCTCATGGAGCCAGGCAACGTGATAGCCGCTTTTCACATTATAAACGCCCTTGTTGTCAAAGTGCCAAACAACTCTGTCCATTGTACTCTGCAAACTCAGTGAGATACTCAATATGAGATTAGCTTCAACCCCACAAAAAAGCTCATGAACTACCTCCTGAACCCACTCCCTCCCATTTTGGTTAATCAAATCTCCAACTCTCCAATCTTCAGTACCCTCCATTGGAGGAGAAAAATGTTTAAAATTATAAGGGAGATGTAACACCCCGGACTCCGAAATGCACTTTCTTTCATTCTTATGTTGAATTTGGACGGACAGTAATACCCTTTCATCCTCACCGTTGCTTCAATTTCTTAAAACTACATCCTGCTCTATGAACACTTCCTTACTTTCAACCAAAACAGGCCAATTTATACTCCTTTTTAAATTACTTTGGACACCACCACAACATGTTAATGGAGTTTCTTAGTCCCATAATTTAGATATTCAAATAAACTTAAGCATGAGTATATATCCTTACGATCGATAATCTTATCGACGACATAATTTCCCGTTCATTCTTAAGCTCTTCTAATCTCTAATTCCCAAAAAGTTCATAAATAAATACCTATATTCAACAAACCAATGGCCAATTTGCTAACTATTAGCCACAAAACTAGTGGCTGCCGTCCAAGGTAGTAGTCCAATAATCAACTTCCCATCCAAAATGGCTAATTTAAGATTTTATATAATGCCCACTCATCCTAAATGTTCCTTTGAGGTTCAGGGAGACCAAAAATGGCCTCACAAGCTGCCAGAACCCGTCCCGACGTCTCATTCTGAAACATCGAGGCGACCCTGTGGCGCCCACTTTAGAAGAGATCATACTCATACCGAAAATTTGATATAACCTCCCCTAAAAATGGACTACCCGAAAACCTGTAATTAATTAAAAACCACACTTCAATGCTTTCAAAACACACTCAACACCCGAGCCTACGTGCTCGCCGGTGAAATAAAACAACTTCAACTTATAAATCTCTCTCAAAGTGTTATACACTTTTAAAACTTGAAATATCATAGCAACTAAAGGTTTGCATAAATATAAAAAAAATTAAACACAGGTAGGTTAAACTATAACCTACCAAGATGGAAAGGTGGTGATGACTATACCTCGACTTCGACACGTGACCTCAGCTAGCTAGTCTGCAACTTGAGTGTTTGAAAACAGAAAAGTCCAGGGGAAAACATAGAAAACTATTAGCGTGAGTGGACAAAAAATAAAGGTACAATAAAATAGTTTCTGTGATGTTTTCTCTCGAGAAAACCATGCCTCAAAGAAATTAAATTAACTGAACTGAAAATTTATACTGAAATCTGAAACTAAAAATTGGACTGAAACTAAACTGAAAACTGTTGTGATGACTAAGAGGGCCTACCACATTTGTCAACGATGACCAAGGGAACCTACCACATTGATCACCTGACGTCTGGAGGGACCTACCAACGCCAGACGCCACTATTTGAGGGGACCTACCACATCAGATAGCACCTGAGGGGGACTACCACATCAGGCAGGTTACCTCAGGGGAACTACCGCATCAGATCACTATGCATGCATATACACAAAAAAAACAAAACTGTCAATAAAATCAAAACTCAACAACTGAATAATTATAAATCTCAATATCGAATATGAGGCAAGATTAATGATAAGCTTATTTGATATAAATCTCAATTTTCGAAAATAAAATGATAAGCTTATTTGATATAAAACAAAGTCCACTTGCAGAAAATCAGGCTAAGACTGGCGTTCGTTGAAATCCTCCTCAGAAGGGAAATCTTGTCATCCTCCTGAATGAAACCAATTATGATAAGGATTAAATTCTTGTTACTACCCTGAACTTTAGGAGTCTCATCAGTTCAGTCCCTGAGTTTCTAATTTTGTCAGTTCAGTCCCTGCACTTTCAATTTTCATCCAATAGCTTCATTTATGACACGTGTCGACCTATGATAGGTGTACATGTGTCGACCTATAATAGGTGACATGTGTCCTAAATGGACCTATTGGGTGAAAATTGAAAGTGAATGGACCATTTTGATGAAATTAGAAGTCCATGGACTGAACTGATTAGACCATAAAAGTTCAGGGTAGTAACAAGAATTTAGTCCTTATGATAATTAATCACTATTTGACGAACGGAAATAATAATTCTATAATTATTTCCTTGAACCGTTTAGGGTTTTCCCTTGATAAACCCAATACTTCTAATTCACCGAAAATTCCCCAACCTCGATCAACCTCTCAAATTAATTACTCGTCGATAAATCTAATTATCCAAAACACTCGGCGACGATTTCAACAGTCGGATTGTCGTGGTTCGATAAATCGAACGAACGTAAACTAATTTATTTGAACTCACAACTCGTACTATTCTTTAATTAACCAAACAGCCTAATTCCAAAGATCCGACCGTACAATATTCTCAAAATTAATATTTTAACATCCTAATCAACTTCGGTGATCATCCAACGATCACAACTACGTAAATCATATGTAAACGAACCTAAAATAAATCGGATTAAATCCCAAACTTCGATAACTTCCTACAAATCATACACCAACATGCTAGTAATAAAAAAACACAGGCCAAAGGGCTAAAATGCACTACCATCGGAGGCCGAACGCGCCTCCCAAAGCGGCTGCGCGTGAGCCTCACGCGCCGCCCGGTCAACCACCTCCGATGGCCTCGAAATTTTACCAGCATGTACACCAAAGCATAAGGAGCAACTTTTATACCTGCCACGAAGTCCAATTCGGAGTAGAATTGCACGAATTTCTCTTGGAAGCTCGCGGTGGCCGAAACTTTGACCGCTCAATTCTCCTCCGTCCGGCAACCAATAAGAGTGAGACCAGTTGCATTGGGTTCGTGGTAGGAGGGCTACAAAGCCCAATAGGTGGTCTCGGCCGAATCGAACGGAATCATCGACGGCAGGCAAGGGCTGTTTTCGCAATTTTTGGGTGTTTTTCTCTCTAAATTTTTTCTCCTACACTTAAATTCGTGGCTTGAAGTGGGTATAGGATTGAAGAGGAGGAAGAAATGAAGATTTTGGGACTTGTTTCATGGCATGAGGTGGCCGGATGACTGAGAAACAGGCCGGAGAAAATGGACAGACGGAACGGGGAGAGAGAGAGAGTCGGGAGGAATGAGAGAGAAAGAGAAATCAGAATTGGAAACTTTCATTTCGGGAAGTTTTCATAAATAACGACTTCCCGAAATAGTAACCTCCCTTCCGTGATTCATAACATTCTCATACGAAGTCCGATTTTTACGTACTTTATGTCTACGGACTCGGTTTAACGCACTCTTCAACTTCCAAGAATAAAGTTTATTCAAATTCCATTCCAAAACAAAAGTCGGTGCTGACCTAAATTTTTTATTTTTTTACTAAAATGCTCCTAAAAATGCATTTGAACTCCGATTTAGGCACTGTCTGCGCCAATATTTTCGTAACGTCGTGCACTATCTATCCATACTAAAAAGAAAATTAAAAGTCTAAATTAATTTAGGCCTTGTTTAATAGACTAATTTACGATAATAATAGAGATCGTCGTTAAGACGAAATTAAAAATTAACTGAAAATGAAATTTTAGGAACCGGGGTATTACAATCTACCCCCCTTAAGAAAATTTTGTCCTCAAAATTTTAGTACCCAAGAGATGTGGATACTAAACTGGCATTTGCTCCTCAGATTCCCAAGTTATCTCTTCTACAACATGGTTCCTCCACATCACTTTTACTAATAGAATGGTCTTTGTGCAAAGAACTTGATCCCTTCGACCTAATATTTCTACATACGTTGTTGTTCATACGTCAAGTCTTCCTTTAATTGAATGGGCTGAGGCTCTACGATATGAGAAGGATCAGAAACGTATTTTCGAAGCATAGAGACATGGAGAGCATTATGGATCTTAGAGTGTTTTGGAGGTAAGGCTAGTCGATACGCTACTAGGCCCATTTCTCTTTATAATCTCATAAGGCCAATGAAACTTCCAACCACCGTAAGCTTAATTGTAGATATTTTCTATCTAATGCCGTTTAATTTTTATCCGCATATTGAGAAAAACTACGTGATATAAAAGAGTGTGGCTCCTGGATCTATGAAAATAATAGTATAATGATTTAAAATAAACATCATACCTATAATGACGTCTGGTGCAATTCTAGCCTCATACTGAGTCATAGAAAATACTCTCGCCCGAGTCCGAGGTTGACCTGGCTGACATCTCTGCTGACCACTACCTCGGCTTGCTGCACTAGATTGTGCTCCACTAGAACTAGCTCCAGTAACCTCGGTAACTCTCTGTCCCCCACTAGCTACTCCACCATCCTGACTCTGTGATGCTACTGTACCCGAGGCTGCAACGTTCCCCTTAAGTAACTGTGGACAATCTCTCCTAATATGGCCCATCTGGCCGCAATTATACCATCATGATCTCCCAACTTGACAAGGTCCAGAATGATATTTATCACAAGATATGCACCGTGGATTTTGAGTTCTACCCGATCTATCCGTCCTCTGTGTATCTGAGGTAGTAAACCTCGCTAAGCTATTATCAAAAGGCTGTGAAGAACTTTGACTCTGTCTAGAGCCGTGACTGGCATAACTAACTCCATAACTAAAACTAGTAGGTCTACTACCGCTAAAAGATCCGGATTCAGAACTACTCCTCTTCGATGAACCCTGACTGAGACTGCCCACACTATCAAAAGGTCGACGCCTCTCCACACGAGCAATTCCCTCAGCAATACTCCTCTCTACCCTCATAGCTGCCAGAACGAGGACTCCAAACTGAGTATGGAAGAACCGCAATCACAACTGAACGAATCTTCTCCCTCAAACCATCCTCAAATCGGCGGCACTTATCTTCCTCATTTGCCACTAATGCAGGAGCATACGTAGACAAGTAAATAAACTTCTGCTCATACTCTGCTACTGTCATCGCACCTTGTACCAACTTCAGAAATTCTGCCAACTTTGCATCACGATATGATTTGGGATATAAGTGCTCATAAAATGCATGTCTGAAACCTACCAAGATATAGCAGCCTGATCTGGAAAGCTAAGTTGAATCGACTCCCACCAATGGTATGCATATACCCTCAAACAAGAACACATCTATACCTAGCTTACGATCATCTGGGCAGCCCATAATACTGAACACCCTCTCTAGTCTCTCCATCCAACTATCAGCATATGCGGGAACACCGGTGCCAGAGAACTTCGTCGCATCTAGTTTCCTAGCCCGCTCAATACTATAATCGGGATCTCTTGACAGGACCCGCCCCGACGTCTCATTCTGAAACATCGAGAAGACTATACGGGGCCCATTTTAGAAGAGATCATACCGAAAACTCAACATAACATCCCCTAAATATGGACTATCCAAAACCTGAAATTCACAATTCAACACTTCAATATACCAACCAAACACCCGAACCTACGTGCTCGCCGGTAATAATACTTCCACTCCACAAATAAAACAACTTCCAAGAACTTTCAACTCCAAAATAGATATCTCTTCAAATACTTATACACTTTTAAAAACTCTATGGATCAGAGCAGCTAAGTTTATAAAGATACAATAATAAAACGAAAATAGGTTAAGCTATAACCTACGAGAATGGGAAGGTGGTGGTGACTATGCCTTCACTTCGATACGCAACTTCAGCTAGCTAGTTTGCAAATCTGGGGGTTTGAAAACAGAAAAGCCCAGGGAAAACATTGAAAACCATTAGCGTGAGTGGACAAAAATAAAGGTTCTCAAAGAAAATTTTCTATAATGTTTTCCCGATTCAAAAATCACTTCTTCAAGAAACTATGCCTCAATAGAAAAATAAATTTCTAAACTGAAAACTAAATTGAACTGAAAACGGAGGTGATGACTAAGGGAGCCTAACACGTTAGTCATCGATGACCAAGGGGGTCAACCACGTTGGTCACCTGACGTCTGAGGGAATCTATCAGCGCCAAACGTCATTACCTGAGGGGTACTAGCACGTCAGGTAGGTTACCTGAGGGAATCTATCACGTCAGTTAACTATGCATGCACATAAACAAACAAAAACCTCCAAATAAAACATGATTCAATAATGAACTGAAAATATAACTTAAACTGGATGATGCAAAATAATCAAATAATTTCTGAAATAGAATGATAAACTTATTTAATTTAAAACAAAGTCCACTCACTAAAAATCAGGCTAAGACCGGCGTTCATCGAAATCCTCCTCAGAAGGGAAATCATGTAGTCCTCCTGAATGAAACCAATTATGATAATTAATCACTATTTGACGGACGGACTATCAGTTTGATGATTAATTCCTTATACTGTTTTCGATTTTCCCTCGATAATTCCAATACCTCCAATTCACCGAAAATTCTTTAATCTCACAACTCCCCAAATAAATTACTAATCGACAAATCTAATCATCCAAAACACTCGGCAACGATTCCAACATTTGGATCGTCGCGGTTTGATAAATCGAATGAACGTAACTAATTAATCGAACTCACAAATCGTAATTAAACTTCAAATAACCAAACAGCCTAATTCCAAAGATCCAACCGCGCAGCATTCTCAAAATAATTATCTTAACATCTTATTCAATTTTGGTGACCATCCAACGGTCACAATAATGTAGTTCATACTTAAACGAACCTAAATTAAATCGGATTAATTCTCAAACCAAACACCAACATGCTCGTATTAAAGAGTACAAGCTATTGAGCTAAAATGCAGCACCAAAGGAGGTCGGACGCGCCGCCACGCGCCGCCACGCGCCGCCGGTCAACCATCTCCGATGGTCACCAAATTTTACCACAATGTACATCATAATACCAGCAACAACTTTCATACATGCGACTAAGTCTGAATCGGAGTAGAAATCCACAAATTTGCCTTGAAAGTCAACGGTGGCCGGAATTTCAAATGCTCTCCTTCGTCCGGCGGTGATTTGAGGTGAAATTGGGAGAATATGTTCGTGGTGAAGAGGGCTACAAAACCCACTAAGCTTCACCGGCCAATTTGGCCGGAAAAAGAAAAATTAAACCGGGGAAGAAAACCCTTGCCGTCGCTACTTTAAGTGGAGATTCCGGTGGTTCTAGGCAGTGGTTCACTGTGAAACAAGTTGGGTATGGAAGAGGGGAAAGAGAGGAAGAAAATGAGACCGGTCTCGAAGCTTGGGGTGGCTAGACGGCCGAGATACAAGCCGAAGAAGGTCCGGCAGTGAAAACAGAGAGAGAGAGAGAGAGAATCGGATCTGGGGGGGAGAAGAGAGAGAAAGTTCCGAAACCAAAATGGAAAATTTCCCAAAATAGAACTCTATATATGGAAAGTTTCCCGAAATAGTTTTCCTCATTCCATGAACCATAACTTCCTCAAACGAAATCGGATTTCTACGTACTTTATGTCCAAGAAAAAAGTTTATTCAAATTCCTAATTGCACGAAAAGTCGCCCCGAAGGCCCCCTAAAAGTGCTAACCGAAGGTCGAAAATGAAAATTCCGCCAAATCGCCAAAACGCTAACTAGTACATTGGGAAGCTTTGGTCCAGGGTGTCACAATCCCCCCCACCCTTATAAAAATTTCGTCCCCGAAATTTACCTGAACTGAGGATACACATAGGACACTTCTTTTTCACTTTAGACTCGAGTGTGCACAAAACAGGTTTCCTTTCTTTTAGTACGACTAGGACCTTTAACTTTCGCTTAACTCAATATGGTCCTCCTATTGTAGGAAAAACCCGTTCATGTACTCAACTGCTGTCTTTCACATAACTAATTTCTTTTTCATTGTCTTGGTGTGTGTAAATGCATATGCCAAATTTCAAATTCTTATTTCAATTTCTCTGAGCTCAGTACTATAAACAAACTTATCTTTATTTCAATCTTGCCTTCTTCAATTGAATAGGCCATAAGTTCCTCGGGAACTAATTTCACCTAGTCACCCATCATTTACCATAACTGTATACTGCATGTGGTGGTAAAACCAACTACCCAATTTATTGCCGCAATTTCTTTAACTAGCCAATAATAAATGCATGAAGGTTCTTCTCATGCATTTTAAGCAATCAATTTGCGTGGAATACTACATCACGCAAATAATTCTTTTAACGTCGGCAAAGTTAGCTAAACTATGAAACCGAATAATAAATTCCACCACTTTATTGCCGATGCCCAGTACAGTAAACACAGTTGTTCACGGAATTTCAATCTATACAAAATCATTTAATATTACTCCGATGAGTAGCATTAGAAATGGTGTATGCGATAAGCTCCCAGATTGTCTTCTTTTCAAATCCGTTGCACAAGCTCGCAACAGCTCACTGTTGAATAATAAAAATATCACAATGTATTAAAATGGCACAAAGTCATTATAAAAATGACGTGTGTTGTCACGGTGTAGTAAAAAAAAAAAGAAAAAAAAAGAGAACGAAACAAAGTGATGAGACTTTGAATTAGCCAAAGCGGGAAGAATCAAATCAGTCTCCCAATTCAAATTACATATTTTGTATTCAAGATAAGTCAAAACAGATCAGCCATTCAAAAGAAATAAGCATCAAGCATCTAAAAGTAGTCCAGGTTCATTTCCTGTTGGAGTTGCGGATCAGCTATCTCCATGATTCAAGCTCATTCCAAATTTTGAAATTCAATTGCAAACTGCTCCAATCTGATCTTCTAATCCTCCTATATAAAGAGGCGGTAGCCTGAAGCAAGGAGGAACGAAAAAAAAGGAGAGAAGAGGGAGTTAAGGTTCTACAACGTTTCAAAGAGAGAGAAAAAAACATAGAGTGAAAGTTCAGCAGAGAGCAACGTTCCAGAGAAAAAAATTGTGAAATCAAGATTACCTGGAGATATCAATCCGATAGCAGAAGCAGCTAGCTGCAAGTCAAGTATCCTGCTGATCACTTTCTATGATTCTTTGTTGCTGAGTTCCATGAACACAGCGGTTGCTTTCAAGCCGGCCAGAAAATTCTTCTCTGTATTTTCTTTTTTCTTTCTTCTACACTGGTTCTCCAACCCTTTCCAGAGAGCACCAAAAATATCCAACCAAACCCAGCCAAGGAAAATTACACAATCCCTTCCTTTTCCTCCCTTTCAGCCGAATCAACCAAAAAAAAAACAAACAAACGAAACACAGAAAAAGAATAGCCTGGCCATCTTCCAAATGTCGATTGAGTATTGCAAGTCAATTGCAATGAAAAAAGAGAAGGCAAAAGAAGGCTCACTGGTTTTTTAGCTTGTGGAATTAGCATTGAGGTTGCAAGTTGCAGGGAGTAAGTCAAGTGTACCTAAATGAGCTGCTGAAATGATCACTGAAATTATAATCCAGTCCCTGCATCAAAGTCACAAAGTCAGAATTGGAGCTGATCATACCAAAGTTTTTCCGGTAGAAAGCAAAGTTCCATAAAGGCCAGTTTGTTCAATGAAGCATACCTTTGTTCATTCAACAAGATGGAGTTCCTTGTGGTAGGGATCCGGCTCCTCTGAAGTTACATTGTGTGAAGTTATGTGAATTTCTTAAAATCATAATCCTCCATCTAATCTAACGGGTAGAAATAACCACGTCAACTATTATATATCAAAAAAGATTTTTATTCTTTTTTCTCCTAAACTGACGTTAACTGAGGTTTTTTTTTTTAAGAGGTAATCCTTTTGAAACTCCTTCTCTGGTATTGTTCTTCAATGCGAATCTTTCATGGTTACGAGTAGAGATTAATCAAACAAAGGTTACAATTGCCCATTTAATTAGTTTAAACTCTGATTTGTGAGGTTAATTAGATTATTAATTATTGCCTTTGAGTATTTTCATTACAATTAAGATCCTTTAGTGTATTCACAATCGACATACATGATTGCATAATTAAGTATACCAGTGAAGAGCATAAAGCAAGCAGATGTATGATACCCAAGGTCGATTATTAGAAACCCATCATCTCCGAATGAAAATGAAAATAGGTGATACAAATCAAAGAGTAGAGGAATAGGTACATGGGATGATGGGAACCCTTTACGATTAAAAGGATAGTGGCCAAATCAAATTCTATCAACAGACACAAAAGCTAAAAACTCAAATCAAAATTAAAATTTCCTGTGAAATTGAAATATGAAGTTATGATCGAACAACCGTTTGATCTTTGAAAGTGGGAGAAAAATAGAGGAGAAATGATCAAAAAATGAGAGAGATTAGACTTTTATACAGGACTAGATCTCCAGTTCGTAAAGCAACTCCTAGAAACTCAGACTTCCCAGTTCCTCAAAGGACGTCGATAATTGTTTTTGGTTGATCGAGGTAACGAGTAACGGAAACGTTAAAGAAGGTTTGGAACAAAAAAAAAAACCTAACTTGTATTAGCTGATATGGTCATTCTTCTACCCGTTAGATTAGATGGAGGATTATGATTTTAAGAAATTCACATAACTTCACACAATGTAACTTCAGAGGAGCCGGATCCATGAATAGAGCTGCAATCACAAGACGGAGTTCCTTGTGGTATGAACAAAATTTATTGTC
Source organism: Rubus parviflorus (assembly GCA_029955375.1). Taxonomy (NCBI): domain Eukaryota; kingdom Viridiplantae; phylum Streptophyta; class Magnoliopsida; order Rosales; family Rosaceae; genus Rubus; species Rubus parviflorus. Next base: position 19,649,218 of record JARGGL010000006.1, on the reverse strand, counting down.
AGTTAATTGGTTGATACAATGGCATGGAAGAATGGGCTTGCTTGCAATCAACAGAAGAGCTCGTTAGATTAAAAAAAAAAAAGATGAAGCCGCAACAGAAGCTTTATGCCAGCCTCGAAAAAGAAAGAAATTGATTTCCCATATTATACCTTCTTGAAAGCCACGAGATGGCCAAGGTGTAAGAATTGGACTTAGCATACTCACTAAGCAACTACACATAATTACTTAAGGATGATATAATCGGAGATTGCATGTAGAATCTAGTCCTCTGTTTATAAGGATATTATATCTAGATCCTTACTTATTTGGGAACTTAATGTACGTACTTGTAAATCAAGTAAGTATATTGGTACGTGATCTATAGAGATTATTACTTATGTGATTAGGATACTTTTATGGGAAGGATCCTAAGTCACATCCTCTATATATAGTTTAGGTCCCTGCATTCTCTAGACACGAGTTATTAAGTCATTTTGCCCCATTGTGAGATACTTAGACTTAGAGCTCTTGCAGAAGACCAAACTAGTTACTAATGACGTTTGATTCCTACTCTGCATCCGGTAAGTTATATACTTATTCTTATAGTTGTTCTAGCATGCCTATAGTTATATGTGTTTATATATTATGTGATTGTGTATATTAGTAATCCTTAAGTTCTAGATTACATGTGGTATCAGAGCCTCTTTCACAAAATTATAAACCACTTCGGTAAAATTGCATGCTAGGGTTTATTTCTTATAATTTTGATTTTATGCAAACGTTTTTCAAAAAAAAAAAAACGAACAGCAAGCTTATGCCTGCCTATTGTTTTCGAACCTGGATTGCAAACCTTCAGAGCCCAAGGCCCATACCCATTTTACTTAAATAAAAAAAAAATTAAAAGGGGTAGAATGAAAATTGTTTTTTGACAATTGTTTTTTTCAATGATCACTTCTCGTTCTCTTCTGGGCGTGAGTCTTCTGGCTATCGACTCAATCCCAATTTGGGATTCTTGATTCTGGGCACAACAACCACACTATTGTTTGCAATTTGGGATCAGACCAGTTCGTACGACATGGCTGCATATCAATTTTTGCTTCCACCCAATGTTCTAAAAATCGCTAGGCGCTAGTCGGGCAGCGGGCAGAGGCCTAGCGCCTAGTCGGCTAGGCGGGGATTAGTCGGCCGCCTAGGCGTTTTTTTTTAAATTCTAATTATATTATAAATGTACATTTTAATTTTAATTATATTATAAATAGATATTTTTTTGTTTGTTTTTGGTTCAAAATAACACACTAAATATTTAAACCCATTCAACTTGATGTTATGGACACTACAACAAAAATCACCTTTCGTGACACTAGCTTAGTTGACGGTTTCTCAAAAACCATCACCTTAGGTGACATGCTTTGACGTTTTTTAAAAAACGTCAGCTATGTCTCTTCTAACTATCCTGACGTTTGTCCTAAACCATCAAGTCAGGCCTTTTTCTATTAATCAAAGCAAAAGAAACGCGTTCATCCCTTTTTAGTCTCTCTCTTACACTCTCTCAATCCCAGATCTGTGTCTTCTTTCTCTCAACCACCAACCCTAGCGAACCGCAAGAAAATGAACCATTTCGTAAGGTCCCGGCCGGCAAAACAACAGATCGGTTGGTAAGCTTTGCGTTTTTCTCTTCCTCTGAAGCCGATTGTGCTGCTGACAAGGTCGCTGCTGGAGCCAAGAACGGTAATCTCTTTATCACAAAGACAGAGATAGAGAGCGACGCAGAGAGCTTAGATATGCCTGTTGGGCGTCGAGTTTGGGCAAGGTTTTGATGCTATCGATGTGGGATCCTCCGCGATGAGTAGCCGCCTTGTTGGTCGGTTTAGAGTAGGCCTTCGTAGCCTCACCGTTAATTGGCTCCGCTTGGACGACTCCTCGTCGTTTCTAGGCTCACATCTCCAATAACAGAACTTGTGCTGCTAATCTCAGGTGCTCTAATTTTTTTCATAACCAAAGATTGCTTCTTGGGTTAATGGGGATTTCTTTTTCGGGTGCTTGTGCTAGAATTGGTAGACCAGACTCACCAACCTGGACGGGATGCTTAATGGGTGTTTGTCCTTGGAGGTATTCCTTTTTAGCTCAATTTATCATTTTGTTGCTGGTAGTTTAGGGTTTGATTATCATATTGCTGTTATTGATCAATGGTAATTTGATGGGAAATCTTTGTTTGGTCTTGATTATGACCATTAGTTAACTACATTTGCCATAATATTAATTTTGGCAATGTTTGTGGTGAACGAAATTTAGAATTGAATGTGTTATTGTAGATGTACAATGGGGTTTTTATTGAAATGTTGTGTTCTTTACAGGTTTCTGTATTTTTTAATTCTTTGTACAATTTCTTATTTCTTTGCTTGGCTGGGTTCTACTGCTTCTTATTTTCTTGCTTTGGTTATTGCTTATGTTCTTTTTTGGCCAAGATTGTTTAATTCCTTGGTGGTTTTTCTTTGATGAGTGTCCTTAACCTTAACAGTTTTGTTGTGTGCTCTTGCTTTCTGCTCATGTCTCATTTGGGTGTTTATATTTATTTGTTTGGTGGTTTGGAATTGGCAGTGCTCATTTCTTTTGCTTTCATGTCATAGTTTCTTTGATGCATTATTGTTTCCATTGCTTATATTGGACTAATAAGTTTCATTTAAACCTCTTTACTGACCAATTTCAGGTCTGGGAAAACATAGCTAGTAGCCTAATATGTTGGTTGTTGACATGGAGAAATTCACTTCACTGCAGTTTTATGACTCAACGATCTTTTTCCGTAAACACAGTACCTCTTGCAATTACCCAAAAGTTTAGAAACATTTATGCTCAATTATATCTGATATAATTGGGTATAAATGTTTCTGAACTTTTTGGTTTAATTCCTTTATATGATTGTGATATAATTTGGTGCTTACAGTTTGTGATTTTAGTAATTTTCATGCAGATAAAAATTTGAAAAATATAGTAGATTACGGAGGCGTTCCAGCTTTGGTCACTGGTAAGTACTTGTTTATTGATTTGAACTCAAAGGTTTTAGTTGAAACTACTGACATAGCATAGTCTTTTACTCTTCTTATATATGGTGGTTTCAGTTATGCTCATAGAATTACAATAGGGAAGAGTGAGAGTGATCAGAGAGAGAACAGAGCCAGCTAATGAATGAGGTAGAGAGAGAGAGAGGGGGTTATTTATAGAAAGCTCTCACATGCATTTTCTTTTCTTTTACAAGAAATTATTAGATTATTATTATTGGTTTCCTTGTTTCTTTCCTTTTTGTTTTTGAAAAGAAAATGATTCGAATTGTTAGTTTCCTTTCATTTGATTCTGTTTTATTGGCATCCGGAATAGGCTTGGATTTGTTTGAATTCATCTGTTGTGTACTTTGATTTGCAGAGAGTTGTGCAAGGATCTGTTTAACAAATGGTCAAATTTGGACGATGCTCGCTTCTCTGTTGAGACAGTTTCTGGTGGCCTCACAAATCTTTGTGAGTATTTTGTGTATTTGTTTGTTGAAATTGGTTACTTTAAGCTAAAAGAAATTATGGGTTTGCAGTAAAAGACTCATTTATTGTGAAATAAACAAAACCTTGATGTGTTTGTGATTGAATTTAATTTTTGTGAGTATTTATTATATGCAGTACTGAAGGCTACTGTGAAGGAAGATGATGGAAATGACGTATCTGTAACAGTCAGATTGTATGGCCCTAACACCGATTATGTTATCAATCGTGAACGTGAATTGCAGGTAATTTTTGTGAACATCTATAGCTGTTGGAGTATTTTCAGTCCTATAGCTGTTGTAAAGCACTTTTCTTGTTTCTTAGAATATGTAAAAGAATGAAATTCAGTATCAGTATTATTGCAAAGATTAGTTGTATTTGGTGATGGGTTTGAATGTACGAACACCTGTAAGTCTCTGCTGTGGTCCGGTTCGGAACTCAACTTTCTGATTTCCTTTCCCTGATACTTGCTTTTCAAGTTTTGCTTTTTTTTTTCCCTCGTTACAGGTGACTTTAATTTGTATACTTCTTTCTTTGTGTACTTGGATTATGCTCCAGCTCCCTAGAAAAAAATGATGTGTTCTGATATTGCCTATATGAGACTTCTTTCTAACTATACAGATTGCTCATCTTAACTTAATATTCCTTGTCATTTACACTATTGATGCATTTGCCTCACTTTGTAATTGCTCACTGCGTATGTGTTCAGGCAATCAAATACCTCTCGGCTGCAGGATTTGGTGCAAAACTTGCTTGCAGTTTTTGGGAATGGAATGGTGCAGTCATTTATATGGAATGGTACACTAATCTCATCAGGTAGGTGATAGATATTTCTTTGATAAGTAACATATTTAATGAAAGAAGTTCCAATGGGAATTGAACATGTACAAAAGGCGTATAACATAAATCAGAAAATGAAGAGGAGCGAGAAAATCAAATAAACAATAAAGAATTTTTTGGATTTATGAAACCATTTATAATGCAGATGGACTAATTGACCCCTTAACTCTACCTCTGGAAAATCTCTCTTCAAAAGCTCTTCTTGTCAGATATATTATTATTTTTTGGTTAATTTCTTGATGTCAACTCTATATTTCGAAGAGATAAATTCCCAAATGTTTTTGAAGGCATTGTGCTTCAATACAAAACTGGTATACAAACTTAGAGACACAAGATCATTTTCATTGAAATAAATCATATGCATTTTCAGGGTTCTTGGTGAACTGAATCTGTCTATTGACATGATCTTAAATTCTTCCCATCTCGGCAGACATGAGAAATGCAAAGCTGGCTACCGAAATTGCCAAGGAACTACGCAGATTTCATCAAGTGGAAACTCCAGGTTCTAAGGAACCTCAGCTGTGGATTGACATGTTCAAGTTCTTTGAAAAAGGTATTCTTGTGTTTGATGATCAGCTTACTATTCTTTATGTTCCACGCCTCTTTCTAGCTAAATTGATATTTGGCGATTGGAAGTGGTCTGCTATAATACCAGGTTGACAATTCCCTTATTAACTTTAAAATCAATTCATATGTTCAGTTTTTTCATTATGGAGTTGTCTTCTTGTTGCAGCCTCTGCTGTTGAATTTGATGACAATGAGAAACAGAAAATGTACAAGACTATTTCATTTAGTGAAGTTCACAATGAAATCATTGTGCTCAAGGTATCCTCCACTATCATTGTTTACGTGTTGATGAAAGATAAATGAATTGCACATATGCATTAAAAGTCTATTAGTTTTCATGTATCGTTTGGTGATTTTATGTCCAGTATATTGTGTATTAGTGAACTTTAATCCTAGATGTCTCTGCTGATAATGGAACAGGAATTGACCAGCCTTTTTAATGTTCCAGTGGTTTTTTCTTATAATGACTTGCTTTCTGGAAATACAATGACTTACAATTTTGTTCTATTACAGAGAGTTTATTAGTGATTCTTGTAATTGAATAGCTTATTATTTTGGGGATTGTTGTAAGGCGTTTGATTCCTCAATTGGTACATATGTATGTATGTGTGTGTGTACATATTTGGTATTTATTGTAGTGGAAATGCATCAATTATAATTTTTGTTTTCATTTAAAAATAACTTTCTTGACGGCTATAAAGCGTCAAGTAAAATAATTACCTGATGGTTGAAAAACGTCAAGAAAATACCTCAAAAACGTCACGGAAACTTTATCTTGACGGTTTTTAACCGTCAAGAATACTTTAGTTGACGGTTTTAAACCGTCAAGAATCTACACCCCCTTTCGTGACACTGGCAGTCTTGACGCTTTTTGAGCCGTCAAGGATCACATTTCTTGACGGCTTTGAGCCGTCAACTATGTGCATTTTTGGTGTAGTGGGAGTTTTGTGCCGGTCAACAAATTAAACCCATCTAATTTAATTGTGGGGCACTCAAACAATTAACCATTCTCTCTCTCTCTCTCTCTCTCTCTCTCTCTCTCTCTCTCTCTCTCTCTCTCTCTCTCTCTCTCTCTCTCTCTCTCTCTCTCTCTCTCTCTCTCTCTCTCTCTCTCTCTCTCTCTCTCTCTCTCTCTCTCTCTCTCCCTCCTCTGTGATTTTCGATCACCATTTTCAGCCACCGGGAAACAACACCGGCACTACCAAGTTGAAGCATTTCTTCTCTATACCAAAACCTCGAAACCTCACCACCGTCTGCCACCCCACACTGGCCAGACGCGCCTCTAAAAAGTGATGAGTCTTTTGAGTTTTCCGGCCACACCAGTCACCGCCCAGCCCGGACTAGGCCCGCCGAGCCCCGCCTAGACCGCCTAATCCGCCTAATCCACCGCCTAGGTCCCGACCGATTTTCCTCAACGATTTGCCATTAATCCGGGCGGTGGTGCTACGCCTAGCGCCTAGGCGCCGCCTAGTCGGCCGCCTGGAGCGATTTTTAGAACACTGCTTCCACCTACAGTTCTTTTATAGCCAAACGGAGATTTGCTCAAGTTTCTATGCTCAAATCTCGTTTTCTAATTCCAGTACTGATAATCCTGTTTGTAAAGTTGCTTGATTAGATAATAATCTATTATTTAGTTGATAATGAAACTTGTTTTCTATTTTTTTGATGGGTATTGTCGATATCTGCAACTACATGTCTCTGCAGGATTTGCAATTGATTGTTCTTAGTTCTTAAAAGGGGAAGAAAGTTTATCCTCTTTACTTCAATTCCTCAAGAGGGGAAGAGTTTTTTGTCCTTTTTTCTTTAGTTCTTTAAAAGGGGTAGAAAATCATTAGTTCAAACTTCAAAGCTAGAAGTTTCATGAATAATCAATTCTGATATCGTTGTAGTTATTTTGCTATTATATAATGATCTTAATGATAAATGGTTTAAAATACTATCATGAAATAACCATGATTGCTGAAGATACTCTTCTGTTGCTTCGATATATGATTTCTACATTTGTTTTGCTTCGGCTAACTTTTGCCATGCAATAAAGATCGAAGCTTGCTAAGGTGTGTTTACACAAACCTTGTTTATTGATTTCGGTTGTTAATTATGCATCTGAGTTGCGTGTTTAGATGATAATTCATTATTTGGTATGATTGTAGAACTTGTTTTATGATATGTGATGAATATTGTCTATATGTATCTATGCAAGATTACAACTAATTACGTGTTGCTTGTATTAGTAAATAACAACTCAAGACTCTCCGTCTCTCCCAATAATTTTGTTGTTTACAATGGATAAGCAACCAGTTGGTGTTTTCAATACTTGAAAATCTTAAGTAATCGACTGGATTTTTGGTTTGAGATTTACTGGAAGGGTTAAGGGACATGGTGCACATAGCATCCTCTTTTAGCAATTTCAGTGGGTCATTGATATTAAACGAACCAAAGCTTGTATCTTGTGTTTTAGGACTATGACTGTATCTTCCATAGAAGGGTATTCTCTTTACATAGTCTTAAGACACAAGGATAGCACATTACAGGTTAAGTAAAACAAATCAAGATTCTTGGGTCTCTTCTTCTGCCATATAGGTGATGATTGACTCTTGGATACCATGTTTTATTTAATTTGGTCTTGTGATTCAGTATTAAGTTATGCCATGTCTTCTGCTCATATGTGATGCTTGGCATGTTTACAAAAAATCTCAATTTTGGGGGCTTAATGCAATTTTTCAGTTTCGTATATTGCATTGTTTGATATTGTTGATTGTTATTGCTCAATTTGGTTCTTGTTTGTTGTTGATGTTTTCTGTGATTGCTTGATTGTTAAAAACTTATTCATAAAAATTAACAGAAAACTGAAAACACTTACCATGAGCAAACAAAATTTAATCAACAGTTTATCCTTTTACTCAAACTAGCTTTCACAAAATTTGTAATGCTTCCTTAGGTTTCCTACTTTAGATGCCTAGGATCAGTGGGAGCATTGTAATTCAGTTTTGTTTTCGGTTTGTACATTTCCAGTTTCTTTGTTTCTGGAACTTGAGAAATTTTATAATGACTTTTGTTTTCATTATTTTCAGTTTAATAAAATTCATGGTACCATTTCAGATATGATTTGATGCAGTTCTGTTATTTATATTGTTGCTGCAATTTATTTACATTTGCAAATAGCTATTTGATTTTTGTTGGATGGATTAAGTTGATTTACATCAACGTTTTAGTACAGTTTTCAGAAGCAAACACATTAAGAAATAATCCATTCCAGTTCCAGTTGTGTTTGAGATTTTGATAGTCAAAATTCTTTTGTTTGGACCATATACACATGCTCTACAGCCATATTAGATACATATAGCTTGTGTATGATTTCTTTCGTATCAATTGAGCTTCTGTGAATTATAGGAACTGATTTAGTAGTCTTGGAGTGATCTGTTAATGTTAACAGATTCTTTCCTTGGCTCTAGTTAGCTACTGTAATTTGACTAAGCTTGTATTAAGTTTGATTCTTTTATAATCTCATGTGCACACTTCAGCAATTGTTTCATTGATCTTAGTTATCTGTGGTTGATTGAGTAATGCTAGTCCAAGTGGGAGAATGTAAGAATTGGACTTAGCATACTCACTAAGCAACTACACATAATTACTTAAGGATGATATAATCGGAGATTGCATGTAGAATCTAGTCCTGTATTTATAAGGATATTGTATCTAGATCCTTACTTATTTGAGAACTTAATATACTTGTAAATCAAGTAAGTATATTGGTACGTGTTATATAGAGATTATTACTTATGTAATTAGGATACTTTTATGGGAAGGATCCTAAGTCACATCCTCTATATATAGTTTAGGTCCCTGCATTCTCTAGACGCGAGTTATTAAGTCATTTTGCCCCATTGTGAGATACTCGGACTTAGAGCTCTTGCAGAAGACCAAACTAGTTACTAATGGCGTTTGATTCCTACTATGCATCCGGTAAGTTATATACTTATTCTTATAGTTGTTCTAGCATGCCTATAGTTATATGTGTTTATATATTATGTGATTGTGTATATTAGTAATCCTTAAGTTTTAGATTACACAAGGTGAATATGATGGTATCTTCCAATTGTTGCACCTGCACACCAAGCCAAGAAAATGAGTTATTCATTTGAGAAGAATTATTGACTTGTTGCAAAAAAGGACAAGAGACCAAATAACAAGGCATTTGTCTTTAATTTGAAGTTGTGGTGTTGCAGACCAAAGGCTTAATTAACAAGCCCTTCTACCATGTTCAGCCGCATTAATACTTGAGAAACAAAGGCGGTGCAACAGAAAAGTTTGTCAAGAACGTGTGCTGAAGTTTCTGTTAAGTTAGAAGTTGACAGGAACCGCCCCGAATTCCACACTGGAATCCGAGGTGGCCCTATGGAGCTCACCTTAAAACAGTTTCTGCCGAAAATTCGACATAAACTCCCCAAAAAGTGGACCACCCAAAACCTGCGAAAAACGATTTTAACACTTCTAATTACAAAAATCCAACCAATACTTCCGAGCCTACTTGCTCGCCACAATATTCCAAACCTCCATAATATAACCATAAATTCATATACATTTTTTTAAAACATTTTGTTTGGTAATTCAGAGCATCTAACTGTCTCACAAAAATATATACATAAGATGAGGGGATATCCTACTATGAAAATGATGAAGCGGTGGAAACTATGCCTCGACTCTGCGGGTGGCTCGACCTCAACTAATTTGCAAACTGGGCAACATAAAACCAAAGGGCCCAAGGAAAAGCATTTCCAAAACCGTTAGAATGAGTGGACGAAAATCACGAAATACAAATAATTAACTTTAAAAAAATACCTTTACTGCTTTCCCAAAACTTCTTTCTAAAACCATGCATGCAATTAATTTCAATCGAATAAACAATAACTTAAATCCATAAAGCTTTCTCTTAGCTGAAGAATCTATCTGGCTGACTTTGGGTTCCGGCTGTACAACTGAGATTGGGAATGGACATCTGAAGAAACTCATACCGAACCTGACATCCATTTCTAACAGCCACAAATTATTAAAATAATCATCTAATTAGAAGTCTGAAACTTAATTTGCGGAAAATAACTCACACTGTACTATTATTCTTAGAGTTGACTACTGAGAGGAGGGAAATTACCCTCTGGTGTCATACCTGAGAAGAGTCTGGAAAGAAATCACCTATCTAATAACATAACTGGAGGAAAGTCTGGAGGGAACTGCCGACCAGACATCACCTATATCGTACGCCGGCTACCTAGGTCGTACGATGTCCGGACTTGCTACCACTCACCCAGAGGAAAACAACTGAAAATCTGGATACTGATTTCTAAAATCACTAGAATTTGAGTACTATCGACTATAATTACTCATGACTGGATAGTAGACACTAATATGGCGGTGGAAGGAGAACTTTTAATTAATCTAAAATCAACAAGGCTTTTTCTAAATTTAGAAACTCATCTATCTGAATTTTTGAGATTTAGAAGAAATACAACACTGTAAGATTATGCTAAAAGGGTACTGCTGTCTTAACTGGAGATAGTCTGGAGGGGACTGCCGACCAGACGTCGTATATCAATATATCATCTGGAGGGGACTGCCGACTAGATGTCATAAGTCAGTATATTATCTGGAGGGGACTGCCGACCAGACATCATATGTCACCTAGAGGGGACTGTCGACCAGGTGACATGCATCTAGAGGGGATTGACAACTAGATGTCGCATGCATGGTCGAACTGTCTTCAAAACTGATACGCTGATGGATAATACTGAATAAAATTATCTAAACACTTTTCCCCTAGAAAACTAGATAACTGTAGAAGGTACTGCCCCCTAGACAACTGGATAACTAAATTCTTATTTCTGAGATCACTAGAAACTGGGTACTGGTGACTGAATACTGATGACTGGATATTCTGACGACTGGATATACTGGTGACTGGATAAGGTGGTGGAATGAGTACTAAATAAACTAAATTGAAATATTATTTCCTCTAATTTATTCTCAGAAGAATCATCTATCAACTAAAATTCTCGATGCGTGCAAAATAGCATAATATTATAATATTTAAAGTCACAAATATTTTTGAAAATAAATTGCATGCATAATTTAATTTAAAACAATGTTCACTCACAGATAGCTTGCTAGGCCTGTCGCCCGTCAAGGTCCTCCTCAACGTCCTCCTGGCACGTATCATAACTATTTATTATTTGACGGACGAAACAATAATTGGAGATTGAATTAAAAATCCCGGCTAGGGTTTCCTCGCTAATTCTCATACTTCTAAACCATTTATGGATCTCAAATTCCAACTAATTTAAATATCGACAAATCTAATTATCAATCACCCTCGGCGACGATTTCAACTGTCGGATTGTCGCGGTTCGATAAATCGAACGAACGTAGCTAATTTAATCGATCTTACAAACCGTAACTATTCTTTAATTAACCAATTGAGCTAATTCCCATAAGCCAACCGTTTAATACTCTCCAAATAACTATCTTAACATCTTAATCAATTTCGGTGACCATCCGATGGTCACACGATAAAGTCAATTACAATTCGTACGATAATGAACCTAAATTAATCCGGATTAATTCCCAAATTTCAATAATTTTCTACAAACCTTATACTAACATGTTTGTAAGGAAGAGCACAAGCCAATGGGCAAAAATGCACATCCAATGGAGGCCGGACGCATTGCCACGCGCCGCCTGTCAACCACCTCCGATGGCTACCAAATTTTACCAGTATGTACATGTCAACAAGCCCAACAAGTTTAGTAACTACCTCGAAGATCAATTCCCAACGGATTTGGAGATATCGCCGTTGAAAGTTCTGAAATCCCAAAACTTCCCGTGCTCGATCTGCCACCTACGGTGGTCGTCGGTGAAAACTAAGGGTACCAACGTGTTACTGGGGTTGAGGGCTTCAAAACCCAATAGGTATTGTGGTCTGGGGTGGCCGGAAAACGGTTTTGCCAACGGTGAACAGTAACCACGAAAAACTTGGTTTTTCTCTCCTAGATTTCTCCTCACACACTGAAATTCGATGGAAGAAATTGCTATAAGGTTGAAGAGGAGGAAGAGATGAAGAAAATGGAACAAGTCTCATGTAAAATGGTGGCCGGAATAGGGAGATATTGGCCGGCAAAGTCGACGGTACAATAGAGAGAGAGAGACACGGGGGGAGAGGAGAGAGGGAGGAACTGACCAAAATAGAAACTTCCATTTTAGGAAGTTTCCTAAAATAGCACATTCCAAATATAAAATCTCGATTTTTGTGAACCATAACTTCTTCATACGATTTCCGTTTTAGGCGTACTTTGTGTCTACGAACTCGGTTTAACGCCCTACAACTTTCGTGAAGAAAGTTCATTCAAATTCTAAATGAAACGAAAAGTCGATCCGAGGAACCCCTTAAAAGCGTTAATTGAAACTCTATACTGAAATTTTCGCTAATTCACCGTAAGATCAACTAATGATTACGTAAATTGAGTCCGGGTCGTTACAGAAGTCAAATGCCAAAGACAAGAATAAAAGACAATGTTTGGCTGCTGGTCTTTTGAAATTGGTGAAGCTTTGTTTTTCTATGTTTAGTGACAAGATTATTCAAGAGGTCATGAGTCAAGACAGCAAAGACATGCATAAAAACTACCTCTTGGGAAGCCACGTTCCAGCTTGAACTTCTCAAAAATGGTTCAAAAAATGGGTACAAATGAGCTTAATTAATAAGCTTTGTATAATTGAAAACTATAAGAGGCCATGAGAGGCCACGTTAATTATATTTGCTGCACACCAAAGACAAAAATTCTTATATACTAAAGCTCCTGGTGGCTTAGTAACCGTACCGGCTCCGAGCCGAGCCGGTTATGGCAATTACAGTTTTGTCCCGGTTTGAGTGTGTATTTACAGTGTTGCACCTGGATTCATATCGACATAAAACACGTTTTTCTCTTCTTCCCCTTTCTTTCATCTCCTTCTTGCTTCAATTTCTTCCCTTAAACCTAGATCCATCATAATTGATCACATAAATTCAAAATTCAGATTCAGCAATTCACGGAGTCAAGATCAAACCCGATCACGCCGATTTCACCAGCACCCAATTGCAAGCTGAGCCGGTGCTGAAATTACCATTCCGGTGCTGAAATTACCATTCTGTCCTCCATTGTTTGTTAAGTTACAATTCTGCCATTGGCCAATAAAACTCTCTTCCTTCAGCTTTCTCCTCGATCTCTCTCTCTTTATTGGAATTTTCCGTCTCTTTCTTAACTCTGTCGAAACCTTACTCTAATCCACCATCTTTCTCATCCTCAATTCGGCCTTTCTTTTCAAATTAACGAGTTTTACTCTGCTACTGGTGGTTCTCCTTCATACCCATGTAATTTCTTTTCTTTTGGTTTATGTATGTATCTATGACTTTGCTGTAGTATTGGTTTGATTGGTTTCTATGAATCTTTTGTTATTTCGTTTAGGTTTATTATTGGGTTTTCTTTGTTTTAGGATTCTGGGGTTCTTTTCTATTCATCTGATTTATGGTTGATTGTGATAAATACTGTTCTGAATTTCATCTGCCTCGAATTGAGCTAATTTGGTTTATTGTTTCCGGTTTCTGGATTTAATCATGTGTAATTGATTGTGGTTTTCAGAAGTCAGGAATTGGGGAAGACAGAAAAGCAGTTCATTGAACTGATTTGTTGGGAGTACAGTGCTTTGATATATCACAATTTCAGAATTTCTTGGTTAGTCTCTTCACTTCATTTTTGTTATTTCTAATAAGAAAATGAACATATCCTTAGGTTCTGATCAGACCGACACCAAACTTTCTCCAAGAGAAGTTCCTGCTTTCTAGCATCTTCCTATTTCTTTCGAACAATATTTTGTCTGGGTTATACCAGTTAGGCTTGAAAACTCGATTAGGGATTTGTTCAATTTTATAATAATTTGACTCCAACCTTATGCTTAGTTATTATATTGACATGGTTTGAATTGCGTTAGCTTCCATTTGAGTGGTTTTGTGCCCCATGTAAACATTGCTTGCTGGGAGAATGCTCAAGCAATTGTAGTTGAGCATAAACAAACAGATAACATATGTACATGAATGTTATTTTTACTGTCATTTACATATGTACATCAATTCTTAAAGACTTTACTGTCATTTACATGAATCAAATCTTTGAAATTGATTGGTGGTATTATTTTTTAGAAGATGGGAATTGGTCATAATTTGATCATGTACGTACTGTTTCCTGACCTCACGAATCTTTATATCTTATCTCAAAGCTACAACTAACCTCACGAATATCAGTAAAAGATTCTAATTCTGCGGTGTATACATAGTCCTTAATCAAGATGTACTTATATATGCAACTAATATTTTCAATGATATCCTGCTCTTCGTTTTACTGTTATCTTCAAGGCACCCACTTTTGTTTGTTTTGTTTATTATCAGCTCCATCTGATCTGATTAACTTAGGCCTATTCTGTGTTTTAACTTCTAAAACAGGTTCCATTTGTCACCTGCCTCCTTACACCGTTTGTTAACCAATGTTTATTTGGTGGGTTGGTAACAATAATTACTATTGAATGAAACAAAATTAAAAACGGAGAGCATGAAAACAAAGAAACACTTGGTACTTATTTGGCCCCATGACCCTTGGTGTGTTTCAGCCATGGTTAGCATTCTTTCATTTTTTGGTTAAAGTTGAATATACGAAATATATTTAAGCAGAAACTATAGATTTTCTTTTTTTCTGTTAACATATATACATAGTACTTTTAGCTATGCATATCTAATATCCTATGTACCATTCTACTCGATCAAGCAATACTTTTCTCAAATCCTGTAGATAAAGCCACATGTTCAGTCCTGTTATTGTTTATCAGATCGATTGTCCCCTTTGAAATCTTCGGCAGATTGTTTGTTACAGAGTTTTCTCTGTTTGGTTGTCTTATATATATACACTATGTACTGGATCCATAATTGTAGCTTTACTTTTTATTAACTAATTGAAACTGTTTGTTTTCTTTTTCTTTGTGGAATGTATTAATCATCAATGAAAATTAATGAACAATGCCAAAAGCAAAGGTATATTATGGTTGCAGGTCAGTAATTGCTAATAATGCATTTGGTCCTTCATATATATTCGGCAGCCTTTGATTTTAATACCATCATCATCTATATGTATTGTATTGATAGAGTTGATGAATGTCAATCTAACAAATTGTTAGACTTCAGTTTATGTCAAAATATAAAGTTCAATATGACTTAATGCTTTACTATGTGTCTGGAATGAGAAATAGAGAAGCAGATGATCAACTCTGGAATGGAGAACTACTTTGGTGACTTTAAGACCAAACTTGAAAAACCAAAAGCATAGCATGTTGTTTATAATTTTGTAATCTTGCAACTTACTAATGGTGATGTTTGTGTGTTAATTACTTTTGGTTTCTAACCTATAGAGAACACTCAAAACCATTGACAATGTGTTTTGTTTTCCTTTTCAAAACCACACAGACATGTACATATGTACAAGAAAAACTAATTAAAAAATCAACACCAAACCTATTCTCTTCTTTCTCTTTAGTTCAAAATATAAATCCATTTCTTTGGTTATAAGTAATGCATGATAATCTGAGAGTAGGTTCAATAATGGATGATTTCCTTTTCAAATGCATGGTACTATGATAGGGAACCTTCCTGTTTGTTATTCGCTTCTATATTCTTTGATGCGGCTTACTTTTTTCTCAAATTATTGTTATATGTATAAATGCTAAAAACGATTTAACAGCTATAATATATTTTGTAGTTATGTCGACGAACAGCAGGACCACGAGAAAAAAAAGGGTCTTAGAAAGTTTACAAGATCAAGGCACAGATGCATTGAGACAACATGATAAGCGAGTGAGGAGTAAGAAGCAAAAGCTTAAGATGATTGAAAATGAAGGTTTGTATACTTCTGCAAGCTCATTTAATGACAATGATAATACAATAGATGATTATATGCATTACTCAGTATTTAGTTGATTTTTTTTAACATTATAGTCGCTAAAATTTGTTGTCAAATTAAATTCTTATTAACGTTTACATACTTATAGACTTGCTCAATACTTATTCAATTTTTTTCTAATTAACGTTTGTTCAATTTAACATGCAATGTAGTTGGAAGTTCATCTTCGTTTGGTCAGGCATTGTATCAAAAGAGCAAACAAGGTTCTTTATATTATATTTAACCTCTTCTATTTGGCAAAAATAAACATATAAATTATCTCATACGTAAAAATTACAATTGCAGGAGTGATTGTGGAGTATGAAGATTTTGGTGATAACATTTTTGAATGCAATCATTGTGGCGCATATTTTTGGTTGAAAGAAGCGAATAAACAGGACTCTAAAAATGCACCCGTTATCTATACTAGTTGTTGTCAACAAGGACAAATCAAACTTCAACGATCAAGGCCAACACCAACATTCCTTGAACAACTACTAGATCCAAAAAATGGTCGAGAAAGCATACTATTTCGAGAAAATATTCGAGTTTACAATTCAATGTTTTCTTTTATATCAATGGGAGCGCGAAAGTTGATCATGATATAAATGTTGGATCGGGGCCTTATGTTTTTAAAATAAGTGGACAAGTGCATCATTTAATGGGTTCTGTATTGCCTCCTGATGGTGAATGTCCTAAATATGCACAATTATATGTTTATGATACCAAAAATGAAGTTTCAAATCGTATCAATGCTATCGACCCTTCTCATGATCATCAAAAAATCAAACCAGATATTGTGCAAGGACTCATAGAAATGTTTGATGAAATTAATGAGCTCAAGAGAACTTTCCGAATAATCAGAGACAAATTTGAAGATAGCTCTTTACCTTCATTCAATATGACTATACTTGGTCGCCAGCCAACTGATAGTAAACAATATGAAGAACCAATGAGTGAAGAAATAGGTGGTTTAATCGTGGGTGACATTGGAAAATTTAATTCAAATAGAGATATCATTATTCAATCTAATGATGGACATTTACAGCGAATTTTCAAAATACACCCAAAATATATGTCATTGCAATACCCAATGCTTTTTCCATATGGTGAAGATTGATATAAACTTGGTCTATTATTACAATTAACTCCAACAAATCGTGAAAAAAAAGAGAAAAAATGTCAATGCGAAGTTTCATTGCATATCAAATTCATGACAGAAACAATGAAATAAGCACTTTATTAAAAGGTGGAAGATTGTTTCAACAATTTTTAGTTGACTCTTATGCAATTGTTCAAGAAGATCGTCTAGATTATATCAAAAGGAATCAAAACAAATTTAGAAGCGAAAAGTTCAAAAATATTTATGCTGCAATTTCAGCTGGAGTTAATGAAAGTCGTGACA
Organism: Rubus parviflorus; assembly: GCA_029955375.1. Taxonomy (NCBI): domain Eukaryota; kingdom Viridiplantae; phylum Streptophyta; class Magnoliopsida; order Rosales; family Rosaceae; genus Rubus; species Rubus parviflorus. The sequence continues at coordinate 19,631,900 of JARGGL010000006.1, read as the reverse complement.
TTGGACACAAAATTATTCTACCAAGCTCTCACACTGGTAGTCCTAGAGACATGATCAATAATTATCAAGATGCAATGGCGATTTGTAGACAATTTGGCAATCCTGATCTATTTATAACTTTCACTTGCAATGTTAAATGGCCAGAGATATCAAGATATTTTGAAAACAAACCTGGATATAAACCGGAAGATAGGCCTGACATAATTACAAGAATCTTCAAATTGAAATTGGAAGACATGATCACATATATTAAATCTGGAAAACCTTTTGGACAAGTTGAGGCAGGTAATTATTTTTTGTCAATTTTTTTCCCGATTTATTTTGTTTGTGTGAAATTTGTCTCAAGCTTAATTTTATAAATATGTTAAGAATAAATACATTACTAATTTCTTCTAAATTTCATCTTTCTTTTGTGATTATAGATGTTTGCACAATTGAATTTCAGAAGAGAGGACTCCCTCATACTCATATGTTGTTTTGGTTGAAAAACCGTTATAAATGTTATACAGCAACTGATATAGATTCTATTATCGATCTCAGCTGAATTGCCCGACAAAAACATCAATCCAAAACTTTTTGAAATTGTCAGTCAATTTATGATTCATGGGCCTTGCGGAGAAATAAATTTGAAGTCTCCTTGCATGCGAGATGGAAAATGTTCAAATTTTTTTCCAAAACCATACAATGCAAACACTACATTTGAAGCAATTATGCCACCTATATATAGACGACGGGATGACGAACAAGCTTTGTAGTGAAAAATGGAGTTCATATTGGAAATAATTTTGTTGTACCTTACAATGCTGATTTATTATAAAGATACAATGCTCATATCAATGTTGAATCGTGCTCTCAATCTATGCTGATTAAATATTTATTCAAATATATCAACAAAGGTCCAGATAGAGCTCGAATTTTACTACAGCAAAATCTAAACAATGAAATTCAGACTTATCTAAATTGTCGTTATTTGACCCCCCATGAATCTGCGTGGAGATTGTTTGAATATCAAATTCATTCAAGACATCCTGCGGTTCAACATTTAGACATTCATTTGCCTTTAGAACAAAATGTAGTTTTTAAAGAGAATGATTCTCCTGAATCTATTATAAAATATCAGAGCACACAATATACTATGCTGACTGGTTGGTTTAATGCAAATGCAACTTATGAAGAAGCGAACGAATTAACTTATGCTCAATTTCCTACTAAATTTGTTTGGAACAAGAGCAAAAAATTGTGGACACCAAGACAACGATACGAAACCATTGGAAGAATAGCTTATGCGCATCCTATATCAGGTGAATTATATTTTATGAGAATGCTATTAAATATTCAAAAAGGTTGTCGTAATTACGATTCAATAAGAACGATTAATGACATTACATATTCTTCTTATCAAGAAGCCTGTCGAACTTTGGGTTTATTAGGTGATGATAAAGAATGGATTGACGCATTAACAGACTCTTCACATGTTGCAACAGCTTCAGAAATGCGTCAGCTATTTGTTACACTAATTTTGTTTTGTGATGTCGCGAATCCCAAAATGCTACTTGATAGACATTGGTCAAACATGTGTGATGATATCTTGCATAAAGCTCAAACAGAATCCGGAATTCCAAATCTAATCATACCTGAGTTAGAATTAAAAAATAATCTTTTATTTGAGTTGGAAAAAATATTCAACATCTCATCCAGTTCATTGAAAGATCATCAATTGCCAATGCCCGACACAAATAAAATGTCAGAACTGAATACCAGATTATTAAGAGAGGAACTCGATTATGATTGTCATGCATTAAAGCATCAGCATACGGATTTTCTGGCCCAATTAAATACCTGTAAAAAAAATGTATATAATGAAGTTATGAAGGTAATCGAAGAGAAAACATCAGGTACTTTTTTTGTTCATGGCTGCCGAAGAACTGGCAAAACTTTTTTATGGCATACAATAATCAGCAAATTAAGATCGGAAGGAAAAATTGTTTTAGCCGTCGCTTCATCTGGAATTGCATCATTGTTACTTCCAAAAGGTAGAACTGCACATTCACGATTTAAAATACCTCTTACAGTAAATGATTCTTCATTATGTTCAATCAAAAAAGGTACTGATCTTGCAAAACTGCTTGAAAAAACAGAATTAATTATTTGGGATGAAGCTCCGATGTGCAATAAGCATTGTTTTGAATCATTAGATAAATCTTTTCGTGACATTCTATCACATTCCCATAATACAGAAAATGATAAACCATTTGGCAGTAAACCTCTTTTACTAGGTGGAGACTTCAGACAAATTTTATCAGTCATCCCAGGAGGTACTAAAGAACAAATCGCTGAAGCTTCATTAAACAGTTCATACCTTTGGTCCTCATTTAAGATATTTCATCTAACAGAAAACATGAGATTATCAAAAAGTGGTTTAACCGATGAGGAAAAACAGGAAATATCAAGCTTCGCAAATTGGTTGTTACAAATCGGAGAAGGCTGTGTACAGTCAATTTACGATACTTATGATGAAGACACATCTTGGGTCGAAATTCCAGAAAATTTACTCATTAACTCTTATACAAATCCAATAGAATCAATTTTCTTCACAACTTATCCAAATTTTGATATCAAATACAATAACATCGATTATTTGAGAGAACGTACTATTGTTACACCACGAAATTCAACAGCTCGAGATATAAATGATTATGCCATAAATTTATTACCAGGTGATAAAACTACTTATTTAAGTTCCGACACAATCTTATCAAATTCTTGAAGCAATGAAAATATTGATCTTTTATATCCAATAGAATTTTTGAATAAACTTGAGTTTAATGGATTGCCTTCACATGAATTGACTTTAAAAATTGGAATGCCAATTATGTTACTCAGAAACTTAAATCAAGTATCTGGTTTATGCAATGGTACGAGATTAACAATAACAAAATTATTCGATAGACTAATAGAAGCGAAAATATTGACTGGAAATAACATTGGACACAAAGTTTTCATACCAAGAATTGTTCTCATTGCAACTGAAAATAAATGGTCATTTATCTTCAAAAGACGCCAATTTCCGATTAGACCATGTTATGCAATGACAATCAACAAAAGTCAAGGTCAATCATTCAATCAAGTAGGCATATATCTACCACAACCTGTTTTCACTCATGGACAACTATATGTCGCATTATCAAGAGTTACATCAAAAGATCATCTGAAAATTTTGATTAACAATAGCAACGATATACCAAACAGATATACTAAAAACATTGTTTATAAAGACGTTCTGCAAAACTTATAGATAAAAACCTACAGTGAAATACATGCCAATGTCAATACAACAATGAAATTATAGAAGATATATCTCTTTTGTCCTTCAATTCTTTCAGAAAGTGAAAACGTCTCTTTTGCCCTTCATTCATCTTCACAGTTTCACTACTTGGGGAAAAATCTCTGACGCCACCGCCACATCCCGTTGAGATAGTCCATCCCCATCTCTATCTCCGACGCCACCACGTTCACATCCGACGCTATCACCGCTTCCACCTCCGAAACAACTACGAGATCGCGAAGAACAAAAATGAAGGCTTTCGGCGGATTCTTGGTGGACGAGAAGGCGGTGAGGGTTCAGAACATCTTCTTGGACTTCCTCTATAGCTTCAGAATGGGAGGAGAAAATGAGGTCTATTACGAGGCCGATATCGTAGCCATAGTCGCGAACAAGTCCACCACCATGTTCATCAACTTCTCTCACGTCATGCTTTTCAACAATCTCCTCCTCTTGAGGTCGGTCCTATTCTTCTTCCTCTTTAAATTTTCTTTTGCTGACGCTTTCATCTCAATCGATACCAAACCCCAATTTTAATTCTCTCCTTTACAGCCAAAATCAGAACTCATCGTATGTAGGATGACTACAATTGCTGATTTGAATGACAAGTGGGCGTCATATGTAGAACCTGGTGGATGAAATGGTATAGAGTTAACCTTTTTGAATTACATTTTGTGAGGGCATGGGTATAGATTTAATTTTTCTCACTACTCTATCTTAGCAACACTAAACATTCATTTTTTTTTTCATTCTCAATATCGATTTGAAAAACAAAATTCAATCTCTTTCCTGTGAATATTAAATTTGTTTTCTTCATTCAATTTGCAGATTCCAATTTGTTCCAACTCCATCTTCACAACCAAGGTGTTCTGCTAGACAAGAAAGATATTTGCTATGGATTTATGATATTTTGTATAGAATTTTGCTTCAAGTTTGTTTCTTCCTTTTACCACTTTGTTTTTCATTTGTCAATAGACCTATGTTATAGAAAGGAAACGTTTTTCCAGTGGAAGGTCAAGTTGGAAAAATAACTATACATTCTTTTTATATTTCACCTATATAATCATTACTTTTAGGATCAGAACACACTATAATTCGTATTTTTCTGCTATGTTTACTATGCATCTGAATAGATTGCTAATATTAATTTTATATTATGCAAGGCAAGCATTACCCCTAGAACTGTGTTGATCATTTTACCTGAAAGCTTCAAAGACATGAATGTTGTTTTTTTAAAGAAAAATTCTTCTGGCTTGCCTTTGATCACTGGTTAGTTTTGTCCTTCTTAATTGAGTAAGAAATTGTGTTTACTTTTGGTTACCAAGTAGTAGCTTTTGTGTTTATATTCTGCAATCAATTTGTTTTATTTGTTCGTCACTGTGTTATTGATTGATTAACACTAGACACTTTGGGCAGATGCTGGTAGAGAATTTGACATAAAAACTATCCAAAATCTGCCTCCACCAGTACTCATGGTGATCACCAGTCTCAAAGTGAGGATATGTTGGTAGTTGGCAATGGAGGCATAAATTACCAGCAGTACCATAGTCATTTTTACATCTGGCCTTTGATGAAGGTCCTTTAAGTTCTTTTCTCTCTTCCTGGTCTGGTATTGGGATATGTCAGTTAATATGTTGGATCCCCCATCCAGTAATTCAGATTGAACCGCCATTTAGTTTTACAGTTGTGAAAAAAAAAAAAAATCTTATAACGTACTTCATAGAAACTTACTAATCTTCAATATTAGTTTCCCACCACACTGCCCAGTCTGATTGTTCGCCAGTGGTTGTAATTGAACCTTATTCAATTCAAGCTTGCACAAGGTGCAGCATGAGACATGATACACATAAACTTTTGTGACATTGACCCATATTAGTTTACTTTCTTTAATTCACATACTCAAATTCCAGATTTCAATTTTTCAGGCCCCTCTTTTGATTAGCTGTGATGTAAGAAACATGACTGCATAAACGTAAGAGATTCTAAGCAAGGAGGAGGTTATTGCTGTAAACCAAGGTAATGCTGGTGGTGTCTTTTCTAAAATCTGTTTTTTTTTTTTGACAATTCGTTGATGGTTATTTAAGACTTCAAAATCCTAAATTTGATTCTCATAGTCTTCATCTTTTGCTGCTTTCGGTGTACTTGCAGCACCTCTATTATCAATTGGACCAATTTAGTAGTAGAGTACCTTCTGTGTAACATTCAAATTTCGAGGTCAAGGTAAGTGTGGTGATGCCCATGATTTGTTTTTGGTCTATGGAGCTGGTTTATATACGAACTGAATTGTCTTATCATCTGTGCACAATATAAAGGAATTCCTGAAAATGGAGAAAGTTGAAAAGCATCGAGTCTATTGTATATCGACTGAATTTGACCGCACATTTCGGTTGGGATTGGAGTGATTCTGTGTTCTTTGTTTCCATCTTCAAATCACATGTATCATAGACTTTTAATAGTTGGGACTTGCAATTTGGTATTAAAATTTAAACTGAGGTAGCACATGTCTCTATGTATTACAAACAAATTTTACATTAAAACATGAATGTGTATGGACATTATTTTCAATTGCTTCAAAATGTCTTGCGGATTCTGCTACATTCAATAGCTTCAAAGTTAACGTGGTTTCATGCTTCCAATTTAATACCCGCAGCAAAGCGCGGGCACATATTCTAGTGAAAAGGAAATGACCAAGTGTGTTTGCAAAATGAATTGAAAAGCAAAGAAAAAATGATGAAACTTTGTCTTCTCTATATTTGGTTTGCCAAGACAACAAGACATGCTCAAAGCCGCTTGTGATGCCACGTTAATTATGGGTGATATGCTGCACACAAGACAAGCAACTTTGTGATGAAAATAAAATACATTGAAGCGGTGATCAAATCTTAAAAGGGTAAAATCCTCATTTGATACCCAAACTATCACGAAATGCATTTTTTGGTACCCACAAATGCTTAGGGAGTCTAATGGTACCCAAACTATCACTCCGTTAGTCCCAAATGGTACCTCCGTCCAATTTTCCGTTACAAAAAAAAATTAAAAAATTAATCAAGTTAGACCAAAAACATTTCATTTTTTTTTGTCATGGGCACTTTGGTAAAATCACTTACTCTTTGTATTTTTGGACGGAGGTACTAATAAGGCTAATGGAGACATAGTTTGGGTACCACCAGACTCCCTAAGCATTTGTGGGTACCAAAAAATACATTTCGTGATAGTTTGGGTACCAAATGAGGATTTTACCCATCTTAAAAACAAAGGACTTTGCAAATTTACACTTGCAAACAAAACAAAGTCACAAAGACTATGAAGCGGTGGAGATGGCAGCTAAATTAATTGTGCAAGACAACAACAGACAAAGTGTACAATTAATAGAAGCAAAGCCATGACTGGGAAAGGAAAAAAAAAAAAAAGCTCTGGGCACATACAAGTTCCAATCCACGTCAATTGTTCCAACATATGCCAAGATGAAATAGCAGTAATCAACAAGCAATTGAAGAATGGAGAATACCAAGTTTTTGATTGCCGAGCAAGGAGTGCAAAGTAACGATGTAGAACTCTCCCATTTATACGGAGTTCGACGACACAAATTCTTCTACAATTTGGATTGAAAAGATTAATCTCCATCTCCAATTCAATCTCTAACTCAAGGGATGATCACGCCGAAGCTATTCTCTAGAAGGATTCAAGCTTATCAATTATGGCTAAGAGTTATCAAATGCAAATGAGCTTTATCAGATATTGGGGTTGAGCCTATACGGGATGAGAGAAAAGCATGAACTGGGCCTATATAATTAAATGCAAGAAGACTTGGACGTCCAAATACTCAAAAGTTTGTTTCAAGCTTTGGGCCCAATCAAACGATGCGACAACAAATTTCGAAGCGATGTAAAGCCTAATCCAAGTCTTAAGGCCCAGTTGCAAAGCTCGGCACGCTGGATGCCCAAATCAAATTACCAGGCCCAATCCAAGTCTTAAGGCCTAATTGTAAAGCTCGGCACGTCGGATGCCCAAATCAAATTACCAGGCCCAATCCAAGTCTTAAGGCCCAATTGCAAGACTCAACACAATGGGTGCTCAAATCAAATTTCCGGACCCGATCCAAGTCTCAAGGCCCAATTGTAAAGCTCAACCCTAAATCAAATTACCAGGCCCAATCCAAGTCTTAAGGCCCAATTACAAGACTCGACACAATGGGTGCTGAAATCAAATTACCAGACCTGATCCAAGTCTCAAGGCCCAATTGCAAAGCTCAAGCCTAAATGAAATTACTGGATTTGATCCAAGTCTCAAGGCCCAGTTGCAAAGCTCAATCCCAATTACCAGATACTTGACCAAAATTGGGCGTCCATCCATAAATTTTCAATTGGCGGATTCACAGAAAAAATATATATTCGTTAATTGAAGGAATCAAAAAATTAGTACAAAACCAAAAGCAAAAACCCAAATATTTTTGAACTACAGTGGTTTGATCCCTTCACATGGTATGTAGGCAGTCTAGATGCAATCGCATCCTAAACCAAATCCTTGGTTTCTTCCAAACCAAATCACCAACTCAAAAATCACCATTAAATTCCAAATCCAGAAAATATCCCAAAAATCCTATAAATTACCAAATGACATCAAAGTCACCAAAAATAAGCCCAAACACACACAAATTTCTTCGATGGATCATTCATCTATCGAGGCCCCAAAGCTAGAACTACGAGTGGCTTGATTCCTTCCGAGGTACGTAGGCAGCCTGTTAAACATCCTGGGTGCAGCTGCAAAATCAAAGAAACATACACATTTATCCAGAGCATTTCTTTTTTTCGAATTTGGAATCAAAGGGTCTTTCCTTGAAATGAGGGATTGTAATTAAGAGATATTTTTTCTATCTTGAATGGGTCGAACTTAACATAATAAAAACTCTATTTCCATCAATGAGATAGAGTGAGATTATGTTGGGTAAATTAAATCACAATTTTTACACAACATAATTTTTGGCACGCCCGGTGGGACTCATTCTCCCTTTCATCTCCTTTTTTGAAAATACTAATGTATTGTGTGCATATTTCACATGAAAACAAGACAATGGCACCGCAAGTGACAATATTCTTCCACAAGCTCCTAGCGACTGGTGATAATGCAAAGCAGACTAGTCACCGTATGTCGTTCATGATCGGTTATGTGCCAACTACCTGTAGTATGACAAAACCAAACCTCGGAGCAAAACACGACAAAACAGTTGTGAAGGTTGTTAAGACCCAAATTGTCTAAACACCCTCTAAAAATGCTATAAGAAATCAGAGAAAGAGAGTTGCCAGGGCTCAAAGAAAGAAAGATGCCCACGCTAAGGCAATCGAAACCATCTTGGCAGAGATCGCCCAGCTGACACCTCCCTGTGTTTGAAATCTCCAAGAACAAGAAAATCGTCAAAACATCATCAGCATCTAAGATTTTGGCCCATGTCATGGTTGGCACAATCCCAATATATCTACCCAATGCTGAAAATGTAATGGTGACTTCCACCAAGGATCAAGATGAAGATGAGGGAGCCTCAGAAGTTCAAGAGTCCACCGTGACTTCATAACAAGCTATTACACATAAAGACTAGATTGTCGAGCCAAGGAAAATAACTGAGGAGGTGGCCAAATCACTTGACACAATACCGAAACCCCGAGGGAGGCCAAAGGGATCTAAGAATAAGGGATATCCCGTTTTTGGAGATGACTTTGATCCATGACAATTACTCGTGCCAAAGCTAAAAAATAGCAATTGAAGACATGTTAGCACCGAGTACCACGTCCGAAGATGAAGGTCTATCTTGGAATAATAATCCCTTGTATGAAGTGCCTGCTCTGCAAAAAGGAGGCTGGTCGCCGATCTTAACATCATGTTTTCAAGAAATGCAGAATGAGGATTCCTCACAACTCTTAATGTCTCAATTACAGACTAATGAAAGTGAGGAGTCTGATAATGTATTCGAGTTCGATGATGCGCAAGTGCTGGTAGCTAACCCACAAAACCCGAAAGAGCAAATGCAAGAATTACAGAGGAGGCTAGCTCAAATCGAGCATGAAGTAGCCCAAAGGCAGAAATAGAAGCTAAGATGTGTGCCGATGCAGAAGCAAAAGCACCAAAAAAGTTAGCAGAAAAAGAAGCAGAAATAGCTGTTCTGGTGGCAAAGTGTGCTTTACTCATGAAAGAGAGTGGCAAAAAGAAAGTGAATGATCAAGGCCCTGGTTTTTCACATAATAATGATGAGCATGATGAGTATGATGAATGTGTTGAGCACAACACGATGTCACCACAAGACATTAAAACCATGATAGTTGAAGGTATCAGACAATTTCAGCTGTCGTTGGCTCTGCCAGTGCTCGGGTACCGTAAGCCGTACCCCGATCATTATGACGCAATACCTTTTCCTAAAGGGTATTAGAGGCCAATTTTTGACAAGTTTGACGGGATGAGCGGCTCCTCGCAAGAGAACTTAACCCACTTTTATTCAGCTTGTGGAGAAACGTCTCAGATGGATGCCTTCTTGGTAAGACAGTTTGTTCAGTCCCTTGAGGGATTGACGTTCACATGGTATACTCAACTCCAGCCAGGATCCATTCATACATGGGATGATATGTAAAGAGCATTCTTGGCTCAGTTTGTCAGTTCTAAGAAAAAGATCTCAATTATTGACCTGGCTGAAACAAAGCAGAAATCAAGAGAGGGTGCCAACGACATCATCACAAGATGGAGGAGCCTTAACCTCCAGTGCCCAGAGAAGCTATCTGAACAGTCCGCGGTGCAGATGTGTGCTAATAATCTCATTCCAGAGACTGCAACGTTTGTCGGCACTGCAAAACCTCAAACGTTTGATACACTGGTTTCCAAGGCAAACAACGTCGAGAGGCAAATAGCTCGTCAGAAGACAACTCCAAAGGTCCAAGCCATGGAGAAAAAGAATGATCCCAAGAAACCAGTAGTTAAAAAGGGAGACACAATGGCCGCTTTCATCAAAAATGAAAAGAAAAGTGACAACAACAATAACAGAAATAAGGATGAGCTACCGCGGAGGCTCACATTGAAAGAAAAAAAGAAAGTCAAATATTCCTTTGACGATGATGATGTAGACTCTATCTTTGATGAGCACCTTGCTGCGAAAGCCGTAAAATTTCCTGAGCCAAAGTGCCCTGCCGAGGTTAATAAAACAGATGACCCCAAATATTGCAGGTATCATCGCTTGCTCGGTCACACATTGAGTGATTGCTACGTTAATGGTTAATTCAAGAGATGATATACAATAATGAAATAGTGGTTGATTCATCTTATCGCAAAACTACATTGGCTAATGTGATCGAAGAAGGGCCCATCCCAACTCTCTCACCACCAGAAATGGTAATTGTTTCACTGCCATAGGGGGCTATACAGGTTGTGTTTCAAGTGGACAATGAAGTCAAAATTGTTTATGCGCACCCGGATATGCCTCGCTCCAGAAATCCAAAAATTCCGACTTTATACGAACTAATGACAGCCCCAAGTTTTGATGTTTGGGAAGATTCAAGACGAGTCAGATGGATCGACGGATGAATGGAGTACATTGAGCAAAAAAGTCAAGCATCGTCCTCTCACAACAGGATCCTCTACCCAATCAGGTGTTAAAATAAGAGGGAAGCCATCCTTGAAAAACAAAAAGAAGAAGAAGGCACCAAAGAAAGCTCAAACCCCTAAAAAAGAAGACGAGTATGAGCAGCCAGCAAGGGTGCCAATTACCCTCAGAGAATTCTTACCAGAAGAACTTTTAAAGGGGGATGGTGAAGAAGTACTTCAATGTTGCATGGTTACCATTGGAAGCCCTAAAGAATCAGACTCTGAGGCGGATGACGAAAATTCAGAGCCCCAGGTCAATGAAATCAGACTACGCTCTGGTTTGAGCATTCCGGGGGCTGATGGAAAGAAAGAAGCAAGTGCACCATCTGCTAGTCCTAAGAAGTTAAAGGTGAAAATCACTCCAAAATATGTAGCAGACAAAGCATTAAAGGATCCGAAGAAGCAAGGGAAAGAGTCATCACAAAAATCCAAGTACAATGTCCTCGCTCATCTAAAACATGTCCCGGCTACGCTAAGTGCTTATGATGCCTTACAGATGTCAAGGGAACTAATAGAGGCACTCATTGCAGCTTTGTCAAGCCCTGATATGTACAAGGAAGACATTGCAGAAGTTTACATAACTACGCCGAAGATTTGTACTAATTGTATGGCATGCATCACATTCGGGGAGGAAGATCTCTTGTTAGGCTCCGAGTACCACAATAGACCGCTTTATGTTACAGGGCTTGTGGGAAATACAACATTTAACCGAATTCTCCTTGATTGTGGATTAGCAGTTAATCTCTTGCCTTTAAAGTCACTTCATATGATGGGAATGAGTGCAAAACAACTCTCTCCGTCTACATGTTGACAATCCAAGGATTCAATCAAGCTGGGCAAAACTACAAATGGAAATTGGAGAGTTGTACTGTGATGCTTTGTTTCATGAGATTGACGCTCCGACATCCTTCAACGTTCTATTGGGGCGCCCTTGGCTCCATTCCTATGGTGTTCTCCCTTCGACGTTGCATCAATGTTTCAAATTTTTGGCAAATGGAGAAGTCAAAAAAGTACTTGCAGATGCAGATCCCTTTAAAGGAGAAGAGGTGAATTATTCGGATGCCAAGTTTTATAAACCGCCAGCCCTCATGCTTGCACAACCTCCCAAAACTAAAAAGGCATCGAAGGATGAGATTGTTCAACAGGAGATTTGTCAGAGAGACCCGAAGATCTTAAGCCGCCAAAGTCGGTCCGAATTAAAGTGACAGCCTCATCAATATCGTCTTCAAAGAAAGAGAAGCCTTCATACTCGAAATCAGCAAGGTCAAAGGTGATTTTCAAGTCCTCAAAGAAAGACCAATGGGAACCTGGGCAAAAAGCATTAACACCAATGAGAGACACAATGGAGGCACTCATGACAAGTAACACAAATCTTCTTCGTAAGATTGATCAGTCCATCCCAAAAAGCAATATGGTAATTTCCACAGTGTTCGGGAGTAATGAAAGCCAAAACAAACGCACTGTTTCTTTCAGAAATGCAGCAAAACCATCTGCTCCACTCAAAATAAAGTCTAAGGGGTTTAAAAATAATTCAATGCACGACACTCTCAAAGTCATAATTCAGCAGGTGAACGGTATGCTTAAAGCAAAGATTCCTGAACCAAAGGCTCCTGAGTCTGAAATTCTTAATGATCTCGAAAATGCAATATTTCTAGAAGGAGAAACGTCAGAAAAGACACCTCGTGTCTTGCAGGACCCGCCCCAGGTTCCACCCTGGAATCCGAAGTGGCCCTGTGGGGTCCACCTTAGAAGAGTCTTACCTAAATTCGGCGAAAACTCCCCTAAAAATGGACTACCCAAAACCTATGAAAAACAATTTAACACTTCAAAATTTTCAACTCACAACCAACACCCGAGCCTACTTGCTCGCCGGTGATATTAATTCAAATTCCCCCAATAAAAATAAATTTTCAGAATTTCTAACTCCAATTTAAAAACAGCTTCAAAACCAACATACACTTAAAATTTGAAATATCAGAGCAACTAGAGTTTAAACACGTACAATAATAAAGCTTAAGTAGGTTAAACTATAACCTACCGGAACGGAAGGTGGAGACGACTATGCCTCGACCTCGACACGCGACCTCAACTAGCTAATCTGCAAACTTGGCGACGGAAAACAGAAAAGGCTAGGAGAAAAACATTTAAAGAAAAACGTTAGCGTGAGTGGACAAAAATAAAGAATTTCAAATAATTATGATTAATGTTGAAATTCCGGTGTACCCGGATTGTCCCAATAACGGTAGTCGTCTTAAACACTAATCGGAGAGTATACACTATTTGAACAAATTAAAACTCAACTCTCCTACAACTTAGGTTCTAACTATTGCACAAGCAATTCACAATTGATTACAAAAATATATGCAACAAGCACAATCAATTGTACAACCTAGAATCCCAAAGTGTGCATCATACTAGCACACCACGGACTATATCTATATATGAACAAGCATACAATATGCTAAGCACTTAAGCACAATATAGATAACAACACAATCACACAAGCAACACAACAATGGTCACCCGGAACCTCTACCTCTAGAGGAAAACCGGAGGGGAGCCGTACCCCACGCTCTTGAATCACACTATGAAAAACACCAATTGGCAAACACGTACAAGAGGAAATCGTTTCCAAACTCAAACACTATCAACCTATTGACTAGTGGCAGTTCTAACCTTGTGTAGTTTCCAATTGCTTCTTCAAGTACACCTTCCTCAAACTTCTCCAATTGAATCTCACCGGCGTGAACCTTCAATCGCAAGAACCACGGCTGTGCAATGATGTATGTATGTATGTGTAATGAACCGTTCAACTCAACAAAACAACAATTAACGTTTGCTAGAGTTGAACAAAATCTCCTTAATCCTATTAAAGGCTAAACTAGCAACTAAGTGCAAATCAAATGTGTTTAGCAAGGATTATAAGTGGAGCATCAAAGGAGGAACCTATAACATGGAACTAGGCTCACTCAAATACCAAAGAACTCTCTCAAAATGTATTTTCGACTATGGGGAAAGAGTTGGCTGAAATGAAACAAAAGGATTCTATTTATAGAAAACATCCCAGAAGCATTTGCGATCGATCGCACGACATTATGCGATCGATCGCATAGTGTAAAATGAAGAGACAGAACCGTCTGGAAGTGAAAACCCTTGTTTGCGATCGATCGCATAACATGTTGCGATCGATCGCACGAAAAGTTGCAACGGAAATATTGCGCACTAAATTTGAATTACAACGGAAATATTGCGCACTAAAATTGACGTGGTGCGATCGATCGTATGAACAGTGACGATCGATCGCACAGTGTAAAACAGCCTTAAACATGAAGGAATGCTAATCAAAACAAATCTATAAGAAGATCTAGCAAACCTAACATCATAAACTCAAATGTATGAGACTATGCACTCGAAACTTGTGATACAAGACACAAGTGAGGCAATCAAGCATCCTATACTTATGAGATTCACATCATAAGAGAAAGGAAAACAACCTAGATAAACCTAGGACAACAAGGAAGACTAAATATGAATGAAGTGCATGTGCATATGCATGAGTCATACCTTGAGATGCTTGAACGAAACCTTCACGAACCATCTCGAGAAAGAACAACCTAAGCCACGACACTTAATCCCTAAACCATCTAGCATTGAATACAAATACAAATGCTAATACAAGGGAAGAGGTTTTGACAAATAGGAAATAGCCAATAACAAATATTTTACCCTTACAAATGTTTTTCCCAATTTAAAAAGAAATATAATTAATCCAAATAATATATACAACAACTAAGGATCCTGCCTACTTAACCAATAATAACACATTGAGGGCCATACCAACTCGTAGAACATTGAGGGTCATACCAACTCGTAGATGTACCTGTAGGGCCATACCTACTACAGGCGGAACATTCAACCATGCAAACCATCACAATAAAAATAAACGCATTCACCTCAGTCACACTTAAACAAGCTGATACCAACCAATCCAATACGGCGAGACGCACACCAAACAATCCTTTCCATTTCTCAAATATCGCAAATAACAATTCGCACACGTAAATCTCACGTTTCTCACTACGACCTCATAACCAATCTCAATCAACCAATACAATTTGACATACATTTAATCACGAAAGTAATACTTGAAAAACATAAAACTTCATGCAAAGTTAATTTAAAAACGAAGGTCCACTCACAGATTTTCGGCTATGGCCGATGCCTGAAAAGATCTTCTCCTCGTCCTCCTGAAATAAACCAACGACAAAACCTTAACTTCAACACCTCGATAATTATCCAAAAACACTAGGCGACTAATCCAACGGTCAGATTGTCGCGGTTCGATAAATAGAACGAGTATAACTAATTATCGATTTCACAATCCGTAATTATACTTTAATTCACCAAACGACCTAATTTCGACGATCCAACCATACAACATACTCAAACTAATTATCTTAGCAACATAATCGAATTCGATGACCATCCAACGGCCACACAGTAAAAACAATCGTAACTCGTACGATAACGAACCTAAATTAATTCGGATTAATCTCTAAACTTCGATAACTTCCAACAAACTATATACTAACATGATCGTAATGAAAAGTGCAAGCCAATGGGCTAAAATGCACCACCAACCGAGGCCGGACGCGCCGCCACGGGCCGCCACATGTGGCTGTGTGTGGGCCCCACGCGCCGCCCGGTCAACCATCTCCGATGGCAACCAAATTTCACCAATTTGTACATCACAACACAAGGAACAAGTTTTTTAACTACCTCAAAGTCTGAATCAAAGCACAGCGCGGCCGGAATCGGCCTCGAAACGTTCGGTGGTCAGAAACCAACTCATTCATATTTCTTGCTACCGCTGAAGGATTCCCGTTTCTTATGAGGTCGGCGTTCACGAGGCATAGTACCGAGGAAAGTATTCAAGATTAGATAACTCAACCGACTGACATCTAGACAGGTATCTTACACACTTGATAACTACACCAGCACCGAAGAGTATATGATGGGGAACCGCCGCAGTTGGGCCATCACTCGAGAGGTACTAGGAGTTACCAAGTATGTAAAGTCTACAGGATCAATTAACCTAATGCTCTGATACCAAGTTAACAGGACCCGCCCCAGATTCCACCCTGGAACCTAAGGTGGACCCCACAGGGCCACCTTAGAAGAGTCTCTACCGAAAATTCGGCATAAACTCTCCTAAAATGGATTACCCAAAACCTGTGAAAAACATTTAACACTTCAAAATTTTCAACTCACAATCAACACCCGAGCCTACGTGCTCGCCGGTGACACCAAATCAAATTCCACCAATAAAATAGATTTTTCAGAACTTCTAGCTCCACTTTAAGAACGGCTTCTAACCATTAAACATTTTTAAAATTTAAAAAATATCAGAGCGACTAGAGTTTATACACGTACAATAACAAAACTTAGGTAGGTTAAATTATAACCTATGAACATGGGAAGGGTGGTGTTGACTATGCCTCAACCCCGACACGTGACCTCAGCTAGCTCGTCTGCAATCTGGGCGACGGAAAACCGAAAAGCCCAAGGGAAAAGCGTTTAAAAAAACGTTAGCGTGAGTGGAAAAAAATAAAAAGAATTTCACATAATTATAAACCATGTTTTTTCCCAAATTTAAAAGAAAACACAATTAATCCAATTCAAACAAGAAGGGAATGATAACCATAAGTCTTGCTCACACGTTCGATAAGCTCACTCGTTCAATAATGAAGCACCGAGGTTCCCGCCTACTCGTAGAACAAGTTGGGGGCTCATACCTACCCCATCGATGTACCTGTAGGGCCAAACCTACTACAGGTAGGCTTAGCCAACAATATAACACGTTGGGGGGTCATACCTACCCCGTCGATGTACCTGTAGAGCCATACTTACTACAGGTCTGCAGGGTCATACCTACTGCAGGTGGAACATGCATGCATGCAACCAATCACGATAATCCAATACGACGAGACATAATCGACAATCATTTCCATTCTCAAGTATCGCAAGCCACGATTCGCACACGTGAGCCTCACGTTTCTCACTACGGCCTCATAACCAATCTCAATCAATCAACACAATTCGACATACAATTAATCACAAAATTAATACTTGAAGAACATAAAATCTCATGCAAAGTTAATTTAAAAGAAACGAAGGTCCACTCACAGATACTTTTGTTATGGCCGACGCCTGAAAAGATCCTCCTCGTCGTGCTCCTGAAATAAACCAACGATAAAACCTTAACGTCTACACCTCGATAAATACCCCTCGATAAATCCTGTGGCTCAACTCACCAAACTTCAATTCTCCAAATAATTACTCCTCGGCGACATTTCCAACGGTCGGATTGTCGTGGTTCGATAAATTGAACGAACGTAATTTAATTACTCGAACCCACAAACCGTAATTATTTTAATTAACCAAACGACCCAATTTCAACGATCCAACCGTACACTAATCTCCAAATTATTATTTATCCTATTCAAAATCGGTGGCCATCCAACGGTCACACATAATGTTATTCATAACTCGTACGAAAAATAACCCGAAAATAATCGAATTAAATCTCAAACATCGATAACTTCCTACAAATCATATACCCAAGTGGTCGTAATAAAAAGCACATGCTAATGGGCTGAAATGCACCTCTAAAGGACGCCGGACGCGCCGCCCAAAGTGGATGCACGTGGGCCCCACGCGCTGCTCGACCAGCCATCTCCGATGGTCATGAAATTTTACCACAATATGCACCATAGCTCAAGGATCAACTTTCATACCTGGATCGAAGTCTAGATCGGGCTAGAACTCCACGAATTTGCCTCGAAAGCTTCGGGTGGCCGGAACTTCAAATGCCCGATTCGCCGTCGTCCGGCCACCAATGGGGGTGACACTAGTTGGGTTGAGTTCGTGGTGAGGAGAGCTTTAAAACCCAATAGGTGGTTTGGGTCGATTTGGCCGGAATCGGCACCGGCAAGGGAAAAAGTTTCCGGCAGTTTTTTTTCACGATTTTCAGGGTGTGTTCGGGTTGTGATTTCTTCTCCTACAGAAATCGATCTATATGAAGGGTATAGGATTGAAGGTGGTAGGTTGGTGAACGTTTTGGGACCGGATTTAGGCCGTGGGGTGGCCGGATCGGTGAGAAATCCGTCGGTAAAGTGAGGCCGACGAGAATGGTATCGGGGGGAGAGAGAGAGACTGCGGGGGAGAGGAGAGAGAAAAGGTTTCCCAAAAATGGAAACTTCCAAAATAGGGGTTTCCTTAAATAAAATTTTCCTGAAATAGTAACTCATTTTTCGTGAACCATAACTTCTTCATACGAACTCCGTTTAAAGCGTACTTCGTGTCTACAAATTTGGTTTAACGCGCTCTACAACTTCCGTGAAGAAACTTAAATCAAATTCCTTACCAACAAAAAGTCACCTTGAGGGCCCCTAAAAGTACTATTTAAAACTCGGAACCGAAACTTCCGACAATTCGCCGTGAAATCGACTAGCACAACAGTAAATCTTGGTTCGGGTCGTCACAATCTCCCCCCCCTTAAGAAATTTCGTCCCCGAAATTTCACCCCTGAAGAAGCGTGGACGATGATCTCACAACTACAAATAGGTTTCTTGTTTAGCTCCTCAAGTTTGCCTTAAACACAATCAACGACTGCATTTCCATGTTGCACCACTACACAATTCAAACCTTGTTTACATATTTCTGATCACACAAATCAATTACCATTTCTGGTAAGTGAAATGAGAGATCCTACTATTTCAGAAACACCTTCCACAAGCTACGATAATAACTTCTACTCCCCAAATAAAAATGTCAAATGTCGCAACATTCACAGTCACTATCCCAAAATCATATCCACAGTCTTACAACCCAATCATAACCACAGTCACTATCCACAATCAATTACACATTACCAACAAGTAATACTCGAGCCCACAGAATTTTTACCGTTGTTAGGGTACACCATTTCATCACAAGGTTTTATAGTCCATCCAACTAACTCCAAAACTCAGGGTATTGTCCCACCATGCTCCAAAACCTATCTTTGAGGAACTAACACAAAAACCAACTCATTCACATTTCTTGCTACCGCTGAAGGATTTCTGTTTCTTATGAGGTCGGCGTTCACGAGCCATAGTACCGAGGAAAGTATTCAAGATTAGATAACTCAACCGACTGAGATCTCGACAGGTATCTTACACACTTGATAACTACACCAGCACCGAAGAGTATATGATGAGGAACCGCCGCGGTCGGGCCATCACTTGAGAGGTACTAGGAGTTACCAAGTATGTAAAGTCTACAGGATCAATTAACCTAATGCTCTGATACCAAGTTGACAGGACCCGCCCCAGATTCCACCCTGGAACCTAAGGTGGCCCTGTGGGGTCCACCTTAGAAGAGTTTCTACCGAAAATTCGGCATAAACTCTCCTAAAATGGACCGCCCCAGAAACCTGTGCAAAATATTTAACACTTCAAAATTTTCAACTCACAATCAACACCCGAGCCTACGTGCTCGCCGGTGACACCAAATCAAATTCCACCAATAAAATAGATTTTTCAGAACTTCTAGCTCCACTTTAAGAACTGCTTCCAACCATGAAACATTTTTAAAATTTGAAAAATATATATCAGAGCGACTAGAGTTTATACACGTACAATAACAAAACTTAGGTAGGTTAAATTATAACCTACGAACATGGGAAGGGTGGTGTTGACTATGCCTCGACCCCGAAAAGCCCAGGGAAAAAGCGTTTAAGAAAACGTTAGTGTGAGTGGACAAAAATAAAAAGAATTTCACATAATTATAAACCATGCTTTTCCCAAATTTAAAAGAAAACACAATTAATCCAATTCAAACAAGAAGGGAATGATAACCATAAGTCTTGCTCACACGTTCGATAAGCTCACTCGTTCAATAATGAAGCATCGAGTTTCCCACCTACTCGTAGAACACGTTGTGGGGTCATACCTACCCCGTCGATGTACCTGTAGGGCCAAACCTACTACAAGTGGGCTTAGCCAAAAATATAACACGTTGGGGGGTCATACCTACCCCGTCGATGTACCTGTAGGGCCATACCTACTACAGGCCTGCAGGGTTATACCTACTGCAGGTGGAACATGCATGCATGCAACCAATCACGATAATCCAATACGACGATACATAATCGACAATCATTTCCATTCTCAAGTATCGCAAGCCACGATTCGCACACGTGAACCTAATGTTTCTCACTACGGCCTCATAACCAATCTCCATCAATCAACACAATTCGACATACAAAAGTAATACTTGAAAAACATAAAATTTCATGCAAAGTTAATTTAAAAGAAACGAAGGTCCACTCACAGATACTTCTGGTTGACTTCGTCTTTAACCTTCGGAGTTGACCAAAGGTTGACTTTAGGCTAAACTTCCGGAATTCTCTTGCGACTCACTTCCGGGACTTCATGTTGACTCGTTGACGCTCTAAAGTCGGGGTTGACTGCGAGTTGACCAACGGTCCTCGGGTTGACTTTTCGTCCTTTTGCCGGAAATCCACTAAAAGCACCAAAGCGCGTCCTTTTTCTCCCGAAATCATCCGATGCTCGTGAACCCTATAATGATGCAAATCAAGGATTAGGGACACTAAAGACCATTGGATTAGCATTACTAAAGTGATTAGAGGCCTAATTTGTATGCAAATCACATACAAATCACACTCCCACACTTGAGTTTTGCTTGTCCTCAAGCAAATAAAGAATCAAAAATCCACATCACATTTATTTTGCCCCTCCAACCATATCCTCAAAGAGAGCCCACTAAACCACACATCACAATTAAATCAAGCATATACTCAAACCTCATGATTTGCCAAGTGTTTACTTGGTGAAGTGTGTGCTAGCCATAGAATAATCAATCAAGAGCAATCAAATTAGCATATGTCGACAAGATTAACCGCTAAACGCACATGATTCACTAAATATTTCCGCTCTTGTATTTAGGATTAAGTGTTTACTCTCAAAAACATTACCAAAAGCAACGTCCCCATAAGCTTGCTCATTGACCAACTCTCCACTAATTAATTCGCAACTTATTAGATCAAAAGGGCTTTTCTTTTCGGTTGTAATGGGGCCAAAGGTTAGGGGTTAGCATGAAACAAAGGGATGGATAAACAAGTATTCCAAGCATTTCACAAAACAACTCAAGGACTTTGAAACTCATTTTCTTTGACAAACAATCCTAACTTTTATTCTCCTCAACCTATTATTCTAAAACAAACTCTATTTTTGGATTTTCTAACTTTCTTTTTTCTACTCTTCTCTTTCTTTTTCTCACTACTTTCTTTTCCTATTTTGTATTTTCTTTTCTTTTGGGAACTTTCTTTTTTAACTTTATTTTTGTACACAACTTCTTTTCGATTTTCTCAACTTCTTTTCTTCTTTTGTATTTTGCTTTCTTTCCAACTATTTTTCTTTCATTTACAACACTCTAAACTACTCTACCCCCACACTTGCTTTTCACAAACCCAAAGAACACTAATAACATGAGAAGTCACAATCGTCGTCTCCCTAACACTTGGAACAATGGACGGTTAGTGTTTAAGCTTGTAACATGGGTTAGACTTTAGTGGTTAAACAAAGAAAAAGCTAATGATGAATGAGGCTCAAAATGGGTTAGCCCTAATGGATTAGTGTTTAAAGGATTAGAGATTAGTTTGGCCATGGTGCTTATCTAGTGCCTTAATCATTTTCAATTCATCGCAAATTAACACGTAGTCTCAAGCAGTCTTTGAGCTAGTTCTAGGTCTCGTGACTAGTGGAATGCACACACATGAAGAATAAGGATGTATGAATGATGGATACATATCAATGAGGCTCAAAATCTCACCATATAGGGGTATATGCATGTCAATACATCGTCTAAATATGTTTTTCTAATTGCAAGTGACTAATCAACGTGGCAAATGTGCATATAGTGTCAAGCAAGCATCAATTACATAAATTAATCACAAGGCAATCCAATGAATTCTAAGCACATGCTCTTTATCCTCCTAATTCACAACTTAGCGGGCTCACAATCATCACTGGGGTTGAAAAGGACAAACAAAACACACACAAAACCTTCAAAGTTCCAAAATCACAAAATTTTAAAACTTCTGCACCTGTTGACCAGTCGACAAGAAGCCATCGACCCGTCAACATACTCCCTGGACGAGTGTCGACCGTTCGATGAAAACTTTGAAAATTTTTGGTGGTTCGAAAATGTGAAAATATTTTAGTTTGGCCCAATCTCACCCCCACACTTAAAACCAACATTGTCCTCAATGTTGTGAGGTGTTTGAAAATGAAAATTACGTGGTGAAAGTGATGAGAGTGAAGTCGGGCGAATGCACACATACAAAATATAGCAACAGATGATAGAGAAAGAAAGACCCCCTTTGTAGACTTCCTTAACTAGCCGAGAAATCACAAATAAACACCAACCTTAGGGCACAAGGCTCTGACTTCCATACGTTTGCTCCTCGGGTGCTAAATGAACTAGAGAGTGCGATTGCATCGGGATAATGCGAAAACAGGGGAAATCAGCAACACAGTAGCGACCTTCTCCCAAAGATTTTAGCATAGCTCCAACAATAGGCATCCAAGTTGAGTGATTCCAGTGGCATTGGAAAGTAGACTCAAAGAGATTTAGTTTGGCCACTGGGAACTCAGAAATCACCTCCAGGACATGCAATGAAGAACCGGTCAAAATGACCCTCCAGAAAGTTAAACTGCAGTGAGCACTCCTCCTTTAAACAAATTTTTCAGCAGATCCAAATGTCTATTCAGAGAAAAATTTAAACTGGACACAGAAAACTCATAGAAGAAGCTCTTCCAACTTGTTTCAGTGAATTCCAATGGTCAGATGTAGAGAAAACTGCCTCCAAAGTTACTGCTCTGCTCAGGCCTCTCTTGGACAAATGCAAACCAACACTTCTTTGGTTTCTTCCTCCAAGACTCATATCATAACACCTCCCAACCTCCCTAAAATCTTATATTCATTACTAAATAATGCTGAAAACAATAACTTTTCTCCAAATGGGGTTGCCTCCCCACAAGCGCTTCGGTTTCTAGACCTACAAGCCGGTCTTGGTTTCTTCTCGGTAAAATTATGGTGGCTCAAAGCAAAGCTTCTTCCCACTCATTGTGTTACTAGTCTCACCATCGCCATGGCTTCCCACAAAGCAGCCCTTAATGCCATTAAGAATCGATGTTGGAGATGGTGGCCAAGAATACTTCTTCCGTCTAACCTCACCAACCATCTCTCGCATAGCCTTGATTGTCGCCTTTTGTAGCTCATTCGTGGGAGGAGTCATCTTTGTAGCTCCCTCAAGAAATGGATCCTTCCCAAGAATGCCTTCATGAGACCAAGGTGGTGGCTTTGTATGCTCAATAGAAGGAAGATGGTCATACCCCCAAATTGGTGAGTAATTATCTTGAGCACGAGGTGTAGGCTTTGGTGGGTTCAAAGGGCCAAAAATCCTCTCGCTTTTAGCACTATTTCCCTTCACCAAGTTTATAGCAAACACCTCCTCAACTACTTCCGGTGGATGCACGGGCTTGAACATTTCAAACTTCACTTTCTCACCCAACATCTTGAGACTAATGGTGCCCTTTAAAACATTGATCTCCACACCCGCCGTAGCCATGAAAGGGCGGCCAAAAATAAGGGGAAATCCATTGTCTCCATTAGGGTCTTCACCCATCCACAAAAGTAAGTGCAATGGGAGTAGGTTGAAAGGCACCAATGCTCAACCTCTTGTAAAGAGATAGAGGCATTACATTGACGCTCGCTCCTAAATCCATGAGTGCTCCTTCAAGGTGAGTGTCACCAATTTGGCATCCAATAGTAAAGCTTCCGGGATCCTTCCTCTTTGATGGCATGTTGTGTTGAATCATTGAGCTCACATGCCCCTCAATCTTATAAACCTCATGCTCCTCAAGCCTATTCTTCTTGGTACACAAGTCCTTTAGAAACTTTGCATAGACCGGCACTTGGAAAATGAGCTCCAATAATGGGATGTTAATCTCCACCTTGTTGAACACTTCTCGTAGCTAATGCAATGACATCTTCTTGTTCTTCCTCTCATTGTGGGTGACCTTCATCGCTTAATCAACGAGCAAATCATCATCAAGAAGCTCCCTAGAGGTGACCATGGTTCTTGGTAGATCCATAGCTATCATAGCCTCACGACCAAAGTTAGAAACCATGTCACTCTCATGCCTAGGAGTCTCCTCACACAATGCTCCTTCTTGTGTCTTCACTCCACCGTAAGAGGTAACATCATTCTCAAAGGAAAAATAACTAAATCCCTTGTCAAGCACCACTCCTTCCTCCATATTGTTAGCACACCACACCTCCTCCTTCAATCCATAATTGCCAAGGAGTATATTTTCTTCCTCCTTCGCCCCATCCTCCATGTAATGCATATGATCAAAGTTCTCATGAATGGGAATGGAGGGAGAGGGGATAAAGTAATTAGAAATTGGTGGGGAAGGAGTGTAAGTAGCATAAGAGATACCGGAGTAGGATCGGGATATAGCATTGCATTCCTCCTTAGCCTTAAACTTTAGGTTCGGCTCCACCTTAGAAGGCAAGGCACCTTTTGGTCTTTCACCAATCTCCTTGGCCAATTGGCCCATTTGCAATTCCATCTTGGTCAAGCCTTGTTGCAAGCTATGGTACCCTGGTTGCAAGGTTTGCTGCCCTTGTTGAAGAACTTGTTGCCCTTGTTGTAGTGCCAAAATCACTTGATCAGTCTTCACTTGGCTTTGTACAAGAGTGGCAATCATGTCCTTCATCCTTGGGTCTGTTGAATCTTGAGCTTGCGATGTACTTGGGGCAGCGAAAGATGAAGAGACACTTTGATTGTAAGTGTTTCCTCCTTGGTTAGAAAACCCGGGAGGTGCTCCATAAGTTGTGCTCTTGTATCCTCCATATGTCCCACTCCCTTGAGGCTTCTCTTGGTACCCTTGAGTGTTGCTCCCATAAGACTTCGCTTGGTACCCTTGAGTTCTTCTTTGATCATTTCAGGGTGCATAGTTGTTGTATGGCTTCGGAGGTGCTTGATAAGAACCTTGTGAGTATGAGCCCACTTAATTCACATGTTGCCTTTCTTCTTTCTCCTTGTCGAGAAGATAAGAACACTCCTCTGTTTCATAACCAAGAGAACCACAATAAAAGCAAGGTGGCGAAGAGACAATAATATTAACTTGTGGAGAGGTAGTATTCGATTGTTCTTGTATGAGCATGTCAAAGTTGATGTTCCAACCTCTCAAAGTTGATGTTCACCAAGTCATCACCCCGTGGCTCACTTGAGACATTAAAGGCTTTTGGTACTTGAGGGTCCACTTGTGTGGAAGGATGCCTTCGTGGTCTAAAATCGTCTCATAGTTTGGAGTTGCCTCCTAGATCTTCAAAAGTATCCCAAGCTTCATCGGGAGACATGCACGCTATAGTACTTCCTCGAAATGTATCCACCATTTGTCGTTGACCGGAAGATAAGCCTCGGTAGAACACATCAACAAGAAACCGTTGCTCCAATCCATGGTGCGGACAACTCATCACTAAATCCTTGAATCTTTCCCATGTTTCGTAGAAAGCATCGCCCGATTGGTACTTGAAGTTGACGATTTAATCCCGCACCTTTGCAGCCTTGCTTGGAGGGAAAAACTTGGCAAGGAAAGCTTTTTGCAACTCGAACCACGAATGAATAGACCTTGGCTGAAGGTTGAGTAGCCATTTCCTTGCCCCATCCTTCAAGGTGAAGGGGAACAAGCGTAGCTTTAGGCCATCCTCCGGAAGTCCATGTAATTACACGGTAGTACACGCTTGTTCGAATTCCATAAGATGATCATAAGGGCTTTCATCCTTGAAGGCGTGAAACGTAGGCATAATGCTCAATGTGGAGGACTTAATTTCGTAATGAGTGTTGCACAGTGGAAGAACGATGCATGATGGGTGATCCACCACATGAGGGAGAGT
Source organism: Rubus parviflorus (assembly GCA_029955375.1). Lineage (NCBI taxonomy): Eukaryota > Viridiplantae > Streptophyta > Magnoliopsida > Rosales > Rosaceae > Rubus > Rubus parviflorus. The sequence goes on along the minus strand of JARGGL010000006.1, from coordinate 19,605,925 downwards.
GTACTCCCTCATGCGCCTCACGGGAGGTGCATCGTTATTAGGTGGCACCTCTTCTTCCATTATCGCTTGCGGAATATGGTCTTCTAAGGGTGCTTGCTGGTTCTCAAGTATAGGAGGCGCGCTTTCACTCACAATCCATGGAACACGTCTTCTTCTTCTTGGTCTACCTCTTGTGTTCTCGCTCAAGACCATACCACTTCGAAGTTGAATAGGTGTGTGAGAGGTTGAATCAAGGTTCATACACCTTCACAACACAATGAACAGCAGTTAAGTATCACAATTGAAGCAAGAAATACAAGGGTAAGAGGTTAAAAAAAGCAATGATATCAAAGAGTGAGAGAAACAAAACAAAGGAAACAAAAATGCTCCCAGTCGACCGTTCGATAGTTGTCGTCGACCGGTCGATGGTCACACAGAACGATGGTCGAACGGTCACGAGACAGGGTCGACCGTTCGAACAATGCCCTGAAACGAAAAATTTTAAGCTTTTCTCCTTTTATACCTAAACAAACAAGGTCCCTAGAAGAACAAGGGAACCCAAATGACAACTAAAAAAGTAATTTAAAGCAACAAGTACGCAAACAAACACACGAATTCAATATTGACAAGCTTAGAAACAACTTAAAGCAAGAAATGGAATGAAATAAAACTAGATGATTAACAAAACAAGCAATGAAATGTGCACACTTATTGGAAACTTCAACTAGAAAGTGATAGCATTAGGGGTGCTCATGTCTTACATATATCACAAGGATATAAGGCCCGTCTCTCCCCTGATGTGTCTCACTCAAGAGTGAATCGCACATGTGAAACAAACAAACTCAATATGAACAACACAAGTAGTTAACCAAATGAAAACAAAAAGAATGCTAAAGACCCGACTACAACTACCAAGAAATCAAGATTTTAGCCTCAATCCCCGGCAGCCGGCGCCATTTTGACTAAATGCAAAAGTAGTGGTAAGTGATATTGAGATCCGAGATTGTCGTTCTAACAGAGATTGACAGTTCCCAATCTCAATAGGTGCTCTCTTGCTCCTCCTTGGCCTTTGATGATGAACTTGGTGACTTGGTGAGAATCTCAGCTGCCCAAGAGTGGTGGATGTTGTAGTAGACGTCGTGGTGAGCAACTTTGATGAATGGTGGTGGAGGAAAGGAAGTGAGGAAGGTGGAGAAAATGGCTGACCTGCCGACGGTCGAACGGTCGCCGGCTATGTGTCGACGAACGAACTGTGGGAAAGTCTAAGGGAAGGAAAATGGGAGGAAAGGGAAAGGGAGAAGTGATGGGTGATGGGGGATGCTGAAGTGATAACCTAATGAGGCAAATACTAAGCTATATATAGGAAAATAAGGGAGAGAATTGAGGGTTGGGATTGGGTAGGGTTTGATCTAATGGCTAGAAGGAATAATTGAAGGGCAAAGGGGTAAATGCCTATGGGAATAAAAGGGAAGGAATAAACAATGGGTGACCTAACCATATCTAACATGGTCCTTGGTGATTTGGAGGCTTGTGTGGATGAGTCACAAGGTTAACTTCGTCTTTGACCTTGACTTTGACCTTCGGAGTTGACCAAAGGTTGACTTTAGGCTAAACTTCTGGAATTCTCTTGCGACTCACTTCCGGGACTTCATGTTGACTCGTTGACGCTCTAAAGTCGGGGTTGACCGCGAGTTGACCGACGCTCCTCGGGTTGACTTTTCTTCATTTTCCAGGAAATCCACTAAAAGCTCCAAAACGCGTCCTTTTGCTCCCGAAATCATCTGATGCTCGTGAACCCTACAATGATGCAAATCAAGGATTAGAGACACTAAACGGTCATTGGATTAGCATTAGTAAAGTGATTAGAGACCTAATTTGTATGCAAATCACATACATTTAACCTTCAATGTCTCAAGTAAACCAACGGGTGATGATTTGGTGAGCATCAATTTTTAGAGGTTGGAAGCTTCCTTGAACAAGAAGATTGACATGATTCTTCAATCACAATTGAAGGCCACTTACTCTCAAGTCAATAGTGTTGTTTCTTCGCCTCCTTGCTTTTATAGTGGTTTTCTTAGCCATGAAACGGAAGATTGCTCCCATCTTATTAATGCAGAGAAGGAAGAAAGGCAACAAGTGAACCAAGTGGGCGCATACTCACAATGTTCGTATCAAGCACCTCTGAAGCCATACAACAAACTTTGCACTTCAGAATGATGGAGGAGGTCAATCTAATTATCAAATGAAGTATCAAGGGCACAACTCTTACCAAGGAGGAGCGAGATCTTAAGGGTATCAAGAGAGGTCTCAAGGGACTGACACATATGGAGGATAGAAGAACACTACATATGGAGCACTTGCCGGGTTCTCTACCCAAGGAGGAAATACTTACAATCAAGGTGTCTCTTCATCCTTCGCTGCCCCAAGTGACCCTCAAGCTCAAGAATCCAAGGAGCCGAGTATGAAAGGCATGATTTCCACTCTTATCCAAAGCCAAGTGAAGAACGATCAAGTGATTTCTGCGTTTCAACAAGGGCAACAAGTTCTTCAACAAGGGCAGCAAACTCTTCAACAAGGGTACCAAGGCTTACACCGAAGTAGGGCGAAGATCGAGTTGCAAATAGGCCAAATGGCCAAGGATATTAGTGAGAGATCAAGGGGTGTCTTACCCTCAAATGTGGAGCAAAACCCAAAGTACAAAGCCAAGGAGAATTGCAATGCTATCTTCACATCCTCCCCTGGTATCTCTCATGCTGCTTACACTCATACTCCCCCAATTTCTAATACCTTCACCTCCTCTCCTTTCATTCTCATTCATGAGAACTTTGTTCATATTCATTGTATGGAGGATGTGGCCAAGGAGGAAGAAAATGTACTCCTTGGCAATTATGGATTGAATGAGGAGGTGTTGTGTGCGAACAATATGTAGGAAGGAGTGGTGCTTGACAAAAGATTTGGTTATTTGTCATTTGAGAAGATGACACAAGAAGGAGCATTGTGTGAGGAGACTCTTGGGCATGAGAGTGACATGGTTTCTAATCTTGGTGGTGAGGCCATGATGGCTATGGATCCACCAAGAACCATGAGCACCTCTAGGGAGTTCCTTGATGATGATATGCTTGCTACCCATGAAGTGAAGATTGCCACCCTCAATGAGAGGAAGAACAAGAAGATGGCATTGATGCATGAGCTATATGAAGTGTTCAAGAAGGTGGATATCAACATCCCATTATTGGAGCTCATTTGCCAAGTGTCGGTCTATGCAAAGTTTCTCAAGGACCTTTGTACAAAAAAAAAAGAGATTCGAAGAGCATGAGGTCTATAGAATGGAAGGGTATGTGTACTTAGTGATTCAACAAAAGATGCGATCGAAGATGACGGATCCCAGAAGCTTTACCATTGGATGCCAAATTGGTGACACACACCTTACCGGAGCACTCATGGACTTAGGGGAAAGTGTCAATGTAATGCCTCTATCTCTCTACCGGAGGTTGCGCATTGGTGTTTTGCAACCTACTGCCATTGCACTTACCTTTGCGGATAGGAGCACAAACAGATCAGTGGGTGTAGTGGAAGATGTGCTAGTAAGAGTTGACAAATTTATTCTTCCCGCCGATTTTGTAGTGGAACATGGGTGATGATCAAAATGAAGACAATGGATTGCCCCTCATTTTTGGCCGACCTTTCATGGCTACGGCAGGTGTGAAGATTAATGTTCTCAAGGCCAGGGCACCATTAGTCTCAACGTGTTGGGCGAGAAAGTGAGGTTTGAGATGTTCAAACCCATACATCCACCAGAGGTAGTTGAAGAGGTGTTTGCTATTAATTTGGTGAAGGGGAATAGTGCTAAAGTAAAAGAATTTTTGGTCCTTTGAATCTACCAAAGTCAACACCTCGTGCTCAAGATCGCTACTCACCAACTTGGGGACATGACAATATTCTTTCCGTAGAGCATACGAAGCCACCACCTTGGTCTGATGATGACATACTTGGGAATGATCCATTTCCTGAGGGAGCCACAAAGAAGACACCTCCCATGAATGAGACTCAAAAGGCGACAATCAAGGCCATGAGGGAGATGGTTGGTGAGGTCAAAAAGAAGAAGTACTCTTGGCCACCATCTTCACAATCAATTTTCAATGGAGTGAAGCGTTGCTTTGTGGGAAGCCATGGAGATGGTGAGCAAGCAATGCAATGAGTGGAAATAAGCTTTGCTTTGAGCCACCATGATTTGAGGAGAAGGAAAGGAACCAAGACCGGCTTGTAGGTCTATAAACCAAAGCGATTGTGGGGAGGCAATCCCATTTGGAGAAAAACCATTTGCTTTTGTACTATTTAGTAATGAATAAAAGAATCTAGGGAGGTTGGGAAGTGCTATGGATAAGAGTTTTGGAGAAAGAAACCCAAGAAGTGTTGATTTGCATTTGTCCAAGAGAGGCCCGAGCAGACCAGTAAATTTAGAGACAGTTTTCTCTACATCCAACTGATGGAATACAGTGAAACCACTTGGAGGACTTCTTTTATGAGTTGTCTACTCCCAGTTTAAATTTCTCTCAGAAATGACCGTTGGATCTGCTTCAATGTTTGTTTAAAGGAGGAGTACTCACTGCAGTTTGACTTTCTGGAGGGTCACATTGACCGGTTCTTCATTGCATATCCAGAAAGTGATTTTTGAGTTTCCAGTAGCCAATCTAAAGTTCTTTGAGTCTACTTTCCAATGCCACTGAAATCACTCAATTTAGATGCATATTTTTAGAGCTATGTCCAAATCTTTGGGAGAAGGTCGATGTTGCACTGCTGATTTACCCTATTTTTGAATGATCCCGATGCAATCATACTTTGATGAGCGCTAATTCACTTTGGCACCCGAGGAGCAAACATTTGGAAGTCAGGGTCGTGTGTCCTGAAGTTAGTGTCTATTTGTGGTTTCTCAGCTACTAAGGGAGTCGTCAAAAAGGGGTTTCTTTATCTCTATCATTCATTTGTGATTTCTTGTTTGTGTGCATTCGCCCGAGTTCGCTTCCTCACTTTCACCAACTTGCATTTCCATTTTAAAACACCTCACAACATTGAGGATAATGTTGGTTTGAAGTGTCACGCCCCGATTTTTCAAATCAATTAATAAGGCATTTTGCCCTTAATTACAATCAATTCGGAAACGTGACTACATGGAATATCAAATACAAATATGCACTAGAATTTTTTTCTTTTTAATTCAAGTACACAACACCAACTCCATGCCCAACATTGTAATTTCAAACTCAATGCAAGAGTCGAATATTACATACCAAATATTTATATAATAAATTGATACATCAAAATATTACATAAATAAAACTTCAGAGTGCGAAGCATAAAATAGCGGAAGTCTTATAACCCAACAAAATATATGCAGCCTTGCATTACTCCTGGTTATCCTAACCTGCAGGTATAACCCCTACACCGTGGAATAGTGTACCGGGTTATATCAACAAACCCGGTCAGCTTACGAAGCTGGTATGAGTTAACTCAGTTTTACTCACCCTAAACCGTTTAACAAAATATACATATATAGTTTGTTTTAAACAAATATATGTAACTTATACTTTTCAAAAACAATTCAAATCCCGAAAATTCATATTATAAAATATACTGAACCTACGCGCCCCATATCACGTATTTTAACCCCACACGTCCCATAAACGTGTATGTTAATCCCAGGGTAATTCAGAATATTAAACAATATAAACTTTCCCCAAAATCATTTCCCAAAATTATGATTCTTTCTTTTTAAGAATCGTAAATCATAATAATAATTACTTCAATTTTTAAAGAAGTAAAAACTTCAAAATACAATTCAATAATTCTCCAAGAATTGTAATTCAATAAATCAATGCTTCAATTATTTAAGAAGCAAATTCATATCATACTCACACAAAACCACAATCAACTTCAAATGATTAAAAGCGAGAATACCATTTTTCTTCTCCTTTTAATACATCAAGATAAAGCGAGAATACCATTTTTCTTCTCCTTTATTACATAAAGTATTCATCTTTGTTTTCAATGAATACATGGCTACACAGTCTAGAACTCTAACCTTCACCTTCTGGCTACACAGTCTAAAGCTCTAACCTTCACCATTGGCTACACAGTCTAGAGCTCTAACCTTCACCCATTGGCTACACAGTCTAAAGCTCTAACCTTCACCCATTGGCTACAAAAACATTCGAGTAGGCAAACACAATATCATAATTTTTGAAATATTGTTCCCACAAAATCCACCAATTAAAACAATAAAATGAATACTTTCAAATATTGTTTTAACACAAAATCACACATGCTGATATATCAAATTAAAACTGTATTTAATTTATATATCGCAAAATCATTTAAATAAATATAATTATTTATTTTCGCAAACAACACAATATGAATTAATATTCATATATAAAATATCGTGAGATTCACTCACCTCTAATTCCTGCTGCGTCTTCAAATAGTAACCAGGAATCGACAAGCACGAGCTACACTTCTCGTAAACACCTATGATTATGCAATATCCAATTAGCATAATACATTTCCAAAATAATCCAAAGTTCCTCAAATGTCACCTAGGACATCGGAAATATTAAACGAGACCATTTGACTAAAAGTCAACCGTCGGTCAACGTGGGTCCCACATCACTATTCATCAACGGGTCCCACACGAAATTCCAAAACTTCCAAAATCCATCAACATGCTTATTTCTAGCATCCTAACATCATATCCAAAAATGGTGATGATCCAACGGTCGGATCATCACGGATCTAACGATCCATAACCATAGCTTAATTGATCATTGATCAAACGATTCAATTTCAATAATCCAACGGTACAACATGCTTATAATCACAATATTAACCACACGATCAAATTTGATGATCAACTGACGGTCGGATCATCACGAATCGTAAATCGTACGATCCGATAATCGGGTTAATTGACCATCGATCAAACGACCGAATTTGACAAAAGTCAAAACACGAAAGTTGTTCGTATCGACGAATACAAGATTTTGGACGTAAAACTTTTGCCATGCAAGCTGCCACGCGCCGCCATGCACCACCGCGAGTGGCGGCGGCGGCGGCGGTCAACTTTCTCCGATGAACCTAAAATTTTACCAGAATGTAGAACTCAACAAGCCCAACAAGTTTAGTAACTACCTCAAAGTCTGGATCGGAGCGGAAGTGGCCGGAATCGGTGTCGGCAAGTTCTAGATCCAAAACTTCCCGAGCTCAATCTGCCGCCTACGGTGGTTTTTGGTGAAATCCAAGGGTACCATCGTGTTCATGGGGTTGAGGGCTTCAAAACCCAGTACCCGAAGTGGTCCGGGGTGGCCGGAAAGTGGCCGGATGACGAAGGAGAAATCGGTCCCCTTTTTGGGCGGTGCGTGCGGCGTCACCACCGAGCGGATGGCGGCCAACCCAGGTGGGTTAGGACCGTCGGTCCTTGCTGCTCCCACTGGTGGGGGAGGTGAGAGTAGGTGGTGGCCGGAACTGGGTCGCCGGAAAAACCAGTAGAGAGAGAGAGAGAGAGAGAGAGAGAAGCACGGGGAGAGAGAGAGGGGGAGGAGAGAGAAAGTTCCAGAAAAAAAATAAAATCTTTCTTTTATAGAAAAAACGTGGAACTTCCGAGGTGCATAACTTCTTCATACAATGTCCGTTTCCGGTGAACCGAAATCCTACGAACTCGATTCGACGAGGTCTACAAATCTCGTGAAGAAAGTTTTCCCAAATTCTCAACGGATACAAAGTTACCTTAATTAACCTTGTGTAACTTATAATTACCACCGTAATTATCGTTTTACGACGGAAACCCCTAAAAATACGAAATCACACCATTTCACTTCAAATTTCACGACCTATTTTATAAAAATAAATCGGAAATTTTCGGGGTATTACAGTCTACCCTCCTTAAAGAAATTTCGTCCCGAAATTTGGACGCAGAGTACACCCAAGGTTATCACACTTCAATTTCAAATCTCAGAATTTATTTCATTAATAACCGGGTAGTACACATCAAACTACAACACAACCACAACTTGGTTCTCACAACCAGAAATTCCAAATCCCAGAATTTATTTAATAATAAACCGGGTACTACACAACCACACATAAAGTAAAGAAACTGAAGTTACAGTTCGCACACACTGCTATTACAACTTCTAAAATGCCTCACAGGGCTTACACTACCAGAAGCCATCCTTAAACCTCCAATAGTGACTTCGTGGATAAGAGGCCGGATGTCTCGGAATTCCATACATCATAAGCTGATAGAAATATGTTGCCTCTACGAAACACTTGCAAGTGTCGCAACATTCTCTAGCTGCATGCCTATCTCCATCCACTTCCCACATGTCCTGGCCAAAAGGACGCCAAAAGCTCGACTCACCGCAAGTAAGGCACTTACCGGCAGGCAGGAAAACAGTAGTTGACGGAAAAAACAACAGTAGATGCTCATGACAAAACTCGGCCTGATGCATCATCCGCTCGACTTCTTGTCTACAGTAGTAGATGTTCCATCCGCTTCTCCACCAGTCGAGTGCTTCACACAGTTGCTGCACCACATCCTGCTGCTTGGCTCGTGGTCCCAATATCATTCTTATCATACATGCTGCATAAAATGCAACATGATGACCTACCACCGAACTGGGACGGGAACCATAGAATGTTCCTGGTTTGCATGCCGCATCGAAATACTCCAGGGCTAGGGATATGTTCGCTGCCTCCACGAGTACTCGTATTCCCATTCGGAATAGAGATTCCGGGTTCTTCGCTTCCCAGCATCGATTTGCGAAGATGCGCACCTGCCTGTCCGCTTCTATGGAACCAGTGGGTCTGGATCCACCATCGAACCCATCCATGTCGATCGCCGCCAAAGTAGACCAGCTATCGGCATACTCCTTGAAGTCCTTCGAGACACAACGAAGTTCCATTGTGCTCTGCAGGGATGCGGTTGCCACTAACTGGAATATGTACTTCCAGATTTCCACTGGAAGTTCACTCCAGTCAGTATTCCTTGATCTCTTACTGCACTCTCCTTTGCTCACCATTTTGCAAAATCTAGAAGATGTGTTTGTTTGAAATCAGATATGAGTTAAGTAACACAGCTCCTTAACCCATGTATTTAAACACAACTTTCCACCGTAAGGGAAACCTTTCTTTAATGTAAGTGCGGTGCACTCAACAACCCACTAAGAATAATTATTGCTCATATCTGTCTCAATTACTCAAAAGTATCGCCCACGATACAAGATTCCACAAGATTTAATCAACAAAAACTCAGTCTTCCACTAACACCGGTCATAATGACTCTTTTCCTTTTGCTTTCGCATAATTAATTCCTCAAAAGATGCGAGGTCTCACAAGAGTGGAACTGTATGTGGAAAATCCATGCATCGGGGAAAAAAATCTTCCACGATCTCCAAGGGCTCCGACAATTAGCTGTAATCAGCCGCTCACTTTTGCTTTTGAATTTTCAAATCCTCCACCAACAATAAATATACACCTTACGCATCCACTAACAGATACTTTCCATTAGTGCCATAACCTCCTTTCTCTTTCAAAGAGGACTTCTTCACCCCACTTCTCAGAATTTACACCAACTCAAACATGTCACGCAAAGTGAATTCGTTCAGTGAATTACTTCAATCTGATCCCTCTGAAAGCCAATTCTTTGAGGGCTTAGATGAAATAATTTCACCAGCAATCGAATTCAACACCGATATCGACATGCTAGACATGCTTCTAGCAGAAGATGAAGCCATTGAAGTAGCCCCAAGTCCACAAGTATCATCTCCACAAGCTGAACCTAGTTCATCCAAACGTATTCCACTGAGAAAGAGCTTCACCAAATACCAAGTCCAAGCATTGAAGGACTTCGTCGAGGCTTTTCCACAGCCAACTGTTCAACAACGACAAGATTTGGGTGACCAAATAAGGTTAACGTTTGCACAAGTCTCTGCGTGGGTGATAAAGCATCGACCCAAAACGCCTGCCCAAACAACTCGTCAACAAAATTTTCTGCTAAGACAGCAAATCAATGAGCTTCAAGCTCAACTTAGCCAGTACCAAGCAGCATTCAACCGAATCAACTGCAATCACTGTGGAAAACGAGTTACTCCCAATAGTGAGCTACTAAAAGGGATTGAAGAGACTACCCCACAACCTCAGACTCTTCCAATTCCTGCAGTCATCGGTCCAAGGGAAAAGTCTCACATGAGGAGGGATGTTCAAAAGTGTATGTCGATCCCACATCACTCTTCTTCTACACAACAACCATCAGACAACATCAACCGTTCAGAACCTGAAGAAGCATCTGCCGTGGCAGAAGCATCTGTCGTGGCAGACACAACTAAGATTTCTGAAATCATTGTGTCGGTCAGAGATGAGCTAATCATCATGGCATCTGCTGCTGCGCCACTGTGGATCTCTGCACTCAAATCCAGCTCAGTCACGCTTCATGAGTTCCTGAATGAAGCAGAGTACAAGAGAATCTTCACTAACGGTATTGATCTTACTCCCACTAACTTCCAAACTGAAGCTTCTCGCTACACAGCCACTGTTCCCCTCAGTCCTGTCGTACTCGTGAATCTCTTCATGGATGTGGACCAATGGTCCACCATATTCGGTAGCATCATTTCAAGGGCGAGTATCCTTGATGTCTTGTCATCAGGGACTACTGAAAGCTACCACGACACCATCCAAGTCATGACTGCTGAATTCCAGGTGACCAGTCCATCTGTCTCCACTCGTGTAACTCACTTTGTTCGTTATTGCCAACGACAAACAGAACAAAGTTGGGCAATAATTGACGTCTCTGTGGACGGTTTAAGCTCAAATCTGGGTCCACACTCAAAATCTCAATGCAAGAAGCGTCCATCCGGATGCTTAATCCAAGATTTGTTCAACGGCAGCTCTCGGGTCGTATGGGTGGAACATGTTGATGTACAGGATCAACTCATGCACCAAACATACCGAACGCTAGTGGAGTCAGGCATAGCCTTTGGAGCAAGGCGATGGGTAGAAATACTTCAGAGGCAAGCGGAAAGGTTAAATTATTCCGCGGCTGACACTTATCCTCCTCAAGACTTTTGTGTCATACCATCTGTGGAAGGAAGAAGAAACTTGTTGCAGATGGCATGCAGAATAGTGACAGACTTTTGCACAGACATCGGCAACTCTACTGCTCATGAATGGAAGGTAGCTGAACAAACCAAGTTCAGGGGTTCAGGGATAAGAGTCTCCACCAACAAAATCTGGAACAGGCTGAATAAGCCTCACGGTCTCACTCGAACTGCATCTGCAATAATCCAGCATCATGTCTCTCACCGAAAGCTGTTTGACTTCTTCATTGACGTACAAACTCGGAACCAGTGGGACCATCTAGCATTGGAAAAAGAAGTACAGGAGATTGCACATATCACAACTGGTCATGATCCACGCAATTGTGTCTCCTTGTTGCAAATGCACAACACCTATATACTCCAAGAAAGTTGTACTGATCCAACAGGGTCATACGTGATTTATGCTCGTATTAGTCAGTCAACGGTGCAGAAGTTAATAGGTGGTTGTGAGTTAGGTACAATTGTATTCCTAACTTCAGGTTTTTCAATTCTACCAGATATGCCTACTGCTGGAAGAACAGAAGGGATCTCAGACAATCCATACATTGGTTGTCTAGTAACGGTAGCAACACAGATCTCTACTGAGTTGCTGAAGAACAAGAAAGGGTCAGTGGATCAAGTCTGTCGTTTGATCCAGGGTACGGTTGAGAGAATTAGAAATGTAGCCATGTAAGACTATCAATTTCGGAATTGTAATTTGTACTTTATATTCTTAACAACACAACAGCACTGAAGAGCACATGATGGGGATCCGCCGCGGTCGGGCCATCACTCGATAAATACTGTGTGCTATTAAGCATACGAAGTAACCATCACTTGAATGAATCTAAGAACCTAACGCCAAACCGTAAACCAATTCTAAGCTCTAAACCCTAACTTCACTTCTCAATTCCAAAACTCGTTTCATTTCCTTAGAGCGTTCCATTGCTCAATCACTTCCTTAGAGCATTGTTTTGCTCTGATACCAATCTGTCACGCCCCGATTTTTCAAATCAATTAATAAGGCATTTTGCCCTTAATTACAATCAATTCGGAAACGTGACTACATGGAATATCAAATACAAATATGCACTAGAATTTTTTTCTTTTTAATTCAAGTACACAACACCAACTCCATGCCCAACATTGTAATTTCAAACTCAATACAAGAGTCGAATATTACATACCAAATATTTATATAATAAATTGATACATCAAAATATTACATAAATAAAACTTCAGAGTGCGAAGCATAAAATAGCGGAAGTCTTATAACCCAACAAAATATATGCAGCCTTGCATTACTCCTGGTTATCCTAACCTGCAGGTATAACCCCTACACCGTGGAATAGTGTACCGGGTTATATCAACAAACCCGGTCAGCTTACGAAGCTGGTATGAGTTAACTCAGTTTTACTCACCCTAAACCGTTTAACAAAATATACATATATAGTTTGTTTTAAACAAATATATGTAACTTATACTTTTCAAAAACAATTCAAATCCCGAAAATTCATATTATAAAATATACTGAACCTACGCGCCCCATATCACGTATTTTAACCCCACACGTCCCATAAACGTGTATGTTAATCCCAGGGTAATTCAGAATATTAAACAATATAAACTTTCCCCAAAATCATTTCCCAAAATTATGATTCTTTCTTTTTAAGAATCGTAAATCATAATAATAATTACTTCAATTTTTAAAGAAGTAAAAACTTCAAAATACAATTCAATAATTCTCCAAGAATTGTAATTCAATAAATCAATGCTTCAATTATTTAAGAAGCAAATTCATATCATACTCACACAAAACCACAATCAACTTCAAATGATTAAAAGCGAGAATACCATTTTTCTTCTCCTTTTAATACATCAAGATAAAGCGAGAATACCATTTTTCTTCTCCTTTATTACATAAAGTATTCATCTTTGTTTTCAATGAATACATGGCTACACAGTCTAGAACTCTAACCTTCACCTTCTGGCTACACAGTCTAAAGCTCTAACCTTCACCATTGGCTACACAGTCTAGAGCTCTAACCTTCACCCATTGGCTACACAGTCTAAAGCTCTAACCTTCACCCATTGGCTACAAAAACATTCGAGTAGGCAAACACAATATCATAATTTTTGAAATATTGTTCCCACAAAATCCACCAATTAAAACAATAAAATGAATACTTTCAAATATTGTTTTAACACAAAATCACACATGCTGATATATCAAATTAAAACTGTATTTAATTTATATATCGCAAAATCATTTAAATAAATATAATTATTTATTTTCGCAAACAACACAATATGAATTAATATTCATATATAAAATATCGTGAGATTCACTCACCTCTAATTCCTGCTGCGTCTTCAAATAGTAACCAGGAATCGACAAGCACGAGCTACACTTCTCGTAAACACCTATGATTATGCAATATCCAATTAGCATAATACATTTCCAAAATAATCCAAAGTTCCTCAAATGTCACCTAGGACATCGGAAATATTAAACGAGACCATTTGACTAAAAGTCAACCGTCGGTCAACGTGGGTCCCACATCACTATTCATCAACGGGTCCCACACGAAATCCCAAAACTTCCAAAATCCATCAACATGCTTATTTCTAGCATCCTAACATCATATCCAAAAATGGTGATGATCCAACGGTCGGATCATCACGGATCTAACGATCCATAACCATAGCTTAATTGATCATTGATCAAACGATTCAATTTCAATAATCCAACGGTACAACATGCTTATAATCACAATATTAACCACACGATCAAATTTGATGATCAACTGACGGTCGGATCATCACGAATCGTAAATCGTACGATCCGATAATCGGGTTAATTGACCATCGATCAAACGACCGAATTTGACAAAAGTCAAAACACGAAAGTTGTTCGTATCGACGAATACAAGATTTTGGACGTAAAACTTTTGCCATGCAAGCTGCCACGCGCCGCCATGCACCACCGCGAGTGGCGGCGGCGGCGGCGGTCAACTTTCTCCGATGAACCTAAAATTTTACCAGAATGTAGAACTCAACAAGCCCAACAAGTTTAGTAACTACCTCAAAGTCTGGATCGGAGCGGAAGTGGCCGGAATCGGTGTCGGCAAGTTCTAGATCCAAAACTTCCCGAGCTCAATCTGCCGCCTACGGTGGTTTTTGGTGAAATCCAAGGGTACCATCGTGTTCATGGGGTTGAGGGCTTCAAAACCCAGTACCCGAAGTGGTCCGGGGTGGCCGGAAAGTGGCCGGATGACGAAGGAGAAATCGGTCCCCTTTTTGGGCGGTGCGTGCGGCGTCACCACCGAGCGGATGGCGGCCAACCCAGGTGGGTTAGGACCGTCGGTCCTTGCTGCTCCCACTGGTGGGGGAGGTGAGAGTAGGTGGTGGCCGGAACTGGGTCGCCGGAAAAACCAGTAGAGAGAGAGAGAGAGAGAGAGAGAAGCACGGGGAGAGAGAGAGGGGGAGGAGAGAGAAAGTTCCAGAAAAAAAATAAAATCTTTCTTTTATAGAAAAAACGTGGAACTTCCGAGGTGCATAACTTCTTCATACGATGTCCGTTTCCGGTGAACCGAAATCCTACGAACTCGATTCGACGAGGTCTACAAATCTCGTGAAGAAAGTTTTCCCAAATTCTCAACGGATACAAAGTTACCTTAATTAACCTTGTGTAACTTATAATTACCACCGTAATTATCGTTTTACGACGGAAACCCCTAAAAATACGAAATCACACCATTTCACTTCAAATTTCACGACCTATTTTATAAAAATAAATCGGAAATTTTCGGGGTATTACATGAAGTGTGGGGGTGAGGTCAGGCCAAATTAAAAGTAAAAACTCACATTTTCGGAAAACCAAAATTTTTTCAAAGTTTTCAACCAAAAAAAAAATTGCCTAGAAGACCGGTCGATACCCGCATTTTGACCGGTCGATACCCGCATTTCGACAAGTCGATCGTGCTAAAGAGCCTAAAATTGGTGATTTTGAAACTTTGAAGTTTTTGTGTTCTGTTATGTTGATCCTTTTCAACCCCATGATGATTGTAAGCCCGCTAGGTTGTGAATTAGGAGGATAAAGAGCATGTGCTTAGAAATCATTGAGTTGTCTTGTGATTAATGTGTGTAATTGATGATTGCTTGATGACTAAATGCAAAAAGTAGTGGTAAGTGATATTGAGATCCGAGGTTGTCGTTCCAATAGGGATTGACGGTCCTCAATCTCGAGGTAGCAAGTAATTGGAAAACTCTAGCTAATGTGGAGTGACAAGATGTGAAAAGAGTGAGTAAGGGTGTGGATGTGACAATGTGCGGTGTAGGAGTGTGTTGGTTTTGGAAAGATAGTGAAATGCAAAGACAAACAATAAGTAATGCAAGCAAGTAACGGAAAGATAAAGTGTGTGCAATGTAAGAAAATGTTGGGGTTTTCGGGTAAACCCCAAGTCCAATGCAACTAATGATGCTCTAATGTCAAATCATGCCAAAATTATCATGAATCAAGCCCCGTATCCTAGCCATGTTATGGTTCTAGGACCATGCTTTCCTAAGGTATTTGAATGTCTTATTAGGGACATTCGAACTCTCTAGGTGTCATAGGGGATTCCTTTATGTTACTTAATACCGAATTCCCTAAAGTGCTTAAGAGGAGTAAAAGAGTCGAAGCTTAGGGACTCAAAACACGTGTGTAATCCACCATTCCACCGATATTATCGATGTGGAAAGGACTCTCTCTAAGGTATTCCTAAGCCTTATTAGGGTCTTAGGGATTCTCCGCGGGAAGGTAGAAAGAAAGGAGGCGTAAAAGCACATGAATAAAGGATCACACAAGTGAAACATGCTCATCACACATATTGCCAATTGCCTAAAGAAGAGTAAAGTGGCCAAACCATACCCAACTCATACAAGATGGACCAAATGCATACCAAAGAGTGGCAAATCTTCAAATACACATTCAATACATTTGAAATTAGACAATACATATACTCATGAAGCAACAAAGGCATTTATTCATAAATCAAAGCATCACAAAGTCACATTGGACTAGGACACATAACCCTAGTCCCCAACAAATGTAACTACTCACTAAGCATCATAGTATACATCATCAAATTACACAATAAAGCTCTAGACATAAGAAAAAGAGAGAGTAAGGATAAGGAATGCTCAATGGGTGCTCTCTTGCTTCTCCTTGGCCTTGGATGATGAATCTTGATGACTTGGTGAGAATCCCAGCTGCCCAGGTTGTGGATGATGGAGTAGACATCGTGTGGAGCAAGGTTGATGAAGGGTGGAGGAGGAAAAGAGGTGAGGAAGGTGAAGAAAATGGCTGAGCTACCGACGGTCGACCGTTCGACAGATAGTCGTCGACCGGTCGACGAACGAATCGTGGGCAAGTCTAAGGGAAGGAAAAGGGAAAGGAAAAAGTGGAGTGAGATGGGGGCTGCTGAATGATGGATGACCTAAATGGGGAAAGAGTGGCTATATAAAGGCAAGAAGGAAAGGAAATGAAAGCTAGGATTGACTAGGCTAGATCTAATGGTGGGGTTGAATAAATGAAGGGCAAAGGGGTAAAAGCACTTGGGAATAAAAGGGGAGAAATAATCAATAGGTGACCTCACCATATCTAACATGATCCTTGCTGATTTGGAAGCTTGTGTGGATGAGTCACAAGGTTGACTTCGTCGTTGACTTTGACCATGACCCTCAGAGTTGACCAAATGTTGACTTTCGGCTAAACTTCTAGAATTCTCTTGCGACTCACTTCCGAGACTTCATATTGACTCGTTGATGCTCTAAAGTCAGGGTTAACCATGAGTTGACCGACTGTCCTCGGGTTGACTTTTCGTCCTTTTGCCGAAAATCCACAAAAAGCTCTAAAACGCACCATTTTGCTCCCGATATCAATCTGATGCTCGTGAACCCTACAATGGTGCAAATCAAGGATTAGAGACACTAAACGGTCATTAGATTAGCATTACTAAAGTGATTAGAGACCTAATTTGTATGCAAATCACATACAAATCACTTGACACTATATGCACCTTTGCCATGTTGATTAGTCACTTGCGATTAGAAAAGCATATCCAGAAGATGTATTGACTTGCATGTACCCTATATGGTGAGATTTGAGCCTTATTGACATGTATACATCATTCATACATCTTTGTTCTTCATGTGTGTGCATTCCACTAGTTTATGAGACCTAAAACTTGCTCAAAGACCTCTTAAGACTACGTGTTAATATGCGATGAATTAGAGATGATTAAGGCACTAGTTAAGCATCACGGCCAAATTGACTTCATCCCTCAAAACACTTTTCATTAGGTTTAACCCATTTCGAGCCTCATACATTCATATTTTTTTTTCTTCGTTTAACCTACAAAAGTTTAACCCATGTTACGAGCTTAAACACTAAACATCCCTTGTTCTAAGTGTTAGCTAGACGACGATTATGACTTCTCATGTTCTTTGTGTTCTTGGAATTGTGAAAAGCAACGGTGGGGGTAGATTAGTTTAGAGTTTTGTAAATAAAAAAAAATGTTGGAAGGAAAGAAAAATGCAAAAGAAGAAAAGAAGTTGAGAAAATAAAAAAGAAGTTGTGTACAAAAATAAAGTTCGATTAGAAAGTTCCCAAAAGAAAAGCAAATACAAAATGGGAAAAGAAAGGTGAGAGAAAAAGAAAGAGAAAAGGAGAAAAAAAAAGTAAGAAATTCCAAAAATAGAGTTTGTTTTTAGAATAAAGGTTGAGGAGAATAAAAGTTTAGGTTGTTTATAAAAACAAAATGAGTTTCAAAGTCATTGAGTTGTCTTGTGAAATACTTTGAATTTTTGTTTATCCATCCTTTGTTCCATACTAATCCCTAACCTTTAGCCCCATTACAACCAAATGAAAGCCTTTTTGATCAGTGAGTTGCAAATTAATTAGTGGAGAGTTGGTCAATGAGCAAGCTTATGGGGACGTTTCTTTTGGATATGTTCTTGAGAGTAAACACTTAACCTTAAACACAAGAGCGAAAATATTTAGTGAATCATATAAGTTTAGCGGTTAATCTTGTCAATATATGCTAATTTGATTGCTCTTGATTGATTATTTCATGGCTATCACACACTTCACCAAGCATGCATTAAACACATATTTTAAACACTTGGCAAATCATGAGGTTTGAGTTGTATGCTTGATTTAATCTTGATGTGTGACTTAGTGGGCTCTCTTTGAGGATATGATTGGAAAGGAAAAATAAAATGTGATGTTGGATTTTTGATTCTATATTTGCTCAAGGACAAGCAAAACTCAAGTGTGGGGGTGTGATTTCACTACTACAAAAAAGGCTTCACACGACGGTTTTCAACCGTCGTCTGATAGGAAATATTTACGTTGACTGAGGCGGCCTCGACCCTTCCGTGTTTAGACGACAGATATTACCCGTTGTGTAGCAATCATAGGGACGACCTAATAATTCCATATCATAAATATCGACATATTATATGTTGTTGGAGTTTCATTCAGAAGACGGTTTCACTCTAGTAGAGGTTGTCCTACTTTGATTCAGAAGACGGTTTCACTCTAGTAGAGGTTGTCCTACTTTGATTCAGATGACAGTTTTACTCTAGTAGAGGTCTTCCTACTTTCATTTAGATGACGGTTATACTCTAGTAGATGTTGTCCTACTTTTATTTAGACGATGGTTTTACTCTGGTAGTCGTCGTACATATTAGCTTTAAAATAATTGTTGTGTGCACTACAACAAATTTGGGCTAATGCAACGGGTTGATCTGCAAGGATTAATAAATTCCTTGTAGTTAGTTGGATTATACAAAGAATTTTGTAAATCCTTACATTTGGCTCGTTGAGTTTGCAAGGAATATGACAAGTCCTTGTATTTGGTCTTCTGAAATCGAAAAAATGACAATTCCTTGCATAAAAATTTCGAGTCCTTGTATTTATTCTTGGGCGGGATCTTTTAGCGCTTTGGAAAATTACAATTGCAAGGATCTTACTTAATTCCTTGTCTTTATTTTTGGACTCCTCTCGGTGCCTTTATCACTTGGCTCTAGTTAGAAAAAGAAAAAACAAAAAAAAATCTCGATCTCCAGTCCTTCGAGATGAAGAACCAAACCCTAACATTCTAAAACCCCAAATTCAGCTGTGACTGGCGGATCCGGAACTCATGAATACTCACTCGCAAACTCAACCCCGAAAGCGCCACTGAGCCAACGCATGTTTCTCCATCTCTCCCGTCGTCATCGCCACCTATCTCTGCTCTCTCGCTCGCACGCATATGTTGTCACGCCCCGATTTTCCAATCAATTAATAAGGCATTTTGCCCTTAATTACAAACCATTTCGGGAACGTGACGACATGGAATATCAAATACAAATATGCACTAGAATTTTTTTCTTTTTAATTCAAGTACACAACACCAACTCCATGCCCAACATTGTAATTTCAAACTCAATACAAGAGTCGAATATTACATACCAAATATTTATATAATAAATTGATACATCAAAATATTACATAAATAAATCTTCAGAGTGCGAAGCATAAAATAGCGGAAGTCTTATAACCCAACAAAAAGTATGCAGCCTTGCATTACTCCTGGTTATCCTAACCTGCAGGTATAACCCCTACACCGTGGAATAGTGTACCGGGTTATATCAACAAACCCGGTCAGCTTACGAAGCTGGTATGAGTTAACTCAGTTTTACTCACCCTAAACCGTTTAACAAAATATACATATATAGTTTGTTTTAAACAAATATATGTAACTTATACTTTTCAAAAACAATTCAAATCCCGAAAATTCATATTATAAAATATACTGAACCTACGCGCCCCATACCACGTATTTTAACCTCACACGTCCCATAAACGTGTATGTTAATCCCAGGGTAATTCAGAATATTAAACAATATAAACTTTCCCCAAAATCATTTCCCAAAATTATGATTCTTTCTTTTTAAGAATCGTAAATCATAATAATAATTACTTCAATTTTTAAAGATGTAAAAACTTCAAAATACAATTCAATATTGTTCAAGAATTGTAATTCAATAAATCAATGCTTCAATTATTTAAGAAGCAAATTCATATCATACTCACACAAAACCACAATCAACTTCAAATGATTAAAAGCGAGAATACCATTTTTCTTCTCCTTTTAATACATCAAGATAAAGCGAGAATACCATTTTTCTTCTCCTTTATTACATAAAGTATTCATCTTTGTTTTCAATGAATACATGGCTACACAGTCTAGAACTCTAACCTTCACCTTCTGGCTACACAGTCTAAAGCTCTAACCTTCACCATTGGCTACACAGTCTAGAGCTCTAACCTTCACCCATTGGCTACACAGTCTAAAGCTCTAACCTTCACCCATTGGCTACAAAAACATTCGAGTAGGCAAACACAATATCATAATTTTTGAAATATTGTTCCCACAAAATCCACCAATTAAAACAATAAAATGAATACTTTCAAATATTGTTTTAACACAAAATCACACATGCTGATATATCAAATTAAAACTGTATTTAATTTATATATCGCAAAATCATTTAAATAAATATAATTATTTATTTTCGCAAACAACACAATATGAATTAATATTCATATATAAAATATCGTGAGATTCACTCACCTCTAATTCCTGCTGCGTCTTCAAATAGTAACCAGGAATCGACAAGCACGAGCTACACTTCTCGTAAACACCTATGATTATGCAATATCCAATTAGCATAATACATTTCCAAAATAATCCAAATGTTCCTCAAATGTCTCCTACGACATCGGAACATTTAATCGAGACCATTTGACCAAAAGTCAACCATCGGTCAACGTGGGTCCCACGTCTACTATTCATCAACGGGTCCCACACAAAATCCGAAACTTCCAAAATCCATCAACATGCTTATTTCTAGCATCCTAACATCATATCCAAAATTGGTGATGATCCAACGGTCGGATCATCACGGATCTAACGATCCATAACTATCGCTTAATTGATCATTGATCAAACGACCGAATTCCACAAAAGTGTAAACACGAAAGTTGTTCGTATCGACGAACCAAGCCAAACGGAGCAAAGAACTGCTCCTGGACCGGCCGGACGCGCCGCCGACGCGCCGCCACCGACGGTGGCCAGCCGCCGGACAAAAGTTGTCTGATTGCTATGAAATTTTAACAGCATGTTCTACACATTACCAGAAACAACTTTCATAACTACCACAAGGGCCGATTCAAAGTAAAAAGTCTCGAATTTACCTCGATAGTTCCAAAACCCTAGGATTTCAAATCCAAAATTCTCCTTCGTCCGAACTCCGATTGAGGCATATTTTATGTTGCTGGAAAGCCCCTGGCAAGGGCTACAAAGCCCAGTAGGTAAGGTGGCTCGATTTGGCCGGAAATTTGCCCAGAAACTGATGAACAGTTCGGCAGCGTTTTTCTCCTTTTTCTTTTCTTGATTTCTCTTTCTATACTGAAAATCAATGAATGAAACTAGTATAGAATCGAAGAGGATGAAGAGACAAAGAGATTGGGACAAGTCTCACACAAATTGGTGGCCGGAGGAGGGAGAAATCACCGGAGGAAGTTTCTGGTACTGTTCACGGCGTGAACAGTACATTTCTGGGATAAATTCTGATTTTCGGGTGAACAGTAAATCCCAACATTCTATTTATAGAAATTCGTCAAACTTCCGACGGCCATAACTTTTTCATACGAACTCCGTTTTTGGTGAACCAAATTCCTACGAACTCGATTCGACGAGGTCTACAACTTTCATGAAGGAAGTTTTCCCAAATTCTCAACGGATGAAAAGTTACCTTAATTAACCTTGTGTAACTTATAATTACCGCCGTAATTATCGTTTTACGACGAAAACCTCTAAAAATACAATTTCACACCATTTCACTTCAAATTTCACGACATATTTTATAAAAATAATAGTGAAATTTTCGGGGTATTACAGTCTACCCTCCTTAAAGAAATTTCGTCCCGAAATTTGGACGCAGAGTACACCCAAGGTTATCACACTTCAATTCCAAAATCCAAAGTTTTTATTGATAATCACTTAGGTAGTACACAACACACTAGAAAACAACTTGCACACAACTTCTATTACAGATTCTTAAGATGCCTCACAGGGCTTACACTACCAGAAGCCATCCTTAAACCTCCAGTAGTGACTTCGTGGATAAGAGGCCGGATGTCTCGGAATTCCATACATCATCAGCTGGTAGAAATATGCTGCCTCCACGAAACACTTGCAAGTGTCGCAACATTCTCTAGCTGCATGCCTATCTCCATCCACGTCCCACATGTCCTGGCCAAAAGGACGTCAAAAACTTGACTCACCGCAAGTAAGACATTTACCAGCGGGCAGGAAAGCAGTAGTCGACGGAAAATATAATAGAAGATGCTCATGACAAAACTCAGCCTGATGCATCATCCGCTCGACTTCTTGTCTACAGTAGTAGATGTTCCATCCGCTTCTCCACCAGTCGAGGGCTTCACACAGTCGCTGCACCGTTTTCTGCTGCTCGGCTCGTGGTCCTAAAATCATCTTAATCATACATGCTGCATAAAATGCAACATGATGACCTACCACCGAACTGGGACGCGAACCATAGAATGTTCCTGGTTTGCATGCCGCATCGAAGTACTCCAGGGCTAAGGGTATGTTGGCCGCTTCCACGAGTACTCGTATTCCCATTCGGAACAGAGACTCCGGGTTCTTCGCTTCCCAGCATCGATTTGCGAAGATGCGCACCTGCCTGTCCGCTTCGATGGAACCAGTGGGTCTGGATCCACCATCGAATCCATCCATGTCGATCGCCGCCAAAGTAGACCAGCTATCGGCATACTCCTTGAAGTCCTTCGAGACACAACGGAGTTCCATTGTGCTCTGCAGAGATGCGGTAGCCACCAACTGAAAAATATATTTCCAGATCTCCACCGGAAGTTCACTCCAATCAGTGTTCTTGGAACGCTTGCTGCACTCTCCTTTACTCACCATTTTGCAAATTCTAGTAGATGTGTTTGTTTGAAATCAGATATGAGTTAAGTAACACAGCTCCTTATCCTATGTATTTAAACACAACTTTCCACCGTAAGGGAAACCTTTCTTTAATGTAAGTGCGGTGCACTCAACAACCCACTAAGAATAATTATTGCTCATATCTGTCTCAATTACTCAAAAGTATCGCCCACGATACAAGATTCCACAAGATTTAATCAACAAAAACTTAGTCTTCCACTAACACCGGTCATAATGACTCTTTTCCTTTTGCTTTCGCATAATTAATTCCTCAAAAGATGCGAGGTCTCACAAGAGTGGAACTGTATGTGGAAAAACCATGCATCGGGGAAAAAAAAATCTTCCACGATCTCCAAGGGCTCCGACAATTAGCTGTAATCAGCCGCTCACTTTTGCTTTTGAATTTTCAAATCCTCCACCAACAATAAATATACCCTTACGCATCCACTAACAGATACTTTCCATTAGTGCCATAACCTCCTTTCTCTTTCAAAGAGGACTTCTTCATTCCAGCTTCTCAGCAATTCCCACTAAACTCAAACATGTCACGTAAGGTAAATTCGTTCAGTGAATTACTTCAATCTGATCCCTCTGAAAGCCAATTCTTTGAGGGCTTAGATGAAATAATTTCACCAGTAATCGAATTCGACAACGATATCGACATGCTAGACATGCTTCTAGCAGAAGACGAAGCCATTGAAGTAGCCCCAAGTCCACAAGTATCATCTCCACAAGCTGAACCTAGTTCATCCAAACGTATTCCACTGAGGAAGAGCTTCACCAAATACCAAGTCCAAGCATTGAAGGACTTCGTCGAGGCTTTTCCACAGCCAACTGTTCAACAGCGACAAGATTTGGGTGACCAAATAAAGTTAACGTTTGCACAAGTCTCTGCCTGGGTAATAAAGCATCGACCCCGAACGCCTGCCCAAACAACTCGTCAACAAAATTTTCTGCTGAGACAGAAAATCAATGAGCTTCAAGCTCAACTTAGCCAGTACCAAGCAGCATTCAACCGAATCAACTGCAACCACTGTGGAAAACGAGTTACTCCCAATAGTGAGCTACTCAAAGGAATCGAAGAGACTACCCCACAACCTCAGACTCTTCCAATTCCTGCAGTCATCGGTCCAAGGGAAAAGTCTCACATGAGGAGGGATGTTCAAAAGTGTATGTCGATCCCACATCACTCTTCTTCTACACACCAACCAGACAACATCAACCGTTCAGAACCTGAACAAGCATCTTCCGTGGCAGAAGCATCTGTCGTGGCAGACACAACTAAGATTTCTGAAATCATTGTGTCGGTCAGAGATGAGCTAATCATCATGGCATCTGCTGATGCGCCACTGTGGATCTCTGCACTCAAATCCAGCTCAGCCACGCTTCATGAGTTCCTGAATGAAGCAGAGTACAAGAGAATCTTCACTAACGGTATTGATCTCACTCCCACTAACTTCCAAACCGAAGCTTCTCGCTACACAGCCACTATTCCTCTCAGTCCTGTCGTACTCTTGAATTTCTTCATGGATGTGGACCAATGGTCCACCATATTCAGTAGCATCATTTCAAGGGCGAATATCCTTGATGTCTTATCAACAGGGACTGCTGAAAACTACCACGACACCATCCAAGTCATGACTGCTGAGTTCCAGGTAACCACTCCATCTGTTTCCACTCGTGTCACTCACTTTGTTCGTTATTGTCAACGACAAACAGAACAGAGTTGGGCCATAGTTGATGTCTCTGTGGAGGGGTTAAGTTCAAATCTGGGTCCACACCCCAGATCTCAATGCAAGAAGCGTCCATCCGGATGCTTAATCCAAGACTTGTTCAACGGCAGCTCTCGTGTCGTATGGGTGGAACATGTTGATGTACGAGATCAACTCATGCACCAAACATACAGAACGCTAGTGGAGTCAGGCTTAGCCTTTGGAGCAAGGCGATGGGTAGAAATATTGCAGAGGCAAGCAGAACGGTTCAACTATTCTGCGGCTGTCACTCATCCACCTCAAGACTTTTGTGTCATACCATCGGTAGAAGGAAGAAGAAACTTGTTGCAGATGACATGCAGATTAGTGACGGATTTCTGCACAGGCATCGGCAACTCTACTGCTCATGAATGGAAGGTAGCTGAACAAACCAAGTTCAGGGGTTCAGGGATAAGAGTCTCCACTAACAAAATTTGGAATAGGCCGAATAAGCCTCATGGTCTTACTCGAACTGCAACTGCAATATTCCAACATCATGTCTCTCACCGAAAGCTGTTTGACTTCTTCACTGACGTACAAACTCGGAACCAGTGGGACCACCAAGCATTGGGCAAGACAGTCCAAGAGATTGCACACATCACAACGGGTCAAGACCCACGCAACTGTGTCACCTTGATGCAAATCGACGACACCTACGTACTCCAAGAAAGTTGTACTGATTCAACAGGGTCATACGTGATTTATGCCTCTATCAGTCAGTCAACGGTCCAGAAGTTATTAGGTGGTTGTGAGTTAGGTACAATTGTATTCCTAACTTCAGGTTTTTCAATTCTACCAGATATGCCTACTGCTGGAAGAACAGAAGGGGTCTCAGACAATCCGTACATTGGTTGTCTAGTAACAGTAGCAACACAGATCTCTACTGAGTTGCTGAAGAATAAGAAAGGGTCAGTGGATCAAGTCTGTCGTTTGATCCAGGGTACGGTTGAGAGGATTAAGAATGTAGCCATGTAAGACTACCGTATAAGGAATTGTAATTTGTACTTTATATTCTTAACAACACAACAGCACTGAAGAGCACATGATGGGGATCCGCCGCGGTCGGGCCATCACTCGATAAATACTGTGCGTAATTAAGCATACGAAGTAACCATTACTTGAATGAATCTAAGAACCTAACGTCAAACCCTAAACCGATCCTAAGCTCTAAACTCTAACTTCACTTCTCAATTCTACAACTCGTTTCATTTCCATAGAGCGTTCCATTGCTCAATCACTTCCTTAGAGCATTGTTTTGCTCTGATACCAATCTGTCACGCCCCGATTTTCCAATCAATTAATAAGGCATTTTGCCCTTAATTACAAACCATTTCGGGAACGTGACGACATGGAATATCAAATACAAATATGCACTAGAATTTTTTTCTTTTTAATTCAAGTACACAACACCAACTCCATGCCCAACATTGTAATTTCAAACTCAATACAAGAGTCGAATATTACATACCAAATATTTATATAATAAATTGATACATCAAAATATTACATAAATAAATCTTCAGAGTGCGAAGCATAAAATAGCGGAAGTCTTATAACCCAACAAAAAGTATGCAGCCTTGCATTACTCCTGGTTATCCTAACCTGCAGGTATAACCCCTACACCGTGGAATAGTGTACCGGGTTATATCAACAAACCCGGTCAGCTTACGAAGCTGGTATGAGTTAACTCAGTTTTACTCACCCTAAACCGTTTAACAAAATATACATATATAGTTTGTTTTAAACAAATATATGTAACTTATACTTTTCAAAAACAATTCAAATCCCGAAAATTCATATTATAAAATATACTGAACCTACGCGCCCCATACCACGTATTTTAACCCCACACGTCCCATAAACGTGTATGTTAATCCCAGGGTAATTCAGAATATTAAACAATATAAACTTTCCCCAAAATCATTTCCCAAAATTATGATTCTTTCTTTTTAAGAATCGTAAATCATAATAATAATTACTTCAATTTTTAAAGATGTAAAAACTTCAAAATACAATTCAATATTGTTCAAGAATTGTAATTCAATAAATCAATGCTTCAATTATTTAAGAAGCAAATTCATATCATACTCACACAAAACCACAATCAACTTCAAATGATTAAAAGCGAGAATACCATTTTTCTTCTCCTTTTAATACATCAAGATAAAGCGAGAATACCATTTTTCTTCTCCTTTATTACATAAAGTATTCATCTTTGTTTTCAATGAATACATGGCTACACAGTCTAGAACTCTAACCTTCACCTTCTGGCTACACAGTCTAAAGCTCTAACCTTCACCATTGGCTACACAGTCTAGAGCTCTAACCTTCACCCATTGGCTACACAGTCTAAAGCTCTAACCTTCACCCATTGGCTACAAAAACATTCGAGTAGGCAAACACAATATCATAATTTTTGAAATATTGTTCCCACAAAATCCACCAATTAAAACAATAAAATGAATACTTTCAAATATTGTTTTAACACAAAATCACACATGCTGATATATCAAATTAAAACTGTATTTAATTTATATATCGCAAAATCATTTAAATAAATATAATTATTTATTTTCGCAAACAACACAATATGAATTAATATTCATATATAAAATATCGTGAGATTCACTCACCTCTAATTCCTGCTGCGTCTTCAAATAGTAACCAGGAATCGACAAGCACGAGCTACACTTCTCGTAAACACCTATGATTATGCAATATCCAATTAGCATAATACATTTCCAAAATAATCCAAATGTTCCTCAAATGTCTCCTACGACATCGGAACATTTAATCGAGACCATTTGACCAAAAGTCAACCATCGGTCAACGTGGGTCCCACGTCTACTATTCATCAACGGGTCCCACACAAAATCCGAAACTTCCAAAATCCATCAACATGCTTATTTCTAGCATCCTAACATCATATCCAAAATTGGTGATGATCCAACGGTCGGATCATCACGGATCTAACGATCCATAACTATCGCTTAATTGATCATTGATCAAACGACCGAATTCCACAAAAGTGTAAACACGAAAGTTGTTCGTATCGACGAACCAAGCCAAACGGAGCAAAGAACTGCTCCTGGACCGGCCGGACGCGCCGCCGACGCGCCGCCACCGACGGTGGCCAGCCGCCGGACAAAAGTTGTCTGATTGCTATGAAATTTTAACAGCATGTTCTACACATTACCAGAAACAACTTTCATAACTACCACAAGGGCCGATTCAAAGTAAAAAGTCTCGAATTTACCTCGATAGTTCCAAAACCCTAGGATTTCAAATCCAAAATTCTCCTTCGTCCGAACTCCGATTGAGGCATATTTTATGTTGCTGGAAAGCCCCTGGCAAGGGCTACAAAGCCCAGTAGGTAAGGTGGCTCGATTTGGCCGGAAATTTGCCCAGAAACTGATGAACAGTTCGGCAGCGTTTTTCTCCTTTTTCTTTTCTTGATTTCTCTTTCTATACTGAAAATCAATGAATGAAACTAGTATAGAATCGAAGAGGATGAAGAGACAAAGAGATTGGGACAAGTCTCACACAAATTGGTGGCCGGAGGAGGGAGAAATCACCGGAGGAAGTTTCTGGTACTGTTCACGGCGTGAACAGTACATTTCTGGGATAAATTCTGATTTTCGGGTGAACAGTAAATCCCAACATTCTATTTATAGAAATTCGTCAAACTTCCGACGGCCATAACTTTTTCATACGAACTCCGTTTTTGGTGAACCAAATTCCTACGAACTCGATTCGACGAGGTCTACAACTTTCATGAAGGAAGTTTTCCCAAATTCTCAACGGATGAAAAGTTACCTTAATTAACCTTGTGTAACTTATAATTACCGCCGTAATTATCGTTTTACGACGAAAACCTCTAAAAATACAATTTCACACCATTTCACTTCAAATTTCACGACATATTTTATAAAAATAATAGTGAAATTTTCGGGGTATTACATATGTATTGCTCTGGCTTATTTTTCGTTTGGGTTTGATTTTCACTACATATTTTGATTCATTAATAGATTTGGTTTTGTTTTCTTTAATTTCTGGATATAATTTGGATTGTTTTGAATTCAATTTTCCTAGTATTTGTTTCATTGCATATGAGTTTCAAGATTGGGGTTTTTCTATAAGGCATTATCCTCTCTTTCTCGGCCTCCCAAGCTTTAATTGAAGGTTCAATCTTTTGGGTCATAGGCTTCATTCTTACAGTTTTCTTTGGATTTTTCTTTTTTTCTTTGATGCAGGTTTAATTGTCAGGAGATGCTGATTGGAAAATTACTCATGAATATTGTCTGGAGGTATAGTAGCAATTTTAGATTCCCCTGTTTAATTCAAGCTATTGTTAAACATTGCTGTTGTATTTAGTTGTCTTTGAAGTCATTCCTCAATTTGTTGAGAATGTTAATATTGCAATTTATGTAACTAAAATATCACTTAATGTAGCTGATTTTTGTGTTAATGTTTTTCAGTGAAACTAGTAGCTACTAGGAAATTAAGTAACTATACTCTGCTTATTTATCTTCCAGATCTTTCTTGAGTTATGAGAATTAAAGGAAACGGGTCAGATGGCTAAGAGTATATTACCCAATTTTCCCTCTTTTTTTTTTTGATCTCAAATGTTTGATGTTTCATTTCTCTAAATTTCTGCTGCACATCAAGTTTCTGTCATCTTCCATGTTTGCAATTGATAAGCACAGTTTAGAATAAGGTACTGCCATTTTACCTTCTCAATATTTCTTTTAAAGTTTTTCTTTGCTGTCAAGATATGATCTTGAAATTTTACGAGTTCAGATATAAATTTGTTGTGGGGAACTTAAAGTGTGTAGTATTTTTGTGTACTTACCAACTAGATAAGTTTGCTAATTTAATAACTTGTTAATCTCCCCCTTCTATAATCTGCTGCAGAAACAGGGCTTTTGTAAACTACGAATATCTTCTCTACAACGAGTTATGAAGCTTGCTGCACCATACCAAATCCATTGATAAGCTTACATTGAGGTAGAACATTGAGTTTTTTCCCAGTGCTTATGTGGAATTTGATAGCTAGGCCTTGGATTTTGCAAATTCTTTGTTTTATGATCATTGTGCAATTGAGTACTGAATCTGTGTCTGTGTCTGTTGAGGAGCTCAAGTCATAAGCTTCTTTGGCCACAACTTGGTTTGCTGAGAGGTGGCCTCATATTGTTTTGCAAAGAACAACAATTCGTCATCTTTTGGGATTGTTTTGCAAAGAACAACAATTCGTCATCTTTTGGGATTCGTCATCATTTTAGTTATTAGCCTCGGCATGGTTCACTTTTCATATTTGTTGCAACTTCATTAGCTGATTTTTTTTTTAGGTCAATTGCCTTATGTTCATGTCGATCAAATCCTCATGTCTTGCATGAGCAAACGGGACATCTTGGCGAAGGTGCAAAAGACCAAGGGTAAAGCCATATTTTCATTGAAGTACCCTCGAGCTACCTCCATTTTTTTTTTGCCTTAGAACCTTCATGTTTCTGACTTCTTTTTTTTCTTGCAGCTCCAGACTTTCTTCTTTTCAAATTACAGAGAGAAACACAGGCCTGCAGGGTGAGATTTCTTTATGAAAATAAATGCCACTCTGTTATTTCCTTGCACCAGTAATTAACTAATTATTATTTTTTTTTGGTATGGTTTGGTTCTTTTGGTTGAAATTTACATGGCCTTGGTGATTTTTGGTTGGCATGTTTCTAGAAATTGTACAAGGCCTTTTCTTTTGGCTATGGTGATTACCAGAATGCGAGGAGGGATGTAGGCTTTTTGAGGGAACCTTGTGGGCGGATGAGTGAGGATGACTTCCTCAACACCAGATACACCCACCACTAGCTTCAACGACTTGCTTGAGTAGTTCAAGGAAGCATTTGCTGGACATTTTTTGGGGTCTGATGTTTCTTTTGTGCAACTAGTTATATATGTTGTTTTCTTACCTTGATTTTCCAACTTTTGTTATAGATTAGTGCATGTAGTAATTGTAACTTCAACTTTTGATGTACAAGCGAACTAGTTGTTTATCTATGAAGCAATTATTTTTCAAGCAATTATTTCTCATTCTTTGGTCTGCTATTTTATAAGAATATAGAGGAATTTTATTAGATTGCATTAGAATTTAATACTAAATTAAATGTAATTAAACACCAGAAAAGCATGTCAATTGCTAAAAAGGATTTTGCATCTACTAAATGCAAGGAATTGTCCTTGCATTTGTATGTATGCATCTACACCATGGTTCTCAAATATAATGAATTTTTCCTTGCATTTGAGAGAAATTATCCTTGCATTTGTGAACTCAAAATGCAAGGAAATTTTTGTCTTTGCATTTCGTCTTTTACAAGGGCAACTTTGCAAGGACCGGAGCAAGGAATTTATTCTTTGTATTTGGTGTTTTGCAAGGAATTTTTGTTTTTTTGCAAGGAGAAAATTCCTTACAAAAACCAATTTTTCTTATAGTGCTTGTTGTTTGATTATGGGCAGGATTGAATTGCCCTGATTTGTGCTACCAAAACTGATCAAATGAACAGTGATAATTCATCCCAATATATAGGAATATATTGATGTTATAATCCAACATAAATGTACTTATATGGATTCAATAAAGAGTACATTAACCTATTGTATCCGCAAAACAAATTAACAAGGAGCACATCTCCTAAGCATCCATAAAAAACTACATAAATAATGACATTCCTAGGCTAATGCACTGCATAGCTTCATACCAAAACTTATTGAGCACACTTCATAGCTTCAAGTAGTGAGTGATAACATAATTTGCCAACTAATTACGTACTTCATCAATATATTCATGTCCATAAACAGTCTTGCCTCTTCTTTCCCACTGCAACGGTTTAAAATCACAAATTAAAATTCATGTCATTTCATTCCTAAAACATTGAAAGACACCTTTGTCAAAGCTACATAATTCCAAACATATGCTGCCATATCAATATATCATAAACTTCAATAACTTTTCAGAGGCTAACACAATAAACAAATAGAGAAAGCTACACATGCAGGGATTGATGACTTTCATTACACTAACCATAAGCTCATAAACATGAATCATTTGAGAAAAACATAGGCTAGTAACAGCTCAATCAACCATTCAATCATGCAAACCAAATATAAGTAAACAAAAAATCATACATACACCTTCAAAGGTTCCATTATATGCATCACCACAACATGAAGAAGCATGCAGTATTGCAGTCCCTGACATCAACACAAACACAAGACAATGCTGCAGGTTATACATAAAGAAAATCCTGCAGCTAACTCCTAACTTTGAAAATTCATAATTTAATATAAAAAAATTATTTTTATGCGATTCAAAGTCTGACATCATATTTGAGATATTGACTACAACTTTTATGAAGATACTAACTTCAAATACCGAACTGAATTATATAGTTTTTAGCAAAAAATCTACTGAGTCAGAAACTCATAAAAGTGATTTTGACAGTGCAGACCTGTAACTTTGGAAATTCATAACTAAATCAAGGGAAGTCGTTTTCAGAAAATTCCAACTGTGAAATACTCGTTAAGGTTTCTACTACAAATTTGCAGAAGACAACAACTTCAAATTATGAACGAAAAGGTAGAATTTTTAAGAAAAAAGGTCGCTGGGTCATATTTTCATAGTGCATGACTTGCTTCAATCAACCATAATAGCAGCAAGCATTTAATAGAAAGAGATACATCAATAAGCATGAAGTGTTTGGAAGTATGCCCAGAAAAGGAGACAAAAAAAGGCAGTTACATGAACAACTAATGGTACTTTCAAATAAAATTGTCTGAAAGTATTTGGTTTTAGTTTCAAATTTATTATATGGAACCACAGAAGACCATATCAGAACAGCAGCACTCTAGATGCTTTCCTCTTATTTTAATATATAAAACATTTAAGGCTACAACTCTCTCAAACATGAAAATTACTGTGAAAGAGGAACACCTAAATGACAATGTGAAACTGAAAAAGCATAATGAAGCTATCTAGACCTCATTGTTTCTACAGCAAGAACCAAAAAAAAAAATGGTACCACATATGGACAGCATAAATGTCATTTAAACATCAATATGATTAAAGAAAGAGATACCATGTTGCATGTATCAAAATCTTACATGCCATCATATCATGAGACATGAGTGAATAAGTAAAGCCTTACCTCACGTCTATATTCTCTACGATTAACATATGAATGAGAGACATTGATGCAATATGACAGAGTTCCTTGGACATTATCACTTTTTATGATTGCTTCCTCAAGTTTATCCAGTCTTCGACATTCAATTACAATCCCCATGGCTTGTTGGTATTTTCCATCCAGGATACACCTGAAAGGGAAAATTGGTAAGAAAGCTAAAGGAAGAAATTTTGCATTTAAAAGCATATAAAGTTTTGCATACTTATTCAGCATTCTCTCCACAATTGCCTCCAACCTAGGATCCACATTTGTTGTTTCAGCATTTGATTCTGCTGCCTTGGACTTAAGACTGGCATACTCATCTATAACTTTAGCTGAGAAGAGGAGCAAACAACAAAACATGTCACATATATAGAGTCAGGTTATGCTCTCTCAAATTCCACAAGTAGTTCATTTCTAACAGTACTATATCAGAAATGATGTTATTGATTAGTAATGACAAAACCAAATTCTCAGTCACACCTAATGCTTAAGACTGATCACATAGTGTCTTTTGTAAAAATAACATGAGAATGTTCTTACCAAGAAGAGTATGAATGTAATAAGAATCATTTGAAACGTCAAATAAGGATCCAGCTCCAAGGGCGTAGGACAGTGAGTCATTAAGTTCACCCAAATAGTAGAAAACCTGAGGGTGAGAGGAAAAACATAAGCCATGTCAAGAAAAGATCAAAGAAGTAAAACTTACATAGTCAAGAAGAAAGTAAGAAATCTACACCCACAGGTGACTTAAAGTCTGCCTGCCCAATTTGCATGTAAGCATTTTGTAATTTGTATTACTAGTGTGGGGGAATAATCTAAGGATGACCTCATGATATCTAGTGTGGTCCTTTGCTGAATTTTGGGCTTCTTTGGTGATGAGTCACAAGGTTGACTTCGTCTTGACTTTGACCGCGACCCTCGGAGTTGACCAAAGGTTGACTTTGACCAATCTTCCGGAATTCTCTTGCGACTCACTTCCGGGACTTGATGTTGACTTGTTGACGCTCTAAAGTCGGGGTTGACCACGAGTTGACTTTTCGTCCTTTTGCCGAAAAATCACTAAAAGCTCCAAAACGCGCTCATTTGCTCCCGATATCAATCCAATGCTTGTGAACCCTACAATGGTGCAAACCAAGGATTAGAAACACTAAACGGCCATTAGATTAGCATTACTAAAGTAATTAGAGGCCTAATTTGTATGCAAATCACATACAAATCAGATTGATATCGGGAGCGAAATGACACATTTTGGAGTTTTTAGTGGATTTCTGACAAGAAGACGAAAAATCAACCTGAGGACCGACGGTCAACTCGTGGTCAACCATGACTTTAGAGCGCCAACATGTCAAATATGAAGTCTCGGAACTGAAGCACAAGAGAATTCCGGAGGATTGCCAAAGAAACTGCAAAGTCAAGAAAAGTCAACTTTGGTCAACTCCGAATGTCAAGGTCAAGGTCAATGGCGAAAATCAA
Source organism: Rubus parviflorus (assembly GCA_029955375.1). Taxonomy (NCBI): domain Eukaryota; kingdom Viridiplantae; phylum Streptophyta; class Magnoliopsida; order Rosales; family Rosaceae; genus Rubus; species Rubus parviflorus. Next base: position 19,571,324 of record JARGGL010000006.1, on the reverse strand, counting down.
CCTTGTTATTCACCACAAGAGGTCCCAAAAATCAGCAAGGAATATGTTAAATTCCATGAGGTCATCATTGATGATTCCTTCCTTTTCTTCCTTTGGAAGAAAATGACACTTGTCCTTCCCAAATATATTCTTTTGTCAACATTTCTTGTTGACTTTGGAATAGGTTTTGAGCTGGAATTAATGGCCATTTACCCCCCCTTTACTCTCACTTACTCCTCCTAATTATAGCCATTGGATCCAGCACTTTGCATCCTAGCCTTCCATTCTCCCTTCCCTCACCTATATTAACCTAGTTTTTACCCAATTAGGTTATCTCCCATTCACCATTTAGCTAGCCACTCCATCTGACAGGACCCGCCCCAGATTCCACCTTGGAATCCGAGGTGGACCTATGGGGCCCATCTTAGAAGAGTCTAACTAAAAATTTAGCGTAAACTCCCCTAAAAATGGACTACCCAAAACCTGTGAAAAATAGTTAACACTTCAAAATTTTCAACTCACAACCTACACCCGAGCCTACGTGCTCGCCGGTGACAATTCAATCCTTCAATAAATAAACACAATCAAGGGTCTCAATTCCCTAAAGAATTATAAACTTCCAAATATATTTTTAAAAAGAGTTTGGTAAATCAGAGCGTCTAACTCTTTACTGATAATACAAATATGTAGGACATAAGGAAGTCTACTATGAAAAGAAGGAAGCGGTGGGAACTAATGCCTCGGCTACGTGGTGTGGCCCGACCTCAACCGATTTGCACACTAGGCAACAAAAACAGAAAAGCCCAGGGGAAAAATGACAAAGCAAAAATAGTGGTAAGTGATATTGAGATACGGGATTGTCGTTCCAACAGGGATTGACGGTCCCCAATCTCAAGGTAGTGTGTGTGGTCAGGTGACTAAAGCTAAAATGGGGTGGCAAGGGGTGAAATGAGTGAGTGAAGCGTGTTTGAACAATGTGCGTAGTGTAGTGGAGAAGTGTGTTTGGTTTTGGAAAGATAGTGAAATGCAAAGACAACAAACAAGTAAATGCAAGCAAGTAGATAATGTAAAGAGTGTGTGCACAATAAGGAAAGTGTTGGGGTTTTCGGGCAAACCCCAAGTCCAATGCAACTAATGATGCTCTAATGCCAAATCATGCCAATGTGTCCACGAATCAAGCCCCGTATCCTAGCCAAATTATGATTCTAGGACCGTGTTTCCTAAGGTATTCAAATGTCTTATTAGGGTCATTCGAACTCTCTAGGTGTCATAGGGGATTCCTCTACGTTATCAAATATTGAATCCCCTAAAGTGCTTAAGAGGCGTAAAAGTGTCGAAACTAGGGACTCAAACAAACAATTCATGCTCATCATACATATTGCCAATTGCCTAGAGTAGAATAAGGTTTTCAAGCCATACACAACTCATACAAAATGGATCAAATGCATACCAAAGAGTGACAAATCTTCAAATACACATTCAATACATATGAAAATAGACAATACATATACTCATGAACCAACAAAGGCATTTATTCATAAATCAAAGCATCACAAGGTCACATTGGACTAGGGCACACAACTCTAGTCCCCAACAAGGTAAACTATCACTAAGCATCATAGTATACATCATCAGTTTACAATTATAAGCTCTAAACATAAGGAAAAGAGAGAGTAGAGATGAAGAGTGCTCAATAGATGACTCTCTAGCTCCTCCTTGGCTTTGATGATGAATCTTGATGACTTGGTGAGGATCCCCGCTACCCAAGATGGTGGATGATGGTGTAGACGTCGTGGTGAACAAGGTTGATGAAGGGTGGAGGCGGAATGGAGGTGAGCAAGGTGGAGAAAATGGCTGACCCGCTGATGGTCGACCGTTCGTTGGGAAGTCGTAGACTGGTCGACGAACGTTTCGTGGGCAAACCTAAGGGAAGAGAGAATAGTGAAAAGGGAAAGGGAAAGTGATGGGTGATGGGGGCTGATTGGAGATGACCTAAATGAGGAAAATACTAGGCTATATATAGGCAAAAGAGTGAGAGAATTGAGGGCTAGGATTGGGTAGGGTTTAATCTAATGGTTGGATAGAATAAATGAACGGTAAGAGGGTAAATGCTTATGAAAATAAAAGGGAGGAATAATCTAAGGATGACCTCATGATATCTAGTGTGGTCCTTAGCTGAATTTTGGATTCCTTTGGTGATAAGTCACAAGGTTGACTTCGTCTTGACTTTGACCACGACCCTCAGAGTTGACCAAAGGTTGACTTTTGGCTAAACATATGGGATTCTCGTGCGACTCACTTCCGGGACTTCATGTTGACTCGTTGACGCTTTAAAGTCGGGGTTGACCGCGAGTTGACCGACGGTCCTCGGGTTGACTTCTCGTCTTTTTGCCGGAAATCCACTAAAAGGTCCAAAACGCGCTCCTTTGCTCCCGAAATCAATCCAATGCTCGTGAACCCTACAATGGTGCAAATCAAGGATTAGAGACACTAAACGGCCTTTGGATTAGCATTACTAAAGTGATTAGAGGCCTAATTTGTATGCAAATCTCATACAAATCAAAAAACATTTAAATAAAACGTTAGAGTGAGTGAAAAAAATAAAGGAATTTCAAATGATTATAAATAATTTTTTTCCCCATTTAAAAATATAATTAACTCATAAAAATTGAAACGACGACTAATGAAGAAACAATAAGAAATGATGACTAAGGGTCCTGCCTACTTAGCCATTGAGGGTCTTGCCCACTCGTTGATGTACCTGCAGGGTCCTGCTTACTATAGGTGAGGGTCATGCCTACTCGTAGAACATTGAGGGTCATGCCTACTCGTCGATGTACCTACAGGGTCCTGCCTACTATAGGTGAGGGTCCTGCCTACTCGTCGAAATACCGATAACGCATGCATGCAAACAATTATGATAAAATAAAAGCATTCAACATCAACCACGCTTAAACACTGTCATCCAATACCATACAATCAAATACGGCGAGATGTACACCAAACAATCCTTTCCATTTCTCAAATATCGCAAACCATGATTCGCACTCGTAAATCTCACATTTCTCAACATGACACCCATACCCAATCTCAATAAATCAATATAAAATATTTTTTGAAAAACATAGAATTTCAAGTAATATTTAACTTTAAAACGAAAGTCCACTCACATAAAATCCTGCTAATCCCGACGCCTGACAAGATCCTCCTCGTTGTCCTCCTGAATAAAACCAATTATAATAGCTATTAATATTTGACGGACGGAACGAGAGAAAATTCTGAATTTACTTCATTGAACCGGTTAAGGCTTCTCCTTCTATAAAACTTACTTTTCAAATCCAATAATAATTTCTTAATCTTAAAACCCCCGAATAAAACCCCGCAATGATTCTAATTATCCAAAAACACTCGGCGACTAATCCAACGGTCAGATTGTCGCGGTTCGATAAATCGACCGAACGTAAATTAATTTATTTGAACTCAAAAATTGTAATTGTACTCTAATTAACCAAACGGCCCAATTTCAATGATCCAACCGTACAATAATCTCCAAATTAAGATCTTAATATCTTAATCAAAATCGGTGGTCATCCAACGGCCACGCATTAATGTAATTCGTAACTCGTACGAAAAACAACCTGAAAATAATCGAATTAAATCTCATACATCGATAACTTCCTACAAACCAAATACCGTTACACAGGTAATAAAAAATACATGCTAAACGACCAAAATGTACCACCATTGGAGGCCGGACGCGCCGCCACAAGCGGCTGCGCGTGGGCCCCATGAGCCGCCATCCAACCATCTCCGATGGTCACCAAATTTCACCACAATGTACATCAAGGCATAAGGATCAACTTTTATACCTGTCATGAAGTTCAATTCGAAGTGGATTGGCCGGAATCAGCCTCGAAAGCTTCGGGTGGCCGGAACTTTGACCGTTCGATTCTCCCTCCTCCGGCAACCAATGAGAGTGAGACGGGTGGCGATGGGTTCGTGGTGATGAGGACTTCAAAGCCCAGTGAGTGGCTTAGGTTGAATTGGCCGGAAATGCCACCGGCAAGGGTAATTGTTTTCGGCAGTTTTTGTAATTTTGGGTGGTTTTCGGCTTGTGATTTCTCATTCTACAGCTAAAATTGTGGCTTAAAACTGGTATAGGGTTGAAGAGGAGGATGAGATGAAGAGTTTGGGATTGGTTTTAGGCCGTGAGGTGGCCGGATCGATGAGAGACCGACCGGCAAAGTGGCTGTTGCGGGAAGAGATCGGGGAGAGAGAAAGAGAGTTGGGGGAGGGCAGAGGAGAGAGAAATGGGTTTCCGAAAATGGAAACCCCCTTTTTGGAAATTCTCTTAAATAATACCTTCCCTAAATAGTAACTTGACTATCGATGACTAATACTCTCTCATACGAACTCCAATTTAAGTGTATTTCGTGTCTACGAACTCGGTTTAACACGCTCTACATTTTCCGTGTGCCCTAGTCCATTGTGACTTTGTGATGCTTTTGATGATGAATAAATGCCTAGCTTGTGTATTTGAGAAATTAACCACTCTTTGATATGCATTTGATTTATCTTGTATAAGTGTGTATGGTTTGACCACTTTACTCTTCTCTAGGCAATGGGCAATATGTATGATGAGCATGTTTGACTCTTGAGTGATCCTTAATTCATGTTCTTTACGCCTCCTTTCTTCCTAGCTCTTCGCGGAGAGTTCTTTTGACCCTAATAAGGCTTAAGGATACTTTAGAAAGAATCCATTTCATATCGATAACATCGGTGGAGTGGAGGATTGTTCATGAGTTGCTTGTTTGAGTTCCTATGTTTCGATGTTTTACGCCTCTTAAGCATTTTAGGGAATTTGGTATTAAGTAACATAGAGAAATTCTTTAAGACACCTAGAGAGTTTGAATGACCCATAACATGGCATTTGAATACCATTGGAAACACGGTTCTAAACTGATTTGTATATGATTTACATACAAATTAGGCCTCTAATCACTTTAGTAATGTTAATTCAATAGCCATTTGATGCTTCTAATCCATGTTTTGCACTAATGTAGGGATCACGAGCATCAGATCGATATCGAGAGCAAAAGGGCGCGTTTTGGAGCTTTTAGTGAATTTCTGGAAAAATGACGAAAAGTCAACCCGAGGACCGTCGGTCAACTCTTGGTCAACCCCGACTTTAGAGCTTCAACGGTCAACATCAAGTCCCGAGAGTGAGTCGCAAGAGAATTCCGGAAGATTGCCAAATAAGCCAATAAGTCAAGCAAAGTCAAGTTTGGTCAACTCTGAAGGTCAAAGTCAAGGTCAAAGAAGAAGTCAACCTTGTGACTCATCCACATGAGCATCCAAAATCAGCAAGGACCATATGCATTTACCTCCTTGCCCTTCATTTATCCCTTCTAGCCATTAGATCTTACCCTACCCAATCCTAACTCTCCATTCTCTCCCTCTTTTGCCTATAAATAGCCTAGCCTTTACCCCATTTAGGGAATCATTCAGCTTGCCCCCATCTCACATCACTCTCACCTTCCCTTTCCTCCTCTCTTCCTTTCCCTTTGGATTTCCTTCTGCACGCCAGTCGACCGGTCGACAGGAAGTCATCTACTGGTCGAGCGCCGACGGGTTCCACCATTTCCACCACTTCCTCACCTCCTTTCCTCCTCCACCCTTCATCAAACCTTCTCCACACGACGTCTACTACATCATCCACCACCTTCTCCACACGATCCTCACCAATTTGTCCAAGAACATGATCAAGAGCCAAGAAGAAGCTAGAGAGTCATCTATTGAGCATTCATCATCCTTACTCTCTCTTCTACTTATGTCACTACAAGAAAACAGATTATTCACGACGCACAATTTACGGCGTGCAATAAATGCACGCCGTAAATACATATCTTTCACGGCGCACACACAAAACACGCCGTAATTAAAGTCATTTGTTCTATTTTAAGGCGTGCATTGATGGCACGCCGTTATCCCACATAAATATAACGACGCGCACTTGATTGTACGCCGTAATTTTAGTTAAAACTTAAAAGCGCCAAATATTTTGGCCAAAAACTTAAACTTCGCTCTCCCCAAAATTTTTGCTCGGTCTCGACAAAATCCCTCTTACTGTCTCTCTCTCTCTCTCTCTCTCTCTCTCTCTCTCTCTCTCTCTCTCTCTCTCTCTCTCTCTCTCTCTCTCTCTCTCCCTCACACATCCAATTACAGAATTACTGGAACCTCTCCCTCCGTCCAAATCTCTTGTTGTCGAAGTCAGACGCTGCCTCCACTTCGCGGAATTTAAACTCCGCCACTAGTACCCTAATCACCAACACCTATCCCCAATCTCAAACCCTTCGCCTCTAGCGAAGCTAAGCCCCTAAGATCTCCCACTCCGGCGAATCTGACTCCAAATCGGAGGGCGAGGAACGTTGGGGTTTTCACCCGCCGAGGAAGATCACCAGGTCAGCGAACGATGGGAATCTCTGCCTTTTATTTTAGGTTTCGTCAAATCTGACTCCAATTCCGTATTTGATTTTTCAGTTTCGTCACAAACCTATAGTCTCGATGCGAATCTCTGCCTTCTTCATCTCCCAAAGCAACAGAGGGAGATGTCTCTGATTTCTTCTCTTTCTCTGGTTCAATTGACAGTGTTGAAATCGTTAGGTATCGTAATTTTGATCAATCTATGGTGCTTTGAGTACTTTGTATGATAATTCATAATTTCAACTCTTTAATTTTCAATCAATTTTATTTTTGTTGTTACTTTGGAAAATTACAGTTCTGGTGAATGTGCATGTACTGCCTATGTGACATTCAAGGATTCGTGTTCTCAGGAGACTGCTTGCTTGCTGAGTGTGAGTATTTCTTCAACTCATTGCAGCTAGCCATTTATTATTAACTGTTAGGATCACTTTGATTCATTGAAGTTGCTCTAATTCCTTGCAATCCTATATTTCATGTGTATCGTGACATTTATAGTCTATTTGCTGCCAATTTATCATATTATCTGGTACTTGGGTTTTATCACTTTTTTTTTTCTTGTTCACTACTGGTGATCACTACTGGTTGGTCATATCTCTTATGCTATCTCCTCGTATAGTTGATTGAGATGAGCTTTCTGTTTCTATCTAATTTAGTGATTCTTTTTGTTTCTTTTATTATAGGCTGGTTTGATAAGTATGGAGAAGAGCAAGGACTCACTTGGTAGTTTTGGTAAGGTTTAAGCAGAATTAACTTGGGATGAAAATTGAGTTATTCGTTTCAAAATTGAGTAATTGTATAGTTAGTTTCAAATTAAAATGTCTGTTCATTGAGGATTAAAATTATGTTACATTTCCTCAATGTTCCTCAATGGAATCCATTTTGGATAAGAGGAGCCCTTTTGTTGCCACCCTTTCTGTTTAGGCTCTGGTTGTGCATTTGTTAATCATATTTGTGGCTATGTACTTGTTGGGTTTTGCAAATTCAGGAGGAAAACCCAATGAAGAGAAGGAATGTTTATTAGGTTGGGGTTTTGTTCATTCAGGTAAGCTTATTAGGTGACAGTCTCTGCCTTCTATTTTCATATGTATGGCATTCGTTGTTTCTTGCGTTAACTGAACATTCCACAATTTAGTTGACAAAGATTATGAGTTTCATTTAGCTGACGCAAGTTCCATGAAATGGATTCTGATGAATACTCATTATTTTTGGTTTTGGCAGAGTACTATTTCTGTTTTTGGGACTTTGTTAGAAGTAAGGCACTTTTCTCATGATTTAAGGACCTTGTGGTATATTACTTGTCACGCCCCGATTTTCCAATCAATTAATAAGACATTTTGCCCTTAATTACAAACCATTTCGGGAACGTGACGACATGGAATATCAAATACAAATATGCACTAGAATTTTTTTCTTTTTAATTCAAGTACACAACACCAACTCCATGCCCAACATTGTAATTTCGAACTCAATACAAGAGTCGAATATTACATACCAAATATTTATATAATAAATTGATACATCAAAATATTACATAAATAAATCTTCAGAGTGCGAAGCATAAAATAGCGGAAGTCTTATAACCCAACAAAATGTATGCAGCCTTGCATTACTCCTGGTTATCCTAACCTGCAGGTATAACCCCTACACCGTGGAATAGTGTACCGGGTTATATCAACAAACCCGGTCAGCTTACGAAGCTGGTATGAGTGATCTATGTTTTATTCACACTGTAACATTTTCCCAAATTGAATTCTTTTATTTTCAAGAATCAATTAAAACCCAAAAGTTCCATTTCAAATCCGGAAGATTCGTATTATCTAATATACTGAACCTACGTGCCCCATACCACGTATTTTAACCCCACACGCCCCATAAACGTGTATGTTAATACCAGGGTAATCCAGTATGTTAAATAATATAAACCCTCGATCTTTACTCACACAAAACCATTTATAACTTAGCCTGATTAAAAGTGAGATGCATCTCCTTTTAATACATCAAGTTATTTTTAACTTCGCCTGATTAAAAGTGAGAATACTATTTTTCTTCTCCTTTTAATACATCAAGTTAATCATACAATATGCAGTCTAGAGCTCTAACTGAATGGGCTACCATTTTTCACCCATTTAACATTGTCCCCGGTCAGGACAGTCCGTTTGGACAAAAACATTCAAATAGGCAAACACAATATCTTATTTAGAATTATTGTGTTCCCACAAAATTCACAAATCAAAACAATAAAATGAATATTTTTCAAATATTGTTTTAACACCAAAATCACAAACAACACAATATGAATTAATATTCATATATAAAAACATCGTGAGATTCACTCACCTCTAATTCCTGCTGCGTCTTCAAATAGTAACCAGGAATCGACAAGCGTGTACGCAACACCTTTCATAATCACCTATGATTATGCAATATCCAATTAGCATAATACATTTCCAAAATAATCCAAAGTTCCTCAAATGTCACCTAGGACATCGGAAATATTAATCGAGACCATTTGACCAAAAGTCAACCATCGGTCAACGTGGGTCCCACGTCTACTATTCATCAACGGGTCCCACACGAAATCCAAAACTTCCAAAATCCATCAACATGCTTATTTCTAGCATCCTAACAACATATCCAAAAATGGTGATGATCCAACGGTCGGATCATCACGGATCTAACGATCCATAACTATCGCTTAATTGATCATTGATCAAACGACCGAATTTCACAAAACTCAAAACACGAAAGTTGTTCGTATCGACGAAACAAGCCAAACGGAGCAAAGAATTGCTCCCGGACCGACCTGACGCGCCGCCGACGCGCCGCCGGAGGTGGCTGCCGGCCGCCGGTCAAGGTGGTCCGATGGCTACCAAATTTTACCAGTGTGTAGAACTCAACAAGCCCAACAAGTTTAGTAACTACCTCAAAGTCTGGATCGGAGCGGAAGTGGCTGGAATCGGCGTTGACTTTTTGAAAATCAAAAACTTCCCGAGCTCAATCCGGCGCCGCCTACGGTGGTTTTCGGTGAAATCCAAGGGCACCATCGTGTTCCAGGGGTTGAGGGCTTCAAAACCCAGTACACGAAGTGGGGAGGGGTGGCCGGAATTACGTCGGACGACAAGATGCACGAAAACAGCCCCTTTGGGCCGTGCGTGCGGCGTCACGCCGGCAAGCCTCGCGGCCAACCCGGGTGGGTTTGGACCGTCGGTGGCTTCTGCTCCTTTTGGTGGGGGCGGTGAGACACGGCGGTGGCCGGTGGTGGTCGCCGGAAAACACACAGTAGAGAGAGAAAGGGAGGACGCGGGGAGAGAGAGAGAGAGAGAAGAGAGAAAATATTTTCCAAAAATAAAACATTTTCATGTTTTATAGAAAATCGTGTAATTTCCGAGGGCCATAACTCCCTCATACGATGTCCATTTCCGGTGAACCAAATTCGTGCGAACTCGATTCGACGAGGTCTACAACTTTCATGAAGAAAGTTTTCCCAAATTCTCAACGGATACAAAGTTACCTTAATTAACCTTGTGTAACTTATAATTACCACCGTAATTATCGTTTTACGACGAAAACCCCTAAAAATACGAAATCACACCATTTCACTTCAAATTTCACGACCTATTTTATAAAAATAGTATCGAAATTTTCGGGGTATTACAGTCTACCCTCCTTAAAGAAATTTCGTCCCGAAATTAGGACGCAGAGTACCCCCAAGATTATCACGACTTCAGTTTGAAATCTCATAATTTTATTCACCAATAACCGGGTAGTACACATCAAACCACAACACAACCACAACTTGATTCTCACAACCTGAAATTCAAATCCCAGAATTTATTTAATAATAAACCGGGTATTACACAACACACCACAACATAACTAGAAAGCAACTTGCACACACTTCTATTACAAGTTCTTAAATTGCCTCACAGGGCTTACACTACCAGAAGCCATCCTTAAACCTCCAATAGTGACTTCGTGGATAAGAGGCCGGATGTCTCGGAATTCCATACATCATCAGCTGGTAGAAATATGCTGCCTCCACGAAACACTTGCAAGTGTCGCAACATTCTCTAGCTGCATGCCTATCCCCATCCACGTCCCACATGTCCTGGCCAAAAGGACGCCAAAAACTTGACTCACCACAAGTAAGACATTTACCGGCGGGCAGGAAAGCAGTAGTCGACGGAAAATACAATAAAAGATGCTCATGACAAAACTCAGCCTGATGCATCATCCGCTCGACTTCTTGTCTACAGTAGTAGATGTTCCATCCGCTTCTCCACCAGTCGAGGGCTTCACACAGTTGCTGCACCACTTCCTGCTGCTTGGCTCGTGGTCCCAATATCATTCTTATCATACACGCTGCATAAAATGCAACATGATGACCTACCACCGAACTGGGACGCGAACCATACAGTGTTCCTGGTTTGCATGCTGCATCGAAGTACTCCAGGGCTAAAGATATATTCGCTGCCTCCACAAGTACTCGTATTCCCATTCGGAACAGAGACTCCGGGTTCTTCGCTTCCCAGCATCGATTAGCGAAGATACGCACTTGCCTATCTGCTTCTATGGAACCAGTGGGTCTGGATCCACCATCGAACCCATCCATATCGATCGCCGCAAGAGTGGACCAACTGTCAGCATACTCCTTGAAGTCTTTAGAGACACAACGGAGTTCCATTGTGCTCTGCAGGGATGCGGTAGCCACCAACTGGAATATGTACTTCCAGATCTCCACCGGAAGTTCACTCCATTCTGCATTCTTGGATCGCTTGCTGCACTCTCCTTTGTTCACCATTGTGTAAGAGAAAATTTGAGATGCTTGTTTGATAACAGATATGAGTTAAGCAACACAACTCCTTATCCAAGTATTTAAGACAAAATTTCCCACTGTAAGGAAACCCTTCTTTAATGCGAGTGCGGTGCACTCAGCAACCCACTAAGAATAATTATTGCTCATATCTGTCTCAATTATTCAAAAGTATCGCCCACGATACAAGATTCCACAAGATTTTATCAACAAAAACTCAGTCTTCCACTAACACCGGTCATAATGGCTCTTTACTTTAACTTTCGCATAATTAATTCCTCAAAAGATGCGAGGTCTCTCAAGAGTGGAACTGTATGTGGAAAATCCATGCATCGGGGAAAGAAAATCTTCCACGATCTCCAAGGTCTCCCACAATTAGCTGTAAATCAGCCGCTCACTTTTGCTTTTGAAATTTCAAATCCTCCACCAACAATAAATATACCCTTACGCATCCACTAACAGATACTTTCCATTAGTGCTATAACCTCCTTTCTCTTTCAAAGAAGACTTCTTCACTCTACTTCTCAGAAATTTCACCAACTCAAACATGTCACGCAAAGTGAATTCGTTCAGTGAATTACTTCAATCTGATCCCTCTGAAAGCCAATTCTTTGAGGGCTTAGATGAAATAATTTCACCAGCAATCGAATTCGACAACGATATCGACATACTAGACATGCTTCTAGCAGAAGACGAAGCCATTGAAGTAGCCCCAAGTCCACAAGTATCATCTCCACAAGCTGAACCTAGTTCATCCAAACGTATTCCACTGAGGAAGAGCTTCACCAAATACCAAGTCCAAGCGTTGAAGGACTTCGTCGAGGCTTTTCCACAGCCAACTGTTCAACAGCGACAAGATTTGGGTGACCAAATAAAGTTAACGTTTGCACAAGTCTCTGCCTGGGTGATAAAGCATCGACCCCGAACGCCTGCCCAAACAACTCGTCAACAAAATTTTCTGCTGAGACAGAAAATCAATGAGCTTCAAGCTCAACTTAGCCAGTACCAAGCAGCATTCAACCGAATCAACTGCAACCACTGTGGAAAACGAGTTACTCCCAATAGTGAGCTACTAAAAGGGATTGAAGAGACTACCCCACAACCTCAGACTCTTCCAATTCCTGCAGTCATTGGTCCAAGGGAAAAGTCTCACATGCGGAGGGATGTTCAAAAGTGTATGTCGATCCCACATCACTCTTCTTCTACACAACAACCATCAGACAAAATCAACCGTTCAGAACCTGAAGAAGCATCTGCCGTGGCAGAAGCATCTGTCGTGGCAGACACAACTAAGATTTCTGAAATCATTGTGTCGGTCAGAGATGAGCTAATCATCATGGCATCTGCTGCTGCGCCACTGTGGATCTCTGCACTCAAATCCAGCTCTGTCACGCTTCATGAGTTCCTGAATGAAGCAGAGTACAAGAGAATCTTCACTAACGGTATTGATCTTACTCTCACTAACTTCCAAACTGAAGCTTCTCGCTACACAGCCACTATTCCCCTCAGTCCTGTCGTACTCGTGAATCTCTTCATGGATGTGGACCAATGGTCCACCATATTCGGTAGCATCATTTCAAGGGCAACGATCCTTGACGTGTTGTCAACAGGGACAACTGGAAGCTACAACGAAACCATCCAAGTCATGACTGCTGAATTTCAGGTGACCAGTCCATCTGTCTCCACTCGTGTAACTCACTTTGTTCGCTATTGCCAACGACAAACAGAACAAAGTTGGGCAATAATTGATGTCTCTGTGGACGGTTTAAGTTCAAATCTGGGTCCACATTCAAAATCTCAATGCAAGAAGCGTCCATCCGGATGCTTAATCCAAGATTTGTTCAACGGCAGCTCTCGTGTCGTATGGGTGGAACATGTTGATGTACAGGATCAAATCATGCACCAAACATACCGAACGCTAGTGGAGTCAGGCTTAGCCTTTGGAGCAAGGCGATGGGTAGAAATACTTCAGAGGCAAGCGGAAAGGTTAAATTATTCCGCGGCTGACACTTATCCACCTCAAGACTTTTGTGTCATACCATCTGTGGAAGGAAGAAGAAACATGTTGCAGATGGCATGCAGAATAGTGACAGACTTTTGCACAGACATCGGCAACTCTACTGCTCATGAATGGAAGGTAGCTGAACAAACCAAGTTCAGGGGTTCAGGGATAAGAGTCTCCACCAACAAAATCTGGAACAGGCTGAATAAGCCTCATGGTCTCACTCGAACTGCATCTGCAATAATCCAGCATCATGTCTCTCACAGAAAGCTCTTTGACTTCTTCATTGACGTACAAACTCGGAACCAGTGGGACCACCTAGCATTGGAAAAAGAAGTGCAGGAGATTGCACATATCACAACTGGTCATGATCCACGCAATTGTGTCTCCTTGTTGCAAATGCACAACACCTATATACTCCAAGAAAGTTGTACTGATTCAACAGGGTCATACGTGATTTATGCCCCTATTAGTCAGTCAACGGTGCAGAAGTTAATAGGCGGTTGTGAGTTAGGTACAATTGTATTCCTAACTTCAGGTTTTTCAATTCTACCAGATATGCCTACTGCTGGAAGAACAGAAGGGGTCTCAGACAATCCATACATTGGTTGTCTGGTAACGGTAGCAACACAGATCTCTACTGAGCTGCTGAAGAACAAGAAAGGGTCAGTGGATCAAGTCTGTCGTTTGATCCAGGGTACGGTTGAGAGAATTAGAAATGTAGCCATGTAAGACTATCAATTTCGGAATTGTAATTTGTACTTTATATTCTTAACAACACAACAGCACTGAAGAGCACATGATGGGGATCCGCCGCGGTCGGGCCATCACTCGATAAATACTGTGCGTAATTAAGCATACGAAGTAACCATTACTTGGATGAATCTAAGAACCTAACGCCAAACCGTAAATCAATTCTAAGCTCTAACCCTAACTTCACTTCACAAATCTACAACTCGTTTCATCACCGTAGAGCGTTCCATTGCTCAATCACTTCCTTAGAGCATTGTTTTGCTCTGATACCAATCTGTCACGCCCCGATTTTCCAATCAATTAATAAGGCATTTTGCCCTTAATTACAAACCATTTCGGGAACGTGACGACATGGAATATCAAATACAAATATGCACTAGAATTTTTTTCTTTTTAATTCAAGTACACAACACCAACTCCATGCCCAACATTGTAATTTCGAACTCAATACAAGAGTCGAATATTACATACCAAATATTTATATAATAAATTGATACATCAAAATATTACATAAATAAATCTTCAGAGTGCGAAGCATAAAATAGCGGAAGTCTTATAACCCAACAAAATGTATGCAGCCTTGCATTACTCCTGGTTATCCTAACCTGCAGGTATAACCCCTACACCGTGGAATAGTGTACCGGGTTATATCAACAAACCCGGTCAGCTTACGAAGCTGGTATGAGTGATCTATGTTTTATTCACACTGTAACATTTTCCCAAATTGAATTCTTTTATTTTCAAGAATCAATTAAAACCCAAAAGTTCCATTTCAAATCCGGAAGATTCGTATTATCTAATATACTGAACCTACGTGCCCCATACCACGTATTTTAACCCCACACGCCCCATAAACGTGTATGTTAATACCAGGGTAATCCAGTATGTTAAATAATATAAACCCTCGATCTTTACTCACACAAAACCATTTATAACTTAGCCTGATTAAAAGTGAGATGCATCTCCTTTTAATACATCAAGTTATTTTTAACTTCGCCTGATTAAAAGTGAGAATACTATTTTTCTTCTCCTTTTAATACATCAAGTTAATCATACAATATGCAGTCTAGAGCTCTAACTGAATGGGCTACCATTTTTCACCCATTTAACATTGTCCCCGGTCAGGACAGTCCGTTTGGACAAAAACATTCAAATAGGCAAACACAATATCTTATTTAGAATTATTGTGTTCCCACAAAATTCACAAATCAAAACAATAAAATGAATATTTTTCAAATATTGTTTTAACACCAAAATCACAAACAACACAATATGAATTAATATTCATATATAAAAACATCGTGAGATTCACTCACCTCTAATTCCTGCTGCGTCTTCAAATAGTAACCAGGAATCGACAAGCGTGTACGCAACACCTTTCATAATCACCTATGATTATGCAATATCCAATTAGCATAATACATTTCCAAAATAATCCAAAGTTCCTCAAATGTCACCTAGGACATCGGAAATATTAATCGAGACCATTTGACCAAAAGTCAACCATCGGTCAACGTGGGTCCCACGTCTACTATTCATCAACGGGTCCCACACGAAATCCAAAACTTCCAAAATCCATCAACATGCTTATTTCTAGCATCCTAACAACATATCCAAAAATGGTGATGATCCAACGGTCGGATCATCACGGATCTAACGATCCATAACTATCGCTTAATTGATCATTGATCAAACGACCGAATTTCACAAAACTCAAAACACGAAAGTTGTTCGTATCGACGAAACAAGCCAAACGGAGCAAAGAATTGCTCCCGGACCGACCTGACGCGCCGCCGACGCGCCGCCGGAGGTGGCTGCCGGCCGCCGGTCAAGGTGGTCCGATGGCTACCAAATTTTACCAGTGTGTAGAACTCAACAAGCCCAATAAGTTTAGTAACTACCTCAAAGTCTGGATCGGAGCGGAAGTGGCTGGAATCGGCGTTGACTTTTTGAAAATCAAAAACTTCCCGAGCTCAATCCGCCGCCTACGGTGGTTTTCGGTGAAATCCAAGGGCACCATCGTGTTCCAGGGGTTGAGGGCTTCAAAACCCAGTACACGAAGTGGGGAGGGGTGGCCGGAATTACGTCGGACGACAAGATGCACGAAAACAGCCCCTTTGGGCCGTGCGTGCGGCGTCACGCCGGCAAGCCTCGCGGCCAACCCGGGTGGGTTTGGACCGTCGGTGGCTTCTGCTCCTTTTGGTGGGGGCGGTGAGACACGGCGGTGGCCGGTGGTGGTCGCCGGAAAACACACAGTAGAGAGAGAAAGGGAGGACGCGGGGAGAGAGAGAGAGAGAGAAGAGAGAAAATATTTTCCAAAAATAAAACATTTTCATGTTTTATAGAAAATCGTGTAATTTCCGAGGGCCATAACTCCCTCATACGATGTCCATTTCCGGTGAACCAAATTCGTGCGAACTCGATTCGACGAGGTCTACAACTTTCATGAAGAAAGTTTTCCCAAATTCTCAACGGATACAAAGTTACCTTAATTAACCTTGTGTAACTTATAATTACCACCGTAATTATCGTTTTACGACGAAAACCCCTAAAAATACGAAATCACACCATTTCACTTCAAATTTCACGACCTATTTTATAAAAATAGTATCGAAATTTTCGGGGTATTACATTACTTGATTGGAGACATTTTCTAAGAGCTTGGAAGAGAATGAGAGGATCTGCCTTGTACAAAAGCCGGTGAGTGAATTCTTGATTATTCAAGTGTACTTTGATTACTTTAATATCATGTTGATTATCTTATTGGGGCATCACTCTGAACAGCAGGTCACTTGATGAAAAAGATTGAATCTGAAAATCTGCTTCACGGATCATTCAGTGTCTTTTTGTTTAACTCAAATAATGAATTGCTTCTTCAGGTACTTTTCTTTGATCATGTTGATCGAAACTAGATAGGCTTCAATGTAATTAGATCTGCTAAAACCTATCATGGCTGTTCGGAGATTACTATAATTAGGGAATATAATTATGTCTTCATTGAACCATGTCTCACATATATATACATCTATGTGAAGGATAACAGGTGACTTAGAATGTGTAAACGTAGCGTTGGAAATCTGGTTAGCATGTATAGAGATTGTAGCTAGTTGTACGTGTGTTTTGACATTTGAAAGCAGTGGGATTGAAAGTGCACCTGAAAGTTTAACTGGTGATTTTTGAAATTTGAAAGTCTTATTATTATCAATGATCTTATAAGTGCTATGCCAATCTTTTTTAACTGTGATATTTGATTAGGTGTGATTCCAGGAGCCAGCTTTCTTGCTTCCTCAGATGCATCTCTTGGTCCATCTCAGAAATACTTTGGCAAGATCTTAGGTTCAGATTGCCATACTAGTTGCAGTTCTTGTATATTAATCATTTGTTATTGCTTTCAAAGCAATTGTATGTACATTGAAATTTTTTTATATAAATTAAATTTCAAAGCAATTATATGTCCGTACAATTTCTTACTGCAATGTTTGGATGATCCTGAAACAACAAGAATTAATTGATTTATTTTTTTTATTCTTTAAAATGATATTTACGGCGTGCATTGGATGCCATTTACGGCGTGCATTGCGTGCCGTAAATGATCATTTACGGCGTGCATTGCGCGCCATAAATGATCATTTACGGCGTGCATTTATATTATTTACGGCGCACAAATGCACGCCGTAAATGACCAATGTTATTTACGGCGTGGCCAAAGTAAAAAGTCATTTACGGCGCACTTTGCGCGCCGTAAATGACCATTTTTCTTGTAGTGTGTCTAGAGCTTTATTGTGTAATTTGATGATGTATATTGTGATGATTAGTGAGTAGTGACCTTTGTTGGGGACTAGGGTTGTGTGCCCTAGTCCAATGTGACTATGTGATGTTTTGATTAATGAATAAATGCATTTGTTGATTCATGAGTATATGTATTGTCTAATTTAATTTGAGTTGGATGTGTGTTTGAGGGAATGACCACTCTTTGATGTGTATTAGACTTACCTTGTATGAGAATTGTATGATTTGGTGTCACGCCCCGGACCCGGTGTCGGTGGATTTTAGGCACCTAAATCCGAATATGAGGTGTGAGGGAAAAATAAAATAAAAATACAAAAAAATACATTTCCGCTGTGCAACTCTGATCTAATTAAAAATAACAAAATCTTTTACAAATTTACAAGTAAAACACCTTGATCTAAGCTCGTCATTCTAGGCTCATCTAATCGTTTCGATTCTCGATTCCAAAACCTGCAAAATCTATAAAGGGGTGAGCTTTCGTCCTCGCTGCTCAGTAGGGACATAAACCTCATCATCGATAATTGACCAAAAGTAACACGCAAACACATATTTCAAGTATTACACATTTATCAAGTATAACAATGCTACGATGCAATGCAATGCAGCTCCACTTATCTACCCATTAATTCACATGCTAGAACACAAGGGGCCTACACGTCCTATACCGTGTATTTTACCTTTTTTTCACAGGTGACTCCAGATGCCCTAACATATGAACTAACCCCCAACCCAACCAATGATCCCACTTTTGCTAGTCATCTTGTCTAACCTCGATCACCAATTTCATACAGCTCTATTAGCCCACCTGAATCTGGTCCGTACGAGTCAAACTCAACTACGCAAAAGATAATTCCCACGACTCCCAAATATCACAATACTCCATATCACCATAATTTATTACAGAATAACCCCCATGACATATATTTGTACATATCATCAGTAACGTACATTTCATCAATAATATTCTAGCACAAGTAACTCAAATATCATCAAGAAAATTATTCAAAAAATATTAACAAGCACAATATATTTCACAAAGAAAATAAAATCAACATCCAATTATGGTAAAGGTTTCCCCAGATCCCCCTACCTGGATTCCGAGCATAATTGTTGAGCATAACAACGACATTGTGAACCTCCTTAAAATAGCCAAAAAAATATCTACACTTAATCTGGAATATAAATAGCTAGATGGATAGATCTCGTCAAAATGAATCCATAGGCTTTCGCGGATCCTAAATCGGAGCTACGGTTAAAAAGATATGATCTACCGAAGTTTTAGAGAGAGAAAAGTTAGAGAGAGAAAGTAGGAGAGAGAAACTTTCTCGGAAAATTTATGAAGAAAAAATGATACGATCAGGCCTATTTATAGTAGTACATTTCTTGGTCGCTAAGAAAGAAATATAATATAATAATACAGTTGTGGATAAGCTCAAACAATCTTATCCATATAGTTTTGGATAAACTCAAACAATCTTATCCACATAGTTTTGGATAAACTCAAACGATCATATTCACATATAATTTAATCACTAAGTAAAGAAGAGATAGACATGAAGACTCATATCCATATATAACTTAGTATCTAAGTACGAAGAGATAAAATTTGACCACCTTAAAAAAAAACAATAAATAATTTTCAAAAGCTAGTAAAAATAATAAAAATATTTTTTCGACTTAAAAATAAAAAATTTAAAATTCGGGTCGTCACATTTGGTCACTTTACTCTTCTCTAGACAATTGGCAATATGTATGAGAAGCATGTTTCACTTGTGTGATTCTTAATTCATGTGCTTTTACGCCTCTTTTCTTTCTACCCTCCCGCGGAGAGTCCTTAAGACCCTAATAAGGCTTAGGAATACCTTAGAAGGAATCCACTCCATATTGATAATATCAGTGGAGTGGTGGATTATACATGTGTTGCTTGTTTGAGTCCCTAAGTTTTGACACTTCACGCCTCTTAAGCATTTTAGGGGATTCGGTATTAGGTAACTTAGAGAAATCCCCTATAACACCTATAGAGTTTGAATGACCCTAATACGGTATTTGAATACCATTTGAAACACGGTCCTAGAACCATAACATGGCTAGGATACGAGGCTTGATTTATGGTCACATTGGCATGATTTCGTGTTAGAGCATTGCTTGTTGTATTGGATTTGGGGTTGACCCGAAAACCCTAACACTTATCTTACCTTGCACACACTTATCTTACCTTGCACACACTTATCTTACCTTGCACATACTTATCTTTATTTACTCGCATTCTTTTACTTGTTCGTTTTTATTTACGTTTCACTATCTCACCAACACCGAACAGTACTACACACACTTCGCACATTGTTTAAATCACACTCACCCACTCTTTCCATCTCTCATTCCTTCCATCATTTAGCTAATTGACTTGATGCACACACTACCTAGGAGTTAGGGGTTGTCAATCCCTGTTCACTACCACTACCACATTCCCCCGGTCTCAATATCACTACCACTCTTTTGCTTCGTCATAGACCCATAACATGACTAGGATACGGGACTTGATTCATGATGACATTGTCATGTATATTCGTTGTTGGAATGTTACTTGTTGCATTGGATTTGGGTTAACCCGAAAACCCCAACGTTTTCTAAACTTGCACACACTTTCCTTTACTTACTTGCTTTTATTTCCTTGCTTGTCATTTACATTTCATCATTGCTTTACAAAAACCGAAACACCTCTACACACGCACATTGTCGATACATATTCACCCACTCTTTCCATCTCTTAATCCCTTCATCACTTCGCTAAAGCACCTAGTTGACACGTTACTTAGGGATTGAAGGGCCATCGATCCCCGTGGACACGACAACCCCGGTTCTTTAATCTATACTTTCACCACTCATACTCTCTTTGATTCGTCAATCAACAATATCATTGTACTTACTAATTTAATCAGTCCAGTTCATTCCGTCAATTTTGACCGTTAAGTGTTGACGTGGCTCAAATCCATGTCATCGCCACCTCATCAAAAGATGGGTCTCACTTTGAGCCTCATCAGCACTTAACGGTCAAAATTGACGGATTGGACTAGACTGATGAAATTGGTAAGTACATGGGTGTTGCTGATGAAATTGAAAGAGTATGGACTGACATGATTTCTTGACTAAAATTCAGGGTGGTAAAACTGAATTTAGTCAAAAAAAAAAAACAAGAAAACGTTCGTACTGCCCCAAAAAAGAACAAAAAAACAAAAATTTGTGAGGAAATGTGGCATTGTGGCATTCCAAGATTATGTGATATTTAGGGTTTATATTTGACAAATCACTTACCTTGCGGTGTATGCATGGGTGCTCACTCGTGGATGTTTCATCTCCCATTAACCATTGTAATTTTCCTTTGCTACTGACCTTTATCCTTTTGGGGTGGTTTTGGTTCCTTCTCGATTCGTCTGTCGGAGTACTGGAGGTTCGTGTGTGGTGGTGTTTGTGGGAGCATGAAAAATCACATTCAGAACCGATGTTGTAGCTCACAGGATATGGTTCCAAGGCAATTCCAAGGCCTAGCGGACACGGTGCCCGAATCCAGCTTCTTATGGCTTAAGCATACGAATTGCCTCTCCTCACGAAGGGATTGTGTGGATGTTGCTCCCTAGCTTGGCAGAAGACGGATTACGGCCTCATTGGGCCGGTAGCGGTAGTTTCCACCCGTAACCGAGTGCCGAAACCTCTATCCAATCCCAAAAGCAGACGAAAATCCTATTTGACTAGGATTCTCCTATGATTTTTGTCCTGATTCATACCTAAGGACTTGTGGTAGTCCTTGTAAGATAAGGAATTCTCGTGAATCCTTACTTACTAAAGAATCACATGGCAAATCCTAAAAGGATTCACTTTCCCAATTCGACTTGGGTTAGGATTCTCTTACCGATTCACTATGAAAGACCTCTTCTTCAATCTCTTATATAAGGAGAGCTAAACCCTCTCCTCAGGTACACAATTCTCTCATCTACAATCAGCCTAGTACTGCTTGAATTGTTTATTGACTTGATCGTTGGAGGGTCTTATCCGGTGCCACACTCGGTACGACTTATTTTGCAGGTATATATCTTCGTAGCAGGAAGCTTTTGTGGAGTTCAGACTCTTCGTAATCAGTGTTCTACTTGAGAGAATCCAGCAACTCGAAACTCATGACTCTAAAACACTTGGTGATTGCGGAACATCGTAGTCACTTTCTGGAATCAGAAGATTTCTGCTCTCACAATGTTGGTTTTGCTTCCTCATCTTCGTGTACTTTGGGATTGATTGGATTTGCGTGTTGGGGTACTATTGACATCGGTTTTATGTTTCGTATCCCTTAATTTTGGAGCTTTTGACGACATTTTAGTTAATCGAGGTTCGACTTGGTGTTTTACTCTTCGACTGAGTGGCGGCGGCGGCTATGTTCAGTACGAGTTTATGAACTCCTTTTTAATTTTTAGGGTTATCTCTCATTTGCCACGATCTACGTGGATTAGGTTTGAGCTGTAATTTCACTTTGTCAAAGATTTATCCTTATTTCACTACTATAATTGAGCTTAAAGGACACCATCCTTTAGCCACTGTGCAGCCACCAAAGCTTATCAGTGCTCACAATTGCAGTTTCTACTGCTCTATAGAACACCAATTAAGGAACGGTGCCTGAGTTTCTCACTCAAAAGTTGTTGAGAGTCAATCATGACTTTGTGGTTTCCCACGTCTTGTGTCAACATTAGTACAATGTCAGATCAAGGCCAATGGTACCGTTTCAGACCATTAGAAATAACCACAATTAATAATACAATTGCAGTTTCTCCTGGGTTTGCAATAACCACAATTAAATGTGCAGGATAAATTGTTTTTAATCATCATTAGAAATTCAGTATAAATACACAAGAAAGAGCTAATCGATTACATTACTAAGCAATAAAACCACAACATAAATACATGACAAAAATTATTTCTGCATAAAACTATAGACTTAAGAAGACTAGTACACAAACAAATAACATAAACTGCCGAGAGCATACCCACCGCCACTGCCAATAACATCCTCCAAATTCCTTCATCACCTCCAAGTCGAAAATCCTAAAACTCCAATCCAGGGAACCCAATGTTAAAACCCATGATTTTCATCCTTTAAACTCAATCAATTAACGAAGGGGACTTTGGGATAGTCTTAATTACCAGAAAAAGAAGAGGTGGCTGATGGTGTTACACGGAGGCGCTGAGGTTTCCCACACGCCCGGGGCGGCGCGTGGCTCACACTCCGACAATATCAAGCGACAGGGCTTCAGGGCTCTTGTAGATCGTGAGGCCCAAAGCTCCTTTTTGATGGCGGTGTTACTTGATCTTGGGTGGAGGTTGCAGATCGAAGCAAGGCAGGTGGTAGAACTCCGGCAAGTGCGCGTGCGGTTGCTGGTCGGCGAGGCTGGCAACGAAACTTCATGGCTTGCAGGTCCGGCTTGCTTTGAGCTCGTTGGTAGTGTCGGTGTGTTGAGGAAGTGGCCGGAAATTGCCGTTCTGACTTGCAATGATGTTGCGCATTTCCAAGGCCGCGTGCGGTGATTCTGGGAGATGAATGGCGGTGGTGTGGCTCGGGTTCTATTCGACGTCCTCCACTCTTTCGTTTTTTGGTGGCCATGTCGAAAACCGGCGGCCAAAAGCCGACGTCATAGTTGCAGAGGCGGCGAGGAGAGAGAGAAATGCGAGGGAGAGAGCGCGGCAGAAATGAAGGGTTTTCTAACCCTTGCCCAAGTCTTATATATTGAAAATAATATAAGAGATTGAAAGCTTGGCCCAAGTCCCGAAGTGGGGGCTTCATGAATGTTTTATCACGTGGCAATGCTGACACTACAGGAAATCTTCCAAAAATGGGCTCTTTGATAAACAAAATTTGGTTTGTTTATTCAATTGAAACCTTGGGCCACCATATATCGGTGACTTGGAGACACAAACCCACCAATGGTTACCAACAGTGTCCAAGTGGGCTAAAGGAGATACTGTCCCGAATCGGTGCTTACAAAACGGTGCTTACAAAACGGTGCTCTATGATCCATTTTGTAGTAGTGTTTGAACTTTCATCTTTGGGTATTTTCTTTTAGTTTATTTTAATAAAGTATTATTATTTTGTTAAAAAAAAAGATTGTGATATTTACATAAATTTTCGGGAAAGCTTCATTGCAAAAGGGAAAGCGGTAAAATAAAACAAAAAAAGAATACATAAAAAATTGGTGAGCTTTGAAAGATGGAAAAAGTTTCAGAGAAGAAAAGGACGTATGGAGGAGATTGGAATGATCTGGACGTCACGCTTCTTCCACTCTCTCTCTCTAACTTCAACTTGTTCAACAAAATTAAAAAAACAACAAAGGTTAAATATTTGCTCAAAATTCAAGGTGGGCCTGTTGAATTTTCCAGCCTTAGAGAGAGGGTTGATGGTATAAAATAGTATATTACAATCAAAAGGTCAAAGGGACTCGAGTATTTATCCTAAAAGCTTCACGGGTTAGGGTTTTGTTGGGTTTTTCTTCCAATTTCAGCTTCTGGGTATGGTTAATTTGTGGAAATTTAGTGTCTTGAGCTCTGAATCCTTGTCTACCTGGTGAACTTAGCCAAATTCGATGGTTTTCTCATAAAGTTTCTACTGTATTAGGTGATTGGTAAGCTTTGGCTTAACTGTGCTATCCTGTCACTGCTTGTCTGTGATATTGGATTGGGGTTAGAGTTGTATTTTGGTGTATGTCTTTGAAGAGTTGTTACCTTTCTGGTAATTGAATTATTGTATAGATAAAATTGAAGTCTTGGTTTGAAAAAGTTGATAGTTTCTAATTTAGGAGCTTCCAAGTGTTGGTTGAAGGCGTTGCTCGAGGTTCTCTTTGGCTTGGGGAGGGTGATTTGTGGTGGTGATGGTGATCCATGGGCAGTAGAACAGTCAAAATTGGTTCAAATGACGGAAATAAGGTCGTGACCGAGATGCCGAGCTTTGTTACTCCAGTACCCACTTCCAATCCCATGTCAGTACCAGTATCCTCTTAGTCTTGGGCTCTATTAACTTTTTACATGTATTGTTCGAATTTTATTTCAATTTTCATTGGAAGTAGACCTCCTGTTATTTTGAATAGTTTCTCTTGTCAAATTGTAATTCTGTTTGAATAGGTCTCCATGAGCTTTCAGTTAGTTTGCCAGCTGTGCTCTGGCATCTGCATTTGTGCTTTTGGAATTTGAATTTATGTTTAATGCAGTATAGACTCTTCAATCCTATTTTCAATTCTGTCATTGTATGGTACAAGAGGTGGAATGAAAACACATCCGCAGTGAATGAACTATGGTCATTTTTCAAGTGACTTGTGTTCAAGTGACTACTTTTATGCATGTTACAAACATAAAACGTTTATCTCAAATCTATCAGTCTTTCCACACCATGCACAGCTAAATAGTGTTAAGTTACAAGTACTCATTTTTGAATTACTCTGAATGATGCACACTGATTTTTGATATATTTGTTTTTCAATGGTAGGAACAGTGATTTTAGGGAAGGGAGTTTTGTCTATGTATATATTATTGAGAAGTTATAACAAGGAATAGATGAAACTATGAAGACAAAGGAAATGAAACTAGAAACTAGTGTTGGATTATCGAGAGGAACTATTGCTGTATTTTTATACGATGGACAATTTCCTCTAATGTATGTTGGATCATCTTTAACATTCGTATTAGTTTAAAGGCTGTTCTCTCTTTTCATATCTCATCCATTCACATTAAGATTGAGGATCTTTCTTCATGCTCATGTTTTGTCTCTGCCTGTGTAGTTGCATCATGATTTTATTGGTACCTTTTGGCCTTCTCATTCTGGAGTGACATGGATTTAATGGCCAGTCTGCTGAATTGCATATCAATTTGGTCCTAAAGGTTTTGATCTTCTGTGTTTTCAGTGGCACAGAGGGGAGCTCCATTCGTTCTTCTCGAATCTCAGACTTTGGAACTCTTGAGCAAACTCTTGGATTTCACATAGAGGATGCTGTTGACATTGGAAGAAGTATGTTACAGTATCTTTATTAGAAATATACTTGACAGCTAGTTTCTAATGTTTCTTCTTTCTATGATTTCTTTCATATGTGTTTTCCTTCTATAATTAATTTACCTTATGTCGGTAGTAACTTGTATCTTATGCAACTGGTAGTCTTTGTGGTGCTTTAAAGCAGAATGTTATTGTTATGTTGTACCTTTTATTTTATTTATACCGTGATGGACCTGTATGCCATTTTCTACTGTCTATACTTGGTAGATTAGCTTATGATTATGGTGTTTGCTTCCTTATGAAAGGGTAAGGAACCCAGTGCCTGTTCTAGGTTCTCTGGTGTTACGTATGGACAATTTAATGCTAATTAGCAGACTACATACTTTGTTCTGTAAATTGGAATATAAGACTACATCCCAATCGGGTGCGCAGTCCAGGAGTATACCGCATATCATCCCAGGATCATCTATTTACATCTGTTTAATCCCTAAATAGGTAGGCCTAAAAAATTTAAGAACTCAAAAAATCCTGATGTAAATAGATGTAAATTTAAGAACTCATACGCCTACGTAGGTCGGAGAAAAGATCATCCGTTGTCCCCTTTCCTTTTTACTCTTTTAGCTGATGTTCTCAATAGGTTAGTGGTGGAGAAGGCCCAATATTTTGGTTTGATTGAAGGCTTCGGGTTGGGCAGTGATCATGTACATGTTTCTCGCTCACATTTTGGTGATGACACCATTGTTTGATCGAATCCTTAGGAGATAAGGAAAGTTCTGATTTGTCAAGATAGAATTCTTTGGCATCCCATCAGGTTTAAGGGTTTATTTGCCATCCGTTACTGGTAGTGAGTTGGGTTATGAGTTAGGTGAATGGCTTTTGAGCTACTTAGGTCTTCCTTCGGGATTAATAGTTGTGCTTTATCTTTTTTGGAACCTGGTGATAGAACAAGTTGGAAGAAGACAAGATGGGTGGAAGAGGCTGTCTTTTACGGAGAGGGAGGCTTACCTTAATTCAAATAGTTTTAAGCAGCTTGCCTACTTATTATGAGGCCTTGTTTTGGGTTCCTAAAAGGGTTTTTGAGATCATAGATAAAATAATGGGGGATTTTTGTTGGGAGGAGAGTGGTAAGTTTAAGAAGCATCACATTATTTGTTGGATCTTGTGCAAAAGCCAAAAGAAAAGGGGGCCCAGCGATTGGGTATTTAGTGGAGAAACACAGCAATACTCATTAAGTGGTTGTGGAGGTTCCCTCTTTTCAGTAGGACCCCTGGGCACCAGTCAGTAGAAGCAAATATCGACTCAAAGCCAATCGGCGGGACTCTTTGGTTGTGGACAGAGCAAGTCCTTGGAAGTATATTTTCTATGGTTTTTCATCTATTCTTCCTTTTAGGAATGGACGAGAGTTCGTCGTTGTGAGGAAGTTTGGGTGATGGAATCGTCTTTCCAATCTCTTTTTTCTTAGATTATGTCTCCTTGAAGTGTAATGCCTCCAGCTATTCTTTTATGTGATCTTCTTCAAGTGATGTTTTGTCTTGGAATCTCAGGTTTGTTCGAATTTGAATGATATGGAATTTCAGGAATCTGCTCCTCTAGTTTAAATGTTGTAACTTCAAAAACAGATCAAGTTGACTAAAGATCATGGTGTGGTCATACTTTCGGTGCATATTCATGCAAATTATTATTCTTTCAACTGTTCATCAATCAATCGGATCCTTCTTTCAAGCCTCTTAAGTTGAGTTGGAAGGTCGGTGATCCATGTAAGGTCAAATTTTCTCTAGGTTAGTGGTGCATGGAAATATAAATACCTGTGACATGCTCCAGTAAAAGAAGATACTTTGCATGTTTATCTCCACACTGGTATGTGCTATGTATGAGGGAGGGGGCAGGTGGACTATATTTTTTCTTCACTGCAGATTAACTGGACAGATTTGGATTCCTTGTTTGGGAGTGTTTGGTGTGGTTTGGATATGCCCAAAAAACTGCAGTTTACTGTTGGCAGAAGGTTGTTCAATATAAGGGGCCAAAATAAGAAAGGGACGACTCTTTGGAGATGTGCTATTTCGGCCCTTTTGTTGTGTGTTTGGCTGGATCTGAGCAAGATGATCTTTGAAGATAAAGAGGAGGAAGTGGGTGCAGTTTGGGATAGAGTTGGATTGCTTTCTTCCCTTTGGGCTTCTTTGTCAAAACACTTCAAGAATATATTAGCTTAATTATTCTTAATTGAGGGTGTCTTGTCCTGAAGTTTTGAGGGTTTGAGGGCTCCCTGTGGTCTTTGTTTTGATGGACTGTTCGTTTATTTTTCTTATGCTGTCTTAGTTTTTTCTTTGTATATTTTTGTCACTCACAAAAGCAAAGGTATTTATTTGATTCCGACTCCTTTTTTTGTTAGGTCCTGTCTATGATCAAAATAAGTCAACTAGCCAGGCACTGGGAGCCAAGGATGTTCAACTTGGTGCTTTAAATAAGGTAGTTGTTTATCTTCCCCTTTCGTTCGTCCCCTCCAAAAAAAAAAAGGAAAAAAGAAAAGGAAAAAAGAAAAGGAAAAGAGACCAATAAAGTTGAACTCAAGTGCATTGTGGAATTCAGTCCCTAGCATTTTCTCATAAACACGTATCTGTTTTTATGTGGAATCTTAGTTGTTGCCACAAAAAGAGCTACAACCAAATCTGGTTTCAGTATCTCGTAGCAATCACGAAAACTGGGGGGAGTCCAATATGGCAGATGCAAGCCCGAGGACTGATACTTCAACAGATGACACAGAGGATAAGAATCCGATGGTGACATCTCTTGCTTCTATTCTTTCATTATATACAGCTTTAGAGTCTGTTTTATCTGTATTGGTTTTATTTTTTCTTCAGTGCTGCTGCTTCATTTGTCATTTCGGTATCCAATTTTCTAAGGGACATAATCTTTATGTATTTCCGTGCAAACTGTTTTCCATACGATATTATTCCTGCATCTGTTTTATTGGATACTTTCTTTTGGGTTAAATATTTTGGTTTGTTCTCGGTGGTGAAATTAAATTGTGCAGATTGAACGGAATCAAATGACTGGTCTTCTAGCTTCTGATTCCAGTGACAGATCAAAAGAAAAACCTGGGGATCAAAAGGTTTGATATCTTCAACTAAATATGTCGTTAGAGTTTCATCCCAGCAGGATTACAGATTAACCTTTCCGTTTGCAATCAATGTTTCATAGACGCTGCGCAGGCTTGCTCAAAATCGTGAAGCTGCTAGGAAAAGTCGATTACGAAAAAAAGTAGGTCATTTGTTATGATTTTCTTCTTACCCTCTTTAAATTGGTCACTGTTGCTAGAGCAACTGTGATTTAATAGGATAGATGGTTATTTTGTTATGTGCAAACTTTTTGTCTAGTTATAACTTGTGTTTGAAGTCCTTGGGGAAGTGATACTATGTTCATGTATGTCTTCACCTTATTTCCTTGTTTCTCCTCTCTCTGAAGGCATATGTACAACAACTTGAGAGTAGCCGGCTGAAATTAACCCAGCTTGAGCAAGAACTTCAGCGTGCCCGCCAGCAGGTTTGATTTTGTTGTTGCTGTAATATACCCATGTTTAATGTATCATACATTTTTCCTGTCTAGCAGGGTATAGTTGCTTCATATTATATTGATGGTTTTTATATTTGCAGGGGATATTTATTTCAAGCTCTGGAGATCAAGCCCATTCAATGAGTGGAAACGGTATTATTTGATTTTCTTAATCTCTTTGGTGTTTGCTTACTTAGACTGAAATTGGAAAGTTGATCACACGTGTAATTTAGTGCATATACTTTTTAGTGTTTTAGCCTGCGTTGGATCGCACTATATGTTTAAAAAGTGCTTTTTCTGCCTGCATCTAGTATCAATAGGGACGTGATGTTGGTCAAACAATTATTGAACGATTATTTCCCAGTTGATATTTATACAGCTTGCTCATTTTGGATTACTATCTAAATATGGTATCATCATTCTCTTACTTGCTTTGTGTATTATGGGTCTGGTTATATGCTTTTTGTCCTTTGTGAATATCATTGTGCTTCTTATATTGTATATATAGGTTCAGTGTTCACATGTTGGATTGAATTGTTTCATGTGTTCTTCGTTCTCTTTCTAAGGACCAGTGAGCCTAAGATATACGTATATATATATATATACATATACATATAAAATGATTCTCCAATAAGGAGGTCCTTATTTTTTAACGTTAGATGCGTTTAAATGATTCTGATTTGACGGCGGAGATCAAAACTCCGCATGTTAAAAAGTAAGGACCTCCTTATTAGAGAAGCTTTGTATATATATATATATGTTATATATAAATATTCCACTTGACTGATGTTTAATGGTAAAACTTTGTTATTTTGATTGATTTTCCTTGTGTAGGTGCTTTGGCATTTGATGTGGAATATGCTAGGTGGCTAGAGGAGCACAACAGGCAGATAAATGAGTTGAGGGCTGCCGTTAATTCACATGCGGGTGACACTGAACTTCGTACCGTAATTGATAATGTCATTGCTCACTATGATGACATTTTCAGACTAAAGGGCACTGCAGCAAAAGCTGATGTTTTCCACATCTTGTCAGGAATGTGGAAAACACCAGCTGAACGGTGTTTTATGTGGATTGGTGGTTTCCGCTCGTCTGAGCTTCTTAAGGTGAAAATTCTTTTCCCTTCTCCTGGGTTGCAGTTAAGTATTTGATAGAGTTGTAACTCATGTTGGCAACATATCTCTCGTTCTTCTTGGACATTATTATTATTATTATTATTATTATTTTTAATTTTTTTTTTTAAGAAAGAAGAGGGGTTGATGTTGTTTTAGTTGTAGGCAGTGTTTGCAACTTTGCAGGTCCATGTTCTAGTGCAAAAAATATTGGTTAACATTTAGCTCTGTTTTCTCCAAATGTGATCATCTACTGACATGAAACTATTGTTTTTAAGTTACGATCATCCTGACATCCCAATTCTTGCATTTAGACATAACTGAAGTGGTGGAAGTGTGGAACTGTAGCATGTTGATGGAGTTTTGTATTTTATATTTTATTTCATTTATTTTTAGAAACAAATTTTATTTAATCACCCACCCTGAGTATGGATGTGTTAATATGCTTGCAAGACCATGTGCATGGAGAAGACAACGTATGTATTCCGTTATTGCTAGTAATGGAAATTTGATGCAGTATACCTACTGCCTTAGACACCAGGGCAAACTCTAATATTAGGAGCAAATTAGAAAAGAAACAATAGGATAGGGGATAGAAAACAAGAAATTAGGATTCTCTCCCAGGCTTCATACCAAATTAGGCTTCACACCTAGACTCCCATCTCAGGAAACTCAGAAAACTCTGATATTTTTTATTCATCAAATCATTACTTACCATAAGGCACTTACACTTATTTATACTTAAACAGATAGCCCCCATTAACTAGCATTTAAGACTCGATTAAAATAAGCCTCTCAGACTTCTGAACCTGAAGCATACAAGACTTAATAAAGGATTAAGACTCTTAAACTGAAATTTAAGTACTTGAAAAGACACCAGACTTAATAAAGACTTCTAGACCAAAACTTAAGTACTTCAAAAGACAACAGACTTAATAGACTTCTGGAATAAATCTTCCCCCACAGGGATAATTAACTTGAGAACAATTAATCCAGCCATATAAGATAGAGATGAATTAGGTGTTCTCTTTTTCCCTTTCTTCTGCTCATAAACCCTAAAGGGTTTGACAACGATGTCCTCATCAAAATTCTTACCATCTCAAGTTTGAATTTATTTCCTATAGAATGTTTCTTGACATTGGTTGTTTTCTTCTCTTAGAAAAGTGAATAATGACCTGCTCAAAATTTAACTGGAAATACCTTGTAGACATTATATATTGCATTATGTGCTCTCGTTAAATGATTTAGATGTCTGGGTTCTTAAACTATATTTACATTGCTGCAGCTTCTCAAGTTTGAATTTATTTTTTATAGAATGTTTCTCGACATTGGTTGTTTTCTTCTCTTAGAAAACTGAATAATGACCTGCTCAAAATTATATTGGAAATACTTTGTAGACATTATATATTGCATTCTGTCCTCTCGTTGAATGATTTAGATGTCTGGGTTCTTAAACTATATTTACATTGCTGCAGCTTCTTGTGAATCAATTGGAACCCTTAACGGAGCAGCAATTGATGGGTATTTACAACTTACAGCAATCATCCCAGCAGGCTGAAGATGCTTTGTCACAAGGGATGGAGGCACTGCAGCAATCCCTTGCTGAGACTTTGGCCAGTGGTTCACCTGGGCCATCAGGAACATCTGGAAATGTAGCAAACTATATGGGTCAAATGGCTATGGCCATGGGAAAGCTAGGCACCCTTGAGGGGTTCCTTCGCCAGGTGAATCCCCTTGGTACTTGATTCCATTAGCTTGTATTTTCAGTCTGTTGCCCATGCTCCAGTGAATTGCGTCTGCAAAGAATTAAAAATAAATAGGCTACTATGCTTGAGTCATTCATATATATATGCATGTAGATGTGATATTGCTTTGGTATCAGTTCTGTTGTATCCTATGAGTGGGATGGGATCAAGTTTCTTCCTTATTTGTTTGTTTTGTTTTTTGGTTTTCTTTCCAAAATCCTTGAAAGAAGGTTTGCAGTTCAGTCAGGGGTCTCTGTATGCATAAAACCATGGGTCCTGTTTTCAAATTGACAATAACAATTTTTCTTCTCCTACAAGAGAGGCATTTTAAACAATAAATTTTTATGTAATTTTTTTTGTATAGAAATTTTGTGATGCCTGTTTCAAAACGCTTTCTTTATATAGGCTTGTCTCGTAGTCTGTTTTAAAAGAACCTTTTCCTTTCAAGATTTGGTGACATCTGTATGCAATTTTTGTTTTGTGGTGACAATTGCTTATAATTCATGACGTAACTAGGATTCATTGCATGATGTTATTTTCTGTTATTTATTGTTTTCAATTACCAGGCCGATAATCTTCGCCAGCAAACGCTTCAACAAATGCATCGTATATTGACAACCCGACAATCAGCTCGTGCACTCCTTGCAATAAATGATTATTTCTCGCGTCTTCGAGCCCTCAGTTCTCTTTGGCTTGCCAGGCCTCGGGAGTGAGACGCATTAGATTCCTTTACATGAAGTTAATCTTAAAGGTTGACTAATCCCAGAATTTGCATTACCAGTAGAGCCTCGGGACCTGCTAGAACAATTGTATGATTAAATGATTTGGTGGACTTCTGCTGTTTGGATTTGAGGTGCAATAAGGTCGCATGCATTGTTCAGTCTCCATCAAAGTTGTTGTGTAACATATGTTTCCCCTAGGTGTTGTATTTTATGTTCAAAACAATAGTATCAATAATTTGAATGTTAGTTATTTAGTAGAACTTATACAATAGAATATTGTAGGTTACAGATATCAATTTGTATACCCAAAATCCGATGATATCAGAGTGAAAGGTTTGTATGTTCCTTTTTCTTCGACTTGGACTTGTATATATGTTGGCTAAATGTAATTGACATACGATATTTCAGACTTTAGTGGCTTGTTATTTTTTGTGTATACGGCTGACCAGAATAATTCCACTGCCTCTTTAAATAAGTTGTTTTTGGCAGTCTGATGCCAATTGGAGATTGATGTTCTTGAGACGATTCATTTAGGGGTGCGGCTATTGCCACTCTACCAACTCCTTTGTTCACCCTACGTACTTTTTGCATCCCACATATATCTTTTAGGGAAAAAATCACTTTTAATTCCTCAACTTTCATCCGTTCGACATTTTCGTCTATGAATTTTTAAAAGTATCAATTTCGTCCCTCAACTTTAATACCGACACTTTGGTCATTCCGTTAAATTTATTGTTAAAAATTCTTTCTAAGGATATTTTCGTCAAATAGTAGATAAATATTAATATATATATATATATATATATATATTAAAATAAAAAATTTAAGTTTTCTTTGTTTACTAATTATAAATTATAAGATTTTTTATTTTTTTATCAATATTTTATAATGATTTTAAAAATATAGATTGTATTTTACGACACATTATGGAGTGTGTCGAGTAAACTAACGTCCGTACGTACAAAATACAAGTTACAAGATATGAACTACATACATTGCGCAAGACCTTTGGTATTTCTCTTATTTACTCTATAAGGGCTACACTACTTATGAGAGGATATAAATTGTATAGTTAGTGGCGTTAGTGGGGTTAGTGGTGATAGTGGAGAAACTAAAATGTTTCTCTTCATTATTGTATACCATGAATACACCTCAACCTCTCCACTATATAAAGAGGTTGAGGCATCACCATTTGATACAACACCACAACATCAAACATCAATCAAATCATTTTACACTTATCTCTCTCGTTTTTCTATCTTTCCTACTTGAGTTAATAGGCGACTCACAACACGTTATCACACACTCAAAGATTGAAGAATGATAAGGCTAAAAAGCACTCAATTAAATCCTTGCAAATATAAAGATTTGTCACGATGTAGTAAGGATAAGCAAGAGTCTCCCGCAGAGGATTGATTCCAATTACTAAACTATAACGACTTAAACAATAATATAAATATGGGGGGTTTTGTCTAATCTACTAACAAGTAAAAGAAATAGGATTGCTAGAAAACAATCCAAGATGATTAAGATTGTATGAGATGAAATCAAGATATGAAAATATAACCAGGGACTGCTGTTCACCACTAGACAATGCATCACTTATGATAACCCAATTAATTATTCTTCGTTAATTAAATGACATTACTCAATCTAAGCCAATGATATATCGAACTTAACCTATTAATATCTCAAACTTGGTATATTAGGTGTATGATGTTTACAACCTAACTTAGCTTCCAACAAGTAGCCTAGGATGATATTTCCAATAGGTTTAACAAATCAAAAGTCAATAAGCACAAAGAGATTGTGAGTAACGCTAGGCAACTTCGATACTAGTGTTGTTCTAATTACCTAGATGTTGATTCATATGAATAGGCCAATTATTCATGTGCTACTCTAGAACATGTTATGATAAAGATGATCATGCACACATTCATAGCTATAAAACCCTAGCATGCTTACTATGATGCGCAACACAATAGACATACAAGAATCTATCGATGAATAAACAATGAATCAAACAAACATCCAATTTGTCCAAGAGGAAATCAATTAAACTTTAATCATAAGATCCACATGTCTAGGGCTAGGAACAGCCCCCAGTTACTAAGGAGTTTAGCTACACATAGTCATGGTAGCTATCAACTCATATGAAAATTAAAGAAACCGAAAGAAGAATAGGATCACGACAATCTTCACAGCTCCCCGCTTACTTCAATGTCTCTCTTTCTCTGGATATCACGATGTATCTTTCCCGGCTGCTCAAGAGACCCTTAAATACCATAATTTAGGGTTTAAAACGTCCTTGGCCCATTTGGAGTCGAAACCCACAAGGAATATAAATCCTAAAAGAATTAGGTTTTTGGTATTGCACGGTCGACCGGTCGAACAGGGACATCGACCAGTTGAACGCTCTTCTGTCCTCAATCCGTCTTCAACTTCAAAAACACTTCAATTCTCCTCCAATTGCTCATTTTCCTTCCTCATTGCTCCAGGAGTCCTATAAAACACAAAATAATATAAATAGCCCGAATAAACAAGAATTATGGAGGTAATAATATGGAATTAAACACGACGGAACATATAAATATGCTCCTATCAAAGAACAAGGAGGAAGAACGACGAACATCTTCACCAAATTCGGATGAAGCAACCCAAGTTCGTTGAATTTTTCTCTTGACTCGTGGAAGCCTAAATTTTTTTTAGGTGCATTTTCTCAAGTAAATTACGATTTTTACTATTTGAATCCTTGTAAAATAGTGAACCATAACCATTAAGCATGAATCATAATTAATCTTAGATCAAGAGAAATTGTAATTTGGCTTGCATCTGCTTAATTTTTTCATTGATTACTTGATCACTAAATCAAAAGATAAAGCATGTACAACGGTACACATGGCACATATATCTCCACATTAAGTCACGAAAGGTTATGAATCTTCCACAACTACGCTCACCCAGTTGGATGCGATGTCTAGGCAAGGTTCGGAGAATACTGACACTATTCCGAATGAGGTTCGGTAATAAGAGAGTCTCGCTCCACCAAAAATCCTCACCCTATCTTACCTAGTCGTATTCAATTGGAGCTACCGAAAGAGTTGAGTAAATAACTTTTTATTTTACAATTGTTTAAATTCTCGCAATTATGTGATAAAATTATATGTATGTTTGCCAAATGATGACTAGAAGATTTCATCAATATCGACCTGTCGATTTAGATATAAATCCATGAGAATTTTAATTCTCACAAAATCATGATTACATATTTCGAACCAGAAGATTTTCGAAGTTGAACTTATGTTCACATGTCTAATCCGTAAACATTATCATGAACATAAAAACCAGTCGATTTATATGATACACTAATCCAGTTTCTCCCGTCGTAGAAAAAATGTCGATCAAACTTGACTTCCTGCTCTTAGATGTACACTAATCCAGAGGCTACTGCTACTCGTGGACGAGATCTACGACCTGAGAACCCAGACATGGGCCAGTCGTCCTATCAACCTCGGAACCGCCACGACGTTTGGGTTCTCATCCAAACCGAGGACCTTTGGCCCAAGGCAACCGAGACAGCCTTGAGAAAAGAACAACAACAGGGCCGGTCGTCCCCAAGCAAGAGACAATGCTCCCGAGCTCAATCTCTGCTACTGTTGTGGTGGTACGGATCATTGGCAACGAACTTGCCGTGCTTTTGCACAACAAGTTCAAAGCTATCATCATGGTAATAAGCCCGAAGCTAGTGTGGTAGAAATAACTCCAGATGCAACTCTTGAGGTAGCCGACTTTGTCAATGAAATGGATTTGGATTAGTATGCTTTTCAGTTTTCATGATAATATTTGAGTCAAAGTGTAGCCCATCTGGATAAATGTTTACGCTTTCTTTTGGATTATGGTTTTGTTTTTTTATGAATCATGTTTCAACGTTTCTCAGAATAATTTAAAGTATTTTTGAGCAAATTCCTTTGATAATGTGACCGCCTTTAAATTATTCTACTATTAGGCATGACCAGTGGGAAGTTGATTGTCTAGCTGATAGTGGTACCACTCACACTATCTTACAAGATCAAAAGTATTTCATCAACTTCACGCCTAAAGTAACCTCAGTGACAACGATTTCAGGCCCATCGACCCTAATCGAAGGCTTTAGCAAAGTGGTACTCCTATGACCATATCTGAGGCCTTATACTCTCATAGGTCCAGTTGAACCTTACTGAGTTTTAAGGACATTCGAGCAAACGAATATCATGTTGAAACCGCTCATGAAAATGGTGTGGATTTCCTTTACACATGACCTCCAATAAATATTAATACGGCCAAAAGTGTATCTTGGAGAAATTGAAATGTTTTTTTCAAGTGGTCTTTATGTTACCACAATAAACTTGATTGAAAATAACTTTAATTATCATTCGCTTGACACGAATTGATGAGAGCACTTATATGTTGTGGCATGGCTGTCTGGGACATGCGGGTCGTAATACGATGCTTAGAACTACGAATGCATCGCACAGGCATCCTCTTGGAGGAAAGAATTTAGTGATTAAATTCGAAAAGCCAATGCCAAGCTTTCTCTGTGGGAAAGACAAATCTCAAACCAATTCGTGTAAAGCCCACCACACTAGTATCAAAATTTCCTTGAGAGAATCCAAGGTGATATTTGTTGATCTATCCAACTAGCCTGCAGTCCATTTAAATATTTCGTGGTTTTAGTTGATGCATATACAAGATGGTCACAAATTTACTTATTGTCCACAAGAAACACTGCTTTTGCTAAACTCCTCGCCCAGAGGGCTCACTACTCGGATTATCCTATAAAGCCCAGAAGACTTGATAATGCCAGAGAGTTTACATCAAAGTTTTCCAATGATTATTGCATGTCCCTTGGGATTGACGTTGAACATCTGGTTCCCATATTCACACCTAGAATGATCTAGTAAAAGCGTTCATTAAATGATCGCATGAACCTTGGTAATGTGCACCAAGCTTCAAATTTCTACATGGGGCTATTCAATTTTGCATGCAACCATGTTGGTCTGATTAAGGCCCGCTGCTACCCAACCTTATCTCGTGTTACAACTGGTGACTGGGTACGAACATGACGTTTTATACTTACGCGTATTTGGGTGTGCAGTTTACGTGCCAATTGTGTCACAACGTACAAATGGGTCCTCAATAAAAGATGAGCATATATGTTGATTATGAATCCTCATCCATTACACTATTTTTTAGAGCCCATGACAGTCGATCTATTTACCGCATTTGCCGATTGTCACTTTGATGAGACTGTCTTCCCGTCGTTAGGGGGAGATTCACACGTTAACGTTAATAAAAAACGACGTGAATTAACGGGGCATGTACCTACTCAGTCTTATCTTGATCCCTCAACTGCATACAGTGATAAGGAAGTGCAGAGAATCCTAAGTCTACAAAATGTTGCTAATCAATTGCCAGACGCATTTAATGACTTAGCTAAAGTGAAGAGATCACATATACCAGCTGTAAATTAACGTGCCTACAAGGATAGACGTCCCAGAAGGACTCAAAGTCATCTCTGAAGGATGCAACGTCCCCGTATGACGTGTCGTCCCAGGTGGACAACGTACGGCTTAGCGCCTAACCAGTCATATGTCCCTGCCCAAAAGTGAGGTGGACCACTAGGTTTGAATGATTCTTATCCCTGGAAAAGAGTAAATTTGGCACAAACGAATCCTCTTAATATCGCGATCTCAATCGATCCGGATTATGGGTCCGTCCTAGAAGAGACGATGTTGGGGGAAGCTCTAACATCTGAACCCACTTCCGAGAATAGAAAAATCTCGATAATACATGCTTATGTGAGATATGGAATCGTAATGAGATTATCATCGATGATATAATTGTATTCGTGGTAGCTACCAAAATCAAAACTAGTGATGACATCGAACCTTGCTCCGTTGATGATTTTCAAC
Organism: Rubus parviflorus; assembly: GCA_029955375.1. Classification (NCBI taxonomy): domain Eukaryota; kingdom Viridiplantae; phylum Streptophyta; class Magnoliopsida; order Rosales; family Rosaceae; genus Rubus; species Rubus parviflorus. Next base: position 19,532,412 of record JARGGL010000006.1, on the reverse strand, counting down.
GTAGCGACGACTGACCAAAATGGAAACAAGCAACCATGTCGAATTGGATTCTTTAGCGAAACGAAGTGTGTTTGGACCACTGGCTCCAACACCATCCAATGTTAAACCAGTTGGTTATAAATGAGTTTTCATAAGGAAGCGTGATGAGAATAATGAGATTGTTCGATATAAAACTCGCCTAGTGATGCAAGGCATCTCTCAACGCCCTGGAATTGACTACGAGGAGACTTATTCTCCCATAATGGACGTTATAATGTTCTGCTACTTAATCAGTTTAGTAGTTTTCGAAAAACTGGATATGCAACTCATGGATGTGGTCACAACTTATCTCTATGGGGCTCTAGACACAGATATATATATATATATATATATATATATATATATATATATATATGAAAGTCCCTGACGAACTTAAGTTGCCCGAATCAAGTAGTTACCGACCACGGAACACGTTCTCGATTAAACTGAGACTTTCACTATATGGATTAAAATAATTCGGACGGATGTGGTATAACCGTCTAAGTGAATACTTGATCGGCTTGGGATACGTGAACAACAAGCTATGCCCTTGCGTGTTTATTAAGAAATCCACTTTAGGATATGTTATTATCGCAGTCTATGTAGATGATATGAATCTCATATGAACCTCGAAAGAGTTGATTGAAACTGTTGAACTTCTGAAGAAGGAATTTAAGATGAACGATCTTGGGAAGACATGGTATATTCTCGGCCTACAGATCGAGCACCGTAAAGATGGAATCCTAATACATCAGTCGAACTACACCCAGAAGGTGTTGCGACATTTTTAGCCATGATGACGCTAAGTCATTACCTACTCCCATGATCGTTCAAACTCTAAACATTAACAAGGACCCATTTCGTCCTAAGGGAGATGACGAAGAGATTTTAGCCCTTCAGTGTTCATATCTGGGTGCAATAGACGCATTATTGTACTTGACCCAATGTACTAGACCGGACATCTCGTTTGCTGTGAATTGTTTAGCTCGACACAGCACCGTGCCAACACACCGCCACTGGAATGGCATTAAAGACATTTTTCGTTACCTCAAAGGTACTACGGATATGAGCTGGTTCTAACCCTACGCGTCATTGAGTGGATCTAGCCCCCTTGGCACTCGAAATAACGCAACCCTTGTCGGTTATGCTGATGCTGCTTACATATCAGACGCGCATAAGGGACGTTCTCAATCTGGTTATGTCTTTACCATTGGAAATACGGCGATATCTTGGAGGTCTCGAAAACAGGCCCTAGTAGCTACTTCGACAAACCACTATGAACTACTCGCTCTCTACAAGGCAACTAGAAAGTGTGTATGGCTTCGAACACTTATTGGCCATATACGAAGTACTTGTGAGTTATCACATAATGGTGATGAACCAGTTGTCATCTATGATGACAATACTGCTGTTATTGATCAAGCTAAGCATGGTTACATTAAGGGAGAAGCTACTAAGCACATCTCGCCGAACCTCTTCTTTACGCATCAACAACAAGAGCACCAGAAGATCAAAGTGAAGCACATTGGTTCAGAGAGCAACCACGCTGACTTATTCACTACGTCACTACCAAAGTATTTGTTTCAGAAACATGTTAAGGCAATCGGTCTCAGGAAGCTATATATGCTACCTTATGTCTAAGTCGAAATTCCCGCACCCAGTCGTGTGCATGTGAGGGGGAGCATCCCGAAAAATGCTAGTATGACAAGACCCGCCCCGACATCTCACTCTGAAACATCGAGACGACCTTGTGGGGCCCACTTTAGAGAAGGTTTACCGAAAATTCGATATAATATCCCCTAAAGATGGACTACCCAAAAACCTGTAATTAGTTGAAAACCACACTTCAAAATCTTCAACCACAACCAACACCCGAGCCTACGTGCTCGCCGGTGATAATAAACAACTTTCACAATTAACAATAGTTTTCGAAAATCTCCAGCTCTAAATTTATAAACCTTCTTCCAATACGTTAAATACTTTTAAATCTCATTGTATTAGAGCAACTAAATTTATGAAAATACAATAAATACACGAAATTAGGTTAAACTATAACCTACATGAATGGGAAAGTGGTGTTGACTATTGCCTCGACTTCGATACCGGACCTCAGCTAGCTAGTCTGCAATCTGGGGGTTTGAAAACAGAAAAGCCCAGGGGAAAACATTGAAAACTTTTAGCGTGAGTGGACAAAATCTGAATGTTTTCAAAATAAAATTGTTTATGTTTTCCCTCGAGAAACACATGCCTCAAAGAAATTAAATTAATTGAAATGAAAATTTAAACTGAAATCTGAAACTGAAAACTGGACTGAAGTTAAACTGAAAACTGTTGTGATGACTAAGGGGACCTACCACATTAGTCACCGATGACCAAGGGGGCCTACCACGTTGGTCACCCGACGTTTGGGAGGGGGGGTCCTACCAACGCCAGACGCCACTATCTGAGGGGTACTACCACGTCAGATAGCACCTGAGGGGGACTACCACGTCAGGTTACCTGAGGGAGACTACCACATCAAGCAAGTTACCTGAGGGGGGGCTACCACATCAGATAACTATGCATGCATAGACACAAAAACAAAAACTTTCAATAAAATCATAATTCTACAACTGAATGAATATGAATCTGAAGCTGGAAGATTGAAAACTCAATATCTGATATGAGGCAAGACTAATAAAATATTTCCAAAAAATAAAATGATAAGTTTATTTAATTTAAACCAACTCACAGATTTTCGCTAAGTCGTACGCCTAGTACAAACTTCCTCGGTCGGTGGCTCAACTCGTCCTCCTGAACAAAACGAGTTACGCTACAGATTAATTCGACGAACGAGCGATTAATTAGAAAAATTAACGAATTAACCCGATTAGGGTTTCCATCGGGAATTCTCGTTTCTCTAATTCCAACATTGAAATCCGAAACCCAAACTCCTCAAATAATTTACTCATCGACACATTTAATTATCCAAAACACTCGGCGACTTTTTCAACAGTCGGATCGTTGTGGTTCGATAAATCGAACGAACGTAAACTAATTTATTCGAACTCACAAATCGTAATTATACTCTAATTAACCAAATGGCATAATTACAACGATCCAACAGTACAATAATCTCCAAATTAATATCTTAACATCTTAATCAAATTCGGTGGCCATCCAACGGTCACACACTAATGTAAGTTACAAATCCTACGGAAAACAAACCGAAAAATAATCGAATTAAATCTCAAACACGGATAACTTCCTACAAACCATATATCGTTATGCTCGGAACAAAAAACACAGGCTAATGGACCAAAATGTACCACCATCGGAGGCCAGACGCGCCACCACAAGCCTAGGCCATGTTATGGTTCCCAAGCAAATATCAAGAGGCATTATGAACCAAGACTAATTAAGGATTCAAATAAGGCAAACCTCATCATGCATACTACCAATTTTCTAAAAATAGTAAGGTTACCAATCTCACACTTTCACATCAAGATAGGTTAAACACATGCTCAAGAAATGGTAAGCTTCTAAACAAGCATCCAACACGAATTGAACTAAATAGTACACAATCAGTCATCAACATATATATAGCATACATGCGTCATCAAATAGCCATAATCATCTCAATGGACTAGGGCACACACCTCTAGTCCCCAACCTTAGAAACTACTCACAATCCATAAAGGTAAACATCATGATTACAAAGATATAAGCTAGATACAAAGATAAAGGAGAGAAAAAGTGAGAAATGCTCAATAGATGGTGGCTGCCTCTAAGCTTGTGTCACCCAAGGCTTGATGGATGAGGTGAAAATTTCCAATAGAAAAGTGGTGGATGATGTAGATTAGAGTGTGAGGAATAACTTTAATGAAGGAAGGAAGTGGAAAAGATGAAGGGAATGTGGTTAAAAGTGGTGGAGAAGAATGATAGAACACGGCGGCGGCGACCGGTAGTTCTGGGTGAAATTTCTAAAACTAAATGGCTTGTGGGAGAGGAAATGTGAGAGTGAATGTGAGTGAGGGCTGAGTGAATGATACCTAAATGGGGCAAAAACAAGAATAAAATAGTGTGCGATTAAATGATGGAGGGCTAGGATGCAAAGGTGAGATCTAAGGGCTAAAATGAGAGGGGTAAGTGAAATGGGAATGCCTAGATTCCCCTAAGGAAAGTTAGGTGGGCTAAGGTGAGGGTGGTGAGGTAAAAGCCATGTGGACAACTAGAAAATCAGAAAATTAAAATTGGAAATGCAAAGTCAAAGAGGATAAGACGAGAAAGATTTTAGAGCTGATTTTGGAAAAATTATAACATCACAAAATCTACAAGGACAAGAAAATATTCCCAACCACCCAAATCTCTACCAAACTATTCTTCATGATATAGGGTTGTCTCCCCATTAGCGCTTTTTTTAGAGACCTAAAGCTGGTCTTACTCTCTTGTGAATTCAAGTAACATCTTTGAGGCTCACCGCCTCCTCTTGAGTGTCAAATGCAAAATCAAGCCAGTGCCCATGCACCTTGAAGCTCTCTTCATTGTGAGGGTCTTTGAGCTCCATGGCTCCATGATCAAATGCATGGCAAAACAAGATATTTCTACCGCTACCGCCACCGCCACCGCCCCCACTAATTAAGTGATCATACACCCTCTCTACACTTCCTACTCCTAATTCGAGATGCTCTTTATGTGACGACCCGGACCCAATTTACGAATTTACGAGTTAATTTTTACAGTGAATTAGCAAAAAATTTCAATTTAGAATTTCAATTAGTGCTTCTAATGGGTCCTTGGGTTGACTTTTTGTTTCATTCTAATTTTGGGTGAATTTTCTTCACGAAAGTTGTAGAACGTGTTAAACTGAGTTCGTAGACGTGAAGTACACTTAAATCGGAGTTCGTATGAGAGAGTTTTAGTCTACGGAAGGGGAGTTACTGTTGAGGTCAAAGATGTCGACCCGGTTTAGAGGTGGATTAGGAAGTCTGACTTGGTGCTTGACTCTCGCTCGTTACCTGAAAAGAAAGGGGAGCTCGTTAGGAGGATAACCGGGCGGGCCGGTCAATATCCCTCCGAAGCTCAAGTCAGTACGGGTAGAGAAATGAGCAGTATAACGGTAGGTGAGAGTTATTGCCTACCACCAATGAGGGGGTGATTACTGTATTTGTAGTGGAACCGACTGGGGTTCTCTTAGTCCCATTTCAATGTGGGACTCAGGTGAGGTGTGTTTGTAGTCGAGGTATGTAGTACGAACAAGTCCCCCAAGTCCCCGGTCAAGAGTCTTCTTGGTTGGGGAGTTTTATTTTCTCGGCTAGCGAGTAGAAACAACACCTTACCTAGCCCCCAATAGTCCCCCAAGTCCCTAGTCAAAGGAGAATCGAGGGCCGGTCTATTGAGGACTGAAGGTAGTGTGAAGTCGGCCGTGTGCTATATCCGTAGGATGTAGCGGCCCAGATTGACTAGCCCCGGTAGTCCCCCTAGTTTCGCATTTACGAATCCGAGGAGGATGGATAGACTAGGTGGCCTTTTGAACGTGGATTCAGTAGAATGCACGGGCCTAGTAAGCTGGTATGCGCAATAGCTATAGCCGCACGTCTGCGGTTGTCGTCTTGGAAAGTTTCTTTGGCTTTCAAGTTTGACAGTTGCACGGATGCAATGGCTCATGGAGCCGTGAGGTTCGAATCGTTAAGTAAGCTCGCGCGGGTGCGAGGTTTGGGCCATAGCCGAGGGCTATGGGGCTCGGCCGGGTGCGAGGCTTGCAGCCATAGCCGAGGGCTATGGGGCTCCTGCATGCGTGACACTTGTCCGCCATCTGTGGATTAAATGGAGTGGTTGGGGACTCCTCGATTTCTGAAAAAGGAAGCATTAAATGCGATATGAACTGAAAAGACGCGACCCTTCACGTCCGAACGTGCCTAGGGTTATCGGGACACGTGGCAGGATCTAACGGTATGTGACTTTTGAAATGAATGGTGGAGATGGGGTTTGAATTTGATAAAAGCGGGGGAGAAACACCATCCCCGCTACTTTACCCATTTTTGCCAAAATTCTTTGCATCCAGAGAAGAGAAGAGGAAGAGAACCAGAGCTGCCCAGAATCGAGGAACTCGACTCCGGCGATACTCACAGGTTAGTTTATTTCTCCGATCTCTCGTATATGCATTACTTTGGATTTATGATTGGATAAAAGTAGAAGAGGGTTAGTGTAGTGTAGTTTTGGGAAATCCCAGATAGAAAAGATATAGGCGTGGGTTCTGGGTTTGTGTTCTTATGCTGGGTTCTGGGTTTGTGTTCTTCGACAGTGCTTCGAAGAATTTTTGTGACAAACGCCAGTGGGAATTCGGGATTCAAATTTTGGAGGATTAAGTGTGTAGAGTTTGTTTTTACCACAATGTCAGAAGAACAAGTGGATCGGGCGACTGAAAAAGAGGTCGTTGTGGTGACCACCGATAGTGAGGAGTCTGGGTCGGGGTCTGTCCCGGAATTTGATGAGCTATTAGAAGAGCTAGGTGGAATGGCTCGTACGCAGCCGTACGTGAGGCCGAACCGAGAGTTGGACGAGTATCTGAAGAAACCGGATGGTCATGAGCGTTCCAAGGAGAGGAGGGAAAGTGGTGGGCAGACGAGCACATCAGTGGGTCGGCCGGCTGATGTGCCGAAATCCATTCCCCTGGGGAAGTGGAAGTTGGATGAAGGGGTCTGGGTGGACGAGCCCGCGCGTAGCATGACGTTGGACGAGATTCGAAAGCTGCGCAAGGACTGGCTAATCCCGAGCTCGGTAACCCTGCGGCCGGTCGAAGAAGGAGAGTCGGCCACGAGGCCTCCCCCTGGGCTTATTGCGGTGCACGAAGCTATGTTCAAGCAGGGGTTCACGCTGCCTCTGCCCGGCTGGGTACAGTACATCCTGAGCGTACTGAAATTCCCGCCCGCGCAGATCAGTATGAACGCCTGGAGGCAGCTCCTCGGCATGTACCTGTTATGGCACTTCAGCGGACAGGGGTGGCCGACCTATAATGAAGTCGTGACCTGCTACCGGCCGTCCTACTCAACAAAGAAGGATTGTGGTGGAACAATCATGCTGAATGGAAGGACGGTCGGTCCAGTTGTAGAAGACTTGCCGTCGTCGCAAAAGTATTGGAGAGGGACCGTGTGCTTCGCGGGAGGTCAATGGGAGTACGAGTCGGCCGTTCCACCCGGCCGTGTGCCTACCTCTTTTCAGCCGATAGGTCTAACTCTTGTCTTTAATTAAAAAGTAAGTTAAGACTTTAGCTAATTGTGGTTCTGATTACTGTTTGAACCGTGCAGGGAAGAAGGACTACGCCCTTTCGCCGCAAGAGCAGGCCAGGATCGCTCGGGTGCTGAACGGGTGGAACACGCCGCACGCGCGGAGCTCCTACCGGCTGATTAGATTCCCAGTGTTAGAACACGCTGGTGTGGGAAGAATTCCAAGTAAGTGGTCGGTCGACCGGTAATGATTAAACCTTCCTTGTCTAACCATTAGTTGACCAATTGCCCTTGTGATGTGCAGAAGTTGTGCAGAAGAAGTCGCACCGGAAGACGATGGATCCTTTGCTTGAAGATGATTACAATCTGCTGGATAACCTGCTGAGTCAGGGACAGGCGGTCCAGTCCTTGGAGGTCGACCCCAGCACGCTCGAGACAAGGCAGTCAAGTGGGACGGTTGATCTCGAGCTCTCGCTTGAGCACTATGAGGTGCCCCAGGAGGAGGGAACTGAGGATGTGCTGCTGGGCAACCGAGTAGACGGCAAGAGGCGCGAAGCTGCGAGGAAGAGGAAGGGCAAGGCGGCCGACTCGACCAGCTCCGGGGTCACCCTCACTGGACAGAACGTGGGGGGCCATGCTGCAGAGGAAGTTGGCCCGGCCAAGAAGGCAAAGATCGGTCCAGCCGCGAGTCGGCCGGCCACCGCTGGTGTGAGCTTTGGTTTGCTTGCCTCTACCGCGCCTGAGCTTCCGAGGGCAGACTCAACCGTATCCTAGACGAAGCGGGCATGGCGGACGAGCGCTTTGTCCGGAGGATGGTTGAGGACCTCAAAGATGCCGGGACCGACGTCTTCCTAGCCAACAATGCTACCCCGAGGGAGAACCGTGCAAGGTTGCTCGTGCAAGGTTGCTCGCGCAAGGGATGCGGGTAAGTTGAGTACATAAATTTTTTTTGGAAATCTGATGAATCATTTCTATGCTAAGTGGCTATCGTGTATGCAGTTCATGCACTCGCTCTACCTGGTAGACGAGGTGGAGAAGGACCCTGTCACCCGGGAGGAGCTTCTCAAGGTGGAGAAAGCGTTCGCCGCAGCCGAGAGTTGCCGAAAGAAGGCCGTGGCGCATCAGGACAAGCTGCGGGAGGAGAAGGCGGCCCTACAGGCAAAGCTCGCTGAAGCTGGGGAGCAGCTCAAGGCCAAGCAAGAGGAGAACGTCAAGCTGGTAGAGGAGCTCGCCCGTCTGCGCTTGGTGGAGGAGGACGCCCGGACTCTGAGCAAGAAAGTTGAGGAGATTCCCCAACTTGTAAATGATGCAGCTCGGTCCGCCGCAGAGCGGGCGGTCGAAGATTTCAAACAGTCGGCCGAGATGGCCCAAATCCTAAGGGATCAGCATCGCAAGTCCGTGACCGAGAATACCAATTTCTACATGTCGCGCGGGTGGCTTAATGTTGAGAAGTACCGGGCGGATCGCAAGTCGGACCGGGCGGCTGCTCAAGCAAGAAGGGCCGAAGCTGAGAGGGAGCGGGCCGAAGCTGAAAAAGAGCAGGCCGAGGCGGAAGAAGAGCGGACTGCGGCTGAGGAGGAACGAACGGAGACTGAGAAGCAACAAGGCGAGGAGGATGCCGAGGAAAGGGCAGACGAAACCGAGCCCGATTCGACCCCGGTCCCCTGAAGTCCCTCGCCATAGAGCACCCGATCGTGATGAAGCTTTCCCCTTTTGTTGTTTTATTTATTTTTTGTTCGCGATCGGTCGACCTTCGGGTCTAAGTGTCTCTTTATTTTGAACAATGGGCCGGAGGCCATTTTTGCTGACAATTATTATTTTTTGTGTTAATGATTATGGGCCACGGGGTCCTTTTTGTTTAATCAGTTAACATGCAGCTTGCTATGGTCCGGCTTATGGTAGTTTGCCCGGATGACCAACAAGTCGGCCGTGCTCTGTTATATTTTTAGGAAAATGCGAAAAGGATTAAGTTTGTGCCATTCTGGTACTTAGTATCTGAAAGATGATATAAGAGAGGCACAATGGTTTGAATAATCCAATATTGTACTAAAAATATATAGAGTACAAAATACGCGAGTATCCCAAAGAGTGAGAGCTCGTCCCACGGGAGGTTGCTCGGTCGATACAAAATACGCGATCGTCCCATAGAGTTAGAACTCGTCTAACGGGAGGATGCGCGGTCGAGTGACTATAAGTTGATCACCTGAAAAAGTAGCGCAGGTGCTGGATATTCCACGGGTGGCGCGAGACGTCCCCATCCTTGCCCTTTAGGTAGAAGGAGCTTGGGTCCGTGCTCGGCATGAGTTCATAAGGTCCTTCCCAGGTGGGTCGAAGGCCGGTCGGTTTAGGAGTGACCTCTTTCATGGCCCAGTCGCCCACCTTGAGCGGGCGAGCCCGGACCCTCGAGTTGTAGTGGCGAGAGATGCGCTGCTTGTTATCAAGATTTTGCAAATGGGCGCGCTCTCTCCTTTCTTCCAAGATGTCGGTATTGAGGCTGAGGCCTTCACCATTGGTCTCGGGGTCGTAGTACGTCACCCGCTCGGTCGGGTGTAAGAGTTCGACCGGGATGACAGCCTCTGTACCAAAAGCCATGCAAAATGGTGTTTCGCCATTGGCCGTGGTTGCTGTGGTCAGGTATGACCAGAGTACCTCAGGTAGCTGGGCGGCCCACAATCCCTTGGCATCATCAAGTTTCTTCTTCAGTGTCCTCTTAATGATTTTGTTGACCGCTTCTACCTGGCCATTAGTTTGTGGATGAGCGGGTGAAGCGTAGAGAAGCTTGGTGCCGTTCCTTGCAGTGAAGGACCGGATTTCATCGTTGTCGAACTGGCCCCCGTTGTCGGTTATGATTGTCTCGGGCGTCCCGAATCGACAGTAGACGTTCTTCCAAAGGAAGTGCTCTATACGCTCGGTGGTGATGACTGTCAGTGCCTCAGCTTCAACCCACTTTGTGTTGTAGTCGACCGCTACAACAATATATTTGAACTGGCCCTTGGCCGTAGGCAACTTGCCGATTAGGTCGAGACCCCACTGCACAAACGGCCACGGGCTAACCATAATAGAGAGCAAAGCTGAAGGGAGTCGAGGCTTGTTAGCATAACTCTGGCACTTGATGCAAGAGGTGGCGACCTTGTGGGCATCCCGGCCGAGTGTCGGCCAAAAGTAGCCTTGCCTGAGTGTTTTTTGCGCGAGCGATCTAGCACCTGAGTGATTTCCACATATACCCCCGTGTATCATAAGAAGGATGGACAGACCTTCCTCTGGGGATACACAACATAAATTCGGCATGGAGAGGCCACGCCTGTATAGCCGGCCGTCCCGTAGGATGTACAAGGCTGATTTGCGTGCCAACCTCCTGGAGGCGACCCTGTCACTTGGTCCGGTTCCTGACGTGAGGAAAGCAATAATGGGGTCCATCCAGGTGGATGATTGCTCAACTGGGAAAACCTCCTCTAGCGTCTTTGTAATGCTCGGCTTATGCAACACTTCCACGGTCGGTCGTCCGGGAAGGTTATCCGGGGAAGAGGTAGCTAGGCGTGCGAGCGCGTCGGCCTTAGAGTTTTGGGCGCGCGGGATTCGTGTAAGGTTGGTGGTCTTGAAGTGTTGTAAGAGCACTTTCACGTACCCGGCATAGGCGGCCAACTGATGCTCCTTTGTCTGGAAGTCGCCCGAGACTTGGTTGACAACTAACTGGGAGTCGCTGTAGATGTTCAGGTTGTCCGCGCCTAATTCCTTTGCGAGCTGCAGGCCGGCCACTAGTGCCTCGTACTCGGCGATGTTGTTAGAGGCTTTAAAGTCAAATTTGAGGGCGTACTCAGAAATCGAGCCACCTGGGGACACAACCATGATGCCGGCCCCACTTCGCATTTGATTGGCCGACCCATCTACGTACAGCTCCCAGAATGGGGTTAGCAGTGGGTGCACGGTCGACCCAGCAGTCGTCGTTAGGGCCGGTGGCTTGTCGAGAGGGATGAGTTCAGAAATGAAGTCGGCTGCGGCTTGGCCCTTGATTGCGGTCCGGCCCTTATAGTGGATATCGAACTCTCCTAGTTCGATTGCCCATTTGATCAGTCGGCCGGATGTTTCAGGCTTTTGGAGTACCTGTCTGAGGGGCTGATCAGTGAGGACGTATATGGTGTGAGCTTGAAAGTAAGGTCGTAGCCGTCTAGCCGATACAATCAGAGCAAGGGCAAGTTTCTCGATGTTAGGATATCGAGTTTCAGAGTCTACAAATCCCTTGCCGGAATAGTAGACGGGCAGCTCGTCCGAGTCTACTCGTCTTGTTAAGGCCGAGCTGACTGCAGTTTCTGAGACTGATAGGTAGATGTATAATATCTCGCCCGTGACGGGTTTGGATAGTAATGGGACCGTGCCAAAGTAAGTCTTCAAGTGTTGGAAAGCTTGCTCGCACTCGGGCGTCCACTCCACACTCTTCTGTTTTGTGGACTTGAGCACTTTGAAGAATGGGGTGCACTTGTCAGTTGACCTCGAGATGAATCGAGAAAGTGCAGCGACCCGACCGGTCAAGCTCTGTACCTCTAGCTTGGTCGTGGGCGACCTCATGTCGAGGACGGCCTGCACCTTTTCCGGGTTGGCCTCAATACCTCGTTCACTGATGATGAAACCAAGGAATTTGCCTGCCTCCACACCAAAGATGCACTTGTCTGGGTTCAGCCGCATTCCGAACTTGGTAAGAATCTTGAAGATGACCGAGAGGTTATGGACGTGCGACTCAGCCGTGATGCTTTTGACGAGCATATCATCCACGTAGACCTCCATGATGTTACCGATATGGTCGGAGAACATGGAATTGACAAGTCTCTGGTAGGTCGCTCCAGCGTTCTTTAGGCCGAACGGCATGACCTGATAACAGTACAGTCCCTTGTCGGTCGTGAATGACGTGTGCTCTTGGTCTAGGGGGTCCATCCTGATTTGGTTGTAGCCGGAGTATGCGTCCATGAAGCTGAGAAGCTTGTGGCCGGCTGTAGAGTCAACCAGTTGGTCGATCCGTGGTAAAGGGAAGCTATCCTTGGGACAAGCCCGGTTCAGGTTGGTATAGTCGACGCACATGCGCCACTTGCCGCTCGGCTTCTTAACCATTACCACATTTGAGAGCCAGGTGGGGTAGTTCACCTCGCGGATGAATTCGATTTTCCGTAGTCTAGCGACCTCCAGCTGGATGGCTCTGTACTTTTCTTCATCGAACGCTCGTCTCTTCTGTCGTACTGGGCTAGCAGATGGGTAGAGCGTGAGCTTATGGGAGATGACCTCGATCGGTATGCCCGGCATGTCAGCGTACGACCATGCAAAGACATGAGAGTTGTCCCGCAGAAAAGTGACCAAATCAGCCTGGATCGTCGCAGTGAGATTGGTGCCGACTCGGACCTGTCGGTCAGGGTGTGCGTCCGAGATGGGAACGAGAGTAGTCTCCTCGACCGACTGTGGGGATTCCAGTTTTGTGTCCCCCTCTCTCGGGTCCTCCGGTATATCGCTTGGGGACGGTTCCGCGAGTGATAGGATCTCGCTATAATGGCGTCCTCGAGCGATGTTTGTGTTATAGCATTGCCGGGCGACCTCCTGATCTCCCCGGATGGTTGCGGTACCGGACGGGGTTGGTAGCTTCATAAGGAGCATGTGGCCGGCTATGATGCACTTTAGTCGCCACAGGGCCGGTCGGCCGAGTATGGCGTTGTAGGAGGAGGGGCAATCGACTACAATGAACTCGGTTTCGAGAGTAGCGCATTGTGGACTCGTTCCCAGTATAATGTTCATGCAGTCCGAACCGAGCGGTTGAGTTATGTCGCCCGAGAAACTCAGAAGTGGTTCGTGGTCCTGGTACAGTCTGGACTTGTGGCGTTCCAGTTGTTTATACGCTGGGCCAAACAAGACGTTCACCGCCGACCCGCTATCAATTAGAATACGGGCCATTCTGAATTGGTCAACCTGAGCGGTTATGAGGAATGGGTCGTGGTGAGGCTGTTGGAGAGTCCCCTCCTCGGATTCGTCAAAAGTGATGGGCGACCACCCAGTTTTTGTGACGGCCGAGCTCTTGTATTGGTGCACATTGAAGCATTCGTAGCCATGTCCGGCCCTGGTACACCTTTTCTTGGCGCGTTGAGACCTTTGGCCCCCCGAGAAGCCACCGCCATCGATCGTATTGATCTGTCCCCTGACCTAATTGACCGTGTTGACCTGTTGGCGCGGCTTGAACTGGCTGAGCTTCCCGTCATTGACGAGGGATTGGATCATGTCCTTCAGGGCGATGCAGAGGTTGGTGTCATGGCCCCCGTCATCATGGTACTTGCAATATCGGCCGGTTCCCGTGATTTTAGGTCGGCGAAAATTTTTGTGTCTCGGGCCTGGGATCTCATCCTTACACTGGTCCCAAATCTCCTCGTAAGAGGCCGTGAGGACCGTGAAAACCGAGTAACGGGCAGACTGGGTTGGGGAACGGTACGGGGCCTGCTTGTTGGGTTGGCGCGTGTTCCTGTCCGGCCCTGGGTTGCTGGATGTTTCCTTTCCCCTTTTTGAGTTGGGGTAGCTTGGCCTCGTGTCCGACTGTTTATCCGAAACTGTCCCTGATTGACCCCTGTCTGGCTGGATATGTGTCAATGGAGGAGGCTTGACTGGGGCCGACTCGTTCCCGTAAGTGTCAAACTCGGCCTGTGCGTGGCGCACAGCTACTGTCATAAGTCGGTCGTAATCGAGTGGGGGTCGGGTGTTGAGCTCCAGAAGGAAATTACCCTTTCGCAGGGCTTGAATGAATGCGGCATACGCAAGTGACTTATCCAGATCTCTACAGCGTGCGGTGGCGGTTTGCCACCTATTGACAAACGTCTTGAGGTTCTCGTGGTTGCCTTGCAGCATTTTGAAGAGATGGGCGGTGGTGCGGTACCCGTCCGTCCGTAGGATGAAACGCTCGGCGAACTCATCACACAGTTGCTCGTAAGAGCTAATAGAGTGGGGCTTGAGGTCGAAGAACCAGCTCAAAGCCTCGCCTGTTAGGGTCTCTTGGAACGCATGACAAAGTGAAGCCATGGTATACCCCTTTCCCGTGACGATAGATCTGAAGTTGTCCACATGAAGGTAGGGGTCGGTCGTTCCGTCATACCTGTCGGCTTTGAGTGACTTGAGATGGACCAGCGGGCGGGCGTTCAGAATCTCGGATGTAAAGGGCCCCGGGCGTTCCTGGAAACCCGCACGCGTTACACGGTGCACGTTAGCGTTTTCTGATTTCTCCAATCGTGCTTCCAACATCTGGACCGAGCGGCTGAGCTGTAGGAGGAGGTTCTGCTGGGCCTGAGGCTCAGATGCGGCTGCTGGAGCCTCGGTCACCCTTGTGAGGGTTGGGGCTGGTCCCATTCCCTCGAGCTCGCGCGGTTGTAGTCGAATGGGTATGTGAACGATTGCCGGGTTGGCAGGGTCGTAAGGTTCTGTTTGGCCGGGCGTTTGGATGTTTTGGTGGTGGCTTGTGGCAGCGGTGGGTGTGAAAAAATGAGATTCTCTTGCCCGAGCGAGTTCTGAACTCTGAGCCTCTAGCTCGAGGCATCTGACTTGTGATGCGAGCAGTTGCTCGTGCTCGCGTGCTTGTGTTGCGCGTAGCTCGGCCAGGTCGATGCGCATGAGGTCGACCATTGTCTCAAAGTCGGGCGCGCGAGCCTGGGTTTGACTCGTTCCGGCTTCAGTGACCACTCCGGTATTTGGTGGGGTGTCTTGTGGGGTATCAAATTGAAGGGTCCGACCGAGCCCTGGTGTTTGCTCGTCCGGATTAGACATGGTGACATGAGTGATGGAGTTAGTTACTCGTATTCACCACAGACGGCGCCAATTGTTGAGGTCAAAGATGTCGACCCGGTTTAGAGGTGGATTAGGAAGTCTGACTTGGTGCTTGACTCTCGCTCGTTACCTGAAAAGAAAGGGGAGCTCGTTAGGAGGATAACCGGGCGGGCCGGTCAATATCCCTCCGAAGCTCAAGTCAGTACGGGTAGAGAAATGAGCAGTATAACGGTAGGTGAGAGTTATTGCCTACCACCAATGAGGGGGTGATTACTGTATTTGTAGTGGAACCGACTGGGGTTTTCTTAGTCCCATTTCAATGTGGGAAGTTTCTATTTATGGAAATTCCCAAAATGGGAAGTTGCCAATTTCGGACACTCTCTCTCTCTCTCCTCAAACCCGTGCTTGTCCTTCCTCTCTCCCCGTGCACTGTAGCAGCCGACTTTGATCGGCAATTTCTCGCCTCTCCAAGCCCTTCAACCCTATACTAGTTTCTTGCATCAAATCTTAGTGTGGGAGGAGAAATCTAGGAGAGAAAACCCTAGAAAAATCGCGAAATCTGCCGAAAAGATCTACCCTTGCCGGCGTCGATTTCGGCCAAATCGGCCTAACCCACCTACTGGGCTTTGCAGCCCTCCTCACCACGAACCCTTAGCCACCGGCCTCACCCCCATTGGTTGCCGGAGGAAGGAGAATTGATGAGTTGAAATTTCCGGCCACCGTCGGCCGTCGAGGGAAATTCGAGAAATTCTAGGCCGAATCGGACTTCTTGGCAGGTATAAAAGTTGATCCTCATATTGTGTTGATGCTTGTGGTAAAATTTGGTGACCATCGGAGATGGTCGGAATCGGCGGCGGTGAATCCCACGCGCAGCCACTTTGGGTGGCGCGTGGCGGCGCGTCTGGCCTCCATTGAGGCTGCGTTTTGGCCTGGATGATTGTACTTTTTACTACGATCGTGTTGATATATGGTTCGTGGGGAATTGTTGAGGTTTGAGATTTTACCCGGTTAATTTCGGTTCGTAATCGAACGGTTCCCGTTCTAGATTAATGAGTAACCGTCGGATGGCTACCAAAGTTGGTTAGAATGTTAAAGTAATTACTTGGAGACCATTGGACGGTTGGATTAAGGAAATGTGTTCGTTTGGTTAATTAAGGGATAACTGTGGTTTATTGGTTGATAATTAATTTACGTTCGTTCGATTTATCGAACCGCGACAATCCAACCTTTGGATTCGTTGCCGAGGGTGATGGATGATTAGTTTTATTGTTGAGGAAGTTAGTAGTGAAGTTGAGATTCGAGAAGTGTCGTGGGATTAGCGTTGTAAGGGTTATCGGGAACCCTAATTGGATTATTAAGTTAAGTCTCGAATTATTGTTTTCGTTCGTCGAATAGTAATCGTTATTAATCCATGTTGTTCAGGAGGGCTTTGAGAAAGACTTTGAGGGGCGTCAGGCCTAACCGGAAAACTGTGAGTGAACTTTTATTTTAAAAATTAGTTATGCATGCAATTTTATTCGCAAAAAGATTTATTTCTCGCATTACTTTTTAGTAAAAATTATAATGAATTTTGTGATTTGTGCATCTCGAGCATTTGTTTGGAATTATATGTAAATTGTGGATTTCTTTTCGTACTTGAATGTTGCCTGGCTTATTTGTTGAGGCTCGGGAAAATGATATATGCGAGATTTGAGAGTTAAGGGATCTTTGGGAATGTTTTCCCGATTTGTCAGATTCAGTTGTCAGCATTCCAGTTCTCGGTATCTTTTCAGTCGTGTGATCTGCTATCTAATTGTCAGTTTCTAGTACTCAGCTGTCAGTATCCAGTATCCAGTGTCAGTTGACTGTGCACGTGTCTTGAGGTTGTTGCCTCCAGTATATAGGGGACCTGGTTAGTTTGCCGATATATGGATGTCTGGTGGTTGGTGCCTTCAGATGACGTACACCCTGATCAAGTGTGCGGCCTTTCGGAGACCTGATCGGTAGTACTAGCATGTGGATGTCTGAGGGTTGGTACCTTCAGGCACCGTACGACCTGTTGGGGCAGGCGTACGGCCTCACATTGATTATCTGTTTCCAGTTGGTGTTCGAGTATTGTCTTGTCTGGAAGTTGGTGCTCACCAGACATCGTACGATGTGGGGGTTGGTGCCTTCCCACGTACGGACTCATCTTGATTCTTCATCAGTCAGTTAGTCTCTCTGGTAGAGTGGAAGCACGCCCAGATTCTCGGTCTGACTGTACAACGTGGGTAACCGGCATTCGCATTCGTCACGAGTTTTGAATTGGAGATTTGTTTAGACTTTGTGTTGGGTGAAATGTTGTTTCAGTTTTAGACGTTTGATTTGAGAATTATTGTATGCTCATGATTTCACAATTGATTGTTCTTAAGTTGATAGACATGCATGGTTCTAGAAAAGAAAGAATTGGAAAAGCATCAAATTCATATTTAAAAAGTTATTTCTTATTCTCACTTATTATTTTTCGTTCACTCACGCTAACGTTCTCTTTTTGGAATGCTTTTCCCTGGGCCTTTCGGTTTTTAAATTGCCCAGGTTGCAGATTAGTTGAGGTCGGACCACTCTACGGACGAGGCATTATTCTATCACTGTTTCCCTTCCGCTTAATTTACTAATCATTTAATTTTGTAGAAAATCTTGTTAAATCATTAGTATGCTCTGAATTACCAAAATCGTATTGTAAACAGTTTTCTGAAGTAGTGGACTTTAAGGATTGAAACATTTGTTTGTGTTATTGGAAGTTTGTGAATTGTGGAGGTGAGCAAGTAGGCTCAGGAGTTTGGTTGGGTTATGATTATTGGAAGTGTTAAATTATTTTTCACAGGTTTTGGGTAGTCCGCTTTTAGGGGAGACCATGCCGAATTTTCGGTATGATCTCTTCTAAGGTGGGCCCCGCAGGACCACCTCGGATTCCAGGGTGGAATCTGGGGCGGGTCCTGTCACTTTACACTCAGCCGTACAGGCTAGATCATCATCTTTGATTGGATGGAAGATTTCGCTCAATTATTTCCCTGGGAATTTTCATTTTTTCCACTCATAGTTGTTTGCTAATAGTAGTATTTTTTTTTTCGGTTGGTGACCATTAAGGTCAAATACCCTATAGATTTGTCCAATAAATCATACAAATCCTAATTTTGCCCAATAACTCCATTTAATGAAAAACAGGGACCAAACTGACGATTCTATACATTAGTTTTTCTAAAATTTACCAAATGCCACTGACATTTGAAAATCCAAATCACGATCAAAATGCAGAACCACCTTCATTCTCAGACCTCTCAAATTTTCCCTCAACCAACCCCCCCCCCCTCACCCCCCCCCCCTTCTCTCTCTCTCTCTCTCTCAACCTCGAGCTAAACAAGCAACTGAGTCTCCTGATTTACGCCTCCATCCAGAAAGAGATCGGTTCTTCAAGCTCTGCGCAGAGGTCGCCTTTTGAGATGGGATTCGCGGCTTGTCAATTGATGAGAAGTCGGCTGAGGAAGAGGAATGGAGCGACGCCGAGATTGTTTTCGCTGCCGAAGATTATATCTGTGCGGTCGAACAAGTATGTGAAGCTTCCGACGACGACTGCTGCTACCAACGACCGCCAAGCCAGTCAATGCTTCAGTAAGTCATTAATTGCATTAGGCTTCACGTTTAGATTGCAATTTAGGCCGCAATTGCATTAGCTTTGATTCATTGCAGTGGGTGGAGCCATTAATTTGATTGATCACATTTAGACAGCATATCTAAGCAATGTGTCGTTCCACAGGGATTGACGGTCCCCAATCTCTCGGTAGCAAGTAATCGAGTGCTCTAGCTAGATGGAATGGCAAGATGTGAATAGAGTGAGTGAAATGTGTTTGAACAATGTGCGTAGTGTAGTGGTGAAGTGTGGTTTTGTGTAAAAAGGGAATGATGCAACAACCAAATAAATGCAAGGAAATGAAAACAAGCAAGGAAGATAAAGTGTGTGCAAATATATAAAGGTGTTGGGGTTTCGGGTTAACCCCAAGTCCAATCATGATGCCTAATGAACTAATTTAGTACTCATGTTTGTGCAATGAATGAATCAAGCATCGTATCTTAGCCATATTATGGGTCTAAGACCATCTTATCCTATGTATTCTTAGTGCCATGTTATGGGTCACTAGAACTCTCTCAAATTTGGCTTGAGAGGCGAAGAGCACAAAAACTTAGAAACTCAAACAAGGGGACCTCATCACATCTAATATCAATTGCCTAGAGAGAGTTAGGAGTCACCCTAACAATCTCAATCAAAGTAGATTGCACACATGCTCATAGAAGTGACTAAATTCTCTAAATATGCACACAACACAAATTGAATTGGATAATAGATATACTCATTCATCACAAAATATTTATACAAAGTCAATTCATCATTACATCACAATGGACTAGGGCACACAACCCTAGTCCCCAACAAGGTGACTACTCACTATCCATCAAAGTATACATCAACATACCACAATAGCAAACTATAATCACAAGTACAAGAGAGAGAAAGGTTAAGAAATGCTCAATGGATGGTGTCTCCTTCTTCTCCTTGGCCTTGGATGATGAATCTTGATGTTTGGTGAAGATCTCTAGCCACAAGATGGATGATGATGTAGAAGAGATAGAGAGGAAAACAAAAGGGGAAGGTGGAGAGGAATGAGAGTGATGGGTGGTGTTGCTAGCTAAAAGATAACCTAAAATGGCTAAAACTAGGTATATATAATAAGGCTCCTAAAGATTAAAGGCTAGGATTAAAACTTATGATCTAATGGGTAGGAAAAATAGGAAAAATGGGGGGTGAAATGACATGGTTACCTAAGTGGAATGGTAGGTGGTGTAGAGGAGACTTTTAGGTGAGGGGCTTAGAGGTAATTGACAATAAATTCCAGCAATTAAAATGCACAAAAGGACAATCAAATGGGAGTAGGACAAACCCATGGATATGGTGAGGCCAAGTGTCATTTTTCTTACCAAGTAAGGAAAGGAATGAATAATCAAAAGATGACATAAGGCAAATGACATATTCCTTGCTGAATTTTGGGCTTTTTGTGGTGAGTCACAAGATTGACTTTCGACCTTGACTTTGACCTTGACCTTCGGGGTTGACCAAAGTTGACTTTTCTTGACTTTGCGGTTTCTTTGGCAATCCTCCGGAATTTTCTTGTGTTTCACTTTCTGAGACTTCATATTTGACATGTTGGCGCTCTAAAGTCGGGGTTGACCACGAGTTGACTTCGGGTCAACCGGTTGACTTTTCGTCTTTTTGTCGAAAATGCACAAAAAGCTCCAAAACGCGCCCTTTCGCTCCCGATATCCATCTGATGCTCAAATTCACTACAATGGTGCAAATCAAGGATTAGAGACACTAAACGGCTATTGGATTAGCATTACTAAAGTGATTAGAGGCCTAATTTGTATGCAAAACACATACAAATCAGTACCATTAACATTAATCTGCTAACGTTGCAACCCAAGATCTAGCTAATATGGTCTACCAATATACTCCCGATGCCAGCAAAAGGTGTACGTTAATAGAGGGATGAAAGAGAAGGTGTACAACTATGGAATGTTCAAGACTGGGTTCTGCAACAAATGGCAGGAGTTCGATGACTGCCCTTAAAAAGACCGCTGCCAATTCGCTCATGGCGTCAAGGAGCTGCGCGCAGTTATGTGACTGTTTTTTATTGTCCGTCAATAACCTACTATATGGTATTATCCTATGGTATTATAGTTAGACAATAATGATTATTGGTAGATAACTTTAGACAATAATGAAGTTTATTGTTTGACAATAAACTGGTTTGTTTGATAATTTAGTTTGGCACAATAATGAATGATATTTCTATGTTGGTATTGTCGGACAATAACATGTTATTGTTATTGTCAGACACTAAACGTAATTGTTATTGTCCTTTATTGTTTGACAATAATAAATTATTGTCTGACAATAAAAATGTTATGGTCCTTTATTGTATAACAATAACAGATAACATGTTATTGCAGGCATGTATAAAATGCAGATCAGTCCAGTCCCCTTAGAGTTTGATTGTAAATTCTGCTCTTTTGATTCTCTATGAGCTATATTTGAATCCCCTCTCGATATCTTAGTATTGTTGAAATACTATATAGATAGATGTCCAAAGTACCTTGAAATAAAATTTTCTTAGCCATTATGATCGCAGTAATTATCAATGTCATGGAAAAGACCAGAACCTTTACATTTGGATTGAAGGATTTAACCTGAGACTTTAATCACGAACTATATCTGATTTCCATCAAGTTAATTCATGATGAACTATCATTCTTTGCCCATTAGTTGTAATAAGTTGTATACTCTTATTCAATAAACCAGTTTATTGTCAAACAATAAATTGTTATTACCAGACAATAAACTAGTTAGTGTCGGACACTAAACTTTAATCACGAACTATATTTGATTTCCATCAAGTTAATTCATGATGAAGTATCATTCTCTGCCCATTAGTTACAATAAGTTGTATACTCTTATTCAATAAACCAGTTTATTGTCCAACAATAAATTGTTATTACCCGACAATAAACTTGTTAGTGTCGAACAATAAACTTGTTAGTGTCGGACAATAAACTTTAATCACGAACTATATCTGATTTCCATCAAGTTAATTCATGATGAACTATCATTCTCTGCCCATTAGTTACAATAAGTTGTAATGTCGGACAATAAAACAAATATTCAATCAAGCCCACATAAAATTTAACACAGAAATGGACTATCATGTCTCCTTTCCATGCAATAAACATCCACATTTGATGAATCGGCACTGTCTCCACTGTGTAAAGATGCAAAACTACTAAATGCCTAAACGGATAATCATGTCATTCCCACAGAGTAGTATCACCTTCCACAACAAGTTAAAAACTCCCAAGGATTGGCAGAACTGGAGCCCAGAAAGTAGAGCTTCTGCTTTGACGGCCTTGGGTTACAATCTGCTAAAGAAAGGAACAGCAGCAGGACCACAAACTTTGCCCCACTCATCACCTATGTCCATTCTTTTCCAAAGCACCATCAAAGTTTATAGACCAAGACCTGCGGAAAAATGCACCCAGGCCATAAAATTACAAACCAAAGCTCAAAGCACTATAGAAAACCCAACCTCATCAAACACCAATGAGCAAAGCAAGTAAAACCCAAAAACAACCAATCCAAGGAAAACCATACAACTCCTCATAATGGGAGCTGCCATGCCTGAAAGATAAGCAAGCAACACTACTACATGAGTTTATTATAAAACCGACGTTACTTGTAGACTAGTAGTTCAAGTAGTCTTCCTAGTTTGAAGTAAAATATACCCCTGTACAGAGTTATATCATCTCACCCAACATCAATCTTCCAATTATCATTCACTTCACAGGCCAATAAATACAAAGCAATGCTCTAAGCACTAGAGAAAACCCACCTCATCAAACAACAACAAATAATAAATAAACAAATAGAAATCTAGAAAAAAACAACCCAAGCAAAACCAAACAATTACTCATTATTGGAGCTGTCATTCCAGAAAGATAAGCATTACAAGTTATTAAGCAAATGCTTTATACACACACACACACAAATGCTTATGCCCAAAAGCTACAGCATCTAATGCTTATTCCCAAAAGCTACATCATCTAATTTATTTTTTTTCATACAAAGGCAGAACTCTTCTTGTCTAAGTTCTTATTATATAGTTTAAAAAGGTTTCTAACAAATGCTAACCATATTTTCATTTTCAACATTTGCACAGCAAAGCTATAAAAATTATCATGTATCCATTTAAGCTATCCTAATTGTATATCTACACCAACAGAACACATAAGCAGTGTAACCCTTTCATAAAACACATATAACACCAGCTTGAACAAACCCATTTCTTTTCTTTTCTTTTACAACTGAAATGACAAGTTGATTCTCGGAGCAGCTTCAAGAACACTTACTGATAACATGTCCCAAAGCAAGAATAGTTTGAGCCAAGTTCTGAGGCTCTCACAGTGGATAAACATGCCAATCCACTGCTTCTCACTTCTCAGTTGGTGTTCCTAGCAGCCAACACCATAGTAACAGTTTCAAGTAAATATTATTGCTTGTTCTCTATTCCAATTACCAGAAAAACGAAAAATCAAAATTCCAAATCAAGTGAGGACATAAAACAAACACCTCAAGATGTGTAGCAACCGCTGGAACTCAGAATCACCAGGGAACAGCGCCTACCTCCTTATCATTTCAGCTGCAAATTCATCAATCAAATACTAATATGATCAATTAAACCAACTACTTGCGAAGGCATTAAGTTTAATTCATACAATATTAATCAAAGAGAGTAAGGGAGTAGGTCGCCTTACCATTTCAGCTGCACATTCATAAATCTAATACTAATACGATCAATTAAACTAACTAATTGAAAAAGCATAAGGTTAAATCCATACGAAATCAAAGAGAGTATGAGTGTGAAAGTACTGACCAAAGATGCCGATGGACCACATATCGGCGCCGGTGGAGTAGTGAGTGGAACCAAGCAAAACCTCAGGGGCTCTATACCAGAGAATTACGATCTCGTGCGTGTAGCTCTTGAGAGGCACAGTGTAGGCGCGGCCGAGTTCGAGATCGGAGACCTTGAGAAGCCCCTTGTCCTTGTCCAGAAGAAGATGATGCAGCTTCAAAAACTCGAAGACCATCTCTCTCTCTCGTGAATTTCAGATCTATAATGCACAGGGGCAAAATTGTCAACGAATTATGCTTGGGCTATTACACACATACCTTATTGGGAATTATTCTGACCTATTGAGCAATTTATAAGCCTTGTTGGTAAATATAATTTGGCCCAAATCTAATTGGGAAGATTTGTAGCAAAACTAACCTAATTGGTAATTTTTTTTTTTTTTAACAAGACTAGGCCATCATCTTTGATGGAAGAATATAATCAATTATTTTGTTCTTTGGGAAGGTTTTTTTCTTCGCACACAGTTTTTAATTCCTTCTCAGTTTCCAATATCTATACAAAAATAAGTTCCATTAATTGATTAAAGATCTCAACATCCACTAACTATAATAATTTGGAATAATGTAGGCCGAGCACACTATCACATATTAGATCACATAGTGCAGCATAATTTCCATTACTGTCGACCATGCATAGTGTAGCATAATCATTAAAGAAGATCATTATTAATTTCTACACTTTTATTCCAATAAATATACTGTTATGGAGAAAACCCAAAGCCAGAGACATAATGCACAATGAAACAATAGCAGTGCTCTGCTCGTCGTTTACCTCACTAGTTGTTACATCAAAACTGACTTCTTTCTAACAGATAATGAAAGTAGCAATACGTTTGCCTAAGAATAAGAGAGTTGTGCCTAAAAGTAGCAATGTTTTGCAAACCAACATGACTATGGCGCCCAAGTTAGTAAATTAGCTTCCACTTGTCCATTATCAAAGTGCAAGATTTGCATTTGGAGTTACTTATGCAAGGATGAAAACAAAATTGGTGTTTGCAAAAGTACACGATGAGTAAGTTTGCGAAATAGATATAAGAAACAGTGTGGATCCAGTTCCAAGACAATAGAAAACCACAGACCACAATTATCATTCATTTAGATTATCCTGATAGTGAAAACAAATATCATTCCCCTGAAAAGGTGCTCATTCAACTTATCAACCCAAGGAAAGCCAAATTTCAAACCTATACCGCTTAGCCGAGAGGCATTAACCATCCGACTACATAGGCTTTTTGCCTTTCCGTGATCTCTTCCGCTTCCTTCTACTCCTCACACTGGCGTCTTCATCCTTCCTTTCCTGCATGAAATTTGAGGATCTCAAAAACATGTCAAGCAATAGTAACATATTGATACTACTATCTTTTCTCCACAAGATCTAAAAATGGCGAGACATATATCAGTTTCTAGTGTGCTACGTCTTAACAATTGAATGCATCCAACCTCCTTTTAATAAACATCAAATAATTGCCCCCACATATCAAGACTGCCGACAGATGACAGAAAAAAAGGTAGAGGGGGGATGGGGTGCGGGTGCTATGAGATATATGTTATTTGCAAGCTTACCTTCCCTGAATAAAGATCTGGTCTTTTCAAAGTCTTTTTCAGCTTACATGAAAGGGGGTTTGGACCCTGCAAATTTGCAAGAGAAAGACTAAATCCATAAGCATCGGAACATTTATCTTAAATTCTTAAGTAACTATTTTCAAACAGCAGTAGCATGCCACCACAATATACTCTTTGGTTTTTTTAGCACGAAAAATGTCTAATTAATGTCGATCAAAATTTGGAATGAGTACATATATGCCTAGAAAGTGAGACATAGAAATTGGCAAACATAGAAATTACACTTTTAAGTAATCAGACTCGTGAGAATCTGCTAAAAACCGACTTCTAAGTATCACGATATAGTTATCTTACTTTGAGTACAAAAAATAATAGAAGAGTTTTCATAATCCATATAAGCACATATATACTTTTTCTTCAAACATCCTGCCTCATATTACGAGTCAAAAAGTTCATCTGAGTATGAACTGTAAAACCTTACATGGGACTAGGTATGAGCGGACATATTGAGGAACACAAAAGATATTATGAGTAAGCAAAAAGAAATGGGCCTGGGATACCTTTGCCTTCTTTCTCTTAAACTGAACTTTATCTTTCACACCCAATTCTTTCCTAACAGTGCGCTTCTTTTCAACAGCCTGCACTTCCAAGTTCTGATCTCCACAACCAACATCTTCATCAGAGGAATCCTTTTCCAACATATTCTTTGCCCTCTTTCCCAACATCTTATATTCCAAGTCAGTCATGTGCAAACGTAGTTCTTCAGAAGTTTTGACAAACTGGCGTTGGGCAGCAGATGGTGCCTCAAGTAAAAGAGCATTCCTCAGAGCGTATACAACAGGGACACCTGGAATCTGCATGGAATCAGGGATACATGCTCAAGGATGTGTAACACCAAGACAAAAAAACTTGCTTAACGAAAGGCAATTTATGAGGGTAAACGAGAGATCACTGCTTAAATGCAGTGGGAAAAGCAACCCCATAAATAACAACAATATAAATAAACAACAGAAAGAGTCAATAACCTTGAGAATTCTCTTACGAAGATCGGCCTGCTGAGTAGCAACAAAGAAGTGCTCGGAATTATTTTTCCCAATAACATCCATGATGCAATGATCAGCACTCATGGCTTTCTCATGATCACACCTAAAAAGGAGTATATATCCCAATTAAGAAATAATGAAATCATCTCCAGAGAAAAAAAAAAGAGGGGTATATACCTTGCAGTAATGAGGCTATTAGCAGCTTCAAGAGACTCAGAATGGGAGGGACCAAGGCTTGGACCATGCATTTTCAACTCGGCAACAGCACATTTGGTAATGAAGAGCGTGACAGGGGCACCAAGGATATTAGAAAGGGCCTTGTCAGCAGGGGTCATGCAATTGGTGACAAGGTGATGCACAAAAGTCACATCGCAGAGCACCTTATATGGCTGTCTGAACCCATAGCATGCTGTGTAGAACCGCACTATCTTCCTATGACGCTTCTGCTTCTTCACTCTCATATTGTATCCTACCCAAGAAATAGTCCTTTCAGTTTTAAACATTATTAAAACAAAAAAAATATATAAATATTCTTATTAATTTCTTTGTATGCTTATTAATCTTCTACTAACAGCAATTTGGGAGCATGAGATTAAAACTGTGAATTTGAATGCAAGAACATCTGAATGCATAGACCTTAAGAACTTTAATCTAATTATAAGACTTGTTAAGAATGGTTTAAAATTGAGGTGCGGGGTGGTATCACCACCACAGATTTTAAACACAAAATCCAGCAAACAATAGCCAACTCCATAATTACACTCGTAGAAAAACAAAACTAAATGATACCATAAGCTAAAACCTAATTAAACCCCAAATTTGAAACAAAACCAAACATGAACTAATCACAAGGTGAACAAAATCAAACATTGCATGAACCCATAAAGTATACTTCCAAAAACTTTGAAACCCTATAATAAACTCCGACTTCAAACAAAATAAAGAAATAACCTAGTATACTTACAAGGCATCAGATTGCTCAAATAGGGAGAGAGATTGATCAGAGCCTTCAGATGGACTAGTAATGAATTAACCAATGGCGACGGTAGATTGAATTATAGTATTAGTATCATACTGGGAAGACTAGAGAGACAAGATGCCAAGACTACTTATTTCTTTTATTTTTCCCCAACAGTTTGGCCTGGGCTATAGCCCTCCAGCCCTGCAGTTTCGCCCTGCTCAGAATTCTAAGCTACATTATTAGTTTGTTTGGATTAGCACGCAAACTTGAAGACAACCATTTCTGATAAACCAATAAATAACAAAATTTAGAGTTCATAGTGTTCGCTCCTGATGCATTGTAAAGATTCAAATGCTGATCTTCCACAAAGCTTGTAGCTTTTACATTTATCTATTATCTAACAATTAAGGTTTTCTATATGGTTTTGTATCTTAGAATTCAAATCATAATTTATCTTAGAATGGTTAAACAGACCAGCTCAAAGTCCAAAATCCATATAGATATGGTCAGTTTATTAATATGGTTTTCCATATGGTAAAGTTTAAGGGCAGTTTGTTTTCTATATGGTCAGTTTATCTATACAGACTTTGATCTTGTGAGGTGCTCTGAAATTGCAAACCCCCTTGTTGTATTCTGCCCTTATCCCAGCCACATCTGAAAGTCAAATTGATGGAAAAGTCAAATTGATGGAAAAGTCAACGGATACTCCATTTGGCGGAATTGTATCAGATTTTTTGGGCTTCGGTTTCTCTTCCCTAACTTAAATATATGTGGGATTCTAGAATTGGGTTGGCCCAATGCTTCTTAGCAAATTCCACAACAAGCTTGTGTAAAAAAATGTGATATTGGGTTTTAAAATCTTTTAGTCTACAATGATCGATCACATTTGGCCACCATAGGGTTTGGACCTACTCAAGAGTCAAGATCATAGTTGGGAACGGGAGTTCAAGCGAGAAAGTCAACCTCTGATCTAAGGAGGGGGTATTTCCGTCAGTATCAATCCCCGATATTGACTGCATCATGTTGCAGAAATTCATCTGCTATTCTAGGACTTTAAGTCTAGAAATTTTTAGGGTACTTCCGGCTCCCTCTTCCTCTTCAATTAAATTATAATTAGGTATTTTTATTGTTTCTGTTTAATTATCGATTAGGGTTTTCAATTTTGTTATCCCCTACTGGCCATAAACTGTCTCCCTCTCATGCTCTCTCTTCCTCATTTCTGAGTTGTAATGAATGAAAAAGTTAAGTGCCTTGTTATCTCCTTTCCTACCTTGTCGTCTTTCCTCTTCCCCTTTTATTCTATGTCTCTCTTGGTTGTCTAAAAAAAATAAAGCAACTATAAAGCTTCTTCGAGTTCTAAATTAGTTGAAATTCGTATCCATTTTAAGCCCACCACAACTCTAAAACAACAACTAGCTGTTCTTTGTGTTTGGGTTCTTTTTTATTTTTTAAAAAGTAGTCCTGTACAGCTACCGTGCAGTTCATTAGCTTCAGTTCACTTGAGATGCTATCATTAGCTTCAGTTCGTTTGTATCTGGAAAAAAAAGCAACAGCTCCTGAACCAGTTTTTACTCTATGATTTAATATATTGTTTTTGTTCGTTCATGCTACAAATTGTGATGCCTATATATTACATTAAAATTACTAACTAATACGATGTGTTTCTTTTTTACAAATACAAACGATAAACTTGAAAAAAAATCCAAAGGATCGGGAGGGATTATGGACTTTGAGCTGGTCAGTTTATCAAATCATAATTTATCTTAGAATGGTCAGTTTATCTATATAATTTATCTTAATATGGTTCTCTATATGATTTTGTATCTTAGAATTCGAATCAAAATTTATCTATATATATATATATATATATTTCTGTAGCTATTTTGTTCCTAGGATGCTACTGGTGCAACTCAGAAATCATAAATCATCTATTACAAATTACTTCAAACCAGACGTGTATATACTAACCATTCCAACAATTAACCGAAAGGGATATCAGAGTTATCTTTACCAGAACCAGAAGAGGGTGTTTGCGGCGTCGAAAGTTGGCGGGGCTTCGAGGTTATGATGACCAACGCTTGCTGAGTCAAGTGGTGGCGGCGGTGTCTTGAGCAGACGCAAACATACAAGCCTGCGCGGCTTCTTGGCTGTGCGGGCAACTGCTCGGAGCTCTGATGCTTCTTTCGGTGGTTGCCGTAGGTCGTTGTGAGAGGAAGACAGAGAGTTCGAGGGAAGAGAAAGAAGACGGTAGGATTTTCTCACCCTATAAATAAATTCAACGATCCAGATCAATTGATTTTGAGACCCAACGGTTCAGATTAAACTAAATGTTAAATTATACAAACGGACCATATCGAACAGTGCAAGATCCAGCCGTCCATATCACGTTGTGGGAAAAAAAATTTAAATTAAATAAAATTCCAAAATTCAAAATAAATAATTGTGTGTATCCGAAAAATTCCATGAAAATTTTATTTATGTTGTAGAATGCAGAAAATAAATAAGAAGATAATAGCACAGGAATATGATGATTTTATTAATGAATAGGGACCTCTATTTATAGAGGAATATAAGATACAATCCATATCGTAATTGGAATCATATTTACTACATAATCCATAATCCCGTAGGATTTACATTCCTTATTCCATACTAACTATTGATTACTCCTAGATTGACAAGGCACACACAAAGTGGGTTTCATTCAACACTCCCCCTTGTGCCGTCAAGTCTAGGTGGTGCTCCTCGCGTTGTCTCATTAAAAACCTTGCCAAGTAACAAAAACTCAATGGGACAAAAATAACCTTGGTCGAAGGGAAAAAGAGTGCAACACACCCTTCACATTTGAATAGCATGGACGCCATACTCCCCCTGATGTCTGTGTCTCCCCTTGATTTTCACAATCAAGGGAGTTCAGATAACTTAAGCAAACCAATGTTTTTCACATGCTTCTCAAATGTGGATATAGGCAGTGATTTAGTAAATAAATCTGTCGTATTATCTTCAGATCGAATTTGATTCACTTTAATCTTGAGGAACTTCTGTTGTTGCTGATTATAGAAGAATTTAGGCGATATATGCTTGGTGTTGTCGCCTTTGATGAAACATTCTTCATTTGCTCAATGCATGCAACATTATCCTCATAAATGCATGTAGGTTCATTTGTGGTTGACCTCAAACCACATGTATTTCTAATATGTGTAGCTATGGACCTCAACCATATACACTCTCGGACGGCTTCATGGAGAGCAATAATCTCAGCATGGTTCGAAGAAGTAGCGACAAGGGTCTGCTTTATAGACCTCCAAGATATCGCAGTGTTTCCCATGATAAAGACATAACCAATCTGGGAACGACCTTTGTGTGGGTCAGAGAGATACCCAGCATCACCAAAACCAACCAAAACATCACAAGGGTTTTGGGAGTAGGGGACAGCGGCGGACTGACGACCGGTCGACAGGAGTCCTTCGACCAGTCAACTAGGGCAGCGGCGCTACTTGCAGCGGTTGTCACGGTAGGCATGGGTTCCTCACTTATCTTGCCATATTTTCTTGACTCTCTGTAAGGAAAGAACAAACTCATATCAATCGTACCCTTCAAGTAACGAAAGATAGTTTTTATGCCAGTCCAATGGCGTTGCGTGGGCGCAGAGTTATATATATAGCTAACAAGTTTGTAGCAAAGGAGATATCGGGTCTTGTACACTGTTCCAAGTACAATAATGCCCCTATTGCACTTAGGTACGGTACCTCAGCCTCCAAAACGTCTTCACCATCATCCCTTAGGCGAAACGGATCCTTCTTTGGATCTAGGCTGTGACCAATCATGGGAGTGCTAACACTACGCCACGAAAGTCTTCAGACGACAGTCCAGATCTGCTGTCTGATTGATCCCCCATCTGTCGTCTAGTAGCCTGCCGTTGTCAACTCTTTCAGACGACATATATTCTCCGTCGTTGTATATTCCTTCAGACAACAGAAATCTGTTGTTTGATTGACCCAAAATATCAATATTTGAGATTCATCTGTCGTTTATTATATTTTTTAACAACATTTATATGTCGTCTACAATGGAACTACACAACATTTGTTTTATAAGATATGTGGTTTATATGAGTTCTAATGACATTATTTTCCTTATCTGTTGTTTAAAATGACTGAATACCACAATTTCGTGAAATTAAATGTTGTTTGATTATCGTATCAACCATAATTGACTTCTTGAAATCTAATGTTGTTTGTCGATTCAGACAACAAATTTTGAATTTGAATATGTTGTCCCTTATTTCAAAAGACAATAGTTATTGTCATTCTTTTCTTAGTTATAAACTATGTACACAACAAATTAATGTCATGTCATTAATACTCATACTCATACCATAATTTCATTGCATTCACCAAAATAAATCCAGATTTTGTCATTGCATACACACCAAAATACATCTATGATAAAGTTAAACACTTCCATTAAATCTAATACGACAATGTCACATCTATCATCCCTAAACTCAGGCAACAAAAATCTAAGACTAACAATTTGATTTTCCATGGGTTATCCACAAAATGAAGTCCTAACTACTGACCAATAAGCTCTAGTTGTCTTAAAACTTGACAACATATTTTGCCCACTCAACCCGAACTTGAACAATGTCCTTTTGTGTGAAAGATTCTGCCGTTTCCGCAGAGGGCACTGTAAAGGCAGAAAATATAGTCAAAATTGTATAAACTGTCTTTTTGTAAATAATTATATCTGAATTGCAGAAGCTAAGGAAGTTTAAATCTTAACAACACATTAAACCTCACATTTGAATATGCTTAAATAACTAACAAGTAACAATTAATAGAAAAAATTACAATTAGCTTACCTTCAGGTATCTCCCACCAAAGTATATATATTTGTGTCCTGTAACAGAGGAACTCCAAACAGCAAGGTTCATTGGTCTAGACAGAATGAAAAGCTAAGTGGAATTAGAATCAACAAACATAAAATATATAACAAATAAACTTCTTATAGAACTTGTGAAGAATAAAAAGAAAAGCATCTTTAGAAGTTGCTAAAGGGTTTAGCTCAGTAAAAATAAACTGGCAGTAAAAATAAACCAAACAAACCTGGAGTTAAAAAAAATGCTAGTTTCAGTCCTCTCTTATTGATAAGGGAAAAACAATTAAAATGAAAGAAATCAACCTTGAACTCGGATGATAATCTTAGCTTCTTCCTCTTGCTAGTACTCAAAACAAAATCTCAACTTGTCAATAGGTTACAACAGCTAACCCGACCACTTCATTCTATAACTAATCAAAAATTTCAGGTGCCTTTGTATTAGATTTTCTCCTCTGCTAACCAAATTCATCAACCTAGGGAACTAAATAACTTTAGCAATCCAATACACAAGAGCAAGCACAACATATGTGGAACTATTCACATCAATTGAAAGTGTAGGTCTGCAAGTTCATATTATATGTAGTGTTGGTTCATATATATTATATGTAGTGTTAATTCATATTATAAAGTGAATGTCCAATATAGATGGTTAAAACTATATATGAAATCAGAATCATGTAAGGCAATATACACAAAAATGAGTCATCAAAAACAAAACAACATACGTGTTAGTTGTTCCAAGCAATGTGCCTGTAACAATTTTTTTGTTCTTTCTCTTCACTAAAACACAATGCAATGGAACTTGGAAAAAGGAGTGGCTGAAATGGATTACGAGTTTGTGCTTACCTTTCACCAAGCATGTGGACCTGTGGAAGCATATTGTCAAGCACTGCTCCAACATCCTCTTATATTATATAACTCCCACTGTCAACAACCTAAAGCATTTCAGAACCCGAATTTGTAATAATTAAAACCTCCAATGAACCATTACATAGTTGATAATCTCAAATACTAAAATGACCACTCTTTGAGAGGAAACTACGA
Organism: Rubus parviflorus; assembly: GCA_029955375.1. Classification (NCBI taxonomy): domain Eukaryota; kingdom Viridiplantae; phylum Streptophyta; class Magnoliopsida; order Rosales; family Rosaceae; genus Rubus; species Rubus parviflorus. Next base: position 19,499,388 of record JARGGL010000006.1, on the reverse strand, counting down.
ACAAAGAAGCAACTCCAGCTTTTCAAGGTGCCTTTCAGCAAAGAATAGGCGCTCGCTGGCCTTAGAATATAGTTAGGGAGCCATGTTTTTAGCATATAAGGAAAGGAATGTGTTGTGTAACTGATTAGTTTTTTTATAGTTTGAAAGCTTTTATCTTTTTTGCCCACATATATTCTATAATTGCAACCTAACAAATACCAAAATCATGGTCGCATCATACCAAACAAGTTCACGTCAAAAGTCCAGATCCATCCTCTAGCATAATTAAAAAATATAAGACTGAAAAGAAAAAAAAAATAGAAACAAAGTAAAAGAAGTGCCTCACCATTTCATTACTTCTTCTGGTTAATTATAGATACTGCAATGTATGATTTATAGGGAAGAATCCCATGGTTGCTCCATATTTAGGTGACATGTTTGCAATTGTGGCCTTATCAGCAACTGATAATTCATCCATACCTTCACCTACATGCATATTAGTGAAATGTTAACTTGCTATTATCCGCCTGCAAAGCCACTTCCGCAATATCGTTGTACAAGTTCCAGGGTGGACAAAGAGCTTTGTTCTCATCCATTGACTGACATCATCATACAAGCAAACTATAATAAGTGAACATTAAGCAAAGTTTTGACCTTCTCACTCCAAATAGCTCAGGTATGAATAATATACAAAGAAACACTATTATATAAGATGCATTATCTAATGATCAAACCCCTAAACCATAAAAATCAAACAATTGGGATTACCTGAAGACATATAAAGAACCATTATACAAAACCCATTACTAATTTGAACAAACACCTAAACCTTGAAAATCAAACAATTGACAGTGCTTGAGGAAATACAAAGAACCAGTATACAAAACCCATTATCAACTTGATCAAACCCCTAAACCCTAAAAATCAAACAATTGACAATGCCTGAAGAAATATAAACAACCATTATCCAAAACTCATTTTCAATTTGATCAAACCAATACACCCAAGATCAAGAACCATCAAACCAAATTTCAAATCGTGAATAACTCGCTTATTTTCTCAGCAACCAAACAGACGGTAATGAACGCAACATAAGAAAACAAATTCCAATATAAATTGAACATGGAAAGAAAGGGGTTTCAGAAAGCGAACCATGGTAGGTTTGAACTCCTTCAATTTCTGTAACTTTTTGAGCTCCATATGAAGCTTGTCTTGCTCCCGACCCTTGGATTCGAGCTCTTCCTCCTTGAGCTTCAAGATCTCATCCTTCTCAGTACATCTAGCTCTTGCGAAAGGGATTGGATGCGGACGCTAAGGGATTGTTGGAGGAACCCTAGGGGGAGCAGAGACGGAGCCGCGGACGAGCCTTTATGAACTGGACCGCGCCAGTTCTCGGGGTATGTGGCGGCAGGGTTCGGGTAGCTCGGCGTCAAGTTGGGGCTCTTGCGATAGAAATGAGAAGGTGGTGATGATATTGAAGCTCGGGTTTGCGTCAGGGTTTTCACCATGGACCGGGTCCGTGCAAGGATCGCCATAGATGACAGTGGTGAGTGAACCCTGGTTGTCTTTTTTAGGGATTTAAGGTCTGTATCGAGCTCAGTAGCGATTGTTTATCGTGGTGCGATTTGGAATTTTAGGGTTTCGTCTTTGGGGCTTGGAATTTCAATGGAGAGGATAGGGTTTGGCATCTGAAAGAAGGAAAGAGGAAGAGCCTTGGGCCGCGACAGGGAAACCAAAGCCCTCTTTTAGTTTTAAGTGTGGGAAACGAAAAAAAATTCGAAGGGTGGGAATCTAGAAAAAAAAAATTAGGTAATGATGTTACGCCAAAAAAAATACTTCCAAGTCTTTTGGGTGAGATTTTTCAGACGACAGATAACCATAGAACTGTTGTCTTAACACACTCAGCTAGAAATTTTTTTCCTAAAATAATTTCTTGTATGACCTATAGCACAATCAGACCACATTTTTAATTTATATGTCATTTGAAAATATCAGACAACAGAAAACAAGCATTCTGTCGTTAAATGTGTGTCGTCTGATAACATTATTGGCATAGTGTAATAGGATGAACTTTATCCATATTAAAATGCCTGAGCATCTTTTGGGTATAAGCTGATTGATGAATCAGGATCCCACTATCACGGTGCTCAAGTTCCAAACTGAGACAAAATCTTGTTTTCCTAAGATCTTTTATCTCAAACTCGGATTTCAAGTAGTCAGCGGTTTCTCTTAATTCATCAAGAGTTCCAATAATGTTCATGTCATCGACATAGACCGCGACTATTGTAAATTTGGAAATTTTTTTTTTAATAAACACGCAAGGGCATAATTCATTGTTCACATACCCTCTTCCAATTAAGTAGTCACTTAGATGGGTATACCACATCCGTCCGGATTGTTTCAATCCATATAGTGAGCGTCGCAATCTTATTGCAAACGCGTTCTGTGGTCTAGAGCCACTTGACTTGGGTAACTGAAGCCCATCCGGGACCTTCATATAAATTTCTATATCTAGATCCCCATAGAGATACGCGGTGACCACATCCATGAGCTGCATGTTCAGTTTTTTTTGAAACTACCAAACTGATAAGGTAGCGGAACGTTATAACGTCCATTACGGGAGAATATGTCTCCTCGTAGTCGATTCCAAGGCGTTGTGAGAAGCCTTGCGCCACAAGACGAGCTTTATATCTTATAATCTCGTTTCTCTCATTACGCTTTCTAATAAAGACTCATTTGTATCCAACAGGTTTTATTCCAGAAGGTATTGGCACAACAGACCCAAATACCGTTCTCTTTGTTAGTGAGTCCAACTCAGCCTGGATTGCATAGTTCCATTTAAGCCAATCAGCTCTACGTTGGCATTCCTCAACGGAGCGAGATTCGATATCACCGGTCTCAATTAACTCGCGTGCACAAGCATATGCAAACACATCGTCAACTACGATGAAGTTTCTATCCCACATCCCATGTACACTAGTGTAATTTATCGAGATCTCTATGTTCCCATGGATAGGTTCTAACGATGGAGCGTCCTCCAAAGATGTCTCTTGGACATAACCATAATCCGGAGCGTTCTCATGTGACGGATTTTGAGTATTGATGAGAAGGGGATTATTTTGTGTCATTGCAGCCCTCTTTCTAGGGCGTGCATCTTTCAAACCTAGTGGCCTCCCACGCTTCCTCAGCGAAGCCACGACCTGAGCCACATCACCACCATCATTAGCAGCGGCGCCGGCGGCCGGCCCTCCCATAGGGGCGGCTACTGCAACGACTTTGAGTTCAAGTCCTTTTTCAGGTACTTGCATCCTTGCAGGCACGTTTGCAGCTGGTATATGCGACCTAGTCACTTTAGCAAGATCTAAGAAAGCGTCAGGAAGAGAATCTGCGACTTTCTGAAGATCTATTATTCTACTGTGACAACCCGAATTTTAAATTTCTTATTTTTAAGTCAAAAATATATTTTTATTATTTTTACTAGCTTTTAAAAAATTATTTATTATTTTTTCTAAGTTGGTCAAATTTTATCTCTTCGTTACTTAGCTACTAAGTTATATGTGGATAGGATCGTTCATATCTATCTCTTCATTACTTAGTGATTAAGTTATCTGTGGATAGGATCTTTCGAGTTTATCCAAAACCTTGTAGATAAGATTGTTTGAGCTTATCCAAAACTATGTAGATAAGATTGTTCGAGCTTATCCAAAACCATGTGGATAAGATTGTTCGAGCTTATCCAAAATCTTGTGGATAAGATTGTTTGAGTTTATCTAAAACTATATGGATAGAATTGTTTGAGCTTATCCACAACCGTATTATTATATTATAGGGTAAATGTCATAAATGGTATCTGAACTTTACCTCCATCTTATCGATGGTACCTGAACTTCACTTTTCGTCGCAAACGGTACCTGAACTTTTTGATTTCGTCTAAAGTGGTACCTGAGGCCACATTCGGTTAGTTCTCCGGCCAAAATTGACACGTGAGACGCGTGTGAGGGTTAAAACTGTCATTTAATGTCAATCTTTGTGGGCATTTTGGAAATTTCTCACTTGAGAAAATAAAATTGACATTTAATGTCGATCTTTTCTTTTTTGCTGGAAAAAACAGAAATAGTTTCATAGCTTGTGCTCAAACTCCTACAGAGATTTAATTCAAAAATGAACCACCACACATACCATGTATATACAGTATATTACCAAGAAAAGTAAAGGAAATGAAAACCTTGGATCCAAAAAGATATCGAATGAATGCAAAGCAAACAATTCAGGTTTGATACGAATGTAAATTGCCAAAGTGGGAAACAAGGATACATTAGCTAATAATCTTTTACAATTACAAAGCGGGAAAAAGAGACATGGACTGAAGGTGAAATCATAAATTCTGGGTTTTAACTTGGTTTGGGTTTCTGATAGATGAAATATAAGCAGCAGCACAAATTGTTCAAACCCCAAAAACAAACAAACCCAGAAAGCAAAAACACAAAATTCCCCTTAAAGACCCAAACTTTAAGCATTGCAGAGACTCACATGGAGCTTAACATCAACAACTCGGCAAAAGAGATGAGCCGGGAGATCATAAGCCGAAGACGGAAAATAAGATTTTTATATATTGTTGTTGGGTACCAGTTCAATTTAACTCCTCAGTTGTAGAAATAGAGTGTCTACGTCTTTGAGTGAATTCAAATCTCCTTACTGTTGGTTTTGATATTGTTGTTCTTGATGGTTTTGTCCCAGTTGACCTCTCAAATTCCAATTGGAGAATGGAGAGGCTGAAAGAGTGTCCTCGGTGGTAGTCTTGGACCAAGAATTACATAATTGAATAGATTTGGGATTGAATTACCCGTAAAGACTGAATTCGATTCATCATCCTACCCTTTCTTCCTCTCATTCAACAATCTAACGTCATCGGCCTCCGCAACGCCGCCAAGACCATCATCGGCGACGAGGGCCACCGCAGCGTCTTCGGCGGCGAAAGAAGGAGGGTTTCAATCGGAATTGATATCATTCACGACCCGATTGTTTTGTTTCTCGACGAGCCGAGAGCTTGGTGGAGTTCAACAAGTCATGGCAAGTCACCAAGAACGAAAAGCAAAGAGAAGCAAACGGTTGCAGCAACAGTTTTGATCGAATGGAAAAAAAAATCTCAGGGGAGAGGAAGGATAAACAAGAAAGAGGAAGGAAAGAAAGAATGAGGAGGAGATTTTTTTTTTTTATGTTTTTTTTTTTTTCAGTTATATGAGGGCAATATGGTCATTTCAGCATGAATAGTCCCTCACACGCGCCTCACGCGTCATTTTTGACCGGAGGACTGACCGAAGGTGGCCTCAGGTACCACTTTAGACGAAATCGAAAAGTTCAGGTACCGTTTGTGACGAAAAATGAAGTTCAGGTACCATCGATAAGATGGGGGTAAAGTTCAGGTACCATTTATGACATTTACCCTATATTATATTTCTTTCTTAGCGACCAAGAAATGTAGTACTATAAATAGGCCTGATCGTATCATTTTTTTTTCATAATTTTTCGGAGAAAGTTTCTCACTCCTCACTCTCTCTCTAGCTTTTCCCTCTCTAAAACTTCTGTAGATCATAACTTTTGATCTATAGCTCCGATTTAGGATCCGCGAAAGCCTATGGATTCGTCTCAACGAGATCTATCCATCTAGCTACATATGTTTCAAATTAAGTGTATATATTTTATGGCTATTTTAAGGAGGTTCACAATGTTGTTGTTATGCTCGACAATTATGCTCGGAATCCAGGTAGGGGGATCTGGGGAAACCTTTACCATAATTGGATGTTGATTTTATTTTCTTTGTGAAATATATTGTGCTTGTTAATATTCTTTGAATGATTTCCTTGATGATATTTGAGTTACTTGTGCTAGAATACTATTGATGAAATGTACGTTACTGATGATATGTACGCATATATGTCATGGGGATTATTCTGAGCAAAATAAGGAGTTATGGAGTATAATAGTATTTGGGAGTTGTGGGAATTATCTTTTGCGTAGTTGAATTTGACTTGTACGGACCAGATTTCAGGTGGGCTAATAGAGCTGTACGAAATTGGTGATCGAGGTTAGACAAGATGACTAGCAAAAGGGGAATCATTGGTTGGGTTGGGGGTTAATACATATGTTAGGACATCTGGAGTCACTTGTGAAAAAAAGGTAAAATACACGGTATGGGACGTGTAGGCCCCTTGTGTTCTAGCATGTGAATTAACGGGTAGATAAGTGGAGTTGCATTGCATTGCATCGTAGCATTGTTATACTTGATAAATGTGTAATAGTTGAAATATGTGTTTGCGTGTTACTTTTGGTCAATTATCGATGATGAGGTTTATGTCCCTACTGAGCAGCGAGGACGAAAGCTCAAACCTTTATAGATTTTGCAGGTTTTGGAATCGAGAATCGAAACGATTAGATAAGCCTAGAATGACGAGCGTAGATCAAGGTGTTTTATTTTGTGTATTTGTAAAGAATTTTGTTATTTTTATTTTTAATAGATCAGAGTTGCGCAGCGGAAACGTATTTTCTTGTATTTTATTTTTACTTTTTAAACCCTCACACCTCGGATTCGGATTTAGGTGCCTAAAATCCACCGACACCGGGTCCGGGGCGTGACATCTACGCACTTCTATTTCTCTTTGTGCAGTAGGAGGATCGTTATGAGACAGAATGGGAACAGGCCATGACAATTCCTGTCGTTTCTGCTGAACGTTTACGTTCTTATCTCCCCCTAACGATGAGAAGACTGTCTCATCGAAGTGACAATCCGCAAATCTTGCGGTAAATAGATCGTCTGTCAAGGGTTCTACATAGCGGATTATGGTTGGAGACTCAAATCCAATATAAATACACATTCGTCTCTGAGGACCCATTTTAATACGCAATGGCAGCGTAATAGGCACATAAACAACACACCCAAAGACGCATAAGTGCGAGATGCTTGACTCGTACCCGGTCACTAGCTGTTGCGCAGAAAAAGTTTGGGTGGCAGTGGGCCTCAGACGAATAAGTATAGTTGCATGCAATACTGCGTGCCCCCAGGCAGAGAGATGAAGGTTGGTGGGCATTACCAACATCCTTGTGACCATTTGTATTCATTTAATGGCAGCCTCTGTGAGACCATTCTGGGTATGAACATGTGAAACTAGATGCTCAACATCCATCCCAATAGACATGCAATAGTCATCGAAAGTCTTCGATGTAAACTCTCCAGGATTATCAAGCCTTATGGATTTGATGGGATGATCTTGGTAGTGAGTCCGTAGGCGAATTATCTGTGCTAGGAGTTTAGCATAAGCAGTATTACGAGTGGACAACAGCGCGACATGTGACCAGCGTGTCGACACATCAACCAACACCATAAAATACTTAAATGACCCGCTTGGTGGTTGAATAGGTCCACAAATATCCCCTTGGATTCTCTGTAAGAATGGGAGAAGTACTTTAGAATCCTTTGCATAGGACGATCTCGGTCCTAATTTCCGTAAGGAACAGGCTTTGCAAAACGAGCATTTAGCCATTGAGGCTTCAGAAGCATAGGAGGCATCCTAATTAAGACTTGAATCAGGGTTGGACCATGAGGATTTACTCATGTCAAAGGGGGAAGGAAAAATGGCGACGGCATTCACATTGCGGCGGCACAAGTTTTCTTTCGACCGGTTGACAAGTTGTTTGATTGGTCGATCACACTTCTGAAAGTCGTCAACCGGTCGACATGAGTATCTCGACCGGTCGTCAGAGCCTCTGGATTATGTCGACCGGTCGTCAGAGCCTCTGGATTATGTCGACCGGTCGGTAAGGCACCGTCGACCGGACTGCAGCAACGCGAGTCCTCTCTCCTTGAATCAACTTTTGATTCCTGCTTCGATTAGCTCGATAAAATAGATGTCCGTGTGAGGTTTTCAATACATGAATCATCATATCACGACCAGGATGTCCTAATCCGTCGTGCCAAAGCCAATATGTGTCTGAATCAAAGAGGTCATCCTGAATGACATTGTTTGATTCAATAGCTCTAATAGTGGTAGCACATAACCCACTAGAGAGACACATAAACTTCTCTAAGATGCACTTTCTACCGCAGTCATTAGAGGTAATTCAAAGGAGTTCTTTTTCATTCTCATCATGCGTCTCTGCATGGAATCCATTGGCTCTTTAGCCAAGGCTTTACATCCAAAGTTCCATCTTGATCCCAAATCAAAACTAAATCCATAATGTCTCGGCAAACTTGCCTTATCATAATACAATGGAAAACATAAAGACTTAAGCAAAATCGTCTTCAACCCTTTAACTTGACGTCTTGATCTTTGCAACTACATTCTCATATGTATTGCAAACTCTGGCTCATTGATCAGACGCTCCATATTAATAATAGACAACATGAAGAGAATTCTCCCTTAATTGAGACGTACCGGCACTAGATTCACTGATCCGGGGATCGAATGGAGTGCGGGGTACTTGTACCGGTGGGTGTCTGCGGCGCTTGCATAGGCGATGGCGGTGCCGCCATATTTGGCTGCGAACCGGTGGCCGGTGGCGGCCCTCTCATAAGGTCGCCTGCGTCGGGCTCTTCTCTCTCTTCCACGGGTTCTATGCTAGTGAGGTCGCCTATTCTCATGGCGATTACCTTCTTGAGCAAATAAATCTTACGGACCAAAACGTCTGGATTTGTCCCTAGATTTAGGGTTTTGCTCGCTGCGTCCTCCCTTAGAGGCGCCATTATAATAGGTCTCCGGAACAAGTCTAGTTTCCACGGGCCTCGCATTATAATACTTCACAAGTATCATCTTCATGCCTTTCCTCAAGGCAGAGATGGGGAAGGTAGAGAGAGTTTTCTCAATCAATTGTTCTTTTGTGATGATTTTCCACAGAAATGCATCAAGTCTCTGATGCGGAGAATTTCTAAATTATATCCCATGACCTTATCAAAGTCAAAGAAGCGGAGATTAGTCCATTATGTTTCTAAATTCAGAATGATGAAGCCACGAGTGTTACCATAATGTTCATGAAGCGCTTCAAAGTTTTCTAGCGCTAACCTCTTCCATGAACTCAAACTGGAGTGCTATATCCATATAGCGTTTCATCAGGATAAGTACGTACCCTGGCATTGTCAATCTCAGTTTGAGGGTCTTTGAGCGGTTCCTTCAAAACAACGCTCATGGATTCGAGCTAGAAGCTCTTGTGCAGATAGGTGCATTAGGATATCATGAGCTCATCTTAGAAATCTAATGTCCGCGGAATCCAATGGAGTGAAATCGAGTTCGTTCATGTTCGACATCCAAAAAAATGGAGAACAAGAATACGGTAAGTTTCAGAATCAATACTCCCACGAAACAATAGAAGGTTTCTGAGCAATCTTTGCACCCAAGAAATGTTGGATTTAGGCACCAAGATAAGTTTCGGAGTCAATACTCCCACGAAACTAATAAGGTTTCTGAGCTATGCTCCCAAGAAATGTTTTCCACATATTGGATTTAGGTGAAACTTTTATGTAGTATTGTCGTTTCAAATCTCTTCTTTACGGATTTCTCATCCGAAGGTAATTAGATCAAAACCAATATGGTGAATGACCATAACTTAAACCTTCGGTAGCTCTAATTAAGTATGACCAGGAAAGTGAGAAGAGATGTCGGTGGAGCGAGGCTCACGTAAATACCACTAATCTCAAAATAGTTTCCTAGACATCATACTCAACTCGGTGAGCCTAGTTGTGAATAAGTTATGACCAAAATCGGTCGAATAAATCTCTTCTCTCAATGGAGTCCTCGTCTGGAGTATCTCTTCTCTCAACAAAGTCCTTGTTCAGAGTTTTAGCTCGAACCCCCACAGTTCGGCTCTAGATTCAAGAATCCCACGTTATAGAAAGGTGGGAGGTAGAAGGAGGGATGTTGCAAGTCCCTTGAGAAAAAGAAAAGTCGAATTGAAATTCGGAAAGCAACAACTTTTATAAAAACTTACTTGGATTTCTTTTTTCTAGGATGCTTCTTGAATCTTGAACTAGAAGAGATTGCAGAAAGCGGAGCGCAGTGGTGGAAGCAAGCAGCCGGTGGTGGAGTACTGTGGCGGTGGATTTCTAGCGGTGGAATATGTGGCCGGTGGTAGTGGAGTACTTCACACGGTAAACCTAGGGTTTTGGCGCTAGCAGGATGTTATGCTCAAGGTTTTGGCTATTTGATTCAGGGTTAGGGCTCGTGCTGATAACGTGTTGTAGAATGCAAGAAATAAATAAGAAGAGAATATCACAGGAATAAGATGATTTTATTAATGACTAGGGACCTCTATTTATAGAGGAATACAAGATACAATCCATATCGTAATTGAAATCCTATTCACTACATAATTCCATAATTCCGTAGGATTTACATTCCTTATTCCATACTAACTATTGATTACTCCTAAATTGATAAGGCATACACAAAGTGGGTTTCCTTCAACAATTTATGTATTTTTAAGTTGTGTATTAATGTATTTCGGTCCAATGTCTACATTATTATTATATTATTAATACATATAAATATTTAGGTGGGCCGGGCCGAACTTGGATCGATAAAGCTGGGCGGGCCTCCATCGACCAGAAGATCCGTGGGCCAAATAATGATCCCTAGCTGAGATAGATACAATACATCATGTCACAATCTAAATTTGAATCCACCAAGTATAAATGAGAGTTAAGTCTCCTAAAAAATACTAGGGCCAATTATCCATAAGGTCATTTACATAACCTATATTATTAAAAAAGCCAGCTAATATTTTATTCCTCATAAAGCCACTAAAATATTACAAATTTTAATATTTGCAAAAATGTCACCGCATTTTTTTTCTCATTATTTACAAAAATGTCACTCCCTACAAAAAGCTATCAATGCAGTAGCTTTATTGTTCTTTGACAGTAGTTTTATTATTCTTCGACAGTAGTTTTCTTGTTCTTTGGGAGTACATTTCTTATTCCTCGCCAGTAGTTTTATTATTCTTTGGCAGTAGCTTTATTGTTCTTTGACAGTAGCTTTATTTTTTTTTTGGAATACATTTTTTGTTGCTCGCCAGTAGCTTTATTGTTCTTTGACAGTAGCTTTAATGTTCTTTGACAGTAGTTTTATTGTCTCTAGGAATAATTTTTCGTATCCAGTGACATTTTCGTAAATAATGAAAATTAAAAATACGGTGGCATTTTTGTAAATATTGACGCGGTGGTATTTTTGTAAATATTGGTGGCTTTATGAGGAATACAAATATTTGGTAGCTTAAAAAAGAACAAGTTCATCAAAAATGACCTTATCAGTAATTTTTAAAAAATACTATATATATCTCCGAAAATAACTGGTGCCTAAAACAGGCTTTACATAAAAGAAATCATGCGGTAATAATTGATTGGCAAAACATCACAAATGGTCACTGAACTTTGATCCATTCAACACTTTAGTCACTGACATTTCAAAAATATCACTTTAATTATTCAGATTTAGCACCGTTTTACACTTTAGTCAGCCGTTAAATTTAGTTTCTGAGATTCGACATTAGACAATATACTCTTATGGTATAGTCCTTTTCCCCCATTAATTTGTGGAGTAGGGTTCTAGGTTTCCACAATTAAGTTACAAGTTATATTGCACGTAATCAATTAGCGACTTGCAAAGTATAACAATAACAAAATCAAATAAGGAAAAGGTAAATAGCTGGAATGAGAGTTTTGTTTTATTGTTTTTAACATATTACAAAATAGCAGGAAAGTGCATTGGGGGCCCTATTAAACTTGCTAGCACGTAAACCGCTTGGAAAAAACCATGCTAGTTAGAAAGAGTACCCACCCACGTTAATAATACAAGGCATTTATGGCTTTTCATACATGTTATGCTCTCATCGGAGCTTTCCCCTTCTTCAGACATAGTACCTTTGCAGGTGGAGGGCATTCCATCTTTTGTCAATGAGGGAGCTTTTCATTTTCTCTAGGTTGTAGGAGCCATTGTTTCCAACGCCTACAACTATGTAGGGGTCTTCTTAGTTTGATTGCCACCAGGTGGGCCCTTTGTGTTATCAAACACTTTTCTCAGAACTAGGTTTCTTTGCTGAAGCACTTGTGGCTTGACTTTCTTGTTGTAGTAAACTCTTATTTTTTGTTGGTAAGCTACAAAACATGGTGTTCAGAGCAATCTAAAAGTTTATGGAAGATAATTATACATACGTGTAGGTTAAATAAATAACCTACAAGAAGGAAAGAAGGAATAGATCACTATGCCTCAGCCACTGGACGCATGAACCTTGATAAGCTAATATGCAGACTGGGCAAAGAAAAACAGAAATGCCTAGAGGAAAAGTATTTAACGATAACGTCAGAGTGAGTGGACAAAAACTAAGAATCTAATTATCAAATTTAAGCTGTTTTCCCCATTTTTTAAAAATAATTTCCTTTCTCTGCATGAAAATAATGTTCATGAAAAATGTTGAAAAATCAAATGAGTGATAACTAAGGGCACTGCCATCTTACTTATCGAACTGATGGAGGTGATGACTAAGGGCACTGCCTGCTTAGTCACCAATGATCAAGGGCACTGCCAACTCAAATGACACATCAAGGACACTGCCTACTCGATCATCGAGGGCACTGCCAGATGTTACCTGAAGGGCACTGTCTACTTCAGATAACGCATGCATGCATATAACTGAAACTAAAACTGACTGAATAATTGGCCTCCAATAATGCAATGCAACTCAACACTGAAAACATGCTCAACATGATATATTCACAAATTCTACCATTTCTGAAAAATATAATGCATGCATAATTAATTTCAAAACAAACGTCCACTCATAGATAATCCTGCTAATCTCGACGCCTGTCAAGATCCTCCTCAACGTCCTCCTGGATAAAACTCATAATGATAAACATTAACTATTTGACAGACGGATTACTAATTCGATAAATAATTCATTACACCATTTAAGATTTTTCCGTCGATAAATCCAAAACTTCTAATTTATCAAACTTCAATTCTCCAAATAATTGCTTCTCGACAAAACTAATTATCCAAAACTCCCGGCAACTAATCCAACAATCAGATCGTCGCGGTTCGATAAATCGAACAAACATAACTAAATTATCCGATCTCACAAACCGTAATTAACCTTTAATTAACCAATTAGCTTAATTTCAGATCCAACCGCACAATATACTCACAATAATTATCTTAACAACATAATCGAATTCGGTGACCATCCGACGGCCACACGGTAAAGTCAATCGTAACTCATACGATAACGAACCTAAATTAATTCGGATTAATTCCTAAACTTCGACAACTTACAACAAACTCTATATTAACATGCTCGTAATGAAAAGTGCAAGCCGGTAGGCTTAAAATGCACGACCAAAAAAGACCGGACGCGCCGCCACAAGCGACTGCGCGTGGGCCCCACTCGCCGCCCGGTCAACCATCTCCGATGGTCACCAAATTTTACCAGCATGTACACTAGCTAGAGGATAAATTTTCATACCTGCCACAAAGTCCAATTCGGAGTAGAAATCCACGAATTTGCCTTAGAAGAGTCGGAACCCTAGAACTTCAAATCCAAAATTCTCCCAATCCATGAAGAATCGATGAGAAAGGTTGGTATGGATGTGTTCGTCGTGAAGAGGGCTTCAAAAACCATCAAGCTTCACCGGCCAATTTGGCTGGAAAACGGCGATCCAAGTCGGAGAAGTTTGCGGCTGCCGTCGCGACTTTGAGAGGATATTCCGGTGGCTACCAGCCGTTACACTCCGTTAAACGACTTGGGTTTGGAAGAGGAGGAAGAGAGGAAGAAAATGGGACCGGTCTCAAGGACTGGGGTGACCGGAGGAGGGAGAATTTGGCCGGAGAACCGCCACGGTACTGTAGCTGTCGAGAAGATCAGGCTGAGGAGAGAGAAACGGGTTTCCGAAAATGGAAACCCCCTTTTTGGAAAATTTCCTTAAATAGAACATTCCCTAAACAGTAACTTGACTTTCGATGACCAATACTCTCTCATACGAACTCCAATTTAAGCATATTTCGCGTCTACGAACTCAGTTTAACGCGCTCTACGACTTCTGTGAAGAAAATTTAACCAAATTCCTAACCGAAACAAAAGTCATCTCGACTACCCCCCCCCCTAAAAGCACTATTTGAAGCTCGAAATCGAAACTTGACAAAGCAAAAATAATGGTAAGAGATATTGAGATCCGATATTGTTGTTCCAATAGGGATTGACGGTTCTCGATCTCAAGATAGTGTGTGGTCTGGTGACTAAAACTATAATGTGGAGTGACAAGAGGTGAAAAGAGTGAGTGAATGCATGTTTGAACAATGTGCGTAGTGGTGAAGTGTAGTGAGGTATGGTGTGTTTGGTTTTGTGAAAGAAATGATGCAAACAAACAAATAATGCAAGCAAATGAAAACAAGTAATGCAAGTAAGTAAAGTAGAGTGTGTGCAAAGTACGTATGAAAGTGTTGGGGTTTTCGGGCAAACCTCAAGTCCAATGCAACTAATAATGCTTCTAATCACAAAATCATGCCAATGTGGTCACGAATCAAGCCCCGTATCCTAGCCATGTTATGGTTCTAGGACCATGCTTTCATAAGGTATTCAAATGCCTTATTAGGGTCATTCAAACTCTCTAGGTATGATAGAGGATTCCTCTATGTTACCTAATACCGAATCCCCTAAAGTGCTTAAGAGGCGTAAAGTGTCGAAGCTAGGGACTCAAACAAACAACTCATGCTCATCATACATATTGACAATTTCCTAGAGAAGAGTAAAGCTGTCAAACCATATACAACTCATACAAGATGGATCAAATGCATACCAAAGAGTGGCAAATCTTCAAATACACATTCAATACATATTAAAATTAGATAATACATATACTCATGAACCAACAAAGGCATTTATTCATAAATCAAAGCATCACAAAATCACATTGGACTAGGGCACACAACCCTAGTCCCCAACAAAGGTAACTACTCACTAAGCATCATAGTATACATCATCAAATTACACAATAAAGCTTTAGACATAAGAAAAAGAGAGAGTAAGGATGAGGAATGCTCAATGGGTGTTCTCTTGCTTCTCCTTGGCCTTGGATGATGAATCTTGATGACTTGGTGAGGATCCCAACAGCTCAGGTGGTGGATGATATAGTAGACGTTGTGGGGAGCAAACTTAATGAAGGGTGAAGACGGAAACGAGGTGAGGAAGGTGGAGAAAATGGCTGACCTGCCGACGGTCGACCGTTCGACAGGTAGTCGTCGACCGGTCGACGAACGAATCATGGGCAAGTCTAAGGGAAGGAAGAAGAGAGAAAAAGGAAAGGAAAAGTGATGGGTGATGGGGGCTAGCTGAATGGATGACCTAATGGGGAAAGTACTAGGCTATTTATAGGCTAGGGAAGAGGAAATGGAGGGCTAGGATGAGTAGGGCAAGATTTAAGGGTTGGATACATTAAATGAAGGGTAAGGGAGTAATTGCTTAAGGGAATAAAAGGGAGGAATAATCAATGGGTGACCTCACCATATCTAACATGGTCCTTGCTGATTTGGATGCTTGTGTGGATGAGTCAGAAGGTTAACTTTGTCCTTAACCTTGACTTTGACCTTTGGAATTGATCGTCTTGACTTTGCTTGACTTCTTTACTTCTTTGGCAATCTTCTGGAATTCTCTTGCGACTCACTCCCGGGACTTGATGTTGACTCATTGATGCTCTCAAGTCGGGGTTGACCATGAGTTGACCGATGGTCCTCGGGTTGACTTTTCGTCATTTTGCCGGAAATCAACTAAAAGCTCCAAAACGGGCCCTTTTGCTCCCGATATCAATTTGATGTTTGTGAACCCTAAAATGGTACAAATCAAGGATTAGAGACACTAAACGGCCATTGGATTAGCATTACTAAAGTAATTAGAGACCTAATTTGTATGCAAATCACATACAAATCAAAACTTTCGACGATTCGCCGTGAAACACTATAGTAAAAGGATAAGTTTTGGTTTGGGTTGTCACAACAAGACATACGTTTGGGAGTTTGTGCACCCAGTTTCTATTTGTTATTCACAGCCTTTTCTTTAATCCATCTAATGTAATACCCTGAATTTTCATCCTTAATTTTCAGAAATGTGGAAATAAATATTTAGTGAGATTTATGTTTTTCCGTATTTTGTTGATGATGTGGCGTATTTGTGTAAATACGATATAATTATACGTATTAATTATTTTTTACGTATTTGTATTATTTGTTAATAGTGGCAAATAGTGTCTAAATAGTAACCGACACATGGCGGGTAGTGATTGGAACAGCACACATGGTGACTCAGCTTTGTCTGGTGAGTCACCATGCGACACATGTCGCAATTTGATTGGCCTTCGGATGTTTTTCTGTTTGGCTATGATTTTGGGAAAACTTCCTTCAGGAGAGTTGTAGAGCTCGTCGATACGAGTTCGTGGACATAAAGTTTGCGTAAAATGGAGTTCGTATGAGAGAGTTATGATTTTTTGAAGTTTTATTATTTTTGCCTATATATATAGTAATTTCAGATTTTTCATTTTTGGAAAAATCTGGAAAATCCCAAAAGCCCTCAGAACTGCAGAAACTTCCGACCATTTCTGGCACCATTTCCGGCCAATTCGACCTGAGCCACCTACTGGGCTTTGAAGGCCTCATCCATACGAACCTATGGCCGCTGGTTTCACCTCAATCAGATTCCCGAGGAAGGAGAATTTTGCATTTAAATTTTGGGCAGTCGCGACTTTGGACGGAGATCTAGGCCGATCCGGCCGTTAACTCACTTCGAGGCAAGTTTTAAAGTTGTTCTATTTTGTGTGTTCTATAAGATGACCGTTGGGTTTTAGCTATTTTTGAGTTTGGACTTTGGTCCGGCGGCGTGAGGGTTTTCTCACCGCCGTCTGTGGCGGAGCGTGGGGTCGCGTCCGGCCACCTTTTTAGGATATTTTTACTTTGTTGAGTAGAGTTTGTCGATACAAACATCTTTCGTGTTTACGAGTTTTTGAGATTCGATCGTTTGACTGATGATAAATTAACCCGGAATTGTGGATCGTTCGATTCGTGATAATCCGACCGTCGGATCGTCACCAAATTTTAGTATGTTGTTAGGGTGCTAGTTTTTAACCTGCTGTAAATTTTGGTGTTTTAGACTTTTGGTAGGACCCGTTTGATGAATAGTTGACGTGGGACCCGTTTGAAGAATAGTGATGTGGGACCCACATTGACCGACAGTTGACTTTTGGTCAAACTAGTCCGGTTTATAGTTTTCGATATTCTAAGGACATCCGATTAACTTTGGAAGTGATACGGTCACTTTTCGTTTGTCGTTTAGTTGTTTTTGTGCTGAGAAACAAAATGCGTGTTCTTAGGTGTTTTTGGAAACCGTGTAGCCGAGCGGACGTTTCTTGTTGATTACCTGGTTAAGTGTTGAGTTCGTTGACGCTGCTGGAATTTACAAAGGTGAGTAAACTCACTTAATATTTGTGGTGAACATAGTTCACAATATTGTATTGTGAATGAATTGATTGTTTTAAATGTGAGTAAGACTCACGAAATATTGTGGTAGGATTGATTGGCTTGATGTGAGTGAACCTCACATGACATTAGTAGTGAATTGTGTTATGTCATTGGACTTTGGAATTGAAGATTTGATATGATTAATTCATGATTTTGTTTTGTGAAATGAATTCATAATATTGAAATTGTTCATATTATTGGTTGTGATTGATTTTGGATTAGGTAGATATATTGTACAATATTCTGAGTATACACGGTATGGGACGTGTAGGTTCAGTATATTTTATAATGTGAATTTTAGGGATGAGAATAGCAATTATGCATAAGTTATAAGATACAGCTTGATATAAGTATTGAGGATTATTGATTATATTGAGTTCATTAGAAGAGCTTGAGGTGTGAGAGGATTTATAAGTATTGAGGATTGTGTACTATATCGAGTTCATTATATGAGTTTGAGGTGTGAGAGAATTAATAAGTATTGAAGATTATCTTTTATATTGAGTTAATTGGATGAGTTTTGAGGTGTGGCAGAATTAGTAATTAGCATAGGAAATTATATTTTAAAATAATGCAATATGAGAGAAATCATATGGATGTTTGTGATTTGTTGTGTGTGGTGTTCAGGGCAAGGATATGCTTATATTGATCGGAAAAGAGAGTATATATTTGGGTAATTGATGATTGATCGGAAAAGAAAGTATATATTAGGGTATTGATTATTGATTGGAAGAGAGAATATATATTAAGGTATAGATGATTGATTGAATGTGAGTAAACTCACAATGGTTATTGTTGAACGTAATTTACAAAATTACGTTATTGATAGAATTAATTGTGTGATTGATATATATGCTGTTTTGGTGGAATTGTGATGTGTTTAATTATTGCATAATATTAGTATGAATCTACACGGAATGGGACGTGTAAATTCAGTATATTCTTAATATCATGAATTCTCGATATTGGAATTGCATTTAGGCTTATGTTATAATTATTGCGTAATATTAGTATGAATCTACACGGAATGGGACGTGTAAATTCAATATATTCTTAATATCATGAATTCTCGATATTGGAATTGCATTTAGGCTTATGTTATAATTGTTGCGTAATATTGGTGTAGAGGATTTCTGATATATTGGGTGCATTTGAGGAGCTTGAAGAACGGCAGATTTAATAATTAGCCATAGGAAAGTATATTTTGAAAGTAAAGTTTTGTTTTGAAATATATATGGACTTGATCGTCAACGGTTCATAGGTAAGTGAAAACTAAGTTTATTTGTGAAATTTTTTGTTGTTTTAAAATAAAGCATTATGAGAGAGATTATATTACTATTGTGATTGGGTGTGAGTTGAATAAATGGCGAGGATATGTATATATTGATTTAAGGAAAGAGTATATACATTGAGATAGATGTTTGATTGGATGTGAGTAAACTCACTTGATATTTGTGGGAAACAAAGTTCACAATATTGATTATGGTGTTATCGATTAAATTGTATATTGTCATGAGAATGAATCTCTCTCTCATTTGTGTTGTGGAAGGGGTTTCGAACCCTGTGGTATGAGTTGGGCAAGCGTCCCATCAGTTAGAGCTCTAGTCTGTCTACCAATTGTTTCTGTGTTATCAGGGAGAGCCTGTGATACAGAAGCCGGGAATGAGCCCGATGTGTTTTTTTAAAAGATGTCTCAAGAGTATTCATTCTTTTATTGTCTAGATTGGACATGGATTTATTGATTGATGATTTCTTATAAGCATACATATATCATTGGAATTGTGTGTGTGATGTATAATTCTAAAAGATGTTTCAAGAGTATTCATTCTTTTATTATCCAGATTGGACATGAATTTATTGATTGATGATCTTGTGACTTTGCTTAATGAGATGTTAAGTTGAGAATATTATGGTTTAAATTTAACAATTGAGATTGATCTCGTGTTATTGCTTAATTTGATATTAAGTTGAGATTATTAAATTGTGGAATGTGTGTGCGGTTATTTGTTTACTCATACAAGCTTTCAAAAGCTTACCGGGTTTGTTATTTCAACCCGGTGCACTATTCCATGGTGTAGGGGTTAATCTTGCAGGTTAGGGTAACCAAGACTGAAGCTGAGGCTTCCTAGATGTACGTTTAACGTATTGGGATTTTGTTAGACTTCCGCTATGTAATATACTCTGAGTGGGTAATTACGTATTATTTTGAAGTTTCAATTTAATATGTAAATTTGTATAATGTAATAGTTGACTCTAAAGAACGAGTCTATGTTTACATTTGTAGGTTCGGTGTGTTTTTGTTATTGGAATAAAAGAAAAAAATATTCCAGTTGTTTTGTAACCGAGCCTTCGCGTTCCAGATTTTGTTTTATTGATAATAACAAGTTGTTATTTATATTACGAAATTTGGGGCGTGACATCTAATATCGTCTTGTTTGAGGTCTCAACTTGCCATTAGCTTAAGGATACCATGGTGTTGAGAACAAATTTCTGATTTCAAGGCTTTCACAGTAGTATTTCACAGGCTACCCTATGCTAGGCTATGAAATGTGTTCCACCTAGTTTCCCTTTGTTATTCCCAACCTTTTCTTTAATCCATCTAGTATCGTCTTGTTTGAGGTCTCAACTTGCCATTACCTTGAGGATACCATGGTGTTGAGAACAAATTTCTGATTTCAAGGCCTTCACAATAGTATTCCATAGGCTACCCTATGCTAGTTTGTGGAATGTGTTCCACCGGTATGGTATGCCTCATCTGGTAGTCTACTGAGGATGCTAAATTGGCCAAGGTGTCTGCATGAGTGTTTTCACGTACTTCTGGGGAGCTGTTGTATCTCACATTTCACAAATCCTCTCATCAGTTCCTAAGCTCGAGATAGATAATCTACCATTGTGGGATGATATGTTGCATATTCTCCTAGGACTTGATTGGCAATCAGAAGTGAGAAACAAAATATCTTCAGCTTTCTAACCTTCATTTCGATGGCAAAGCGCAAGCCAGGAAAGCCTCTATATATGTGTAAACAATTATGCATATATATAATACTAAGGTGCTAAACATATATCAAACGACAAAGTATATATATTAGCGTAAGAGAGAAATTAATTAACTAATTTATTTTTTGTAACAATTTTCTAATATTATTTTCCTAATAATATTAAAAAATTTAGGTCGTTATAGGTGTCGCGGTTGCATAAGTAGCGGTGACGCAGTCACTAGTCTAACGGTGTTGTGGTCGCTGGTTGAGAGTAAATGTTTGTTTGTAGATGATTGATCGTCCTTGTAATAGTATGTGAAGCCTCCTTATATAGACTTCAAGTTTACCCATTCATCACATATATAGATAAACTTCCAAGTCTCATGTCTTTGCATTTAATTCTAGAATGGCTTCTTCAATGATGATATTCGAATATGAACTTAATGCGGACAATGAAACATTATGGCAGTATGCCAAATTGTATGCTTTAAGGCTTTAACTTACTTTAAACCACTACTTGGTGAAGTTAAGCAAGTAATCTTCAGTTCTGGATAAATATTTTGCCAATTTTGGGCCTTTAACCCCTTTTGGGTTGAAAAGTCAATAAAAGTGTCAAGGGGTCACAATAATTGGCCCAGTTCACTATATTTAGAAAAGACGGAAATACCTTTTGGGCTGGCTAATATATTTTTGGGCTCAAACATAAATGTTACTGCTATAGTGCATGAAGGTGAATATTCTCAAGTGAATATTCAGATGCAGTAATCGCCATTACTGTTTAAGTTTGGGACTTAGAAAGTTAGGGACTTAGACAGTTAGTCTCTTGGTGGATCACTCTAGTGCATTATTAACTAATATTTAAGTAAGATCCTTGTTGACCACCAAGTGGAGGAAATCCGAGTCATGAACCTTGGTTACTGACGTTAAAGTAAGAGTTGTGAAATGATCTCAGTTTGGACTATAATTCGATATGAAGATTTAGTTCTTAATATTGTGTGGAATGTAGAGTACTATGAAGGAACCATGTAGAAAAATATACTAGTTACAAAAACTGAGGGGCATATGCGAATTTCGAGGACAAAATTTCCTTAAAGGGGGGAGGGTAGCTAGATTGTAACACCCCGAGACTCCGGGTGGGTCCTATCACCCATCTTCGGATGCTTCTTATAACCTTTCTCCATTTCTTTCTTAAGTTATGCAAGAAACCATATTCACTAAGCACCACTATCTCCATCACCATCTCTCACATCCCTCATCCACCACAACCCAAATATTCAGGTTTACGATGTGAGAGAAGAGAGATTTGAAACCATGAAGAGAGAGAAAGTAAATCTATCTTCGCCGGTCACTAGCCTTCGATCTACCAACGGCCAGGCCAATCTAAGGTGGTTGGTGCAGTGGTTTGGCACCAAAGTTGTCACATGAAAGATCCTAGGTTCGACTCTCCTAGGATGTCAGAGTGGGATGGGGGTGTGTGTGAGTAAAAAAGAAAAAAAAAATACTAACAACTTGTGAGATCCCAAATTTTAGAGTTGATAAAAAAAATGTTAGTTATTTTAATTACTAATAGGCTCGGAAATAATTCATATTTTCTATATTTGTATTTTAGTATTTTACTATAGGTAGTTGCAGACCATAGTAATTCATTTTAATTTATATATGGAAAGATTATATAATATGCTACATATCAATTATACGTAGAGGCATGCTTTTAATCTTAAACTATGGCAGTTTTTATTGACCATGAGGTGTATCTCTTCTCATAATTATCTTGAGAATTTGGCATGAATGACTAAGCTTCTAGCTATCATAGCTAAACATGGACGTGGAGTTTTTATAGCATGCAACAAATGACTAAGTGATTAAGAGTACTTGTATGATTGACACCTCTTTACAAGATGAGTATGAGTCATTGTCTTTCCTTGGTAACCAAGTTTGATAGTGCTATAAATAGAGACTAGTTGTGAGATTACAAGACACAGAATTACAAAGGAAAACGAGAGAGAGAGAGAGAAGAAAGAGAGTGAGAGAGAAAAAGAGTAGCGAGAAGAGAGAGAGAGATATATATATATATATATATATATATATATATATATATATATATAGGTTAATTTTAGATTAGAGAGATATTATTTTATGGTCTCAATTAAGAGGTTCATAATGTCGTTGTTATGCTCGTCAATTCTCGGAATTGAGGTAGGGATTCTCGGGGAGCCTTTCCATAAAATGTTAATTAGCTTAATTATTGATTTACATGAATTACATGGTATTGTTTGAAATGACATATTTGTATGTTATCATTTTCTATAAAAGCATGTGTACATAAGAGGTTATTTTATAAGCAATAATATTGAATCATCATACATATGCATTGTGAGGAAATGCGAGTATATATATATAATAGAAAAGAGTATAGATCGATA
The DNA here is from genome assembly GCA_029955375.1 of Rubus parviflorus. Classification (NCBI taxonomy): domain Eukaryota; kingdom Viridiplantae; phylum Streptophyta; class Magnoliopsida; order Rosales; family Rosaceae; genus Rubus; species Rubus parviflorus. The sequence continues at coordinate 19,476,465 of JARGGL010000006.1, read as the reverse complement.
TGAGAAATATTGTAATCCAGAGGGATTGAGAGAAAAGAACTCTATTTGTGTAGTTGAGTTAAGTTCTGGCCAGGGACCAGAGAATGTCAGCCCACTGTATACAAATAAGGGAGTGAAGCCTTTTCAACGAGGTTGATAAAATGATCATATCGGGCATATTGACACTGGCGAAACGAGAACTATAACAAGATGACTAACAAAAGAGAAATGTAGTATAGCTTTGAGTTAGTGAGAAAGAGATGAGTCAGCATGACATTCATGTATTGTCTTTTGATTAATTGATTGATAAATTGATTGTGGACACATAAATAATAATGACCTAAAAAGGTTTATGTCTCTACTGAGCCGCTGGTTGAGCTCACCCCTTTACAGATTTTGCAGGTTCTGGAATCGAGAATCGAAATGATTAGATGAGCCTAGAATGACGAGCTTAGAAAGAGGTGTTTTTATTTGTATATTTGTAAAAGATTTTGTAATTATTAATTAGATCAGAGTACGCAGCGGAAATGTATTTTTATGTATTTTATTTTATTTTTACTTTTTAACACTCACACCTCAGATTCGGATTTAGGTGCCTAAAATCCACCGACACCGGGTCCGGGGCGTGACACAACTAGACCAACTTCCCCGTTAACAATCTAAGGAGGATGAACGCGCTTCCACCATAATCTCCTTCAAATTGACAAAATACTTTGCAAAAATATAAATCTACGAGATTTTGACAGACAAAGAATGATGCTAAATATGAGTTATCAAAGTGATATTGTTGAAAATATAGTAAACATAGTGTCGAACAACCCGTCAGAGTTGAATGACTATTTGTAATGTTTTTATCAAAAAAAAAAAGAGTTTTTCTATTGGAACCTCCAAATTTACTCACTTGACCTCTGTACTTTTCACACCTCCTAATAAATTTTCATATACTAAATTTTACTCACTAAACCTCACTAAACTTCCTCAAATAACCTCACACATATAATTTGCAAAAAACTTTCATCTTTAAAATAAAAAACTTTTTTTTGAAAGAAAGATAATTAAATATATTAAATGTAACCACGATTACAATCGTTTTGAGGGGCATTCTGAACAATAGCAGGAGCAATAATTAACCAAGACTGGTTAATAAGAAAATCTAAGGCTACACCAACCATAAGTTGTCTAACTGGTTGATCGATTACATAGTGTTCGCTCACTTCTTTAAAATAAAAAACTTAGTTATTTCAATGATATAATTACTCTATAAATCTTAATTAAATGTTCATTCCTAAATCAAACAACATAAATCTCTTATCCAATAAAAAAAATCAAACACAAGGTATTGGGTTTCAAAAATTAATTTCTAATCAACAAGAAAATGTTTTAGCATGAACTATTCTTTGTTTTTTTTTAACTATTCTTTTCTCTTTTAGCTGTGCAATAAAAAAAAAGTAATCATTTATTCTTACTGTTTATTTTTTTCCTCTATTTTTTGTACCTCATGATTAAATATTTTATATATTTTTTTTAATTGCTAGCTTTTTATTTTTATTTTTATTTTTTTATATAATGGATAGACTTAGATTTAGGTCATAGTAAAATTTATTTTGTTCTCTATCACCAATATGCGTTCAACAAATTATACAAATTTTTATGTTACATGATCTATCATAGTTTTAATTCTTATTAAATATATATATGTTGTAGGACACATTGTGGGGTGGCTGTCCATTAAACTAAGGTCCGTACGAACATGATACAAGATGTGGACTACATACATTGTGCAAGACCTTTGGTATTTCTTTCTATTAACTCCATAAGGGTTACACCACTTATGAGAGGACATAAATGTATAGTTAGTGGGTTAGTGGGTTAGTGGAGAAACCAAAAGGTTTCTCACCATTATTGTATACCATGAATACACCTCAACCTCTCCACTATATAAAGAGGTTGAGGCATCACCCTTTGGACACACCAATTGATCAATATCAATCGACTCATTCTACACTTCGCTCTCTTGTTTTTCTCTCTTTTCTACTTGAGTTAATAGGCGACTTACAACACGTTATCAGCACGCTCCAAGATTGAAGAACAAGGAGGAAGAACGACTCACAACGCCTTCACGAACGACGAACGACGAACACCTTCACAACGTTGGAAGGAAGCAACCCAAATTTGTTGGTGATTTTTTTCTTGACTCCTGGAACCCTAAATTTTTTTAGGTGCATTTCTCAAGTAAGTTATGTTTTTTTTATTTTTCAATCCTTGGAAAATAGTGAACCATAGCCATTGAGCATGAACCCTAATCTTAGGTCAAGAGAAATTGTAATATATTTGGATTGCATGTGCTTTATTATTTTTGTTTGATTACTTGATCACTAAATCAAAAATAAAAGCATGTAAAATGGTACACATGGCACATATATCTCCACATTAAGTCACGAAAAGTTATGAATCTTCCACGACTAGGCTCACCCAGTTGGATGCGATGTCTAGGCAAGGTTCGGCGGTTCGGTATTTAAGAGAGCCTCGCTCCACCAAAAACCTCACCCTATCTTACCTGGTCGTATTCAATTGGAGCTACCGAAAGGGTTGAGTAAATAACTTTTCATTCTAGAATTGTTTATTTTCTCGCAATTATGTGGTAGAAATTATATGTATGTTTGCCAAATGATGACCAGAAGATTTCATCTATATCGACCTGTCGATTTCGATATAAATCCATGAGAATTTATTTCTCACAAAACCATGATTACATGTTTCGAACCAGAAGATTTTCGAAGTTGAACTTATGTTCACATGTCTAATCCGTAAACATTATCATGAACATATAAACCGGTCGATTTATATGATACACTAATCCAGTTTCTCCCGTTGTAGAAACTATATCGATCAAACTTGACTTCCCGCTCTTGGACGTCGCTGGCAAGAACTATCTGGATTGGTTCCAGGACATCCAAAACCACTTGGACGCTCAAGGCTTGCTGGACGTCACTTATGAGGAGGACAATCGCGAGATTCCTGTTACGCGAGATATGAATGCTAAGGCGATGATTTTGTTCCGCCGCCACATGTCGGATTCCATGAAATCTGAGTTCGTGGCCATCACCTCCCCAAAGGAGCTATGAGACTCCCTCAAAGATCGTTTTGACCATCAGAAAACTATATGGCAGCCAGAAGCTCGCCATGATTGGCTTAACCTGCGCTTCCAAGACTTCAAATCCGTTACTGAATATAACACGGAAGTCTGCAGGATCCGTGCTCTTCTCCAGTACTGTGGTGATCAGTTAACTGACAATGACCTATTGGAGAAGACATACACCACCTTTCCTAGCTCGGATAACCTACTCCAGAAGCAGTACCGTCAATCCAAGTTCACCAAATTTTCCGAGCTCATCACCCAGTTGCTGCTGGACGAGAAAAATAGTCTCATCCTTATGAGGAACAACAACTCTCGTCCCACTGGTGCAAAGGCAATTCCATTGCCAGAGGCTAATGCTGCTCGTGGACCTCGTCCACGACCTGAGAACCGAGACATGGGCCAGTCGTCCCGTCAACCTCGAAACCGCCGCGAGCCTCGTGCTCGCCCGGCCAAGCGAGGTTTGGACTCTAGTCCAAACCGAGGACCTTTGGCCCCAAGGCAACCGAGACAGCCTCGAGAAAGAAACAACAACAGGGCCGGTCGTCCCCAAGCAAGAGACAATGCTCACGAACCCAATCTTTGCTATCGTTGTGGTGGTACGGATCATTGACAACGAACTTGCCGTGCTTCGGCACAACAAGTTCAAAGCTATCATCGTGGAAAGAAGCCTGAAACTAATATGGTCGGAATAACTCCGGAGGCAACTCTTGAGGCAGCCGACTTTGACGCTGAAGTAGATTTGGATTAGTGTGTTTTTCAATTTTCATGATAATAATTGGGTCTAGGCGTAGCCCATCCATATATATGTTTACGCTTTTCTTTTGGATTATGGTTTTGTTTATGAATAATATTTCAACGTTTCTCGAAATAATTTAAAGTATTTTTTGAGCAAATTCCTTTGACATTGTGACCGGCTTTAAATTATTCTACTATTAGGCATGACTAGTGGGGAAGTTGATTGTCTGGCTGATAGTGGTACCACCCACACTATCTTATGAGATCAAAAGTATTTCATCAACTTCAAGCCTAAAGTAACCTCAGTGACAACGATTACGGGCCCGTCGACCCCAATCGAAGGCTTTGGCAAAGCCTAATTTGCATTGTTCAATGGTACTCCTATGACCATATCTGAGGCCTTATACTCTTATAGGTCCTGTCGAACCTTACTGAGTTTTAAGGACATTCGAGCAAACGAATATCATGTTGAAACCGCTCATGAAAATGGTGTAGATTTTCTTTACACATGACCTCCAATAAATACAACCAAAAGCGTATCTTGGAGAAATTGAGATATCTTTTCAAGTGGTCTTTATGTTACCACAATACACTTGATTGGAAATAACTTTATCATTTTGCCTGGCGCCGAATTGATAAGAACACTTATATACTGTGGCATGACCGTCTGGGACATCTGGGTCGTAATACGATGCTTAGAACTATGAATGCATCGAACGGGCATCCTATTGGAGGAAAAAACTTCGTGATTAATCCGCAAAGCCCATGCCAAGCTTGCTATATTTGAAAGACAAATCTCAAATCAATTCGTGTAAAGCCCACCAAACTAGTTTTGTAATTCCCTTGTGAGAATCCAAGGTGATATTTGTGGACCTATCCAACCAGTTTGCGGACCATTTAAATATTTCATGGTTCTGGTTGATGCATCGACAAAATGGTCACAAGTTTACTTATTGTCCACAACAAATGCTGCTTTTTTGCTAAACTCCTAGCCCGGATGGCTCACCACTCGGATTATCCTATAAAGTCCAGCAGACTTGATAATGCCGGAGAGTTTACATCGAAGTTTTCCGATGATTATTGCATGTCCCTTGGGATTGACGTTGAACATCTAGTTTCTCATGTTCACACCCAGAATAGTCTCGTAGAAGCTTTCATTATATGATCGCATGAACCTTGGCAATGCACACCAAGCTTCCAATTTCTACGTGGGGCTATGCAATCTTGCATGCAGCCATGTTGGTCCGCTTGAGGCCCACTGCTACCCAACCATATTCCGTGTTACAGCTGGTGACTGGGTACGAACCTGACGTTTCGTACTTACACGTATTTGAGTGTGCAGTTTACGTGCCAAATTGTGTCGTCACAACGTACAAATGGGTCCTCAATAAAAGATGAGCATATATGTCGATTATGAATCCTCATCCATTACACGCCGCCCTTGACAGGCGATCTCTTTACCGCATTTGCGGATTGTCACTTTGATGAGACTGTCTTCCCGTCGTTAGGGGGAGATTCGCACGTTAACATTGATAAGGAACGACGTGAATTAACGTGGCATGTACCCACTATGTCTCATCTCGATCCCCGAACTGCACAAATGTGATAAGTGAAGTGCGAAAAATTCTAGATCCACAGAGTGTAGCCTATAAAATGTCAGACGCTCTCTCTGATCTAGCTAAAGTGACGAGATCATATATACCTGCTGCAAACTTGCCTGAAGGATAGACGTCCCAGTAGGACGCAAAGTCATCCCAGATGGACGACGTACGGCTTGGCGGCTAACCAGTCATATGTCCCTGCCCAGAAGTGAGGTGGACTACTTAGGTTCGAAGGATTCTTATCCCCAGAAGAGGGTAAATTTGGCACAAATAAATCCTCTTACCATCGCAATCTCAATCGATCTATCTCACGAGCTAATTCGGATTATAGGTCTGTCCTAGAAGAGACGACGTTGGGGGACGCTCCAACATCTGCACCTACTTCCGAGAATAGAAAAATCTCGATAATGCATGCTTATGTGAGATATGGAATCGAAATGAGATTATCATCGATGATATAATTGTATTCGTGGTAGCTACCGAAATCAAAACTAGCGATGACATCGAACCTTGCTCCGTTGATGATTTTCAACGTAGAGACGACTGGCTAAAAAGGAAACAAGCAATCCAGGTCTAATTGGATTCCTTAGCGAAACGAAGTGTGTTCGGACCAGTCGCTCCAACACCACCCAATGTAAAACCAATTGGTCATAAATGGGTATTCGTAAGGAAGCATGATGAGAATAATGAGATTGTTCTCGCCTAGTGGCGCAAGGCTTCTCTCAACGCCCTGGAATTGACTACGAGGAGACATATTCTCTCGTATTGGACGTTATAACGTTCCGCTACTTAATCAGTTTAGTAGTTTCCGAAAAACTGAATATGCAGCTTATGGATGTGGTCATATCTTATCTCTATGGGGATCCAGACACAGAGATACATATGAAAGTCCCCGATGGACTTAAGTTGCCTGAATCAAGTAGTTCCCGACCACGGAACACGTTCTCAATTAAACTGAGACGTTCACTATATGGATTAAAACAATTCGGACGGATGTGGTATAACCGTCTAAGTGAATACTTGATCGGCATGGGATACGTGAACAACGAACTATGCCCCTGCGTGTTTATTAAGAAATCCATTTCAGGATATTGGAAAGAAGGACTTCGAGATGAAGGATCTTGGGAAGACACGGTATTGTCTCGGCCTGCAGATCGAGCACCGTAAAGATGGAATCCTAGTACATCAGTCGAACTACACCGAGAAGGTGTTGCGACGTTTTTAGTCATCATGAGGCTAAGTCATTACCTACTCCCATGGTCGTTCGAACTTTAGACATTAACAAGGACCCATTCCGTTCTAAGGGAGACGATGAAGAGATATTGAACCCTGAGTGTTCATATCTGGGTGCAATAGGCGCATTATTGTACTTGGTCCAATGTACTAGACCGAACATCTCGTTTACTATGAATTGTTTAGCTCGACACAGCACCGCGCCAACACGCTGCCACTGGAATGGCATCAAAGACATTTTCCGCTACCTTAAAGGTACTACGGATATGGGCTTGTTCTATCCCTATGCGTCATCGAGTGGATCTACCCCCCTTGGCACTCGAAATAACGCAACCCTTGTCGGTTATGCAGATGCTGGTTACTTATCAGACCCGCATAAGGGACGTTCTCAAATCCGGTTATGTCTTTACCATTGGGAACATGGCAATATCTTGGAGGTCTCGAAAACAGACCTTAGTTGCTACTTCGACAAACCACTCTGAACTACTCGCTCTCTACGAGGCGACTAGAGAGTGTGTATGGCTTCGAGCATTTATTGGCCATATACGAAGTACTTGTGAGCTATCTCATAATCCTGATGAACCAGTTGTCATCTATGAGGACAACACTGCTGTGATTGATCAAGCCAAACATGGTTACATCAAGGGAGACGCTACTAAGCATATCTCGCCTAAGCTCTTCTTTATGCATTAACAATAAGAGCACCAGAAGGTCGAAGTGAAGCACATTGGTTCAGAGAGCAACCATACTGACTTATTCACCAAGTCACTACCAAAGTATTCATTTCAAAAACACGTTTAAGGCAATCGGTCTCAGAAAGCTATCCGAGCTACCTTAGAGTAACGATTTATGCCTAAGTCGAAAACCTCGCACCCAGTCGTGTGCATGTGAGGGGGAGCATCCTGAAGAATGCTCGTATTTGATCGACGCTTGGCTAGTGTACTCTTTTTGTCCTTAGACCAAGGGTTTGTCCCACTGGGTTTACCTTGGCAAGGTTTTTAATGAGACACCATCCCAGCCATCGTCTAGTTATTTGTCAAATCATTGACATTGATCACACCTTCACTAAGGATTACCGAAATCAGGGGGAGTATCCAGTCGTATACTTCTAACCACTGTGTACTCTTTTTCCTTCGACCAGAGGTTTTTCCCACTGGGTTTACTCTGGCAAGGTTTTAATGAGGCACATCTCTTGTGGTTATTTCCTCCGCGCACTTACATCTCATAGTGCTTCGGTCTACATCATTCGGCAACAGAATTTTCTCCTAAACTCCGGTTTTTTCTCCCACACTGGGTTTTTCCGGACTTAAGGTTTTGTGTGTTGGCATTTGCGAATGAATGTTTATTTTCGACTCTACCTAACTATACAAGGCTCAAAGATGAAGGAGTTCAGATGCAGCAAAGTCAGTTTTTGGACATCCAAGGGGGAGTGTTGTAGGACACATTGTGGGGTGGCTGTCCATTAAACTAAGGTCCGTACGAACATGATACAAGATGTGGACTACATACATTGTGCAAGACCTTTGGTATTTCTTTCTATTAACTCCATAAGGGTTACACCACTTATGAGAGGACATAAATGTATAGTTAGTGGGTTAGTGGAAAAACCAAAAGGTTTCTCACCATTATTGTATACCATGAATACACCTCAACCTCTCCACTATATAAAGAGGTTGAGGCATCACCCTTTGGACACACCAATTGATCAATATCAATCGACTCATTCTACACTTCGCTCTCTTGTTTTTCTCTCTTTTCTACTTGAGTTAATAGGCTACTTACAACAATATAAATGTTTTAATGAGTATGTAGTGAAATTAGAAAATGAAAATAGATAAGGAAAATAATAAAGAATGCAATATAATATTATTGAATTGGAAACTCTAGAGAAAATAAGGCCTAATAGCCAAAATGCCTCCTGAACTTGGCCATAATTGTCAATTTACACCCCGAACTTGTAATTGAGGAAATTAACCCCCTGAACTTGGTAACAATTGCCGATTTGCACCCTATCGGTCAAATCCAACGGTTTCCATCCAAATGAGGGGTAAAATAGTCTTTTTATAATTTTTATAATAAAAATAAATATAATTAAAAAAATAACAAAATGGAAAAAAAAATAATTTGTCTCCTCTCTCTGCCGGAGCTTTCTCCGGCGATTGCGTCGCCGTCCGACCACCACTGACCTCGATACCAGTCTCATTCTCTTCGTCTCTTCGAGATCTTTATCCCCATACCAAGTTTTCTCACCGAAAATCAATTTTGAAGGAGAATTGAAGCATGAATAGTCGGTTTATTCTCCGATCGAAGATCTTGTTTCCCGGCCAAATCGACGAGCTTGACCTAGTGGGCTTTGAAGCTTGCTTCACGGCGAATCCAACGCCACCAATATCAAGGTCATTGGTGGTCGGACGGCGAAGCAATCGCCGGAGAAAGAGAGGAGAAAGTTCCGGGAGAGAGAGAGAGGAGAAAGCTTCGGGGGAGAGAGAGAGAGAGCATAAATTTTATTTTTTTTGACCCAAAAAAAAAAATTGACAAAAAAAAAAAAATTTTGGATGGAAACAGTTGGATTTGACAGATAGGGTGCAAATCGGTAATTGTTACCAAGTTCAGGGGGTTAATTTCCTCAATTACAAGTTCGGGGTGTAAATTGATAATTATGGCCAAGTTCAGGGGGCATTTTGGCTATTAAGCCTTAAAATAAACATAATATCTTTTTGATATAATTATTGTCCTTAATAGTCATTTTATAGGAGGTTATAAATGTCATTTAATAATTCATAATGGAGTGAGGTCAAGTGAACAAATTTGGAGGTCTCAATAGAAACACTAAAAAAAAAACACACTCCACTAAATATGCAAATTTTTTATTTGGTGTCATTTATTAATAAAACGAGCTCCCCCATAAATTCCAAGTGCGGTGCAGTACTCATCCCAAAAAGCTAAAACCCAAAGGTTCTTAGGGTTTAAGAGAGTGAGGTCCTGGGTTTTGTCTTCAAAACGAGCACCGCTATTTCCGTTGTCCCTATCAGGGGATCACCATGTGGACTCTTCGTCGTGCATCTCTTTCTCTCAGGTATCTCTCTATCTCTCTTCGGTGGATTCATCTTAATCGTCTGTCTATTTTAGTATATTTATCGTGAAAGTTGGGGAATGATGAGTTTAGGATCTTTGAGTATATTTTATAGTTTTTCAGATTTTTACACTCGACCAAAGAAAAAATAAATTCATTTTTTTATATGCAACGAACGTAGATGAATACATAAATTCTGGGTCTCCTTAATTGCAGTTAGCAATAATAAGTTCAGTTGAGGAAAAAATGCAACTCACTGTGTAGAGCGAATTGAGAAATGAAAAACATAAGGAAGCTGTTTGTATAAACTGGTCTTTGAGAAATTAAAGAGACAATTTCTAAAGGGGAATAAAAAGAAATCTGATGAGAACTTATAATAGCACAGACAAAAGTAGAGGAGAACAAATTGAATTCATAACGTGAAGGTGAGGAGAGAAAACATGAAGTCCATTTGCTTCCGGTCCTAGGCCTTTAAGGGATGTTCTGCTGTTGCATCTTCTTTTACCATTTTTACACCATTGACTCAATTTCATGCTTAGAAAATAACAACTAGGAAAGGTACCTTTGTTTCTCCAACAATATTATGGATCCATTTTTATTGTGTTTTGTTTCAAAGGAATTCTTAATACTATTGTAATACTTGGAGCTTGACCGCAATGACCGCTTCTGAATTTTATAGTAATACAGTTTTATTAATGTACGTCCTGTCATTGTTAATTATTGGTTCTAGTTTGGGTATGTGTTAATGCAATTCTTCATCTTTTGGTACTTTTATGTCTGCCATGGTATTCTATTTTTTTGTATTATCCTTACTTATTTTTCCTTTTGTTTTCAGGAAGCGAGGATTTAGTATAGGAACTTGTCATGCTTGTTGTGCTAATTCAGAGCTACCAATCACTTACATACAAGACCAGCCTTGTTTCTTTGAGTCCCCTCAATCAGTATCTGATGGATATCTGCCTTCCAAGAGATTATACTACACAACACATGTTTCGTCAAAGTTCTCTGTGGATAAACGCAGCCTTTCTTCACAAGCTGGTACAAAAAGCAGTGGAGAGGAAGATGACTTGGAAGATGGGTTTTCTGAACTTGAAACACCACCTACTGCTGAGGGAATTCCGGAGATTAATACAAACGATGACAATGAAGATGAATTAATCTCTGGACCAGACGTCTCTGAAGATGAAGAAGACATTGAACCTTCTCAAAATGAGCTGGAGTTATCAGAGACTGAGACTGATCCAAATGAGAAAAGGTCACCAAGGAAAAGGGATGTGTCAGCACTTTTCAAAGCCATCTTAGATTTTCCGGGTTTATCTGTTCATAATGCTCTTGATAAGTGGGTTGAAGAAGGAAATGATTTGAATAGGGCTGAGATCTCATTGGCAATGCTAAACTTACGCAGGCGTCGAATGTTTGGGAGGGCATTGCAGGTGATTTCACATGTTTTTCTATTTATGCTAGTTTTTGCGATTCAGGCAATTTTTCAGTAGTTTTACTTTGGTCTTTATCTGCATTATGAGCATAATTCTGAACTTGGTTGTTTAAAAAAAAATATTTAAACGTTAATGGCTGTTTGTGTAAATAGATAACCCAACATAGCTTCTCTTAAATCTTAGTTGGGAGATTTTGTAGTATAAATTTTAATTTTTCAATTATAGCAATTACTCCAAAATCAAATATTTGAGTTATTTTTTTTTTCTCCTTTTGTGAGGGGGAGAGTAGTAGTTCTTTGATTTCTGTACGTAATGCAGAGTTGTCTCTGATTGCTTAACTACTCATTACTTCGAGCTAGGATTATAGGAAGAGAGGCCTGTTGCTGGTTCCCTTGCTCTACAAATTTTTGTTTTTCAGTGAAGTAGAGTAGAGTAGGCACCCCATATGGTGTATGTTAATTCACACATGTCTATCCGAAAATGATTGTTTCTATGGCTATAGCTTTGAGGTTTCTACAAGATAGTGTAATGTGATATCTTTTTTGTTTTATAATGTGTTTCGTTTTTTATATCTTTAGTATTCAGAAAATGGACATGAATTATGTGTTTAGTTTTAGAGTTTTAGCCTTTTTAAAGGACTCTTTTTATTTTTTGTAATAGAAACAAGTTTTTGCCTTTTTAAAGGACTTTTAACCGAAAGTAACATGGTATGGCTGGATTTTTTGCTTATACCTGCTAGAATCATTCATCCTCAAATTAACTAATTTTTGTAAGCATTAGGTTGGACTGTAACTTGGCGGTTTTTTTTTTTGGACTTGCTTGGAAGAAATTTAGAGTTGGCATTTGATAGTTAATACATCTCTTTTTTCGTTTCTTATAAATAAGAAAAAGAATAGATCTCATCTTCCAAGGAATGTTTAATAGATTCTCCTGAAAATGTTGAGTAAGTTTTGAAATCTTTAATCACATCAGATTTTACATTGTTTTGCAGTCTTTATTTACACTTTTGTTTATTGCATGTGTCTCTTTATATTTCTTTTCTTATATCATTGCCATACAATCTTGATGACTACTCATTCTGTTCTAGACAATTTAACAAAAGACTTCTAAGTTCTTTTCAATTATTTTACTAAAGCAATAAGGTTTGAGATGTTAAATGTGGTTTGTGCTTTCTGGCTTTATTACTGATTAAGTATGATTGCTCATACAAGGAGAGAGTGCATTGGGTTTCGCAAAGTCCTATAACATATAAGTATCTAGGAGGCACAGATACTTCAGCAAACTGAAGTATCAAGATTACAGGATACAGCTGCGAACTAGGATACTGTTTGGATACAGTTGGATAAGGGGAGGGTTCAATGCCCATGTACTTTTTAATTTTGGAATTTTCTTAAACTTAGGGGTCAGCTTTTAATTTTGAAAAGATAATAGCCCAGCCACTTATCTGATATCTTACTTCCCCTTGCATGTGAGAAAGATAGATAAAAGCCTAAAATGCGCTTAGGGTTTTGAATTTCCTGTTTGAAGAGAGAGGAGAAGAAAAAGAGAAGAAGAGAAGCAAAAGAATTGAAAAATATGAACATGAACTCTGTGTGTTTTACATTGTGTGGTACGGTAAAAGATTAGCATGAAAGCATGAACAAAGAATTTGTTATTTTTTTATAAATATTATATGTATTTTTCGATCTTGGTATCTGTGTGTTTTTTTAGAGATTTACCACGTATTGTATCATGTCCTTATCCGTGCTCCATAGATGAGTAAGGATGCTACTCATTGACTAAAGGAGTGATTTGGGCGGTTGGTGGCCCCTGGGTCCTTGCTGCTGCATGAGGCTCACACTGAAAAACTCCTCTGATATGAGTCCTTCTCGTTCTGGTGTGATCGGTTAGCTTGCACGATTTGTACTTCTCATTGGTTCCAGCCATCCTCAACCCTAATGAATTGAGAATGAAGGGATTACCAAATCAGCTACTCCGTAGGCAGGAGATATGTGCATTTGAAGCAAGACGTCCCTCAGATGGGCAGGGGCACATTCCTTGCTATTATTTGTAAGCGTTAGTGAACTTTATCAATCAGGTTCTTGATGTAAGGTGCAAGTGCCCGACCTATGGACTTTGATGGGATAGGGGAAGGGAAGAAAAGACAAAGATGGTCACTCCTTTTAGGAAATGGCTAGTTCATTCACCTGCTTATGAACTCACAGCCTTGCCGGAAGTGATGAAGGGGGGAACAAACACATTATATCTAGTCGTTGTTAAGGAAAGTATTTATTATGTAATAAAAAAGAAGGAAATCTCTAGTTCACTTGTAATCCGCCAATACTTATTTTCTTATATGAAAACTCTTTAAAGTTATGTTCCATGGTTTTGAAATTGCATTTCCGTTTCTACTCTAGAAGTTTGTTTTTCAGTAGCAGGCCTTTTTCTTGATAAGAATTTCGGTCATTCATCAAATTACCTTATACCAAGGAAATAGTTAACTGTGCCCTTATATTATTGTTCTTTGCAGAATTTTTATAGCTCTTTATACATTCCTTTTTTCTTTCCCAAGTAGAATAGTTTATTGTTTCAACATTTTATTTTGTAGTCATGACACACTTTACTTCTTTGTTTCTTCCTCTTATTGGTTTGATGCGCAATTACTTGAAGGTGGGATGAGTAAGCCTGAAAATGATTTTCAATGACAGAGTTTAACTGGACAAAATGGGAATATCATTGAGTTTTACCCTAGTCTGTTTTTAGAGTGCAGGGGAAAATAAGAATTGACCCTGGAGTCATGAGTTCTCATATGCTTTTATTAAATTCTATTGTCTTATGTTGAAAAGATTAGAACAGTCTGATATGGGCACCTACTCTACCATTTGCTTATAGATAGATTCAAAGAAGAATAAGTACTTCCTTTCCAGTTTTGGATTGGCCACAGATATAACACGAGTATTTCTGGCACCACAAATGCATGTTGCTTTCGTGCGTTTGATTCCCAGTTCTTTAGAAGCATTTTGTGCTGACAGAAATTTTGAAATTCTTTGGCAATTTTTTTGCAGCTCTCAGAGTGGTTGGAGGCACATAAGCATATTGAATTTACTGAAAGAGATTATGCATCTCGCCTTGACTTATTTGCCAAAGTACGTGGCCTCCAGAAGGCAGAGAAATATGTTGAGATGATCCCACAATCGTTTAGAGGTGAGTTAATCTACCGAACCCTGTTGGCTAACTGCGTCGCTGCCAACAATTTGAAGAAAGCTGAGGAAATTTTCAACAAAATGAAGGATCTAGAATTCCCAGTCACCTCATTTACGTGCAACCAGTTGCTCCTCCTCTACAAGAGGCTTGACAAGAAGAAAATAGCAGATGTCTTGCTTTTTATGGAGAAGGAAAATGTGAAGCCGACTGCCTTCACTTATAAACTGTTAATAGATACCAAAGGCCGATCCAATGACATAACTGGAATGAATCAAGTTTATGAAACAATGAAGGCTGAAGGCATTGAACCAGACATTACTTTAAAAGCTATCATGGCTAAGCATTATGCCTCTGGCGGGCTTAAAGAAAAAGCTGAGGTGATTTTGAAGGAGATGGAAGGGGGTAACTTAAACGAGAACCGTTGGGCTTGCCGAGCTTTGCTTCCCCTTTATGCAGAGCTGGGACAGGTTGATGAAGTAGGGAGAGTTTGGAAGGTTTGTGTGTCAAATCCTCGGGTTGAAGAGTGTATGGCTGCAATTGAAGCTTGGGGAAAGTTGAATAAAATTGAAGAAGCAGAGGCAGTTTTTGATAAGATGTTAAAAACATGGAAGAGACTTTCTTCCAGGCAGTATGCTGTGCTTTTGAAGGTGTATACGAACCATAAGATGCTTGCCAAGGGCAAAGACCTTGTTAAGCGTATGGCAGATAGCAATTGCGAGATTTGCCCACTAATTTGGGATGCACTTGTAAAACTCTATGTGGAAACAGGAGAGGTTGAAAAGGCTGACTCTATTTTGCAGAAGGCTGCTGAGAAGAACCAGAAGAAGCCAATGTTCAGTTCTTATATGGCTATTATGGAACAATATTCAAAGAGGGGTGATGTCCATAACTCAGAAAAGATATATTATAGGATGAGACA
Source organism: Rubus parviflorus (assembly GCA_029955375.1). NCBI lineage: Eukaryota > Viridiplantae > Streptophyta > Magnoliopsida > Rosales > Rosaceae > Rubus > Rubus parviflorus. Next base: position 19,461,167 of record JARGGL010000006.1, on the reverse strand, counting down.
GGCCGGTTACACAGCTCGACTTCGTCAGTTCCAATCTCTTATCCAGGCCTATATAAATGCCAAAGCTCCAGCCTATGGAATCTGGGAGAGAATGAAGTCGGATAATATCTTTCCTAACAAAGCTTTGCAGGGGCAGCTGACACAAGTCAATCCATTTAAGAAGACAGCGGTGTCTGATTTGCTTGATTGAGGAATTTGATGGTTTTTCTGGAGATCGGGTAATTGAATATTTTGATGCACGAGCCACTATTTATAACTTTGTAGGTTCAGCATGGGTTTATTATGTTTTGCTACTATCTATTTCAAGTTCAGAATTTACTTCCCCATGCTGGAGTATTTATTTACCGTATGGCAAAACTTTGGGCATTGAGGGACGCTGATCTTGATTTTCATAGACTTTGTTCATTACCTCTGTTATAGTTATTATTGATTCTGATGACTCATTGTTCCCTCCCTAGTATTAGAATATGCCATTGGCTATTTTCTAATTACCTAAAGCTTGGTTCGTTGTTCAATGGGCATTTACTTTTAATTCATCCTAGAAGACGATCAGAACTTTCCCAAGTGCTTATCTGACTGGCTTTGTCCAAGCATGAAGACCGCAAACCAGAACCAAGCCTCTTAAACACTGTTCTGTAAAAGGGTCTGGTGCTACGACCGTGTAAAGCCTCGGCATTTTATATTTGGTTTAGCAAAATCAAAACTTTGGTGTTCATTTATAATTTTTTTTGTTCAAGTCGCAACAAGTAAAGATACCGAGAAATCAACCTTTTTTTTTTTTGGATAAATGCAATGTTCGAAAAATTTCCGATTAGGTTTGATTAATCCCTGATTAATCGTTGAAAGGTACCTTGCCGATTCGATTTTGTAAAAATCCCTGGGCTAATCGGTCTTTGAAAAATCGGCCAAAAATCATCCCAAATCGGGATTTTTTAAAATCGTTTTTTTAATAAGTACTCATTAAAATAAGTATGCTACTATGCTTAATATTTTGAGTTTTTTTCTTCGGTTCTTGACCCATAAGGACAAATTTTGACAAATATTTACTATCAAGGACAAAGCAAAAACGCAGTGCCCATGCGGTCCATTAATTGACCAATTTATGCGTTCGTCCTATACATTTTACAAAAATTACGAAACTGCCACTGACAGATTTTATTGACCTTAACAATTTTGTTTAAGGAATCGATACTTTCCGTGGTAGGAGGGAAATAACAAAGAAACATCACCTTTGTGCATTTTATTGAGGTCAATAAAATCCATGGTAGGAGGGAAAGAATAAATGAGCATCACCTTTGTGTATTTTATTGACCTCAATAAAATAAACTTTTTTATTGAAGTCAATAAATTTTTTTATTGAGGTCAATAAAATCCGTGGTAGGAGGGAAAAAAAAAAGGAGCATCACATTTTTGTATTTTATTGAGATCAATAAAATGTTTTATTGACCTCAATAAAATTTTAACTTCGGAAGTTTCCATTTTCAGGAATCACTCTCTCTCTCTCCTTAAACCCACACAGGTCACTCTCTCTCTTCCCGTCACTATAGCAGCCGGCTTTTCTGGTTGATTTCTCCTCAATCCGGCTACCTCAAAGCTTGAAACTTGTCCCAAAATCTTTATCTCTTCGAGCCCTTCAATCCTATACTAATTTCTTGCATCGATTTTTAGTGTAGGAGGAGAAATCTAGGAGATAAAATGTCCGTTTTCGCGCGGAACTGTTCTTCCTTGCCGGCGGCGTTTTCGGCCGAGTTAGGGAGAAACCCTTACTGGGTTTTGTAGCCCTCTTCTCCATGAACCCAACACCACCAATCTCACCTCAAGGCGTCGCCGGACGGCGATGGACCGAGCGGTCAAAGTTCGTGCCTTTCGAGAGGTCAAAATTCGCCAAGGCCAAAAATGTCACAAAAAATCACCATTCAATATTTTTGTCCTTAATGGGAGTAAAACAGGCCCAAATCAGACTTGGGAAAAATTAAAAATCCCCAAAGTTAATGGAAAATATAAGGTGAAAATTATGACCTATTGAATATTTTTTTCTTCATGTTTTCAATCATTTTTTTTTTTGAGAAACAGATAATTCATAAATTATCAAACCCAGAAAGACACATACATCAAACTCCTAGGCCTGTAACCAGATATGTCGGTCAGGCAACTAAGGATCTTAACCAATACCTCTCATTTAGACCACTGAGGTCGTTGAAACAACGAGCCTACAAATACAAAAATCACTAATCATCTAAAACAACTAGCGAATCTCCTGCCGCCAAAGCACGCAATTGTGGTACGGCGAAAAGATTCATCGCTCAAATGACTATACGAAATTTTCGTATCTGCAGGATCAAACCGAAGAGTGATACCTGAAGGTGGAGAAAACACCCTCACTAGAGTCCCAAAACATCATAGAAGCCAACGATGTTAGAGAATTATTAGCAGCAAAAGCTACAGACTAAGGAAAAGAAAACTAGTCGAAACACGAAATTAAAAGCTTAAGCCAGCAGAGGCCCAAAGACATGATCAAATCCCCAACGTCAGCAAGGAAACACCAGCAACATCGCTGCAACACCAAGTAGCCATGTCACACCAGAGAGGAACTCCACCATCATGTGCACACCGGCCAATCGGGACACCCAATCCAAAACAGATCTGATGCACCCAACAACCAACTGCCACGACTCCAACCCGATCCCAAAACTCCACCATAAAAAAACCCCCGAGATCCACCATCGATGCCACAGACCACACCAGCCCACACCGACCTTGTCGAACGTCCCTGCTCCCCGTGAACCTAACCAAGACCATGCCAGAAGAAGCCAATTGAAGACTAGAGAGGACCAGTGCCCCCGTCCGATGACAACGCCCTGATGACGCGCTGCCGGACGGAGAATGAGAAACTAGGCGAAGAAAAAACCAAGCGGCTAGGGTTTGGGGGCTAGAGAGCTTTTCTTCGAATAGTGGCCTCAATCCATGTTTTCAATCATTTGTATGACTTTATAATTTTCTATTTTGATATATCCTTCAATTTTGCATTTATATATTTATTTATATGTGGTAAAATAAAATAAAAATAAAAATAAACAAACTGACTAATCCCCCAATTAATCCCCTAGGCGCTAATCCCTTGCCCGCCGCTTGACTACCGCCTAGCAATTTTTTGAACCTTGGATACATGGGGACCAAAAGGCCCAGGAAAAACAGAAAGGAGAAAACTCAGGTAGCTATAGCTACCCGCCTAAATCTTAGAGTGTCACACTAGTCATCCAAAAGAAGAAATCAACCTTTTAAGTATCTAAGAAGACGTGTTGTTTTATGTTTATGTCTGGGGGAAGCTAATCACCTATTAAGGTAGTAGGTAATTATAATCACTAGACGAGTTTATCTTAATTTTTTATTTGGGAAAAAAACTAAAATTGTACCTAATTATACCTCCATCTTATCGATGATACTCGAACTTTAATTTTTGTCACAAATGGTACCTGAACTTCTCGAGTTCATATAGAGTGGTATCTAAGACCACCTTCAGTGAGAACTCAGGCCAAAACTGGCACGTGAGGCCCATGTTACTCATTTATGAAGGGTCAAATTGATATTCTGTCTTAGTCTGTTGAGGTGTTTTAGACATTTCATTATTTGAAGAATCTCAAATCGATAAAGGGTCAGATGCATTCGATCTGATCTCTCTCTCTCTCTCTCTCTCTCTCTCTCTCCTGTCTTCTGTAGTTGATACCATACGATAACTTTGGGTATCAAAAAGCCACTTTCCAGGGCAAGAAAAAATACTCTCTCTAAGTTGAGAGAGAGTATTTTTTTGTACCATTTTAGCTTCTCTCTCATCCATGAAGGGATTCTGCGTCCTTATGATGTCACCTATGAGTTTTATCTCATCTTCTCCCATTTCGATTCTTCGCTCCATTTCCTTCTTCTAAACACAGAATTAAATCCCTATTTGCTTTCTCTCAAGTTTTCTTTAATTTGGAATCTAAAAATCTTTGCCCTTTCTTTTTGATTTGGCGTTTTTGGCTCTGTTGTGAGTTTTTTTTTCATAGAAACATGAACGATCCAAGCGATGATAAAATTGAGTTAGTGGAGCGTGAGCTTGATGGCCAAGAGGAGGTTTTTCATCTTGCCGGAGCGTTATTGTCCAAGCGTCCTCCTCACCTGTAATACCCCGAATTTTCATATTTAATTTTCAGAAATGTGAAAATAATTATTTGGTGAGATTTATGTTTTTTCGTATTTTGTTGATGATGTGGCATATTTGTGTAAATACGATATAATTATACGTATTAATTATTTGTACGTATTTGTATTATTTGTGAATAGTGGCAAATAGTGTCTAAATAGTAACCGACACATGGCGGGTAGTGATTGGAACAGCACACATGGTGACTCAGCTTTGTCTGGTGAGTCACCATGCGACACATGTCACAATTCGATTGGCGTTCGGATGTTTTTCTGATCAGCTATGTTTTTGGGAAAACTTCCTTCACGAGAGTTGTAGAGCTCGTCGATACGAGTTCGAGGACATAAAGTTTGCCTAAAACGGAGTTCGTTTGAGAGAGTTATGAATTTTTGAAGTTTAGTGTATTTTGCCTATAAATACAAAATTTCAGAAAATCAATTTTTGGAAATTTTCTGGAAAAATTCCAGAAATCCCCTCCCGGTGCCTTTTCTTTGCCGGCCGATATCTCGGTGATCCGGCCACCCCAAGGTGTGAAATTTGTCCCAAATTCTTCACCACTCAATGCTCTTCAATCCTACATAAGTTTCTTGCTTAAATTATTAGTGTTGGAGGAGAATTTAATGGGAGAAACTCACCCAAAAACAACCCAAAACTGCAGAAACTTCCGACCCTTTCTGGCACTGTTTACGGCCAATTCGACCTGAGACACCTACTGGGCTTTGAAGGCCTCATCCATACGAACCTATTGCCGCTGGTTTCACCTCAATTGGATTCCCGAGGAAGGAGAATTTTGCATTTGAATTTTGGGCAGTCGCGACTTTGGACGGAGATCTAGGCCGATCCGGCCGTTAACTCACCTCGAGGCAAGTTTTAAAGTTGTTCCATTTTGTGTGTTCTACAAGTTGACCGTTGGGTTTTAGCTATTTTTTGAGTTTGGACCTTGGTCCGGCGGCGTGAGGGTTTTCTCACCGCCGTCTGTGGCGGCGCGTGGGGGCGCGTCCGGCCACCTTTTTAGGATATTTTTGCTTTGTTGAGTTGTGTTTGTCGATACAAACATCTTTCGTGTTTACGGGTTTTTGAGATTCGATCGTTAGACTGATGATAATTAACCCGGAATTGTGGATCGTTCGATCGGTGATAATCCGACCGTCGGATTGTCACCAAATTTTAATATGTTGTTAGGGTGCTAGTTTTTAAACTGCTGTAAATTTTGATGTTTTAGACTTTTGGTGGGACCCGTTTGATGAATAGTTGACGTGGGACCCGTTTGAAGAATAGTGATGTGGGACCCACATTGACCGACAGTTGACTTTTGGTCAAACTAATCCGGTTTATAGTTTTCGATATTCTAAGGACATCCGATTAACTTTGGAAGTGATACGGTCACTTTTCATTTGTCGTTTGGTTGTTTTTATGCTGAGAAACGAAATGCTTGTTCTTAGGTGTTTTTGGAAACCGTGTAGCCGAGCGGACGTTTCTTGTTGATTACCTGGTTAAGTGTTGAGTTCGTTGACGCTGCTGGAATTTACAAAGGTGAGTAAACTCACAATGGTTGTTGTTGAACGTAATTTACAAAATTACGTTATAGATAGAATTAATTGTGTGATTGATATATATGCTGTTTTGGTGGAATTGTGATGTGTTAAATTGTTGCATAATATTAGTATGAATCTACACGGAATGGGACGTGTAAATTCAGTATATTCTTAATATCATGAATTCTCGATATTGGAATTGCATTTAGGCTTATGTTATAAATTGTTGCGTAATATTAGTATGAATCTACACGGAATGGGACGTGTAAATTCAGTATATTCTTAATATCATGAATTCTCGATATTGGAATTGCATTTAGGCTTGTGATATAAATTGTTGCGTAATATTGGTGTAGAGGATTTCTGATATATTGGGTGCATTTGAGGAGCTTGAAGAACGGCAGATTTAATAATTAGCCATAGGAAATTATATTTTGAAAGTAAAGTTTTGTTTTGAAATATATATGGACTTGATCGTCAACGGTTCATAGGTAAGTGAAAACTAAGTTTATTTGTGAAATTATTTGTTGTTTTAAAATATAGCATTATGAGATAGATCATATTACTATTGTGATTGGGTGTGAGTTGAATAAATGGTGAGGATATGCATATATTGATTTAAGGAAAGAGTATATACATTGAGATTGATGTTTGATTGGATGTGAGTAAACTCACAATGGTTAATTGGTGAATGTGATTCACGTAATTGTATTGTTCGTTGTCATGAGAATGAATCTCTCTCTCATTTGTGTTGTGGAAGGGGTTTCGGACCCTATGGTATGAGTTGGGCAAGCGTCCCATCAGTTAGAGCTCTAGTCTGTCTACCAATTGTTTCTGTGTTATCGGGAATGAGCCTGTGATACAGAAGCCGGGAATGAGCCCGATGTGTTTTCTAAAAGATGTCTCAAGAGTATTCGTTCTTTTATTGTCCAGATTGGACTTGGATTTATTGATTGATGATTTTGTATAAGCATTACATATATCATTGGAATCATGGTTGTGTTTGTTATTTGTCGGATTTGCATTTCTTTCATTAAGTTGTTGAAATAAATGTTGGGATGTTTTGTGGAATTACTTAATTTGATTATTAAGTTGAGATATAATAAATCGTTATCTCTTGTGAGTGTGTGTTGTGTTTACTCATACAAGCTTAAAAAGCTTACCGGGTTTGTTATTTCAACCCGGTGCACTATTCCATGGTGTAGGGGTTAATCTTGCAGGTTAGGGTAACCAGGACTGAAGCTGAGGTTTCCTAAATGTACGTTTAACGTATTGGGGTTTTGTTAGACTTCCGCTATGTAATATACTCTGAGTGGGTAATTACTTATTATTTTGAAGTTTCAATTTAATATGTAAATTTGTATAATGTAATAGTTGACTCTAAAGAACGAGTCTATGTTTACATTTGTTGGTTCGGTGTGTTTTTGTTATTGGAATAAAAGAAAAAAATATTCCAGTTGTTTTGTAACCGAGCCTTCGCGTTCCAGATTTGTTTTATTGATAATAACAAGTTGTTATTTATATTACGAAATTTGGGGCGTGACAGTTTGGTATCAGAGCAAAAGAACGCTCTATGGGAAGTGAATGAGCTATGGAATGCTCTGGAGAAGTGTTTGAGTTAAGTTGAATTGTGAGGTGGAATTAGAGTTTAAAGCTTTAGTGAGGTTAAGCGTTAGGTTAGTAAACTCATCTATGTAATGGTTACTTCATATGCTTAATTACACACAGTATTTATCGAGTGATGACCCGTCCGCGGCGGATCCCCATCCTATGCTCTTCAGTGCTGTTGTGTTGTTAAGGATATAAAGTACAAATTACAATTCCTTAAATGATAGTCTTACATGGCTACATTTCTAATTCTCTCAACCGTACCCTGGATCAAACGACAAACTTGATCCACTGACCCTTTCTTGTTCTTCAGCAACTCAGTAGAGATCTGTGTTGCTACCGTTACTAGACAACCAATGTATGGATTGTCTGAGATCCCTTCTGTTCTCCCAGCAGTAGGCATATCTGGTAGAATCGAAAAACCTGAAGTTAGGAATACAACAGTACCTAACTCACTACCACCTAGTAACTTCTGCACCGTTGACTGACTAATAGGGGCATAAATCACGTATGACCCTGTTGAATCAGTACAACTTTCTTGGAGTATATAGGTATTGTGCATTTGCAACAAGGAGACACAATTGCGTGGATCATGACCAGTTGTGATATGTGCAATCTCCTGTACTTCTTTTTCCAATGCTAGATGGTCCCACTGGTTCCGAGTTTGTACGTCAATGAAGAAGTCAAAGAGCTTTCTGTGAGAGACATGATGCTGGATTATTGCAGATGCAGTTCGAGTGAGACCATGAGGCTTATTCAGCCTGTTCCAGATTTTGTTGGTGGAGACTCTTATCCCTGAACCCCTGAACTTGGTTTGTTCGGCTACCTTCCATTCATGAGCAGTAGAGTTGCCGATGTCTGTGCAAAAGTCTGTCACTATTCTGCATGCCATCTGCAACAAGTTTCTTCTTCCTTCCACAGATGGTATGACACAAAAGTCTTGAGGTGGATAAGTGTCAGCCGCGGAATAATTTAACCTTTCCGCTTGCCTCTGAAGTATTTCTACCCATCGCCTTGCTCCGAAGGCTAAGCCTGACTCCACTAGCGTTCGGTATGTTTGGTGCATGATTTGATCCTGTACATCAACATGTTCCACCCATACGACACGAGAGCTGCCGTTGAACAAATCTTGGATTAAGCATCCGGATGGACGCTTCTTGCATTGAGATTTTGAATGTGGACCCAGATTTGAACTTAAACCGTCCACAGAGACATCAATTATTGCCCAACTTTGTTCTGTTTGTCGTTGGCAATAGCGAACAAAGTGAGTTACACGAGTGGAGACAGATGGACTGGTCACCTGAAATTCAGCAGTCATGACTTGGATGGTTTCGTTGTAGCTTCCAGTTGTCCCTGTTGACAACACGTCAAGGATCGTTGCCCTCGAGATGATGCTACCGAATATGGTGGACCATTGGTCCACATCCATGAAGAGATTCACGAGTACGACAGGACTGAGGGGAATAGTGGCTGTGTAGCGTGAAGCTTCAGTTTGGAAGTTAGTGGGAGTAAGATCAATACCGTTAGTGAAGATTCTCTTGTACTCTGCTTCATTCAGGAACTCATGAAGCGTGACAGAGCTGGATTTGAGTGCAGAGATCCACAGTGGCGCAGCAGCAGATGCCATGATGATTAGCTCATCTCTGACCGACACAATGATTTCAGAAATCTTAGTTGTGTCTGCCACGACAGATGCTTCTGCCACGGCAGATGCTTCTTCAGGTTCTGAACAGTTGATGTTGACTGATGGTTGTTGTGTAGAAGAAGAGTGATGTGGGATCGACATACACTTTTGAATATCCCTCCTCATGTGAGACTTTTCCCTTGGACCGATGACTGCAGGAATTGGAAGAGTCTGAGGTTGTGGGGTAGTCTCTTCAATCCCTTTTAGTAGCTCACTATTGGGAGTGACTCGATTTCCACAATGGTTGCAGTTGATTCGGCTGAATGCAGCTTGGTACTGACTAAGTTGAGCTTGAAGCTCATTGATTTTCTGTCTTAGCAGAAAATTTTGTTGACGAGTTGTTTGGGCAGGCGTTCGGGGTCGATGCTTTATCACCCAGGCAGAGACTTGTGCAAACGTTAACCTTATTTGGTCACCCAAATCTTGTCGCTGTTGAACAGTTGGCTGTGGAAAAGCCTCGACGAAGTCCTTCAATGCTTGGACTTGGTATTTGGTGAAGCTCTTCCTCAGTGGAATACGTTGGGATGGACCAGGTTCAGCTTGTGGAGATGATACTTGTGGACTTGGGGCTACTTCAATGGCTTCGTCTTCTGCTAGAAGCATGTCTAGCATGTCGATATCGTTGTTGAATTCGATTGCTGGTGAAATTATTTCATCTAAACCCTCAAAAAATTGGCTTTCAGAGGGATCAGATTGAAGTAATTCACTGAACGAATTCACTTTGCGTGACATGTTTGAGTTGGTGTAATTTTCTGAGAAGTTTGAGTGAAGAAGTCCTCTATGAAAGATAAAAGAGGTTATGGCACTAATGGGAAGTGTCTGTTAATGGTTGGATAAAGGGAGTTATTTATTGTTGGTGGATCGTTTGAAAATTCAAAAGCAAAAGTGAGCGGCTGATTTACAGCTATTGATCTTGGAGATCTTGGAGATCGTGGAGAATTATTTTTCCGATGCATGGTTTTTCTTCGTACAGTTCCACTTGATTCGTATGCAAATTGCATACAAATTAGGCCTCTAATCACTTTAGTAATGCTAATCCGAAGGCTATTTAGTGTCCATAATCCTTGAATTGCACCATTGTAGGGTTCACGAGCATTGGATGGATATCGGGAGCAAAAGAGTGTAATTTGGAAGCCTTTGTGGATTTCCGGCTAAAGGACGAAAAGTCAACCCGAGGACCAAAAGTCAACTCGTGGTCAACCCCGACTTTGGAGCGTCAACGAGTCAGCATGAAGTCCCGGAAAGGAGTCGCAAGAAGAATTCCGGAAGTTTGGTCAAAGTCAACCTTTGGTCAACTCCGAGGGTCGCGGTCAAAGTCAAGGCGAAGTCAACCTTGTGACTCATCCACTTGTGCAATTAATTTTCAGCTACACCACACTAGATTTGGTGAGGTCACCCATTAATTACTCCTTCTTTTGTTCACATGAGGATTTACCCCTTTACCCTTCATTTAATTCATCCAACCCTTAGATCTAACCCTAGCTCATCTTAACCCTTCATTCTCCCTCCCTTTGCCTATTTATACTCTTGTTGTTGCCTCATTAGGGCATCCATTCAGCTGCCCCCATCTCCATCACTTTCCCTTTCCCCTTTCTCTCTTCTCCCTTAGATCTAGGGCTGCCCACGGGTCGTCCGTCGACCGGTCGACACCTGGCCGTCGAACGGTCGACCAGCGTCGGGTCAGCCACAAACCACCACTTCCTCACCTCCTTTCCTCCACCACCCTTCATCCAATCTTCTCCCCACGATGTCTACTACCTCCACCACCACTTTGGGCAGCTGGGATCCTCACCAAGTCATCAAGATCCATCATCAAAGCCAAGGAGGAGCAAGAGAGCATCTATTGAGCATCCCTCATCTCTACTCTCTCTTTTCCTTATGTTTAGAGTTTATATTTGTAAATTGATGATGTATACTATGATGCTTAGTGAGTAGTTACTTTGTTGGGGACTAGGGTTGTGTGCCCTAGTCCAATGTGACTATGTGATGCTTTGATTTATGAATAAATGCCTTTGTTGGTTTATGAGTATGTGTATTGTCTATTTTAATATGTGTTGGATGTATATTTGAGGAATTAGTCACTCTTTGGTATGCATTTGATCCATCTTGTATGAGTGTGTAGGGTTTGACCACTTTATTATACTCTAGGCAATTGGCAATATGTGTGATGAGCATGTTTCATTTGTGTGATCCTTTATTTATGAGCTTTTACGCCTCCTTTCTTTCTACCCTCCCGCGGAGAGTCCCTAAGACCCTAATAAGGCTTAGGAATACCTTAGAGAGAATCCACTTCATATCGATAATATCGGTGGAGTGGTGGATCACACTTGTGTTGCTTGTTTGGGTCCCTAAGCTTCGACTCTTTTACGCCTCTTAAGCACTTTAGGAGATCCGGTATTAGGTAACATAGAGGGATCTCCTATGACACCTAGAGAGTTTGAATGACCCTAATAAGGCATTCGAATACCTTAGGTAAGCACGGTCCTAGAACCATAACATGGCTAGGATACGGGGCTTGATTCGTAGACACATTGGCATGGTTTCATGTTAGTGCATCATTAGTTGCATTGGACTCGGGGTTTGCCCGAAAACCCCAACACCTATCTTACTTTATTTGCACATTTTTACTTTCTTGCATTTTAATTGTTGTTTGTCATTACTTTGCACTATCTTTCGAAAACCCAAAAACACTACACCTCTACACACACATTGTCATATACACGCCTCATCCACTCTTTTCATCTCTTGTCTCATCATATTTGTGCATCTTCTTTGGTTGCTTATTTGCCAAGGGGTTGAAGGGCCTTCGATCTCCGTTGGAACGACAACCCCGGATCTTAAATATACTTACTAACTTTTGGCAATCGTCACCACTCTTGTGTGACCTCGCATCTTTTGAGGAATTAATTATGCGAAAGTTAAAGTAAAGAGCCATTATGATCGATGTTAGTGGAAAACTGAGATTTTGTTGATTTAAATCTTGTGGAATCTTGCATCGTGGGCGATACTTTTGAGTAATTGAGACAGATATGAGCAATAATTTTTCTTAGTGGGTTGTTGAGTGCACCGCACTCACATTAAAGAAATGTTTCCCTAACGGTGGAAATTTGGTTTAAATACATGGGATAAGGAGTTGTGTTACTCACCTCATATCTGTTATCAAACAAGCATCTCAATTTTTCTCTTACACAATGGTGAACAAAGGAGAGTGCAGCAAGCGTTCCAAAAGTACTGATTGGAGTGAACTTCCGGTGGAGATCTGGAAGTATATATTCCAGTTGGTGGCTACCGCATCTCTGCAGAGCACAATGGAACTCCGTTGTGTCTCGAAGACTTTCAAGGACTATGCCGATAGCTGGTCTACCTTTGCGGCAATCGACATGGATGGATTCGATGGTGGATCCAGACCCACTGGTTCTATAGAAGCGGATCTGCAAGTGCGTATCTTCGCAAATCGTTGCTGGGAAGCGAAGAACCCGGAGTCTCTGTTCCGAATGGGAATACGAGTACTCGTAGAAGCAGCGAACATACCTTTGGCCCTGGAGTACTTCGATGCGGCATGCAAACCAGGAACATTTTATGGTGCACGTCCCAGTTTGGTGGTAGGTCATCATGTTGCATTTTATGCAGCGTGTATGATAAGGATGATTTTGGGACCACGAGCCGAGCAGCAGAAAATGGTGCACCGACTGTGTGAAGCTCTCGTCTGGTGGAGAAGCGGATGGAACGTCTACTACTGTAGAGAAGAAGTCGAGCGGATGATGCATCAGGCCGAGTTTTGTCATGAGCATCTGTTATTGTATTTTCCGTCGACTACTGCTTTCCTGCCCGCCGGTAAATGTCTTACTTGCGGTGAGTCAAGTTTTTGGCGTCCTTTTGGCCAGGACATGTGGGACGTGGATGGAGATAGGCATGCAGCTAGAGAATGTTGCGACACTTGCAAGTGTTTCGTGGAGGCAGCATATTTCTATCAGCTTATGATGTATGGAATTCCGAGACATCCGGCCTCTTATCCACAAAGTCACTATTGGAGGTTTAAGGATGGTTTCTGGTAGTTAAAGCCTTGTGAGGCATTTCAGAATTTGTAATAGGAGTGTGTGCAAGTTGTTTTCTAGTTATACTTGTGGTGTGTTGTGTACTATCTAAGTTCTTAACAATGGAATTATGGGATTTGAATTTGAGGTTGTGAGAACCCAGTTGTGGTTGTGTTGTGGTTATTGTTGAGTAGTGAGATTAAGTAAGGGAATAAAACACCCTTATCTGCAGTTGTGTTTCGAGCTTAAATTTCGGGACGAAATTTCTTTAAGGAGGGTAGATTGTAATACCCCGAATTTTCATCTTTAATTTTCAGAAATGTGAAAATAATTATTTGGTGAGATTTATGTTTTTTCGTATTTTGTTGATGATGTGGCATATTTGTGTAAATACGATATAATTATACGTATTAATTATTTGTACGTATTTGTATTATTTGTGAATAGTGGCAAATAGTGTCTAAATAGTAACCGACACATGGCGGGTAGTGATTGGAACAGCACACATGGTGACTCAGCTTTGTCTGGTGAGTCACCATGCGACACATGTCACAATTCGATTGGCGTTCGGATGTTTTTCTGATCAGCTATGTTTTTGGGAAAACTTCCTTCACGAGAGTTGTAGAGCTCGTCGATACGAGTTCGAGGACATAAAGTTTGCCTAAAACGGAGTTCGTTTGAGAGAGTTATGAATTTTTGAAGTTTAGTGTATTTTGCCTATAAATACAAAATTTCAGAAAATCAATTTTTTGAAATTTTCTGGAAAAATTCCAGAAATCCCCTCCCGGTGCCTTTTCTTTGCCGGCCGATATCTCGGTGATCCGGCCACCCCAAGGTGTGAAATTTGTCCCAAATTCTTCACCACTCAATGCTCTTCAATCCTACATAAGTTTCTTGCTTAAATTATTAGTGTTGGAGGAGAATTTAATGGGAGAAACTCACCCAAAAACAACCCAAAACTGCAGAAACTTTCGACCCTTTCTGGCACTGTTTACGGCCAATTCGACCTGAGACACCTACTGGGCTTTGAAGGCCTCATCCATACGAACCTATTGCCGCTGGTTTCACCTCAATTGGATTCCCGAGGAAGGAGAATTTTGCATTTGAATTTTGGGCAGTCGCGACTTTGGACGGAGATCTAGGCCGATCCGGCCGTTAACTCACCTCGAGGCAAGTTTTAAAGTTGTTTCATTTTGTGTGTTCTACAAGTTGACCGTTGGGTTTTAGCTATTTTTTGAGTTTGGACCTTGGTCCGGCGGCGTGATGGTTTTCTCACCGCCGTCTGTGGCGGCGCGTGGGGGCGCGTCCGGCCACCTTTTTAGGATATTTTTGCTTTGTTGAGTTGTGTTTGTCGATACAAACATCTTTCGTGTTTACGGGTTTTTGAGATTCGATCGTTAGACTGATGATAATTAACCCGGAATTGTGGATCGTTCGATCGGTGATAATCCGACCGTCGGATTGTCACCAAATTTTAATATGTTGTTAGGGTGCTAGTTTTTAACCTGCTGTAAATTTTGATGTTTTAGACTTTTGGTGGGACCCGTTTGATGAATAGTTGACGTGGGACCCGTTTGAAGAATAGTGATGTGGGACCCACATTGACCGACAGTTGACTTTTGGTCAAACTAGTCCGGTTTATAGTTTTCGATATTCTAAGGACATCCGATTAACTTTGGAAGTGATACGGTCACTTTTCATTTGTCGTTTGGTTGTTTTTATGCTGAGAAACGAAATGCTTGTTCTTAGGTGTTTTTGGAAACCGTGTAGCCGAGCGGACGTTTCTTGTTGATTACCTGGTTAAGTGTTGAGTTCGTTGACGCTGCTGGAATTTACAAAGGTGAGTAAACTCACAATGGTTGTTGTTGAACGTAATTTACAAAATTACGTTATAGATAGAATTAATTGTGTGATTGATATATATGCTGTTTTGGTGGAATTGTGATGTGTTAAATTGTTGCATAATATTAGTATGAATCTACACGGAATGAGACGTGTAAATTCAGTATATTCTTAATATCATGAATTCTCGATATTGGAATTGCATTTAGGCTTATGTTATAAATTGTTGCGTAATATTAGTATGAATCTACACGGAATGGGACGTGTAAATTCAGTATATTCTTAATATCATGAATTCTCGATATTGGAATTGCATTTAGGCTTGTGATATAAATTGTTGCGTAATATTGGTGTAGAGGATTTCTGATATATTGGGTGCATTTGAGGAGCTTGAAGAACGGCAGATTTAATAATTAGCCATAGGAAATTATATTTTGAAAGTAAAGTTTTGTTTTGAAATATATATGGACTTGATCGTCAACGGTTCATAGGTAAGTGAAAACTAAGTTTATTTGTGAAATTATTTGTTGTTTTAAAATATAGCATTATGAGATAGATCATATTACTATTGTGATTGGGTGTGAGTTGAATAAATGGTGAGGATATGCATATATTGATTTAAGGAAAGAGTATATACATTGAGATTGATGTTTGATTGGATGTGAGTAAACTCACAATGGTTAATTGGTGAATGTGATTCACGTAATTGTATTGTTCGTTGTCATGAGAATGAATCTCTCTCTCATTTGTGTTGTGGAAGGGGTTTCGGACCCTATGGTATGAGTTGGGCAAGCGTCCCATCAGTTAGAGCTCTAGTCTGTCTACCAATTGTTTCTGTGTTATCGGGAATGAGCCTGTGATACAGAAGCCGGGAATGAGCCCGATGTGTTTTCTAAAAGATGTCTCAAGAGTATTCGTTCTTTTATTGTCCAGATTGGACTTGGATTTATTGATTGATGATTTTGTATAAGCATTACATATATCATTGGAATCATGGTTGTGTTTGTTATTTGTCGGATTTGCATTTCTTTCATTAAGTTGTTGAAATAAATGTTGGGATGTTTTGTGGAATTACTTAATTTGATTATTAAGTTGAGATATAATAAATCGTTATCTCTTGTGAGTGTGTGTTGTGTTTACTCATACAAGCTTAAAAAGCTTACCGGGTTTGTTATTTCAACCCGGTGCACTATTCCATGGTGTAGGGGTTAATCTTGCAGGTTAGGGTAACCAGGACTGAAGCTGAGGTTTCCTAAATGTACGTTTAACGTATTGGGGTTTTGTTAGACTTCCGCTATGTAATATACTCTGAGTGGGTAATTACTTATTATTTTGAAGTTTCAATTTAATATGTAAATTTGTATAATGTAATAGTTGACTCTAAAGAACGAGTCTATGTTTACATTTGTTGGTTCGGTGTGTTTTTGTTATTGGAATAAAAGAAAAAAATATTCCAGTTGTTTTGTAACCGAGCCTTCGCGTTCCAGATTTGTTTTATTGATAATAACAAGTTGTTATTTATATTACGAAATTTGGGGCGTGACATCACCCTGATGCAATGTTTGGTGGTTTGAGAAGAGCTTGGGGATCTTTTGGGGACGATGCGGCTAAGAACGATTTCTGGGTTGATCTTGGTGGGCGAAGGGAGGAGGGCGAACGATTTGGAATTGTTATGTGTATGTTTAGTTGAGAATAAGAGAACTGGGTGAAATGGAACCACCTGCTCAAAAGGAAACTATACTGAAAAGAAGCTTCTTTATAAAGTGAAATGTGGATTCTGTGGAATTAAAGGCACAATGTCAAGGGATATCAGTATGTCATTTGAAACCCATTTATAATCAGTATGCCTTTGGGAATTTGTCAATTTGTTAATTGTAGATATGAAAGGGAAAATTAGAGAAATTTCCCTCCAATTGACAGATTTGGAGGGAATTCTGGGGAGATCAAGTTGTTCTTGTGAGGGCAACTCGGTCATTTCCCTTCATAAATGAGTCACATGGGCCTCACATGCCAGTTTTGGCCGGAGTTCTCACCGAATGTGGCCTTAGGTACGACTCTAGATGAACTCGAGAAGTTCAGGTACCATTTGTGACAAAAATTAAAGTTCGGGTACCATCGATAACATTGAGGTATAATTCAGGTACCATTTTAGTTTTTTTCCCTTTTTATTTTTTTTGTTATTAGTTTTTAAAAGTTTTCTTTTTGTTTGGATACTTCAATTAGGTTGGATAGTCTTTTTTCCTTCGAGTAATGAGGAGACAATGAGGTAAGATTTTAAAATATTTTTGGGGCAGGGTGCGCGGTGGCGGGGGCGGGGATTTGGCACTCCTTGACCCCTTAGTGGCTACGCCCTTGCTACTAGGGGTGGGCACGGTTTGGATTGGATTGTTTTAGGACCCAAACCGTTTTTGAACCATCTAACCCTGTTGGGCCAAAATCCAAATCACAAACTAATATTTCTGGACTGGGCCGAAATATTGGTTGCCTCGGTTCGGTGTTGACTGTTCTTATCTGCCTAATATATTTTTTTTTAAACTTAAATTTTCTTACCAAACCGTCTAATTTTGAGGCCCAATTTTGTATTCAACAAAAAAAAAAGATTAAACAAGTAGATCTGTAGATAGCTTCAACTTTCAAATGCCCAGTAAAGTTGGACTTGAAAAAGAAAAACCTACTATAACAAGTTAATAGTTTCTGAGCTTCAAGCCTAGCAAAAATCAAATTCAAGAAAACCAAACCTGCTAAAATAAGTTCATAGTCTCTGAGCTTCAATCCCAAGAAATATTGATTTCAAGAAAACCAAACATGCTAAAAACAAGTTAATAACTTAATGGATTAAATTCTTGTTACTACTCTGTACTTTAGAGGTCTAATCAGTTCAGTCCCTGAACTTTTAATTTCATCAGTTCAGTCGCTGCACTCTTAATTATCATCAAATTGGTCCATTTAGGACATGTGTCGCCTATTATGGGTCGACACGTGTGATTTTTATGTGTCATAAATAGATCAATTTGATGAGAATTAAGAGTGCAAAGACTGAACTGATGAAATTAAAAGTTGAGGGATTGAACTGATTAAACCCCTAAAGTACATGGTAGTAACAAGAATTTAATGCTAGGATAAAATCCTTAAATGGTACCTGAACTATCACGAAATGCACTTTTTGGTACCTACAAATGCTTAGGGAGTCTAGTGGTACCTGAACTATCCCTCCGTTAGCCACTTAAGTGTCTCCATCCAATTTTCTGTTAAAATTGAGAGTAAACTTGCCAATTAAAGTCTCATCCAATAAAACAATAACACGTGTTTGTTATTTTTTATTACAATTTCTAACTACTGCAATCTCCAATCTTCTCTCACATCCCTCTTCCCCAGTTCTTCTCTCTGTTCTCTTCAATTTCCCAGACCACCCAACTCTCTTCTCTAAACCATCACACTAATAGCAAATCATCGAGCCCACTGCAAGTCTGCAATCACATACACTCAAAAGCACCGCACCCCAGAACTAAGTTATTGCTTCCATCATCTTGTTTCTCATCTCCTACTTAACTGTGAAAGAACCCACCCTCCATGAAATTCAAACCCATAAAAAATAAAAATAAAAAAATCCCAAGCAATTCTCCAAACCCAGATTGACGGGTCGTTCATGTAATCAATCTTCAGGGCCAAAGTCTAGCAAGCTTCCTATCATAACTCCTTTGAAATTCAAACCTAGAACTAAGTCTCAAATCTCAATACCAATTACATGAAATTCCACTTCGATGGATTGGGCAAAACAAGGATTGAAGACGACCAAATCGGTACGGAAGACGATCCAAACTGGTCTAAACAGTTAGTGTGATTGTTTTTGGTTTTGAGGTAAAATTTGACCATCTTTCATATGGAATTGAAGAGTTATTCACCTGGGCATTGGCTGGAGATTGAGGGCCGCCCCTGGTGTTTGTGGTGGGTAGAGGAGGAAAAGAGAGAATGGGGGGGGGGGGTGGGAGAGAGAGAGAGAGAGAGAGAGACCAGAACGAGGGAGAAGGCAGAGAGGAAGAGAGAAAAAAAATTAAAGAACATGGGATGGTTTAATTTTTTATGAACGATTTTACCAAATTGCCCTTGATAAAAATGTCATGTGTACGTCACGTAGACAATTTTAACAGAAAATTGGATGGAGATACTTAACTAGCTAACGGAAGGATAGTTCAGGTACCACTAGACTCCCTAAGCATTTGTAAGTATCAAAAAATGTATTTCGTGATAGTTCAGGTACCATTTGGAGATTTTACCCTTAATCCTAACTTAATAGTATCTGAGTTTTAAGCCTAGAAAATATGAAATTCAAACAAGTCAATTGAGTTTCAAGCCCAGAAATTATCAAATTCAAGCAAACCAATTATCAGGCAATGTTAGCAAACCAAAATAGTAAATTATTACATGCATACAAAAACCTTAATAAAAAATTCAAAATAAAATTGGAATTTACAGATTATGAAAGGGGTTGTGAGTTTTTTCCTCACAGCGCAAAAGAAAATCGATGAGAAACTGAGAAAGAGTGAGAGGGTTTTGATGAGAAACTGAGAAAGAGTTCAAGGGTCTAAATGTTGTGCTGAAATGAGTTTCATTTTCTGTGAACTTTCTTTTGAATTGTATTTCACAACTCTTTTTCATGATTTTCTCACCTTTTTTTTTTTTTTTTGCTTTTCACGCTTCCTTTTCCTTTCTTTTCTATCTACCCCCACATTTGCCTTTTTCACAATTGCAACATTTTCCCAACCACACAAAAACAAGAAGTCACAATCATCGTCTCATTAATACTTTGAAATAAGAGAAGGTTAGTGTTTAAGCTAAAAACATGGATTAGGGTGATGTGGATTAACAAAGAAAAGGCTAATGATGATGAAAAGGCTCAAAATGGGTTAGTCCTAAAAAGAAGTGTTTAAGGGATGAGGGTTAGTTTGGTCATGATGCTCAACTAGTGCCTTAATCACTTCTAAATCATTGCAAATTAACAAGTAGTCTTGAGAGGTTTTTGAGCAAGCTTCTAGACTTTGACATAAGGTGCACACATGATATTCTAAACACTTATTGGAGCATTTTCTTTTTAGAGGTCCACCCTTAGTGTGTTTCATGCTTGTTTGACATTTTTTGATGTTTCTTGATCTTCAAGTCTTCAAAATCCCTTCAAAATCCTTTCAAGAATTGATATTTATGCTTCAAGATTTTTCCTTAACCCTAAACCTTGGGTCTTAAAATCACCTCGATGCTTCTTGAATCGAATTAAGATTAGCATTCTTGAACCTTCTTGATGTGTTTCACTTGAAGATCCATCCAAAGATTGCTTCCTTAAGCTTGTTTCCATCTCGATCTTTGCTCATTTGATCCTACAATAATCCTGAAATAGATTGAAGTGAACCAAAAAGTTCTTGAACTAAGAAAGAATTTATGTATCTTTGTATAAAAGTGTAGAGAACTATGGTTACATCAGTATATCCGCTAATTGATTTTTAGGAAAATTACCAATAAGGTCAATAATTACCAAAATATTCTCAATTAGATTTGGGTTCCTGATTTTTACCAATAAGGTGGGTAATTGGCCCAAGAGGTCACAATTTTTCCCAATAAGGTGATTCCTAATAGCCCAAGCCCAAAATGCTTGACATTTTTGCCCCTGTTTTAACGGTCTGAGTTTGTTAGAGGGGAAATTTCTTTGATCGGCTTAGAGAGAGAGAGAGAGAGAGAGAGATAGAGAGAGAGAGAGAGATCGGAGCTTCTTCTTCCTCGCCGAGCTACTACAAAGGTCAGTAGCTTTTGATTTTTGAGCAATTGAATTGTTTCCCGGAGCTTCTTCTTCTTCTCCGATCGACATCCGCAAAGCTATAAACAAGAAGGTAGGTCGCTACTGTAAATAAATTCTCAATTTACAAGTAATTCTTGTAGATTGTGCATGATCTGAATCTCTAGTTACATGTGATTCGTATTTTTTCTGGCATTCTTTTTGCTTTTTTTTGTTTATATACATGTTGTGCTTCTGGATTTGCATTGTTTGGTCCTAGTGATTTTTTTGTTTAATTATGGAACAATAAAGTAGCGATTTTTTCTTGTTTTGATGCTCAATTAGTTGACAATAAGATTTATCTTGTCTGTTTTTAGTTCAATGGATGTTGAAATTTAGGCTAGATGTACGTACAAGAGTGATACTACTATGCTCTTGATTACTGCTTCCACTAGTTTTGATCAGCTGTGTGCTGATGTTTGTGCTGAGTTTTGTTCACTGAAAACTGGTTTTTTTGAGATGCATTATTCAGTAAGCAACTATTCGAATTGTCTTCTCAAGTCAGATAAGGATTTGAAGATGATGGTGAAGAATCTACTTGCCTACAAGCTAGAGTTTGTTGATATAACAGTGAAAGCAGTGAAGGATTTTGTTGGTTGTGAATCTAGTATTTCCGTCGATCGTGGTTCTGAAGCTGAGGACTGCTTGTCCACAGTTTTGGATGAAAATGATTACTTAGATAATTTCAAGAGTGAAGCTCCAAAGAATTATTTGAGTAGAGAGTGGAAGGAGTATATTCAGAAAAAGGGGCAGAAATGTGACATCCCAGACTTTGAAAAACCTATTCCTTAAATTTCTAATGTCGTGATGACGACATTTTCTTCTATTTGTCATACCTTAGGTTATTAAAGGAGACCTAAAGTAAATTAGACTTTTAATTTTCTTTTTAGCACGAGTAGAGAGTGCGCGACGATACGAAAATATAGGCGTGAACGGTGCTTAAATTGGAGTTATAACGAAGAAGTTGTGAGCGTTTTAGTTTGAGGGGTAGTTTGGTAATTGAACACAAGAGAAGGTTCCAGAAAAAAAGAATAATAAAAAAAAGAATTAAGGGTCATCACAACCCAGCTTAGGGGTGGGTTCGGTTTTTACCCAAAACCGAACACAGAACCGAACTAAAACTTTCGGTTCGGTTCGGTTTTTTCATTTAAAACACGAAACCGAATTGATTCGGTTCGGTTATTTTCGGTCCGGTTTCGGTTTTTTTTTGGTTTTTTGTGACATCTGAAAAAAAAAACCTATCGTTGATCCTCTTCAAGGTCAGCGATGTGGATCAACTCCCAACCACAAAGCTAGATTAGATCGGCGCCTCTTTTCCCCATCCAACCACGGTGAACCGCCCAAGCAAATCAGATCGAAGAACAAAAATAAGAAAAATTGAAGATGCCCAGAAATTCAAGACACATGAAAAACGAGATCGTGAAATCATAAAGGAACTAGTTTTTTCCATTCAACCTAAAGGCTTGAAAGACTCAGTTTTAAGAAAGAGAAAACAAACCCAAGATCAAAGAAATCGCAGAGTAGATGACGGCTTGGTATGAATTTTTGAAGTGCAAATGAGAAAAAAGATGAGTTCTTTGTCCATTAAGCAAAGAGAAAACTCAGAAGAGAGACAAAGGTTTTGCCAAGAGATGAGGTCTTCATCTGCTTGGGTGAATTGAGAGAGAGGACTCGTGAGAAAGAGAGAGAGCAGTCCTCTGTTTTGAACTTTTGATGATTAATTAGATGAGAGAGAGGGTGATTGATGAAGTGAGAGAGAAAGGGTGATTGATGAGGTATCACGTGAACAATAAATGTGTGAGAGAGAAGATGATTAAATTAATGAGGTATCATGTGGAGAAAAAGCATGCAGCAGTGGAGAATAAAAGATTTTTTTAATGTTTATTAACCTAACACCAAAACACGTCATTTTGCTTTGTTCGGTTCGTTTGGTTGGGTTCGGTTTCTGGCGACAGAAACCACAACCGCAACCGAACAGCAGCGGTTAGGTTCGGTTCAGTTTTTTTTTATTCGGTTTTTTTTGTTGCGGTTCTGTTATTTTCGATTCGGTTTTCGGTTCTCGGTTTCCCGAACCCACCCCTAGTCGTGATTGACCCAGACTTTTCGAGAAGGTGCACGAACAGAACGGAAAAGAAAATAAAAAGGAAGAAGTGGACGCCGACTACCGCGCCTTCCTCCGTTCGTCGGCGACGAATCCGGCCATCTCCGGCCGAGATTTAGGTGTCGTTCTCTTCGTCTCCTCGTAAGCTTTCCATTGATATGAGGTTCATCTCCTATATTGCTCCATATGCGACGAATCAAAGAGGAGAAAGTTTGGGTTTTCCGGCGATTTTTGCGAATTTCCGGCCAAATGGTTGGTTTTTAGAAGAAACTCCAAGGTATAAACTTGTTCTACTCCGCTTGGGCTTTCATTTGTATATAATTTCGCATGCTATCGTAGAGAATTAAGAATCGACGGAAACTGCCATTGTTGGTGGCGGCTGCTCCGCCGCATTTTGTGAATAAGTATGGCCACTTTTAGCTTCTTTAATACTTTTCGAACCTATTTTGATGTGTGGAAACTTATATTCGGAATTAGTGAGTGTGGCTGGGAAATTGGTAATGGACTGCTACCTTGGATGGCAGCCACCACTCATGTGGCCAAGAGCTAGCTGCTAGCAAATTAGCTACTGCTTGCTTATAGAATGAGGAATGGTTAATAAGCATTGTCTGGGTGCCCAAAGTAATTGTGGGAAATAATTAGTGAGGTCGATAAGTCTGAAGTGGCAGATGTTAAGTTAATTAATTAGGTTGTTGGAATTGGTATTGGATAGAATTCGAGGGAAAATGGTCAGGAATAATAAGAGTTGGATGAAGTTAAGCTAATAAGAATTATCCGCCGTTAAGAGGCATTCGCGTTTAGGTTTGGTTAACTATCTTGTTGTTGAGCTTGAGTTAATTTGAGAACTATTATTGTTTAGGTGAGATGGTTGAGCTGCATTGGGAGACGATCTCGGAAAGGATCACCTTTAGCTCTTATATCACTGTGAGTGGACTTTGTTTTTAAATAAATGCATGCAATCTTTCTTTTAATCATTTAATTGGTTATTTTGATTAAAGCTGATTCGTTATATTTTCAAGAAGCTCAAGTTTTATTGATAATCTAAGATTCCTAGTTTGAATGATTATTTGAAATCAAGTCTACTTTTCATGAGCCAAAAAGAAGAATTTGAATTTGATATATACATGTTTATTGAGTTGGAAACTTTGGATGCATTATAATTTGTTCAAGGCTTTATTTGGCAAGAAAGAGTTTTAATTACCTTATGAGTACCCGGATATAAGGCATGATTATACTTAGGTTACGTGCACGTAGACCAACATATTATTACCTGTGCGATGAGGGAATTCCGCATAGGGCCTATATGATGAGAAATTCCGTGTAGGTTACCAGTTCCCCGCCTATACGATGAGAAAATTCCGTGTAGGTATGACCAGTTATCCCCCTCCCCCTATGCGATGAGAAAATTCCGCATAGTTTCTGCCACGCTATGCCAATGCGATGAGAAAATTCCGCATAGGTATACGTCATGGGTATGAATTTGGTAATTGTTTCAGTATATGAATTTTTAGATGAGTTTTGAGTTAAGTTATCGGATTTTGAATTATGAGATTTGGCAGTTTGACGTTGAATATGATTTCACATTGAAATCTCAAACTTTGATTGCATGCCAAAGGTTTGCGAAAGAGAAATGATTTTTCGAAAGAACAAGGATTTTAAGAAAGGTTCATTATTTTTATCAAATTTATTTTTGTCCACTCACTGAGCTTGTCTCACATTTTAGGTTTTATTGGGCTCTTTGGTTTTCTGTTTTGCCCAGGTTAGAGTTGCGGAGGTCGGATTGGCGTCAAGGCATATTATCTTTGTAGTCGTTGGAAGGGTTCACATCAGCCAGTTGTTAAATTAGAAGAGCCTTACATGGTTAAAAGTTTTATTATTTGAGGTATATAGCAATGTTTGAGATACTTTTTAAATGTTGGTGGTGGTTGTGATTGAGTGAGGACAGGAGGTCCTAAGATGTGAAGGTGGATTTAAGAAAATTTAGAAGTGTTGATTGAATTTTACAAGTTTTGGGTTGTTCATTTTTAAGGGAAGTTATGCCGAATTTTCGGTAGAATTTCTCTTAAAGTGGACCCCACAAGGCCACCTTGGATTTTAGGGTGAAATCTAGGATGGGTCCTGTCAAGAAATTTGAAGGAGGTGTGGTGGAGTTCAGGGAGAAGCTTGCTAAGTATGCTATTGAGGTTGGTTTCCTTTTTACGTATGTGAGAAATGACAAAGAACGTGTCATTGCAGCCTGCTCAAAAAAGGAAAGTCAAGGGTGCAAGTGGCATATTCATGGAGTTACTAGCTCTAGTAATGGATTCTTCTATATTAGCGAGCTGAATAATGTTTATTCCTATAATGGTCTTTTAAGGCTTCAGAGCAGCAAGCTACTTGGATCCCATGTTGTGAAGTCGGTGATTGATAGGCTATTGCGTGGAAATCCGTTTTTGAAGCCTAAGGAGGTTATTGGGTTGTTGAAAGTGAGTTATGGTTTAGATATAACTTACAAGATTGCTTATAGAGCAATCAATTTGGCTAAGGAAGAGATGCATGGCGTTGACGACTCTTACCAACTTCTATCTTGGTATTGTGATGCAATATTAGAGTCGAATCCCGGTTCTTGTTTTGTGCTTGAAACTGATCCTGAAACATTCTCGTTTTCAACGTCTCTTCTTATCATTTGGTGGTGCTATCCATGGTTTCCGGTTCTGTATCCCTCTTCTTTTTGTCGATGGGACATTTTGTAAAAGCAAGTACAAAGGCCAATTGTTATGTGCTACTGGAAAGAATGGTAATCAAGGTGTGATTTATTTTTAGGGAAAAAAATCATCTTTAGTCCATCAACTTTGACTCATTCGACACTTTCGTCCCTGAACTTTGAAATATATCACTTTAGTCCCTGAACTTTGAAAAAGACTATCACTTTCGTTCCTGACCAAAGTTTTCACCCAATAAACCTCCGATTCCGGCCAATTCGAACGACACCACATACTGGGATTTGAAGCCCTCCTTGAGGCGAGTTCAACGCCACCAACCTTGCCTCAAACCGTCGCCGGACGACGGAGAATTTTACAATTAAAGTTTCGGCCAACATCGGCTTTCGAGCTAAATTCGAGCCATTTTAGGCCGAATTGAGTTTAGCCCCAATTATAAAAGTTACTCCTCTCATCCGTGCGAACATTTTGGCATAGGTTTTGCACCATTTTTTTCCGTTGTACTGTTTTTTGTTATGGACTAGTTTTGTTGTCTCAATATAAGTGTTTATTGTCAGATAATAACTGGATTAAACTAGATTATTCATTAGACAATAACTGAATTATTGTCACATAATAGGTGGATTATTTACTAGACAATAACTGGATTATTCATTAGACAATAACTGAATTATTATCTGCCAATAATTGGATTATTGTCAGGCAATAACTGGATTATTCATTAGACTTGGACAATAACTGGATTATTCCTTAGACAATAACTGTATTATTGTCAGGCAATAACATGATTATTCATTAGGCAATAACTTGATTATTGTCAGACAATAAGCGGATTATTGTTCGACAATAACTTGATTATTCATTAGACTTGGACAATAACCTGATTATTGTCAGGCAATAAGTGGATTATTGTCAGACAATAACTTGATTATTCATTAGACTTGGACAATACCTGGATTATTGTCAGGCAATAACTGGATTATTCATTAGACAATAACTCTAAACCTATGTTGCACGCGAATAAAATAATATATAATTAAAATAATAAATAATATTTTTTTTATCTTTTATCTTTTCTGAATTTTCTATCTTTTTTTTATTCTTTTCTACTCTCTCCTTCTTCACGTGCACTCTCCTCTCTCTCTTTCCCATGACTTTTCTTTGTTCTCTCTTTACTCTCCCCACCCAACCCGCACCACTCTTTCCTCTCTTTTTTTTTTCTATTCTTCTGCAGGCTTTAGCAAGGCTACAACGTCTTTTTCTTCTCATTCCCTTTTTTTCTTCCCTTCCTCCCAAATTCGGCCCCAAATCCTTGAATTTTCTGTGAAACCTTTATGTTTTGGAAGATTTCTTCCACTTTCTTGGTGATTGATTGTGTTTTTGGCGGTATGGGTGAGTAATTTTATGTGAAATCTGCAACTCCATGACCTTCTTGTCAACAATCTTTGGGATTTGATTGCTATCCGACCTCCGTTGTTCTCTCCCAAACTTCTGTTTTCCCCTACGTTTCCAATCTAATTACAAAAAACGTTTCCATTTTTGGAAACTAACGTTTCTGCAACGTTTCCATCTGTCCTTCACCGGAAACGCGTTTCCAGCGCGTTTCGTTTCCGTTTCCGGTATCGGTACAGGGATTCGGCAGTTTTTGGAGTTTCCGTGTTTCATAGCTCTAAACTATATTCTCAAACCTGCCCTGTACATTTTTCAAAATCATTAAAAATGTAAACTATAATCTTAAACTATACCTCTAATGCAAACAAATTAGTCAAAGAAAAATCATACATATAATTCATATTAATTGATAATGAAAAAGCATACATATCTATACGAGTTGTTCATGAAAAATTGTCATCATACGCAACCAAATCTACTTTAAGAACAATCACATCTATGCTTCAGGACCAATACTGTCGTTTGTACTATCAACAAAATCATCATCATCATTTTCAGCAGCAAGAGTGGGTTTTGGTTTCTCCTTTTTTGTATTCCAACCGTTGGGATGCAGCAGAAACTTTTGGAGCATGACTTTTCTCATGACTTTTAATTCATCTTTGTTTTCTTTTGGATCCAAGTCTTCTCCGTAGGCAAGACACTCGATGTAAAATAGCAGGTACAATCCACAGTCCAAGCTGAAATTGTAGAAACACTAAGTTAGTATTTATTTATTTCTATTGTTGGACAATAACATTAAGTATCCATACCTGCTCTCATTTTGTTGGAGACCTTTCAGATCCTCTTCAAAGGTGAATTCCTTATCCGACTTTCTTTCATCCACTGAATTGCTTTGCCAACTTCCGGTTTGATGGGTACTCTTTTCCATTCCATCTTGCCTTTCTTTCTTCAATTCTTGCCTTGTTAACTCTCCTCCACCCTTGCTTTGAACTACTTCTTCCGCTTCAATATCCAATATGACTTCTTCAACCCAAGTCATTATCTTTTCTGCCATTTTGCTTGCATTCTGGAAGTGCTTGTCCGTCTTTCTTCCCTTTCTTGGCCTCATAGGATTGTAAAAAATCCATTTTCCTTGTAATATGTCAAGGACAAGCAATGTGTAATGGAATTCATCAAGCAAAGGAAAGAAGAAAGTCATTTCCTTTTTCATCCCATGGATGAGCGGTTCGAAAAGAAATTTATGCATTTGATATTGATCATCTTTCTCCACTGCAGTCTATATGAAGATATTAAGTTTAAATGTCAGCAAAAGCAATCATATTGATATTTTAGTGTCGGACAATAAACAATGAAGTTTGATTTATTGTGAGACAGTAATTAACTATAATGTACTGTTAGACAGTAATTAACTCTAAACCAAGGAATCCAGCAAAGACACTTTTCAAATGTTTGTGAGACTTACCCATGACCATGTTGGGAATGCACGTTTGTTATTTATGGAACCGTTGCACATATCTTCATTGATGATTTCAATATAACCATTAATCAACTGCAAAGTATCATTACAGATTTGGAATTAAACACTTGTATACTATGAGAAAGCATATTATTAAAGAGAGTGAATATTTTTTTAAAAAAACCACTTACATTGGCTCCGAGAGCTTTGCCTTCGAGTAATGCCTTGATATCATTTCTGTTCACTTCACCGACTAGTGAGCTATCCCAAAAAATCTCCCTGTTGTTCACATTGAAATTTATTATTGTTAGTTAATAAAAAATAGAATGTATTATAAACATGACAAATCAGTATATGAAACTTTCAGGAAACTTACTCTTCCGTGTCCCAAAACTCAAAAATTGATGCTTGCAGCAGAATCGGCAAGTCTGTCCAGGTGTTTTTGTTGCATTTGACACCTTTTAATTTGTACGGCTTCTTGATTTCCTCCGGTGTGTCATACTTGTAGACAGGGTCTTGAGCAGGTGCTTTCCTTTTTTTTCCCTTCACCCTCTTCACCATGGAAGGTACTTCAACATCAGCCTCTTTCTTCTTCTTTTTTGCACGCTTTCCTTCATCTTCTTGCTCTGGTGGTGTTGTTTCGGTTATGCTGTCCACCACATCATTGAGCTGTGTAGCCTCTAAACCATTCAATCCATTTTCCCCACTCATTTCTAAACCATTCAATCCAGTTTCCTTGCCATCTTCAACTTTCTCCTCCTCATCGGCTTCCTTTTTATTGTCGCCATCCAATGCAAACTCCTCATTGGCATCATCGTTTTTACTTGCATTTGTATCCATATTATCTTCCAAAGTTTCGGTTTCCTTGTCATCTTGAACTTTCTCCTCCTCATCGGCTTCCTTTTTATTGCCGCTGTTCAATGGAAACTTCTCATCGGCATCATCGTTTTCACTTGCATTTGTATCCATGTCTTCCAAAGTTTCGGTGTCCTTGCCATCTTCAACTTTCTCCTCCTCATCAGCTTTCTTTTTATCGTCGTTGTCCAATGCACACTACTCTTTATCTTTTGCCGCATCATGCACATAGATCTAAAAATCTTTTGCATAGCCCTCTTGTTCTTTTTCTTGCAAACTCTGAATTTCTTCTTGCTGTTCAGCAACTGTCTTCTCCAGATTCTGAATTTTTTTCATCTTCTTTTTTAGCTGGTTCTTCAGAATCTGGTCTCTTTCCTCAGCCGCTTGACAACTCTTCCACATTTCCTGGAGTTTCTCATACAACTGGTCTTTTGAATCTGTCAACTGCTTGATTTTCTCATTTGCTTCGTTCCATTGTTGCTGGTTGACATCTTGAGAAAGGGTTCTATGCAGATCTTGTATTATTGCTTGAAGGTTTTCTTGGGCTTGTTCTTCACTCTTCTTCATTTCCTCGCTAGTTTTTGGCTGTTGCAAAGGGTGGTTAACAGTTAGTCATTCATCTTTTAAGAGACAAAAAATTCAAACAATTCTAATAATATGATTACTGTCTGACAATAAACAATTAGTGACTCACAAAGAAAAATTACTGTCTGACAATAATGAACTAGTTACTAACAATTCCAGTACTTACCGAGTCACCAAGTGTTGGTGTAAGAATCACATCCATTTCTTCTTCTTCTCCTTCCTCCTTTTCAATGTGAGGTGTTTGTGGCTTTGTAGCATCTTCCTTGCTCGGTTCGTCCGCAAAGAGTTTCTGTTAGTGTCATATAATAAAGCAGTAATTGTGAGTTAGTAACAAATCAAGTTAGTTAGTTATCACAGTAGGTATGTACATAACAAATGAATTTAGTATTTTTACCTCCAGCAGCGTTGAGTCTGTTTTTGCGTCGTGCAAATTCAGATTATGTAGGGACCATTTCATCATGGTTGTTTCTTGGCAAGTCTTCCTTCCCGCCATGCATTCTACCTGATTCGTCTTGTCGCACAGCCAATACTGTCATTATCATTTTGCAAAATAGATAGAGTAAGTCTGTGTGTGAATTGCTTTGTAAAGAAAATAGACAATAATGAAATTTTTAGTCGGACAACAAACAATTTATTATCAGACAATAATAAACATGAATTTTGCATTTTACCAGTATAATCATGAGGCATCTTTGGATGGAGACAAGTTTGTTGCCGTCAACTTTGTTGAGTCCTGCTTCAAGGAACTCTAGTACGGCTGCTGCCCAGTTGTACTTGTTGAGGCTTTCCAGGTCAGAGCATGCATTTGCAAGTTCCCATGTGAGTGTGCTCGCTGTGTTTGGGAAGAGGAAGGAAGTAAAGAAACTGATTAGCAGGAGGACAGCTACATCTTCTGGGAACTTCTCCTTTTTCTTTGTTTTACACTTTTTCGCTTCAGATTCGAAGGATTTATCGACTACTCATTTGGTTATCGCATCATCGTAGAGTTGAAAATATTTCTTTAGTACTCTGCAGTCCCTCCTTTTTGCCTTCTTGTCAAACAGAAATGGTTCCCCATCATTGGGAAGCCCAAGGATCCGGCTCACATCCTCGACGGTTATTTTTTCAGTCCTCTCTCCAAACTGAAACGCCTTCAATTCCTTATTGTAGTGTTGGAGCATTATCGTAACTTCTGTGTCCTTCTTGGTTACATGCTCACAAGTGATCTTGTTTTCAAGAAAGAGCTTCATCATGTTCCAAAATGGCGTTTTCTTAAGCTCCTTAATTTTTTGTTTCCTCATATATAAGCTTCCGTTGTTTGTTGACAAGCTTCCAGAACGCCTTCAAGTTGCATTTATACTGCATTTTTTCCGATGTTGTCTTCTGTACATCGACGTCTTCATCCAAACTTTCATCTCTTTTTCTTTTCCCCTTCCTTTGTTTCTGGACATCACTGCTTGTTTCTCCTTTTTCTTTTTTCGTTCTCATCCGTGCCATGTTTTTGATTGTCTGACAATAAAGAACAGAGCAAAAGCAATGTATTTTTTAGGCAAAAACCATGTAGAACTATCACAAAATATCACAACAAATTATAAATCACAAATCACACATCAATAATCACAAATCACAGATCATTATCAATAATCAAATCGTAAATCAATAATCAAAAATCACTATCTACTAACAAGAAAACTCACAAATCACAGGAAAACATATTGAATTTCATAGCCTCAAAAACATAAGCTATCAAAAACAGAAGAAATCAAATCACAGCCAAACTTACTGAAAGTTGCAAATCCACAGCCAAATCAAGTGGATAAACACAAAAGATATCTAAAACAGAATCTATGAAATCACAGCCAAACCTATTGAAATTGATAGCCTCATTGAAAACCGAAAGTCAATTGAAAACAGAAACTATCTAATTATACATTGCAAATCGACAGCCAAACATTAAAGTGATACAATAATTACAGAGAATTCTATGTCGGAAACTTTGAATCTAACAATAATCACTTTAACAGAGAAATTTGCAAACCCTAGTTCAAAATTTAGCAAACGATTGGAAGCAAACCTTGTATCGAGGGATCGATAGATAGAGAGAGCGCGCGAGAGAGAGATAGAGAGAGAGAGACAGAGATGGAGCTTCTTCTTTCTCGCTGATGTAGGATCTTCGATCGGAGAAGCTTTGCGGTTTTGAGAGAGAGAGGGAGAGAGAGTGAGAGATAGAGCCGAGAGAAATTTGAAATAGAGGGATTAAATCAGTAACGGTTGGGTTTAAATTCTAATGGCATTTTTCGGAAATAATGAAAACGTGTTGTATAGAAAGGTAATATTGCTCCGTGTTTTTCATTAAATGGAGTTATTGGGCAAAATTAGGTTTTGTATGGTTTATTGGGCAAATCTATAGGGTATTTGACCTTAATGGTCACCAACCCTTGATTTTTTTACTTCACCAAAGACAAGTGAAAAATCTTTATATTCAATTTATGCATGTTGAAATGTCAATCTACTTCAACAAGCTTGGTACAATAATGCTGAATATGATTGTAATGGTTTTCAATAAGGTGCTTGACCATCAAGGACAAATATAGGGGAATATTGACCATCCATTCTAACCAAAAAACGCGGTGCCCACCCGGCCCATTTAAATTCGAAGCCCACGGTATATTACCAAAATATCCAGACTACTTTCCGTTATTACACAATGCCACTGCCATTTCTCTCTCTTCCTTTCCCGTCTCTCTCTCTCCCTTTCACGTCTTCTCTCTCTCTCTCTCTCTCTCTCCCCTGTTCTGGAACGGCGGCTCTGGTGGAGCTGGGCACTGCCTGGAATGGCGGTGGTGAACTGAGCTCCACGGAGGAGCTATCTGCGTGTCGAGATTGAAGGATCACGGCTGCTCTCTCTCTCTCCCTTGTTCTGCAACGGCGGCTCTGGTGGAGCTGGGCACGGCCTGGAATGGCGGTGGTGAACTGAGCTCCACGGCGAAGCTATTTGGGTGTCGAGATTGAAGGATCACGGCTGCGCCGATGGTGATCCGAGCTGGGATTGGGTCGCCGGCATGGTCTGTTGTGGTGTTGGGTGCCCAAATCGGATTGGGCTATGGTGGATTGCACTGTGGTGAACTGAGCTCCCCGGTAGAGCTATCTGGGTGTCGAGATTGAAGGATCACGGCGGCGCCGGTGGTGATCTGAGCTGTGATTGGGTCGCCGGCATGGTTTGTTGTGGTGTTGGGTGCCCAAATCGGATTGAGCTATGGTGGATTGCACAGTGGTTGTGCACTAGAAGGCATGGCTCCATCAGTGATGAATTGCAGTGAGTAATTGCAATGATCGTTAATTGGGTGATGAAAATAGGCAGGCATCAAAAGAAGTCTAATACTACAGCTTGTTCTAGCTTACTTTGCAGAGTGTATATTTTCTACCTAAAAATATTGATGGTAGAAGTTCGGCTGCATACATGATCAAAATGGATTCTATCGTTTCCTTGTATGCATGCTACATGCAGTTCTAATTTGGTTGATTAAATAACTGAACCAATTGATTCTTATGTTTCTTCCCAGCTCCCTCTCATGCTGGAAACTGATGCATTTGCACGCTACTATGGATTGGAGAAGGGGCAGGTGGTAAAAATTACTTACCGTGGTGGAGTTGTTGGTGCACTCAAAACTTACCATTGCATTGTCTGATCCATCTACAAGGTTTGCATGCCACTTTAAGCAGTGATGGCGTACAGAAGAGAAGTTGAGATCTCAAATAGGCTTTTGACTAGATACAAAAACAGGTTTTGATTTACTGGAGTCGTTTACTTTGTGGATTAGTAAACAAGTTTGAAGTTATCTTCATAGATATTCCTCGGTAGCAATTCCTTGGGTCATGCTTTTGAGTGTCATGAATGACAATATGCAACAGAAAAAAGGGAGAAGAAACTCTAAATTTCATGTTTTGACCTATTTATGAAGAGTTAAGTTTTTCATGTACATTGTTATTTCATCTCATCTCATCAGTTCTGTGTCAACTTCATGCAATGAGATGACATTAACACAGCTTGAAAACGTCAGGGAGTTGACAGAAAATATAGTTTTTTTCAATAGAAGTTGAATGGGTGCAGAGAGCAATTGAATGCTCTGGGTGACAATGATTTGCAATGTACTACGTTGAATGGGTGCAGAGAGCATATCTTGAGAAACACTCCTAGCAATTCCCAGTTATAGCAACGAAGAGTCAGGTTCAATTTGTTCGAACTATCAAAAGCAGGCATATTGCAAGCCTTCATGAAAGATACAAATATTGATCAAACAAAAATTCATCCAAAAATTGAACATTTCCTTATTCATTATATAAAATTCCAAATTGATCATAACGGCCAAAATGGAAAAAGGATTTCAATTAATTATGCACTAATAGATAACTAAAGCTTATCTATCTAATATGAATACTTTGCTCCATTTCTTCCTCTTCTTACTAATCATGGTCACAATCTTCCTTTGTTTAAATTATTTTATTGAGGTCAATAAAATTTTATTGACCCAATAAAAAAAATTATTGACCTCAATAAAAAAAATTATTACCTCAATAAAAAAAATTATTGACCTCAATAAAAAAATTTATTTATCTCAATAAAAAAAATTATTGACCTCAATAAAAAAATTATTGACCTCAATAAAAAAAATTATTGACCTCAATAAAAAAATTATTTATCTCAATAAAAAAAAGTATTTACCTCAATAAAAAAATTTATTGACCTCAATAAAAAAAATTATTGACCTCAATAAAAAAATTTATTGACCTCAATAAAATTTTACAAAGTAGCTAGCAATATCTTAACCAATAAACAAACACAAAAGGTGGGATGATGAATTTTGGAGTACGGGAATTAGTGCATGTACAATATGTGATGGATCATCACCTTTGTTTAAGGAGCAAGTTCTTTCTGTGGTAGGAGGGAAAGAACAAAGAAGATCACCTTTGTGTATTTTATTGACCTCAATAAACGGTTTTATTGAGGTCAATAAACGGTTTTATTGAGGTCAATAAACGGTTTTATAGAGGTCAATAAACTGTTTTATTGAGGTCAATAAAATTTTATTGAAGTCGACAACGGGAACGCTAGAGTAGCAACGATGTTGTATCGGTCCCGAGCTTGAATTTTCAACGCCGAGAAAATTTAAGAAAATTGTGCAAAAATTATTCGAGATTAAAAATGTGATCTCGACAATAATTAAGGACAGTCGGGAATTGTTCCAAATTTTTCTTCAAACAAAATCTTCAATTTGGGGACTCGAGAATAAATTACATGTCACGACGAGTCTATGAGAATTTTCAGGGAATTTTTTGAACTCCCAAGGTATTTTTAATGATTTTCGGACATTTAGAAATTAAAGAAAATTATTTAATTAAAAGAAAATAGAAAATAGACGATCTGGACCGTTGATCTCGGCAGCTTTTGATATGGACCGTTAGATTGAATATAGCTCAGACCAACAGGCCCTCGACCCGATCGTGACCCGCAAAGCCGCTACCCGACCCAGATATTTCTCCTCCGTCCGGCCACTTCCCGGCGGCGCATGGGTGCCTATATCTTCGTCTCGGTGGCGCAACGCAAATCCCAGCCATGTCTTGTCAAACCGGCGGTGGAAAACAGAGATTCGAAGGAAAAAAGATTTCCGGTTCCTTCGGTTTTTCGAGACGATTTCCGGCGAATCCGATCGTTATTATTGACAAATGAGGTATGAAACTTGATCCTATTGTCGAGCTCTACGTGGTTTTAATTTTTGATTCGACCTTTGATCGATATTTGAAGAAGTTGGCATTTCAACTTTGAATTTTGTTCGTGCAGCTCGACCACGATGAAGCCAAGGGCAAAAATGTCCGAAAAAAATAAAACAGATCAGGTCTTGCACATTTTGTCCTTGATGGGAGTAAAACAGACTCAACTCAGACCTATTGAGAAAAATTAAAAACTTCCAAACTTAATGGGAAATATTAGGTGAAAATTAGGATATATTGGATATTTACCCTTTCAATAAATGCTTTGTTATCAGAATGCAAATCTATGGGCTGCTTGGACTTAAAACCTAAATCCTTCAAAATGCAAATCTATGGGCTACTTGATGAACAATAGTTCACATACTCCATGGGCCGGCCATTTTTCTAAAGTTTGATTGCGCACTTGGTCTTGACATATTTTCTATTTCTTGGTACGCACTTGGTGAAACATTTTAGAATTCTTAAAATAATAAATGTTTGTTCAGTTTCAAATCAAATATTTGAAAAAAAAATGAATTTATACGAGAGAAATAAATTATACTGAAACCTGGTTACACGATGAATAATTAAAAATAAACATTTCTACACACTCGGCTTCGTCCGTCATTGTCCCGTTTCTAGTGCACAATACCTGCATCCAAAATACTATTGTAGGGGTGAGCTTTCGTCCTCGTTACTCAATAGGGAGATTCACCTCGGCTAGATTTAAAAACCATTAAATAAACTTTTATTTGGCGCCAGTATGTAAAATTATATTAAAGAGAATAGTAAACAATTTCTCAATAATAAACACTATAAAAACAAATAAGTACCCGGGTGGATGACCGATCTTCTAGCCAACTACATCCTCACCGAAGATTAAAATCTTTGACAACTGGAAAGGAGTAGCGAGAGTGTCCATTTAACGCCATACTGCCTAGAACTAGTGCTACACCTCAACGGATGTCAGACACTATTCTGTCTGTACAGCCCCTCTGGAGGTTTAGGGGATCGAAACCCAAGGTAGTTGCTATGCTCCACTCACTCTCAGGTCATCACATAAAATCAAAGATAATCGAAAACACGCATGGCATATAAAATGATCTGAAAAGAAATAACTATAGCTATGCAAATCTTATTTATCATATTTATAAGAAAACTCTAACCGAAAGAGTCCCAAGTTCCCCTACTTGGAAAATCAGAGCTTGTCCTTGCTCGTCACGTCAGGCCAACACCACCACCACAGCTTACGATCGGGGCTAACTGGAGTCCCTAGTCTGACAATAACAATATATTCGAGTGTTAATATAAATTTCACTAGATAACAATGTGACGACTCGGACCAAATTTACGTAATTACTAGTTGATTTTTACGATGAATTAGCAAAAATTTCAATTTCGAGTTTCGATTAGTGCTTTTAAGGGGTCCTCGGGTTGACTTTTGTTTCGGTTAGGAATTTAAATAAACTTTCTTCATGAAAGTTGTAGAGCGCGGTAAACCGAGTTTTTTTTTTTTTTTAGACACGAAGTACACTAAAATCGGAGTTCGTATGTGAAAGTTATAATCTACAAAGGAAGGTTACTATTTTGGGAAATATTATTTAGGGAAACTTCCTTTTTGGAAAGTTTCCATTTTTTCAGCTCTTTCTTCCTCCTCCGGCCACCCCGGGCTATGCAATTTCTTCCATTATCTTCATCTCTTCATCCTTTTCAAGTCTATACCCACTTTGTGCATCAATTCTTAGTGTAGGAGGAGAAATCAAGGAGAGAAAATCACTCAAAAACCCCCAAAACTGCCGACATTTCTTTTCCTTGCCGGAGTCGATTCCGGCCAAATTGACCAACAATACCTACTGGGCTTTGAAGCCCTCATCCACATGAACCTATTGCCACTGGTCTCATCTCAATCGGATTCCGGAAGGAAGAGAATCGAGGAAAAGAAAATCCGGCCACCGCGACTTTCGAGGAAAATTCCGGCCAACCAAGACCGAATTGATCTTCTAGGTAGTTACAAACCTTGATGCTCATGTTGAGATGTACATGCGGGTAAAATTTCAGGTTCATCGGAGAAGTTTGACCGGCGGAGCCATCGCTACTGCAGCGGCGATTGGCGGCACGTGGATGCGCGTCCGGCCTTCTTTGTTGGGGTATTTTTGCCCGTTGGCTTGTACTCATTGTGACGAGCGTGATGATATATGGTTTGTGGGGAGTTATTGAAGTTTGGAATTTAGCTCGATGAAATTAGTTTTTCGACCCGCGTTAATCCAAGAGTTGGATTGTTGCCAAATTTGGATTTATAAGTAGAACCCTTGGGACGTGTAGTATTCTGGAGTTAGAGTTCCGAATTTTATCGATGGAGTCAAAATATGGGAATTTCCGATGGAAACCCTAATCAAGTTAATTCGTTTAGTATTTGATTAATTGTTTCATCCGTTTAGATAATATCTATAATAATTCGTGTTATTCAGGACGACGTTGAGGAGGATCTTGACGAGCGTTAGAGTTGACGGTTCATCTGTGAGTGGACTTTTATTTAAAAAAATTTATGCTTGAAATTTTATTTCAAGAAATATTTATTTCTCTCATTATTTCTCAATATGAATATATATTGAATTTTATAAGCTATGCTTTCCAAGCATGATGTTTGACTTTCGGTTTCAAGTTTAGATTGAGAATTTCTATATAAGTGAAGTATTAATGTTTCTAATTATTCGCTTGATACTTGGTATGGGTTACTTGTTGAAGACTTTGGAATTGTGACGCATATAATTGGTGGAGAATTGTTAAATGGAAGTTGTTTTATCCTCTCTAGTTATGGGCATTTTCTTAGACGTTTGGTGTTTGAGGTAATCTCAGTTTTTCAGATCTTTGTATGTATATAAGAGTTCGTAGAGGATTGAATTTAAAAGATGAAAGACTTACGAGTGTTATAGTAGTTATGGTTTTATATTGATCATTTTTGTGTCAAGATTTTTAAGAAAAGTAATTCAAAGAACAACTTGTGGAGCTTTGCATTGGAGTCCATAATTACCTTACGTTGAATTAATGTTTTTGCGCGAAGATTTATTGGTGGCGGCTTTCGATTTATAGAGGAAAGATTTGTGTTTGATGATCCTTGTATTATTTTTCTAGAAATTTGAGGGTTAAGAGATCCTTGGGGAGATTTTTAGATTTATCGTATTCAGTGGTTCATATCCACGTGTCACAGTTGTCAGTATCCAGTCATCAGTATTCGGATATCAGTATCCAGTTGTCAGTATCCAGTCATCAGTATTCAGATGTCAGTATCCAGTTATCTTGGGGGTTGGTGCCTCCAGACACCGTACGACCTGTTGTGGCAAGTGTGCGGCTTAGCCTTGATCTTTCGTTTCCAGACTCAACGTGCATGTGTCTTGTAGAAGACCCATGTTGGTTTATCGACTTGCGGGTATCTAGAGGTTGGTGCCTTCCAGATCACGTACGCCCTGATCAAGTGTGCGGACTGTAATACCCCGAACTCCCATATTTAATTTCTTAATAATTCTTGAAATTAATTAAGGGATTAGATGATAGTTCTCTTGTCTAGTTTGTGGAGTGAAAATATTTCAGAACGAATATTTACTCGAAACGTTTTATTTTCGAGGGGTCAAAAGTTGACTTTCTTATTCGTTAATTTTCTCTGATGACTTCCTTCACGAAAGTCGTAGAGCTTGTCAATACGAGTTCGTAGACATGCGACACGCTAATTTCTGATATCATACGAAGGAGTTATGGTCTGTGGAAGTTTAATGTATTTTTGAAGCTTTTCTGACCTAGTTGCCTATTTCGTAAAAACTGCACCAATGTGTTTATTATTTGAGGACGTGGTCTTCTAATGATTTGTAGTAGACATCTTAAGGAAACTCTCAGAGTTAGAATCACCTGAAAATCATATTTTTAGAGTTAGTTATGATTTTTATAAGATACATAGAGCACAAGAAGAAAGGGAATTAAGCAATTGTGATGATAGCATGATCCAACAACTGACCTCACTCATCTAGAGCTGATCTTAGAATCTCCAGCATGAGATATTCAGCCTCAAAATCCTTATTCTTTAATCAACAACTTGTTTATCAAGTAGGCTAACCAACCAAGATTAGAGTTTAACCTTGGTAAGGTTAGCTAAATCTCTAGCCTTTATAAACATGTGTTCTCTACCACATTTCTTCAAGCTTCAATCAGATTGAAAGCTTCCTTAGTTGAAGTATAAACTCAACTATGTTCCTCCTAGTTCAGCTTTCCCAATAGTATAGAGAGTTCACCTAAAAACTCTTTGAATAAAGAGCAATCTTTAGTTAAAAACTCATTGCTCAAGAATTTATGATCTTTCAATTGTGAAGCTATTTCAATCTTCCAACCAACAATTCATGTAAGTACAGGATACATCCTTATAGTCTTTTGTCTTTAAGATTTATCAAAGTGCACAAGCAAGAAGGAAATGGAAAGGATAAGTTTTATAGAAAGCTAATCTTGTTTTCTGAAATTAATCCCGTCAACCAACTTTGGTAGGTTCGAACTCATATTTCTGGTTATTTTCACATCTGGACTTATTCATGAAATTTGTTCAAAATTGTGTCTTCTATTTTGTGTTCAAATTTCACGATCATCCAACTGGTAACAATTTCGGAATCTAAGTGTTTATCCAGTGTACTCGCTGGAAAACTTATAAACTGTTCATAACTTCAAGTAGTCATATCTCACTCGTTCCTTAATCAAATTTTATGATCTTTATATCAATACGAAGCTCATAACATGAACTTGTGATCTGGAGAATATCAAAAGTAATTGTCAAAATTACAATACATAGTAATTTATGCAATTAAGGTTAAAATCATGATTATTGATTTAGGTACTGTTTTGGTTAGTCTATGTTTCTAGACTTGGACACTTTGGACATGATTATTTGGATTATACCATTGAATTTCTTGTGAAAATCCCTTCAAAATAGGGTATTCACTTACATAGATCGGACTTACGATGGACACGATATTGAATTTGAACTTCGATGACTATAATTAGAGAAACATGAATATGTTCTCTCATGGACTTGGACTACAGGAATAATAATAAAACTTAAATCTGATTTCTCTAACTGTCCATGATTTTATTTCCTTACTTATTCAAGTCTTACAATATACTTGGTTATGTTCTTAACCTTATGTTGATGATCTTACTTATTACATGAGTTCAATTACTTATGTTTTAGAACATATGTATATCTTGTTTTACATATGCTTCTTTTTTATATGTGTTTCGTTTGCAGTTGATTATCTACTAATCTTATGTTGGTGCATGATTTTGTTTACTAAGTGAATACATCAACTTAGTATTATACATGTATGTTAATATGTATGGAAGTATAATTGTTAAGAGTGTATTTGAGATATCACATGCTTATCTTGGTAATTTACTTGATTATGTGATTTACCTACTTATGTCTTTCATCTATATCACATATGCATTCATATGAAAGGCTTAAGCATAATTTCTGACTCGTCTTACAACAAGACAGTATTTGTGAATTCTAATTTATTTGAAACCGGGAGTCGGTATATCCTCGAGCTTAAGTGAATTACTGGTATGAACGATCTATGGACGTTCGAAGTTAGCTGTGGGCCCTAGTCCCTTCAGATAGTGCACTATTATACTCATAGGTATTAAGGACCGTGAGTGTACATGCTTGGTATTAAGAACCAGGTATATTGCGGCTTAACCTGTTACATTACAGGTCTTACATTTTGGTTACCAGTCAATCTCTATCCGAAAGAGTCACTAAGCGAAGTATATAATATTCTGACCGATTGAATATTTGTTTGCCATATATTGCTGGCGTGTGAATTTATGATTATTACTTGTGCTAGGTATTAAGGACCTAGACATATGAGTTGATGCATCATTATCAGTCAACCTGGATTATGCATTGAAAAGTAAAGTGATCGAATATTTGTTTGCCAAATCTTGTTGGCGTGTGAATTTATGATTATTATTCATGCTTGGTATTAAGGACCTCAGCATATGAATTTATGAATTATTATCACTCAACCTGAAATATTCATTGAAAAATAAAGTATTTATTATTCTCATCGCATATATGTTGCCATACATATTTGGCATGTGAAAGTGAATTTACCTATGCTTGGTACTGTAGACCTTCTCTTGGAATTTCTGTGGATATATGATTTATTCCATTCTATCTGAAATATTCACTGAGTAGTATACATATGTTATTGAATACTATCTATTTGCGATATATTGAAAGTATGTTATAAATGAGAATCGATTAGAGTTAATTATCTACTAATGATGCA
Source organism: Rubus parviflorus (assembly GCA_029955375.1). NCBI lineage: Eukaryota > Viridiplantae > Streptophyta > Magnoliopsida > Rosales > Rosaceae > Rubus > Rubus parviflorus. Next base: position 19,419,322 of record JARGGL010000006.1, on the reverse strand, counting down.
TTAATAGTCGATTCGGTGCAAAGTGAAATTATATTTGAGACCGAATTATTTGGGTCAAAGACATTCTTGATATATGTGGATCAAATGCATAAGAATTGGTATGAACAAATATAAAAATGTTCTTGGTATATTTTTGATTGGTTGTTCAATTTTGATGTCTTATAAGACACATTAATATAAGAATGTAAGCTGTACTTATTGGGCATGTGTTGCTCATGATGCTACACCTTCTTGTTTTTCAGTTAACGATGCTTGGGGAAAAACGGGGTGAACCAATTAATGAATGTTTTTCTACAACTATTCAAATTGAATAATTGTAACGTCTTTTATTCCGCTAAACTCTGGTATTGTAAGATAATAACGATTTTGTTTTCAAATGAAAGCATTATTCAGACATTTGTTTCATTTGATTTATTTTGCTTTTAAAATTTTAGTCACACCTCAAAATCGGGTACCATATTTCATTATAATATTGGTCTCGGGTTTGGAGGCGTGACACGGACCTTCGAGGGACCAGTCGGTAACACTAACATGTGTGGTGTCTGGGGGTTGGTGCCTTCCAGACACCGTACGATGTGGGGGTTGGTGCCTTCCCACGTACGGACTCACTTCAGATTTCCAGTTTAAGTATCTTCTTGATTTTGTTTTTAAGTAATCTTCTCCCCAGTCTCGGATTGTGATTCTGAGTATTGGTTTTCATTCAGCACGAGTTTATATTACCTTTCAATATGATTTTGGATTGACTAAAGAAGTCATGTGATGAAATTGTGTGCCCCAGTGTTAGTGAGGTTAATAAACTGTTTTATTGAGGTCAATAAAATTTTATAAGATCAGTGAAATTTTAGTTTCTGAGTCTCAATCAGCAAAGATCCAGAATTCAAGCAGTTAATGTCTTTCATTTTCTATAAGAGTCATAAACCCAAAGAAAGCAAAATGCGAATTCGATACAAAAAAATTGCAAGAATTCAAGGTAATTAACCAGCATCAAACATGTATCTAAGAGATGTTAGACATCAAACATGTCAAACAACATCAAACATGTATCTAAACAGAAGACCAAAACTGATCTCAAAGCTTTAAAGTAAGATTAGGTGAAGATGATGAACTTGTACTACTTTTCAGTGGCATGGTCCTACCTGAGTTTATCATTTTTGAATTTTGGGCATATTGATTCACATTGAAATGACCTCTCATTCCCTCACCCACCTGTCGAAAACTCCCAGGCCAAAACACACCCACGTCATCGTCTTCCATGAACATTGCAACTATTCTGTAAATTAGCACAACCATTACATATATTACGGAATCGATACTTTTTGTGGTAGGAGGGAAAGAACAAATGAGCATCATCTTTGTGTATTTTATTGACCTCAATAAAATTTTATTGAGGTCAATAAACTGTTTTATCGACTTACTAACAAACATTTGCTAGCCTCCTTAGTCAACAATCCTTCAATCAACCATTTGCTCTGATAAACAACAGTTGCAAAAGGTCCTTCAACAGGCTAAATTGCATAGACCAAACTTTGGGGCTTGTCTGCATTATACTTCCAAGCAATTTTCCAAGACCTACCACTTCTTTTCCACAGAACCACCTCAATTATATTCCACAAATTCCATCCCTTGAGCCCGTCCATCCGATTGCCTCCACCTTTGCATAGTGTACAAGTACTGCATTCTGGCTCCAACAAAAAGAACCTGAATATGAGTAAAAAGACTTGAAATTTAGGACATCCAAACCACATTGAAAACTAAAGAATCCAGATACATAGCTCATTCAATGTTACCAGCAAATTCAAAATCAATTTATCAATAGCCAATACTAATCATTTGGCCCCAAAATGAATGCCCAAAACCATAGCAACGTCAATGAATTTGTAATTGAATGCCAACTTTCTTGACTCATTTGTTTCTCATCAACCTAAAGAAAACAACAACATTTAGCAACATCATTACGAACATATGTTGCCAATTCAAAATCTCAACTCAAATTATCCCCCAATTTCTTAATTACTAAAACAGAAAGCATGGAACTTTTTGCTGTAAATTGTTACTAGGAGTTGCACTACACATTCATCAAGTCCTACTGTCAATTCAAAAGCTTAACATTTCCCGTCATTATCTATACACATTGGAATGTCACTTTCTATACTCATTTTCCCATAAACCCAAGGAAGACAACAACATTAGCCACCCCCTTACTACACAACATACAGAGTCATGTTGCCAATTCAAAATCTCAACATTCACTCTCAAACTCTCTCTCAATTTCTTAGCCACCAAAACATAAAGCATCATTTACTTTGGTAGTTGAAACGAGAATTCGATTCTAGAATCCTTCAATTATGTTGATAAGGAAAAAAAGAGTATTACTATGAGGGCATTCAAGTCTTGGAAAGCATCCTGCAAGCTCTTATCAGTAGTCTCCCACATCTCTTGTTGCTTCCTGAGTATTCCCCACACGCCTACGTCGATCTTCCAACACCACCTCCCTCCGCTCTTTCTCTTCCTCCAAAGCCAAAGAGCACACCAAGCTCCGTCACGTCGCTGCCAACCAACTCTTCACCGCCGGTGACGTATCAAGCGTTCCTTCCCTGCCGATCAAGTCCACCTCCTTCTACCACAAGACCGGCGTCAAATGGCACGAGCTCGTGGTCGTCGGTGAAGCACACACTCACTTTTCCAAAGCTGTTTCCCATCTGATTGAAACCAAAGAATATAAATTTGAATGAAAAAATTGATCTTTTGATATGACTGCGTGAGTTAATTAACTAAATTCATGGCAGATTCTGAGAAAAAGAGAGAGAAGAGAGGACAGAGAGTCTGAGAGAGAGCAAAATGAAGCTCAGAAGAAGAAAGACGGAGAGAAAAGAGAGACGCCAAAGCAGACGACAAGGGCAGAAGTGTCACAAAAAATAACCCTTCAATATTTTTGTCCTTGTAAGGAGTAAAACAAGTCAAACTCATACATGTTGGGAAATAATAAAAATCCCCAAACTAGTAGGGAAATATAAGGTGAAAATATGTACCTATTGGATATTTCCCTCTAGTTTTCTGACCATGGTAACTAGGGAAATTCAAGAAACTTTGGGATTTAATCACACAATTTCCAAGAGCACCAACCAAGGTAAGTAGGGTATTCTTCTGACTCGTATTAATCCATGATATGAATTAACTATCTAAATATGCTACCAATTTCCTAATAAGAGAATCCGGGAAAAGAGATAAGAAATTCAAGAACCCACTGAAAGTTCATAAAAGAACTCTAGGGAAATAGAAATTATAGGTTCTAGAATTTCACTCATTAAAGTTGTAGAATTTCACTCCTAGACAAAGGGAAGATAATTGGCTGATTTTTTTTTAATAATTAAACAGTAGTTGGTTTAGCTATGAAAAAAAGTCAGAAAAACAATGCCTTATCTTTAATGGGCCACTTAACAGAATTTTAACAAAGAACTTCAACGAATACTTTTTGAGATACTAGGTGCTAGTGAATATTTTTGTAGTGTACCTACCTTTTTTTTTTGATCGAATGCAACAGATTGTATTAAACTAGAAGTAAAAATGATGAAAACAATACTAGAAGTAATTGGATGCAAGAACGCATTAAATATAGCACCGGATGTAAGCCGGACGATAAAAAAGTAACCGATGGTATGACCGACCATACATATTCCATGCAAACAAATACGTCGAACATAGAGAAATCTTCCATCAATATAACCGGTGGTATGACCGACCATACATATTCCACGCAAAGTAATACATCGAATATAGACCAATCTTCCACATAAGTAACTGAAGAACCAAAGATTAGGAGATAAATTCCAAAGCCTAGCAAAAGGGAGAGGCCCGATCAATTTTCCTGGATCCCAAATATCAATCCAAACAAGAGCAGACCCATAAACCACTGCCAAAATCCACCCATCAAGGACCAAGCCCAAATTTGAACCCAAGCCATTGTGGCACGGCCCAAAGAAGGCAACCTAGCACCACCACAGCCACCGCCGATGACACACCAACTCAGCGACGTGCTACCAGAACCGGTTGCCAAATTAACAGACCAAGCACCAGGCCTCCTCATCGTTGTCAATCGCCGAACCAATTCCGCCTTGGACGATCCCCATGGCGAACAGCCAAGGAGAGAGCCAAACTAAAACAAACCCGATCTGATCAACAAGCAACCAACCCCATACACGTCACAAGAAGAGCCAACGACCGATCGTGACACCCATGATCGGAACAAAGGTGCATCCCAGACCCTCCTTGGCTGCAGAAGCCGACATAGAACATCACCATGATGGGGAGCACGAGCTCGATCCCCAAAACCTGCAGCCCCGGCCGAACACAGAGCCTTCACCAAAGCAAAACCCAATCCAACAACAGTCGGAGGACGATGAGGAGAGATGACGAGAATCGTGCGTCGTGAGATGCACGGCTCCAGGGAAGGAACCAGAATTTATCTCCATCGGTGATGAAAATAGGTGCAGAGCTGCCAAGGAAGGCACTCTCTCAACCCTAACAGAGCTTAGCGACGGCTAGGCATCTCATCGGTTGCCTATCATTTTCTGTAGTGTACCTACCTGATCTGATTGGAAGTTTTGATGTTGGGTACAATTTGAGATAATAATAAGAGAAAAACCTCCATATGGTACTTGAACTATCACCAAATGCAATTTTTGATACCTGAACTTTCATAAGGAACCTAGTGGTACCTAAACTATGCATCTGTTAGCCATTACCTACCGTTAAATATTCCGCTAAGTGCTTATGTGGCATGGGTAAAACAGTAATTTTATTTATTTTCAATTTTCAAAATAAATTATACAAAAAAAAAATTAGAAAAGTTATCCCAAAATTCAAGACTAAAAATAAGAAAAATTATTTTTATTTTATAATATAATTTATTTCCAATTTTTATGTTTTTAATATAATTTATTACCATGTAGGTGGTTTTCTTATTAATTAAAAAATAAAAATAAACTATACTAAAAAATGATAATTTATTATATTAAAAAAATGATAATTTATTTTGATTTTAAAATTTAAATAAATTATACAAAAAAAAATTTAAATAATTTATCCACAATTCAAGATTAAAAATGAGAAAAATTATTTTTATTTTTGTAATATAATTTATTGCCAATTTTTATGTTTTTAATATAATTTAGTACCATGTAGGTGGTTTTGTTATTAATTAAAAAATAAAAATAAACTATACTCAAAAAAATAATTTAAATTTTATTATATTAAAAAAAATGATAATTTATTTTAATTTTAAAATTTAAATAAATTATACAAAAAAAAAATATAGATAATTTATCCACAATTCAAGACTAAAATGAGAAAAATTATTTTTATTTTTATAATATAATTTATTACTAATTTTTATGTTTTTAATATAATTTATTACCATGTAGGTGATTTTATTATTAATTAAAAAATAAAAATAAACTATATTAAAATGCCACATAAGCACTTAACGGAATATTTAACGGTAGGTACTATAATGGCTAACGGATGCATAGTTCAGGTACCACTAAGTTCCTTATGAAAGTTCAGGTACCAAAAATTGCATTTGGTGATAGTTCAGGCACCATATGGAGGTTTTTCTCTAATAATAAATACAACCAAAATTGAAAAAAACTCATTCCAAACAAAGCCGCACCAAAATAATAAATAAAATAAAAATAAAAAAAATAAAAAAAAGAAGAATAAAATATCTTATGCAGAAGCCTAGAGAACGTGCCTCACGCGCCTTTCTTTTCTCTCTACTAAACATTCCCATTGCTTCCATTGACTTTCTGTTACCGGTGTTGACCTCTTGAATCCGGCATACCTTGTGTTGTATCTGGTACCTGGTGGCGGCTCCGGTGTTCTCGTTCTCCACCCTTCCACTAGGAAGTGACGGAGATGAAGCCAATTCTTCATTTCAACGCAAATAGACTTGTAACAATGACGAGCTGAGCTCTGATCTTGCGGCTTTGATGTAATATCCGCTTATTTTAGTGGTATGATTTTGTTTGTTTTAATGTTTGTAATTTATTTTCTGAAGTGTTTGAGTATTCTGAATATTAAGAATAGGATAGGTGACCCTCGTTTGTGTGACAAGTCGTTTGGTTCGTAAGACTTATTTTAATTAGAGGATTTACTTTTATTTTCACTTATATACTTTTAGACTAAACAAAAAATTAAGTTTGTTTTTTTTGAGTTTGAGTTGCTGCGTTTAATTAAATTGTTAGTTACTACAAAGAAGTTGAGGTTACTTAGGACTTCAAAACCTTATCAGATAGCTTTCTAAGGATAGTTGAACTGAAGAGAAAACTTGAAAGTGGCATAGAGACGTGTTTAACGTGAAAAGAAAAGAAAAGCAAGGGTTCTACACACTGGGAGAAAGAAAAGGGAGAGACTAGCTGATGTTGTGACGAATTTTCTAGGTAAGCTCTTGTCTTTAAGTACGGTTTTAGCATTCAAATAATTCTCTTAGTCGTTCCTTATAGAGGTTTTGTGTCTGAGTAATCAAAGGAAAGGATATAACCTAATTTGGTACCCTGATTTTTGGTTACAGTTCCTGAGATCGGGTAGTTGTGCTACGAGTTTAGTCAGGTATTCATATTAAATTCTGAATCTTTTCTAACTAAAAGTAGGCTTCTCATTGGTTCTATTGGCATTGGTTTCATAGGAAAATATTAAGAATTGAATTTTTTGTGATTTTTCTAAATTAGTACAGAAAAGCAGGAATTTTCCTGACAGAAAATTAGCAACGAATTGAGGGCAGTGTTTAAGGAACCAAACAATCTAATTTACCTTGGGGATTTTCTGTTTTGACTATAGTTGTGTCTAGTGTCTCTATAAAAATTTTGGTGGGATTATCTTGCACAGTAATTTTATTAAATATCGGGGATTAGCTGAACATTGCTATTACAGATGACAGAGTCAGTTTTTAGTTACGGATTTGGGGTGTTGTTTGGGATTGAGTGAGAACTGTTTTTGTTCTGAAATTTTTGTTATGTCATTGTATGTATACCTGGGTCATGTGTGTCAATTTTCTTTCAATTTGGGGTTATAATGTAACCTATAGAATTTTCGGAATGCTTGTTGACAGTGAGGGTTTTGGTTTTTAACAGCAACAATGAAAGGCTTTAGAAAATTCTTTGGACGAGTTCTGGGTAAAGAAATGGCTGGTAATTTTTACAGTAGGTGATGTCTGGTTTGCTCTTTTAAATTTTGAAGTTCATAGGTTAAGGGGTTTATTAAATGGGGTTTTTCTTTCGGGCAAGGTTCTGCTAGGTACTGTTATTGCAGGATTTAAGGTTTTAGTTTGTGACTCATTTTGAGTATTTATCTGTCTATAGGCTCAGAGATTCTTGACTTAGGACGCACTACCAGTTAGTTGATTGTGAACCTTTGGCTTCTCGAGGTAAGTAACTATGGCTTGTTCTGGAACCATAATGAATGTATCTATATTTGATTTGTTATTGTATGTATATGTATATACTATATATGCAAAGTTTTGGAGTGTGCCCGTTTGTTTTCTGAGATGATTGTGATATGTGATGTTCGTGTATTTTGCATCATGCAAAGTCTAACTGTTTCAGTATGAGAATTTGAACTAGATGTTCTTTAGACACATCATTACTAGGAGACTATTTGAGGAGAATCTGTTCTATAAGTGCAAGTTTTGTACTAATCTGTTGGTGCATTTTATGCATCGTCTGTTATATGGCCCACATAGTGGGTGTCACTGACGGGTGGCGTCTGTCTCCCATCTCTGATAAATTTGGATCTCATTGGTATGTTGTATCTAAAGAGCTCTTGAAAGTTTCTGATCTGGATTTATTTGGGGTGCACTCCATATATTGTATTTATATTTTATAATTAGTATGTGATTACCTTCATATGTTGTTGTACATGGTTTGTATTTGTTGCTTACTGAGTTTATCTCATTAGAAATTTGTTATGGTTCCAGGTATTGTTGAAGATAAAGATCAATGCTTAGAAGGCTTGGCGGCTATTCATCTTAGTTTAATGGTCCTTTAGGAGATTTAATTTAAATTAGTCTTAAGGTGATACAATAAGATGTTTCCGCTATAATATGAAAATAAGCGACTCAGTCTTTGTTTTTTTTTTTTTTATGTTGGTTATATGGTGACGTATTATTACGTTTGATTAAGTCAAAATTAGTTGGGGTTTATGTTAGTCGCTTTCGTACTAAAAAGATTTGTAAATTTTCCTTTGACGTAAACCTAATTAGTAGCTTAAGTCATGCCTTCGGCTTTACGAATTTGAGGGTGTGACATTTGAGGATGGAATATTTGGACTCCAGATTACAGAATAACTCTCCACCGGTGAAGCTGATGAGTTATGCGAGTACTCTGAAGAACCCAGTTGACCGTTTTAGGCAGACCATGTTCGAGTATTTTGAGCTAACTGATGATGATTACTCTTTCGATGTTGGTAAGCATGGCCCTAACATTTCTTTCTCTCAGAAAGTGCATAATAAGCTTGATTATGACTACCGATGTGCTGTAATTGTCAAGTTAACGGGGAAACCTAACTCTGCTAATGTCTTCATGATGGGAAGTCTTACGAGAAAATGGAAATTGGAGGGGGGCTGACATCTTATTAACTTACCCAATGACTATTATATTGTGTAGTTCAACGTGGAGGAAGATATGAACTATGTTCTTTGAGGAGAACCCTGGATTTTAGCTGGCCAGACCTTAGTCCTTAGTGGTTCAGAAGTGGAGACCAGATTTTGACACAGAGAAGGAGACAATTAGTAGAATGGCTTTGTGGGTTCGATTTTGTGGTCTGTCAGTTAAGTATTTCAAGGATTGGGAAAATCATTGGTGATGTGGTGAAGGTTGATCAGCTCACTTTGGCTCAAGCTAGGGGTAACTTTGTTCGAGTGTGTATTGATGTGGACTTCAACAAATCATTGAGGCTATGTGTGGAAGTTGAATCAGTAGCCTATGGAGTGATTTATGAGGGTATATCTATGATTTCTTTTGAATGTAGCTGCTATGGACATGGTAAAGACAAATGCCCTTATGGTCACCATTCTGATATGGCTAATGACTCTAGGAAAGCCACTACTGGTTTTGCTTCAGATGTGGGACCATGGATGCTTATGACTTATAAGAAAAAGAAGAAATTTGCTTCTGATGCTAGTGATGGTACTAAAGCTCTGAATAATAGGTCAAAGTTCAATATTTTGCAGGATGATGAGGGTGTTGTTACCAATGAAAATGTGCAGACATCTTTGCCTGTTTCTAGTGATAATGAAAAACAGTGTCCTCCAATTGTGAGATTGTGGAAGAGTTTCCAGGACAAGATAAAGAATCAAAAGGATACTGGGGTAGCTGGTGATAAGCATGTAGATAAGGGGAAGAGCAAGAGAGTGTTCTGCAAGATACTACTTCTAGAAATCCTATGAAAAATGTTTCTAACAAACTTGTTGGATTGTCTTCTGATGCAACTAAAAGTCGCTCTAAAACTACGATGATGTATCAAAGGAAGAGTAAGCCTACTAGCTTTCCCATTTTTACTCCTTCCATGCCTAATCCTAAGCTTCTGAGTGATAGTAGTGTGGCTTGTGAAAGTTTGGGTAAGGAAGCTGGTACTATTTCTGGGCATTGTCCTCATGATGAGTCAATGTCTGTTGAGGATAATGCTCTACATTTTCATTCTGATACTATGTATGACTCTGCTACTGAAACTTTTGATATCAAACTTTTGCCAACAACAGTGGTTTGGCTAATGTTCAATGTTTGCCTTCCCAGGATGTGGAGGGTATGTATTCTTCTGACTAAGGGAACTACTCCCACCACCTATGTATGTTTCCAATGCTTAAAATTTTCTGTTGGAATGTACGTGGAGCTGGAGGGAAGAAATTTAGATAAGTTATTTCTAATCTTAGTAATTTACATATGATGGATATTCTTATAATTTGTGAGCCTCGAGTTCACTTTGTGGATAAGATTCATAGGTTTTTTGTTAAGCTTGGTTTCCCTGATGCTATTTCTCTGAGGCTATGGGGTTTTCTGGTGGCATTTGGGTTCTTTATGTTAAGAAAAAGACTAACATCTTTCTGGTTGATAAAACTAGTCAAGTTGTTTCTGTTAAAGTAACTATAGATATGAAGGTTTGGTTACTTACAGCTTTGTATGCTAGCCCTACCAAATCTATTAGAAGTTACATGTGGAGTTATTTATCTGACTTTGGTAACAAGTTTCAACTGCGTGGGGTTATTGTTGGGGACTTCAATGAATTATATTGTACTGCTAATAAAAGTGGAGGGTCTCTTGTTGAGAAATTTGGTGGTATGAAGAGTTGGGTGGATTCTTTGGGCCTTGTGGACTTAGGATATTAAGGTCCTGATTTCACTTGGGAAAATAAAAGAGTTAAAGAGAGAATTGATAGGGGCTTTTGCACTGATTCCTGAAAAAATGTCTGTCCTAATGCCTTCATTCAACACCTCCCTCGGTTGAAATCTGATCATTGCCCTTTGCTTCTGCAGTTGTTTCTTCGGTTGCTACTAATGGGAATAATAGGCCTTTTCGTTTTCAAGCTATGTGGATGAATCATGATAATTATTCTAGTTATGTCAATAACCAATGGAATAGTTATGGATACTTCCTCAATAAAATTCAGCAGCTAGGCCTTGACTTTAAATATTGGAATTCTAAGGTCTTTGGTAATATTTTCAGAAATAAGAGGAGATTGCTTGCTCGGATTGGAAGTATTTAGAAAAGCCTTGGTCATAAACACAACCCTTTTCTTGTTCAGCTGGAGGTGGAGCTAGTCAAGGAATATGAGAAAATTTGTGATTAAGAAGCTTTGTACTGGTAGCAGAAATCTAGAATTAGATGGCTTCAGCAGGGAGATAGGAATACTAAGTTCTTGCATCTTTCTACCATGGTTCGAAGGAGTAGAAATAGAATTGAAGGTCTCTTAGATCATACAGGAAATCTTTGCACTGACTTGAGTGATATGAAAGACATTGCCTCTAGTTTTTTTACAAAATCTTTTCACTCATAAACCCTCTACTGATCTTAGGTTTGTTATTCCTCAATTGTTCCCTATTATGGATTACAACTCTGCTAGTGTGGAGGTTAAAAATGATCTCTTCAATATTAGTGGTTTGAAGGCTCCTGGGGTGGATGGTTTTCCAGCCCTTTTCTACCAAAAGCACTGGGACTTATTCTCTGATGAAATTATTAATATGGTTAAGCTTGCTTTCTCTTCTGGAAAAGTTTCTTGTGGTCTTAACCATACTCTAATTACCCTTGTTCCAAAAGTTCCTAGTCCAAGGGATATGGCTCTATTCAGATCTATTAGCCTCTGTTGTACTCTTTATAAAGTAATATCTAAGGTGCTAGTTGCTAGAATTAGCATATTTCTAACAATGTGATTATTGCTCAGGAAATTCTTCATAAATTCCATCACTCTTTGAGAACCAAAGGCTTCATGGCTTGGAAAATTAATTTGTCTAAGGCCTATGATCTTCTAAGTTGGGATTTTATTTCTGTTCTTCATGAGGCTCAATTTCCTAAAAGGGTGATACAGTTAATCATGGACTGTGTTTCCTCTACTAGTTTCCAAGTCTGTGTGAATGGAGAGTTATCGATTAGCTTTCTAGCTAGCAGGGGCATTCGACAAGGGGACCCTTTGTCTCCATTTATTTTTGTCTTATGTATGGAAAAATTATCTCACCTTATTAACTCTGCTGTGAAAGTTGGTTAATGGAAATTAGTTAGAGCTTATGGTTCTGGACCTCTTATCTCACACCTCTTCTTTGCAGATGATCTGATTCTATTTTCTGAAGCTACCTGTGCTCAAGCTACCGTCCTCAAGCAATGCCTTGACCTTTTCAGTAATTTATCTGGCCAAGAGGTGGGATTTACAAAGTCTTTGCTATTCTGCTCTCCTAATACTTCTAAAGTCCTTGCTCGTTATATTAGCAAAATATGTGGATCTACTCTCACTAACAACTTAGGGAAGTACCTTGGAATGCCTCTGATTCATTCCAGAGTTACTAAGCATACATATGCTCCCATCATTGATAGAGTTCAGAGTAAACTTGCTGGATGGAATAGTAAGACTTTAAACTTGGCTGGCAGACTTACTTTATTACAATCTGTTACTTCTATAATTTCTATTTATGTCATTCAAACTGCAAAACTCCCTACTTCTATCTACAATAGTTTGGATAAGCTTAACAGGAATTTCTTATGGGGTAGTAACAACAATGTCAAGAAAATCCACTTAGTTAACTAGCATATGGTGTGTAATTCTAAAGATAGAGGTGGTCTTGGTATTAAGGGAATTCATCAGATGAACCAAGCAATGCTTGCCAAGGTGAGTTGGAGAATGTTCCAGAATGATGGACTCTAGAATGAGGTTTTACAGAAAAAATACTTGCAACATGGTTTTATTTTTTATCCCAGTTATTTGGCTCCTAATGGCTGCTCTAGTACTTGGAGGGCAATTGCTTTTGGGGCTAAACTTATGCGCAATGGACTTTCTTGGAGAGTTTGGCATGGCACCTTGATCAATTTTTGGACTGATAAGTGGCTCACTTGTGACCCCCTAATCAGTAATACTCGTGATCCTTCTTCGATTAATCTGCTCCATAAGGAAAAGGATTGTTGGAAGGATGGTGAATGGGATATTGATATGCTGTTTGTTCATCTTGAGGATAACATAATCAGTGAGATCATTAAAGTTCCTATTGGTTTGGATAGAGGTGGGAGTGATAAGGTAATCTGGTCTGCAACTTCTAATGGAAGGTTCACTGTTAAATCTGTCTATGCTTCCTTGCTGGAGCAGGAAACTCATAATGATTTTCCCTGGTTTTACTTGTGGAAGCTACCTATTCCCCTTAAGCTAAAGACCTTTTTCTGGTTGGTTTGTCCAAGTAAATTGCACAATAATGTGGAAATAGTGAAGCATTGTTTGACTGATAACCCTATATGTCCTCTGTGCCATGTTTGGCTTGAGTCGATGCTACATTTGCTAAGGGACTGCCCTCGAACCATGATTTATAGAAAAGCATCATCTGTTTTGATACCATTGAGAGAACTCTTTCTCTTGATTGGAACAGTTGGCTTGCTGCTAACACTCATTTAAGAAAGGAATGCTATAATGGCTTGTTTTGGCATGTGGTGTTTATCTTTACATGCTGGTACATTTGGAAATGGAGGTGTAAGAAGGTTTTTGATGCGAATTTTCAGTACCCTTTCAACTCTGTGAATGTTATTCTGGAGATTGCTAAAGAGTGGTGTCATTTTAGAATGTTATATTCTGCTAAGCCTCCCAAAGTTAGGATGTCTCTTCTCTGGACTAAACCCCCTTGTGGTTGGTTTAAATAAAATGTTGATGGTGCTAGAAATGGCAATGGTCATATTGGTGCTGGAGGTATGATCTGTGATACTGATAGAACTTGGGTTTCTGATTTTTCTGCTAACAAAGGGAATGGTTCTGTTCTGGAAGCTGAGATTTGGGGCTTGCTGCTTGGGCTAAAACTGGCTGTTTCAAACCACTTTGAATCTTTCATTGTGGAAAGTGATTCTGCTGTTTTGGTGGAAATGATTAATAAGGGATTGGATGATCTGCACCCTTTGAAAGCAATGATCGAGAAGTGTAAGTTTTATCAAGGGAGAGACTGGTTGTGAAGTTAGGCATGTGTTCAGAGAAGTCAACATGGTTGCTGATATCCTCTCTTAGCTCGGACTGTGCTTTGAGATTGGAGTTGAGTCCTCCGCATGTCCCCAATACTTTGTTGGATGACTTGTGTGAAACCCCAAGATTTAGAGAGGTAGCTTCTGCTATTTGAGTTGTTTTTGCTTTCTTCTCTGGGTCTTTTGACTCCCATATACCCATAAAAAAAAAGAGTATCATATGCAAAACCAAGACGAGCCAAAGAACCGCTCAATTTAACTATAAGAATTTTAAATTCTTTGAAAAAAGCAACTGCATTGTACAATGTCCTTGTTTACAAAATGCGACCACCTTATAAATATGAACAAAAAGCTACTGATCCCAACCTAAAACCCAACCAGTTGGACAACGAATCCAGTCGCAACCATACCACTGCCTACCCATTGTCCATGCCAATGATTCATAATTTCATGGTGATCTACATAATTGATAGCATGGGATTTTAGCTTTAATCAGTGCAAGGAGTCGGTCTCTGTTTCGCTCTTCTGGCCCAAATGGAAACCTCCCACTGCGTTTGGCTTTACATGTAGCCAGCATGAACAAAATCAATTTCTCCTCTTTTTTCAGCTTAATTTGATCAACCGTGCTTTAATATTGGCTTTCTATGCAATTTGTTACAAATAAACAGCATTTGTTCCACTAAATATAAAACCTCTAAAAACCTACCTAAACAATCCCCTACACAAAACAAGCAACCGAGTTGAATCCATACATTTCCACATAAAAAAATATGCCTTTGCTTTATCACTGAGCCAAGGCATATGTCTTCCCACGATCAATGGCTCCCTAAATATCTAACTGGTCCAGGTTGATCATGCGTGCAGCATTTTGAATGAGTTCCTTCCGAAAATCAACCTAAAAAATAGAAATACAATGAGTTCCTTCCGAAATACACCATATGATACTGGTCATATTGTCATAACTGATCTCAGGTAAAACCTAGCTTTTCAGTCAATAATGAAACTTGGAAGCTGATAAACTTTAACCTGAAACAAATGGCCTATATACAGTATTTTATGTCTTAATGCATAAATAAAAGGTGATACAAAATATATAGCAATAGTGTTCCATCGTGCATACCATCCCTCTGTTTCATGCATGACTAGACAAAACAACATTCTTAAAGTTCTTGAGAATTAAGGGACATACACCCCCACAAACAGCACAAGATTGACTAGTGTCACTTTTGATTTTAGAAAACAAAACAGTCCTTTGCAGTCGGTCAGTGTTTTGTATAATTAATACACAGAAATGCAGAGTTCAGCCGTCAGAATTCAGATATAAGCACCAGGCAGTAAATTATAACTCCGCAATAACCTTTATGAATGCTCTACTTACCCGAGAACCCATAAGGGAGGAAAAGACAAAGTTTGCCTCAGCAGCATCATCCACGCCTAATTGTTTCAGCAGCCTTTTCTCAGGGTCCATTGTTGTTTCCCATAATTGTGTGGGCATCATTTCCCCCAGGCCTGCATTGAAACAAACATTACTTAACATGTAGTTACAACTGAAAGGTCAGTTATGCCGAGGTGTAATTCATGGTAACAGATGTTGCACTTTATCTTGCAACCCAGTGATCAGTGTGTGTGTGCATTTGTCGAACTACGTTTTACCACCGATACAACAGAAGGAAGGCACATCACATCTCAACATAAGGTCTCATTACATAAAATTACACAAACAATTACATAACCTGGCCAGCATAACAGGTATTTATCCATATCAAGTAGACTTTAGAATTGTTATTGGATCATGCAAAAACAAAACAAATGATAGAAAGAAGTGTGATTCAATATGAGAAGTTCAAGGAAAGCAAAATCAAAGACCAAACATTTTTTTTTCTGTAGTTACTATGTAAGTATTGCCCCAAGGAAGCTGCAGATATAGATTTATGTTTTGTTACAATTTACAAGTCGAGGATACTTTTCTTTCAGATTTCCTGGAGATGGGTGCGGCTACAATGCATAAATCTTATCCCAGCTTTTCTGATGTCCTTGGGCATTTCTATTGTGCTCCTTTAGGGTTTTACTTTAATTCTAATAGTTTCCTACGTAGATTCCAAAGCCTATTTCAGCTAGGATAAGTAGTAGCCTACCATAGGAGTTTAATCATAGGGAAGTGACGGGATAAGTCTAACGAACAGATGATTCTAGAAGGGTTTGCGATATAACCTTAGTCCGAGATGAGATGGTGATGCTACTAAACTCCATGCACCGAGCGGCATAAGTACATTTTATGAGTAGAATCTTGCTAATGTTTAAAATTTTAAACACAAGATCAATTTTGAGGATACAGGCATGAATGAAATCTAGTTCAGCTCCTTTAGGATTAAGAACAAATCTCGTTGAGCCAGCTCCCCATCTAAGACTTGTGAACAAAACGTTTCTTTCCTGGTACTAGCCAGGACTGCCTAAAATAAGGTGGGTAGGCTACATGTATTATAGCTGGGATATATTTAAATGAGCTCATCTAATCCCCGCCTCCTCGCTAATTCCTCGTATTTGGTGTTAACCAATCTGGCACGAAAGCAAGGGACACACAAAGACCAAAGAAAAGGATACACTAAGACCAAGAAGCACTCCATCATCTTCTCCACCAGCAACGGCTCCTATAAATTTGGGGTTTTCTATCTTATTTTTGGGATTGGTTATCTTCGATTGGGATATTCTGGGTTGTTTTTGGGTTTTCCAAGTGTTGTTTTGATGGCAGATTTCCCACTGCACCAAATTTGGGGTTTCTGGGGTTTTTGTTCTGAGATTCTGCTTCTTAGTCTCTCTGCACCAAAAATAGGTTAAGCTGGTGTTGTTTAAGGCAAGACTAGCCTAACCAGGCCAGGTCTTGAAAATTGGCCGGTCCTCACTAGTAAGGGGAAAGAAACAACCCCTCAGTTTATTAATCAAGAAATATAAGTTTAGATTTTTAACATTGCACTTCTAATTTGGGCGAAATGCCATGTTCACATTCATGCAGATCCCATTGGCTTGTTATGCACTTGCCATATTCCCTATCTTAGGTAATTTAGATTTAGATTTTAAATAGGATAATAATTATAATTTCAACTAAATGCCTTCATCACATTCATGCAGGTCACATTTAGGTAGTATTGCCTTCTTCACTACCTTATGTTTTGGGGTCCAATTGTGTGTACTATATTATCAGAGATGCATTTGAAGGTAATATTCTTACCCTTGAACCTTTGAATGGTGTACGATGCATTTGAAGGGAAGGAACTCTGAAGCTTTTTAAGTTCAGCATCATCATAGCAATAATATGCTTGCTTTCCCCTCTCAACCTGGTCATTTCAGGAAAGGAAAAGAAAAAAGTAATGGACTTAGCTCTATCATTCTTTGAAATCCCACTGATTAATTTAGATTCAAATGCAGACCTTGTAAAAGGGTGGAACACCAACATATATGCAACCCTCATCAAATAAGGCTCTCTGCAATCAAGAAGTACTCCATCAATTGATATTCATTTGAATCCATTGTAAATAAGTGTGGTTGGTTATGTTCTTTTTCTTTTTTGTTTTCTGTTTCTTAGTAAATAAGTACCATGAGAAACATTTTGCACGAAAGATCCATTTCCCTACCTGATATCTGAAGAAAAATGTTAGTAGCAGAGTACGAATGTGAGCACCATCTACATCAGCATCAGTTAAGATGATAATCTTATGGTAACGCAGAGCCTCCTTCTTAAAGTCTTCTCCCTGAAGGGAAAAAAAAGAAAGAAGTAGAAGATTATAAACACTAATTGTAAAAAGAAAATAAAATGAACAAATTATGCAAAATTTATTGTCAACCTTCACCCCAAGTCCAAGTCCAAGAATCAGATTCTGGATCTCTTCATTTTTATACATCGCTGCCTCGTCTCTCCTTTCAATGTTCAGAATTTTACCCCTCAATGGAAGAATGGCCTGCAGTGAAGATTTGAAGATATATATATTGAAGCACTCTCATAAATGTTTATTTAAAAAAATAAAAAATAAAAAAAGATGCATGGTCCAATTCAAGCTTTTGGATTTCAAATATTGTAACAGAGTGACCAAGTCCCATGCATTAAGAAGCAAAAGCAAGACCAAATCAAGCCAAATGTCAGAATGTCAACAGAAAGGAGAGCAAGAAAAATCATCTACTGTATAACATATCTGGTTAAACTTTCCGCTGAAAAAGCAAGACTCAATGGATACAAACTGAACAAATGTCTCATCAGTGCTGTAGACAGTAAGAGAGCGATATAATTGTAATGCTATGGTAGTATGATAGTATCTGAATAAGTAGGTTATAGAACAACAAGTCTTTTCCAAATGGAAATCATTTTTTTCTCCCACTCCCACTTAATTCCCCCCACAAAGAAAAAAAAATGTTCCATAGAAACTTGTATGAAAAGAAGGTGAAAAGTACAAGAAAAGAGGACCAGCAGTTCACGAAAATGATACCCTTAACCTAAAACATCAGGACAACAAAGACTACAAAACAAAAACATCACTCTAGACAAGAATAACCCAGGTTCAGCAGCAAACAAACTACATTCAAAAACTAAACAGATTTGGAAGAAACTCTTAATACAATACACTACCCTAGTCCAAGAAATTGAAGCAAGGAGAGAGACTTTGAAATGATTGGACATGAAAGCACATAGTGTCTTCATAGATTACTCTTGGTTCTGTTCCAACACAACCCATCACAACAAGACCAAGATAATACTTCTCCAAGAATAGCAGCTGTAACTCCCTACACCAAAAAATTCCCTTACAGCACCATGGAGCATTTTCTAGTACCCACCTAAATCAACCGAAAAACCTTCAACAAATGAGACCAAATCTGACTAGTGAATCTGCAACGCAGGACAATGTGATCCTGCATGATGCCCCTCCTCTTTATACAATCACGCAAAGGGTCTTCTTCTCTGGAATATGTTACGAATAATTATGATTTGCCACCAGCCCAAGTGAAAATATGCCCCTTAGTTGGAGTGGGCTTCGAATCCTCATAAGTTGTTGAAAGGGGGATCCAATCAATTGATGACCAATGAATAACAAATGACTTGCATGAGAAAATACCAGAGGGATGGCTGACCAAGATCTTTTGTCAAAACATTTCATTTATAAAGAAACACTATATAGACAAGAAGCAAAATCTGAAACCACAAAATGGAATTCTTCCCGTCAAGTTGATGCACACTTGGAATTCCATAACACTGACATTTCCTCGGAACTGTAGGTTTCAAGAGATGACACAAAGTGAAAATAATGAAGCCAAGAAATGGATGGTTAAATTGCAGTTCTAAGAAGATCAATAAATGTTGGAAAGGGGGATTGCCGCACCGTAATATCTTCCCAAAAGTTAGTATCTTCTCCCATTTACCAACTGCAAGCTCCAAAGAAGGAGAAAAGTATGGTAACAGTAACCTTAAGAGATATTTCCAAGGACTTCAGAATGAACCTCTCTTCACAATCCAAGAATCCGACCCGTTAGAATGTACTTCATATGTGCCCCAATGATGAAGGCTCCAAAGGAGAGTACAATTTACTGCTCAATTCTGCAGTCCATTATATCTTATCCCTCTTCCCACCTCCAAGCCCACATGCTTTTCAAACAACGAAGCTGTACACCTCCCTGGAAGTACCCAAGACATTTCTGCTTCCTGGAATAAATTTTAGACATGATTGACAGTTTTCCCCTCTTCCCTGCACATAAGACACCAGTTGGGAACTAAACACCCATCTGGAGTGTCACAATTGCTCTCTGCACTGTGTGCACCTTAAGAAATTCCTCTAAAGCAGAAATCTCCAGAGCCCTAACTAATAAGAAAACTCCCCAATCCCTAAAACCCCTCTCTCCTTGTCTTAGAAAACTAAATCCCAACTAATTATATGCATCTTCTTCCCCTGGAAGAAAAACTCTCTTAGGTTATCCACCTTTCTAGTTACCCCTTTTGGCATTAGAAAAAAAAGACACAGACATATACTTAACAGGCAACCAACCCAAATCAGTCTTCCTACCTCAAAAGATAAGCCTTTTTTTACATTTTCTACCGCTGTGTTCCAGAAACTGGCAGCTGTACCCCCACCAGAAATCCCAAATAATTCATAGGCCTCCCCTCCCGCCAATCCCAATACGCCAGCAAGCCACCAAACGCCCACCCACAACCTCACTCCACCTTACTTTTGAATGGAAGTTCTAAATATTTCCTTTCTCATCTTCACTTCCAAAAGTAACAAGATTGTTATCTATATAAATCATCAAAGGAATGTCAAAATTAAACAACCACCATTTCACATCACTATTGATAAAAAAATTTCCAAAAGAGGTGATATAACTTAGAAGTAATAGGCTCCTCCAAAGTGACTTTGGATTGAAAGGACATAAAATTGTTAAAAACTACAAACTAGCATAGTTATAATTACCTGAAAGCGCCGATCACGACCTTGCTTTGCACTTCCACCAGCTGAATCTCCTTCAACTATAAAGATTTCTGCAAACAATGAACAGCAAGGAACAAAATTTAATTCTCACTAATAATGTGGCAATGTCTTCGATAATTTATCATGTAAGTTATCAGTAAAAGATAATATACATATTTAAAACTTCTACTAGACTAGACAGAAAAAAAAAACAAAAAAACAAAAATTTAAGGTCAGGATAGTTTTAAATTATTTTGTCCTACTCAATTTAGCATTTGAAAACTAGCAATTACCCAGAAATAACTACTTAAGAAAGTGAACTATTTGGTAATATAATAGTGCAAGAATATATATAGTTCTCCAGGAAAAGAAATGTAAAGAAAAGAATGATAACCAATGTATGAGCAGAGTTGCTAAGAGATATATAAAATATCATGTTTAATTGAGTATGCATTTTACTTGGAAACATCCAAATGTGACTAGAGAGTAAAGAAAGTATTATGGTTTGTAAATTCAACTAAAAAAAGCTTGTAACTAAACTATCTGATGCGGGAGCAAAGTCATATTATATAAACTAAGTTCATCCATTTACTAATCACAATGCAATCAAGAGCTTGACCTTAATTATGAATTAAATGCATTTCACTATGCAATTTTAGGTTATGTCTTTTGATTTTCTTATGTTATAATGTTCAATGTATTAAGTGTCATCAGTTGTGTCTTTCAGAATTCCTAAGAGCATTAGTTTGATGGATATTAATGATAAATGTAATGGCTCTATAAAAAGGGCGACTTTGTAACATTTGAAGGGGAAGTGAGTAGTAAAATAAAACTCATCGAGTTTTTCTGCTCGTGTGTGATACATGGGTTAACTTGGAGAGATTCCAAGACACCTTTGGTGTGATGCCAAAGGCCGGTGAGAGGCCGGAAATTTTTTTTATTTCTGTCTAGGAGTGATTCCTAAAACTCTTACCGGTGTGAAGCTGGTAGTTTCTATCCCTTTCCAAATTTTATTCCTTTGTTCTACATCACTATCATATATGAACTATGTAGCAGACAGTGACACAATTGACATTTACAATCAGTATTGATATGGTTACATTAACGAGACCAAAGCTATAAAATTTAATAACATAAGTAGAATTAGTACATGAATACCATCAATAAATACTGAACCTAGTAATCAAAAACTCAAATTGGTATTCCTATAAGAAGCCCCTATCAGTTTCAAACAAAAAATGGGGCCACACGTACCAGATTCTTCAGGATTTGTTGATGAGCAATCAGCTAGCTTTCCTGGGAGAGAAGATGAACGCAAAACACTCTTTTGTCTGACTAGTTCCCTCGCCCTCTTTGCAGCCAGAGCTGCCTAAACAAGGAAACATTCGACGTGAGGAATTAAACCTCAAGTATAACATATGTAAAATTAATGGATCAAAGTCGTATCGTCATTTACAAGAAAGATACCTTGAGAGCATTTAAGGACTTGGAAAGGATTGAATCCAGTACATCTGGATGCAACTCCAAGTATTCTGTAAGATACTCTTGAAGAGAATGATCAACTACTCTTCGCACCTCTGGATTTCCCAACCTAGTCTTTTAACCAAAAAAATAAGCGGACAATGTGAAACAAACCGAGATATCATAAAAAAAAATAATAAAACAAAATAAAAAAGCCTAACATCAGTACACATCGGGATTATAATAAAGAGGCATCTACCTTTGTTTGGCCTTCAAACTCTGGATTGGGAACCTTGACTGAAACTACACATGTCAATCCTTCTCTTACATGCTCACCACTCAAGGTAATATCCTTATCCTGAGAAGAAAAAGTAATACGCCTCACAATAATGAAACTTGTAGTTACTTTATCTAGTTTGCACCAGTATTAAAGTGAATCATTGAGATAAGCTAAATGTAGGAGCTAATAAATATTTTAAGCTTACCGTTCTTATCTAGGATCAACTTGCTTAAGCAGACAAAACTTTTGTTTTTTTTGGTAAATAAATTACAATACAGGGTGCAAGAAGTCCCCTTCAAAAAGTAGAGAACACAAGCTACAAGCCACCTAAAACAAAACAACTAAATAAAGCCTGAAACACTGAGGTTGCATGTCTGAATACCAATGCTCAAAGGGAGGACCAAAGCAGACTTTATCCTGCAAAAGAACCACCTCTTCATCCCTTGATACCCTCCTAGTCTTCTCCACGCACAGCACCCAAAAGATTTCCAGCACAGCACATTTCCCTAACACCAAAACTTTTTTTTGCCAAAATAACTTATTTCACTCAATAGTGCAACACACAAGAATCCGGATTGTCCCAGCTCTGTTGGGTCTCCCTAAACAATCTTCTCCACAACAATGCAGCAACTAAACAATGGAGCAGCAGGTGATCTGAACTTCAGCATCCAATTTACCGATCACAAACCAATGCCTTCGGCAGGTGATCTCCCATGAACCATATCGCAATTATTTATCATTCAATGAGCTATAATCCAAGCTAGCACCCTTAGCTTGGGAGCTACTTTGGCCTTCCAAATTGCACTAAAGAAGTGGAAAAGAGAGAGAAAAGAGTTGTCCTTTAAGTTTTTTAAATAAGATATGCAAGAGAAAGCTCCAGAAGAAGACAAAAACACTTAACTAAATTACTCCTGCTGTGCCTTTCTGTTTTGATAAAACATCAACATGATTTCTTATTTCTGGAAGTGTGTTGCATGAAGCCATAGAGGTGTATTTAAAACTGACAGTAAACTACTGACTCAAAAGTCCCAACTCCTAAGTAAGTTCATGTTCAATCTGGGTATGGCAACCACAATTCATTTTCTTATCCATCCAGTCACCTCTCTCTCTCTAGCCAAATCATTTCTATTGAAAATCCAGAGTTTTAAGGATGAAGTGTATCGGTTTAAAGTTAATAAATTAAATCTCAAACCCACTAAATAAATAAAAAATTAAGAAAACAAGAAAACTAAATAGATACATAAAGGAAAAAAAAATGAAAAGGTTAAGCAAGCCATTAACAGTCATTCTCAAATCAACAAAACTGAGTAGGGTTGCACCTTGATAAGCTTCGACTTCTTCCCAAGGTTATTTAGCGTTCTTGTTAATGAAGCCTTCAGTCCATCAATATGGGTTCCTCCATCAGCAGTACGTATGCTATTAGCATACCCTAGCATTGTATCTGAATATGCATCAGAACACCTAGTATAGAATGAAATTCATACCAGAAACGACTATCAACAATATGGAAAAGATAATCCATGTAAAATTAACTTTATATGGAAAAGATCTCTTTTTATATATCACTTGCATGACACATAAAAAGAGCTAATCGTGAAAACATTTAAGTTTTATGTTAAAAGAAGGGATAGTAAAATACATAGGCAAAGGTGATATGAATTACCACTGGAGAGCTACATTAATAGTGATTCCATCTACTTCTTTTCTCAAACCCACCACTTCATGAAGCGGTTTCTGAATCAAAGAACAGTTAACCAAAAATATTTACAAAATGATGCAAATGCAAAATCCACAAATGTTAAACCATCCATATAGATAGACATCATGAAGTAAAAATCCATTACACCAGAACATCATATCCACCATGGGCATGTGGCCCAGTGACATGTCGTTAACTAGCCCTCGAGGGGTTAAATGTTGCATACCTTATCAGTATTTAGCCATCTAACATATTCAACCAAACCCCCTGCATAGAAGTATTCATTGTGCTGGATCTTCTCTGGATCAGCATCCTCTTGTCTAAGAGTGATCATGAGCTGAAAATGGTAAGACGTTAAGTACAGAAAAACACTAAGCCTTTACTGAGCTTTCAGACTATTATTAAAGAGTCAAAGTCCTGAATTACTTAAGAGTTAAGCGTTCAAGATCAAAAGATTTAGTTGTTACAAGAGATAAAAATATAGTAAGACTTAAATGACGATGAAGAGCAATCTTACATTAGGGTTTAAAAATGCTAGCTCCCTAATTCTTCCAGCAATTGTCTGGTAGTCGAACTGATTAAGAGTTTTAAATACTGCAGGAAGAGATAAGAGTCAATAAAGCAAACGAAAATACACCAATTATAGTAATCATCATATAATTGGGAATAAGTGAAACCAATGACATCATATTCATTATGACTAAAAGGGCAAATGAAAAACCTTCTTTGTCAGGCAAGAATTTGATGCATGTTCCTTGTCTATCTTTAAATTCAACTGGAAGCACATGACAAGAAAGAGTTGTCACAGGCTTTCCACGAGAATACTTTTGCTGGTATTCTATTCCATCACGCCAAACAGTAACTTCTAATGCCTGTAGGGAATCACGATTTAGTGATTTAGTATGCTAACAGTGATACCAGAGTATTGAACAGAAAAGGCAAGTGATAATACCCCAGGTGAAAAGGTTAAAGTATGGTGAAACTCTTGTGCTGGCTACTTTGAGTGATTTGGTTGGAGAGAAAATAAGCATATTGTAAGGTAATGTGAGGAGGTTATATTCTAAATATTTTAGAATTTAGATATACCAATTTTCTTTCTTTATGCAGATTGCCAGGGCTAATCTTTCTTGAGACAGTTGCGTTGTTATGTTATGTTTTTCCTCTGATAGTTTCAAGGCTAGTTGGCTGTTAGAGATCTCTATAGTACCATCAGTGGACCTGTTCATTGATGTCATGCTCGTTCACATTGTGTTTAATTAAGTTTTTTCCGTCACTTATCCTGAAAAATTAAATTAAATTAAAAAAATAAAAGTACAAATTCAAGATAAATGAGATGTGATCACACATCGGCATGGGAAAAGAAATAAAATAAGAAATGAAAGTAGGCAATCGTGAATTAGAATGGAAAGTACTCAGACAATCTGAAGGCATGTTTTCCAATCTGCTCTCACACCAGCATGACTTTCAGTTTAAACTTTAAACATTCCACTGTCTTATTACAATGTATCTTAAGGTTCATTTCACTATTCATTAACAGGAATAGGTATAAGACATGAACTTAAAAGCCAATGCCGCAGATAGGATAGGCCCTCTAACAATAAATTAGTGCAGAAAATTGAGGAGAGAGATACACAAAAAAGCAACAAAAAGAGATTTGAAAATTGACCCATAGCCTCATACGACTTAAAGGTCCCTAGCAAACCTTAAATGAATCCTTGGTCACTGATAATTACACAATCATAGAAAAAATTACCAAATAAATGTAGATGAAAAAACAATGCATACCTCAGACAAGGCATTAACGACTGATAAACCCACACCATGCAATCCACCTGACACACTATAGCCACTACTTGAACCACCAAACTTGCCACCAGCATGCAGAACCTGAATAATTGTGACAACTATAATTACAGATAATAATCTTCAAAGAAAATTACAGAAAATAAGACTGAAAGAACTCAAACATTCAAAATAGCTCACAAGTAAGGGATACCTTCAAAGATTTTGGCTGTTGTTTTTGTTGATTAAGTGTTGTGTTTAATGGACTGATCGTCCAATCTATTTTTACTTGGTCTTTTGTTACAGAATTATGTGTTTCTTATCCAAAGAAAAAATAAGTCCCTATTTTCAAAAAAAAATTAGAGTAAAACATTTTGGGTTTCAATGTTTTTGATTGAAGGACCTAAATATGGGTGGTACAATCCTAATCAGCTTGCTACAATCTAAAATATGGTAGATGTATTTAATAATTTCCTTTTTTAAATGTCAATTTTTGTTATCTATAATTAATATAATTACTAATTTGTACCAAGTTGACTATGATTGTACCAACCATATTTTTGTCCTTTGATCGAAAACTTAAAATCTATAATATTTATGTCTAAAAATTTAGAAAGTTAAGGACTTGTATCAAAAAGCCCCTTTTCATTTTCATTTTCAGTCATTAAAAAACATTTAAAACTTCAAATCTAATCAAAATCCTCAAGTTTTCTATCCTTGGAAATCCCAAAACTTGGTTCAAATCTGCATAATGTCACAGCAATGGATGTGATTAATATTGACTTCTTCACACTGACTTATGGCCAGAACTATGACTCGTACATTTGTTATAGAAAATAAGTTACAGAAACACACACACACATATATATAAATTCCAATAGAGCATCAAAAATTATGTTTCTATTTGAGTAAAGAAAGACACAAACATAAGATATATGTGTCTGTGTATATATATATATATATATATATATATATGAGTTTGGTTCTGTAGAGCAGTAAAATGAGGAGAAGATGCAGAGTGTTATGACAGATCGTTGAATGGAAGGAATTACCCACATTTAATTTTAAATCATAGACCTAATTGTAGAGGACCTGACTATCTCCTTTTCCTTCTTTCCCTTCTCCCTTCTCATTCGTTTCTCATTCGGAAAGAAAATAACCTGAAGCCTCAAAATTGGATCTTTGAATTAAATTTCCAATTCCATTTCTATTAATCTTTCTAATTTCAATTTGGCAACAAGGAAACAAGAGGGAAGATGTTTAGGGAAGATATTTCAGATCTTCCAGAGAGAATAGGATAATGTAACCACTTGAAAATCAAATTCGCCTAATCATCTAATTCTTTAAACCCCTCTCTTTCTCTAACTTCTTTTAGATTATGAAAGAGACGTTTTCTTTTTGGTTTTGGCAATCTAGAGTTTGCATGTTTTCAAACATCCTCAAAATCAAAGATTTGATTTCACTTAGGCAAGTAATAATGAGCCAAATTTATTTATGGATGTTGGAGAAAAGATGATATGAAATTGCATGTTCCATCACAAATTATAATGGGTTTGAGTCTGGGGTTGTCAAGAAGAGATCTGATGAAAAGGAAAAAAAAATATAATAATAAAAAAAGACACAGGGGAGAGATATGTGGGAAGGGGATAGAGAAGGAGGAGAGAGAATGAGGGATAGTTTTCTTAAACCATTTATAATTTGCAATTACATCTCAGCTATACTATCCAACAGCCATTATTACACCCCTACCCATCCATCCTTATTTTATATCCTAAACAACGGATCCTCACCCCTATATATATTGAAGAGAAACAAAGTTCCATTAACTTGAAGAACAAATACAAACTAGTGAAGAGCAACCCACATCCAAAATCTAAACAAAAAGAAACAAAACAAGCCAACTGCAAGTAAAATCACACCACTACAGCTAGCTAATCCAGCAAAATATCTAAAAGTGAAAACCCCTTAAATTCTTCTGTTACCAAACACCACAAAGATGAGTAACTTTTAACTCGATCCCAAAGTTCTTCCCCCCTATACAGAAGTTAGACATGAGAATGATAAATAATGCAATAATACCGTCAACACAGTCTCCAAGGTAGATTTCTTGGTTACAGGGTGCATATCAGTAGGTATCTGCAATGAACAAGAGAATAAACAAGTAAAGACAGTGGCAAAATACAGTGAAAACTAGTGTACATTATCCATAATAACTAAGAAGAGTACTCGCGAAAGTTTCCAAATCAATGTATGGTCAGTTGCAATTCTAAACGCAATGCACTATAACATGAACTAGAAAGATGAGGTATTCTCTTATACTTTTCCATAATTACTAATAGACAAGTTTTCTAAGCAACAGTGGTGTACTGGTGTCCAACAGCTAACTACAGTTTTTTCCACTCCATTCTTCCAATGATTAAGCATGCCTTCATGATACATGCAATCAGCATTGCATATAAATGAAATTTAATGTAATAACCAAAGGATCGTATTCATCTATGTAGTTTTCATATTCATCTATGTAGTTTTCTTCGCATGTCCTAAACTGTTTACTGCATTACAGAACTTGTTTGATGAAAAATTTACAGACTCTAGACATATATTGACTACAATATGACGAAATATCAAGGGACTATAGACAGATCAAACTACATGCCAACATTAGAATATATGGACAAGACTCACCCTTAAGAAATCCTAAAATAAAGTTCTTACTTCAAATAAAGTTCATACCCCACGACCATTGTCTGTGATGCTCACTGAATTATCCGCTAGTAAAATGACCTCAACCTTTGAAGCAAATCCGCCTTGAGCCTCGTCAACAGCATTATCTAGTATTTCATAAACCTAAGAAAACATGATCAGAAAGTTCTCTTTTGGCCCAGATGAACCTAGCAGAAGCACATTATTAGAAATGGAAAGAAAAAAGTGTGGAAAAAGCATACCAAATGATGAAGACCACGAAATCCTGTGTCCCCAATATACATTCCTGGCCTCTTTCTAACAGCCTCTAAGCCTTCTAATACCTAAACACGTTGGCCATTTTACACCAAATCAAAATCAACTCAGAATGTCAGCTCGCAAGCCACACATTAACACAGTTCCTAACTAAACACATCTTGGAGCAACCACTTGCAACAAGCATAAGCACCTTAGTAACATTAACACTTGAATTCAAAAAATGCAGAGACAAAGTGTATGACGTACATATAATCATAGCTAATGGGAAAAAGAAAAGAAAATAGACAGCTTTGATTTCAACCCTTTTAAAACCGTGTATATTACCTGAATCTGATCAGCCCCATAAGCCATGGAGGCAGCGCTTCCTTGAAAAGCCTCGGTTGCAGAGCTGGACGACATAAAGGCTCTCGGGGAAACCACATTTTGAACCCCACAGCAGCTAGGAACGTCCTTCAACCCAATCCTGTCACCACCAATAACAAAACCCTAAAACACTTCACACATGTTTCAGAAAATATGGTGCAGTGAAAACAAGTAAAACTACACCAAAACACTAATATCTTGTCAGCAAAAAAGGAGGGAGGGACGAGCACCTGGGTGGTGGGTTGAAGAAGAGGGAGGGACGAACAAGACAAGAAGAAGAAGAAGAAGAGGGCAAGTGAGGGTACAGAAAAGAGTGTGAGATGAAGCGTAAGGCCATGAAGCGAAGATAAGGAGAAGCAGGAGGAGAATGAGCTCTCAGAAGAAGAAGCGCCATCAATTTGTTTTCCAATTTTTATTTATTTATTTTTCTCTCTGTGTGCTTCCTTCTTTCTTTCTTTTTTTCCCGGTCGAAGTGTTGGGGTACCAACATAGTGACTTCATTTTATATTTATCATTTCAATTGCTTAATTCCAAAACGTTGCGTTTAGTTTGTTAGAACCCAATCACAGCTAGAGTGACACCTGTCCCTTTCAGCTAGTCAAGCTTTGTGGCTGTTATCTCTATATATCATGTATTCATTCTCTGACTTGATTATCGAAGAATATATGAAATCCTACCTTTATTTCATTCCTTTGTTTTCTTCTTTATCTATTATCTTCATTTCTGCAAATTGGTACTAAAGGGGTCTCATCATCTGGTATCTAGAGCCAATTCATGGGCCGGAAGGTTTCATCGTCTTCCTCTGTGCCTGGGATTGACGTCTCAGTTCCGTTGGTCAATTCCTCTTCTTTACCTCTACTGGAGTCAAATCCAAACCCTTATGAGTTGCGTTTGCAGGCTCATCGTGACGAAACAGTTCAAAATCTCCAGGAGATGCGTGAGTATATGGAGCAAATGCACTCCCAAAATCTCTCGTTTCGTTCGGAGCTTATGAATGAACTTAAGCAACTGTGTTTGGGACCCAAATCGCACATCGAGGATAGCGGCGCTGGACCGCCTCTTCTGGGTTCGAGTGCTCCAACGTCTTCCATAAGGACATCACCACTTGTAGCTCATTTGGAGGGTAACAACGCTAATTTACCTCCTCCTCCACCTAATTCCACTATTCACTCCTCCACATTTGTTGATACTTCTGTGTTGCCTTTGTATTCCTCTTATATGGCTGGAAATTTGCATAATACTGTTGTTGGTGGTGCATTGGTTGCAAGTAGTTCTAATGACTCTCAGAGTGCTATATCTATGCCTATGGTGGAAGTGGGAATGAATTTTGATGGAGACCCGAGATACTTTATGGACCCCAAATATTACAACAACCCTATCCTTGGTTTGGATCCTAACTACGGTGGTCAATTTCAGCTTCCCATTTTCCCTAGAATTGGAACTACTCATCCTACATATACAGTAGCTCAACCTAGTGCCACTATGGGATTGAAGTCACCAAACACCTCTGTGCCTAACTCAATAATTGCTTCACAAACCAACATCTCTGTGGGTCATTCAGCTAGTTCGAGTACCCTTCAATCCAACCATTCCTCCACTCGAACCACCATTGCCACACCTACGTATTCCACTCACCCCACAGCCTATCCACAGTTCCACTATCCATATAATCCCTATTATCCACAGTCTCCAACACTTCCATTTTACCACAGTTATTATCCTGGAGCTGCTCATCCACATCACCAACACCAAAACCATGACCCCCACCTACCCACAATGAAGCAAATGAGGTTAGATTTCCCTATCTATGGTGGTGAAGATCCAGTTGAATGGGTAAATAAAGCCGAACAGTTTTTCCAATTGTATCAAATTCCGGAGGAGAGGAAGATTTCCATTGCTTCCATGCATTTGACAGGTGCTCTTGCAAATTTATGGCAACTGTATCAACTGGAAAACCCGGCTACTTGGCAGGGATTAGTGGAGTTATTGATGCAGCAATTTGGAGCTTTCAATAAGTTGGATTATCAGGCTGCTCTTGCTAAGATGAGCCAAGTGGGGAGTGTAACTGAGTTCAGAGACCAATTTACTAAACTCTCATGCAGGGCCCCTGGTTTCTCTCCAGAGCTACGACTGGCTTGCTTTGTTGGTGGCTTAAAAGAGGACATCAGAACTGATGTGAGAGCTTTGAAGCCTACTAATCTAATGGAGGCTTATGAACTTGCTAAACTTTTTGAAGACAGACATTCCACTCATCCTTCGAGCAAACCAACTCAACCCCGCTTGCTTGGTCATTCATCACATCAAGGAAGCAGACCACCAGCCCCTCCTACTGCTCTTGTGCCTAAAACCAACTTTCCTGGCCATCAACACACTAGCAGACAACATCCTCATAATGTCGCGAGTCATTCTAATGAGAGGCAATACTCTCAAGCCGAATACAGAGAGAGGAGAGCAAGAAATCAGTGTTTCTTTTGTGATGAGCAGTATAGCAAGGGTCACATCTGCAAAAGGGGAGCTAAAGCATTATTCATTGAGGGTTCAACATTTGAAGATATTCAAGGGTCAGAGACCAGTGACAACCAGGGGGCAGTGGGAGATTTAGATTTACTCACTGGTAGCTTGGACGATACACCCCTCATTTCGTTACATGTGATGACTGCTTCCCATAACCCTGTAACCATGCAAGTGAAGGGGGACGTTGGTAAGAAGAAACAAGCGCACATTCTGATAGATGGAGGCGCAACTCATAATTTCATACACCCTAGCTTGACAAAGTTTGTTAAAGGAGTGATTAGCAACGAATTTCCACTACGTGTGCTGGTTGCAAGTGGTGAAAGAATGACGACTGCCGGACTCATTCATAACTTGCCGGTGGACATTCAAGGTCACAGGATTGAAGCAGATTTTTACATATTGCCAGTTTCAGGATGTGAAATGGTGTTGGGAACAGCTTGGCTACAAACCTTAGGGGACATTGTCTGGAACTTTGAGAAGCGTACGATGAAGTTTATTCTTGACGAGAAAGAATACTTCTTGCAGGGACTTCTTCCTGATAAGGTGGAGTTGGTAACTTATGAACAAATGTCAGGTTTATTAAGCAAAGAAAGAGAGGCGGTTTTGATCCAAATGAATCAACTCCAGGGAAATACTCATGCTCCTGATATGCATCCCATGATCAAGGAAATAGTGGACCAGTTTAATGATGTCTTTCAGTCACCAACTTCACTACCTCCCCAAAGAAGCCATGATCACAGAATTCCTCTGGTCCCTGGAACTGTTCCGGTCAATGTGAGACCCTACAGATACCCACACTGCCAGAAGACGGAAATTGAGAATATTGTGAGGGAATTGCTTGAGACAGGAGTCATACAACCTAGTGCAAGTCCATTTTCTTCTCCTGTGTTGTTGGTCAAGAAAAAAGACGGCACATCTCGCATGTGTGTAGACTATAGAGCGCTCAACGCTGCCACTATCAAGGATAAATTCCCTATTCCTGTGATTGATGAGCTGTTGGATGAAGTGGGAGGAGCAACCATCTTTACCAAGTTAGATCTCAGGTCTGGATATCATCAAATCAGGATGGAAACTGCTGATGTGAGCAAAACAGCATTTAGGACTCATGATGGACATTACGAATTCCTTGTAATGCCATTTGGTCTGACAAATGCCCCTTCCACATTCCAATCCTTAATGAATGATGTATTCAGGGATATGTTAAGGAAACATGTATTGGTGTTTTTCGATGATATCCTCGTTTACAGTCCCTCACTGGAACAACATGTGCATCACCTTATACAAGTCTTCAGTAGATTGCAGGAACACCAATTGAAGGTTAAAATGTCCAAATGTACTTTTGGAGCTAAAAGTGTGGAGTATCTGGGACATGTCATATCTGATAAGGGTGTAGCAGTAGATCCAAATAAAATCAAAAGCATCGAGCAATGGCAGAAACCAATAACTTTGAAAGTTTTGAGAGGGTTCTTGGGTCTTGCAGGGTACTACAGGAAGTTTGTTAAGAATTTTGGGATTATTGCTAAGCCTTTAACGGCTATGTTGAAAAAAAATGGGTTCATATGGTCTCCTGCTGCTGAAAAAGCCTTTGAGGACCTCAAGTGAGCAATGACCACCACACCTGTTTTGGCTTTACCCAATTTTTCTAAAGATTTCACAATTGAATGTGATGCTTCTGATGCAGGTATAGGAGCTGTTCTGTCGCAAGACAATCATCCCATTGCTTTTTTAAGCAAGGTATTAGCTCAACGACACTTACCTATGTCTGTGTATGATAAGGAAATGATGGCAGTAGTCTATGCAGTACAACAATGGAGACCTTATCTCTTGGGCCGCCATTTTAACATTGTGACTGACCACAAGACCATCCAGCACTTCCTAAGCCAAAGGATCACCACCCCCACTCAGCAAAAATGGTTGATTAAGCTCATCGGCTATGATTATACAGTACATTACAGAGCTGGTAAGAATAATGTCGTTCCCGATGCTCTTTCTCGGAAATCTGAACTCAAGACTGTCACTGGCATTTCAAGCTCGGTGTCACAATTCATGTATGACTTGCAGCAGGACATTTCCAAGGATCCAGAGGCTACTACACTTGTGCAGGAACTTCAACAAGGTACTTGCTCAAAAAAAGGGTATTCTCTCAATAATAACATGTTGTATTATAAGGGTCGGGTATTTGTACCCTTGTACAATTCTTGGAGGGAGAACGTATTCAAAGAGTGCCATGCTGGTTTGATTGGTGGGCATTCGGGGTATCTAAGAACCTACAAACGAATTACTAGGAGTTTCAGGTGGCCTGGAATGAAGAAACAAGTTAAAAAATGGGTGGCAGAATGCGATGTTTGCCAGAGAAATCACTATGAAGCTATTTTGCCTCCTGGGATGTTACAACCCCTGTCTATTCCAGATGGTGCTTGGAAGGGGATATCCATGGACTTTGTGGAAGGACTGCCAAAGGATCTTGGTAAGTCAGTGTTATGGGTAGTTGTGGATAGGTTCACCAAATATGCACATTTCATACCCCTCAGTCACCATTATACAGCCAAACAGATTGCCGAGCTCTTCATTCAAGAAATCTTTAGGTTACATGGTTTACCTGAAGCTATTGTAACTGACAGGGATCCCATCTTTCTCAGTCAATTTTGGGAAGCATGCTTTAAGCTGCAAGGGACTAAGCTCCATAGAAGTACAGCCTACCATCCTCAGTCTGATGGTCAGACTGAGAACTTAAACAGGACAATTGAACAGTACATGAGATGCTTGATCACTGAGAAGGGTGGCAACTGGGTGTCCCTTATACCCTGGGCAGAATGGTGGTACAATTCAACTTACCATTCTGCCATACAGATGTCCCCATTCGAAGCTCTCTATGGTTATCCTCCTCCTAAGGTAACTTCTTACTTGCCTAATACTACTGTTGTGCATGAGGTGGATTTGGCTTTGAGAAGCAGGGATGAACTTTTAACCAGACTCAAGTTCAATTTGGAACAAGCTCAAGCAAGAATGAAAACCTATGCTGATAAACACAGAAGTGAGAGGGAGTTTGAGATTGATGATTGGGTTTATCTGAAACTCCAGGCATACAGGCAGCAATCTGTGCAACAAAGGACTTCAAATAAATTGACTCCAAGATTTTATGGACCCTTCAGAGTCATTGCTAAAATCAACAAAGTGGCCTACAAGCTTTCATTGCCTCCTGAATCTAAGATACATCCGGTGTTCCATGTATCTCTTTTAAAGAAGAAGGTGGGTGTTAATGAGACAGTAAATCCGCATCTACCACCATCAATTGATCCTTTGAATCCAAGGTGGTATCCAGCAAAAGTGATAGCAAGAGGGTTATTCAAGAAAAACAATGAACCAGTGGTAAAGTGGCTAGTGCAGTGGGTGGGCTCCTCAGTGGATGATGCTACATGGGAAGAAGCTGATGATATTCTTCAACGGTATCCAGACTTCAAAGATGAGTAATTCTTTTCTAAAGCAGGGTGGAGATGTTGGGGTACCAACATAGTGACTTCATTTTATATTTATCATT
The DNA here is from genome assembly GCA_029955375.1 of Rubus parviflorus. Classification (NCBI taxonomy): domain Eukaryota; kingdom Viridiplantae; phylum Streptophyta; class Magnoliopsida; order Rosales; family Rosaceae; genus Rubus; species Rubus parviflorus. Next base: position 19,384,596 of record JARGGL010000006.1, on the reverse strand, counting down.
TCAATTGCTTAATTGCAAAACGTTGCGTTTAGTTTGTTAGAACCCAATCACAGCTAGAGTGACACCTGTCCCTTTCAGCTAGTCAAGCCTTGTGGCTGTTATCTCTATATATCATGTATTCATTCTCTGACTTGATTATCGAAGAATATATGAAATCCTACCTTTATTTCATTCCTTTGTTTTCTTCTTTATCTATTATCTTCATTTCTGCAAATTGGTACTAAAGGGGTCTCATCACGAAGTTTCATTGAGCGGTTTATTGTCAAAAAGATAAACCCTTTTCCCTCCTCTCCTCTCCTGCCTAAAGCCTTAAACCCTACCTTTTTCTCGAGCCTCGTTCTCTCTCTCTCTCTCTCTCTCTCTCTCTCTCTCTCTCTCTCTCTCTCTCTCTCTCTCTCTCTCTCTCTCTCTCTCTCTCTCTCTCTCCCCAAAATTCACCAACAAAGGACTAATCTAGTAAAAAACAAAAAAATGTGCCGATATATTTTTTTTAAAGGTTGCAAATTGCTAAATTGATTAGCAATATGAGTTTTTCTATTAAGACCTCTTAATTCGCTCACTTGACCTCCTTTATTTTTGAATAATTAAATGACATATAAAGCCTCACGTAAAATTACTAAAAAGAACAATAAATTATAAAGATAAAATTGTTGAAGGAAACCTACTTTGTGTGTGCCTTGTCAACCTATGAGATCTTTAGTTAGTATGGAATAAGGTTTATGCATTGAATAGGATTCCAATTATCATATGGATTGTACCATGTATTCCTCTATAAATAGAGGTTCTTATTCATCAATAAAGATCGATTCTATTCATGTGTTATTTACTTTGTATTTACTTTCAGTCTTGTGTTTGTATTTCATATTTACTTAAACACGTTATCAGCACAAGCCTCTAGCCCTGAGATCAAAAACCAAAACTCTTGAGCATAGCATCCTGCTAGCGCCAAAAACCCTAGAACCCTAACCCTAGGTTTGCCATGTTCACCTTGCACCGTTGGCTACCCCTACACCAATATCTGAGAATCTGACTGCACAAAACAGTTGACTTCGAAAGCGATTTTCTCTTTTCTTAACCATTGGATTAAGCCGCAATTTTGACGAGAGCTTCCTCCGTGTGTCTAATACCCCCAGTTAAAATTTCATCCAGTTCAGACCGTTGGATCTCCAGAAATATAATTTCGAAGAAGTGGTACTCAAGATAATCCGAGAAAAGAATCCAAGTAAGCTTTTATAAACGTTGCTGCTTTCTGAATTTAATTCAACCTTCTTTTTCTCCGGGGACTTGCAACCTCCCTTCTTCTACCTCCCACCTTTCTTTTAACGTGGGATATTAAACGAGACTCACCAAACTATGAGAAGCATTAGGGGAGTGATCGAGCTTCATATCGCTTGCGGTATGTGTAAGTCATGACACCTCTAATGTCATCATGCTATTGGTGATGTTCTCAAGAGCCGAACTGTGGGGGTTCGAGCTAATACTCCGGATGAGGAATCCGTAGAGAGAAGAAACTTTGAATGAGGAGTTCATTGAAAAATTTACCTCCGAATAAGGAATTTGTAAAGAAGAAACGACCTATGGTTCATGACTTAAACCCAACTAGGCTCACCTGCTTGGGTATGATATCTAGGTATGTAGTTTGAGATAAGTGGTATTAAGAGAGCTTGCTCAACCGACATCTCTTATTATGTATCTGGTTATATCTGAGTAGAGCTACCGAAAAGGTTTAAGGTTATGACCATACGACACCAAAGTTTCACCTAAATCCAAAATCCTTGGAAGCTTTTCTTGGGAGCAAAGATTGCTCAGAAACCCTCTATTGTTTTGTGGGAGTATTAACTCCGAAACTTACCTTTTATTGTTTCGTGGGAGTATTGACTCTGAAACACACCATATTCTTGTTCTCCATATTTTGGATGTCGAACATGGATGTACTCGATTTTACTCTATTGGATTCTGCGGACATTAGATTCTGAGATGGGCTCATGATATCCTAATGTACCTATTCGCGCAAGAGCTTCTAGCTCGAATCCATGAGCGTTGTTTTGAGAAACCACTGTAGACCCTCAAACTGAGATGAACTATGCCAGGTTATTTTTCCTAATGAAATGCCATATCGATATGGCACTCTAGTTTGAGTTCATGAAAGAGGTTAGCGTTAGAAGCGCTTCATGAATGTTATGGTAACGTTCATCATTCCGAATCTAGAAGCATAATGGACTAATCTCCGCTTCTCTGACTATGATAAAATCATGGGATATAATTCAGAAATTCTCCGCATCAAAGACTTGATGCAACTCTGTGGAAAATCATCACAGATGAACAATTGATTGAGGAAACTCTCACCACCTTCTCCATCTTTACCTTGAGGAAGGGTATGACGATGATGGCGCCCCTAAGGGAGGACGCCACGAGCAAAACCCTAAAACTAGGGACAAATCCGGACGCTTTGATCCGTAAGATTGATTTGCTCAAGAAGGTAATTGCCATGAGAATAGGCGACCTCGCGAGCATAGGACCGCGAAAGAGTGAGAGAAGACCGCCGTCCCTATAAGAGGGACGCCGCCGGTCACCGCCGGTCAACGTTGTTGTGCCACTAGTTATGGCAGTACCGCCACCGGCCAAGGCAATCTGCCACCGTCCTAGGGACCGTGAGTACCGAGCCTGTTTGCATCAATCAATGAAGAATCTTCTTCATGATGTCTATTAATGATATGGAGTGCCTGATAAATGGGTCATAGTTTGCAATACATATGAGGATGTAACTGCAATGATCAAGACGTCGAGTTTAAGGGTTAAAGACTTTGGAAGCCGATTTTGCTTAAGTCTTTATGTTTTCCAAGTTGATGAAATATGACATGTTTGCCAAGACAATGGATTTAGTTTTGATTTAAGATCAAGATGGAACTTTGAGTGTCAAGCCTTGGCTAATATCTTTAATAAAATCTGAGTTGCTTTCGTAGCCTTGATTTTAATGACGAGCTTACATTCCTATGTGACTATGATGGCAAGACCATCGAATCTTGTGCAAGGAAGAGGATATGCCCAATTTCTCTTGCCTAATGGCACTCACATTGATGTCACAAATGCTCTCTACGCTCCAAGAAGAAATAGAACTTTGTTGAGCTTTAAAGATATAAGAGCCAATAGATTCCATGCTGAGACGCATGATGAGAATGAAAAAGAATTCCTTTGCATTACCTCTAATGACTGCGGTAGAAAGCGCATCTTAGAGAAGGTTATGTGTCTCTCTAGTGGATTATATGCTACCACTATTCGAGCTATTGAATCAAACAATGTCATTCGGGATGACCTCTTGGATTCAGACACATATTGGCTTTGGCACGATAGGCTGGGACACCCTGGTTGTGATATGGTGATTCGTGTATTGAAAACCTCACACGGACATCCATTCTTTTGAGCTAATCGAAGCATGAATCGAAGGGAGATTCAAGGAGATGAGACAGTTCTGAAAAAAAGGCAAATATGCCATTGTCCGACGCCGTACGATCGATCGCACGATCCCTGCGATCGATCGCACCTATCCAGGCTGCGTTGTTAAGGGAACAGGCGTGAGCTTGCCACCCGAATTAATGGGAAAATCACCAGGCTGGGCGGCCGGGCGCCCAGGTGGAGAAAATCGGCCGATTAGTCGACCTAGGCAGTCCTGGACGGCGATTAAAAAAAATGGAAACAACAAGTCGCGATCTCTCTCTCTCTCCTCTCCCTCTTGTCGTTCTCGATTGCGGCTTCCGACCACTTGCAAACAACACAGCCACCACCAAAAGATTGTCGGAGGCCTCTCGACCAAAACCTCGAAGCCTCAACACCCCAATCAGCCGGACACACCTCGTCTAGCTTCCGATCTGTCCAAGCTTTCCGACCTCACCACACGTCTCTGTAAGGCGTATGAGATTAACTAAAAAAGTCTTTATGGTGCTTGAGTTTTGGGTGAGGAGAAACTGAGACTTAAGAAAGAGAGGAGAGGAGAAACTGAGAACTGAGAACGGAGAAGAGGAGAAACTGAGAACTGAGAGAGAGAAAGAGAGAAACTGATGGGTGGAAGCATCGTCAGAGAGAGAGAGAGACAAATTGTTCAAAAAAGTAAGAGAAAAAATAATAAAAACATTACAAAGTTAATTAAAAGCTTGACCAAATTATAGTATTATACTACAAGTAGGATAACTTGGCCCATATGTATAATTAATTAGCTATAATAATATTTCTTTTGAGAAGTCGGCTACTATATTTGATGATTGATATATAATTATATATTCTTATTTATAATTTTATATAATTATATGCTATTAAAAAAAACCGCCTAGGCGGGCGCTAGGCCCTTGCCCACCGCCCGCCTAATGCCTAGCTAATTTTCGAACCTTGCACGGGATTGAACGAACCTGAGAGCCCGGACGATCGATCGCAACTCCCTACGATCAATCGGACGTTCCATCCTGCATTGTTATAGGACCCGAGAGCACGGGCGATCGATCGCATAGAACTAAATCCTCTCTCTCGGATGTAGACAATTCCTCCTATGCTTTTGAGGCTTCTATGGCCAAGCGCTCGTTCTGCAAAACCTGTTCCTTAGGGAAACTTGGACTGAGACCGTCCTATGCAAAGGATTCTAAAGTACTCCTTCCATTCCTACAGAGAATCCAAGTGGATATCTGTGGACATATTCAACCAACAAGCGTACCATTTATATATTTTATGGTGTTGGTTGATGCATCGACATGCTGGTCACATGTCACGATGTTGTCCATTCGTAATGCTACTTATGCTAAACTCCTAGCACAAATGATTCGCCTGTGGGCTCACTACCCGGATCATCCCATTATCTATCAAGCTTGATAATGCTGGAGAGTTTACATCGAAGACTTTCGATGACTACTGCACGGGATAGATGTTGGGCATCTAGTCTCACATGTGCATACCCAGAATGGTCTTGCAGAGAATGTCATTTCAAGATTACAAATGGTCATGAGGACGTTGGTAATGCGCACCAACCTTTCTCTCTCTGCTTGGGGGCACGCAGTATTGCATGCAGATATGCTTATTCATCTGAGGCCCACCGCCACCCAATCCTTTTCTGCGCAACAACTAGTGACTGGGTACGAGCCAAGCATCTCGTACTTACGCATATTTGGGTGTGCTGTTTATGTGCCTATTACGCCGCCACAACGTATTAAAATGGGTCTTCAGAGACGAATGAGTATTTATGTTGGATTTGAGTCTCTAACCATAATCCGCTATGTAGAACCCTTGATAGGTGATCTATTTGTCACTTCGATGAGATAGTCTTCCCGTTGTTAGGGGGAGATAAGAACGTGAACGTTCAGCAGGAACGACTGGAATTGTCGTGGCATGTCCCCACTCTGTCTCATAACGATCCCCCTACTGCAGAAAGTGCGTAGAATTATAGATCCTCAGAAAGTCGCAGATTCTCTTCCTGACACTTTCTCAGATCTTGCTAAAGTGACTAGATCATATATACCAACTGCAAATATGCCTGCAAGGATGCAAGTGCCTGAACAAGGACTTGGACTCAAAGTCGTTGCAGCAGCCACCCCTATGGGAGGGATGGCTGCCGGCGCCACTACCAGTAATGGTGGTGATGTGGCTTAGGCCGTGGCTCCGCTGAGAGAGTGTTGGAGGCCACCAGGTTCAAGGGATTCGCGCCCTAGGAAATGGGCTGCGATGGCACCAAATAACCCTCTCATCATTGATACTCAAAATCCGTCTCATGAAAACGTTCCGGATTATGGTTATGTACAAGAGACATCTTTGGGGGACGCCCCATCGCTATAACCTATCCGTGAGAACATAGAGATCTCGATTAATTACACACTAGTACATGGGACGTGGGATAGAAACTCCATCGTAGTTGACGATGTGTTTGCATATGCTTGTGCACGAGAGTTGATTGAGATTGATGATATTGAACCTCGCTCCGTTAATGAATGCCAACGTAGAGCTGATTGGCCTAAATGGAAATATGTGATCCAGGCTGAGTTGGACTCACTAACAAAGAGAATGGTATTCGGGCCAGTTGTGCCAATATCTTCTGGAATAAAACCTGTTGGATACAAATGGGTCTTTGTTAGAAAGTGTAATGAGAGAAACGAGATAAACATCGCCTTGTGGCGCAAGTCTTCTCACAAACGCCCTGGAATCGACTACGATGAGACATATTCTCTCGTAATGGACGTCATAACGTTCCACTACCTTGTTAGTTTGGTAGTTTCTGAAAAACTGAATATGCAGCTTATGGATGTGGTCATAACATATCTCTATGGGGATCTAGATATGGAAATTTATATGAAGGTCCCGGATGGGCTTCATTTACCCAAGTCAAGTGGCTCTAGACCACGGAGTACGTTTGCAATAAGATTGCAACGTTCACTATATGGATTGAAACAATCCGGACGAATGTGGTATACCCGTCTAAGTGATGACTACTTGATTGAAAGAGGGTATGTGAACAATAAATTATGCCCCTGTGTGAAAACAAGTTCCGGATTTGCAATAGTAGCGGTCTATGTTGATGACATGGACATTATTGGAACTCTTGATGAACTAAGAGAAACCGCTGACTACTTGAAATCTGAGTTTGAGATGAAAGATCTTGGGAAAACACGGTTTTGTCTCGGTTTAGAACTTGAGCACTGTAGTAGTGGGATTCTGATTCATCAATCAGCTTATACCCAAAAGATGCTCAGGCGATTTAATATGGATAAAGTTCATCCTGTTAGCACTCCCATGATTGGTCGCAGTCTAGATCCAAAGAAGGATACGTTTTGCCCAAGGGACGATGGTGAAGACGTTTTAGAGGCTGAGGTACTGTACCTAAGTGTAATAGGCGCATTATTGTACTTGACACAATGTACAAGACCCGATATCTCATTTGTTGTTAACTTGTTAGCTTGACAGGACCCGCCCCAGATTTCACCATGGAATCCGAAGTGGCCCTGCGGGGCCTACCTTAGAAGAGATCATACTGAAAATTCAGCATGGTCTCCCCTAAAAGCGGACTACCCAAAACCTGCGAAAAACTTTTCTTTTTTTTTACACTTCAAATGACAAAAATCCATCCTCAACTCCTGAGCACTACTTGCTCACCACAACAATTCTCCAATCCTCCACAAAAAAACTTACTTATACAAGGAGGGTCTCTAACCCCAAAATATTCAACATTTGATTTAGGGAAAATAATACTTTTAGTCCCTGAACTTTAACTCGTTCGACACTTTCGTCCCTGAAGTTTGAAATATATCACTTTCGTCCCTGAACTTCAACACCAACAATCACTTTCGTCCCTGACCGGAACAAAATGGTGCAAAACCTAAGCCAAAATGTTCGCAAATATGAGAGGAGTAACTTTTATAACTGGAGCTAAGCTCGATTCGGCCTAGAATGGCCGAAATTTAGCCCGAAAGGTACGGTGGCCGGAATTTTAACTCTTAAATTCTCCGCCGTCCGGCGACGGTTTGAGGCGAGGTTGGTGGCGTTGAACTCGCCTCAAGGAGGGCTTCAAAGCCCAATATGTGTTGTCCTCCGATTTGGCCGAAATCGGAGGTTTATTCGGTGAAAACCCTCGGCAGGGACGAAAGTGATATTGAATGTTAAAGTTCAGGGACGAAAGTGATATATTTCAAACTTCAGGGACGAAAGTATCGAACGGGTCATAGTTCAGGGACTAAAGGTGATTTTTTCCCTTTGATTTAATTTACAAACAAAAGTTGGTATTTCACAGCAGCCTAGACTTTATTAAACATAAAACAAATAAAGCTGATAGAGGGCCTATTGGTAAGTATCAGAAGCTACTAAAATTCTATGCCTCAGCTCGGTGGACGATCCGACCTCAAATATCTGCAATTTGTGTAATTTAAACCGAAGGGCCCAGGGAAAAGCATTTTCGAAAAACTGTTAGAGTAAGTGGCGAAAACTGATGATAGTTATAACAAACTTTAAAGGAAATAATTTTAATGCTTTCCCAAAACTTATTTCTCTAAACCCATGTACACTACTACAAAAAGGGTTTATAGGGACATACATTTGTCCCCTTTATAAGGGTTTCTATTGCCTCTATATGTCCCTGAAAGTTAATTTTAATGCGCATGCAATTCATTTATTCGAAAACTCAATAAAACTATAAATCCATGAACCTTCCTCAAAACTAAGAAACCTATCTGGCTGACACTGAGACTTGGGTTGGATATCTGAAATTTAGTTTGAAGAATTGAACTGAACTGACTAAATTGACTTATCTGAACTGACTGAACTGTGGAATCTAAATGAGTCCGTACGTCTGGCCGTATGTCGCCTGGAAGGTCCTACCCCCCAAGATGCCTCTCATGCAAGTATTACCGACCGATCCCCGAAGGTCCGCACGCTGGATCAGGGCGTACGTGATCTAGGAGTCCCTACCTCCCAGACCCCACTGATTGGTAAACTAACATGGGTCCTCAACTGAAACACGTGCACGTGACTGGAAGGACCTACCCCCCAGTAAACTGTATAACTGAAGGAGGTACTACCCCCTATACAACTGAATGACTCAAGAAGGGACTACCCCCTGGATAACAGAATAATTGAATAGCTGATACTAGAGACACTAGAAACTGTGTACTGATGACTGAATACTGAACTCTGAATTCTGAGAGACACACTGATGATGACTGGAATTACTGACGATTGGAAATACTATGGACTAGATATACTGACGGAAACTACTAAATAACTGAAACATAATTCATCAATTCTCATAAAAACTATTTATTCTAAAACCACAAATATATATATATATATATATATATATATATGAAAATAGATTGCATGCATAAATTAATCTAAAACAAATGTCCACTCACTGCTTGCCGGCTAGGCCTGACGCCCGTCAAAGTCCTCCTCAACGTCCTCCTAAGTAACACGAATCAAAACTATTTATTATTTGACGGACGACACAATAACTCGAGATTAAATTAAAAATCTCGGCTAAGGTTTCCCCGCTAATTCTCATACTTCTAAACCATTTGGGGATCTCAAACTCCAACTCATTTAAATATCGACAAATCTGATTATCATTCACCCTCGGCGACGATTCCACTGTCGAATTGTCGCGGTTCGATAAATCGAACGGACGTAGTTAATTTAATCGATCTTACCAACCGTAACTATTCTTTAATTAACCAATTGAGCTAATTCCCGTAATCCAACCGTTCAATGCTCTCCAAATAACTATCTTAACATGCTAATCAATTTCGGTGACCATCTGACGGTCACACGGTAAGGTCAATTACAATTCGTACGATAACAAACCTAAATTAATCTAGAAAATTTCCTAAACTTCGACAACTTCCTTCAAACCTTATACTAACATGATCGTAACATAGAATACAAGTTATTGGACTAAAATGCAGCACAAATAAAGGCCGGACGCACTCCCACGCGCCGCCACAAGAGGCTGCGCGTGGGCCACACGCGTCGCCATACCAAACTCAGAATCTCCAAGATCCAAACCGTTGATCTTGTAGAGTACATCAAAGAGAGCAACTTTTATACCTGAAAAGTCCGATTCGGTCTAGATCGGCCGGATCATTGATTCGTATGCAAATTGCATACAAATTAGGCCTCTAATCACTTTAGTAATGCTAATCCGAAGGCTATTTAGTGTCCATAATCCTTGAATTGCACCATTGTAGGGTTCACGAGCATTGGATGGATATCGGGAGCAAAGGAGCGCAATTTGGGAGTTTTTGTGGATTTCCGGCTAAAGGACGAAAAGTCAACCCGAGGACCAAAAGTCAACTCGTGGTCAACCCCGACTTTGGAGCGTCAACGAGTCAGCATGAAGTCCCGGAAACGAGTCGCAAGAAGAATTCCGGAAGTTTGGTCAAAGTCAACCTTTGGTCAACTCCGAAGGTCGTGGTCAAAGTCAAGGCAAAGTCAACCTTGTGACTCATCCACTTGTGTAATTAATTTTCAGCTACACCACACTAGATTTGGTGAGGTCACCCATTAATTACTCTTTCCTTTTGTTCACATGAGGATTTACCCCTTTACCCTTCATTTAATTCATCCAACCCTTAGATCTAACCCTAGCTCATCCTAACCCTTCATTCTCCTTTCCTTTGCCTATTTATACTCTTGTTGTTGCCTCATTAGGGCATCCATTCAGCTGCCCCCATCTCCATCACTTTCCCTTTCCCCTTTCTCTCTTCTCCCTTAGATCTAGGGCTGCCCACGGGTCGTCCGTCGACCGGTCGACACCTGGCCGTCGAACGGTCGACCAGCGTCGGGTCAGCCACAAACCACCACTTCCTCACCTCCTTTCCTCCACCACCCTTCATCCAATCTTCTCCCCACGATGTCTACTACCTCCACCACCACTTTGGGCAGCTGGGATCCTCACCAAGTCATCAAGATCCATCATCAAAGCCAAGGAGGAGCAAGAGAGCATCTATTGAGCATCCCTCATCTCTACTCTCTCTTTTCCTTATGTTTAGAGTTTATATTTGTAAATTGATGATGTATACTATGATGCTTAGTGAGTAGTTACTTTGTTGGGGACTAGGGTTGTGTGCCCTAGTCCAATGTGACTATGTGATGCTTTGATTTATGAATAAATGCCTTTGTTGGTTTATGAGTATGTGTATTGTCTATTTTAATATGTGTTGGATGTATATTTGAGGAATTAGTCACTCTTTGGTATGCATTTGATCCATCTTGTATGAGTGTGTAGGGTTTGACCACTTTATTATACTCTAGGCAATTGGCAATATGTGTGATGAGCATGTTTCATTTGTGTGATCCTTTATTCATGAGCTTTTACGCCTCCTTTCTTTCTACCCTCCCGCGGAGAGTCCCTAAGACCCTAATAAGGCTTAGGAATACCTTAGAGAGAATCCACTTCATATCGATAATATCGGTGGAGTGGTGGATCACACTTGTGTTGCTTGTTTGGGTCCCTAAGCTTCGACTCTTTTACGCCTCTTAAGCACTTTAGGAGATCCGGTATTAGGTAACATAGAGGGATCTCCTATGACACCTAGAGAGTTTGAATGACCCTAATAAGGCATTCGAATACCTTAGGTAAGCACGGTCCTAGAACCATAACATGGCTAGGATACGGGGCTTGATTCGTAGACACATTGGCATGGTTTCATGTTAGTGCATCATTAGTTGCATTGGACTCGGGGTTTGCCCGAAAACCCCAACACCTATCTTACTTTATTTGCACATTTTTACTTTCTTGCATTTTAATTGTTGTTTGTCATTACTTTGCACTATCTTTCGAAAACCCAAAAACACTACACCTCTACACACACATTGTCATATACACGCCTCATCCACTCTTGTCATCTCTTGTCTCATCATATTTGTGCATCTTCTTTGGTTGCTTATTTGCCAAGGGGTTGAAGGGCCTTCGATCTCCGTTGGAACGACAACCCCGGATCTTAAATATACTTACTAACTTTTGGCAATCGTCAAATGGCGCCGCTGCCGGGGATTGAGGTTCAACCTTTATCCCTTGGTAATCGGTAACCGAGTTTCTTGCACTATTCTTTTTGTTTTGTGTGATATCTTTATCTATGTTTAGTTTGTTTTGTTTTGAATAAAGAGCTTATGGGAAGTTGGGAGATGTAGGATGGACATTTCGGTGAAGTGAATTCATTTTTGTGTTGTTTTGTTTGATTTCCAGAATCTGCCTGGGAAGAACAGTCCACTTTGGAAGCAGTTTTATCTCATCTCCACCGCTGGATTGAGCTGCAATTTGTATGACAGCTTCCTCTGTGTGTCTACTGTTCTCTGTTAAAATTTCATTGAGTTCCAGCCGTTGGATCTCCGGATTTGCAGTTCCAAAGGAGTGGTACTCAGAGCTGGAACTGGTAATCCCAGCTTTCACTTTGACTGGTTCGTGTTCAGTTTTCCAAAGGGATCTGGGGAGTTTTTTAGTTGCCAACCTGAAGCATTTTGAGTCTACTTTAAATGCTTCTTGAAATTACTCCATTCCAGTCCCTACTCATGGAGTTATGTCCCTTGCAAAGGGAAGAGGTCAGAGTTGATTTACTGTGCACCATCACTTTGGGGGAGGTCTAGCAAACAACCGTTGATGAGCTTTCCTTCACCATGAGAGCTGTTGTGCTTCATTGAAGATGAACACCTTAGCCACCGGGTTAAGTGGTGTTTCATGCCACTTTCTAATTCATTTGGCACCCGAGGAGCAAACGTATGGAAGTCGGGGCCTTGTGCCCTGAGGTTGGTGTCTATTTGTGGTTTCTCGGCTAGCTAGGGGAGTCTACAAAGGGGGTTTTTCTTACTCTATCATCCGTATGCTATATTTTGTATGTGTGCATTCGCCCGACTTTGCTTCTTCACTTTTACCAATTTGCTTTGCACTTTTAAATACCTCACAACATTGAGGACAATGTTGGTTTTAAGTGTGGGGGTGAGGTTGGGCCAAACTAAAAGGATTTCACATTTTTCAAACCACCAAAATTTTTGAATTTTTCAAAGTTTTCAACGAACGGTCGACCCTTGTGTCGACCGGTCGACACTCGTCCAGGGAGCTGTGGTCGAACGGTCGATGATTTCCGTCGACCGGTCGACTGGTGCAAAAAGTTAAATGTTTGAATTTTGAAACTTTGAAGGTTTTGTGTGTGTTTTGATTGTCTTTTTCAATCCCAATGATAATTGTGAGCCTACTAAGTTGTGAATTAGGAGGATAAAGAGCATGTGCTTAGAAATCATTGAGTTGCCTTGTGGTTAATATGAGTAATTGATGATTGCTTGACACTATACACACATTTGCCATGTTGATTGGTCACTTGCAATTGGAAAAGCATATCTAGACGATGTATTGACATGCATATACCCTATATGGTGAGATTTTGAGCCTCATTGATATGTATGCATCTTTCATACATCCTTGTTCTTCATGTGTGTGCATTCCACTAGTTTACGAGACCTAGAACTTGCTCAAAGATCGCTTGAGACTACGTGTTAATTTGCAATGAGTTGGAAATGATTAAGGCACTAGATAAGCACCATGGCCAAATTAACTTTCATCCCTCTAAACACTTTTCATTAGGATTAACCCATTTCGAGCCTCATTCGTCATTAGCTTTTTCTTCGTTTAACCCACAAAAGTCTAACCCATGTTACTAGCTTAAACACTAACCGTCCCTTGTTCCAAGTATTAGCGAGACAACAATTGTGACTTCTCATGTTCTTTATGTTTTATGGGTTTGTGAAAAGCAAGTGTGGGGGTAGAGTAGATTAGAGTTTTGTAAAGGAGAAATTGTTGGAAGGAAAAGCAAAATACAAAAAGAAGAAAAGAAGTTGAGAAAATCAAAAAGAAGTTGTGTACAAAAATAAAGTTCAAAAAGAAAGTCCCAAAAGAAAAGAAAATACAAAATGGGAAAGAAGTTGTGAGAAAAAGAAAGAGAAAAGTAGAAATAGAAAGTTAGAAAATCCAAAAATAGAGTTTGTTTTTAGAATAAAAGGTTGAGGAGAATAAAAGTTAGGATTGTTTGTTAAAGAAAATGAGTTTCAAAGTCCTTGAGTTGTTTTGTGAAATGCTTGGAATACTTGTATATCCATTCCTTCGTTTCATGTTAACCACTAACCTTTGGCCCCATTACAACCAATGTAAAGTCCTTTTGATCCAATAAGTTGTGAATTAATTAGTGGAGAGTTGGTCAATGAGCAAGCTTATGGGGACGTTGCTTTTGGTAATGTCTTGAGAGTAAACACTTAACCCTAAACACAAGAGCGGAAATATTTAGTGAATCATGTGAGTTTAGCGGTTAATATTGTCAAGCATATGCTAATTTAATTGCTCTTGATTGATTATGTCATGGCTAGCACACACTTCACTAAGCATGCATTAGATACACATATTAAACACTTGGCAAATCATGAGGTTTGAGTATATGCTTAATTGAATCTTGATTTGGGGCTTAGCGGTCTCTATTTGAGGATATGGTTGTTAAGGCAAAAGTTGAATGTGTTTTGGACTGTTGATTCTTTATTTGCTTGAGGACAAGCAAAGCTTAAGTGTGAGGGTGTGATTCGTATGCAAATTGCATACAAATTAGGCCTCTAATCACTTTAGTAATGCTAATCCGAAGGCTATTTAGTGTCCATAATCCTTGAATTGCACCATTGTAGGGTTCACGAGCATTGGATGGATATCGGGAGCAAAGGAGCGCAATTTGGGAGTTTTTGTGGATTTCCGGCTAAAGGACGAAAAGTCAACCCGAGGACCAAAAGTCAACTCGTGGTCAACCCCGACTTTGGAGCGTCAACGAGTCAGCATGAAGTCCCGGAAACGAGTCGCAAGAAGAATTCCGGAAGTTTGGTCAAAGTCAACCTTTGGTCAACTCCGAAGGTCGTGGTCAAAGTCAAGGCAAAGTCAACCTTGTGACTCATCCACTTGTGTAATTAATTTTCAGCTACACCACACTAGATTTGGTGAGGTCACCCATTAATTACTCTTTCCTTTTGTTCACATGAGGATTTACCCCTTTACCCTTCATTTAATTCATCCAACCCTTAGATCTAACCCTAGCTCATCCTAACCCTTCATTCTCCTTTCCTTTGCCTATTTATACTCTTGTTGTTGCCTCATTAGGGCATCCATTCAGCTGCCCCCATCTCCATCACTTTCCCTTTCCCCTTTCTCTCTTCTCCCTTAGATCTAGGGCTGCCCACGGGTCGTCCGTCGACCGGTCGACACCTGGCCGTCGAACGGTCGACCAGCGTCGGGTCAGCCACAAACCACCACTTCCTCACCTCCTTTCCTCCACCACCCTTCATCCAATCTTCTCCCCACGATGTCTACTACCTCCACCACCACTTTGGGCAGCTGGGATCCTCACCAAGTCATCAAGATCCATCATCAAAGCCAAGGAGGAGCAAGAGAGCATCTATTGAGCATCCCTCATCTCTACTCTCTCTTTTCCTTATGTTTAGAGTTTATATTTGTAAATTGATGATGTATACTATGATGCTTAGTGAGTAGTTACTTTGTTGGGGACTAGGGTTGTGTGCCCTAGTCCAATGTGACTATGTGATGCTTTGATTTATGAATAAATGCCTTTGTTGGTTTATGAGTATGTGTATTGTCTATTTTAATATGTGTTGGATGTATATTTGAGGAATTAGTCACTCTTTGGTATGCATTTGATCCATCTTGTATGAGTGTGTAGGGTTTGACCACTTTATTATACTCTAGGCAATTGGCAATATGTGTGATGAGCATGTTTCATTTGTGTGATCCTTTATTCATGAGCTTTTACGCCTCCTTTCTTTCTACCCTCCCGCGGAGAGTCCCTAAGACCCTAATAAGGCTTAGGAATACCTTAGAGAGAATCCACTTCATATCGATAATATCGGTGGAGTGGTGGATCACACTTGTGTTGCTTGTTTGGGTCCCTAAGCTTCGACTCTTTTACGCCTCTTAAGCACTTTAGGAGATCCGGTATTAGGTAACATAGAGGGATCTCCTATGACACCTAGAGAGTTTGAATGACCCTAATAAGGCATTCGAATACCTTAGGTAAGCACGGTCCTAGAACCATAACATGGCTAGGATACGGGGCTTGATTCGTAGACACATTGGCATGGTTTCATGTTAGTGCATCATTAGTTGCATTGGACTCGGGGTTTGCCCGAAAACCCCAACACCTATCTTACTTTATTTGCACATTTTTACTTTCTTGCATTTTAATTGTTGTTTGTCATTACTTTGCACTATCTTTCGAAAACCCAAAAACACTACACCTCTACACACACATTGTCATATACACGCCTCATCCACTCTTGTCATCTCTTGTCTCATCATATTTGTGCATCTTCTTTGGTTGCTTATTTGCCAAGGGGTTGAAGGGCCTTCGATCTCCGTTGGAACGACAACCCCGGATCTTAAATATACTTACTAACTTTTGGCAATCGTCAAATGGCGCCGCTGCCGGGGATTGAGGTTCAACCTTTATCCCTTGGTAATCGGTAACCGAGTTTCTTGCACTATTCTTTTTGTTTTGTGTGATATCTTTATCTATGTTTAGTTTGTTTTGTTTTGAATAAAGAGCTTATGGGAAGTTGGGAGATGTAGGATGGACATTTCGGTGAAGTGAATTCATTTTTGTGTTGTTTTGTTTGATTTCCAGAATCTGCCTGGGAAGAACAGTCCACTTTGGAAGCAGTTTTATCTCATCTCCACCGCTGGATTGAGCTGCAATTTGTATGACAGCTTCCTCTGTGTGTCTACTGTTCTCTGTTAAAATTTCATTGAGTTCCAGCCGTTGGATCTCCGGATTTGCAGTTCCAAAGGAGTGGTACTCAGAGCTGGAACTGGTAATCCCAGCTTTCACTTTGACTGGTTCGTGTTCAGTTTTCCAAAGGGATCTGGGGAGTTTTTTAGTTGCCAACCTGAAGCATTTTGAGTCTACTTTAAATGCTTCTTGAAATTACTCCATTCCAGTCCCTACTCATGGAGTTATGTCCCTTGCAAAGGGAAGAGGTCAGAGTTGATTTACTGTGCACCATCACTTTGGGGGAGGTCTAGCAAACAACCGTTGATGAGCTTTCCTTCACCATGAGAGCTGTTGTGCTTCATTGAAGATGAACACCTTAGCCACCGGGTTAAGTGGTGTTTCATGCCACTTTCTAATTCATTTGGCACCCGAGGAGCAAACGTATGGAAGTCGGGGCCTTGTGCCCTGAGGTTGGTGTCTATTTGTGGTTTCTCGGCTAGCTAGGGGAGTCTACAAAGGGGGTTTTTCTTACTCTATCATCCGTATGCTATATTTTGTATGTGTGCATTCGCCCGACTTTGCTTCTTCACTTTTACCAATTTGCTTTGCACTTTTAAATACCTCACAACATTGAGGACAATGTTGGTTTTAAGTGTGGGGGTGAGGTTGGGCCAAACTAAAAGGATTTCACATTTTTCAAACCACCAAAATTTTTGAATTTTTCAAAGTTTTCAACGAACGGTCGACCCTTGTGTCGACCGGTCGACACTCGTCCAGGGAGCTGTGGTCGAACGGTCGATGATTTCCGTCGACCGGTCGACTGGTGCAAAAAGTTAAATGTTTGAATTTTGAAACTTTGAAGGTTTTGTGTGTGTTTTGATTGTCTTTTTCAATCCCAATGATAATTGTGAGCCTACTAAGTTGTGAATTAGGAGGATAAAGAGCATGTGCTTAGAAATCATTGAGTTGCCTTGTGGTTAATATGAGTAATTGATGATTGCTTGACACTATACGCACATTTGCCATGTTGATTGGTCACTTGCAATTGGAAAAGCATATCTAGACGATGTATTGACATGCATATACCCTATATGGTGAGATTTTGAGCCTCATTGATATGTATGCATCTTTCATACATCCTTGTTCTTCATGTGTGTGCATTCCACTAGTTTACGAGACCTAGAACTTGCTCAAAGATCGCTTGAGACTACGTGTTAATTTGCAATGAGTTGGAAATGATTAAGGCACTAGATAAGCACCATGGCCAAATTAACTTTCATCCCTCTAAACACTTTTCATTAGGATTAACCCATTTCGAGCCTCATTCGTCATTAGCTTTTTCTTCGTTTAACCCACAAAAGTCTAACCCATGTTACTAGCTTAAACACTAACCGTCCCTTGTTCCAAGTATTAGCGAGACAACAATTGTGACTTCTCATGTTCTTTATGTTTTATGGGTTTGTGAAAAGCAAGTGTGGGGGTAGAGTAGATTAGAGTTTTGTAAAGGAGAAATTGTTGGAAGGAAAAGCAAAATACAAAAAGAAGAAAAGAAGTTGAGAAAATCAAAAAGAAGTTGTGTACAAAAATAAAGTTCAAAAAGAAAGTCCCAAAAGAAAAGAAAATACAAAATGGGAAAGAAGTTGTGAGAAAAAGAAAGAGAAAAGTAGAAATAGAAAGTTAGAAAATCCAAAAATAGAGTTTGTTTTTAGAATAAAAGGTTGAGGAGAATAAAAGTTAGGATTGTTTGTTAAAGAAAATGAGTTTCAAAGTCCTTGAGTTGTTTTGTGAAATGCTTGGAATACTTGTATATCCATTCCTTCGTTTCATGTTAACCACTAACCTTTGGCCCCATTACAACCAATGTAAAGTCCTTTTGATCCAATAAGTTGTGAATTAATTAGTGGAGAGTTGGTCAATGAGCAAGCTTATGGGGACGTTGCTTTTGGTAATGTCTTGAGAGTAAACACTTAACCCTAAACACAAGAGCGGAAATATTTAGTGAATCATGTGAGTTTAGCGGTTAATATTGTCAAGCATATGCTAATTTAATTGCTCTTGATTGATTATGTCATGGCTAGCACACACTTCACTAAGCATGCATTAGATACACATATTAAACACTTGGCAAATCATGAGGTTTGAGTATATGCTTAATTGAATCTTGATTTGGGGCTTAGCGGTCTCTATTTGAGGATATGGTTGTTAAGGCAAAAGTTGAATGTGTTTTGGACTGTTGATTCTTTATTTGCTTGAGGACAAGCAAAGCTTAAGTGTGAGGGTGTGATTCGTATGCAAATTGCATACAAATTAGGCCTCTAATCACTTTAGTAATGCTAATCCGAAGGCTATTTAGTGTCCATAATCCTTGAATTGCACCATTGTAGGGTTCACGAGCATTGGATGGATATCGGGAGCAAAGGAGCGCAATTTGGGAGTTTTTGTGGATTTCCGGCTAAAGGACGAAAAGTCAACCCGAGGACCAAAAGTCAACTCGTGGTCAACCCCGACTTTGGAGCGTCAACGAGTCAGCATGAAGTCCCGGAAACGAGTCGCAAGAAGAATTCCGGAAGTTTGGTCAAAGTCAACCTTTGGTCAACTCCGAAGGTCGTGGTCAAAGTCAAGGCAAAGTCAACCTTGTGACTCATCCACTTGTGTAATTAATTTTCAGCTACACCACACTAGATTTGGTGAGGTCACCCATTAATTACTCTTTCCTTTTGTTCACATGAGGATTTACCCCTTTACCCTTCATTTAATTCATCCAACCCTTAGATCTAACCCTAGCTCATCCTAACCCTTCATTCTCCTTTCCTTTGCCTATTTATACTCTTGTTGTTGCCTCATTAGGGCATCCATTCAGCTGCCCCCATCTCCATCACTTTCCCTTTCCCCTTTCTCTCTTCTCCCTTAGATCTAGGGCTGCCCACGGGTCGTCCGTCGACCGGTCGACACCTGGCCGTCGAACGGTCGACCAGCGTCGGGTCAGCCACAAACCACCACTTCCTCACCTCCTTTCCTCCACCACCCTTCATCCAATCTTCTCCCCACGATGTCTACTACCTCCACCACCACTTTGGGCAGCTGGGATCCTCACCAAGTCATCAAGATCCATCATCAAAGCCAAGGAGGAGCAAGAGAGCATCTATTGAGCATCCCTCATCTCTACTCTCTCTTTTCCTTATGTTTAGAGTTTATATTTGTAAATTGATGATGTATACTATGATGCTTAGTGAGTAGTTACTTTGTTGGGGACTAGGGTTGTGTGCCCTAGTCCAATGTGACTATGTGATGCTTTGATTTATGAATAAATGCCTTTGTTGGTTTATGAGTATGTGTATTGTCTATTTTAATATGTGTTGGATGTATATTTGAGGAATTAGTCACTCTTTGGTATGCATTTGATCCATCTTGTATGAGTGTGTAGGGTTTGACCACTTTATTATACTCTAGGCAATTGGCAATATGTGTGATGAGCATGTTTCATTTGTGTGATCCTTTATTCATGAGCTTTTACGCCTCCTTTCTTTCTACCCTCCCGCGGAGAGTCCCTAAGACCCTAATAAGGCTTAGGAATACCTTAGAGAGAATCCACTTCATATCGATAATATCGGTGGAGTGGTGGATCACACTTGTGTTGCTTGTTTGGGTCCCTAAGCTTCGACTCTTTTACGCCTCTTAAGCACTTTAGGAGATCCGGTATTAGGTAACATAGAGGGATCTCCTATGACACCTAGAGAGTTTGAATGACCCTAATAAGGCATTCGAATACCTTAGGTAAGCACGGTCCTAGAACCATAACATGGCTAGGATACGGGGCTTGATTCGTAGACACATTGGCATGGTTTCATGTTAGTGCATCATTAGTTGCATTGGACTCGGGGTTTGCCCGAAAACCCCAACACCTATCTTACTTTATTTGCACATTTTTACTTTCTTGCATTTTAATTGTTGTTTGTCATTACTTTGCACTATCTTTCGAAAACCCAAAAACACTACACCTCTACACACACATTGTCATATACACGCCTCATCCACTCTTTTCATCTCTTGTCTCATCATATTTGTGCATCTTCTTTGGTTGCTTATTTGCCAAGGGGTTGAAGGGCCTTCGATCTCCGTTGGAACGACAACCCCGGATCTTAAATATACTTACTAACTTTTGGCAATCGTCAATCATGTCGAAAAATCTTCGGTGGCCAGAAAACTTCAAATTCATGATCCGTCGCCGTCCGACAACGCCATGAGGTGAGGCTGGTGGCGTTTTGTTCGCCGTGAGAAGGGCTTCAAAGCCCAGTGGGTGACTTGGTCTGATTTGGCCGGAAAACAAGATCGGGGTCGGTGAACAGTTTTAGGGTTTTTCTCTCCTAGATTTCTCTTCACACATTGAAATTCGATGGAAGAAATTGCTATGAGGTTGAAGAGGAGGAAGAGATGAAGAAAATGAGACAAGTCTCACGGCCTGAGGTGGCCGGAGTAAGGAGAAATCAGCCGGAGAAGCCGGCGACACTATAGCACGAGAGAGAGAGTATCAGGCTGAGGAGAGAGAATCGGGTTTCCACAAATGGAAACCCCTAAAACCGGAAACTCCTAAAAAAAGAAACTTCCAAAAATAGTAATCTAACTTCCGTGATTCATAACTCCTTCATACGAACTCCGTTTTAATCGTACTTCATGTCTACGAACTCGGTTTAACGCACTCTACAAGTTCCGTGAAGAAACTTAACTCAAATTTCTTACCGAACCAAACAGTCACCTCAAGGGCCCCTAAAAGTATTATTTGAAGCTCGAAACCAAACCTTCCGATGATTCGCCGTGAAACACAATAGTAAAAGGGTAAGTTTTGGTTCGGGTCGTTACATAGCTAGATTTAGCTCTGCGCCCACGCAACGTCATTGGACTGGCATAAAGACTATCTTTCGTTACTTGAAGGGTACGATTGATATGAGTTTGTTCTTTCCCTACAGAGAGGCACAAAAATATGGCAAAATGGGTGAGGAACCCGTGCCTTCTGCCGTCGGGCGACCGATCGCAGGGAATGCCACAATCGATCGCACGGGTGCTGCTGCCCATTATTCACAAACTCCTTATGATGTTTTGGTGGGTTTTGCTGATGTTGGGTATCTCTCTGACCCATATAAAGGTCGTTCCCAAATTGGTTATGTCTTTACGATGGGTAACACCGCGATATCTTAGAGGTCTACTAAGCAGACCCTTGTCGCTACTTCTTCGAACCATGCTGAGATAATTGCTCTCCATGAAGCGGTTCATGAGTGTATATGGTTAAGGTCCATAACTACACATATAAGAAGTACATGTGGTTTGAGGTCAACCATTGATGAACCTACATGCATTTATGAGGATAATGCTGCTTGCATTGAGCAAATGAAGCAAGGTTTCATCAAAGGCGACAACACCAAGCATATATCGCCTAACAGTAGTGTTCACATGCTCAGCCAAGTCCATGCTCAGTCATGCTCAGCCACTGTTGGATTTAAATCCAACGGTGGAGAATGATAGAAAAAAAAATGTTTAAAAAAGGCTATCATTCTCCACCGTTGGATTTAAATCCAACGGTGGCTGAGCATGACTGAGCATGGACTTGGCTGAGCATGTGAACACTACTGTATCGCCTAAATTCTTTTATAATCAGCAACAACAGAAGTTCCTTAAGATTAAAGTGAATCAAGTCCGATCTGAGGATAATGTGGCTGACTTATTTACTAAGTCACTGTCTAATTCCACATTTGAGAAGCATGTGAAAAGCATTGGTTTGCTTAAGTTATCTGACCTCACATGATTGTGGAAATCAGGGGGAGACGCAGACATCAGGGGGAGTCTGGTGTCCACGCTATACCAAATGTGAAGGGTGTGTTGTACTCTTTTTCCCTTCGACCAAGGTTATTTTTATCCCACTGGGTTTTTGTTACTTGGCAAGGTTTTTAATGAGACAACGCGAGGAGCACTACCTAGTGTTGACGCTACAAGGGGGAGTGTTGAAGGAAACTTACTTTGTGTGTGCCTTGTCAACCTATGAGATCTTTAGTTAGTATGGAATAAGGATTATGCATTGAATAGGATTCCAATTACCATATGGATTGTACCATGTATTCCTCTATAAATAGAGGCTCCTATTCATCAATAAAGATCGATTCTATTCTTGTGCTATTTACTTTGTATTTACTTTCAGTCTTGTGGTTGTATTTCATATTTACTTAAACAAAACTATGTTTTTGTTTTTTATTTTTCTCTCTAGACCTCCAAATTTGATAATAATGAAAACAATGTGCATTATTTTTCTCATTTATTTCAATTTTCCAATCCCACTTCAAACATGTCGTCACTTTTGTTCTTGATGAAAGCTTCTAAATAAGCATTAAAAGTTAAAAAGTTATTATCACATATAGTACCTGAACTATTTCTCAATTATATACTTGGTACCTGAACTTTAATTTTTGTCAAAAGTAGTACCCAAAGTTTTCGATTTCATGTCTTGTGGTACCTGAACTTCAATTTTTGTCACAAGTAGTACCCAGTTTTCAATTTTTGTCACAAGTAGTACCCAAAGTTTTCCATTTTAGCCTCTTTTTTTTGGAACACGCGCCCTCACGCGCATATATTTGTGACCAAAATGGTCGAGATGAAATCGAAAGCTTTGAGTACGACTTGTGACAAAATTGAAAACTTTGGGTACTACTTGTGACAAAAATTGAAGTTCAGGTGCCAAATATATAATTGAGAAATAGTTTAGGTACTATATGTGATAAAAGGGTCCGGATCAAGGGACTCATTATTTAACACACTATTTTACTCCTCTTGAGAGCCTTCAGATTTAAATTCATTTAATGGTCCAGATTACTTGTGGGTGTGATGACAACACTAGTAGGTGACTTGGAAAATGACATGGCATTAATTTTCATTCTAACAAAAAGTAAATAAAATTTAGATTAATGAAGTGTTCCAAATATCAGTTTTTTTCCTCCAGATCTTCGTCTACATCACTTAGCAACCTCAGAGCCCTCCTCCAAAAGCTTGAGAAATTATGAAAATCCAAAAATAGAGTTTGTTTTTATAATAAAAGGTTGAGGAGAATAAAAAGTTAGGATTGTTTGCAAAAGAAAAATGAGTTTCAAAGTCCTTGAGTTGTTTTGCAAAATACTTGGAATACTTGTATATCCATCCTTTCATTTCATGCTAACCCCTAACCTTTGGCCCCATTACAACTGTGTGAAAGCCCTTTTGATCTAATAAGTTGCGAATTAATTAGTGGAGAGTTGGTCAATGAGCAAGCTTATGGGGACGTTGCTTTTGATAATGTCTTGAGAGTAAACACTTAACCCTAAACACAAGAGCGAAAATATTTAGTGAATCATGTGAGTTTAGTGGTTAATCTTGTCAATATATGCTAAGTTGATTGCTCTTGATTGATTATTTCATGGCTAGCACACACTACACCGAGCATGCATTAGATACATATCTTAATCATTTGGCGAACCATGAGGTTTGAGTTGTGTGCTTGATTTAATCTTGATGTGTGGCTTAGTGGGCTTTCTTTGAGGATATGGTTGGAAGGGCAAAATAAATGTGATGTTGGATTTTTGATTCTTTATTTGCTTGAGGACAAGCAAAACTCAAGTGTGGGGGTGTGATTTGTATGTGTTTTGCATACAAATTATGTCTCTAATCACTTTAGTAATGCTAATCCAATAGCCGTTTAGTGTCTCTAATCCTTGATTTGCACCATTGTAGTGAATTTGAGCATCGGATGGATATCGGGAGCGAAAGGGCGCGTTTTGGAGCTTTTTGTGCATTTTCGACAAAAGGACGAAAAGTCAACCGGTTGACCCGAAGTCAACTCGCGGTCAACCCCGACTTTAGAGCGCCAACAAGTCAAATATGAAGTCTCAGAAGTGAAGCACAAGAGAATTCCGGAGGATTGCCAAAGAAATCGCAAAGTCAAGAAAAGTCAACTTTGGTCAACCCCGAATGTCAAGGTCAAAGTCAAGGTCGAAAGTCAACCTTGTGACTCACCACAAGAAGCCCAAAATTCAGCAAGGAATATGCCATTTGCCTTATGTCATCTTTTGATTATTCATTCATTTCCTTACTTGGTAGGAAAAATGACACTTGGCCTCACCATATCCATGGGTTTGTCCTACTCCCTTTTGATTGTCCTTTTATGCATTTTAATTGCTGGAATTTATTGACAATTACCTCCAAGCCCCTCACCTAAAAGTCTCCTCCACACCACCTACCATTCCACTTAGGTAACCATGTCATTTCACCCCCCTTTTTCCTATTTTTCCTACCCATTAGATCCTAAATTTTAATCCTAGCCTTTAATCTTTAGGAGCCTTATTATATATACCTAGTTTTAGCCATTTTAGGTTATCTTTTAGCTAGCAAACACCACCCATCACTCTCATTCCTCTCCACCTTCCCCTTTTGTTTTCCTCTCTACCTCCTTTACATCATCATCCATCTTGTGGCTAGAGATCCTCACCAAACATCAAGATTCATCATCCAAGGCCAAGGAGAAGAAGGAGACACCATCCATTGAGCATTTCTTAACCTTTCTCTCTCTTGTACTTATGATTATAGCTTGCTATTGTGATATGTTGATGTATACTTTGATGGATAGTGAGTAGTCACCTTGTTGGGGACTAGGGTTGTGTGCCCTAGTCCATTGTGATGTAATGATGAATTGGCTATGTATAAATATTTTGTGATGAATTAGTTTATCTATTATCCAATTCAATTTGTGTTGTATGCATGTTTAGGAAATTTAGTCACTTCTTTGAGCATGTGTGCAATCTACTTTAATTGTGATTGTTAGGGTGACTCCTAACTCTCTCTAGGCAATTGATATTAGATGTGATGAGGTCCACTTGTTTGAGTTTCTAAGTCTTTGCGCTCTTCGCCTCTCAAGCCCAATTTGAGAGAGTTCTAGTGACCCATAACATGGCACTAAGAATACATAAGATAAGATGGTCTTAGACCCATAATATGGCTAAGATACGAAGCTTGATTCATTCATTGCATAAACATGAGTACTAAATTGGTTCACTAGGCATCATGATTGGACTTAGGCTAACCCGAAGCCCCAACACTTTCTTTATTGTGCACACACTTTATCTTTACTTATTGCTTCCTTTACTTGTTGTTTGCTTCATTTCTTTTGCATCATTGTCTTTCCAAAACCAAACTCACCACACTCACATTTCGCACATTGTCATATATACACTTCACCCACTCATTCCACACCTTGTCACCCCCACGTATAGCTAGAGCACTCGATTACTTGCTACCGAGAGGTTAGGGACCGTCAATCCTTGTGGAACGACTTCCCCGTATCTCAATATCGCTTACCATCTATTTTTGCATTTGTCAGAGATGGATCTTAAACTTTTCATCACTCTACTCTGTCAAAAGTTTCTTTCAAACAAAAGAAAAAAAACCTTTCTCATTTTCTTTCATATCTTCATACTAGATTTGATCTTAGAGATAGAGCCGATGCGCCCACCCTTTTTCCTTTGGTCAGCAAGCCTGAGAGAGAGAGAGAGAGAGAGAGAGAGAGAGAGAGAGAGAGAGAGAGAGAGAGAGAGAGTGTGTGTGTGTGTGTGTGTGTGTTAATGAATGGAGTTGGGTTGAGCATAAGTGGATAACAACTGAAGAAGGAAATAGGTTTAAACGTAATTAACATTGTGACGAGTAATTAAGGAAATGGGCTTAAAAGTATATGTAACGCCCCAAACTGCACCTTTTCAGTTTAAGTATGTTATAGTGCCGCTAATCCTTAAAACACAAGGTAGATTACTAACTCATATCTTAAAGAGACGTAAGAAAGTTTTGGGAATTATTTTTAGAACGTGATGCAGAAAAATATTTAATTTAAACAGAGGTGAAATACTTGGAGATTGTGAAATAATATAAATCCATTCAGCTTCAAAATAAATATTTAAACCGAAGCAAGAATCAACGAACGGAATACACATGGTATGATACCTTATAGATCATTAGGTTTAAATGTTCAACAGGTTTCGAAATAAATAAAATAGAACAAAGGTGAATAAATGACTTCGGAACCTGATATTCGATAAACGAATAATCAGTTATAACAATTTTGCACCTATCTCTATCCATTGTTGTCCTGTTTTCAGTGCATAGTACCTGCATCCAAACTATTGTAGGGGTGAACTTTCGTCCTCGCTGCTCAGTAGGGGCTTCACCCCAGCTACGTTTGAAATCTTTTAAACTATATTTTTATGGCCATAGTATGTAAAAAGAATATACTTAGAAATGACAAATCATAAATAATTTTCTTATATCTAAAACCGTTGCATAAAACTCAAATGAATACGGGCCCTGAGTTTACCTGACGGCCGGTCCCGTTGTGACGACCTAGACCAAAAGTTATCCTCTTACTATTGTGATTCACGGCGAATCGTCGAAAGTTTCGGTTTCGAGCTTCAATTAGGGCTTTTAGGGGGTCGTCGGGTTGACTTTTTGTTGGGTTTAGAATTTAGATATACTTTCTTCACGAGAGTTGTTGATCTCGTTAAACCGAGTCTAATGGATAGTGAGTAGTTACTTTGTTGGGGACTAGGGTTGTGTGCCCTAGTCCATTGTGATGTAATGATGAATTGACTATGTATGAATGTTTTGTGATGAATGAGTATGTCTATTATCCATTTCAAATTGTGTTGAGTACATGTTTAGGGAATTTAGTCACTTCTTTGAGCATGTTTGCAATCTACTTTGATTGAGATTGTTAGGGTGACTCCTAGCTTTCTCTAGGCAATTGATAATAGATGTGATGAGGTCCCCTTGTTTGAGTTTCTAAGTCTTTGTGCTCATAGCCTCTCAAGCTAATTTGAGGGAGTTCTAGTGACCCATAATATGACACTAAGAATACATAAGAGAAGATGGTCTTAGAACCATAACATGGCTAAGATACGAAGCTTGATTCAGTCATTGCATAAACACGAATACTAAATTGGTTCATTAAGCGTCATGTATGGACTTAGGCTAACCCGAAACCCCAACACTTTCATACTTTGCACACACTCTACTTTACTTGCTTGCATTTATTTCTTTGTTTGTTTGTCTTTGCACTCCACCATTCCTTACACAAACCCTACACTACACTACACTACACCACACCGCACATTGTCACATACACACCTCCACCCACTTTTTTCACTTCTTGTCACTCCATTATTGCTAGAGTTACTCAGCCATTCACGCTACCTTGAGATTAGGAACCGTCAATCCCTGTTCGAATGACAATCTCGGATCTCAATAACACTTACCACTTTTTTTGCATTTGATCAGTACCCAACGCAAAAAAAAAAAATCCGACAATAGATTAGATCCATATCGGATCGAAAAAAGCCAACCCGGATATGAAGAAACTCTCGGCCTAAAGCCGCTGGGGGGAGTCACGGTGGACACCCGTAGGCTCAGATACTTGAGCGATCGAAGATTGGAAGGCACAGAAGGCCCCCAAGATTGAATACCACCAAGGGCGGTGCTAGGGTTGCGAGAGTTCTCGCTCATCTTTTTTCTCTCCTATACCTCTTTTGATTAATTTCTTAATCAAAGCTCGTTTGTTTACAGTAGAGTTAGACTTTAGTTTTATATTGTCTCTCTATTCTCTCTTTGTAGTCATATTTAGTTTATAACAATATATTGTATATATATATATATAGGGTTTACAGTCCCCTTCACGTGTTGAGTTATGTTCCAATGATTGAATTATGTTCTCAATTGGTCGGGAAGAGAAAGTCCACATTTTATTACAAAACAAACATCCACATGTAAAGAGGAATGATATACAGTCTTCTTCACGTGTGGACGTTCGTTTTGTATTAAAATGTAGACCTTCATCCTGACGTGTAAACTAACACTCAGAACCATCCATATTTTAGGTCCTTCAATAATCATTTTGCCAAAAATATATTCAAATTGAAAATTATTTAGCTATTTGATTACCATATTCATCATTTCAGCTTTACCATTTATATATAGAGTTTCCTTCTGGAGATGACATCATCTTTTTATTAAAAAAATGACACCCTCAACCCAACCAATTGACAATAAAACTCGATCATCGAAACCGTTTACCATTTAATCACTTTCTTTTCTCAACTTTTCTTCTCTCCATCATACACAAGCCGCTTTCTGTCCTACATCATCGACCTACGATGCTAAAGGTTGAAAATTGAAGGCTACACTTGATTGATACAACAAGGTTTTACAAATCAAAGAATTAGAGATACAACACTACCTACATAGATTTATATACCCTTTTCTTCCTTGACATCCCCCAAGGCTTCTAATTCAGCCAACATTCGAGAGTATTCATCATCAATGTCTTTCATTTCGCTTTTAAGCTGAGCCACCTGCAGAAACAACAATAATCTTCACCAACCTTATGGTTGAAGGCCAAGTCGTCTTTAATGAGCTAAAGGGTAACACTCATTTTGTATTCCAAGCAGATATGTGATTCCAAAATGGGCTCGCAGAACCTCAAAAGTAAACAAGAAAGCTAAACCTCAAAGAAACGAAGAAGTAAGAATGGAAAACGAGGTGAGAATGGCTGGATACTAAGATAAGGTAAGGTACGTGATGATCTTATAATTAATAAGAATAAATTAAAGGATTGAAAAGGGTATGCTACACCAAGTTAGCCACGACAAAACAGGAAAGAAAAAAACCTAAGACACAAGTACAAACATCAAATGCACCATACAAGTACCTTGAGATTTAGTTCCTCTTCCCTCTTCTCATATTCCAAGCATCTGACAATATAAAAAGATAGTTCAGAACCTAAATGCTCAAAAGTATGCAAGAAAACAACAGAACAAATAACCATGTACTCACTTAGCCTGGAGCTTCTTGTTCTCTTGCATCAGATTTTTAGCCTCTTGATCTTTCAGCTGATTTCCAGTAAGATTAACCAGCTACCAAAAAATTCATAAAAGAAAAGGCATTAAGCAAAAGGAAGTTTCATAGTTTAAATAATATGTGCAGACCATATCTCTACAGACAGGTACTGCATCGTGTCAGCATGGGTACATTATGTCTGGGCCAAACATACAAAATCAACTAACCACAGATTTTAACGAGTTCAATTTATCTCCGGTAGTTTTATGCCCAACACTCATATTACATAAGCTGGCATCTCTAAATAAATTAAATGCCTGTTCAACAGAGATGGAAATGTGTTGTGTTCAAACAAATTGCTTGCTTACCCGTACAGACTGACTGTTCCCAGTATTGATCACCTTGGCCACCTTCATATTTTCAACAGGCAGAATATCATCATGTTCTTTCCTCTTCATCGTTCCTATTACACCAAAACACATAATAGTACCTCTCAGTAAAACTTTTTTCCCCATGAGAGCATATATGTAAAACTATTTATGAGAGAGCACAAGCTGCTACCTTGTACCGATCGCCTTAGGGATCTCGGAATTGATGGCTCAGGTCTTCCGAGTACTGTGTTTTTACTACCAACAGCAGGGGAAATTGGGCCCAATGTGCTAGACTTTTGAACACCACTTTGTGGCGTATGATCAGACGAAACCTGTGGGGTCACTGGTTTAAGCTTTTTCTTTACCTGATACCCAATTAGTCCACAATGATAATCCCTGTCAAAGTTCAATACAACGCATCAAGACACTTCGCAGGTATTCTAATATACACAGGCATGAATGCCAGAAATGTACAATTTTTTTTTTGAAATTTTCCATATATTGAAACTGTATAGTGGCCGTAACATTCAGTGTCGATGTTCTATCAACATGGACTCAGCCGGCTATATATATAACTTTTCTCCACTACGGAGCTCCGCACTTTTATATATATATAACAATAGTAATGGTCAAACAACTTGCTCAATAAAAGAAATCAATTGCAATACTGCATCACCAAATCTACGTACATCTAAATAAAACTAATTAAATTCAATGGGATGTCCAAAAGTTCCGTTTGTCTATAAAGAAGACAAATTTGAGAGTCCATGCAAAATTAAACAACAAATACAGAAAAGGAAGAAAGCCCTAGCAAAATGAAGATTGTGTTATTATTTAAATATACGAGGTCATTATTGTTAGCAAATAGTTACCAGTATTCCCATGTCATCTCCTTCAAGCGGACTTCAAGTTTTTGAAAAAGAGAAGTTCTCTCAAAATCTTGTTTATTATGACTTGGCTGAACAAAATCTGCTTCCAAAACACCTAAAGAAAATAGCCAATGGAACATTGGCCGATAATTACAACACCCTCAAAAAGTAAAATAAAGATCAATAAGAGTGCCTTGGCAAGTTCTTACCAACAACTCCACGACCCCTACTGTCCAAATAACTCACAACCTGCCAATACGGCTGCCAAGGAAGAGAAAAGTAGAAAAGAATACATGAAGCGCAACATTGTCACTTGAAATATAACAGAAATTATGCACAGCAATGCATTTATTTTGCAAAAAGAAAGCAGAAAAATTAGAAAACGAGAATATTCCATGGAAAATAGAATCTTTTAGGAACCATATCAAGTACAAACTATCAGATAAATGGCATTCCCAAGATTTTTCACCATCTTTTACCACAACTCGGATAAAGCACTAGATTGTCACTTGAGATGTGATTGAGATACAAATCTTTTTTTTTTTTGGTCAAGATATACAAATCATTTGATTTGCAATAGGAAAACATAAAAAGTAAAAAATAAAAATAGACACGAGATTACACAAATTTTTACATGATTTTTTTACCATTGGATTTTGATATTGAATGGTGTAGATCAGTGGTGACATGGCAGCTATCAACTAAATATTTTCTTTTTCTGTTTTGTAAGGAAAAATTATTTAAATTAATCGTTTAGTATTTATCTTGGCAAAAACCATTTACTTCTCTCTCGTTCTCCCTATCATCTTCTGCGTTTGTGGTCTCTAATCAAGGAGGTTGCAAGAGCCGATGCTTCTCCCCAGTTCTTTGTGAAATTTATCAAGTTTACATGAAGCTTCTTGGTTAAAATCCATGGAGGTGCAATGACATTTCTAGGGTTTTCAGTGCACTATTCTACTCGACTCAAGCCCTGGCCTCCCCAACCTCCTCACTATCCCCATTTCAGTCTCTATACCGCAGGATTTCACAGCTTCGAAACGAAAATCTTAGGGCTTCTATTGCGTGAATGCTTATTCAATGGGTTGCAGAAGGGAGTAACGTCAAGAAACTAGAGCTCCAAGGTTTCACTTCACAGAAGATGAAAGGGAGGAGGAGAGAAAGTATAATGGATTTTGTTAAAGATATATACATTTACCAAGATGAAAAAAGAAATTAAATTTTTTTTTTAGAAAATAGAAAAAGAAAATATTTAGTTGATAACTGCCATGTCACTATTGATCTACACCATTGAATGTCATAAAATCCAAAGGTAAAAAAATCATGCAAAAAATTGCATAATTTTTTTATGTCACTGAACCCAACCCCAATATCCAAGTTAAATACAATTTTCTTCACCACCTTTTGCTATTCCTCAAATCCAACTCATTACCACAACACTACATTATACTAAAGCATAGACCAACCCTATTCCGATAGACAGGATATTCTTAAGGATGACTTGAGCTTGCAATGACGTGATCATGGAACCATCGGCCTAGGTTTGTGTCATGTGTCTGTGCATATGTGCTTATACGACTATAGTCCTTATACTTGTCTGGAACACATATTGACTGAACATTTCTCCATTTATAAAGCCAAAACGAATTACTATAATTGCCTCAAAATTCCATTTATAGCCAACACTGCCACACAAAGTAAAATTCAGTAAGGAAAAGATACCAGTATTAAACGATTCTTGTGATACACATTGAAGCCATGGAAACTGACATGTGGAGCTTCGTTTAGAAATCCAATAGTCGTAATAACTTGACCCTGCATGTTTAAGCCACTACATTGTTAATGCAGAGAGCAGCACTTTATATGATAACAACTAAATGGCCTGAAGGGATCATTTAGTATAACAGCAACTAGAAGAACTGTTCAAAAATTCAGTACAACCTCCACAGTACCCCCAGTTTGAGGTCTATACAGGATATATTCTTGAAATTTTAGGTCATCGGCGGTGTTATGATGCTCAACAACTCGCCCACGCAGTATTATTTGAAAGGTTGGTGGTATCCGCAAGTACAAGATAGACAAGTACACCTGTGGAGCATAGAGAAACTACAATAAGAGAACTTCCATTCTTCTATTTCAAATTCAAGTATTCATATGCTATGCTAAAATTACACGGAGAGAATGATGGAAACGGTTAGCAATGTGCCGTTCATTGACTTCTTTCCATCCAAGTCTAGCATTTACTTTTTTGGTATCCCCACTAATACGAATATCCTGCAACCACCAAGTTATGGGAAGTCACCTCATTAGAATGATACACATTACATTTCACAACATTCAAAAAGAAGAAAACAGAATGACATGAATTGTTGACCTCGGGATCTGTATCAAAGTCTAGCTCCACACTCCCATCATCGTTAAACCATAAGTTATAGATCATAACTTTTGTCCCATGAGCTCCAATGTCATTAAACTGTCCTCTCAGGAGTGAAAATTTGAGCATCATATCAGCAAAGATTGCAAATAAGAACTATCAAATCAAAATATAGGATGAAGCATTAATTGAATTAAATACTGTTAGAAGCTAGCTAGCAAGCTACAACCTAGAAAAAAGGTAAAGTTGTCCATTTCTGGTTTATTTCAAAATATAGGAACCTAAACTTACACATAAATCAGCTTGCGAAAGAGCTGGCATATTTATACCTCACCAATCCCAAATATGGGATAAGGAAGATCCAGCAATATCTATGTTCAAATTTCAGAAAAATTTATATAGATAGTTATGAAAAGGGAACATCACTGCCAAAATATTGGGAAGTATGGTTTTTGAAGGGTGTTGTTAAATACATTATAATAAAATAATCAAGAGGGTGTGTAGATTGACTTTTGGGATGTGTTGATAACAATACCCTTTTGAAAATAGGTGCTCTTGTTCTAGAATTTTGTATGCAAGTTCACCATGATCAATTCTGTGGAAATAGTCGAACAAAACAACTACAGTAATTACAATTATATAAAGCCTGAAAGAACTAACATATTTAGACCATACCAATCCAAGATAATGTATAAACTGCAAGAAAAAATCATATAGACTAAATGCCATTGTCGTAGAGGAATTTGTCTGCATGTTACTAATTATCAACTCTGTGGAACTAATTATATAACCAACTATAAATTAATATAATACAGAGAAGTGTAGAAATACCTTCTCAAATAAAAGAGAACGTGATCACATAAGAAAGAAAATATTGTAGAAGCTTACTTGTTTCAGAAGCTCAGCCTCTGTTGAATATGGAGACCACTGTAACAGCAAGGAAAGATTAGACATAAAATGTTCCCTGCCATGCAATATCTCTAATGTCTCAGTAGTGGGGTTGAATTCGTAATCCACCTGCAATTAACATAAGATGTTCATTGAGAACAAAGATAAATAACAAGCAGCATTTCAGCTGCCCATGGAACCAAAAACAACAAGACAATTGAGATCTGTGAAATATAATGTGCATGCTCATTTGTCCTAGTGCCAGAGATCATGTTGCAATTACATATTGCAACACTTGTCAGCTTGCCTTTTAAACCTAAAGGCCCAAAACTCAAGGTAGTCTAAACTTGGCTTTACATATGTCCTGGTACATTAAAATACCACATACAACAATAAGCCATACTTTGCTTCCGTTCTTAATTTTAGAACACAGACCCAGGAATTGATAGAAGTACATAGACAACTAAAACAAAGCTCACCATCGGTACTACTATTCTATCATGTCCTGTTCGTGCCAAAAACGTATAAGATAGAAGACCAATGCTTTGAGTCAATGTCCTGATGAAAAAACAAATAAGTAAACAACAATATTATTTTCCACTAGAACTTCAAAAATGTTGGATGCAGTATTCCTCAAGGGAAGAGAAAAGGTTTGCAAAAATGTCATAGAGATTTCCTTAATGGATGACTCGCAAGAAACATATTTTTGTTAATACGATACTGATAATATTACATACTAGAAATGGAAATAAAAGCACACCAAGTGAAGCAGAGCAGTTTGCTGTAACAGTAACACTTAAAAAAAGCAAGCTGCAAACAGTTAAAAAAAAGATCGACTGGGCAAACAGAATGGCAAAGCAACCAGGCAGCAAGCATAAAAACAACAGCTATTCAAAACACAAAATCCTATGGTAGATGCTTCCCAATCTTGAGGGAAGAAAGGACAGTATGTGAATCTAGAAGAAACTAATGCCCACAGTGAGGCCAAGAATCTAGCCTGGTCCCATAAGCAATCTTTTGTCTCTCCTTTACACTCAAATTTAAACTGTGATCAAACCTCCAAAAGAAATTGCTACCATACAACAACTCCCACAATCCTTGCTCTTCCCACTACAGATGCCAAAAACCTCTCTATAAACAAGGAATCACATAAGAGGACAACACCCAGTTCAATCTAGCAACTGAAGAAGTATACAGCAATCTCAAAGCAATCAGACCATGCAGGAAAAACTGATCAATGCTCTCAGCTGTCCCCTTGGTCCATAGTTCACCAATAGGCAAAAGTACACCTGTTGTAGGACCTCAAAAGCAATCACTATTTTTTTTTATACGATACAGACTTGCATCAAACAGTAAGCAAGGAGTTCACCCAAAGTCTTCCCAAAATGCCTCCACCTCAAACCCCTTGCGAATGACAAAAGTGTTCGCTCACTATCTTCTTTTTGTCTAAATAGATAGTGCGCAAGTAAGCAGCAATTGAAGCTATTGTACCTTGAGAAATTACTGTATCTTCAATAATATGTTTTGAATGGTTGGGATGTCCAACCTTTGTCGAGGGGCATTGTGGCATAGGGTGTTAAGGAGTATTTATGGAATTAATGTGAATGGTTGGGATGTCCAACCTTTTTTGAGGGGCTCAAGTCGAAGACCGTGGAAAGAGATTTCTAAAGGTTTTTCATATTTTTTGGAGTGCTGCTCTCTCGTAGTGGGAAATGGGGAAAAGGTGAGATTTTGGGAGGACAAAATGGTTGGAAGATGAACCCTTGAAATTATTGTTTCCCAGATTATTTAGATTGTCCTGTAAGCACAATGGGAAGATTGCAGGGTTTGTAGACTTCTCTGAGTTTCCTTATAACTGGAATTTCGGTTTTAGGAGAAATTTAAATGATTTGGAGACTGTGGAGTTTGCTTCTTTGTCTGCGAAGCTGGACAGTGCCCGTTTTTATCATACAGGGGGGATGCTAGACGCTGGAGTTTAGAAAGGGATGGATCCTTCTCTTGCAAGTCTTTCAGAAGCTTTTATGGGAATAATCCTGAATTCTCTGATTTTGATCCAGTTGATCAAATCTGGAAAACTAATGTTCCTTCTAAGGTTCATATTCTTGCTTGGTTAGTCGCTCATGGGAAAGTAAATACATGTAACATCATTCAAAAGCGAAGACCATTTCACTGTCTTAACCCCCAGTGGTGTATACTCTACAAGGCTAGGGAAGAGAGTGTGGATCATTTATTCCTTCATTGTCCTTTTTCTGTTCAAATCTGGTGGAGATTTTTCAAGGAGTTTGATGTTAGTTGGATCATTCCTAAAAGCTGTTATGATCTGTTAAGCATTCGTTTCATTTGTGGTGGAAGAGGAAAGAAGGCAAAAATACTTTGGAGCTGCAGAATGTTGGCTGTTTTTTGGGTTATTTGGATGGAGCGTAACAAGAGAATTTTTTATGATTTTCCTGGGTTGTGTGTAGGACTTTGGAATCGAATTAGTTTCTGGTCTGCATTGTGGGCATCAGTCACCCCTGTGTTTAGAAACTACTCCCTTTCAGCCTTATTGTTAGAATGGAAAGCAGTAGTGTCTTATTAGTGTTGAGTTCTTGTAATTTTGGGTTTTCTGTTAGTCTTGAGTTTTTTAGTTTGTCCTGATGACTTCTTGTCCTCAAATTTCTATGGCTTTATGCCCCAAATAAAATATCAGTTTCTTTCTAAAAATAAAAAAAATAATATGTTTTGAAAGTTTCAACAGTCAATTTTTAATGTTCAACCCTCCTATCCTTATCCTCTCACTGTTCTCTCAAACCCCACCCCAAGGAAACAAGGAGAGAACAGTCATAGTCCAAATTTCAAGTACTGTTATCTTGCTCATAGACGATGAAAAACAGGTATGACGTTATCCAATAGCCTTTAAATCATCAAATAAAAATCTATTGGTTAGTCTCAAAAAAAGAAGCTCAAAACACTATTGTAATCAAACCTCTTATCCTGGTGGCGGCTGAAGACAATAACATCCGCACCAAGTCTCATAGTACTGGTCTTGAAGCCATTTCCATCTGGAAGCATACAAGGTAAGGAATAAGTACCACAGGACTAAGTAAACCAGATTCCAGAATGAATGCTAAAAGTTATACATTGGCCAATGGCTGATTTCGACTTCTTATCTGAAAACCCAAAACTCATACAACGTCGCATAGCTTCAGGGTCCATTCCATTACCATCATCTATAAAAAGCAATAAATTTTGGAAACACAAGTTAGATACACCCATTCCTATAAAACCTGTAATATGCTACAATAAGGACCTCCATTGACCTTAAATCCGTACCTTGAATTAACAATGCTGGGCTTCCATCCTTCGGATTTGAGGTTTTATCCACATTGACAAAAGTGGCCCCATTTTGGATCTATCCAAAAGAAAAACAAAAAGAGTGAGTACAAAATGTAATATGACAGATCAGTATTATATAAGAGAAAATGCTATAAAAAAAGCCCATTACTGAAAAGGCACTAACCAAATAATCTTTTTTATGTGAATCTATGGATACCTATTCTACAAGGAAACTAATAAAAGAAATTCTCTGCTTCACTACAGTTTGGTAGAAGCCTCCAACGTAATATGCATACAGGTTCTTATATGCCTACAAATAACTTAATTAAAGTCTTAAAAAAAGTTATTTATCTAATCTGAAACCATCAGATTAGAAACTATCAAGCGCCTTATAATTATTCTACCATGAGAGATTAAAACAGTAATATAAAGATTCAGAAATTACCTCATCAACTGCATTGTCAAGGAGTTCTGCTATGGCTGAAAACAAAATTAAAAGGAGAATGTAGTATCCTTCTCAATCATAGAAGAGGCAAAACATATAGAAATGCAGAAAATTCAACTGATTAATCATTTACAGAAAGCAGAGATACGTAAAGAAACACGTACCGCCAAAGGCCCATTTATGTGAGGTGGCATTCGAGTGAAGAAACATGGGGTGGACATGTAGATAGTTTTTTCCATCTGTCAAGCCGGAAAAAGGAATGTTAGAGAACGAGTCATGTGCAAAAACAATAGTGGATGGTGGAGAATGCAAATATTGCTCGTGAAAGTAACAGTCATCAACATAAAAGCGTCTATTGGGAGAATAGGCTTCCATGTAATTACTGACAATATATCTTTTAACCACCAATATTAGTAAAATTCCACATGCACACCCCTCAAGTTATAACAGGGATATAGTAGAATACTTTGAAATGTGGCTTTCGAACCGATGCCATCATTGAAGTTCCCAGCTTTCCAAAATTGCCGGCAAAGTGGTGCTGAACTTATAGGTGACGCAGAAGAGATGCCTGTGTCATCCACCGGCGAGTGTCCTTGGTCTAACATACTGGAACTACTGTGACCAGTACTTAAAGCATTTGAGCTCCTATTTTCTTCAGATTCTCGTATAGTACATTGGGTTTTAGACAATTTTTCTTTCACAGGTTGAGCTTTACTGTTCTCTTTTTCTTGCAATTGCCTTCCAACAAGATCGGGCTCCAGTTTAACAGGTTTCACATCCACCTCTCCAAGTTCATCATCACTAGATAAGTCCACAATGTCTATCAAGGTCATCCTGCAGACTATATGAGAGTTAAACATGCAAAACCAAGTAAAACAACTAGCATAAATAAGCAGGCAATATATCATAAATAAAAAAACCAAGACATCACTGTTTCAATAAAGACTAAAGGAAGGTTTATTACTAACAAATAAACAAACCACGTGAATTTAGACATTTTAATCAATTCCTTCAGTTACATGCCGGCAATTATAGAAGAAGAATAGGATGATAAATGATTATCAGTATTCAGAAAGCAATATTTCAAGAAAGAAAATAAAAATGGGTAAGGCAGTGGAACAGGGCAATGTGCAGATTTTAAGCACCAATAATTCAATTCATGAACATTCTTCAAGCAATGACCAGAATATTATCAATGAATCTTGCAGACCAATAGTGCATACCAACATCAACTAACCAAAAGCAACTCAGACCTAGCAGAAAGGAATGCAGAAGGATACCAACGCAAGCATATCCCAATGGATGCTGAACAATAAGTGTTAGCTTAACAACTAATAATCTCTTTACGGACAAGAAATGCTTAACTAACATGGAATCTTGCAGATAACAAATGCTCAACTACCAATGGATGCTTCTTGACTCACTATTTAATTCTGAAAAGGGACATTCTTGAATAACTTAAATTCACTAAGCTAAGGGTACAATCGACAAAATTCACAATGGTAAGGAATAATGATCTACAATAAGCCAAATTACTTGAGAATTAACACCAACTGAACATTTTTCCAACAAAATTGAGCTGAACATTTTTCCAACAAAATTGAGCTGAACATTTTTCCAACAAAATTGAGCAACTACAACACTAAGCAACAAAAAAGAAAGAAATCAAATTGCAAAAGCCAACAACTAGCTACCATATCCATTCCAACTGAGAACCCAAGTCCTCGACTGAGTAGCAACAACGGCCTTACGGGCATGCACAAAAAACCCTAGAATTGGATTCAAATCTTACCTACGTGAACCAATTGGAGACGGAGCTGAGAAAACAATTTAGGGAGTCCTGGTGACGCCGACTGCGTCTCCCACTACTCGTCCCTGCTGTTTTTTTTTTTTTTCCGTTGTTAATTGCTTCGCGTTTGCGTCTTACGGAGTAGAGAGCAACGATGGCGATGAGATGTCATCTACCAAGTGAGAAACTAGCTTTGGAAACGAAATTTCCAAAATACCCCCTTATGGGTTTTGGGGAGGTCACACAATAAAGGGGTACCAAATAATGAAGACTTGTTGAAGACTTTCAAACTCAACCACTCGATGAGTATTTTAAATGTTAGTTGATATTTAAAAACACTCATTAAAAACTCATCCAACTAGGGGTGGCTGTTTTTACTGATTTGTCCCTATCCGACCGAAAACCGACCGATCCGACCCGACCTAAATAGAGATTTTCGGTAAACCGACTTGTCGGTTCGGTTGTACCGACCGAACCACCACCACTCGGTTCGGTTTCGGTTCACAGTTCAGAAATTTTCGATTTCTCCCGAACCGACCGAAATGCAAAAACCCATATATTTTCGTAGGAGGTAAGGGTTGTTCGAAACCCTTACCTCTTACAAAACATCTCAGCACCTCGACCACTGGACCAAAGGTTCTCTTCATTATATTATATACAATGAATATATTTATTAGTTTCTTTCTCTCTTTCTTCTTTATTCTTCTCTGACTTTTCTCTCTCCCTCTTCACTCTTCACGTGGGCCTCTCTCCCTCTTCTTCTCTCTTTCTTTCTCTCTCTTCTCTCACCCAGACACCCACCCATTCACACTTTTTTTTTCTTCCACTTTTCTCAATTTCTGACCCTCTCTCTCTCTCTCTCTTCTCTCACCCACGCCATCACTCTCTTTCCTTTTTTTTTTATCTCGTCTTCTTCACCGACTCTTCTTCTTCTTCTTCTTCTTCTTCTCTTGTTTCTTCTGCAACCTGCAACGCCTCTCTCTCTAGTCTCTCCATCACTCTTTCCCTTAATTTTTTTCTTCTCGTCTTCTTCAACTCCTCTCTCTCTTTCTTTCTCCCACCCACACCATCACCCTTTTCCATATTTTTTCTTCTTCTGGGCTTCTTCAACTTAATCCTCCTCTCTTCTTCTTCTTCTGGACAACCTGCAACTTCTTCTTCTGCAATTTTCGGTAAGCCATTACCGACCGGAACCGACCGATGGAGATCAGGATACCGGAATGTCGGGAAAATCGGTAATCGGGACGGTATCGGAACTGAAAAATGACATACCGGAAATTCCGGTTCGGTACTGGTAACGGCAAAAAAAGTCCGGTTCCAGTACCGAAGCCACCCCTACATCCAGCGGTTGAGTTTGAAAGTCCTCAACAAGTCCTCATTTTTTTGTACTCATTGGAGCCTCTACCACACAATAAAAGCATGGGAAAAAAATCAAAAAATTATTCATGGACATATTTGAGCTTTTTCTATCAATTGTGGTGCCGTTGAAATTTTTTTTTTCTTTCATAAATGTTTAATGAGTTGGATCTTGACCTGCGAGATTTTGTAGTCAAAACATGGAATCAACAATTATTTTATACTGCCTCAAAACTATCGAATTGGGTACCCTATCTTCCATATCATTTCTCACTCATCCTCACTCTCTCACCGATCCAGAGCTCGAACAATTGAAGTAAACAAGAACAAGATCACCCCCGCAGTTATAGATAGACAAAGGAGGACAAGCGGGCTGAAGTTCATCTCAGATTCACAAGGTACACAGTCGTTTTTAAGTTTAGGGATTTTCAATGAAATCACTGTGTAAAACTAAAATAAAAATAAAATGGTCCTTTTAGAGCTCTCCTAGGGTTCCTTGAGGCAGTGGATACTGGATTGCATGTGTAATCAAATGGCCCTTGATCATTAAGGTTCTTCCAGATTTGAATTCCTAATCTTTCTCTCTCTATTCACTATGTAATTTGTTTCTCTTTGAGCTTCTTGCCTTGGTGCATGCAAAATCCCCAAATTCGTGAACCATTCATCGTTATCTTCCTCAAACTTGGTATTCCTTCTTCACACAGCTGATTTGTCTATGACACTTGTTACTTTGGCTCAACTCCCTAACCCAATATCCTTGCTCTTCTTATGCTACTTGGCGTCTCCTTCTTGCTTCTCTGCTTTGTTGTTGGGCGCCATTCCAATTCCACATCACTGTGAACTTCGCCATTTGGCAAGCTACCTTCAACCCTTACTGTTACGTGCATTGCGTTGTTCGCAAACTCTTCGTTTTCCAGTCTCATCTTCACTTCGAATATCATAATTACTCTTCTAGTCTTGGAAGTTGTATTTTTTACTACGAATTTCATTGGCTTTTTTAACCGTTACTTCATCTTTCTTTCCCTTTATAATCTCTTTCACTCTATCTGTTTTCCTTCACGCTTTGTTTCTTTGTCTTCTCCTTTACTTGCTTGATCAAATGGCTACTAACAACAATTCCTCTGCAAATTCTCAATCCCTTACTTCCCCTCCTGATCCAAACACCACTCATCCTCCGCTTTCATTCCTCTAACCTCTATTCCTATTCCAGCTAGTGAGGGTTCTAGTAACCCTCCCCCTGTTGCTTATTTGCCTAGGGCACATACCATTATCCATCGTCGTCCCTTAGCTGTCACTCTTGATAGTTCCCCCATAACTATCAAAATTCCTCGCCATAACTCTAGCTTATCCATGGATTGTTGTCGCCATCTTTGTCTTGTTGGTAAGTTGTTTGGAGAACATCTTCCAAGAAATGTCATATGTTGCTCGTTGTCTTTATAGTTGAGCTAGTACTACTGGATATGTTCAGATTGAACATATTGGATATGATTGGTTTCAGATCGTGTTCACTGAAGAAGAAGAAGAAGATTTGCAGTTTGTGTTGGACAACCACCCTTTTTTTGTTCAGGGCCAGATCTTTGCTCTGAGACGTTGGACTCCCAACTTCAACCCTCCTAGAGAATCTATTACCAGCCTCATAATTTGGGTTTGTTCCCTTTCCTACCTATTCACATGTGGAATAATAGGAATTTGTCTTATATTGCAAGTCAGCTCAACTGAGAGTTTATGTTCACATTGACCTGGCCACTCTGGACAGTAAATCCCTTTATGCATGTGTTTGCATTGAGTTGCACCTTTCTGATCCTTGGCCTAGAGATATCATTGTCTTTCCTAATTCTGATTATGAAGATTCTACTTTAATCCAACTCAACTATAAGACACTCTTTGAAACTTGTTTCTATTGTGGCTGTGTGGATCATCCAATGAGAGCTTGCCTAGATCGCTTGGAGCAACATCTTTTCATCATGGTTTCTAGGTTTGATGGTGAACCTACCATTTTTCATCCTTATTTGGATATTAATAATATCTTAATGGGTTCTTACACCTAGATCTCATGCTGGTATTTCCTCACCCTTGCACTGCTCCTTTGGCGGAAGATGATCCTGAAGACCCTCCTGTGTTGATCCTGCCATGCATGATCTACTTTCTCCTGGTTGGCAATCTGTGCGTGTGTACAGACGTAGTTCTCGTTCCTCTGCTTCTGCAGCTTCTGTTTCCCCTGTTCATGTTACTCCTCCTCATTCATCTCTTGCCACTATATTCATGTTGTCGAGATGGTGTATCCTTTAGCCACTCTATTCGTGCAGGCACACTTCCTGGCCTTGTCATTGGTAACTCCAGTCGCCCTTGCCCTCTTGCTTCGCCTAATTATTCGGTTGATGTCGCTACTACTCATGCTCTTCCAAACCTTCATTTGTTCTACGTAGAGTTTTCTCATCAATTTAACCAGATTCAACAAGATGATGAGTTGGTACACCTTCTATACTCTCCTTCCTCTCCTCTCTGGTCTATTGATTCCATGATCAGTTCGGATTCCTTGGATCTCATTAATTTTCTTGTTGATATTGCTACTAATGATTTAGATGCACAGTCCCCTCTATCACAAATTGACTTGGCTATGTTTAACCAATATGGCTCTTTTTTGCCTGCATATTTGTCACGCCCCGAATTTCCAAACAAATAATAAGGCGTTTTTGCCCTTAATTACATAACCAGTTCGGGACGTGAAGCATGGAAAATCAGTTACAAATATGCACCAGAATTTTTTCTTTTTAATTCAAGTACAACAACACATACTCCATGCCCAACATATGTAAATAGTGACTCGTTCTTTAGAGTCAAATATTACATACCATAAATTACATAATAAATTGATATTACAAAATATTAAGTAATTACGCCACCAGAGTTTATTACACAACAGCGGAAGTCTAACAATAACACTTATGGTCGATAACGGTTTACCAACCAAATCTTCAAGCTACACTGCTTACCTAACCTGCAGG
The DNA here is from genome assembly GCA_029955375.1 of Rubus parviflorus. Lineage (NCBI taxonomy): Eukaryota > Viridiplantae > Streptophyta > Magnoliopsida > Rosales > Rosaceae > Rubus > Rubus parviflorus. The sequence goes on along the minus strand of JARGGL010000006.1, from coordinate 19,341,040 downwards.
ATTAACCCCTACACCATTGAATAGTGTACCGGGTTATATCAACAAACCCGGTCAGCTTATGAAGTTGGTGTGAATGACCCCAGTTTACTCACACCGAACACATTTACCCAAAAACCAAATTCTTTTATTTTCAAAAGAATAATATAAACTTCTAAATACAATTCAATATTTTTCAAGAATTGTAAATCACTAAAAACAAATACTCCCAATATAAAAGGAGCATTTCCAAATATACCCACACCAAAATCATTCCACCAAAATTCTGATTTCTTTTGATTTAAAAGAAAAACGAATTTGTAAATCATAATCTTCAAATACAATCCCCATCCCGAAAATTCATATTATAGAATATACTGAACCTACGCGTCCCATACCACGTATTTTAACCCCACACGTCCCATAACGTGTATGTTAATCCCAGGGTGATCAAGAATATTAAACAATATAAACTCTCATCCAAAATCAAACAAATCTCTATCCAAAACTCAATGTCATTTATTAGACAAATAAAAGTGAGAATACCAGTTTTTTTTGTTTTATCCAGTACTCAGCAGACAAAAGTTGGCGACAGACTAGAGCTCTAACTGCATGGGCTTCGTTTCACCCATTGCCAGGGACCCTATGTCCCATGACCCCTAAGGTCAAAACCTCATTTAAAGGTATTCTTACCCTTACATCTAACAAATGCCATATTTTAAGGCAACTTCTCAAAATGATTTCAGGTGTAATTCATCACATAAATCGTATCCACCAAAACACCCCGCATTCACTTTAATGGTTAAAACTGTATAAATCACAGAACACCATTTTCACACTCTCAAATACACCAAAACAATATCGTATTTTTAAAAATATTGTTTTCACAAAACCCACTAATTAAAACGATAAAATGAATAATTTCAAAATATTGTTTTCCAACAAATCCACTAATTAAAACAATAATAATGAATACTTTCAAAATATTGTTTTCCAACAAAATCCACCAATTAAAACAATAATAATGAATAATCTCAAAATATTGTTTTCCAAAACTCCACAACCCATAAAACCAATTGTTTGTATTTTTCACAATAATCACACATTTCAAAATAACCCAGATGAGAAATCAATATTCACATCTAAACATCGTGAGATTCACTCACCTCTTATTCCCGCTGCGTCTTCGATAGAAATCGGGAATCGACCAAAGCATGTACACTTTTTCGTAAACACCTATAATTATGCAACTTCCAATTAGCATAATACACTTCCAAATTTCAACGATCCAACCGCACAACATGTTTATAATAACAAAACTAACCATACGATCAAATTTGGTGATCATTGGACGGTCAGATCTCTCGGATCGTAAATCATACTGTCCGATATTCGATTAAATCGATCATCGATCAAACGACCGAATTCTACAAAACTGTAAACACGAAAGTTGTTCGTATCGACGAACTAAGCACAACGGAGCAAAGAATTGCTCCTGGACCGGCCGGACGCGCCGCCACAGAAGGTGGCCGGCCGCCGGTCAAAGTGCTCCGATGGCCATGAAATTTTAACAGCATGTACATCTCAACAAGAGGATCAAGTTTGATAACTACCTCAAACTCCCAATCGTAGTGGATTAGCCGGAATCAGCGTTGGAAGATTCTGGATCCAAAAAGTTCAAACCGTCGATCCCGTCGATCCCATCGATCTAGGCTGTACCGCCGTGATCCACCACCATGGGGAGGTTTCTGGAGAGGAGAGGAGCAAAACCCAATCGGTCTTGTCGTCGTAGGTGGCCGGAAACGTCGCCGGTGGCCGGGTTGCTTTTCCCGAATGTTTGCGTCTCCGATCCGCTGTGTTCCGGCGTGATACGGTGGCCGGGACCGCCATGGGTCGGACGGCGAGGTGATGTCGCGTCGGTCTGTGCCGGGCCTTGGACGGAGGTGGCTGGATGGCGGAGGTGCAACCGGGTCGGGTCGTCGGGTCCGCTGGCGGGTCTGGGTAGAATTGGGGAGAATTTCCGGATTTTTCCGGAATTTTCCGAAATAAAATGATTTTTCCAAAAAAATTAATTTCTATTTATAGAACTTCGTCCAATCTTCCGAGACCCATAACTTCTTCATACGATGTCCGTTTTCGAAGTACCACATGTCCACGAACTCGGTTTAACGAGCTCTACAACTTCCGTGAAGGAAGTTTCTCCAAATTCTCGACGAATAAAAAGTCAACTTTTTTGACTTCCCGAAACTTATAATTACCGTCGTAATTTCCATTTTACGATGAAACGTCCACAAATTACGAAAACACACAATTTCAATATAAATTTCACAACCTTTTTGAAGAAATAAATATTAAAATATTTGGGGTATTACATTCTACCCTCCTTAAGAAAATTTCGTCCCGAAATTTAAACACACCACACCAACAACAATAAAAACAAACTAATTTACAGTTTGCACAACACTCAGATTACAAATTCTGAAAATGCCTCACAAGGCTCTCACTACCAGAATCCATCCTTAAACGCCCAATACCGAGATGATGGATAAGGGGTCGGATATTTAGGAATTCCATACAACATTATCTTATAGAAATAGGCCGCCTCAACAAAACACTTGCAAGTATCGCAACAATCTCTAGCTGCATACTTATCTCCATCCACGTTCCACATGTTCTCGCCAGAAGGACGCCAAAAGCTTGACTCACCGCAAACACGACATTTATCGTCGGGTAGGAAAACATTAGTCGACGGAAAATAAGACAATAGATGCTCATGACACCCCTCGGTCTGACGCATCATCCGCTCGACTTCTTCTCTACAATAGTAAATGCCCCACCCGCTTTTCCACCAGTCGAGGACTTCACACAGTCGCTGCACAATTTCCAGTTGCTCGACTCGTGTTCCCAATATCATCCTCAACATACAAGCCGCGTAAAACGCAACATGATGACCATCCACCAAACATATAGAGAATCCACTTATCTGGAATCCAAAATTCACCTTGAATCACACCAGGATTCAATCAAGAGGTTTTCAATCCTCAATAAGCTCTCAAAAGTTCAGTTCGGACACCTCGATAACAGAGCTACTCTAAGCTCAGTGAACTATACTTAAGCGTAAACCTCACACACCTAATGATATACCAGTACTGAAGAGCATATGATGGGGAACCGCTGCAGACGGGCCATCACTCGGTAGTACTGATTATCATCAAGCAGGTGACCTAACGCTCTGTGATTATTCCCAACACGTACTTTAGGATATTGTTCAAAAGAACAAACTATGAGGTTCCCTTTCCTCGAGAAACTGCAACGCAACAAGCTATCCTAAACTCAAAGAAGCTACTTTAATACCTAATACTTCTCCAACAGAGCTACCCTAAGCTCACTCATTCCTACAGAGCATTCCATAGCTCTGATACCAAACTGTCACGCCCCGAAATTCTAACTAATTAAATAAGGCTTTTTCGCCTTCAAACAACAAATAAATTCGGGACGCGAAGCATGGACTACCAAAATACAAATACACATGAATATTTTTTTTTTCTAAACAATGTGCATAATCACCATCCATGCTCTGCCACAATGTAAATACTGACTCGTTCTTTAGAGTCGAATATTACATTCTATAATTTACATAATAAATTGACATTATGCAAAGTATTAAGTAAATTCACCTACAGAGTTTATTATACAGCGGAAGATATATAATAACACCAGCAACTCCAAAGAATCCTTTAGCTCAACTCCTACTTATCCTAACCTGCAGGATTAACCCCTACACCATTGAATAGTGTACCGGGTTATATCAACAAACCCGGTCAGCTTATGAAGCTGGTGTGAATGACCCCAGTTTACTCACACCGAACACATTTACCCAAAAACCAAATTCTTTTATTTTCAAAAGAATAATATAAAATTCCAAATACAATTCAATATTTTTCAAGAATTGTAAATCACTAAAAACAAATACTCCCAATATAAAAGGAGCATTTCCAAATATACTCACACCAAAACTATTCCACCAAAATTCTGATTTCTTTTGATTTAAAAGAAAAACGAATTTGTAAATCATAATCTTCAAATACAATCCCCATCCCGAAAATTCATATTATAGAATATACTGAACCTACGCGTCCCATACCACATATTTTAACCCCACACGTCCCATAACGTGTATGTTAATCCCAGGGTGATCCAGAATATTAAACAATATAAACTCTCATCCAAAATCAAGCAAATCTCTATCCAAAACTCAATGTCATTTATTAGACAAATAAAAGTGAGAATACCAGTTTTTTTGTTTTATCCAGCATTCAGCAGGCAAAAGTTGGCGACAGACTAGAGCTCTAACTGCATGGGCTTCGTTTCACCTATTGTCAGGGACCCTATGTCCCAGGGACCCTATGTCCCAGGGACCCTATGTCCCATGACCCCTAAGGTCAAAACCTCATTTAAAGGTATTCTTACCCTTACATCTAACAAATGTCATATTTAAGGCAATTTCTCCAAACGATTTCAGGTGTAATTCATCACATAAATCGTATCCACCAAAACACCCCACATTCACTTTAATGGTTAAAACTGTATAAATCACAGAACACCATTTTCACACTCTCAAATACACCAAAACAATATCGTATTTTTAAAAATATTGTTTTCACAAAACCCACTAATTAAAACAATAAAATGAATAATTTCAAAATATTGTTTTCCAACAAATCCACTAATTAAAACAATAATAATGAATACTTTCAAAATATTGTTTTCCAACAAAATCCACCAGTTAAAACAATAATAATGAATAATCTCAAAATATTGTTTTCCAAAACTCCACAACCCATAAAACCAATTGTCTGTATTTTTCACAATAATCACACATTTCAAAATAACCCAGATGAGAAATCAATATTCACATCTAAACATCGTGAGATTCACTCACCTCTTATTCCCGCTGCGTCTTCGATAGAAATCGGGAATCGACCAAAGCATGTACACTTCACCTTTCGTAAACACCTATAATTATGCAACTTCCAATAAGCATAATACACTTCCAAATTTCAACGATCCAACCGCACAACATGTTTATAATAACAAAACTAACCATACGATCAAATTTGGTGATCATTGGACGGTCAGATCTCTCGGATCGTAAATCATACGGTCTGATATTCGATTAAATCGATCATCGATCAAACGACCGAATTCTACAAAACTGTAAACGCGAAAGTTGTTCGTATCGACGAACTAAGCACAACGGAGCAAAGAATTGCTCCTGGAACGGCCGGACGCGCCACCCACGCGCCGCCACAGATGGTGGCCGGCCGCCGGTCAAAGTTCTCCGATGGCCATGAAATTTTAACAGCATATACATCTCAACAAGAGGATCAAGTTTGATAACTACGTCAAAGTCCGAATCGTAGTGGATTAGCTGGAATCGGCGTTGGAAGATTCTGGATCCAAAAAGTTCAAACCGCCGATCCCGTCGATATAGGCTGCATCGACGTGATCCACCACCATAGGGAGGTTTCTGGAGAGGAGAGGAGCAAAACCCAACCGGTCTTATCGTCGGAGGTGGCCGGAAACGTCGCCGGTGGCCGGGTTGCTTTTCCTGAAGGTTTGCGGCTCCGATCCGCCGTGTTCCGGCATGATAAGGTGGCAGGGACCGCCATGGGTCGGACGGTGAGGTGAAGTCGCGTCGGTCTGTGGCCGGGCCTTGGCCGGAGGTGGCCGGACGGAGGAGGTACAACCGGGTCGGGTCATCGGGTCCACTGGCGGGTTTGGGTAGAATTAGGGAGAATTTCCGGATTTTTCCGGAAGTTTCCGAAATAAAATGATTTTTCCAAAAAATTAATTTCTATTTATAGAATTTCGTCCAATCTTCCGAGATCCATAACTTCTTCATACGATGTCCGTTTTCGAAGTACCACATGTCCACGAACTCGGTTTAACGAGCTCTACAACTTCCGTGAAGGAAGTTTCTCCAAATTCTCGACGAATAAAAAGTCAACTTTTTTGACTTCCCGAAACTTATAATCACCGTCGTAATTTCCATTTTACGATGAAACGTCCACAAATTACGAAAACACACAATTTCAATATAAATTCCACAACCTTTTTGAAGAAATAAATATTAAAATATTCGGGGTATTACAATATTTTACTAATAACTTATATGACCAGAAAACTATGGATCACGATGGTGATTTCTTTGATACTCATATTCCTGAGAAAGATTATCTGCTTGATTAAAATGAGGTTTATGGCAATGCCGATGTTGTTGATTGTGATGCTCATGTTGTGGAAGCTATTTCTAATAATCTGCTTGTTCATGCTCTATTACGTAGCCCTAAGAAGAGAGGCAAAGATAATCTTGATGAGACTAATCATGATAACAATGACAACCAACCCCCCCTGTTTAATGAACATAGTTTCATGGAATTGTCGTGGGTGTTCTCAGCTAGGTTTTCTAGGTCAGCCTACTTTTTACCATTCTCTTTTTTCTATGGATGTATTTTGCTTATTAGATACGAGAATGGATGAGGAACTTTCTAAGCATTTAGTTTCAAAGTTCCCCTTTTGTCAATCTTATGTAGTCCCGTCAATTGGACAAAGTGGTGGCCTAATCCTATTGTGGAATGATCTAAATACTAAGCTTTAAGTACTTTCTTCTCATCCTAGATATATTCATTGCCTTTGTACTAATTTATCTAATGGTCAGGTTTGGTATATTACTTTTGTTTATATGTATCCTGAAAAACCCCTTCAAGCTGCTTTATTAATGGAATTACTTTATTTACAACCCCCTGCATTTTCTCCTTGGGCTCTCATGGGAGACTTTAACAATATTTTGAATCTTCAGGAAAAAATTGGTGGGAACAGATCCCATACTGTCTTTATGTCTTATTTTTGTCTTTCTTAAATCAAGCTGGTCTTATTTCTTTTCCGTGTACTGTAAGTATGTATACTTGGTGTAATAATCAGGATCCCACTACACGTATTTATAAAAGTCTTGATCGTGTTCTAACCAACTCTTCTTGGCTCAATCTTGTCCCTAATTCATTCCTTAATAATTTACCTATTCATGGTTCTGATCACGGGCCTATTTGTTTATCTTTATTTCCTGCCAGTTTTAAACGAAAGAAAATTTACATTTTTGGGGCTATGTGGTTACATAATTCCTCCTTTAATGATATTGTTCATTAGGTTTGGAATTCTTATCCCTCTGGTAATCCTCTTCAACATTTCTCTTCTTATACTACTCAATTTCAATGCTTGACTAGAAATTGGAATCAAACTGTCTTTCGGGATCTTTTTCATAACATTACCATTGTGCATAATAATCTTATGAATTTGCAACAGCATGCTTTTTCTTCTTTTAGTCCTTTAGCTTTTGCTCAAGAAAAAGAGTTATCTGCTCATTTACTTTCTTTATATCAAGCAGAAGAGAGTTTTTGGGCTCAACGAGCTCGTGCTAATTGGCTTCAACTTGGAAATAAAAATACAAAGTTTTTTCAAACTCAGGCCATTACCGTAAAAGAAAATTTATCATGCAAATTAAGGATGATCTTGGTTTTTGGTGACGAATGTCAAAATATATGAAAGTATAGTTTGTGACCGGGGTTGTCGTACCTCAGGGATTGGTGGCCCAAGATCCCCTTTGGTAACTAGGTAACAAGGTTTCCTAACAATACTTGACGGTGTGATTAGAGGTGGATACAAGATGTGTGAGGTGAATAAGTGCAAATAAAATAAAATAACTAAACTAATACAAATAAAATGCAAAGAGGAGGAACATGGATAGATAAGAAATAGTAGAGTGATTGAGAGTTTCGGGTCTCTACCTAATCCATATCGATGGATAAACAATCAAATGCACACACATGTTGTAAGGCTCAAATATCAATCCCAATTCCATTTAAGGAATGAATGCTCTCTAAGGTGTTCTTGTACCATGCTAATCTCTCCATTACAAGGGAATGAAGGCAAAGCACAAATACCTCAAGGTATCCTAAAGTCTAGCAATGGATTACGAGAACTCTTCATCTCAATGGTGAGTGAAGATGAGGCACAAGCATTAAGGATGCATTCTAAAGATGTTCTTCATGGAGACTCTCACCACAAGAGTCAATGAAGGTAAAAGGCACATGCATCATGAAATTCACATACAAAGCCAAGTTGTTTAATGGATCAATTTCCGTATCCTAGCCATGCAATGGTTCTAGGACCGAGTCTTCAAAGTTATTGTTGTGTCATGCAATGGTTCACAATAACTCCCGATTACGCGTTAACAAAGTTAACACAAGGGGCTTAAAGCTTCAAGACCAAGGAAATCAAACAAGACATCCTCATCAAATTCATTGTCCCATGTCTAGATGCATATATCACACAAAACAAAAATAATAGTGCAAGAAACTCGGCTACCAATTACCAAGGGATAAAGGTTAAACCTCGATCCCCGGCAACGGCGCCATTTGACGAACGTCAAAATATGTGAAAGTATAGTTTGTGACCGGGGTTGTCGTACCTCGGGGATTGGTGGCCCAAGATCCCCTTTGATAACTAGGTAACAAAGTTTCCTAACACTAGACGGTGTGATTAGAGGTGGATATAAGATGTGTGAGGTGAATAAGTGCAAATAAAGTGTAATATAACTAAACTAATACAAATAAAATGCAAAGAGGAGGAACATGAATGGATAAGAAATGATAGAATGATTGGGAGTTTCAGGTCTCTCCCTAATCCATATCGATGGATAAACAATCAAATTCACACACATGTTGAAAGGTTCAAGAATCAATCCCCCACATTCCACTCATGTAATAGTGGTGGAATGTAATGCAATCTAATGTGTTCCTATGCCAACAAAGGTTCATAAGAGTTAATCTTTCATAAATATTATCAATGAAGGTCCTCCTTCACAAATGTGAAAAGGGGGGGGGGGGGGGGGGGGGTGAAGCACAAATGCATAAAGGAATTCACACACAAAGCCAAGTTGATTAATGGATCAATTTCCGTATCTTAGCCATGCAATGGTTCTAGGACTGAGTCTTCTAAGTTATTGTTGTGTCATGCAATGGTTCTCAACAACTCCCGATTACTGATTTGTATGTGAATTGCATACAAATTACGCCTTTAATCACTTTAATAATGTTAATTCAATACCCGTTTAGTGTCTCTAATCCTTGATTTGCACCATTTTAGGATTCTCTAGCATCGGATGGATATCGGAAGCAATAGGGCGCGTTTTGGAGCTTTTAGTGGATTTCCGACAAAAGGACGAAAAGTCAACCCGAGGACCGTTGGTCAACTTGTGGTCAACCCTGACTTTAGAGCGTCAACGAGTTAACATAAAGTCCCAGAAGTGTTGGCAAGAGAATTCCGGAAGTTTAGCTCAAAGTCAACATTTGGTCAACTCTGAGGGTCATGGTCAAAGTCAACGACGAAGTCAACCTTGTGACTCATCCACACAAGCTTCCAAATCAGCAAGGAGCACATTAGATATCATGAGCTCACCCATTGATTATTCTTCCCCTTTGTTTCTTATATGTATTTACCCCCCTTGCCCTTCATTTATTCAATTTCACCATTAGATCTTGCCCTACTCATCCTAGCCTTCTATTTCCTTTCTCCTTAGCCTATAAATAACCTAGTATTTGCCCCATTAGGTCATCACTTCAGCTAGCCCCCATCACTTCACTTTTTCCTGTCCCTTTCTTCCTCTACACCTCTCCCTTAGGATTAGTAACTGCTTGGCCGTCGACCGGTCAACACATTGTCAGCGATCGGTCGAACATCGACGGACCAGCCCACTTCCACCACTTCCTCACCTCCTTTCTGTCACCTTCCTTCATCAACCTTGCTCACCACGAGGTTTACAACTACATCCACCACTTTGGGCAGCTGGGATACTCACCAAGTGACCAAGTTCATCATCAAAGGTTAAGGAGAAGCAAGAAAGCACCTATTGAGCATTCCTCATCTTTACTCTCTCTTTTCCTTATGTCTAGAGTTCATATTTGTAATTTGATGATGTTATTTGAGATGATTAGTGAGTAGTTTACTTTGTTGGGGACTAGAGTTGTGTGCCTTAGTCCAATGTGACTATATGATTATGTGCCTTAGTCCAATGTAACTATGTGATGCTTTGATTGATGAATAAATGCCTTTGTTAGTTCATGAGTATATGTATTGTTTATTTTACCATGGGTTGGATGTATGTTTGAGAGAATGACCACTCTTTGATAGGGGTGGGCATCTTTGTGGGTCAACCGCCCAAACCGCCCAACCCTCCCATTTTTGGGCGGGTTGGGTTGGTTTGTCACATAAAAATAAAATAATTGGGTTAAAAACCGTCCAACCCGATCAATATGTGGGTGAAATTGGGTTCAACTATTACTCTACCCATTAAACCCAATCCGCCCAATACATATTATATTTTTATTTATTTTACATGTGGCATGTGGAGATTTGCTAAAACTTTAACTAACTGCACTACCTAGCCTAAATAATTTTCAGCATTTCTCTCTTTTTGTAATTTTTTAAATTGATGATCTCATATTTAATTATAAAACTATGTATACTAATGATTAAAATCTAAAATTAATTACTCTATCTCACTAACACGAATGTTTTTTCTTATCTATGAAACTTGATTAACATATTTTCTACATTTATTGATTGACTAAAATTTATTAATTTTTAGTCTTCTTAGATATTTAACTAAGAAATAATTAAAAGAATAAAAATGTAACAATTCCAAACCGTATAACCCGCCCAACCCAACCGAATATTATTGGGTTGGGTGGGTTGGTTTGTAAGTAAATTTGGCCGAAAATGGGTTCTTCAAATGCCAACCCGAAGTTGTTGGGTTGGCTAATGGGTTGAAGCCCAAACCGACCAACCCACCCAATGCCCACCCCTACTCTTTGATGTGCATTAGACTTACTTTTATGAGAATTGTATGGTTTGACCACTTTACTCTTCTCTAGGCAATTGTCAATATGTATGATGAACATGTGTTGCTTGTTTGAGTCCCTTAGCTTCGACACATTACGCCTCTTAAGCACTTTAGGGGATTCGGTATTAGGTAACATAGAGGAATCCCCTATGACACATAGAGAGTTCGAATGACCCTAATAAGGCATTTGAATATCTTAGGAAAGCATGGTCTTAGAACCAGAACATGACCAGGATACGGGGCTTGATTTGTGATAAAATTGGGATGATTTGACATTAGAACATCATTAGTTGCATTGGGCTTGGGGTTTGTCCGAAAACCCCAACACTTTCATACATTGCACACATTCTACTTTACTTGCATTACTTGCTTTCTTTACTTGTTTGTTTCCTTTCCATTTCATCCAACCTTGTCACATACACCACACCACACCGTACCGCACATTGTCACATACACACTTTCACCCACTCTTTCCACTTCTCATCACATCATTATTGATAGAGTTAATTACTAGACCACGCACTACCTTGAGATTAGGAACCGTCAATCCCTGTTGGAACGACAATCTCGGAGCTCAATATCACTTACCACTACTTTTGCATTTAGTCAATTACGCATTAACAAAGTTAACACAGGGGGCGTAAAGCTTCAAGACCAAGGAAATCAAACAAGACATGCTCATCGCATTCATTGTCCATTGTCTAAAAAGAGTAAGGGTACCAACAGTGGCGGAGCCAGGGGGGCGAGGGCAGGCAACTACCCCCCCTCAAATTTTCTTGCTAGTATATGAGTATGGAGGAAAGGGGCAAAATTAAGCAGGGAAAGGGGAAAAATTAAGCAGAAAAGGGGCAAAACCAAGCAAAGGGGAGAGAGAAAGGAAAGAAATAGAGATGCAGTAGAGAGATAAAATGAAAGAAAGATGCAGAAGAACAGAAGAAAGAGAAGAAGAAGACGAAGAAGAAGAAGAAGAAAAGAAAGAGAAGTGGCACGTGGGTTAGAGAAAAGAGGAGTAAAAACAAATAAAATATAAAGACTATTATATAAAATATTAAGTTAGAAGTCATAAACAAATAGAAGGCAAAAAAATTTTCGCCTGCGTCGCCATGTTTTTTAGCTATTAATCTTTTTGCCCCTCCTACCTACCAGTCCTGGCTCCGCCGCCGGGTACCAAGCTCACACTTTCACACCAAGATAGATCAAACACATGCCTAAGAATTGGTGGTTCCCAAACAAGCATCTAACACATAACAAAATTAGGCAATGAATATACCCAAAAGTCAACCAACATGTATATATATAAGAATCATCCAATCCATCATCTATGGACTAGGGCACACAACCCTAGTCTCCAATCCTAACAACTACTCACATATACTTAGAATATACATCAATAATCTCAAGATTGGCAAGTTAAGAAATAGATGAAAGTAAATAGAGAGAGAGAGGAATGCTCAATGAAGATAGTGGCCCCAAACTTACTGTCACCAAGTCTTGAAGCAAGCTCCTCTTGGCCTCCTCTTCTTCTCCTAACTTCTTCTTATCCAAAGCTCCAAGAGGATCTTGATGTCTCCAAGCTCATGTGAGGTAGAAGTCATAGAATGATGGAGAAAAAAAAGTTAAGAATATAGAGGAGGGTCTTAGAAAGAAGTTTGGTGAAGGAAAGAAACAGATTTGAGTGGTGGAAGGAGGAGAAAAGAGGGGAAGAAAGTGGTAGCCGCCGCCGGCCGACTGGTCGATCCGGACGGCGGATCCAAGTATTTTTGTGACTTTTGGGAGAGAAGGAAGAGGAAAGGTTTTGGGAATTTTGGGGTGGAGGCTAGGGTTGATGAATGGTGAAAATTTGTATATGAAAATGGAAGTGAAGAGGAGTATATATGGAGGGAAAGAGAATGGATTGGATGGTAGAGATGGATTAGAAATGATCCTATGGTTAGCAACTAAGATTCTAAGCAAAGAAAATTGTCTAAAAGGCTAGTGTAGGTGGGAGAGCAAAGAAGAGAGAAAGGGTAGAGAGGTAATGTGTTTATGGACAAGAAAAATCAGATTTGGGAGGTGAGGAGACAAAAATTAGGTAAGGGAATGCTAAGAAACAAATGGTGATTAAAGTATTAAATGCTTTGTATCTATTTTGAATTTGAATTTCAAATCACCACCAAAATATCTCAACTCATCAAAGGGGCTCTCCTTGGTTGCTTGGGAAACTCATGGATGGATTGAAATGTGATACCTTTGGGTTTGACCTCGGGGTTGACCATGTGTGGGCCCGGTTGACTTCGGTTGACTTTCCAGGACCGAATGTTGACTTTTCGGTTTCTTGGTCGTAACTCCGAATCTTTGAGGTGCTTCACTCCCAATGCTTGACTTGAATGATTCTTGATGCTCGAAAGTCACGGTTGACTTTTGTTCTTTTCTCGAATGTACTCCAATTGGTCCCGAAATGCATCATTTTGCTCTATGTTTCCTTTTCTCACTTATGAACCTATAAAATGGACAAACACACATTAATGATATTATTTGGCTGTTGGAGAAGCATTATTCAAGTAGTTAGAAGTATGCTTTGTACGTAAATTACATTCAATTCATTTGACATGACCAACATGATACAATTGCTTGGACTTTTGTCCACTCTTTCAAGAAACATTATACTAATCCTGCTGATATTGCCTCTACTGATCTAATTACTTTTTTACAGGTTATTACTCCTTGTATTTCTACAACTGATAATGATACCTTATTGTTGCATGTTTCTCTTGAAGAAATTCATACTGCTTTTATAGTATTAGCCCGTTAAAAGCTCCTGGTCCTGATTGGTATGCATGCTCTTTTTTCTTTTTTTTTTCTAGCGTTTTTGGCCTCAAGTTCATCATATTCTGTTTGATCTAGTTCATGATTTTTTTCTCAATGGTACCCCCTTGAATTTAATCAACCATACTAATATTGTTTTAGGGTTTTTATCACAAATGGTACCTGAACTTTATGTTAATTATATACATAGTACCAGAACTTCACTTTTGATCACAACCAGTACCCGAACTTTTCATTTTTATCTTAACTGATACCTGAACTTTTCGTTTTCATCCCAAATGGTACCTACACTCAATTTTTAGTAAAAAAAAATAAAATATTTGGAACTCTCTCTCCCGCCGGAACTCTCTCTCCTCTCCCTCTGCGCCGCCGTCAACCATCTCCGATGACCACAAAGTTTATATCAACATGTAGAGCACAATCCAAGGATGAAATTATGTAACTACGTCAAAGTGAGATTCAAAATAGATCGAGAGATACTGATGCCGGAAGTTCAAAAAATCGAAAAGTCAACGATCTCGATCCTCCACGTACGGCGGTCGACGTTGAAAATTGAGGGTACCACGAGGTTGCTGGGATGGAGGGCTTCAAAACCCAATTGGTTTGGAGGATCGAAAGTGGCCGGAGGAGGTCGGAACGAAAGCTTGAAATTTCAAGCTTTTCCGGAGGTCCTCACGGCAGATTTCCGGCGAGTGTGGCTTCAAACCCGGGTGGGTTTGTGTCACGCCCCGAATTCTCAAAAAATAATAAGGGGTTTTAGCCCATAATTACATAACCAATTCGGGACGTGAAGCATGGAATATCCAACATAAAAATGCACTAGAATTTTTTTCTTAAATCCAGTACAACAACCACTCACTCCATGCTCACAAATGTAAATACTGACTCGTTATTTAGAGTCAATTATTACATTCCATAATTTACATAATAAATTAATATTTCAAATATTAAGTAAATACTACTCCAGAGTTTATTACACAACAGCGGAAGTCCAACAATAACAGTTATGGTTGATAACGGTTTTACCAACCAACTCTTCAATGCAACTCTGTTGACCTAATCTGCACGATTAACCCCTACACCATTGAATAGTGTACCGGGTTATATCAACAAACCCGGTCAGCTTATGAAGCTGGTGTCAATGACCTCAGTTTACTCACACTAAATCCGTTTAACAAATTATACATATATAGTTCGTTTTAAACGAATATATGTAAATTATATTTTTCAAATATAATTCCAATCCAGAAAATTCATATTATAAAATATACTGAACCTACGCGTCCCATACCGCGTATTTTAACCCCACACGTCCCATAACGTGTATGTTAATCCCAAGGTGATCCAGAATATCAAACAATATAAACTTTCATCCAAAATCAATCACCAACAATTATATTATGACCGTTTTCACAATAATAAGAACACAACTCATCCAAATCCTTTACTCAAATTTTATTTATTTGTTAAAGGAAAAGCCCACAAATCTCAATCAGAAGTTCAAATATATTTAAAAGACTTCTCAAATATCCCACAAACTCAATGCCATTTTTTTTAGACATTTAGGAATGAGAAATACTATCCCTCTCACATACCCAACAAACTCAATGTCATTTTTTTTTTAGACATTTAGGAATGAGAAATACCATCCTTCTCACATAACCAACAAACTCAATGTCATTTTTTTAGACATTTAAGAATGAGAAATACCATCCTTCTCAATCTTACAATTTCTGCCTTCCTGGTCAGAATACTATGGCAACAGACTAGAGCTCTAACTGACTGAGGTAAGTATAGCCTCACAATTCAATCCCATGATTGAATGCCATCGGAGTGCCTCTCTGGTCCCCTCCCCAATCAACATCTATGGTATTCGAACTTTTTAGGTCAAAATACCATTTCCCATGCCCAACAAAACGATTCAAATTGTATTTCTTTACAAAATCGTTTTCATCAAAACACCCCACAATCATAAAACGATAATATTTGTATTTTCCCACAAAATATCGTTTTCAACAAATCAATCATTCAAAACAATATAAATATTTTCAATATATTGTTTTCCACACAAACAAAATCATTCAACAATAATATAATTGGTTTATTTTCGCAACCAACACAAATGTGAATTTATTGTTCACATTTAATATCGTGAGATTCACTCATCTCTAATTCCCGCAGCGTCTTCAAATAGTAACCGGAAATTGACCAAAGCACGTACGCTTCACATTTCGCAATCACCTATGATTATACAATTTACATTAGCATAATACACATCCAAAATAATTCAAATGTTCCTCAAACGTCTCCTACGATATCGGAACTAATAATCAAGACACATTGACCAAAAGTCAACTGTCGGTCAACGTGGGTCCCACGTGACTATTCATCGACGGGTCACACTCGAAACCCAACACTTCCAATTTCCACGATCCAACCGTACAACATGTTTAATAATAACAAAACTAACCATACGATCAAACTTGGTGATCATTGGACAGTCGGATCTCTCGGATCGTAAATCGTACGATCCGATATTCGAGTTAATTGATCATCGATCAAACGACCGAATTTGACAAAACTGTAAACACGAAATTTGTTCGTATCGACATACTAAGTACAACGGAACAAATAATTGCTCCTGGACAGGTCGGACGCGCCTCCCACGCGCCGCCACAGAAGGTGGCCGGCCGCCGGTCAAAGTGCTCCGATTGACATAAAAATTTAACAGTATGTACATCTCAATACAAGGATCAATTTTGATAACTACCTTGAAGTCCGAATCGTAGTGGAAGTGGCCGGAATCGGCGTTGACAAGCTTTAGATCCAAAAATTTCAAAACTCCGATCACGTTGATCTAGGCCGTGCCACCGTGATCCACCACCATGGGGAGGTTACTGGAGAGGAAGGGAGCAAAATACAACTTGTTTTGTCGCCGTAGGTGGCAGGAATCGTCGCCGGTGGCCGGGTTGCTTTTGCCGAAGCTTTGCGGCTCCGATCCGCCGTGTTCCGGCGTGATACGGTGGCCGAGACCACCTGGGGTCAGACGGCGCCGACGAGGCGCGTCGGTCTGCATCGGTGGTGTCGCCGGATGTGGCCGGACGGCCGAGCTACTCCCGGGTCGGTTTCCGGGTCAGCCAGCGGGTCTGCCCAGTAATTGGGAGAATTTCCGGAATTTTCCGGAAATTTTCGGAATAAAAAAGAATTTTCCGAAATTAATTTCTATTTATAGAAATTCGTCCAATGTTCCGAGACCCATAACTTCTTCGTACGATGTCCGTTTTCGACGTACCACATGTCCACGAACTCGGTTTAACGAGCTCTACAACTTCCGTGAAGAAAGTTTCTCCAAATTCTCGACGAATAAAAAGTCAAATCTTTTGACTTCCTGAAACATATAATTACAGTCGTAATTTCTATTTTACGAAAAATGTCCACAATTACCAACTCTCACAATTTCCATACAAATTCCACAACCTTTTTCGAAGAAACACAAATAGAAATTTTCGGGGTATTACATTCTACCCTCCTTAAAGAAATTTCGTCCCGAAATTTAAGCACACAACACCAACATCAAATAAGGTAGTTTTATTTCCTTATTTAAGCTCAATAGCCAACAGCCATCACAAATCCAACAACAACCGAGGTTATCACAACCACAAATTCAAATCTCAGGATTTATTTATTAATAAACCGGGTAGCATACAACCACACCACAACATAAACAAACTAATATTACAGTTTGCATAACACTCAAATTACAATTTCTGAAAATACCTCACAAGGCTTTCACTACCAGAACCCATCCTTAAACCTCCAATAGTGACATCGTGGATAAGAGGCCGGATAATGCGGAATTCCATACATCATAAGCTGATAGAAATATGCCGCCTCAACGAAACACTTACAAGTGTCGCAACATTCTCTAGCTGCAGACCTATCTCCATCCACGATCCACATGTTCTCGCCAAAAGGACGCCAAAAGCTTGACTCACCGCAAGCAAGACATTTATCGGCGGGCAAGAAAACAGTAGTAGACGGAAAATAAGACAATAGATGCTCATGACACCACTCGGTCTGATGCATCATCCGCTCGACTTCTTCTTTATAATAGTAAATGTTCCACCCGCTTTTCCACCAGACGAGGACTTCACACAGGCGCTGCACAATTTTTAGTTGCTCGGCTCGTGTTCCCAATATCATCCTTATCATACATGCTGCATAAAACGCAACATGATGACCTTCCACCAAACTGCGACGTGAACCATACAGTGTTCCTGATTTGCATGCCGCATCGAAGTACTCCAGGGCCAAAGGTATATTCGCCGCCTGCACAAGTACTTGTTTTCTCTTTCGGAATAGGGACTCCGGGTTCTTCGCTTCCCAGCAACGATTTGCGAAGATACGCACTTGCCTATCCGCTTCCTCAGAGCCAGTGGGTCTAGATCCGCCATCGAACCCATCCATGTCGATGACCGCAAACGTGGACCAACTATCAGCATACTCCTTGAAAGTTTTTGAAACACAACGGAGTTCCATTGTGCTCTGCAAGGATGCGGTAGCAACCAACTGGAATATGTACTTCCAGATTTCCACCGGAAGTTCACTCCATTGTGCACCCTTGGAACGCTTATTGCACTCTCCTTCACTCACCATTGTGCAAAAGAAATAATTGAGATGTTTGTTGGATAACAGATATGAGTTAAGCAACACAACTCCTTATCCCATGTATTTAAAACAAAACTTTCCACCATAAGGAAACTTTTCTCCCAAGTAAGTGCGGTGCACTCAGCAACCCACTAAGAATATTTAATTTTTATAACTGTCTCAATTACTCAAAAGTATCGCCCACGATACTAGATTCCACAAGATTTAGGCAAAATAAATCTCTGTTTTCAACTAACAGTATTCACAACACACTTTCACTTTAACTTTCACGATAATCAACACCTCAAAAGATTCGAGGTCTCACAAGAGTGGAACTGTACGAAGAAAAACCACGCATCGGAAAAATAATTCTCCACGATCTCCAAGATCTCCAAGATCAATAGCTGTAAATCAGCCACTCACTTTTGCTTTTGAATTTTCAAACGAACCACCAACAATAAATATACTTTTTACACAACCACTAACAGACACTTCCCATTAGTGCCATAACATCTTTACTCTTTCATCTCTTTACACGACCACCAACAGATACTTCCCATTAGTGCCATAACCTCTTTTCTCTTCCATAGAGGACTTCTTCACTCAAACTTCTCAGAAATTTACACCAACTCAAACATGTCACGTAAAGTAAATTCGTTCAGTGAATTACTTCAATCTGATCCATCTGAAAGCCAAATTTATGAGGGCTTAGATGAAATAATTCCAACAGCAATAGGTTTCGACAACGATATAAACATGCTAGACATGCTTCTAGTAGAAGACGAAGCTATAGAATCAGCCCCAAGTCCACAAGTTTTATCTCCACATGCCGAACCTGGTCCATCCCAAAGAATTCCACTGAGGAGGTGTTTCACCAAATATCAAGTCCAAGCGCTAAAAGCATTCATCGAGGCATTTCCTAAGCCTACTTGTCACGCCCCGAATTTTCAACAATTAAACAATGCTTTTTCGCCTTCAAATAACCAATATATTCGGAACGTGAAGCATGGACTACCAAAATACAAATACACATGAATATTTTTTTCCTTTTAACATGTGCCAAACCTCCTTCCATGCTCTACCACAATGTAAATACAGACTCATTCTTTAGAGTCGAATATTACATTCCATAATTTACATAATAAATTGACATTATGCAAAGTATTAAGTAAATTCACCTACAGAGCTTACTAAAACAGCGGAAGACTAAAATCACCAACAACTCCAAGAAGTCCTTCAACTTAACTTCTAGATATCCTAACCTGCAGGATAAAACCCTACACCATTGAATAGTGTACCGGGTTATAACAACAACCCGGTCAGCTTGCGAAGCTGGTATGAGTAACCACAATTTCAATAATACACAAAAACAATATCCTTAATATGTAAATGTTTATGACACACACCAAACCACCAATACCACCAAATTCGCAAACAAGCAAATCATCAAAAATGTCGCTTTTGGACAATTATAAGTGAGAATAATATTGAGACTCATTTCAAAACAAACACTACTTCCCATTTCTGGTTAGTAGTGCCAGCATTCACAACAATAACATGCCTGTTACCCCCATGAACACCTCTACCAGTTTGGCAAGACAGACTAGAGCTCTAACTGTATGATCATTAGCGACCACGAATATGCCACTCCACTCCAAGAAATACATTTTTAGTATTCTCACAAATAACTCCAAACGCCACACCTCAAATGAACTCAATATCTCAAATATTCACCAACACCAAAATCATGCAACAATTTATAACATATGCATAAATACAATTTCAATTCCGAAAATTCATATTATAAAACATACTGAACCTACACGTCCCATATCGCATATTTTAACCCCACACGTCCCATACCGTGTATGTTAATCCCAGGGTGATCCAGAATATCAAACAATATAAACTCTCATCCAAAATCAATCACAACAATCAATTCTACCACAAATATCAAGTGAGTTTACTCACCTTAAAATTCCTGCTGCGTCTTCAAATAATAACCGGGACAAATTGACCAAAAGTCAACTGTCGGTCAACGTGGGACCCACGTCAACTATTCATCACGGGTCCCACTCGAAATCCAACACTTCCAAAATCAGCGATCCAACCGCACAACCTGTCTGTAATAATAATATTAACCTTACGATCAAATTTTATGATCATCCAACGGTTAGATCTCTCGGATCGTAAATCGTACGATCCGATAATCGATTAAATTGATCATCGATCAAACGATCTAATTTCACAAAACTTAAACACGAAAATTGTTCGTATCGACGAACCAAGCCTAACGGAGCAAAGAACTGCTCCCGGACCGACCAGACGCGCCGCCCACGCGCCGCCACCGACGGTGGCCAGCCGCCGGACAAAAGTTGTCTGATTGCTATGAAATTTTAACAGCATGTTCGCAACAATACCAGCAACAACTTTCATAACTGCCACTAGGGCCAATTCAAAGTAGAAAGTCTCGAATTTACCTCGATAGCTCTGAAACCCTAGGATTTCAAATCCAAAATTCTCCTTCGTCCGAACTCCGATTGAGGCGTATTTTAAGTTGCTGGAAAGCCCCTGACAAGAGCTACAAAGCCCAGTGAGTAGCTTAGGTCGAATCGGCCGGAAACAAACCCAGAAATGGATGAACAGTTCGGCAGCGTTTTTCCCATTTTTCTTTTCTTGATTTCTCCTTCTATACTAAGAATTGATCAAGGAAATTTGTATAGGGTTGAAGAGAATTGAGTGGTGAACAATTTGGGACAAGTTTCATGGCCGGATATGGCCGGAATTGGGAGAAAGCGCCGGTCAAAGTGGTTGGTTACTGTAGCACGGGTGAACAGTAATTTTCTGGGGGAAATTCTGATTTTTGGTGAATAGTAAATCCCAAAATCATTTTTATAGAAATTCGTCAAACTTTCGAGGTCCATAACTTATTCATACGATGTTCGTTTTCGACGTACCACATGTCCACGAACTCGGTTCGACGAGCTCTACAACTTTCATGAAGAAAGTTTTCCCAAATTCTCAACGGATAAAAAGTTACCTTAATTAACCTTGTGTAACTTATAATTACCGTCGTAATTTCCATTTTACGATAAACGTCCAAAAATTACGAAATCACACAATTTCAATATAAATTCCACAACCTTTTCGAATAAATAAATATTGAAATATTCGGGGTATTACACTACTGTTCAGCAGCGACAAGATTTGGGTGATCAGATAGGGTTAACGTTTGCACAAGTCAGTGCCTGGTTGATAAAGAATCGACCCCAATTGCACACCCAAACAACTCGTCAACAAAATTTTCTGCTGAGACAGAAAATCAATGAGCTTCAGGCTCAACTTAGTCAGTACCAGGTTGCCTTCAACAGAATCACCTGCCAACATTGTGGAAATCGAGTTACTCCCAATAGTGAGCTACTAATTGGGATTGAAGAGACTCCTCCACAACCTGAGTTTCTTCAAATTTCCTCAGTCATCGGTCCAAGAGAAAGGTCTCGTATAAGGAGCGATGTTCAAAAGTTTATGTCGAGCACAACTCAAACTTCCCCTACACACCGACATTCTGACACCATCAACATCCTCTCAGAACCTGAACAAGCAACTGTCGCGACGGACACAGCCACGATTTCTCAAATCATTGTGTCGGTCAGAGATGAGTTAATCATCATGGCAACTGCTACAACACCACTGTGGATCTCCGCACTCAAATCTAGCTCTGTCACACTTCATGAGTTCCTGAATGAAGCAGAGTACAAAAGGATCTTCACTAAAGGTATTGACCTTACACCCACTAACTTCCAAACAGAAGCATCACGCTACACAACCACCATTCCCATCAGTCCCATTGCACTTGTGAATATCCTCATGGATGTGGACCAATGGTCTACCACGTTCTGTAGCATCATTTCAAGGGCAACGATCCTTGATGTCTTGTCAACAGGGACATCTGAAAGCTACCACGAAACCATCCAAGTCATGACTGCTGAGTTACAGGTAACCACTCCATCTGTCCCCACTCGTGTAACTCACTTTGTTCGTTATTGCCAACAACAAACAGAACAAAGTTGGGCAATTGTTGATGTCTCTGTGGACGGTTTAAGCTCAAACCTGGGTCCACACTCAAGATCTCAATGCAAGAAGCGTCCATCCGGATGCTTAATCCAAGACTTGTTCAACGGAAATTCTCGTGTCGTATGGGTGAAACATGTTGATGTAAATGATCAAACTATGTACCACACATACCGAACGCTAGTGGAGTCAGGCATTGTCTTTGGAGCAAGGCGATGGGTAGAAATACTCGAGAGGCAAGCGGAACGGTTAAATTATTCCGCAGCTGTCACTAATCTACCCAATGACTTTTGTATCACACCTGTCACGCCCCGATTTTCCAATCAATTAATAAGGCATTTTGCCCTTAATTACAAACCATTTCGGGAACGTGACGACATGGAATATCAAATACAAATATGCACTAGAATTTTTTTCTTTTTAATTCAAGTACACAACACCAACTCCATGCCCAACATTGTAATTTCAAACTCAATACAAGAGTCGAATATTACATACCAAATATTTATATAATAAATTGATACATCAAAATATTACATAAATAAATCTTCAGAGTGCGAAGCATAAAATAGCGGAAGTCTTATAACCCAACAAAAAGTATGCAGCCTTGCATTACTCCTGGTTATCCTAACCTGCAGGTATAACCCCTACACCGTGGAATAGTGTACCGGGTTATATCAACAAACCCGGTCAGCTTACGAAGCTGGTATGAGTTAACTCAGTTTTACTCACCCTAAACCGTTTAACAAAATATACATATATAGTTTGTTTTAAACAAATATATGTAACTTATACTTTTCAAAAACAATTCAAATCCCGAAAATTCATATTATAAAATATACTGAACCTACGCGCCCCATACCACGTATTTTAACCCCACACGTCCCATAAACGTGTATGTTAATCCCAGGGTAATTCAGAATATTAAACAATATAAACTTTCCCCAAAATCATTTCCCAAAATTATGATTCTTTCTTTTTAAGAATCGTAAATCATAATAATAATTACTTCAATTTTTAAAGAAGTAAAAACTTCAAAATACAATTCAATATTGTTCAAGAATTGTAATTCAATAAATCAATGCTTCAATTATTTAAGAAGCAAATTCATATCATACTCACACAAAACCACAATCAACTTCAAATGATTAAAAGCGAGAATACCATTTTTCTTCTCCTTTTAATACATCAAGATAAAGCGAGA
This sequence comes from Rubus parviflorus, assembly GCA_029955375.1. Lineage (NCBI taxonomy): Eukaryota > Viridiplantae > Streptophyta > Magnoliopsida > Rosales > Rosaceae > Rubus > Rubus parviflorus. The sequence goes on along the minus strand of JARGGL010000006.1, from coordinate 19,317,377 downwards.
ATACCATTTTTCTTCTCCTTTATTACATAAAGTATTCATCTTTGTTTTCAATGAATACATGGCTACACAGTCTAGAACTCTAACCTTCACCTTCTGGCTACACAGTCTAAAGCTCTAACCTTCACCATTGGCTACACAGTCTAGAGCTCTAACCTTCACCCATTGGCTACACAGTCTAAAGCTCTAACCTTCACCCATTGGCTACAAAAAACATTCGAGTAGGCAAACACAATATCATAATTTTTGAAATATTGTTTCCCACAAAATCCACCAATTAAAACAATAAAATGAATACTTTCAAATATTGTTTTAACACAAAATCACACATGCTGATATATCAAATTAAAACTGTATTTAATTTATATATCGCAAAATCATTTAAATAAATATAATTATTTATTTTCGCAAACAACACAATATGAATTAATATTCATATATAAAATATCGTGAGATTCACTCACCCCTAATTCCTGCTGCGTCTTCAAATAGTAACCAGGAATCGACAAGCACGAGCTACACTTCTCGTAAACACCTATGATTATGCAATATCCAATTAGCATAATACATTTCCAAAATAATCCAAATGTTCCTCAAATGTCTCCTACGACATCGGAACATTTAATCGAGACCATTTGACCAAAAGTCAACCATCGGTCAACGTGGGTCCCACGTCTACTATTCATCAACGGGTCCCACACCAAATCTGAAACTTCCAAAATCCAACAGCATGCTTATTTCTAGCATCCTAACATCATATCCAAATATGGTGATGATCCAACGGTCGGATCATCACGGATCTAACGATCCATAACCATTGCTTAATTGATCATCGCTCAAACGACCGAATTTCACAAAACTGTAAACACGAAAGTTGTTCGTATCGACGAACCAAGTCAAACGGAGCAAAGAATTGCTCCAGGACCGACCTGACGCGCCGCCGACGCGCCGCCGGAGGTGGCTGCCGGCCGCCGGTCAAGGTGGTCCGATGGCTACCAAAATTTACCAGAATGTAGAACTCAACAAGCCCAACAAGTTTAGTAACTACCTCAAAGTCTGGATCGAAGTGGAAGTGGCCGGAATCGGTGTCGGCAAGTTCTAGATCCAAAACTTCCCGAGCTCAATCCGCCGCCTACGGTGGTTTTCGGTGAAATCCAAGGGCACCATCGTGTTCATGGGGTTGAGGGCTTCAAAACCCGATACACGGATTGGTCCGGGGTGGCCGGAAAATGGCCGGAGCATGAGGAGGCCGTCGGCCTCTTCTTTGGCCGCCGCGTGCGGCGTCACGCCGGCGAGGCGGGCGGCAAGGCTGGGTGGGCTAGGTCTGTCGGCCCGAGCTGCACCTTTTGGTGGTGGAGGTGAGGCACACGGTGGCCGGTCACGGCTCGCCGGAAAACAACCAGAAGAGAGAGAAAGGGAGAGCTGCGCGGGGAGAGAGAGAGAGGGAGGAGAGAGAAAGTTCCAGAAAAAAAATAAAATCTTTCTTTTATAGAAAAACGTGGAACTTCCGAGGGCTGTAACTCCTTCATACGATGTCCATTTCCGATGAACCAAATTCCTACGAACTCGATTCGACGAGGTCTACAACTTTCATGAAGGAAGTTTTCCCAAATTCTCAACGGGTAAAAAGTTACCTTAATTAACCTTGTGTAACTTATAATTACCACCGTAATTATCGTTTTACGACGAAAACCCCTAAAAATATGAAATCGTATCATTTCACTTCAAATTTCACGAACTATTTTATAAAAATAATACGGAAATTTTCGGGGTATTACAGTCTACCCTCCTTAAAGAAATTTCGTCCCGAAATTAGGACGCAGAGTATACCCAAGGTCATCACACTTCAATTACAAAATCCAAATTTTATTGATGATAACTTAGGTAGTACACAACAAACCACAACATAACAACCACAACTTCCGAAATATTCCTATTACAAATTCTAAGATTGCCTCACAGGGCTTTAACTACCAGAAGCCATCCTTAAACCTCCAATAGTGACTTCGTGGATAAGAGGCCAGATGTCTCGGAATTCCATACATCATCAGTTGGTAGAAATATGCTGCCTCCACGAAACACTTGCAAGTGTCGCAACATTCTCTAGCTGCATGCCTATCTCCATCCACGTCCCACATGTCCTGGCCAAAAGGACGCCAAAAACTTGACTCACCGCAAGTAAGACATTTACCGGCGGGCAGGAAAGCAGTAGTCGACGGAAAATACAGCAGTAGATGCTCATGACAAAACTCGGCCTGATGCATCATCCGCTCGACTTCTTGTCTACAGTAGTAGATGTTCCATCCGCTTCTCCACCAGTCGAGGGCTTCACACAGTTGCTGCACCACTTCCTGCTGCTTGGCTCGTGGTCCCAATATCATCTTAATCATACATGCTGCATAAAACGCAACATGATGACCTACCACCGAACTTGGACGTGCACCATACAGAGTTCCTGGTTTGCATGCTGCATCGAAGTACTCCAGGGCTAAGGGTATGTTGGCCGCTTCCACAAGTACTCGTATTCCCATTCGGAATAGAGACTCCGGGTTCTTCGCTTCCCAGCAACGATTTGCGAAGATGCGCACTTGCCGATCCGCTTCTATGGAACCAGTGGGTCTGGATCCACCATCGAACCCATCCATGTCGATCGCCGCAAGAGTGGACCAACTGTCAGCATACTCCTTGAAGTCTTTCGAGACACAACGGAGTTCCATTGTGCTCTGCAGGGATGCAGTAGCCACCAATTGGAAGATATACTTCCAGATCTCCACCGGAAGTTCACTCCATTCCGTACTCTTGGAACGTTTGCTGCACTCTCCTTTGCTCACCATTTTGCAAGAGAAATTTTTGAGAAGATTGATTGATAACAGATATGAGTTAAGCAACACAACTCTTATCCCATGTATTTAAACCAAACTTTCCACTGTAAGGGAAAACTTTCTTTAATGCGAGTGCGGTGCACTCAGCAACCCACTAAGAATAATTATTGCTCATATCTGTCTCAATTACTCAAAAGTATCGCCCACGATACAAGATTCCACAAGATTTAACCAAGAAAAAACTCAGTCTTCCCTAACACCGGTCATAATGACTCTTTTCCTTTTGCTTTCGCATAATTAATTCCTCAAAAGATGCGAGGTCTCACAAGAGTGGAACTGTATGTGGAAAAACCATGCATCGGGGAAAAAAATCTTCCACGATCTCCAAGGGCTCCGACAATTAGCTGTAATCAGCCGCTCACTTTTGCTTTTGAATTTTCAAATCCTCCACCAACCATAAATATACACCTTACGCATCCACTAACAGATACTTTCCATTAGTGCCATAACCTCCTTTCTCTTTCAAAGAGGACTTCTTCACTCCACTTCTCAGAAATTTACACCAACTCAAACATGTCACGTAAAGTGAATTCGTTCAGTGAATTACTTCAATCTGATCCATCTGAAAGCCAATTCTTTGAGGGCTTAGATGAAATAATTTCACCAGCAATCGAATTCGACAACGATATCGACATGCTAGACATGCTTCTAGCAGAAGACGAAGCCATTGAAATAGCCCCAAGTCCACAAGTATCATCTCCACAAGCTGAACCTAGTTCATCCAAACGTATTCCACTGAGGAAGAGCTTCACCAAATACCAAGTCCAAGCATTGAAGGACTTCGTCGAGGCTTTTCCACAGCCAACTGTTCAACAGCGACAAGATTTGGGTGACCAAATAAAGTTAACGTTTGCACAAGTCTCTGCCTGGGTGATAAAGCATCGACCCCGAACGCCTGCCCAAACAACTCGTCAACAAAATTTTCTGCTGAGACAGAAAATCAATGAGCTTCAAGCTCAACTTAGCCAGTACCAAGCAGCATTCAACCGAATCAACTGCAACCACTGTGGAAAACGAGTTACTCCCAATAGTGAGCTACTCAAAGGAATCGAAGAGACTACCCCACAACCTCAGACTCTTCCAATTCCTGCAGTCATCGGTCCAAGGGAAAAGTCTCACATGAGGAGGGATGTTCAAAAGTGTATGTCGATCCCACATCACTCTTCTTCTACACACCAACCAGACAACATCAACCGTTCAGAACCTGAACAAGCATCTGTCGTGGCAGACACAACTAAGATTTCTGAAATCATTGTGTCGGTCAGAGATGAGCTAATCATCATGGCATCTGCTGATGCGCCACTGTGGATCTCTGCACTCAAATCCAGCTCAGCCACGCTTCATGAGTTCCTGAATGAAGCAGAGTACAAGAGAATCTTCACTAACGGTATTGATCTCACTCCCACTAACTTCCAAACCGAAGCTTCTCGCTACACAGCCACTATTCCTCTCAGTCCTGTCGTACTCTTGAATTTCTTCATGGATGTGGACCAATGGTCCACCATATTCAGTAGCATCATTTCAAGGGCGAATATCCTTGATGTCTTATCAACAGGGACTGCTGAAAACTACCACGACACCATCCAAGTCATGACTGCTGAGTTCCAGGTAACCACTCCATCTGTCTCCACTCGTGTCACTCACTTTGTTCGTTATTGTCAACGACAAACAGAACAGAGTTGGGCCATAGTTGATGTCTCTGTGGAGGGGTTAAGTTCAAATCTGGGTCCACACCCCAGATCTCAATGCAAGAAGCGTCAATCCGGATGCTTAATCCAAGACTTGTTCAACGGCAGCTCTCGTGTCGTATGGGTGGAACATGTTGATGTACGAGATCAACTCATGCACCAAACATACAGAACGCTAGTGGAGTCAGGCTTAGCCTTTGGAGCAAGGCGATGGGTAGAAATATTGCAGAGGCAAGCAGAACGGTTCAACTATTCTGCGGCTGTCACTCATCCACCTCAAGACTTTTGTGTCATACCATCGGTAGAAGGAAGAAGAAACTTGTTGCAGATGACATGCAGATTAGTGACGGATTTCTGCACAGGCATCGGCAACTCTACTGCTCATGAATGGAAGGTAGCTGAACAAACCAAGTTCAGGGGTTCAGGGATAAGAGTCTCCACTAACAAAATTTGGAATAGGCCGAATAAGCCTCATGGTCTTACTCGAACTGCAACTGCAATATTCCAACATCATGTCTCTCACCGAAAGCTGTTTGACTTCTTCACTGACGTACAAACTCGGAACCAGTGGGACCACCAAGCATTGGGCAAGACAGTCCAAGAGATTGCACACATCACAACGGGTCAAGACCCACGCAACTGTGTCACCTTGATGCAAATCGACGACACCTACGTACTCCAAGAAAGTTGTACTGATTCAACAGGGTCATACGTGATTTATGCCTCTATCAGTCAGTCAACGGTCCAGAAGTTATTAGGTGGTTGTGAGTTAGGTACAATTGTATTCCTAACTTCAGGTTTTTCAATTCTACCAGATATGCCTACTGCTGGAAGAACAGAAGGGGTCTCAGACAATCCGTACATTGGTTGTCTAGTAACAGTAGCAACACAGATCTCTACTGAGTTGCTGAAGAATAAGAAAGGGTCAGTGGATCAAGTCTGTCGTTTGATCCAGGGTACGGTTGAGAGAGTTAAGAATGTAGCCATGTAAGACTACCGTATAAGGAATTGTAATTTGTACTTTATATTCTTAACAACACAACAGCACTGAAGAGCACATGATGGGGATCCGCCGCGGTCGGGCCATCACTCGATAAATACTGTGCGTAATTAAGCATACGAAGTAACCATTACTTGAATGAATCTAAGAACTTAACGTCAAACCCTAAACCGATCCTAAGCTCTAAACCCTAACTTCACTTCACAACTCAACAACTCGTTTCATTACAGTAGAGCGTTCCATTGCTCAATCACTTCCTTAGAGCATTGTTTTGCTCTGATACCAATCTGTCACGCCCCGATTTTCCAATCAATTAATAAGGCATTTTGCCCTTAATTACAAACCATTTCGGGAACGTGACGACATGGAATATCAAATACAAATATGCACTAGAATTTTTTTCTTTTTAATTCAAGTACACAACACCAACTCCATGCCCAACATTGTAATTTCAAACTCAATACAAGAGTCGAATATTACATACCAAATATTTATATAATAAATTGATACATCAAAATATTACATAAATAAATCTTCAGAGTGCGAAGCATAAAATAGCGGAAGTCTTATAACCCAACAAAAAGTATGCAGCCTTGCATTACTCCTGGTTATCCTAACCTGCAGGTATAACCCCTACACCGTGGAATAGTGTACCGGGTTATATCAACAAACCCGGTCAGCTTACGAAGCTGGTATGAGTTAACTCAGTTTTACTCACCCTAAACCGTTTAACAAAATATACATATATATATAGTTTGTTTTAAACAAATATATGTAACTTATACTTTTCAAAAACAATTCAAATCCCGAAAATTCATATTATAAAATATACTGAACCTACGCGCCCCATACCACGTATTTTAACCCCACACGTCCCATAAACGTGTATGTTAATCCCAGGGTAATTCAGAATATTAAACAATATAAACTTTCCCCAAAATCATTTCCCAAAATTATGATTCTTTCTTTTTAAGAATCGTAAATCATAATAATAATTACTTCAATTTTTAAAGAAGTAAAAACTTCAAAATACAATTCAATATTGTTCAAGAATTGTAATTCAATAAATCAATGCTTCAATTATTTAAGAAGCAAATTCATATCATACTCACACAAAACCACAATCAACTTCAAATGATTAAAAGCGAGAATACCATTTTTCTTCTCCTTTTAATACATCAAGATAAAGCGAGAATACCATTTTTCTTCTCCTTTATTACATAAAGTATTCATCTTTGTTTTCAATGAATACATGGCTACACAGTCTAGAACTCTAACCTTCACCTTCTGGCTACACAGTCTAAAGCTCTAACCTTCACCATTGGCTACACAGTCTAGAGCTCTAACCTTCACTCATTGGCTACACAGTCTAAAGCTCTAACCTTCACCCATTGGCTACAAAAAACATTCGAGTAGGCAAACACAATATCATAATTTTTGAAATATTGTTTCCCACAAAATCCACCAATTAAAACAATAAAATGAATACTTTCAAATATTGTTTTAACACAAAATCACACATGCTGATATATCAAATTAAAACTGTATTTAATTTATATATCGCAAAATCATTTAAATAAATATAATTATTTATTTTCGCAAACAACACAATATGAATTAATATTCATATATAAAATATCGTGAGATTCACTCACCCCTAATTCCTGCTGCGTCTTCAAATAGTAACCAGGAATCGACAAGCACGAGCTACACTTCTCGTAAACACCTATGATTATGCAATATCCAATTAGCATAATACATTTCCAAAATAATCCAAATGTTCCTCAAATGTCTCCTACGACATCGGAACATTTAATCGAGACCATTTGACCAAAAGTCAACCATCGGTCAACGTGGGTCCCACGTCTACTATTCATCAACGGGTCCCACACCAAATCTGAAACTTCCAAAATCCAACAGCATGCTTATTTCTAGCATCCTAACATCATATCCAAATATGGTGATGATCCAACGGTCGGATCATCACGGATCTAACGATCCATAACCATTGCTTAATTGATCATCGCTCAAACGACCGAATTTCACAAAACTGTAAACACGAAAGTTGTTCGTATCGACGAACCAAGTCAAACGGAGCAAAGAATTGCTCCAGGACCGACCTGACGCGCCGCCGACGCGCCGCCGGAGGTGGCTGCCGGCCGCCGGTCAAGGTGGTCCGATGGCTACCAAAATTTACCAGAATGTAGAACTCAACAAGCCCAACAAGTTTAGTAACTACCTCAAAGTCTGGATCGAAGTGGAAGTGGCCGGAATCGGTGTCGGCAAGTTCTAGATCCAAAACTTCCCGAGCTCAATCCGCCGCCTACGGTGGTTTTCGGTGAAATCCAAGGGCACCATCGTGTTCATGGGGTTGAGGGCTTCAAAACCCGATACACGGATTGGTCCGGGGTGGCCGGAAAATGGCCGGAGCATGAGGAGGCCGTCGGCCTCTTCTTTGGCCGCCGCGTGCGGCGTCACGCCGGCGAGGCGGGCGGCAAGGCTGGGTGGGCTAGGTCTGTCGGCCCGAGCTGCACCTTTTGGTGGTGGCGGTGAGGCACACGGTGGCCGGTCACGGCTCGCCGGAAAACAACCAGAAGAGAGAGAAAGGGAGAGCTGCGCGGGGAGAGAGAGAGAGGGAGGAGAGAGAAAGTTCCAGAAAAAAAATAAAATCTTTCTTTTATAGAAAAACGTGGAACTTCCGAGGGCTGTAACTCCTTCATACGATGTCCATTTCCGATGAACCAAATTCCTACGAACTCGATTCGACGAGGTCTACAACTTTCATGAAGGAAGTTTTCCCAAATTCTCAACGGGTAAAAAGTTACCTTAATTAACCTTGTGTAACTTATAATTACCACCGTAATTATCGTTTTACGACGAAAACCCCTAAAAATATGAAATCGTATCATTTCACTTCAAATTTCACGAACTATTTTATAAAAATAATACGGAAATTTTTGGGGTATTACAACACCAATTGTGGAAGCAAGAAAAAACTTGTTGCAGATGGCATCCAGAATAGTGACAAGTTTTTGCAGAGACATCGGTAACTCTACTGCTCATGACTGGAAGGTAGCAGAACAAACCAAATTCAAAGGCTTAGGGGTAAAAGTCTCCACAAACAAAATCTGGAATAGGCTGGATAAGCCTCCTGGCCTTACTCGAACTGCAACCGCAATATTACAGCATCATGTCTCTCACAGGAAACTATTTGATTTCCTCACAGATGTAAAATCTCGGAACCAGTGGGATCACCAAGCATTGGAAAGAACAGTACAGGAGGTTGCACACATCACAACTGGTCATGATCCACGCAATTGTGTCTCCTTGATGCAAATCCATGACACCTACATACTCCAAGAAAGCTGCACAGATTCAACAGGGTCATACGTAATTTATGCCCCTATTAGTCAGTCAACGGTGCAGAAGTTATTAGGTGGATGTGAGTTAGGTACTATTGTATTCATAACTTCAGGTTTGTCGATTCTACCAAATATGCCTACTGCTGGAAGGACAGAAGGAATCTCAGACAATCCATACATTGGTTGTCTAGTAACGGTAGCAACTCAGGTCTCTACTGAGTTACTTAAGAACAAGAAAGGGTCAGTGGATCAAGTTTCTCGTTTGATCCAGAGTACGGTTGAGCGAATTAAAAATGTAGCCATGTAAGACTAACATTTAAGGAAATGTAATTTGTACTTTATATTCCTAACAACACAACAACACTTAAGAGCACATGATGTGTAATACCCCGAAAATTTCCGTATTATTTTTATTAAATAGTTCGTGAAATTTGAAGTGAAATGGAGAGAATTCATATTTTTAGGGGTTTTCATCGTAAAACGATAATTACGGTGGTAATTAAAAGTTACACAAGGTTAATTAAGGTAACTTTTTAACCGTTGAGAATTTGGGAAAACTTCCTTCATGAAAGTTGTAGACCTCGTCGAATCGAGTTCGTAGGAATTTGGTTCACCGAAAACGGACATCGTATGAAGAAGTTATGGCCCTCGGAAGTTTGGTCGAAAGTGTATAAATATGGGGTAATTTTCATAAAAATCAGAAAATACCCGGAAAATTCCGGAAACTTCCGGAATTCTCCCAAGCAGACCCGCGGACCCGCCGTTGACCCGCCGACCCGACCCGGCGCGTGCGGGCGCGTCCGGCCACTTCCGGCGACGGGCCGGCCACCCACCGACGCAGACCGGCGTCGCCGGTCGACCGGTGGTGCTCCCCGCCACCAGATCTCGCCGGAAGTTAGCAAATCGTGCGGTGGCAGTTTCGGGAAACGTCGACCCGGCCACCGGCGACGTTTCCGGCCACCTCCGGCGATGAACCTTCTTGGGTTTTGCTCCCCTCCTCCCCAGCAACCTCTCCATGGTGGTGGATCACGGAGGCACGGCCTAGATCGGCGGCAACGACGATTTGCAATTTTTGGGATCAAAAACCCACCGACACCGATTCCGGCCACTTCCACTCCGATCCAGACCTCGAGGTAGTTATCAAACTTGTTGGGATTGTTGTGATCTACATTCTGGTAAAATTTGGTGTCAATCGGACCACCTTGACCGGCGGTCTGACCACCGCCGGCGGCGGCGCGTGGGCGGCGCGTCCGGCTGGTCCGGGAGCAGTTCTTTGCTCCGTTTGACTTGTTTCGTCGATACGAACAACTTTCGTGTTTTGACTTTTGTCAAATTCGGTCGTTTGACCGATGGTCAATTAACCCGATTAATCGGATCGTACGATTTACGATTCGAGAGATCCGACCGTTGGATGATCATGAAATTTGATCGTGGGGTTAATATTGAGATTATAAGCATGTTGGACCGTTGGATTATTGAAATTAGATCGTTTGATCAACGATCAATTATGCAATGATTATGGATCGTTAGATCCGTGATGATCCGACCGTTGGATCATCACCATTTTTGGATATGATGTTAGGATGCTAGAAATAAGCATGTTGGTAGATTTTGGAAGTTTCGGATTTTGTGTGGGACCCGTTGATGAATAGTAGACGTGGGACCCACGTTGACCGACGGTTGACTTTTGGTCAAACTGTCCCGAATTATGGTTATTAATGTCTAAGTGACATTTGAGGGATAATGAAATGTTTTGGAAACTATGATATGCTAAGTGGAAATTGCATGTTCATAGGTAATTTTGAAATCATGAAGCAATTGGCTAGAACTCGTCGATTCCTGGTTACTATTTGAAGACGCAGCAGGAATTAGAGGTGAGTGAATCTCACGATGTTTTTATATATGAATATTAATTCATATTGTGTTGTTTGTGATTTTGGTGTTAAAACAATATTTGAAAAATATTCATTTTATTGTTTTGATTTGTGAATTTTGTGGGAACACAATAATTCTAAATAAGATATTGTGTTTGCCTATTTGAATGTTTTTGTCCAAACGGACTGTCCTGACCGGGGACAATGTTAAATGGGTGAAAAATGGTAGCCCATTCAGTTAGAGCTCTAGACTGCATATTGTATGATTAACTTGATGTATTAAAAGGAGAAGAAAAATAGTATTCTCACTTTTAATCAGGCGAAGTTAAAAATAACTTGATGTATTAAAAGGAGATGCATCTCACTTTTAATCAGGCTAAGTTATAAATGGTTTTGTGTGAGTAAAGATCGAGGGTTTATATTATTTAACATACTGGATTACCCTGGTATTAACATACACGTTTATGGGGCGTGTGGGGTTAAAATACGTGGTATGGGGCACGTAGGTTCAGTATATTAGATAATACGAATCTTCCGGATTTGAAATGGAACTTTTGGGTTTTAATTGATTTCTGAAAATAAAAGAATTCAATTGGGAAAATGTTACAGTGTGATTAAAACATAGATCACTCATACCAGCTTCGTAAGCTGACCGGGTTTGTTGATATAACCCGGTACACTATTCCACGGTGTAGTGGTTATACCTGCAGGTTAGGATAACCAGGAGTAAGCAAGGCTGCATACATATTATTGGTTTATAAGACTTCCGCTGTTTATGTAATAAACTCTGATGGATTAATTATTTAATATTTTGTAATAACAATTTATTATTTAATTTATGGCTTGTAATATGTAACCCTAAAGAACGGGTCAGCATTTACATTTATTGGGCATGGAGTATATTTGTTGTACTCGAATTAAAAGGAAAAAAATTCTAGTGCATATTTGTATTTGATATTCCATGTAGTCACGTTCCCGAATTGGTTTGTAATTAAGGGCAAAATGCCTTATTAATCGATTTGAAAATCGGGGCGTGACATGATGGGGATCCGCCGCGGTCGGGCCATCACTTGATAAACACTGTGTGTTATTAAGCATATTAAGTAACCATCACATCGATGAGTTTAAGAACCTAATACTTAACCCAACTACACGTTTTAGGATCTAGTTCAGCGAACACAATCCTAACAACCAAGAACGAGATCCAACTGAGAGGTACACTCACCTCACAACCTGAAACACTTCACGTATCCTTAGCTCTAAACTCCAACACCACTCGCGATTCTACTCGTCTCAACCACTTCTTCAGAGCATTCCATAGCTCTATCACTTCCTCAGAGCGTAACCATTGCTCTGATACCAAACTGTCACGCCCTGAATTCTCAACAAATAATAAGGGGTTTTAGCCCATAATTACATAAGCAATTCGGGACGTGAAGCATGGAATATCCAACATAAAAATGCACTAGAATTTTTTTCTTAAATCCAGTACAACAACCACTCACTCCATGCTCACAAATGTAAATACTGACTCGTTATTTAGAGTCAATTATTACATTCCATAATTTACATAATAAATTGATATTTCAAATATTAAGTAAATACTACTCCAGAGTTTATTACACAACAGCGGAAGTCCAACAATAACAGTTATGGTTGATAACGGTTTTACCAACCAACTCTTCAATGCTACTCTGTTGACCTAACCTGCACGATTAACCCCTACACCATTGAATAGTGTACCGGATTATATCAACAAACCCGGTCAGCTTATGAAGCTGGTGTGAATGACCTCAGTTTACTCACACTAAATCCGGTTAACAAATTATACATATATAGTTCGTTTTAAACGAATATATGTAAATTATATTTTTCAAATATAATTCCAATCCCGAAAATTCATATTATAAAATATACTGAACCTACGCGTCCCATACCACGTATTTTAACCCCACACGTCCCATAACGTGTATGTTAATCCCAGGGTGATCCAGAATATCAAACAATATAAACTTTCATCCAAAATCAATCACCAACAATTATTATGAACGTTTTCACAATAATAAGAACACAACTCACCCAAATCCTTTACTCAAATTTAATTTATTTGTTAAAGGAAAAGCCCACAAATCTCAATCAGAAGTTCAAATATATTTAAAAGACTTCTCAAATATCCCACAAACTCAATGCCATTTTTTTTTAGACATTTAGGAATGAGAAATATCATCCTTCTCACATACCCAACAAACTCAATGTCATTTTTTTTTTAGACATTTAGGAATGAGAAATACCATCCTTCTCACATACCCAACAAACTCAATGTCATTTTTTTTAGACATTTAAGAATGAGAAATACCATCCTTCTCAATCTTACAATTTCTGCCTTCCTGGTCAGAATACTATGGCAATAGACTAGAGCTCTAACTGACTGAGGTAAGTATAGCCTCACAATTCAATCCCATGATTGAATGCCATCGGAGTGCCTCCCTGGTCCCCTCCCCAATCAACATCTATGGTATTCGAACTTTTTAGGTCAAAATACCATTTCCCATGCCCAACAAAACGATTCAAATTGTATTTATTTACAAAATCGTTTTCATCAAAACACCCCACAATCATAAAACGATAACATTTGTATTTCCCACAAAATATCGTTTTCAAACAAATCAATCATTCAAAACAATATAAATATTTTCAATATATTGTTTTCCACACAAACAAAATCATTCAACAATAATATAATTGGTTTATTTTCGCAACCAACACAAATGTGAATTTATTGTTCACATTTAATATCGTGAGATTCACTCACCTCTAATTCCCGCAGCGTCTTCAAATAGTAACCGGGAATCGACCAAAGCACGTACGCATCACATTTCGTAATCACCTATGATTATGCAATTTACATTAGCATAATACACATCCAAAATAATTCAAATGTTCCTCAAACGTCTCCTACGATAACGGAACTAATAATCAAGACACATTGACCAAAAGTCAACTGTCGGTCAACGTGGGTCCCACGTGCCTATTCATCGACGGGTCCCACTCGAAACCCAACACTTCCAATTTCCACGATCCAACCGTACAACATGTTTAATAATAACAAAACTAACTATACGATCAAACTTGGTGATCATTGGACGGTCGGATCTCTCGGATCGTAAATTGTACGATCCGATATTCGAGTTAATTGATCATCGATCAAACGACCGAATTTGACAAAACTGTAAACACGAAACTTGTTCGTATCGACGAACTAAGCACAACGGAGCAAAGAATTGCTCCTGGACCGGGCGGACGCGCCGCCACAGAAGGTGGCCGGCCGCCGGTCAAAGTGCTCCGATTGACATAAAAATTTAGCAGCATGTACATCTCAATACAAGGATCAATTTTGATAACTACCTCGAAGTCCGAATCGTAGCGGAAGTGGCTCGAATCGGCGTTGACAAGTTTTAGATCCAAAAATTTCAAAACTCCGATCCCGTCGGTCTAGGCCGTACCGCCGTGATCCACCACCATGGGGAGGTTGCTGGAGAGGAGGGGAGCAAAACCCAACTTGTTTGGTCGCCGGAGGTGGCCGGAATCGTCGCCGGTGGCCGGTTGCTTTTGCCGAAGCTTTGCGGCTCCGATCCGCCGTGTTCCGGCGTGATACGGTGGCCGAGACCACCTGGGGTCGGACGGTGCCGACGAGGCGCGTCGGTCTGCACCGGTGGTGTCGCCGGACGTGGCCGGACGTCCGAGATACTCCCGGGTCGGGTTTCCGGGTCAGCCGGCGGGTCTGCCCAGTAATTGGGAGAATTTCCGGAATTTTCCGGAAATTTTCGGAATAAAAAAGAATTTTCCGAACTTAATTTCTATTTATAGAAATTAGTCCAATGTTCCGAGACCCATAACTGCTTCGTACGATGTCCGTTTTCGGCGTACCACATGTCCACGAACTCGGTTTAACGAGCTCTACAACTTCCGTGAAGAAAGTTTCTCCAAATTCCCGACGAATAAAAAGTCAACTCTTTTGACTTCCCTAAACATATAATTACCGTCGTAATTTCCATTTTACGAAAAACGTCGAAAATTATCAACTCTCACAATTTCCATACAAATTCCACAACCTTTTTCGAAGAAACACAAATAGAAATTTTCGGGGTATTACAGTTTGTATTGCCAGAAGCTTTAGATTCCGTTGGTGGAGGCGGTGACACAAGATGTGGCCGGAGGTGGTGGCGCCTTATGGTGCAGAGGGAGAGAAGAGAGGTTACGGGTGGGGGGGGGGGGGGGAGAGGGAGGGAGAGAGAGAGAGAGAAAGAGAGAAAAAAAGAAAAAGAAAAAGAAAAACTAAATTTTTTTGTTTTTTTTTTTCTTTTCAATTTTTGACCGTAGGATGAATTTGTTTTAATTTTTTAACAGTAGATTTGACGATAGGTACTATTTATGATGAAAACGAAAAGTTCAAGTACCATTTGTGATCAAAAGTGAAGTTCAGGTACTATGTATATAATTGAGGTAAAGTTCAGGTACCATTTGTGATAAAAACCCATTGTTTTAATTCCTAAGATGGATAACCCTGAAATACTTAATCATTATAGGCCAATTAGTTTATGCAATGTGGTTTATAAAATCATTGTTAAAATCATAGTTATAACAGATTAAGACATCTTCTTGACAAATGTATTTTTTCCGAACCAAGGTACCTTTGCCCCTGGAAAGTCAATTTTTGATAACATTCTTATAACTCATGAACTTTTATCTAGTTTCAATAAGAAAAATGCTCTTTCTAAAAAAAAAGGAAAAAGTTAAGATCGATTATCTGAATTGGAATTGCATTCGGCAATGCCTTTTTCATTTTGGTTCTAATCATTACTAGATACAACTTATTATGACTTGCATGCATTCAAACTGTGTCTTTCTCTTTAAATATTAATGGTTTTGCTGAGAGTTAGTTTGTTCCTTCTAGTGAGATCCGCCAAGGTGATCCCATTTCTCCTTATATTTTTATTCTTTGTATGGAACCTTTAATTCGCCATTTCAATAACAACCAAAATCTCAAGTTGGCATTTTATCTTCCCCACATGGTCTTCGAATCTCTAACTTAGTCTTTGCAGACGATTATCTCATTTTTGGTAAAGCTACTAGTTCTGCTGCTCTTAATATTAAAAGGATTTTAGATAATTTCTCTCGCTCTTATGGTCAATAGATAAACTTTCATAAGTCAATTTGTTATTTCTCTACTAATGTGCATCGAATTATTAAGGATGATATTTGTGCTATTCTAGGAATTCCTTTTAAGCAAAACATAAGAAAATATTTAGGAATTCATAATATTGTTTATGGAAAGATCCTCTGAATGCTTCAGATGTTCTTTGTTCTAAAATTCAAAATAAATTAGCTGGTTGGAAAGCTGCTACCCTTTCTAGAGGAGGTAAACTTACTCTGCTTAAATCAAATTTATCTGGTATTCTTAACCTTGTTCTTTCTTGCTTTAAATGTCCTACTAAGATCACTTATAAATTTGATTCTGAATGTGGAAAATTTTTCTAGGGTGCTTCTACTTCTTCTCATCCTCCTGTTTCTTAGAAGCAAATGTGCTTTCGTAAAAATAAAGGAGGCCTTGGCTGCTTTGGCTAAACTAGCTTGGAAAATTCTTACTGATCCAAATAATTGGTGGGTTAAGTTAGTTAAACTTAAGTATCTTAGAACATAGAATTTTTTCTCTGTGTCCAAAAAACCTCTTAATTCTTTGGCTGGGAAAGGTATTCTTGACGCTAGACCTTAAATTCTGGAAGGTATGCAATGGTTGGTTGGTACTAGTACTGATGTTAATTTTTGGACTTTAAATTGGTGTTATCCTTTTCCTTTATATAACCTTATTCCTGATCATAAAAAACCTTCTCTTGTTCTCTCCTTGACTGTATTTTCTTTTCTGCCTACTGATGTTATTAATCATATTAAATCAATGCCTCTTCCTATGCACTCTTATCCTGATGAATTTATCTGGGGACTAGGTCATGGAAGGTTTACAATTAAATCAGCTACTGATTTGCAAAATGCTCATATTGCTACTCAGGCTCATGCTAAACTTTTAGCTACTATGTGGAAACTTACTATTCCCCCTAAAGATAAGATTTTTAGTTGGTTACTTCTTTGTGAATGTCTTAAAACTAGACATAGATTACATCTTTTTTCTCCTTCAAATCCTTCTGTTTGTGTTCTCTGTAAGCAGCAAGATGAAACTTTGGATCATTTATTTATGCATTGTCCTTTCTCTTTTAATGCTTGGCTGCTGACAGGTTCTAATCGTACTCCTATTAATTGGGCTTATTCCTTGATTGGCTTGATTCTAATAATCTTCTTCCTAATAGAGAAGAGTTGCTTTGCAGGATCTTCATTTTATGTCACCAAATTTGGAAAACTCGTAACAAGTTTATATTTCAGAATGTTCATTGTCAGCCAGTTAATGTGGTCCATGATGCGCACTACTAATATGTTTACTCAATACTAACAAGTTAATCCTTTTTTGCCTAATACAAAGAAACTGCACCCCTGCAACATCAAGTGGCACCCTCCTAAACCTACTGACTGGAAACTAAATTTTGATGGTTCTGTTCATCCCAATCACAGAGCTGCTGCTAATTTTGTTGTTCGTGATTGCAATGGTCACCCTCTTATTGCAATGACAAAAAATCTTGGTTTTACTGAAATTCTGGTTGCTGAGGCAATTGCCCTTCGTGACGGTCTGCTGGCAATCCCTCATCCTGCTCCTCCAAATTTGATTGTGGAAGGGGATTCTAAAACCCTTATTGATGTTATTAATGGAAGGATTGACATTCTTTGGCGCATTAAGATCCTTGTGCGGGATATCCGGATCATAGCTTCTCGGTTCTCTAATATTACTTTCCAGCATATTCTCCGGGAGACTAATTTTGTAGCCGATAGCCTTGCTGCTCTTGGATATTCAGCTTCTCCTTTGTTTTCTTGGTTGGATTGTTTACCTTTATCCTCAACCTCCGCCTTCCAGATTGATCAGTTTGGGGGCGGATGTGTTTGAGGTTTCTGTGTTTAGTTATATTTTCTTTTCCATCGAAAAAATTGAAATTGCTGTGTATATGTTAGAATGATAAGATTGGGTATAACTCCCACTAAATATATTAATGTAGCAAATCTATAGTTCTACAATGCATTGAGCTAGGCTTAATATTTATGCATATAAATAGGGATTGTTGGAACCACTAGTATATAGAGATTGAATAATGACAATTTAGAAATATGCATGTACAAAATTTTTGGTTCGATTTAGGGCTTATGTCGTAGTCCCCTTAATCTGGTTGGTCGAGACCGGTTAATTAAAAAATTGACCATAGAGATAATTGAACTTTTAACCCATGTCCTGCATTGATCTGTTTGTTAAATAGATGAAAAGTCAGTATTTCATGATTAGTACGTATTTTACGTACTAAAAGTGCCTCTAATTACTTGGGTTAGGCCTATCCGAGAGCTTATTTGTGTATTTAATGTGTGTTTTGTGTGTATGTAGGTTAAATAAGTGTGTGATATTTATTTGCACATAAAATGTGCATTTTGGAGGTTTTTAGCGCAATTCCGAGATCATGACAGAAAGTCAACCTTGACTTTAGGACGTCAAGATGACACGCGTCATCCTTCGGATGTGGAACACATAAATTGTACGAAGATTTCAGAGAGTATTATGAATCCCAGCAAGTTCACCGGTGAACCACCACAACTGGCGGCACAACTATTGGACAACCACCACTCGCGGTGGCGAATCTCTATTTCGACAGCTCAAATTTCCATTTACCATCACATGCATTATTATATTATTATTTCAAATAAAATAAATTAAAATATTATTTGTATTTATTTATTTAATTATGTCCATTGGTTCCTTTGCTATAGTTTCCTATTTGACTTTGGCTTGTCGGAGATAGAGAAGTCATCGGAATCGTTGAAAGCTTGACCCGAGGAACTCCAAACCCGCTAGCTTCAATCATGCTTCACTTGTTCCTTCCTTTCTCTCCTTCATAAGGAAGAAATTCGGCAATTTGAAAGTCACAACAGCTACTCCAATCATCACAACTCACAGCAAGCAAACATGTAATTCTTCAATCCACATCTCAATTCCTGCAGCTCACATACACAGATCTTCAACCACAGTGAGCTCGTGCATTCATCACTACTACACCATGGGATCAATCATCACAACAAGCCAACCCAGCCATCAAAGCAGCTATGCCGTGATATTCATCACTGCACCATCCTCCACTGCCCATTCATTTGGGCACCCAAGTTGCACAAATCACTGCATCACCATGGCACCACCCTCTTCGGTCTCTTAATTGACGCTGCCAGCTTCATCTTTACTACGTTACTTCACAACCACCACAAGCATCCAGACCCGCCGCCACCTGTGGCTGCGCCGTCCACCCGCTCCCGACGGCAATGTCTAGTTTCCTAGACACAGACAGTAACATTACCCAACTTGTTTAATTATAATATTTATTTCTGTTTATTTTAATTGTTGTGATTAAATTTGGGTAATTGTTATTGTGTAGATATTTGTTTGGGACTAGGGTCATTCCTTAGTCCAATGATGATGCTTTGATATAATTTTGATTTATGCATGTTGAGTTTGGTTTTGTGTGTGAGTATTTGTTGCATTTGTGCTTCACTCCCTTTACAATTATTTAGGGAACCTCCATTCACTTTCGAATGCGAGTGCCAAATCCTATGATCGTGACAAGACATAGAAATACATTAGATTGCAACTCACACAAATGCCTTGTTTGCATTCCTAGGTCTGGTACCCTTCGCCTTAATTTAGTTAACCTAAGTACCGAGATAAGGCTTACGTTAGTTAATTAAGAGTTATTGCTTAGGCACAATAATACCTTAGAAAGACATGACCCTTGCATTCCTAGTCTTGTACCCTTCACCTTGATTTATTACGTGGCACAATAAATTAGGAGTTATTGAGTGACACAATAATACCTACGATAGACGTGGCCCTAGTGGTAAGGAATGTAGGGTATGGAATTCAAACCAAGACCAATTTTATATGTGTGTGCATTACGTTATTCATTCATTAGATTTGGATTAGTGTAACCCGAAACCCCGCATCCTGATTATAACTTTGTGAGCTCTCTAAGGATTATGGTTGGAAATAATAATTGTTGTGTGTTTCCCTTTCTGTTAAGTTTGTTGTTCTGTTTATGTTGTATGTTTGTTTGATGAGGATAAGCAAAGTTCAAGTGTGAGGGTGTGATTTGTGCGTATTTTACGTACAAAGAACACTTTTAATTGCTTGAATTAATTAAGCCTTTCCGAGAGTCATTTGTTATGTTTAATGTGTGTTTTTGTGTGTGTATCCAGACATAAAGTATAAATCATACAACCAAATTACTACAATATAATTTGGCAAGAAAAAAACTATTATAAAAATAATTAAAAAAATCTTATTCAATATAATTTGTAAGCCAAGTTAAAAATAAAAACACAAATAACTCTTAGTTCAAGAAAAAGAAATCAATTCAAATGATGAAAATATGGTATAAATTCACTCGATGAAAAAAGTACAAACAAAGAAAAAATATATATATTGCGGCTAAAAATAATATCGCTATGGGAGTAAGTCAGTAGATAATTAGATACTAAGGTTTTTATCACAAATGATACCTGAATTTTATCTCAATTATATACATAGTACATGAACTTCACTTTTGATCACAACTAGTACCCGAACTTTTTGTTTTCATCTTAAGTGGTACCTACCGTCAAATTTCGTCAATTTTCTGTGAAAAAAATATAAAAAATAAAAATAAAAAATTGAAAAAAAATCCTCTCTCTCTCTCCTCTCCCACGGCACCGCCATCAACCACCTCAAAACAACACAAAGATTATATCGACATATAGAGCACAACCTAAGGATGAATTTGTGTAACTATATCAAAGTGAGATTTGAAGTTAATCGAGAGATATCGATGCCGGAAGTTCCGAAACCCGAAAACTCAACGACATCGATTCTCCATGTACGGTGGTCGACGTTGACAACCAAGGGTACCATGAGATTTATGGGATGGAAGGCTTCAAAGCCCAAGTGGTTTGGATAATCGGAAGTGGCCGGAGGAGGTCGGAACGAAATCTTGAAATTTCAAGCGTTTCCAGCGGTCCTCACGATGGCTTTCCGGCGAGTGTGGTTTCGAACCCGGGTCGTTTTGTCTTGCTGGCAGCTTCTGATTCTGTTGGTGGAGGCGGTGACACAAGTTTGTGGCCGGAGGTGGTGGAGCCTTATGGTGCATAGGGAGAGGAGATAGGTTACGGGGGCGAGGAGAGAGAGAGAGAGAGAGAGAGAAAAAAAAAATAAACTAAATTTGTTTTTTCAAATTTTGTGAAGGCAGAGATGGATTTTTTTTTTTTCAAATTTTTAAGATTTTTTTACGACAGATTTTGACGGAATGTAACGGTAAGTACCATTTAGGATGAAAACGAAAAGTTCGGGTACTAGTTGTGATCAAAAGTGAAGTTCAGGTACTATGTATATAATTGAGGTAAAGTTCAGGTACCATTTGTGATAAAAACCCTAGATACTATATGTTTGAAACTATACGGCCAAACCTTTAGTTGGCTTGCTGAGTTGCTGAAGTTGCCAACTAAAAGAGGAAGAAAACTAGTTTACAGACTTGTACCTCTAGCAAACTAGATATACCCGTCAAAAACCTAATAGGATTTGGGGATAATAATAGTTATTTATTATTACATTTTAATGAATCAAATCTGTCATTAATTAATTAAAGTGTATTATTGATTTTTTTTTTTGAGAATGAATAAGCTTTATTGAATAGGATCACATATTACATGAGGATGAACACATCTCAGACCATCATTAAGCTGCCAAATCAGTCTATGTACAATCAATCAACCAAGAAAGAAAATTCACAAACCAAATGCATGGACTTTGATGCGTTGCTGCAAACCTTGCTAGCTTGTGTACTATTATTGTGTTACATTCGCTCAGTACATAGGAACATGAGAGACTAGTGAAATGACACACAAGCAATTGAGCCCATCCAAAAGGTGTCAATCAGTTGCAAGACATCCTAGCCTCCCCCATCTAGAATTGCATAAATTACCGTCATTGAATCCGATTCCAATTCCAGATAGTGAAAGCCTCACTCTAATGCAAGTTGTAACCCGTATGATGTTTGAGAGTAGTGAGGTCGGAAAGAGAAATGGTTTTTGCCACTGCGATTTCCCTTCTGTCATTACAAATAACAACACCTGCGCCACCCACTATACTTTCAGGTACATAAGCACCATTATAATTCAGCTTAAAAGCTCCCATCCCTGGGATCTCTATTTATTTTGTTTTTCCTTCACTCCCCTTCCTTGTGAAATTCCAAAAGCTTTAAACTCATCAAAACGGTGAACAGCCAAGGAGTTAGAGAGTTGAGCATGAAACTTACTTTTATCATGAACTAATGCATTCTTGTCATGCCATATACGCCATACCAAAAAACCAAACAAGTTCATCTCATCCAAATTCAATACCTAGGTTGCATGATCTAAGAAATCTATAAAACTATTTTCTTTACAGGTAGAGACCACTGGTCCCAATGGTGAGAGCTTCCACATTTGTTTTGCAAAAGAGCATTCAAAGTTTCAAACAGAGCATGAATTCCAGATTATTCCTAGTTCCATAACGTGGGCATATTGGTGACACCGGGATTTTCCTTTTTGCAAGATTAGCATAGCAAGGTAAAATGTCTTTTGAAGCACGCCATAGGAAAAACTTTATTTTCTCCGGGACTTTAATACTCCACAACTTCTGCCAAAAACGTTGCATATTTTCTTTACTTGTTGGCTCACACATTCCTCCCTCTGTTTGTTGAATTGTGGTAGCCAAATGATATCCACTTGTAACACTATAGTGTCCTTTTGCTGTGTAATGTCAAATCCACTTATCTTGATATTGTTTTTCTAGAAGAGGAATGGAAAGAATTTCCTCAGCATCTGCATCAATGAAATTTGCCCGAATGAAGTCCTCGTTCCATCCTCTAGAAGCCATCATTAGAAGGCATACCGGATCATCTGTTGCCATACAAGATATAGAAAAAGGCCTGAAATTTCCAGGTCTAGGTAGCCACGGGTGGCAATTGATTCCAGTGACCTCACCATTTCCAATTCTTCTTCGTGCACCATGTAATAACAGCTCTATTCCCCAAATTATAGACCTCCACGTATATGAAGTATCTCTTCCTTTGTTTTCTCTCAAAAAATCAGAGGAGGGAAAATATTTACCTTTCAAAACCTTATACGCCAAAGAGTTGCTATTTTGAACTAACTTCCACGCTTGTTTTGCTAACAAAGTTTGATTAATTAAAAGAATATTTTTGAATCCCAATCCACCTTGCTTCTTAGGAGTACATAATTTACTCCATTTAAGCCAATTTATTTCTCTTGAAGACTTCGACCCACTCCACTTGTGACATTCCAGACCAAACTTACATAATTACTAGTTAATTTTAAGGTGGATTATCAAAATTTTAAATTTTGAGGTTCGAATAGTACTTTTAAGGGATCGAGATGACTTTTTATTTCATTTAGAATTTGATCAAAATTCTTCATGAAAGTTATAGAGCACGTTAAACTGAGTTCGTAGACATAAAGTACGCAAAAATTGAAGTTCGTATGGTGAAGTTACGGTTTATGAAATAAAGGTTACTATTTCGAGAAATTCTATTTAGGGGAACTTTCCTTTTTGGGAAACTTCCATTTCCATCTGACCTTTCTCTCTCCTCCCTCACGTCTCTCTATCTCTTGCTCACCGACTTTCGACGGCAATTTCTCCCTCCTCTAGACATGAAACTTATCACAATTTCTTTGTCTCCTCAAGATCTTTAATTCTATAGTTTTATTCATCGATTTTCAATGTAGAAGGAGAAATCAAGGAGAGAAACACCCGAAAAACGTAGTCAAACTGTTTGTCGAGTCTGAGCCAATTTCCTATCAAATTGATCAGAAATACCTATTGGACTTTGTAGCCCTTGCTAAGAGCATTCCAACGCCGCAAGAATCATCTCAATCGGATTCCGGACGGTAGATAATTTTTTATTTGAAGTTTTGGGGCAACCAGACTTTCAAGACAAATTTCGGCCAACCGAGACCGATTTGATATTCGAGGTAGTTATGAAACTTGATCCTTGTGTTGTTGTGAACATACGAATAAATTTTCAGGACTATCAGAGAAGGTCAACGGCGGAGCCACCACGGCGAGTCCTGCCAGCGGGTCCGACCTCCAATGCGATCATTTTCGTCCCTCTAGTTATGTTTGATGATCCGAACACGATGGCAAACTCTGTTTTGTGAAATTTCATCGTTTGATTAACGATCGGAGAATGGAAACTTGTGGATCGTTAGATCCGTGCTAAGTTTTGGTGTTGTGAAGTTCGGATGGGACCCGTTCGATGAATAGTTGACGTGGGACCCACATTGGCCGACAGTTAACTTTTGGTCAAATTGTGCCGGTTTATGACTTTTGATGTTCAAATGACATTCGAATGACTTTGAGAATGATATGGAGACATTAAGAGGTCTCGGGTGAGACATTGTCTCGATTGACAAACGTCTCGGTTTTTATGCAAGAGTATGTAAAATCTCGATTTCGTGTCGGATGCACATTAAATCAATTAGAGATTAGAAGTGGTTAAATTGTCGACTGAAACTCCAAACAAGTTAATTCGTTTATTTTTTGATTAATTGTCTAGTCAGTCTAGATATTAATTTATAACAATTGTTTTATTCGGGAGGACAAGTAGAACCCGCGGTCAAGGTGGACCCAGTTAGGTGGGCTGACTGTGAGTGAGCTTTTATTTTAGGATTAATTACAAAAAAATCCCTCAACTATAGGGTGATTTTCACTTTCATACCCAAGTATCAATTTTACTGCCATTAACAATTTGATACATCTGACCGTAACGTCGTTAAATATTGCCGTTAACTGATGATGTGGTAAGATTGGGCCCCATATATGTCAGATTCTCAATTGCTCCCAAGGTCATTTCCGTCCACTCTGTATGTGTGCTCTTAAACAAAATGAATAAAAGCGCAGCCACCAAGGCTCGAACACGTGAGCTTAAGAAAGCAAATGAGCAGCCTCTCCACTAGACTACTCATTGTCTTCAGTAATATATACACTTGCATTATATTTATACGGTTCTCACTGAGATTAAAAGTAGTTTACTATTTTAATTTGCTTAATATGCTATCTAATTTTTCATTCCAATATCTATTTGAAACCAGATGTCTAAATCTCATCTATTTTATTGTCCAAAAAAAAATCTCATCTATTTTTTTTTTGAAATTATTATTTATTTCATATTTTGAAGTAGTCTCTTTTACTTTTTCTATTTGTGTTATGATTGTATAATTTTTTAGTAATTATAAAATTATATGTCAACAATCGATATATATTTATATATATATATATATATATATATATTTTTTTTTTTAAATTTTAGTGGCCAATAACTATTAAATTTTATAGTTTTTCATTTACAATTCATAAAAGGGTGCCGAAATGAGCCAAAAAATTTCCTCATAATATCTAAACCACTAAATATTCATTGGTTAATCATTTAATTAAATTGAAAATAATATAAAATTGTTGAAGGAAACTTACTTTGTGTATGCCTTGTCAACCTAGGAGAATCATTAGTTACACTACTACAAAAATGCAATCAGATGACACTTATCAGACGATGGAATAGAAGTCGCCTGTTGTCTGTTGATGTGAAATGAATTGTACAACAATATTAAGAAAGTTATGTTGTGTAAGTGAGCGCAAATTTAGAGAATTTTACTTAGAACTATATTGCACAACACTAGTAGGCAAGTTTTGTTGTATAAACGAGGAAACAAGTTGGCGGCATGTTTCCCTCCTCTCTCAATTCATAATTCTCTCCTAAAACTCCTTCACAAATTTGGCATTTATGCTATATGGAACAATAGTTTAGTTGATTCTGTTGTATGAATTAAAACATAGGCGCCAAAACTTCACCAAATTTTCGCTCATATTGGCTGGGGCCCTAGGTTATTGAAAGCTTACAATCCCCCTAGGTGTATATAGTACAAATGCAAAAAATGGTACAACAGATTTTAGTTTCTCTGTTGTCTGAATGAGCAAGGTAGGCGGCAAAATCCAAATTTTGCCCAAAGCTGATTTTGATTTCCCCCCAACGAGGATTTGCGCAAATTTTCCCTCTGCTCCCAATGCTGATTTAGTTAAAAAAATCTACGTGATATGTTCTTACAATAGATAAAAAAATATATGTTGTCTGAGTTAAAAAAGAAAAGAAAAAGGGAAGCACGTATTCACTTAATTAACATTCAGACACTCTCTCTCTTTGACCCTTAGTAAACCAAGCACTACGACTCCCTTCTCGCTTTTAAAAAAAAAGGACGAACTCTTCTCTCAATAAATCGTGCGACTCCCTTCTCTTCTCCTACTTCCTTATTTGTAATCAAATCCTGAATCAGTCTCTAATTTCATTGTGATTGTGAGAAAGGGCTCTATTCCAAAGGGATCCATTCTTGACTTCGACATCCATTGTTGCTTGTATTCATTCAATTGAATTCGATCGATATCCCTATTTGGTGAGTTCAATTCGATCTTGGAGATTAGAGTTTTGATTATTTTGTAAAATTAAAGCAAGCAGATGTGTGCATGTTTTGGGTTCATTAAATGGGTGGAGATTAGGGTTTTCTAGATTGAACCAGCGGGTTGTTCTTGCTCTTTTTTTTCTTTTTCTTTTTTTATTCTAAGGGGTGGTAAGTTCTTCTTCATTATTTACTCGAAAGCCTTGCTTGCTTGTTTTCTTTTTCTTATTTTTTTTTTCAGATTTATTTGGTTGTATGGTTCTCAAGCTCTGGATTTATAGTACAACTGCATATATTTAGCTTATTTGCATTTTTTGTTTTGAGATTTTAATGTTGGTCAGAAATACTGAGGTTAATTAATAGGAACTCAGGAAGTAAGAAGAAAGCCTCCAAGTCTTTGTTTTTGTAGTATGCTGAAAAGTTTTAGTCTTCTTTAACTTTTTGAAGATGATTAACTACTCAAAGAAATTAAGGCATAGAATTGCTGAGTACCGAATTGAGCATTGTGGGATGTAATTGAGTTTACGCAAGCAATTTGTGTTTACTAAACTGCCTTTGTGTGTTTATAGGAATTTCTGAATTGAATTTGGAGGAAGCTAGAGGTGTTGACGCAGCTGGTCTATTGGTGAGTATCATTATCTTCATTTACCCCCATTGGTAGAGGTTTTGACTATTGATCATGCTTCGTCTGTTCATTTCATGTTGGAATATTGTTGGATATTGCTTTGACATGTGCTTGTTGTTTCATGTTGGATTATATATATAGTCATAGTTTGACATTTTGATGTTCTTTTTTGGATGTGAACTTGTTTTTTTTCTGTATCCCTGCATGTGTAGCTTTCTCTATTTATTCAGTGTGTTGGCCTCTAAAAACTTAGGCAGTGTTTGGGTGAGGGAGTTGTAGGAGGGAGATGACAATTTGGTGGGATTTAGAGATCCCTGGACCAAAGTCCATCGTTTGGCAAAATTTACGCAGGGAACTCAAAACTGACGGGACATTAGCACGGAACTTTAATAAGGGATATGTCAGTTAGACAATCCCTCCGCAAAATAACGCCTAGATCGGCGTCATTTTAAAATTCTCTTGCCTGACAAGATATGTATCACCTCCACCAATTCTCTCTCTCTCCCCCGACTCAGTGACTCTAGCTACTCAAAAATTGAAAAGAAAAAAAAATAATCGGGTATCAGAACTGTAGAAGAAGGTTAGTAGTCTCGATCTATTTACCGGCTTGGAAGAAAAGGCCGACTCACCGGTGACGATGGAGCTAGATTTCGTATTGTCGGGTTTTTAGAATGTTCTTGATTTGAAGGTTGAGCTCGATGTAGATATATCAAGGTTGAGCTCAATCTTAATATATGATGATAATGATTGATGATGAACGGGGTATAAAATGATTCAATAGCCTCAAGAACAAGTTTGATTTTCACCATCAATGTCCAGTTTGTTTGACGAGGACGATGATGAATGTTTTTTTTTTGGTTAATTAGAAATGGATCGGAAAAAAGAAGAAGATAGTATGACGACTTTGCCATTGGAAAAAGTGAAATTGACGATTCCTTTTCTTTTTAATTTTCAGAATTTTTTTTTGACATAATCCCATAAACCAAATGATTTATCCAAACAAGTTATTTAATAATTCCCTTACTCAATTCCCTTCACTTTAAGCTCCCATCACTTCAAAACCCCTTCACCTCAAAATTCCATCACCTTAAAATTCCTTGGAACTTTCATATCCCTTATCCAAACACTCCCTTAGTGAATTAAGTATATGATATGGCAGCATTGTTTGGAATTAGCTTGCTTTGACAAAGTTGTCTTTCAAGGAAGCACAAACTGATTTTGGTGTAATGATGCATATGCTGTATTTTTTTTTTCTGTATTTAGGTAAACAACGAGTACGTGAATGTCAATATACATGTTTACCCTGTTTGTTTGTTTGTTTTTTTTTTTGCGTAGTATAGATGGATAGGTCATGGATGCATGCTGATAGGAGATCCCGTGAATATAAGTTAGGAGTGGCAGAGTTCTGTAAGTTTGCTTTTGAAAATGGTAGGGACCCTAACAATATTAGTTGTCCTTGCACGAAGTGTGGAAATGTGAATTACTTTTCTGCTTCGGTTATTAAGGATCATTTGTTTTTAACTGGAATTGATGAGAGTTATGAGATATGGACAGAACATGGGGAGGCTCTTTTGGTGGATTCGGGAACAGATGAAGATAGTGATGGCCTGGAAACAGATTCAGATCAATCTAGATCTGTGGAGGGTAATGTAGGGGCAAATTATGAAGTAGAATTAGATAGTGATATAGAGTTGGAAATTGATGAGGATGAGGAGCTTTCAAACGAGTGCAACGAGTTCAGGCAGTTTGTTGACGATGCCAACAAACCGTTGTACCCTGGTTGTGAAAGGCACACAAAGTTCAATGTCCTTGTAAGGCTGTACAACTTGAAAGCGAAGCATGGTATGAGTGATGTTGCTTACTCTGAGTGGTTGATTGCCTTAGGGGAGTTTCTTCCATTAGGGAATGAGATACCTGATATGACTTTTGCAAGCATCAATTTAAACTCTAAAATCATCGGTAGTATAAAGCAAGTAGGGATCGTTAACAACGGGGATTAGGGGTAGTACCTAAACAAAGAATCATTATAAAGAATTAATGTCACAAATATACAAGTATATATATACATATTCACATTGAAAATAAGGGGGATTTAGAGATTGATTTTTTAACAACTACTTATCTAAACTACTAATCACAATTCTAATGACAACCTTACATGGAATGGGACGTTAAGTACATGAAATACAACCACAATCATATGAGTTAAAGTAGAAATCGAAAACAACCAATTTCCTTATCATGAATCCGAAATTGACATTGTGAACAATCAAAAGCTAATCATTCCCAATCAAACCCTAACCACGAAAATTACCCTAAGTGAAAGCACCTAGGTTAACCAATTAAACATGCCATCTTAGTCTAAAAAGTTAGCTAATCAAACCATGTTTAAAGCATAGAAAAGAGTTGTCAATAAAAGTGCACAACCTAGTATGGAAAAGTCCATCTATTTGCAATCCTTTTTATTTGATTCCGACCTTTGTCCAAAGCCTTTACTACTTTAGTGAATCAGATTCCAGAAAGCCAAAAATCTTAATTCTAGCTCCAATTACATGCAGACATTATAAGTTTGCAACCCTATAACATAAACACATAAAGGTTCTCCATAAAACAAAATCAAATAAACAAAAACACATAAGCAACTTAGAAAATCAGAAGTAATTTAATTCCAAACACAATATAACTCATAATCATGGCTGCAAGTCATGTTCTTAAGTCATGTTAACTAATACATAAAATTTACAAGCAACAAAGAGGAACTCATAAAGAGTAATTAAAGAGTAAACCGAAATACTCCGGATGGAAAGCATGGAAGACATGGAGACCACGAACCCTTGAATCCTTGAAAGCAAGCAATCCTAGAGAACACGGCAAGGTGGTGAAGATGGTGGCTGGTCACGGCTAGATGTAGTGATGGTGTAGACGTCTCCTCTCCTCCTTGAAGCCTTGCAAACCCTTGCACTAGAGAATGGAAGATGATGGCTGAAAACTATGGATGTATTCTGAAAATATGGAAGTAAGGTGTGTTTTTCTTGAGTCTAGGAGCAGCCTATTTATAGGAGAAATCATGGAACCCTTGATGCAATCCTAGCCCTCCATCTAGATGTCGAAATCTTTTAGGATTTATCTCTTAATTGTTGCTGAAAATTAATTGAGTAGCCACCAAGAAACCCTTCTCTTTTTGCCGAAATTAGGACTAGATTCGTTCCCTAAAAATCTGATTTTATTAAGGAAGAACACTCCTAATCCTTCTTGGACTTCATTTGTGCGGCAACCTCTTCCTTTCCCTTTGTAATTTTCTTCCATAATTAACCCTAATGGACTAGGGTTTCATCCAAAAGTCCAATGGGCTTGTCTTCATGGATTTGGGCCTCCCAATTGGGCCTCATGGCAGCCCGCCTCTTAATGGGCCTCGAATAAGCCCATTATGCTTCGTAATTTTTCCGAGCTCCAATTTTCCGTTCCGGGATGAAATAATTTTCCTGGTTGCATTAGGATTCCTGACGTCATTAGGATTCCTGCCAAGTGTAGGAGAAAACACAAATGAGGAAAGTTTCCAAAACAAATTAGGAAAGTCAAAACAGGAAAGTTTCCTAAAAACCTCATTTTTATTCATTTTCGTACTTAAACACCATTTCGGGACTCAAAGATGGAAACTAAGCTAAAATAGCAAAGTTATAAATAAAACGCAGCCAAAGGATGAGAAAAATATATTAAAAACGTCACACTTTGTGCTCCTATCAATACCTGCCTCTACTTATGAGGCAAAGAAGACCTTGAGTGCATTAGGAATGGATTACACTAAAATTCATGCCTTCCCTAATGATTGTATTCTGTATCGAAAAGAGTATGCCGATGAAACTAAGTGTCCGAGGTGTGGTTTGTCAAGGTGGAAAGTAGGCAAGAACTCCACTGAGAGAGAAGGTGTACCTGCAAAAGTGTTGTGGTACTTCCCTCCTATTCCTGGGTTCAAAAAAATGTTTCAGTCAACTAAAACATCCAAGAGTCTAACTTGGCATGCTACTGACAGAAATAAAGATGGATTAATGCGTCATCCCGCAGATTCATCTTCTTGGAAGTTAGTAGATGAGAAATGGCCGGACTTTGGTGCAGAACCAAGAAACCTAAGACTTGCATTGTCATCAGATGGGTTCAATCCCCATAGTTCTTTAAGTAGTAAGTATAGTTGTTGGCCCGTAATTCTGGTCACTTACAATCTGCCTCCATGGCTAGTAATGAAGAGGAAACACATGATGCTGGCGTTATTGATATCCGGGCCTAAACAACCTGGAAATGATATCGATGTGTACCTGGAACCTTTAATAGATGACTTGGGGAGTTTATGATGCCAACAAGAATGAAAACTTTACTCTTAAGGCTTTATTATTCTGGACGATCAATGATTTTCCAGCGTATGGGAACCTATGTGGGAGTATAGTTAAAGGTTATAATGCATGCCCCATTTGCCTTGATAAAACAGAACCTAGAAGGCTAGTTAACGGATAGAAGATGGCCTACATCGGGCATCGAAGATTCTTACGAAGGAACCACTCTTATCGAAAGCAAAAGGCTGCTTTCAACAACCTCCCTGAAAATTCACCCCCTCCCATCCCTTTGAGTGGAGAAGAAGTTTTGCGTCGAATAGAGCAGGAAGTTCTAGATTGGCCATTCGGAAAGAAATATCCTCCTCCTCCTTATAAGGGTGCTGAGGATGAAACCAGGCCTTATTAGAAGAAGAAGTCTATATTTTTTGAACTTGAATATTGGAAGTATCTCCCAGTTCGCCACTGCCTTGATGTCATGCATATTGAAAAAAATGTTTGTGATAGTCTTATAGGAACCTTGTTGAATATTCCTGGGAAAACTAAGGATGGGGTCAAAACTCGTTTAGATATAGTGGAAATGGGTATAAGATTAGGCCTGAAGCCTAATCTTGAAGGTTCAAAAAAGGAACGTTTGCCATTGGCAAGCTGGAACTTAACATTAAATGAGAAAAAATGTGTGTGTGGGTCTTTTCATGGTATGAAGGTTCCTGAATGCTATTCTTCTAACATATCTAGTCTGGTTTCAATGGATGATTTAAGGCTCAGTGGACTAAAATCTCACGATTGTCATGCTTTAATGCAACAACTCCTCCCTGTTGCCATCCGAGGTGTTCTAGACAAGCTGGTAAGAATTGCAGTGATCAGGCTATGCTTGTTCTTTAATGAGATATGCAGCAAAACTATAGATGTGTCGAGGCTGCCAAAAATCCAAAGTGATCTTGTTGAAACATTGTGTTTGCTTGAGAAGTTTTTTCCCCCATCTTTCTTCGACATAATGATTCATCTAACAATCCATTTAGTTAGAGAAGTAGAGTTATGTGGACCGGTTTACTTTCGATGGATGTATCCCTTTGAAAGGTATATGAAGGTGTGTAAGGGATATGTTCGAAATAGAAATCATCCTGAAGGTTGCATTGCTGAGTGTTACATTGCTGAAGAGGCAGTGGAGTTTTTAGCAGAACTTTTCTTTGACGACAAAACTGTTGGCATCCCAACTGCACCTAACACAAAGTTGAAGCCTACCTCAGGTGCTACGGTTGTTAGTGAATATGGCAAGGAATTGCACCAAACTCATCTCTGCGTGCTTCAAAACACAGATGAATTCAAAAGTTACTTTGTGTAAGTCACTGTCTCTCTATCTAAAATTATATGAATTATGTACCTATGTTATGTAGCTTGAACATTAAAATAATTAATTATACCTTTGCATGTTTGTTGGTGCAGTGAACACATGGACCATTTGAAGAGGGAGTTTTCGAAGTTCAAAAAGAATGAGCAGTGGCTTATTGCCAAGCAAAACAAGACATTCGGTGATTGGCTGAAGGAGAGGGTAAGTGTTTTCGATAACTGATCCAACCGATGCATGCTAACTATATTCTGTACAAATATAAATTGATTGCTGATTAGATATATAAACTGATATGATGTTTTCCAGGTTGCTTTTCAACTCAGTGAACTGGGATATGACATCCCTGAGATTGTAAGGTGGATAGCAGATAAACCAAGCAATGAAGTACCAAAGTTTAGTGGTTACAGAATAGGGGGAGTGCAGTATAACACAAAGATGCGCGATGATGTTCGAGCGACTCAGTGCAGTGGTGTCTACTTGGTTGATGATACTATGCAAGTTGCTAGTGCTAGGGATAAAAGGCCTATTATTGATGACATGAGCTTTTATGGGGTGATTACTGAAATATGGGAGCTTGATTATGACAAATTTAGGATACCTATCTTTAAGTGTGACTGGGTCGAGAATGGAAGAGGTGTAAAAGTAGACGATCTTGGGTTCACATTAGTCAATTTGAATAGGAAAGGTCATCTGAATGATTCTTTTGTATTGGGAACATGTGTTGAGCAAATCTTTTATGTTGAAGACCCTGTAGATCCTAGGTGGTCAGTTGTTCTAAAAATCCCAACAAGAGATTACAATAATTCTGGAAGGGATGATGAGCTTGGGGAAACCGCAATTGCCCACCATCCCATCGCTGCTACGATGCCATCTATTGAGTCTTTTGATGACTTAACCGATACTGAAGAAATAGGCTACATGCGTGCTGGCGATGAGGATATATTAGTGGATGGAGAATAGAGACACCAATTTCTATCCTTTTTGTGTTGATCATCCCCTAATTCCCTTTGTATTGTTTTGCTTATCTTAGTAAAAGGGTAAACATTGTGAAATGTGTTGAAGCGTGTAATTAGTAATCATCATTTGAATTAAAGTTATTTATATGTCACCACTTGTTGATAGTCTGTTCATTATTAGTATTTGTTTGATCTCCCTACATATGTTTTACACTTATTGCATTTTTTATCTACATTGTTGGCTTCTGTTTGAAGTGTTTTGTTGTTTTTTTTTATATAGGTGGCTAAGTTGCTGGTCTATTTGTGTAGATAATGGCGTCTTCAAAATCAATCCTAGAAGCAAGTAAGAAGAAGGACAAGAAATTGAAACCAAAGAAGACAAAGTCGACAAAGTCATCTTCATCGTCTTCTGAATCATCTCATTCGAAGAGTCATATCACTGGGAAGAAGAGGAAGTCTAAAAAGGTTGATGATCAACCAACCGGGGGCCTTAAGTTGCTGAAGAGGCACATGGTCACAATGCCTCGCATTTCAAAGCGTAAAAGCTTAAGACAAAAGAAGAATGTTCTCTTTAACAGAAAAGGGACTCCATGTGGAAAAGTGGCAAAGGAAATGCAATCATACATTGGTGTGTTGGCTTGCAGAAAGATACCGATTATAAGACCAACCTAGAGAAAGGTGACAAAAGAGGAGAAAGATAAAATCTGGCTACGTGTGCAGGTATATAGTTAAAGTGTGTATAATTTATGTAGTAGTTAATTTGCAGTTTGTCGCTTACTCTGATGTCATTGTCCCTTTATTGCTGGATCTGCTATTACTAATGCGTACTTTTACTTAATTTTTCATGTACACAGGTGCCATTTGTGCTTGGTCCTGAAAATAAGAAAATGGTATTGGCATCGGCTGCATCAAAATGGAGGGAATTCAAGTCTCGACTCACTAGAAATTACATTGTGCCCTTCAAGGATGATCCTGATTTGTTACGGTTTCCTCCAGATGATTATAGATTCATCAATGCAGATCATTGGACAACATTTGTGGCCGAACGGACAAAGGAGTCATTTCTGGTACGTTATACATTAACCTCATCTGATCATTGTTACTAGGAAATACATACTTAATAATTATTAATCCCATTTACCTGTTTTTGCAGGAATTGCGCAAGGCCAAACAAGCTGTCCGCTACAAAAATAAATATCCGCACAGAATGTCCTGTAAAGGATATGCTGGGTTAGAGGAAGAGCTGGTTAGTTTTGGTATTTTGTGTAGTTGACTATTTTGTCGTCCGGTATTTTCTTTATAGGTTAAGTGACACATACTTTTTTCGTAGTCTTCCACAATGTCGAATGAGGAGGAAATCGACAGGGCAACATTGTGGATCAAAGGACGGCAGACCAAGCAGGGCACCTACAAGGATAAAGAGACGAAGCAGGCCGCTGAAAAAATAGTAAATGCAATTAAGTCAAGTGCAATATGTATATATAACCTTATTTGATGATATGCTTATTTTATAAACTATAAATGTGTTAGGAAACCTTGAGGAAGAAGGTTTCTAGTGGAGAACTGACCACTAGTGGAAGTGATGATGTGTAGACATTGGCATTAGGAACTCCAGAGCATTCTGGAAGAGTGCGAGGCGTGGGAGGTTATGTGAATCCCTCGACTTACTTCAACCTCCCTAAACGTAGAAAGGAGAGCGTCCAAGAGACGGTTAGATTAAGTGTGCAGAAAATATTAGCAGAGTAGAGAGACAAAATTATTGAAGATGCAAAGGAAAAAATTATTACAGAGGAGAGGGCTTATTGGGTAGCTAAGCTTGCACAGCTGGAAGCAAAGATAGATGCAAGGGATGCTGGGAAAGTAGCTCCCCATCAGACACAGTCTGTTGACAATCCACATGTTTCTGGTCATGCGAGTTGTTCGCAAACTGCTGATCTAGGGCTTAATGATGCTCTAGTAGGTGAAGAAGCAGTTAACCATGTGGATGGGAAATCAGTGAGGAAAGTGTTGGATGACATGGAGAAAAATCTTGTAAGTAAAAGGAAGGGTTCGAAAACAGTGAGGGAGAAGGTAGACAAGGCTATTTCCAGATCCCAACAAGAGAATGAGGTGATGAAGATGGCTGAGAAGGCAAACCCTAATGTGGAGGAAAAAGTTGTTGCCGATGAGTTGGATGGGGATAAAGAGAAGCAGAATGAGGAAGAAAATACGAAACCACACTGTGTGCAAGAGCATGAGCATGAGGAGATAGAATATGTAGATTTGACATCTCGGGGAGACAAATCAAAGGTATGTTGGTTTCCAGTTTACTTTAAACTATAATTTATTAATGTATCTTGGTTGTGTCTTGTTAGAACTAGCTAGCCTAACTGTTAGGTATACACATTTCTGTCATTGCTCATGTTCCAAGAAGGTGACGACACGATATATTTATTTTTTCTATTTGTTTTAGGTACTGGCAGCTGAGATTGATGCCAAGTTGGCATTGGGTTCAATTGACCACATTGTAGCTCGTGCTACTATTATGGAATGCGATGATCCCTCCCAAACTGTTCATGGTGCTCCACTTGGGGACAAAAGTCTGCGTGTTTCTATCTATTGTGCTCTTGAGGAGAAAGCATTAGTTCCATTTTCGGTGCGAGATGAAATCCGAACTGTTAAGCAAGCCATGGGGAGTTGGGTAGCATGGCCTAAAGAATTGATCATAATGTCACCTGAGAAGGTTAGTTCTCATTATAATTGAAGATATGTTGTTGGTCTGTTTATATTTTCTTCTCTAATATATAGAAAACCTTACATTTATTTTCCTGGTCTAGCAACCTACTAAGGATATAGCTGAGAGGAAGAAGAGGAGAAAGAAAGTGTTACAAGAAAACGAAGACTCTGAGGTTCAGTTTAGCTTGCAGAAATTGGCACCTGTATTACCAGCTTCATTGAAGATGCTATGCACGTGGGGTGAGGATGCATTCAAAGATGGGCGTACTATCAACTTTGAAATGGAGTCTGAAGTGTTTGGGTATGTACGCAAGACATATATAATAGGAACAGATGTTCGCCGACTTGCAAGCATGAGGGAAGTAACTGCAAATTGCATAGTTCTGTACCTGAGGTAAATAAAACATCAATTTTTTCATTATATATGCTTTCAACCAGATGTCTCAATGTGAGTTTACTGTTGCTGATTTCAAACTTGGTGTAAATGCATGTTAGGTACCTTTATGATGTGTTGACTTGATATAAAATGCGGGATATGGTTGCTTTTGTTGACCCTGCATTGATTGGTGGGAAAGGGTGTGGGAATGGAACTGTGAGGGCCCAAAATATCAAAGAAAGGCTCATAACTGCAAAACCAGGCCAACTTTTCATGTTGCCCTATAACTCAGAGTAAGTAATTGAATGTTTTCTGTTGTTAATTGTGTATTTCTTTGCATTTTCGTATAATTTCTCATACATATGAGCCGACAATTCAAATCTTGGCACTTTTTCATGTAGTTTTCATTGGATGTTGAATGTTGTGGACCCAGATAATGAAACTGTATATTTCATGGTTCCAATGAAAAGATGGTTGGCCACTGGAGAATGGACAGGGATTGTGGACTCGTAAGTCACATGACCTGATATGTTAACTTATTAGAAACCTCTCCATTTCAATATATTGGAATAATGCATGTTGTTTACTTTCCTATTTATTTAGGAAAAAAATCACCTTTAGTCCCTGAACTATGACCCGTTCAACACTTTCGTCCCTGAAGTTTGAAATATATCACTTTCGTCCCTGAAGTTTGAAAATCACAATCACTTTCGTCCCTGACCGAGGGTTTTCACCGAATAAACCTCTGATTCCGGCCAAATCGGAGGACAACACCCACTGGGCTTTGAAGCCCTCCTTGAGGCGAGTTCAACGCCACCAACCTCGCCTCAAACCGTCGTCGGATGGCGGAGAATTTTACATTTAAAGTTTCGGCCACCATCGACTTTCGGGCTAAATTCGAGCCATTCTAGGCCGAATTGAGCTTAGCCCCAGTTATAAAAGTTACTCCTCTCATCCTTGCGAACATTTTGGCATAGGTTTTGCACAATTTTGTTCCGATCAGGGACGAAAGTGATAGTTGGTGTTGAAGTTCAAGGACGAAAGTGATATATTTCAAACTTCAGGGACGAAAGTGTCGAACGAGTCATAGTTCAGGGACGAAAGTTATAATTATCCCATTTATTTAATCCTGATTTTGTGCTTGTT
Organism: Rubus parviflorus; assembly: GCA_029955375.1. NCBI lineage: Eukaryota > Viridiplantae > Streptophyta > Magnoliopsida > Rosales > Rosaceae > Rubus > Rubus parviflorus. Next base: position 19,279,417 of record JARGGL010000006.1, on the reverse strand, counting down.
CTGCTTTAGTGCAATAGCTATGTATAATGCGCACAAGGGCAGGAAAGGCCAGAGTTCAGTGAACTGGAAAAATTTGGCGGTATGTTTTCTCTAGTTTGAATTTGAAAGTCTCTTTACACTAAAATGTTTTCAATTTGGTTGTTTTGGTGTTGATTCCACTGCTTTGTTTTTAGGGTATTCCTCCCCAACCTAACGACAAGGAGTGCAGGTATTTTGTCATGCGATACATGAGAGAAATAATCGAGGATAAGGACTTGTCATTTGCTAGCAAGGTACAAACCTTATTCTTGTTTTGATAATGCTAGTTTTTGATGGTCGTATATGTTTCTAAGAGCATTATTATTGACAATGAATATAACTTGGAATTGTTTCAGTGGGAGAGGAGAGGCAACCTTCGTTTTAGCCAAGAGGATATTGATGAGGTGCGGAATGAGTGGGCCAAGTTTGTAGTCAATACATATGTCTAGCTTGGAGCCATCGAGTTGATTGAAGGAAAACATTATCTAATTTTATGTACATTATATTCACATGCAGCAGCTGCGCATGTTTTTGGAATATTTCACTCGGCTAGCTTTTGATGTTTTTATGGATACTTACCTTGCTAGAATGCTTTCGTGTGTTTTTATGTATGGATGATGATTCGGAAAATGCTCACCTTTTGGTAATTTGATGCTTTAATATATGGATTGGAGTACGTACTTCATTTGATGTTATTTCTTTCCAATAATATTGATCATTACTGTCCATTTAGTACCAAAATGAAAACTTAATTATCAAGCAACACTAGACACAAAAAAATGTTGTATGAATATGTGCATTTGGTAATCTTGCACAACAGACTTCTTATAGCACACAACAGTTGATGGAAAAATGTGTTGTCTAGTTTTTACTCACACAACAGAACAAATAGAGTTTAGTTGTACGAAACTAAATCATACAACAATAAAGTTATTATATGTCGTCTAAATGGTTCAAACTTCTCAAATCGAGTGACCATATACCAGTCATAATTTAGTAACCGATTTGTATAGGACAATTACACCATAGTACTGACGATCAATTTGTTGTCTGAAGACTTCAAACACAACAACTGAGAAACTATTTCTGTTGTCTGGTTTAGATTGAAACAACAAAACAATGCTGCGCGCAGCCAGCCCTTGCCATTATGCGCGTGAATTGGGACAACACTAATAGGAAAGTATGTCGAGCCTATGATCAACATACAACAGTTATCCACTGTTGTTGGAACTGGTTAATCACACAACACCTCAGTAGACGACAGCTAGGGTGCAAATGAGACAATAGTTTTGGACTGTTGTATGAAGCATTTTTTGTATTAGTGTTAGTACGAAATAAGGATTGTATATTGAATAAGATTCCAATTACAATATGGATTGTACTCATGTATTCCTCTATAAATAGAGGCCTATTCATCAATAAAAATCGATTCTATTCCTGTGCTATTTACTTCTCTTCTTGTTATTTACTTTCAGTTCTCTACAACACGTTATCAGCACGAGCCCTAACCCTGAGATCAAAAATCCTAGAACCCTAACCCTAGATTTGTCGTGTTCTTCTCGCTGCCTTGCAGCGCTGCAAGCTTCAACCACCATGCATCACCACCACTGAGCTTCACCGCTCCACCGCCGCTGCTACACCAATCTTCGAGAATTTGCCTGGACGGAACAGTCTACTTTGGAAGCACTTTTATCTCTTTTCAACCGTTGGATTAAGCAGAACTTTGATGACAGTTTCTTCGACGTGTCAACTGTTCTCTGTGCAAATATCAAACGGTTCAGACCGTTGGATCTCCAGATATTCAGTTTCAAACGAGTGATACTCAGGATTAAAAATCTACTGCAACCCTAAAACAAAAAAGAAATCCAAGTAAGTTTTTATAAAAGTTGCAGCTTTCTGAATTTAATTCAATCTTCTTTTTCTCTGGGGACTTGCAACCTCTCTTCTTCTTCCTCCCACCTTTCTATAACGTGAGATTTTTGAGTTTTACTTCACCTGATTATGAGAAGCATTAGGGGAGTGACAAACCTTATATCCTTGTGGTATATGTAAGACATGAGCACCCCTAATGTCATCATTCTATTGTGGAAGTTCTTGACTCATAAGCCGAACTGTGAGGGTTCAAGCTAAAACTCCGGACGAGGACTCCGTTGAGAGAAGAGATACTCCGGACGAGGACTCCGTTGAGAGAACACGACCAATTTTGGTCATAACTTATTCATAACTAGGCTCACCCAGTTGAGTATGATGTCTAGGAAATTATTTTGAGATTAGTGGTGTCAAGTGAGCCTCGCTCTACCGACATCTCATCTTACTTTCTTGGTCATGCTTAATTGGAGCTACCGAACGGTTTAAGTTATTGGCCATACCATATTGGTTTTGATCTAATTACCTCCGGATGAGGAGTCCGTAGAGAAGAAACGACCATACTAGATCAAAGTTTCACTTAAATCCAATACGAGGAAAACATTTTCTTGGGAGCAAAGATTGCTCAGAATCCCTCTATTGTTTCGTGGGAGTATTGACTCCGAAACTTAAATCCAACGTTTCTTGGGAGCAAAGATTGCTCAGAAACTCTCTATTGTTTCGTGGGAGTATTGACTCCGAAACTTATCTTGGTGCCTAAATCCAACGTTTCTTGGGAGCAAAAATTGCTCATAAACCTTCTATTGTTTCGTAGGAGTATTGACTCCGAAATTTATCTTGGTGCCTAAATCCAACGTTTCTTGGGAGCAAAAATTGCTCAGAAACCTTCTATTGTTTCGTGGAAGTATTGACTCTGAAACTTACCCTATTCTTGTTCTCCATATTTTTTGGATGTCGAACATGAACGAACTCGATTTCACTCCATTGGATTCCGCAGACATTAAATTTCTGAGATGGGCTCATGATATCCTAATGCACATATCCGCGCAAGAGTTTCTAGCTCGAATCCATAAGCGTTGTTTTGAAGGAACCGCTCAAGACCCTCAAACTGAGATTGACAATGCTAAGGTACTTATCCTGATGAAATGGCATATGAATTTGGCACTCCAGTTTGAGTTCATAAAAGAGGTTAGCGCTAGAAAACTTTGAAGCGCTTTATGAATGTTATGGTAACGTTCATGACTCCATTATTCCGAATTTAGAAGCATAATGGACTAATCTCTGCCTCTCTGACTTTGATAAGGTCATGGGATATAATTCAAAAATTCTCCGCATCAGAGCTTGATGAATTTCTGTGGAAAATCATTTCCGAAGAACAAATGATTGAGAAAACTCTCACTACCTTCCCCATCTCTGCCTTGAGGAAATGCATGATGATGATACTTGTAAGGTATTATAACGCGAGGCCCGTGGGAACTAGATCTGTTCCGGAGACCCATTATAATGGCTCCCCTAATGGAGGACGCCGCAAGAAAAATCCAAAATCTAGGGACAAATCCGGACGTTTTGGTCCGTAAGATTTATTTGCTCAGGAAGGTAATCACCATGAGAATAGGCGACCACGCGAGCATAGGGCCCGTGGAAGAAAAAGAAGATCGCCGTCCCTATGGGAGGGACGCTGCCAGTCATCGCCACACTGATGTCGGTCCCAGAGACTATGTGCGCTGCGCCTGTGTGCCTCAATCAAGGGAGAATTCTCTTCATGAAGTCTATTATTGATATGGAGCGTCTGATTAATGAGTCAGAGTTTGCAATACTGTCACGCCCCGGACCCGATGTCGGTGGATTTTAAGCACCAAAATTCGAATCCGAGGTGTGAGCGTTAAAAAGTAAAATAAAAATAATACAAAACCAAATACTTTTCAGAAATTGTCTAAAATACAAAAGTTTAAAATAACAAAATGCTTTACAAAGAGAAATTACGCCTTCTTCTAGCTAGGTTCTAATCCACTCTCGTCTCTAATCCCTTTCGAAACTCGTAAATCGTACCTGTAAAACAACAACCTATTGTAGGGGTGAGCTTTCGTCCTCGCTGCTCAGTAGGGACAAACCTTTTTAGGTGATTCTTATATTGTTATAACCAAGTTATCAAACAATAAATTAAAATACAATAAATCAAAACTACAATGCATGAATGCGATGCCAACTTAAAACTCATCTCGCACTCATCGCACTTTTCTCTTTTGTTAGTCATCTTGTTTACTCATGGTTGCTATTTCCGAAACCCTGAGATCGTTTTGCAACCTTAGGGCGGTTGTAAGAGTTACTGTCATTTAGGCAGATAACTCACGGGGCATACTTTCCCCTGTTTGTGCACATGTGGGCATACCATAGAACCTAGCACCCCATTGAGAAACTCAACTACACAAAAGGATCTCTCTCTTTTTTATCAATCACTCTGGATTTCAATATCCATAATATTTTTCAATGCATCCTCACAATTTCTCACGATGCATCATGTATGATAGCTCTTTAATTCATAATATAGAAATTAAATAACACATGCTTTTGAAACATAAAATCATATATCATGCTTGTTCATCAATTAATAAAAGCGATAACACCCAACAAGTAATTCAACCAACATCAAACAATTCACCAATTTATTAAACTACTTAACATTTTAAAAGAAAGGTTCCCCGAGATCCCTACCTCGATTTCCAAGCTTTGACTCCAACACTGCTAAAGGCTTACTCCAGCTCGATTCGCATTCCAATTAAATTGGAGTTCGACAACTATCTTACTCGTCAAAATCCATTGAACCTTGTTTGGTAGTCACTTCTTCAATTCTCCATTTCAGGTCAAACATCGCCACTATGATAAACGTTTTGGGCTAACTGAAGTCTCTATTCCGACAATATCCGAGTATTAAAATAATATTCTTAATTCTATAACACTCGACAATAATAAAAGAGTAGTAAATCACTTTGGTAAATTTTGGATTCGATACACGTTACCAAAATCAAATTAATCAATTGTCAAGTATCGAATCCATCTATAATTTAGCAAGGATTCCCTTGGCTTATCATAGCTCAATATAAACCAATAATCCCAATTCATTATAACTTCAGCACCAAAGTTCTATAAAGGCACCTTGTCAAAACCTCATGCTAATCACAATCAAATGTAAACTTACTAACTGCCAGATCAATTCCAAAATAGTATTCCATAATTCCTTAGTGACGACTGTCATATACCAAACTTAAGATCAAAGGGTCAATTATCAATATACAATCCAATTTGCTGTAAATACCATCGAATATTCAGAATATCCAAACTCCAATATACAATAGCTTTCCATCCATTTCTCAAGCAATCATACGTAACCCATTCCATATAATTAGGTCATCGCTTTGGAATAAAGATTATACCTGTGATGAATATATAACCAAAACACAGAGCTCAAACCACCTGGAGCTCAACCAAATTCAGCTGTCACTTGCTTTAGTTCATCAACAGAAACACCATGACCTCCTGGTCTGCTTCCAAATTCTGTAATTGGTACCTTAAGTATTAAATTGTGCTCAAAGACACAAACCTATACCAGAAATCAAAAGACGAAACCAATCCCGCCACCGATCACGGTGGTTTCGCGACAACAGAGCAAAACCCACAACACCAAATCTCTAAAAATTGACCAAAGCTGTAATCCAATTATACCTAGACGTAGAGCTCAACGAGGGGATGTAGATTGATACCTTACTTATCGCCGTTCATGGCCTGAAACGCCGGAAAACCAAGAAAACCCGCCGGAAAACCATGAAGCTTTGGAGCTTCGATTCTCTCTCTCCTTTCATTGATTTGAAAAATCTGAGACTACAGCCGTGCTCGCCTCAACGAGAAGAAGCTAAACACACCGGTTTCAGACGCCGTCGTGGCCGGAAACGGAAAACCCGTTTGGAACTGCCGTTTCTTCTTCTCTTCGATTCTCCCTCCTCATGCTTCTAATGGATGATCCAAGACCACCGGCATGCTCGCCGTATTGAGGCGGAGCTACAGCCACCGGTCCGGCGTCCATAGGTGATCGGACGGAGGAGCTGTGTTTGGATCTTTTTCGTGGGTTTTCGGGTTGAAGAAATGGGTCGTGAGGTCTGGGGGTTCTGAGTCGTTCGATGTACCGCCTCTTATTTAAACACCTAACCGACTTAAACCAACGGCTCAGATTTAAGGGTGGAGAGATCCCACGGTCCAGATTGCACCTTGTGGATTTTCCATTAACAAATAATTTTCCTAAATTTCAAACTTCCGAAAATCAAAACAAATAGCTCGGGTGTCCGAATAATTCCACGAAAAATCCTATGAACTCGTAACGATGTCTACTTTCTTATTGTGAGCTCAAAAGTAAAATTTAACCAATTTCAAAATTCAGGATCTCACAAATACATATGAGTATGTAATTGTAATGATCAAGACGTCGAGTTAAAGGGTTGAAGACTTTGAAGCCGATTTTGCTTAAGTCTTTATGTTTTCCATTGTATTAATCCTTTATTTTAAATGTTTAATATGCATGCAATTCTAGTTAAATGTTTAATATGCATGCAATTCTAATTTTTGAAATAATTATTTCTTATGTAAAGATCTCACTAAAATAACTGTGATTTCTGATTTTAAATCTCGAGCGTGGAAAAATTATTTACTTGATAAGGTTTCATCCTTTTGGATATTTTATGTACATGATGGGACACCCCTGACCAAGGTTTACCAGTGTACTAGTTAGTTTTACAGAGGATTGGTAGATTTTCATTTTCGAGATTCGGTTAGTACTTTTAGGGGACCTTCGGGGTGACTTTTCGTTTGGTTAGGAATTTGAATAAACTTTCTTCACGGAAGTTGTAGAGCACATTAAACCAAGTTCGTGGATATAAAGTACGTAAAAATTGGATTTCGTTTGAAGAAGTTATGGTTCATGGAAGGAGGAAAATCATTTCTGGAAACTTTCTATATATAGATTTTAGGGATAATTATAACTTTCGTTCCTGAACTATGACTCGTTCGACACTTTCGTCCCTGAAGTTTGAAATATATCACTTTCGTCCCTAAACTTCAACACCAACTATCACTTTCGTCCCTGATCGGAACAAAATTGTGCAAAACCTATGCCAAAATGTTCGCAAGGATTAGAAGAGTAACTTTTATAACTGGGGCTAAGCTCAATTCGGCCTAGAATGGCTCGAATTTAGCCCGAAAGTCGATGGTGGCCGAAACTTTAATTGTAAAATTCTCCGCCATCCGACGACGGTTTGAGGCGAGGTTGGTGGCGTTGAACTCGCCTCAAGGAGGGCTTCAAAGCCCAGTGGGTGTTGTCCTCCGATTTGGCCGGAATTAGAGGTTTATTCGGTGAAAACCCTCGGCCAGGGACGAAAGTGATAGTGATTTTCAAACTTCAGGGACGAAAGTGATATATTTCAAACTTCAGGGACGAAAGTGTCGAACGGGTCATAGTTCAGGGACTAAAGGTGATTTTTTCCCTAGATTTTATTTCGGGAAAGTTTCCATTTTTCATTTTTGGGAGTGACCTTTGGGTTTCTCGTGTGTCCCTTCATCTCCCCCGACCTCCCTCTCGAGCTACAGTACCCGTCACGTTTCCGGGCCGATTTCTTCCTCCTCCGACCACCATAGCCTTCGATATTGGTCCCATTTTCTTCATCTCCCTCTCCTCTTCAAAACCCAACAAATCCCACGGTGAACCGACGTCTGTGGCTGCCAGATTTTGTTCCCAAAGTCGCGATGGCAACTGAGTTTTTCTCCCCCTTGATTCGGTGTTTTCCGACGTCGACGCCTTGCACCAACAACTGGGCCTTATAGCCCTCCTCACGGCGAACCCAACGCCACCGGTCTCACTTCAAGACACTGCCGGACGGCGGCGGATCGAGCGGTCAAAATTTTCGGCCACTGCGACTTTCGAGGCTGATTCCAGCCAAACCACTTCGATTCAGACTTCGTGCCAGGTATGAAAGATGATCCTTGTGCTGTTGTGAACGTTGTGGTAAAATTTGGTGACCATCGGAGATGCGCACCCGCTTGTGACGACGTGTGGTGGTGTGTCCGGCCTCCGATGGTGGTACATTTTGGTCCATTAGCTTGTGTTTTTCGTTACGAGCATGTTGGTGTATGATTTGTAGGAAGTTATCGAAGTTTGAGAATTAATGCGATTTATTTAGGTTCGTTATCGAACGATTCACGGTTTAGATTTATTGGGTGACCGTTGGATGGTCACCGAAATCATTTAGGATGTTAAGATAATTATTTTGAGTATATTGTACGATTGGATCTTTAGAGTTAGGCCAATTGGTTAATTAAAGTATAATTACGATAGAGAGTTCGAATAATTAGTTTAAGTTCGTTCGTTGGAATCGGCGCCAATGGTTATTGATAATTAAACTTAGCTTTGAGTAAATTATTTAGGGAGTTATGGTTAGAGATTTGTCGGTGAATTTGAAGTGTTGGAATTATCGAGGGAAACCCTAGTCGGTTTAAGGAATTAATTATCGAATTATTAATAAATCCGTCAAATAGTTAATAATTTTCATAATTGACTTTATTCAGGAGGACGACAAGATTTGGATTACCCTTCTGAGGAGGATCTCGATGGATGCCGGACTTAGTTGGTTCCTTATAAGTGGACTTTGTTTTAAATTAAATAAGTTTATCATTTTATTTTCAGAGAATATTTGATTTATCTTGCCTCATTCAGATATTGAAATTTCGATTCTCCAACTTCAGATTTATATTTATTTGTTGAGTTATGATTTTATTGACAATTTTTGTTTTTGTGTCTATGCATGCATAGTTATCTGATGTGGTAGTCCCCCTCAGGTAACCTGCGTGATGTGGTAGTCTCCCTCAGGTGCTATCTGATGTGGTAGTACCTTTCAGATAGTGGCGTCTGGCGTTGGTAGGACCCCCAGACTTCGGGTGACCAACGTGGTAGCCCTCTTGGTCATCGGTGACTAATGTGGTAGGTCCCCTTAGTCATCACAACAGTTTTCAGTTTAGCTTTACTCCAATTTTCAGTTTCAGATTTCAATTTAAATTTTCAGTTCAATTAATTTAATTTCTTTGAGGCATGTTTTTCTCGAGGGAAAACATATACAGTTTTATTTTGAAAACATTTAGATTTTTGTCCACTCACGCTAATAACTAGTTTTCTATGTTTTCCCCTGAGTTTTTATGTTTTCTATGTTTTCCCCTGAGCTTTTATGTTTTCAAACGCCCAGGTTGCAGACTAGCTAGCTGAAGCCACGTGTCGAAGTCGAGGCATAGTCATCACCACCTTTCCGTCTTGGTAGGTTATATTTTAACCTACCTGTGTTTAATTTTTGTATTTATGTAAACCATTAGTTGCTTTGATATTTCAAGTTTTAAAAGTGTATAACGAATTTGAAGAGATTTCTAAATTGGAGTTGGATATTTGGAAATTATTTTGAATTGTGGAAAGTTGAATTGTTATCACCGGCGAGCACGTAGGCTCGGGTGTTTGTGGTTGAGGTTTATTAAAGTGTGGATTTTATTTAATTTATGATTTTCGGGTAGTCCATTTTTAGGGGAGATATATCAAATTTTCGGTATAATCTCTTCTAAAGTTGGCCCCACAGGGTCGTCTCGATATTTCAGAGTGAGACGTCGAGGACGATCCTGTCATATGAAGTAATGTTAATTGCTTGAGACTTGATTTTTATTTAAGTTACGAGAATTGAGTTCCATTTTCATGAGTATTTGAGTTATTTGAGATTTATTGTTTGATTTATGATTTTCTGAGAAATGGAAAAGTAGTTTTGGGGAGAATTATATTTCAATTTATTTAATAGTTTTCAACTACCATATAAGTGGGATATGCTATCCAGTCGTCAGTATCCAATTGTCAGTATCCAGGTATGTAGGGGGCAATAGCTTCTAGATCTATCTAGTTATGCAGGGGGCAGTACCTTCTAGAGCTACTACCTGTGAAACACCCGAGCTAAAGGTAATGGCTGATTTGAAAAAATTGATGGTCCGACCAGAAGCTCCTTCATAGACCAAATTTTTTTGGCCAACATTTCTCAGTTTTTTTAAATCTTTTTTTTTAATTCTTTAAAAAATGGTTAACGATAATAATTTTATTTTCATTACAATTTTATGAAATTAAAAATAAAATAATTTTAATTTCGTTTAATGTAATTTAAAAAAATGTAAATAAATTGTAATTTTTTAAAAAAAAAATTGTAATTTCATTTAGTGTAACTCCATCTAAAAAAATTCAAGTAATTTTTAGTGTGATGGAAAAGAATAAAAGTTTACAATTTTATGAAATTAAAATAATATTAATTATAAAAGAATTAAATAATTGAGAAAAAAAAATTATTTTTATTTTGGTTGTGTTGAAGGAAACTTACCTTATGTGTGTGCCTAGTCAACCTAGGAGTATCTTGGTTAGTATAGCATATGGATTATACATTGAATATGATTCCAATTATGATGTGGATTGTACCCTTGTGTTTCTCTATATATAGAAGCATTTATTCATCAATAAAGATACGATCTATTCCTGTGCTATTTACTTTGTATTTACTTTCTGTTTTGTGGTTATATATCATATATCCTTAAATAGGTTGACATATTTACCTCTGTTTTTAACGGAGAAATTGACGGAGGTACCAAAATGGGTAACGACATAATAGTTCAAGTACCACCAGACTCCCTAAATATTTTTGGATACCAAAAAGTGCATTACGTGATAGTTCAGGTACCATTTAAAGATTTTACCCAATATAATCGTCTATAATTTGAATGACTTGATTTGTAAGATATTTAGAAAATATTGTAGTAAAGGAAAGAAAAATAAAAGGGAAGGAGATTGGTTTCTGGGCTTGTTCATGTTTCTTCGTTCTTGGCATGTTTCTTCTGGCTTCATGGTTTTCTTTTCCTTTTCTAATTTCATTTTGGACCAAATTTTCATTATCATTTTTTAAAATACTAACAATTTTAGAGAGTTCTGAGTTCAAGTTTAATTTTCATGGGTATGCAGATCAGGTTAGGTTCTGGGTTTACGAGACAGAACCATTTTCTAGATCTTGAGCAAATGTCAAATTTGGTACTGGGTTTGAGTTTTGATTACCCAAATTTGCTACCCAAACTCATCAAATAATCAAAACAATTTCATCTAATTATCACATTAATTAATCAACCCATATTCATTTTACCCATAATTATAATTATATGTTTTTTTTTCTCTATGCCATGTCTATTTTGATAATTATATACAATTACAATACTTTTAATTGATAGTTTACTTACTAAACACTCTGCGTTGATTCTGCCGACAACACAATCAAAATCAATTATCTCCACATCACAATCAAAAACAATTCTCCCCACATCACAATAATACCAAATTGGGCCTTGATTAATTCTTGGAAAAAGAAAATTTGGGCAGAATAGGCGCATGAGAAAGGAAATGGAAATGGAAATGAAACTTTAAAGATGAGCATATGCATGAGAAAAGGAAATGTGGCTAGCTAGCTGGTCAGATTGGGGAATAATGGCCACCATGCAAATGCAGTATATGTTCCTTGATGATGATGCAAATGCAATGTGCCCAAGTCCAACCAAAAGAATCTAGTACGTACTAATGTTACTTTCATTTGTAAACCAAAAAAGAAAAAAGCAAATATATATGCTTTGCTTAACGATGATGCAAATGTAATAGGCGCTATATTCCAAGGTTTTGCTTCGTATGCATGCATGCCTAAAGATACTCCTTTCAACTCTACAAGTAATGTTGATCCTTCTAATTGAATTGGCATGAATATATCCTTCCTACCTAGCACTAGCTATTAAAACACACAAATCAATCAAGCTCCTTAATTTGTTCCTCCACCATAACCTACCTACCATACAAGGATCGTTCCTGCCATGGGCCAAACCCTCAAGAAATTAGCTCCTGGTACTCTCTCTCTCTCTCTCTCTCTCTCTCTCTGAGTGATTAAACCCTAAATCAATTCTTGCATTCTATATTAATATATTTGTCTACATATGCATGCAGGAAACGAGGAGACCAAGATTAAAGAAATGAGTTCCATAATAGACAAGTCCTACGATTTTATAAACAAGGTTCCAACCTCAGCTGACTTCTACCGAGCAATATGCGAAATTGTCGAGTACGTAACTATATATAGCCTCTGTTTGTAATTATCCGTATAATACACGAATAATATACAAACATATTTTTCAAAAATATTTCTGTATTTCATACTTTTCGAAGAAAAAAAACATGTTAAAATTGTCGTACTTTTGAATCCTAAAATGTTATATATGTATTGTACACGAATTTTTATATATATATTTTTTTCGTATTTTACACATATTATTGAACAAAAATGAATTTAAATTATATTTTATAATTTAAAAATTAAATTAATTAAAAATGCGATGCCAAATTTTTCAACGAACTAGTAAATGAAATTGTCCGAATAATACACATACGTACTTTTATAGTGTTATACATGTCTCGTATTTTACTAACTATGTATAGAGCTAATTGTGTTCTAATAAATTATTGTTGTTATTATTATTATATATATGTGTTAATCTATCTAGCTTAATTATTAATTCCATTTAATTTATTGGTAGAGAAATGAACAAACAACGTGGTAACACACAATTTCGCGTGCCAGCGAAGGATAAACTCGAGCAAGCATTCGTACGTACAGTATATACGCATATATATCATTTTGTTACACATGATGCATGATTTTAGCATTTTGCTTCACAATTTTAATAATATTAGTTAATTACCATTTGATTCTAGGTACGTAATTTGATACTCTAACTATAATTTGCATTAAAACAGGAATCTTATCGACGTGTATATCCATCGACAGGTCTAGGATTTTACTTTCGCGAACAAGAATTGGTAACACTACTACAAAAATAGTTTATGGGAACATACATTTATCCCTTTTACAACAGTTTCTATTGCCTCTATATGTCCCTAAAAGTTAAATTTGAGGACAAATACATCTATTTGTCTCTAAATCCAGTTTTTAGGAACATATAGAGGCAATAGAAACTGTTGTAAAATGGACAAATGTATGTCCCCATAGATCTTTTTCGTAGTAGTGTAAGGACCAAAAAAAATTGAACGGAATAAAATATGAACATAATAAAATGAATTCAAACAAATAATATCTCCTCAGAGAAAAACATAAAAGTCGCACACATATGTATGTTCTGCCCCAAAGAGATATTGAAAAAAAAAAAAAAAAATGAATGCTATATAATATTACAAAGATTATGTATAAGGTAAACTGTAAACAAATGATTTGTTTATTATCCGTACATGTGATATTAAAAAAAAAAACTCTTTATTAATTATGAAGATCAGCGTACACTAGCTACCGACCATTACAAACCAACATCATAGCACCATTGAAATCTCTCCAACTATGTAGGCAATTACAAGGTTTTTAATCATAGAGTGGGAAGGAAAGTCAGTATGCAAATTTGAAATTAGATTATTTTTTTTCATTCAAGTGTTCAACTGATCAGGTGTCAGATATAGAGGTACTTTAATTCTCTTATTTTCATTCAAGTGGTTAACTGATCACGAGTTTTTTTTTTTTTCCTCAATGTTTTGAGACTCAATATATCTTCCTAGCTGCATACATTTTACGTATTTAGATTATGATGGATGGAAACAATTAAGTAACTAATTAGCAATTAATTTGATTAATTAATGTGACACGTACGTACATATATGAATGGCAGAGAGAGCACAAAGACAAAGGAAAATCATTGAAAAAGGAAGAGTTTGAAAAGATTCTGCAAGAAGTGATAGTTGGGACAGGGTTCACTGGTGTTGGAGCCAAGGACACTCTCATTTACATCTTCGGAGTTCCCCTAACTGCACTCTTCATCAAGCAATCACTGATGCCCCGTTCAATTCCCAATGAGTATTTCCTTCCAGGCATCACTTCAGCTACTGTCTTCATCCTCGCCAAACTTAACAAGATTTAATTCATTCACTCATTCATTCATTTGCAATATATATATATATATATATATATATATATATATATATATATATATATATATATGTATGTATATATATGTATGTATGTGCCTACACATTACCTCTAGCTAGCTGTTGTATGAACAACTAATTACCGATCTTAAGTTGGATTATGACTTGGTGCTTTATTCATTCCCGAATTCTTCTTCTCCCAAATCTCAATTTAGTGTTCAGAATGATTGAACGATTTCTGTACGATCTCTCCTACGTTGATAGATATTTTTTTTTAGTTAAAAACATGCATACCCCTAATACTTCCTTATTGCATGCTGTACTGCCACGGCTTAACGTACATATATAGCCTGATAGCCCTAATACATTTGCAAAATTTTCTAAATATATGTGTCAAGTTTGACTGTGTTTTTTTTTTTGGTCAAAGTTTGACTGTGTTAGTGAAAAGAAAAATTGTAGATTATAGCATAACACGCAAAGTTTTAGGGACATGAATTACCTTACGGCGAAGATTCTCTTGAGATCCTAAACAAATACTTATCAAAGTACAAGAAAGAAGATAAAAAAAATACAGGGAAATGAGTAAACCAACTGTAAACTTTGTGTTTAGCTAGTTTCAAGTTTCAGCAGATATGTACGTACGTACGTCATTTGTTTGAGTGGATAGTAATATATGCTGCTGCATTAGCAATCCTTCTCTCTAAATGTTTGGTTCCTAGAGGTTTTAGGAGATGAACGAGACTCTCTCTCTCAACCACAAACCAAGAACAAACGGATCGAGAAAAATAAGTTGCACGCACTCTGCTCAATTTAATTATCACCAATCACTGCAAAATAAAATCTAACCTTTTTTTAAATATTTCCAAGGCAAAATTTTAAGTCTTGATGTTCGTACGAGTGATATAATTATTTTCTAACAACTTTTGAAAAGATTAAATATAACTTAATAAGCACATAATTAGCTTTTAATTAGCAAGCAAGAAAACCATAGAGAGAGAGAGAGAGGGATGTTGCCTTAATTTTATATATCTTGCGAATTGCGACAACCTCGGCCGTTTTTATTGTTGATTTCAGGGAAATAAGTTCACCACTTGTCAGAAAAGCAAAATTAACCTCAAAATTTTGAAAAATGACAGACTTTGTGATCAATCTGGTTCACAAAGAAAAGGAACTTCATTTCTTCCAATCGCTCTTTTCGCTTAATTTCTTCCCAAAAACAAACAAAACAAATTTTTATGCATGTTTTCGATCAATTCCCTGCCCTACCTTCTCTATCTAGCTCTTCGATCATCATGTTGCTCGATCCATCGTTTAAACCATGCGTTCTGGTTTTTAATTTGATTCATTTTCTTCATCTATCTGGAGATTCTTGAGTGATTGGTGTCATCGATCTCTAGAACATGCAAATTTTACATGCTCCTTGATGTTCTTAATTGGTTCTTGTTCATAATTAATTTCGTTTGTAGCTTGAGAAGAGTACGTACATACGTATATATATGCATGGAAAGGTGAAAAAGCTAGAATTAATAACGTACGTTGCTGCTGCAGATAGATAGATAGATAGGCAGATAGATAGATAGATATATCAAATGAGCAAAGAGAGCAGTGGTGTTTTTAAGGCATGGGAGGCCACAGTTCGCAAGACGCAGGCTGCAAGAAAACGTGCTAATAGTATATTTGGTCTTTCCGTGGACCATGATCACGATCACGATCAAGAACATAGTAGTGATCATGATCATAGTAGCGACGACAGTGATTATGGGCCTGAGGATATGATGTACAATGCAGACAAGATTCTTCCCAATGGAGACTACTACACAGGACAATGGTGTGAAAGTTTCCCTCACGGCCAAGGCAAATATCTGTGGACCGATGGGTGTATGTACGTAGGAGAATGGTTTAAGGGAAAAACCATGGGGAAAGGCAGGTTCAGTTGGCCTTCTGGGGCTACCTATGAAGGCGAGTTCAAAAGCGGTTATATGGATGGCAATGGCACATATACAGGTACTAATGGTGACACGTATAAGGGACAATGGGTTATGAATTTGAAGCATGGCCATGGTACCAAAAACTATTCAAATGGAGATTGGTATGAAGGCGAATGGAGACGAGGATTGCAAGAAGGTCATGGCAAGTACCAATGGAAAAATGGGAATCATTACATTGGGGAATGGAAGAATGGAGAGATTTGTGGGAAAGGGATATTTGTTTGGAGTAATGGGAATAGGTATGATGGAAATTGGGAAGAATGCATGCCTAAAGGGAATGGGAATTTCAAATGGCCAGATGGGAGTCTTTATGTAGGGAATTGGAGTAAGGATCCGAGTGAGCAAAATGGTACTTATTATCCATCTCAATCATCTTCGGATGCCAATCTCGAATGGAATCCTCAAAATGTGTATAATGTTGATTTAAAGGATTGTAAGATTTGTCCCGGGGAGAAAGTTTCGATTCTGCCATCACAGAAAAAGCTCGCGGTGTGGAGGTCAGCCAAGAGCGATGGGGTTAAGCCGAGAAGGATGTCAGTGGATGGAAGGGTAAGTATAGGGTTGGAGAGACCTTTGGATAGGATGCAAATATGGAATGGTGGTACTGGTGATGATAGCCCTGCTTGTAATGCTGGTGAAAGGGCTTCAACTGTTGGTAGAGATCAATTGGATGATCACGATCTGATGGGTCTAAATGTTGAAGAAAGGGGCCAAATGAAGGAACCCAAAACGGCTAGGAGACAAGGGGAAACAATCAGCAGGGGGCACAAAAACTATGAACTCATGCTCAATTTGCAGCTTGGAATCAGGTAATTCGATCATTCTTAAATTCATTCATTATTAGGATTATTTTATTTCATTAACTATCGTTCTTCAATTTTTCATCATCAATCTATTTATTAGCACATTATATATTTGATGTATGGGAATGATTCCCTGCTTACAGGCATTCGGTTGGAAGACCAGGTCCATCTGGATCCCTTGATCTGAAGCCTTCGGCTTTCGACCCTAGAGAAAAATATTGGACGAGATTTCCTCCAGAAGGATCCAAATACACTCCACCACACCAATCCTGTGAATTTAAATGGAAGGATTACTGTCCATTAGTTTTCAGGTAGCTAGGTCTCACCTTGCTAGCTTGTAAATATGTAAATATGTAAACTATATCTTGTTCTTGCTTCATCGATCATTTAACTACTAGCTGTTTAGCACATATATAGATGCATAAAAAAATAAAATTAAAAATTCTCAGGACTCTTAGGAAGTTGTTCAAGGTGGATGCAGCTGACTACATGCTCTCTATCTGTGGGAACGATGCTCTTCGAGAACTTTCTTCTCCTGGTAAAAGTGGCAGCTTCTTTTACTTGACTAATGATGACCGGTACATGATTAAAACAATGAAGAAAGCGGAAGTAAAAGTGAGTTCTCTCTAGCTATTTTACTTCAATATTCCTCATATAATGTTGTTTAAAATCAACAAGTATTGGTTCTAGCCAACTGTATATGTTCCATGGTGAAGGTTCTTATAAGGATGCTCTCTGCATATTACAACCATGTTCGAGCGTACGAGAACACGCTGGTCACTAAATTTTATGGTCTGCACTGTGTAAAGCTAACAGGGCAACCTATTCAAAAGAAGGTACCTAGCTATTTTGTCCAAGTAGTATTGCTAATTAAACCTATATATAGCTGTTCGAACTTTGAACTAAGTAATGTGTGTGTGTCATTTTTATAAATATGTAGTAAGCATTTAAATTCTATGATGTGTCTTATAATGACCAGGTGCGATTCATCATTATGGGAAATCTTTTCTGTTCCGAATATACAATTCATAGACGTTTTGACTTGAAGGGATCTTCCCTTGGTCGAACAACAGATAAGGCAGAGACAGAAATTGATGAAATGACCATACTTAAAGACCTTGATCTTAACTTTATATTTCGACTTCAGAAGTCATGGTTTCAAGAGTTCTGCAGGTGAATCCGTCTTTTTGTTTGCCTTAATCTTCTTGTCAAAGAAATGAGACTTTAATTGTTCTATAATATTACTGTTTTCTTTTCTTTTCTTTTCATTTGTTGGCCTTCTTAATTAAATGTACTAATGTATGAGTACACGTTTTTGCAGGCAAATTGATAGAGATTGTGAGTTTCTTGAGCAGGAGAGAATAATGGATTATAGTCTCTTGGTTGGCCTTCATTTCAGAAATACATCAGCTGCTGGGGATCTGATTCCTTCTGGAGCTCTTACTCCTACTGGTTATTAAAATCTCTATTGACCTAGCTATATAAGATTTTTTTCATCTGTGCTCTTTTCTTTATCGAGAGTCTAATCGATATAAATGTATGTTTTCTTTTTCTCAGGTGATAATGAGAGTGATGGAACTCCCCGTCTTTCGAGAGCAGACATGGATCAACTTCTTTTAGACCCATCCAGGTGATCGAAATCTCTCTCTACAATATTGAATCACTAGCTAGGGCTTAAAATCAGAATTCAATTAACATATATTGAATCACTATATATAGCTAGGGCTTAAAATCGAAAATTGCAGGTGGGCTAGTATTAAATTGGGGTTGAACATGCCAGCACGTGTGGAAAAGACAGAGAGAAAAAGTGATTGTGAATTTCAGCTTGTAGGAGAGCCAACAGGAGAGTATTATGACGTTGTAATGTTTTTTGGGATCATAGACATACTTCAGGACTATGACATTAGCAAGAAGCTTGAGCATGCATACAAGTCCATCCAATATGACCCAACTTCTATATCAGCTGTTGATCCCAGACAGTATTCAAGGCGTTTTCGCGATTTCATATATAAAGTATTTGCTGAAGACAGTACTACTTAATCGAAGCAAGCATATCTATATATATAGTATATATATATCTATATATATATAACCATTCTGGTCACAGTATGTACCTGTGTATGTTTATGTAATGCATGTTGTATTAGACTTAATTATAATTCACAACAATTCGATCCTTCCTGCTTGTTAATTTGTTCATCCGTCGTCAGCCCTCTGGGATATATGTCCAGTTGTACGTTATATGTACGTGGTTGCCATGCAGTACGTGCTATATATATGGGTGGATCGATTACATATTAAAATACCTTATTAAATTAAAATGCCCTTATATAAATACCTTATGAATATGAATGAGAAAGAGTTAGTACAAAATCAAACCGTGACATTAAAAGGAGCAAATCAACATCATCATGACCTTGAAAGAAAACATGCAAAAAAAATCAGATCTTAATAGAAAAATTAAGAAACTTACTTTTCTTTAATTATAGGGTTGCAGCCAATGAATATATGAAAATTTAGAGAGAGAAGAAAAATAAAAATTGAATGAAGGAAAAATGAGAAGATGGAGTATAAACTGGAAATGAAGGTGAGGTGATCGAGTCGGATGATTGTGAGTTGTGACCTAAAGGAGACGAAGGGGAAGAAAGAGAACTAGTCTCTTTAGCGTCTCATTCCTAAGAGAAAACGGCGTTTTTTATTAAAATGCCTTATTTAATAAGTTCTCTAATTTCTACAATCATGGGAGGTCAGATAACTTAAGCAAACCAATGTTTTTCACATGCTTCTCAAATGTGGATTTAGCTAGGTAGCGACTTGGTAAACAAATCGGCCACATTATCCTCATATCGAACTTGATTCACTTTGATCTTGAGGAACTTTTGCTGTTGTTGATTATAGAAGAATTTAGGCTATATATGCTTGGTGTTGTCGCCTTTGATGAAACCTTGCTTCATTTGCTCAATGCAAACAGCATTATCCTCATAAATGCATGTAGGTTCATCTGTGGTTGACCTTAAACCACATGTACTTCTGTAAGGGCAAAATATTTGCTATTGGCTATTTCCTATTTGACAAAACTTCTTCCCTTGTATTAGCAATTCTTTTGTATCATTGCTAGTTTGTTTTAGGGATTAGAAGTCGTGGCTTAAGGTTGTTCTTACTCGAGATGGTTCGTGAAGACGCCTTTCTTATCCGGTCTTTTCTCCGGACTTCGATCATTGGTCATCGAAGGTTTCGTTCAAGCATCTCAAGGTATGACTCATGCATATGCACATGCACTTCATTCACATTATGTCTTCCTTGTTGTCCTAGGTTTATCTAGGTTGTTTTCCTTTCACTTATGATGTAAATCACATAAGTATAGGATGCTTGATTGCCACACTTGTGTCTTGTATCACAAGTTTCGAGTGCTTATTTTATAAGCACCCGGTCGCAACGCGACCGGCTCAAATTTTGTATGCACTTGTTCATACATTTGAGTTTATGATGTTAGGATTGCTAGATCTTCTTATAGATTTGTTTTGATTAGCATTCCTTTATGTTTAAGGCTGTTTTATGCCTTGCGATCGATCGTCACTGTTCATGCGATCGATCGCACCACGTGGCAAATTTGTCCTTTGGATTTTTATGACCGTTGCATTTCAAAAATATGTCCGTTGGGACTTTTTGTGCGATCGATCGCACGACATTCTGCGATCGATCGCAAACAAGGGTTTCACACTTCCAGGAGCTTCTGTCTTCTCATTTTGCACTGTGCGATCGATCGCAAATATCGTGCGATCGATCGCAAATGCTACTGGGCTGTTTTCTATAAATTGAACCCTTGTGTTTCATTTCGGTCAACTCTTTCCCCATAGTCGAAAATACATTTTGAGAGAGTTCTTTGGTATTTGAGTGAGCCTAGTTCCATGTTATAGGTTCCTCCTTTGATGCTCCACTTATAATCCTTGCTAAACACATTTGATTTGCACTTAGTTGCTAGTTTAGCCTTTGATAGGATTAAGGAGATTTTGTTCAACTCTAGCAAACGTTAATTGTTGTTTTGCTGAGTTGAACGGTTCATACACATTCATACATACATCATTGCACAGCCGTGGTTCTTGCGATTGGAGGTTCACGTCGGTGAGGTTCAATTGGAGAAGCTTGAGGAAGGTGCACTTGAAGGAGCAATTGGAAACTACACAAGGTTAGAACTGCCACTAGTCAATAGGTTGATAGTGTTTGAGTTTGGAAACGATTTCCCCTTGTACGTGTTTGCCGATTGGCGTTTTTCATAGTGTGATTCAAGAGCGTGGGGTACGGCTCCCCTCCGGTTTTCCTCTAGAGGTAGAGGTTCCGGGTGACCATTGTTGTGTTGCTTGTGTGATTGTGTTGTTATCTATATTGCACTTAATTGCTTAGCATATTGTATGCTTGTTCATATATAGATATAGTCCGTGGTGAGCTAGTATGATGCTCACTTTGGGATTCTAGGTTGTACAATTGATTGTGCTTGTTGCATATTGTTTGTAATCCATTGTGTATTGCTTGTGCAATAGTTAGAACCTAAGTTGTGGAGAGATTAAGTTTTAATTTGTTCAAAGTTGTGTTTACTCTCCGTTTAGTGTTAAGACGACTATACCGTTGTTGGGACAATCCGGTACACCGGAAGTTCAACTTCTTATATGTGTAACTATGGACCTTAACCATATACACTCTCGAACGGCTTCATGAAGAGCAATAATCTCGGCATGGTTCGAAGAAGTAGCGACAAGGGTCTGCTTAGTAGACCTCCAAGATATTGTGGTGTTTCCCATGGTAAAGACATAACCAGTCTGGGAACGAACTTTGTATGGGTCAGAGAGATACGTACCCAGCATCAGCAAAACCCACCAAAACATCACAACCGTTTTGGGAATAGGGGACAACAGCAGGTTGGCGACTGGTCGACAAGGGTCTGGCGACCGGTAGACAGGCATGGGTTCCTCACCCATCTTGTCATATTTTCTTGACTCTTTGTAGGGAAAGAATAAGCCCAAATCAATAGTACCCTTCAAGTAACGAAATATAGTCTTTATGCCAATCCAATGGCGTTGGGTGGGCGTAGAGGTATATCTAGCTAACAATTTTACAAAAAATGAGATAGCGGGTCTTGTACACTGTGCCAAGTACAATAATGCGCTTATTGCACTTAAGTTCGGTACCTCAGCCTCTAAAACGTCTTCACCATCATCTATTGGGCGAAACAGATCCTTCTTTGGATCTACACTGCGATCAATCATGGGAGTGCTAATAGGATGGACTTTATCCATATTAAAGTGCATGAGCATCTTTTGGGTATAAACTGATTGATGAATCAGAATCCCACTATCACAGTGCTCAAGTTCCAAACCGAGATAAAACCGTGTTTTCCCAATATCTTTCATCTCAAACTCGGATTTTAAGTATTCAGCGGTTTCTCTTAATTCATCAAGAATTCCAATAATATTCATGTCATTGACATAGACCGCGACGATTGCAAATCCAGAACTTGTTTTCTTAATAAACACGCAGGGGCATAATTCATTGTTCACATACCCTCTTCCAATCAAGTAGTCACTTAGACGGGTATACCACATCTGTCCGGATTGTTTCAATCCATATAGTGAGCATCGCAATCTTATTGCAAACGCACTCCGTGGTCTAGAGCCACTTGACTTGGGTAATTGAAGCCCATCTGGGACCTTCATATAAATCTCTGTATCTAGATCCCCATAGAGATACACGGTGACCACATTCATAAGCTGCATATTCAATTTTTCGAAAACTACCAAACTGATAAAGTAGCGGAACGTTATGACGTCCATTACGGAGAATATGTCTCCTCGTAGTCGATTTCAGGGCGTTGTGAGAAGTCTTGCGCCACAAGGTGAACTTTATATCTTATAACCTCGTTTCTCTCATTACGCTTTCTATCAAAGACCCATTTATATCCAACAAGATATTGACACAACCGGCCCAAATACTGTTCTCTTTGTTAGTGAGTCCAACTCAGCCTGGATTGCATTTTTCCATTTAGGCCAATCAGCTCTACGTTGGCATTCCTCAACGGAGCGAGGTTCGATATCATCGGTCTCAATCAACTCACGTGCACAAGCATATGCAAACACATCATCAGTCATGTACACTAGTGTAATTAATTGAGATCTCTATGTTCCCACGGATAAGTTATAACGATGGAGGGTCCTCCAAAGATGTCTCTTAGACATAACCATAAACCAAAACGTTCTCATGTGACGAATTTTAAGTATTGATGAGAATGAGATTATTTTGTGTCATCGCATCCCTTTTCCTAGGGCGCGCATCCTTCGAACATGGTGGCCTGCTGTAATGACCCGGACTTAAACTTAACGTTTTACTGTAGTATTTCACGGCGGATCGTCGGAAGTTTCAGTTTTGAGCCGTAAATATTACTTTTAGGGGTCGTCTAGTTGACTTTTTGTTCGACAAAGAATTTGATTTAAGTTTCTTCATGGAAGTTGTAAAGCGTGTTAAACCGAATTCGTAGACCCGAAGTACGCTTAGAATGGAATTCGTATGAAGAAGTTATGGGTCACGGAAGAAGTTACTATTTGTGGGAAGTATATTTATGGAAATTTCCACTTTGGGAAATTTCCATTTCAGCCATTCCTCCCTCTCCCCGCATCACTTTCTCTCTCCCCGACTTTTCCCGCTGCCTCTCTTTGCCGGCCGAGATCTCACCGGTCCGGCCACCTCATGATGTAAAACCGGTCCCAAAATGTTCACCACTCTACCCTCTTCAACTCTATACCAGTAACTTTGATCGAATTTTGGTGTAGGAGGAGAAAACAAAGAGGAGAAACCCCGATTTTCGGCCAAATTACCCTTAGCTCCGATCTCGAATTCCGGCCAAATTGGGCCAAACCACTTGCTGGGCTTGGAAGCCCCTCCCACGGCTAGTCTATCCCCACCGGTCTCACCTCATGGCGACGCCGGACAGCGGCGGATCGGCGGTTGGAAGTTTGGTGATTCCCAGATCTTTTTCGGCAAGATCCGGCCGATCTAGGCCAAACCGGAGTTTATGTCAGGTATAAAAGTTGCTCCCTTTGGTGTACTCTACAAGATCAACTGTTTGGATCTTGGTGGTGGTGTGGCGGCGCGTGGGGCCCACTCGCAGCCTCTTGTGGCGACGCGTGGGAGCGCGTCCGGCCTCTAAATGTGCTGCATTTTAGTCCATTACGTGTATTCTTAGTTACGATCATATTGGTATTTGGATTGGTGGAAATTATCAAAGTTTAGGAATTTGACGGATAAAATTTTCGTTGTTATTGAACGATTCGCATTCTAGACTATTATTGTAACCGTCAGATGATTACCGAAATTTATTGGGATGTTAAGTTAATTACTTGGAGGATGTTGTACGGTTGGATCGTTGAAATTAGGTCTTTGGGTTAATCAAAGTATAATTACGGTTTGTGGACTCGAGTAATTAAATTACATTCGTTGGATTTATGGAACCGCGACAATCCAACCGTTGGATGTGTTGCAGAGTATTTTGGATAATTGAATGTGTCAAAGAATAAATTTTGAGGTGTTCGGGTTACGGAAATTTGTTGTTGGGTTTGAGGAAACGAGAATTCCCGATGGAAACCCTAATCGATTTAATTGGTCATTCTTTCTAATTATTTTTGCTCAGTCGTCAAATTAATCGTTTAGCGTAATACGTTTTATTCAGGAGGACGAGTTGAGTCATCGGCCAAGGAGTAATAATGTGCTACGCACGAGGGATATCCGAAAAAAAACTGTGAGTGGACTTTTGGTTTTAAATTAAATGTGCATGCAAATCTGGATTTTCAAAATAATTATTTTCTCGTATTAGATTCTTGTTATCATATTCCATTCATGATATTGAGTCTCGAGCATGGATTTGGATTCCCGTATTTCGATTTCCAGTTTTATAGTTTTTCCAACTTATGTGAAAGTTTATTGTTTTTAAAAGAGAGGCTCAAGACTTAGACTATGATTCTTTACGAGAACTTTTCATCATGAGATTTTTGAATCGTTATTCGAGAAATGGTTTGCATAGTTGATATGCATTTATTGAGACTCTTGATTTATACGTATATATCTCGAGCATGAGTTTGTTTTCCACATATGATATTTGAGTTCATGGATTTCGATTATGCAGAGCTAATTTCCTTCTCGGAATTCTTTGAGGCTCGAGCTATTATTGGTTGTGAATATTTTGGGGAATAATTTATGATTTGAGGCTTGATGGATTTCTTATGATTATTTAAGCGATTTGAGTTTTAGCCTCGACAGTTATGTATTTCATTGGGGAGAGCTTTTTATGTTTTCCATGAGAGGTTTCGGTGATTTCCCTATATGTTATTATCACCATATTGTTACATGTAGCTGCATGCATGCTGGTTTTTCCGCCTTCGTGGCGAGGGGATGGAGTCCCCGGAGCCCATCCGTCTGTGTGACGAGGTGATGACTTATCTGTGGTGATAAGCTCACCGGTGCCCAGTGTTTGACTTGCCTTTGTGGCGAGCGAATACGTACGGGAGATTGGGAGACGTTGATTGATTAGTATGGTGTGTTTACCTCTCCTCCCCATCACTTCCCATCATTTTTCTCCAATATTTTTTTATCGATTGGAAATTATTGATTTACGAGCTCTTGATTTAATTTATTGCATGCACTCTGTTTAATAAGAAAATTTTGGGAAAGCATAAATATTGTTTTTCGATAACATTATTTTCGTCCACTCACACTAACATTTTTATTAAATGCTTTCCCCTGGGCCCTTCGGTTTTATTTTGCCCAGGTTGCAGATTAGTTGAGGTCGGGCCACGTTACGCAGTCGAGGCATTAGTTTATCGTCGCTTCCCCTCTTCGTAGTAGACTATTCATTTAATCTTGTTTTTTTACTGAAAATCCTGTGGTGTCATTAGTATGCTCTGTTTTACCGAATATTGTTGTGATGGACATTTGTATTTATGGTGAGCAAGCAGGCTCAGGAGTTCGGTTGGATGAGTTGGACTATTCTAGAAGTGTTGGAAATTTGAAATTGCAGGTTTTTGGGTAGTCCATTTTAAGGGAGGTTATGCCAAATTTTTGGTAGAAATTTCCCTTAAGGTGGGCCCCGCAGGGCCACCTCGAATTCCAGGGTGGAGTCTGGGGCGGGTCCTGTCACCTGCCATGCTTCTTTAGTGGAGCCACGGCCTGAGCCACATCACCACCATTACTGGGGGTGGCGCCGGTGGCCGGCCCCCCTATAGGGACGGTTGTTGCGGCGATTTTGAGTCCAAGTCCATTTTCAGGTACTTGCATCCTTGCAGGCATGTTTGCAGCTAGTATATACGATCTAGTCACTTTAGCAGATATGAGAAAGCGTCAAGAAGAGAATCTGCGACTTTCTGAATATCTATAATTCTATGCACTCTCTTTGTGTAGTAGCTAGGGGGATCGTTATGAGACAGAGTGGGGACATGCCACGACAATTCCTGTTATTCTTGCTGAACGTTTACGTTCTTATCTCCCGCTAACGACGGGAAGATTGTCTCATCGAAGTGACAATCGGCAAATCTTGTAGTAAATAGATCACCTGTCAAGGGTTCTACACAGCTGATTATGGTTGGAGACTTAAAGCCAACATAAATACCCATTCGTCTGTGAGGACCCATTTTAATACGTAGTGGTGGTGTAATAGGCATATAAACAGCACACCCAAATATGCGTAAGTGCGAGATGTTTGGCTCGTACCCAGTCACTAGCTGTAACGTATAAAATGATTGGGTGGCGGTGGGCCTCAGACGAATAAGCATAGCTGCATGCAATACTACGTGCCCCCAGGCAGAAAGAGGAAGGTTAGTGCGCATTACCAACATCGATCCTCGCTACCATTTGTAACCTTTTAATGGCAAGCTCTACAAGACCATTATGGGTATGCACATGTGGGACTAGATGCTCAACATCTATCCCAGGCAGTAGTCATCGAAAGTCTTCGATGTAAACACTCCAGCATTACAAGCCTGATAGATTTAATGGGATGATCCGGGTAGTGAGCCCGCAGGCGAATTATCTGTGCTAGGAGGTTTATCATAAGCAGCATTACGAGTGGATAACAACGCGACATGTGACCACCATGTCGATGGATCAAGCAACACCATAAAATACC
Organism: Rubus parviflorus; assembly: GCA_029955375.1. NCBI lineage: Eukaryota > Viridiplantae > Streptophyta > Magnoliopsida > Rosales > Rosaceae > Rubus > Rubus parviflorus. The sequence goes on along the minus strand of JARGGL010000006.1, from coordinate 19,252,519 downwards.
AAAATGACCCACTTGGTGGTTGAATATGTCCACAGATATCCCCTTAGATTCTCTGTAAGAATGGAAGAAGTACTTTAGAATCCTTTGCATATGACAGTCTCAGTCCTCATTTTCCTAAGGAACAAGCTTTGCCAAACGAGCATTTGGCTTTTGAGGCTTCAGAAGCATAGGAGGCATCCTGATTAAGACTTGATTCAGGGTTCACATTAGGGGAAAAACAGACTTTTCCGTTTGATCGGTCAATCATGCTTCTGGAAGTTGTCGACCGGTCGCCAAGTGTTCCTCGACCGGTCGCCAGAGCCGCTGGATGGTGTCGATCGGTCGATAAGGTACCGTCGACCGGTCGACCGGATGGCGGCAATGCCAATCCTCTCTTCTTGAATCAATTTTTGATTCTTACTTTGATTAGGTCGATAGAATGGATGTCCGTGTGAGGTTTTCAATACACGGATCATTATATCTATGTGTCTGAATCCAAGAGGGCATCCCGAATGACATTGTTTGATTCAATAACTCTAATAGTGGTAGCATATAACCCACTACAGAGACACATAAGCTTCTCTAAGATGCGCTTTCTACCGCAGTCATTAGAGGTAATGCAAATGAATTCTTTTCCATTCTCATCATGCGTCTCTACATGAAATCCATTGGCTCTTATATCTTTAAAGCTCAAAAGAGTTTTATTTCCTCTTGGAGCGTAGAGAGAATTTGTGACATTAATTTGAGTGCCATTAGGCAAGAGGAATTGGGCAGATCCTCTTTCTTGCACAAGATTCGATGGTCCTGCCATCGTAGTCACAGAGGAATGTGTAGGCACCGTGCCTATGACGCAATATGGCATGCGTGGTTTCGCTATTTGCGAGACAGTCAAGTTCTCCAGAACTCATTCCTAAAAGCTCATCATTAAAATCAAGGCTATGAAAGCAACTCATATTTTATTAAAGATATAAGCCAATGCTTTACATTCAAAGTTCCATCTTGATCTCAAATCAAACTAAATCCATTGTCTTGGCAAAGTTTCCTTATTACATCTACTTGGAAAACATTAAGACTTGAGCAAAATCGGCTTCCAAAGTCTTTAACCCTTAAACTCGACGTCTATCTCGATCATACGAACCTTGTTCATAATTGTTTCTTATTTCACATCTTCAATAAAAGTCGAACTTTTAGCTTATTAATTAATAAAAGTATAGCAATCTTCATATATGGTTCTTGCTTCCTACTGATTCACACACGCAATGTAATACTACTTTTTCATATGTGTTTATATATATCACTATTTGTTTGATTGCACCACTATGTGCATGTTATATGAATCCTCCAACAACAATAGTTTCATCTTATACATTATATATGCTTATGGTACATTATTACTTATCATCTTCCATACTTATATTGTTCATATATATAATCACATTTTTTTTAAGTTTACATATTAGTTATGTATATACTGTATGTTCTTCACCCACCCCATTATACATCTAGGGAGATTCTCTAGTGATGACCACTTAAATGAGTACCACTTGATTAATGGTTGTGATATCTATTTTTCGATTACATCTCGACAAATCAAACCGTTCAATATTAAGATATTCATGAGTAGATCACTTCTACAAATTTTCAACAAAATTTGAAATCGTTAAGGTACCGAACTACACCAAATAAATGGACAAACCAAATCTGTCAATTTTGAACCATTCATATTCATAAATGGTAAATCACAATTATAGATGACTTAACGATTTCCGATTTCATTGAAAATTTGTAGAAGTGATCTACTCATAAATATCTAAATATTGAACGGTTGATTTCTCGAGATGTAATAAAAAAGTAGATCTAATTGAGTGGTACTCAAGTGGTACTCATTATAATGGTCCTCACTAGAGAAGCTTCATATATATCTATATCAATGTATGATCACGTACATGTTTTATATGGATATTTAAATAAAGTTTTTGCAATTATACAATCTACATTTGATCATATACATGAGATATATTATTTTTTAAGGATACTGTTCGGTTTGCATCTTCTACTTACCAATGCATATACAAATTTCTCTCTACATTGGTGGCTCCTATATATTGATAAGGCTAATTTTCAAGAATCTCATATATCAATTAATCGAAACATGGTGTTTCTTTGATTTTTCATTACACGAGGACCTGAAGTTCCTTAACGGGTGACACTCATGAACTAGATTTTTTTACCTAACTATTGGTTTGGACTCGCCATCTACCAATGGATATTTTAAATTCATTATCTTTACACGCATGTTTTGTGAATGGTCAAATAAAATAGTCTTCCCGCCGTTAGGAGGAGGAAAGACTAATGTCCTTTAAAAAAAACGGCGTGAATTAATATGGAATATATCCACAAGGTCCAAAATTTTACTCCCTATAAGTAGAGATTATAAAAGTCCTACAACGCTCTGAAAGAGGTTATAAGTAAAAAGATCCCATTCTCAACGTAATTCATCTATGAGAGATGATTGTCCTGAAAGAGACAATAAATGCCCCCAAAGAGACATGTGTACCTAATGATATAAAGCTATTTATAGCTAAAGCATGTATATTAGAATGTGTGGGATCTAACAAATGATGATAGCTAGCAAAGTCAAAAAGGGTTGTATTAACATTACCACGTTTCATTATGTATGTCGACAAATTATATTATTGGCTAATATGGGAAGAGGCAATTCCATTGAAATTAAATATTGGAACGTGATGAAATATTTTGGACCATATATGTTGTCACACCCCGAATTTCCAAACAAATAATAAGGCATTTTGCCCTTAATTACACAACCAGTTCGGGACGTGAAGCATGGAATATCAAATACAAATATGCACAAGAATTTTTTTCTTTTAATTCAAGTACAACAACGCATACTCCATGCCCAACAATTGTAAATGCTGACCCGTTCTTTAGGGTCACATGTTACAAACCATAAATTAAATAATAAATTGATATTACAAGATATTAAATAATTTATCCATCAGAGTTTATTACAAGACAGCGGAAGTCAAATAATAACACTTATGGTCGATAACGGTTTACCAACCAAATCCTTCATTGCTACTCTGCTTATCTAACCTGCACGATTAACCCCTACACCATTGAATAATGTACCAGTTTATATCAACAAACTCGGTCAGCTTATGAAGCTGGTATGAATGATCCCAGTTTACTCACCCTAAAACCGTTTAACAAAATCATACATATATAGTTTGTTTTTAAACAAATATATATAACTTATACTTTTCAAATACAATTCCTTTTTAAGAATCGTAAATCACAATAATATTTACTTCAATTTTTAAAGAAGTAAAACTCCAATTACTCACACCGAAAACATTCACCCAAAACTCAAATTCTTTTATTTTCAAAAGAATCATTTAAACCTCCAAATACAATTCAATATTTTTCAAGAATTGTAAATCAAAATAGTAATTACTTCAATTATTAAAGAAGTAATCTCAAATCAACTCACACCAAATCTCCAAATCCAATCCCAATCCAGAAAATTTATATTATATAATATACTGAACATACGCGTCTCATACCACGTATTTTAACCCCACACGCCCCATATTGTTTAAATCCAATCACTTCAATTATTCCTCAAATGTCTCTTAGACATCAATAACCATAATTCGGGACAGTTTGATCAAAAGTCAACCGTTGGTCAACGTGGGTCCCACATCTACTATTCATCAACGGGTCCTACACGAAATCTGAAACTTCCAATATTTAACAGCATGCTTATTTCTAGCATCCTAACATCATATCCAAATATGGTGATGATCCAACGGTCGGGTCATCACGGATCTAATGATCCATAACTATCGCTTAATTGATCATTGATCAAACTGTTCAAATTCAACAATCCAACCGTACAACAGGCTTATAATAACAATACTAACCACACGATCAATTTGGTGATCATCGGACCGTTAGATCTCTCGGATCGTAAATCGTACGGTCCGATTTTCGGGTTAATTGACCATCGATCAAACGACCGAATTTGACAAAACTTAAAACACGAAAGTTGTTCGTATCGACGAACTAAGCACAACGGAGCAAAGACTTGCCCCTGGACCTGCCGGACGCGCCACCCACGTGCCGCCGCCGGCGGTGGTCAGACGCCGGACAAAAGTTCTCCGATTGACACCAAATTTTACCAGAATGTAGAACTCAACAAGAGGATCAAGTTTGATAACTACCTCGAAGTCCGAATCAGAGTGAAAGTGGCCGGAATCGGCGTTGACTCGTTTTGAATCCAAAAACTTCAAATCGTCAAACCAGTCGATCTAGGCTGCGCCGCCGTGATCCACCACCATGGGGATGTTGCTGGAGAGGAGGGAAACAAAACCCGACTTGGTTCATCACCGGAGGTGGCCGGAATCTCCGTCGCCGACCGGGTCAGTTTGTGCGGCGGCTACCGTGCTCGATCCGCCGGTTTCCGGCGTGATCCGGTGGTGGGGAACACCACCGGTCGACCGGCGACGCCGGTCTGCGTCGGTAGGTGGGCGGACGCGCCCACACGCGCCGGGTGGGGTCACGGGTCGCCGGCGGGTATTCGGGTCCTCTAGAGAGAATTCCAGAATTTTCCGGAATTTTCCGGAATTTTTCGGAATTAAATGATTTTCCGAAAATAAAAAATCATTTTTATAGGTCTTCGTCAAAACTTCCGAGACTCATAACTTCTTCATACGATGTCCGTTTTCGACGTACCACATGTCCACGAACTCGGTTCGACGAGCTCTACAACTTTCATGAAGCAAATTTTCCCAAATTCTCAACGGATAAAAAGTTACCTTAATTAACCTTGTGTAACTTATAATTACCACCGTAATTATCGTTTTACGACGAAAACCCCTAAAAATACGAAATCATACCATTTCACTTCAAATTTCACGACCTATTTTATAAAAATAATAGTGAAATTTTTGGGGTATTACATATGTTAACTCTAAGATTATTAAAAGGTGTAAATTAAAGTAAAGTGAATTCAGTACGACACATTGTCTCTTTATAGAGACGAGGGATGATGACCATCATTCAACTTCTATATAAGCGACAACTTTTCTATAAGTACAATGTTATATATAGTTGTTATATTAACGTGAGACTTATGACATGTTGTCATCGTATATTATGAAGATCTAAAAGGCATATAGTTAAAAGCAAATCCCCAAAGATGAAGTGTCATTATGAGCGTATTGTTTACCTAATCCTTGAAGGATTCATATTGCCGAAGGCAATTCCATGAATGACTGGAAGTGTCTCAAGTTCACTCATGGATTCAAAAAGCTAGTCTAATGTTCATGTGTACCCATTTTATTATATTCAAAGTAACATAAATTGCCTCAATGAGTACAATGACAAGGCTAAGAAATTGATTTCAAATTATGATCATAATGTTGCAACATATTCTAACTTTCGCGAAATTATGAATTTTAGCTCCTGAAGAGCCTAATATAAGATTTATCAACATATATATTGATATTTATGGCTAGGTATGCCATAGTGTTCTTCCAATACTTCAAATATTGTTCAAAGGTAAATGTTTCAATTCTTTTTTCTTATATTGTTATTCTTTTAGTTAATGTTTTAATGTACAGATTTGAGCATGTAAAATTGTTCTTTAACCATCTTATGTGAGGTAAGGTTTAATGAAAATAGCCTTACTTTGTTGGTATTACTTTTACATTGCAGGAATGAAAATTAATGATGCGCCCCTATATGCAACGTATAATTGATGCTTGTGATGATCATGGGGAGATTTGCATCATGGGGAGTATCCAGAAGTATACTACCTAGGACATATGCATGTTGTACTCTTTTCTCCTTTGACTAGGGTTGTTTTTATATATCCCACTGGATTTTTGTTACCTGGCAAGATATTAACGAGGCAACAATAAAGCGCGTCCAACACCATATCATTCATTGGTGGACATCCAAGGGGGAGTGTTGTAAATATTAATTCTTATGTGGCTGTCCACGTCATTAGTTAGGGGCTTACATATAATATCTCATTAGTCTGTATACTTATCATGTAAACCCTACCTCTATATAAAGGAGACTCATGAGACTAAATAATTAGACTTCTCCAATTCTCTCTTATTTCTCTCTCCTTTCTTTACTTTCAACAAAGTAAGTTTCTAGTTTATAACAATATATATTTAGTCATAATAATAGTTGCGGGAAAAACGTACGCCTCAGCGCCTAGAAGCATACGTACGCCTCGCGAGGCATGAAGAAAATGTCCCACCTTACACATTTGCCTTTGAAAACATTGGTTTGAACCAAAAAAACAATTCACTCAAACTATTAAATATTTTACCGCAAAAAAAAAATAATCTAGCTCACCTTTATGAAATTATGAAATTATTGGGGCGGTTATGAATTTTAGGGCTGGCTTCGATAGGGAACCGACCTTTCTGGGCCTCTACTGGTACCGAATCGGAATGTCAGGTATGGTAGTATATTGTTCCCAATACTGTACCGGTTATCCCGATATCCCGATGATAATCGGTTGGTTCGGGTCAGTAATGGGCCTACCAAAATTAGATAGTTGGGGCTAATTTTTTCAGCCCAATACCAATTTTTCCATTCACAATCATACATTCATACAATCATTTTGACCAATTTTTTCATACAATCATACTTAAGACTTGAGAATTCTTGAATAATACCTCATCATCAAGCCTAACTCTCAAGTCTCAACTCAATGGTTAAGAACTTGAGACTTAATGATTCTTGCTTGTTTTTTCATTAAGTCCCTAACAGTTAACATTACAAAAATACAAACAGAATATTAAGTATTAACCTACTTAGTACTTAGTAGATAGTAACTAGTAAGCTACTAAAAGTCTAAAACTTTAAAAGTAAAACCTAACTACCTAAGTGAATATTTAGTTATTACAAGTTTACAACACCAAATGTCCAAATGGACCAAATCAAATATTCAAATCAATACATTATGATAAAAAATTGAAAATGAGATTAATGGGCAGTAGCCCTGCAAACATGACAGGAACCGCCCTAGATTCTACCCCGGAATCCGAGGTGCCCTGCGAGGCCCACCTTAGAAGAGTTTGCCGAAAATTTGACATAAAGTCCCATAAAAGTGGACTACCCCAATACCTGCGAAAAACGACTTTAACATTGGTAAAGGCAAATTATCCAACCATAACTCCTGAGCCATCCTGCTCACCAAGTAATAATACAATCCTCCACAAATTATACTTACTTATACAAGGAGGGTCTCTAACCCAAAATATTTAACATTCGATTTAATTTGCAAAACATAAGTTGGTATTTCAGAGCAATCTAGACTTTATTAAACATAAACAATCAAAGCTGATAGAGGGCCTACTGGCAAGTATCAGAAGCTACTAAAAATCTATGCCTCAGCTCAATGGACGATCCGACCTCAAATATCTGTAATCTGGGCAATAAAACCGAAGGGCTCAGGGAAAAGCATTTCGAAAACTATTAGAGTGAATGGACGAAAACTAAGAATAGTTATACTACACTTTAAAGAAATAATCTTAATACTTTTCCAAAACATATTTCACTAAAACCATGCATTCAATTCATTTATTCAAAAATTCAATAAAATTATAAATCCATGAACCTTTCTCAAAACTAAGAAACCTATCTGGCTGACTCTGAGATTTGGGCTGGACATCTGAAGTTTAATACGAAGAAACACTAGAACGAAACTGTGAAATCTGAATGAGTCCTTAAGTCGCCTGGAAGGTCCTACCCCCCCCCCCCCCCCCCAGACATCTCTCATGCAAGTATTACCAACCGGTTGACAGGACCCGCCCCAGATTCAACCCTAGAATCCGAGGTGGCCCTGCGGGACCCACCTTAGAAGAGAACATACCGAAAAATCCAGCATGGTCTCCCCTAAAAGCGGACTACCCAAAACCTGTGAAAAACCAAAATTACACTTCCAATAACAAAAAATCTGTCCAAACTCCTGAGCACTGCTTGCTCGCTACAATACTTTCCAATCCTCCACAATATAAATATAATCAAAGGGTTTCTAACCCAACTACACCAAAAACATGTTTAAAAATATTTGTTGGTAGTTCAGAGCATATCTAACAGTCTCACAAAAGATACAGGTACCTAAGAGAAAATCCTACAATGATGATGAGGAAGCGTAGACTATACCTCGACTCGAAGGGTGGCTCGACCTCAACTAATCTGCAACCTGGGCAACGCAAAACCGAAAGGCCCAAGGGAAAGTATTTTCGAAAAACTGTTAGAGTGAGTAGAGAAAAACTAAGAATAGTTATAATAAACTTTAAATAATAATTTAATGCTTTTCCAAAACTTGTTTCTCTAAAACCATGCATGCAAATCATTTATTCGAAAACTCAATAAAACTATAAATCCATGAACCATCCTCAAAACTAAGAATCTATCTGGCTGACACTGAGATTTGGATTGGATATCTAAAATTTAGTCTGAAGAACTGAACTGACTGAACTGGTCTGATCTAAACTGTACTGAACTGACTGAACTGTGGAATCTGAATGAGTCCGTACGTCTGGCCGTACATCGCCTGGAAGGCCCTACCCCCCAGACGCCTCTCATGCAAGTATTACCGACCGGTCCCCTAAGGTCCGCACGCTTGATCAGAGCGTTCGTGATCTGGAAGTCCTAACCCCCACATACCCACTGATCGATAAACTAGCATGGGTCCTCAACTGAAACACGTGCACTTGGCTGGAAGGACTTACCCCCCAGCAAACTGAATAACTGAAGGAGGCACTACCCCCTTTACAACTGAATGACTCAAGGAGGGACTACCCGCTGAATAACTGGATCACTGAATACTGATGACTGACAACTGGCCATTGACCACTGAATACTGAATATTGGATACTGACTGCCGGAAATACTGACGACTGGATGCTGAATACTGAATTCTGAATTCTAAGAGACACACTGATGACCGAATTACTAATGACTGGATATACTGGTGGGACCATTCAATATCTGAAACATAAATCTCTTTAACTAATCTTTATTCTCACAATTCATCAATCATTGATAAATTCTAAAATCATAAATATTTCTGAAAAATATATTGCATGCATAATTTAATTTAAAACGAATGTCCACTCACTGATTGCCGGCTAGGCCTGACGCCCGTCCAAATCCTCCTCAACGTTCTCCTGAACAACACGAATCGAAACTATTTTTATTATTTGACGGATGACACAAAAATCTGAGATCTAACTTTAAATTCGCGACTAGGGTTGCCTCGCTAATTCTCACAATCCAACCGTTCAAAACTCTCCAAATAATTATCTTAACATCTTAATCGATTTAGGTGACCATCTAACGGCCACAAGTATGTAACTCGTAAATAATCGAACCTAAAATTAATCGGATAAAATCTCAAACTTCGATAATTTCCTACAAACCTTATAGCCATATGATCGTAATGAAGAATGCAATTTAACCAACCAAAAACCAAAGCCAAAAAAGGTCAGATGCGCCACAACGCGCCGCCACAGCCGGCTGCGCGTGGGTCACACGCGCCGCCACACCCAAACTCCAAACTACCTAGATCCGAACCGTTGATCTGGTAGAACACATTGAAAGGACAAACTTTTATACCTGACTCGAAGTTCGATTCGGTCTAGATCGGCCGGATCGGGCCGGAGAAGCCGCGGTGGCCGAAAATCTTCAAATGCACGATCCGTCGCCGTCCGGCGTCGCCTTGAGGTGCGGTCGGTGGCGTTGGATTCGCCATGAGGAGGGCTTCAAAGCCCACTGAACTGTCGGTTAATTTGGCCGGAAAGTGAGATCGGGGTTGGGTGAACAATACGGTTGTTTTCTCTCCTCGATTTTTTTCTTCCTACACTAAAAATTGATGTGGAAATGGGTATAGGCTTGAAGATGATGAGGAGATGAAGAAAACGGAACCATCTTTTCGGTCTGGGGTGGCTAGACGTCCGAGATCCGACCGGCGAAAGTGAGACAGCGGGGAGAGAGAGAGAAAGCACGGGAGGAAGAGAGAGAAAGGGAAACCTGAAATGGAAGTTTCCATTTCGGGAAATTTCCATAAATAAGTACTTCCCGAAATAGATTTTTGCTTCCGTGAATCACAACTTCTTCATACGAACTCCGTTTTAAACGTACTTAGTGTCTACGAACTCGGTTTAACGTACTCTACATCTTCCAAGAAGAAAGTTCAAACAAATTCTTAACCGAGTGACAAGTCATCACGAGGGCCCCAAAAAGTACCATTTGAAGCTCGAAACCGAAACTTCCGACGATTTGTCGTGAAACACTGCATAAAAGTGATAAGTTTTGGTCTGGGTCGTTACAATCTCCCCCTCTTAAGAAATTTCGTCCTCGAAATTCTGTTGCTGACTTAAAAGACTAGAATTCACACCTACTAACCGTTCTTGAGAAACTCCTAAATTTAAGAAGGTAACCAACTATCTAACAAGATTAATGTAACACTAACCTCCTATGAAGCTCGATCCTCCTGCTGAATCATGGGGTGTAGTCTTATACGAGTCAACGAACGTCCCTGCTGTGCTCTACCCTGCTGAGTGGTGCCACGACCTGCTTTACTGGCACGAGTGCCACTACGGGATGCCACTCTAGAAACCCGACTAGTATCGTGGTGAAACGTTGAAGTAGCTCCGTGTGTCAACTAAGGACACTCCCTCCGGTAGTGGCCCTACTGGCCACACGGAAACAAACGGTACTACCCGCCTGGCACTCCCCTTCATGGTATCTTCCGCAGCTCTGGCACTGCGGATAAGTCCCCGCAAATCTTTCTGTTTCAAGCCTTCTAACTAGCCACTGACTATTACTAGAACTGAAACCATTACTCGGGGTACTGCCCCACCACGCTCCAAAAACTGTTCTGCAGGAGCTATTACTGAATCAAACTAAAATACTTTTCTTTCTACTGCTGGAGAACTCTCGTTCCTATGAGGTCGACATCCACGAGGCATAGTACCAATGAAGTATCAAGACTAAAGAATCGTCGTCTAGATACGCACCATGCATACCTGATGATACCAGCACCGAAGAGTATATGATGGGGATCCGCCGCGGTCAGGCCATCACTCGATAGATTCTGAGTATATCAAGCACGCAAAGTATGGAAGACTATACATAGTCTACAAAATCAATAACCTAATGCTCTGATACCAAGTTGACATGACCCGCCCCATATTCTACCCTGAAATCCGAGGTGGCCCTGCGGGGCCCACCTTAGAAGAGAATATACCGAAAATTCAGCATGGTCTCCCTTAAAAGCGGACTACCCAAAACCTGTGAAAAACCAAAATTACACTTCCAATAACCAAAATTCCGTCCAAACTCCTGAGCACTGCTTGCTCACTACAATATGTTCCAATCCTCCACAATATAAATATAATCAAAGGGTTTCTAACCCAACTACACCAAAAACATGTTTAAAAACATTTGTTGGTAGTTTAGAGCATATCTAACAGCCTCACAAAAGATACAGGTTGCTAAGAGAAAATCCTACAATGATGATGAGGAAGCGTAGACTATGCCTCGACTCGAAGGGTGGCTCGACCTCAACTAATCTGCAACCTGGGCAACGCAAAACCGAAAGGCCCACGGGAAAGCATTTTCGAAAAACTGTTAGAGTGAGTGGACAAAAACTAAGAATAGTTATAATAAACTTTAAATAATAATTTAATGCTTTCCCAAAACTTGTTTCTCTAAAACCATGCATGCAAATCATTTATTCGAAAACTCAATAAAACTATAAATCCATGAACCATCCTCAAAACTAAGAATCTATCTGGCTGACACTGAGATTTGGACTGGATATCTGAAATTTAGTCTGAAGAGCTGAACTGACTGAACTGGTCTGATCTGAACTGTACTGAACTGACTGAGCTGACTGAACTGTGGAATCTAAATGAGTCCGTACGTCTGGCCGTACGTCGCCTGGAAGGCCCTCCCCCCCAGACGCTTCTCATGCAAGTATTACCGACCGGTCCCCGAAGGTCCGCACGCTTGATCAGGGCGTACGTGATCTGGAAGTCCCTAACCCCCAGATACCCACTGATCGATAAACTAGCATGGGTCCTCAACTGAAACACGTGCACGTGGCTGGAAGGACCTACCCCCCAACAAATTGAATAACCGAAGGAGGCACTACCCCCTTTACAACTGAATGACTCAAGGAGGGACTACCCGCTGAATAACTGGATAACTGAATACTGATGACTGACAACTGGCCACTGACCATTGAATACTGAATACTGGATACTGACTGCCGGAAACACTAACGACTGGATGCTGAATACTGAATTCTGAATTCTAAGAGACACACTGATGACCGAATTACTAATGACTGGATATACTGGTGGGACCATTCAATATGTGAAACAAAAATCTCTTTAACTAATCTTTATTCTCACAATTCATCAATCCAACCTTTCAAAACTCTCCAAATAATTATCTTAACATCTTAATCGATTTAGGTGACCATCTAATGGCCACAAGTATGTAACTCGTAAATAATCGAACCTAAAATTAATCGGATAAAATCCCAAACTTCGATAATTTCCTACAAACCTTATACAGATATGATCGTAATGAAGAATGCAATTTAACCAACCAAAAACCAACACAAAAAGAGGTCAGACGCGCCACAACGCGCTACCACAACCGGCTGCGCATGGGCCACACGCACCGCCACACCCAAACTCCAAACTACCTAGATCCGAACCGTTGATTTGGTAGAACACATCGAAAGGAGAAACTTTTATACCTAACTCAAAGTTCGATTCGGTCTAGATCGGGCCGGAGAAGCCGCGGTGGCCGGAAATCTTCAAATGCACGATCTGTTGTCGTCCGGCGTCGCCTTGAGGTGAGATCGGTGGCGTTGGGTTCGCCATGAGGAGGGCTTCAAAGCCCACTGAACTTTGTCGGTCAATTTGGCCGGAAAGTGAGATCGGGGTCGGGTGAACAGTACGGCTGTTTTCTCTCCTCGATTTTTTTCTTCCTTACACTAAAAATTGATGTGAAAAATGGGTATAGGCTTGAAGATGATGAGGAGATGAAGAAAACGGAACCAACTTTTCGGTCTGGGGTGGCCGGACGGCCGAGATCCGGCCGGCCAAAGTGAGACAGCGGGGAGAGAGAGAGAGCACGGGAGGAAGAGAAACAAAGGGAAACCTGAAATGGAAGTTTCCATTTCGGGAAACTTCCATAAATAACTACTTCCCGAAATAGATTTTTCCTTCCGTTAATCACAACTTCTTCATACGAACTCCGTTTTAAACGTAATTAGTGTCCACGAACTCGGTTTAACGTACTCTACATCTTCCAAGAAGAAAGTTCAAACAAATTCTTAACCGAGCGATAAGTCATCACGAGGGCCCCAAAAAGTACCATTTGAAGCTCGAAACCGAAACTTCCGACGATTCGTCGTAAAACACTGTATAAAAGTGATAAGTTTTGGTCTGGGTCGTTACACAGGTCCCCGAAGGTCCGCACGCTGGTTCAGGGCGTACGTGATCTAGGAGTCCCTACCTCCTAGATACTCACAAGTCGATAAACTAACATGGGTCCTCTAACTAAACATGTGCACATGTCTCTGGAAGGTGCTGCCCCCCAGGAAACTGTATAACTGAAGGAGGTATTAGCCCTTATACAACTGAATGACTCAAGGAGGGACTACCCCCAGGATAACTGAATAACTGAATAACTGAATATTGAATACTGGTCGGATTGTCGCTGTTCGAAAAATCGAACGAACGTAAACTAATTATCGAACTCATAAATCATAATTATTCTTTCATTAACCAATCGACCTAATTCTCATAATCCAACCGTCCAATATGCTCAAAACAATTATCTTAACAATATATTCGAAATCGGTGACCATCCGACGGTCACCCAAAAATCTAACCCGTAACTCGTTCAATAACGAACCTAAAATTTATCGAATTAAACCAAGCAAAACAAGTTTTATACCTGCCACAAAGTCCGTTTTGGCTTGGATTGGCCGGATGTTGCCGAAAAAGGTTCGAAAATTGTCAAATCTTCAAACCTCCGATCCACCGCCGTCTGACGTCGCCGTGAAGTGAGACCGGTGGGGATAGACTTGCCGTGGGACAGGCTTCTAAGCCCAGTAGGTGTTTTAGTCAAATTTGGCCCGAATTTGAGATCCAAGCTAGGGAAAGTTTCGGCCGAAACTCAGGTTTTCCCTCCTCATTTTCTCCTTCTAGACCAAGATTTGATCAAGAAAAGTGGTAAAGAGTTGTAGATGGTAGTGTGGTGAACAATTTGGGACCGATTTCATGTTGTGGGGTGGCCGGATGGCCGGTTCTCTATAGAAGTTTGGTTACTCAGCTCTAAGTCTCACTAGTGCATACAAGTGCTTCCACCATTTGGGGAGTAAATGATCTCCTGAATGGATGTACAACTCTCTTGCCTAAGCTAAATGCATTTTCACTTGCCATAGTGGAGTAAGAAATGACAAAGATATCCTTTGCAAGCTTGGACATAACTGGGTATGCACTTGCATTCACCTTCCACCATTGTGCAAAATCAAATCCCTTAGTCAAGGGATTGACATATCGGTCTGCCAAGTACTGATCAATCTCATTACTGATCGTATCATTTTGTTCCTCCATTCTTTCTTGCATTACATGTTCAAGAATGTCATCCCCATCTTCAAATTCTACACCCTCCATTGCTGTCACACCATCTCCAGTAGTTGTTTGGGAGGAACCTGATTCACTGACCCTATACTCTTTATACATCCTCATCAAAATCCTTTTAACTTATGTAGTAATCTCAAAAACCTTTTCAGGTAGCATTCTAACATTTTCAAAGGCTACTTTTTAATAATGCAACTTCCATCTAGGGTCTAGGACATTATCAATGACTATTATTTTGTTGATGCTCTCAAAACTACCCCAATATTTGTAAAATTTGGCTTTCATCCCAGTGGCAACCCTTTGCAACATAGGATCTTTCCAATTAGCAATTTTTTTGTTAATTTTTGTTTGAAGTTGAACCATTTCAGAAAACAGCAAGTGTGCTGTTACATGTTTCCAAGCACTCATTTTGAGTGTGGACTCATAAAACTTCCTCATTGTGCATTTCTCCAATCTTCCTCAACTGGAAGGTCTGCCCTCTTCTTACCCTTGTGATCTTTCGCTTCAAAGTAAGCTCTAAATTGGGGATTATCATAAGATATCCTATCAAACACCTTCTCATATTTTATTAATGCATCCAGCATTAAATAGGTGATGTTCCACCTGGTTATAACATTCAAGGGAACATTTGCATTTTTGTTCATGTGTTCAAGGACAGAAAACTCCCTGAACTTATCCAATCTACTTGATATAGGCCTAATGAACTTGACACGGTGCCAAATTACTTCAATCTCATTCTCTAACTCCTCAATCCCATCCTTTACTATCAAATTAATGATGTGACATGCACATCTGAGGTGCAAAAAATCCCCACCACATGTCAGAGTTTTCATGCTACTAAGTCTCATTTTCATGTTAGTAACATCTACATCATTTGCACTAGCATTATCCACTATAATAGTGAATACTATAGTGATGTCTCACTGCCTTAAACAACTCTCTAACACCCTTCCTATATCCTCTTCTTTGTGACTAGTTATTGAACAAAACTTAATGATCCTCTTGTGTAAATTTCAGTCACTGTCTATAAAGTCGGCAGTGACCACCATATAATTTATGTTCTATATTGAGTGACGAACATCAAAATATGGTAAAAGTATAGATTAAAGACCAGGGGTTGTCGTGTCCACGGGGATCACCCTTCAACCCTAAGTAGCGTGTCAACTGGGTGCTTTAGCTAAGTGATGGAGGGATTAAGAGACGGAAAAAGTGGGTGAATGCGTGTATTTGACAATGTGTGAGTGTAGAGGTGTGTCGGTTTTTGTAAAGCAATGATGAAATGTAAATGACAAGCAAGTAAATGAATGCAAGAAAATAAAGGCAAATAAGTAAAGGAAAGTGTGTGCAAGTTTAGAAAACGTTGGGGTTTTCGGGTTAACCAAAATCCAATGCAACAAGTAACACTCCAACAATAAATGCATGCCAATGTAATCATTAATCAAGTCTGTATCTTAGCCATGTTATGGGTCTAGAACTGTGTTTCCAATGGTATTCAAATGCCATGTTATGGGTCATTCAAACTCTCTGGGTGTCTTAAGGAATTTCTCTATGTTACTTAATACCAAATTCCCTAAAGTGTTTAAGAGGGGTAAATCATTGAAACATAGGAACTCAAACAAGCAACTCATGAACAATCCTCCACTCCACCGATGTTATCAATATGAAATGGACTCTTTCTAAAGTATCCTTAAGCCTTATTATAGTCAAAAGAACTCTCCACGAAGAGGTAGGAAGAAAGGAGGTGTAAAGAACATCAATTAAGGATCACTCAAGAGTCAAACATGCTCATCATACATATTGCCCATTGCTTAGAGAAGAGTAAAGTGGCCAAACCATACACAATCATACAAGATGGATCAAATGCATATCAAAGAGTGGCTAATTCCTCAAATACACATCCAACACATATTAGATTAGACAATCACTACAAGAAAAATTGACATAGTTGACGGCTGAGAGCCGTCAAGAAAAGTAATACTTGACGGCTCAAAAACCGTCAAGACTACCAATGTCACCAAAAGGGGTATTAATTCTTGACGGTTCAAAACCGTCACCTATAATTTCCTTGACAGTTTAAAATAATTTCCTTGACGTTTTTAAACCGTCAAGAATTAGTTATCCTTGACGGTTTATATCCATCAACTTAAACTTCTCCTAAAAAGTATCAAAATTTCTAGTAAGCATTAGTGCATTACTTGACGCTCGTAGTGTGACAACCCGGACCAAACTTACCTTTTTACTAGTTAATTTCTCGGCGAATTGTTGAAAGTTCAGTTTTCGAACCACGAAAGTTACTTTTAGGGGCCCTCGAGATGACTTTTCGCTCGGTTAGGAATTTTGATTTAACTTTCTTCACGGAAGTTGTCGAGCACGTTAAACTAAATCCGTAGACATAAAGTACGTAAAAATCGGAGTTATGATCTACGGAAAGAAGATTACTATTTAGGAAAACTTTATTTAAGGAAATTTCCATTTTGGGAAATTTCCATTTTTTTCATTTTCACTCTCTCCTCCCTCTTCCCGTGTCTTTGTGCAGCTAGTTTTGCCGGTGGTTTTTTCACTGGTCCGGCCACCTCACGACCTAAAATTGGTCCCAAAACCTTCATATGCTCGAGCTCTTAAATCCTATACCCACCTTGTGTATCGAATTTCACTATAGGAAGAGAAATCAAGGAGAGAAGATTCAAAAAATTTCGCCGATTGGTTCATCGTCGTTGGTCCATTTTCCGGCCACCCCATACCACAATATCTAGTGGGTTTTGAAGCCCCCAGCCCCAGCAACACGTTGGTACCCTTGGTTTTCATCGACGACCACCGTAGGTGGCGGATCGAGCTCGAAAAGTTTTGAATTTCGGAACTTTCAATGGCGATATCTCCAAATTCATTGGGAATTGATCTTCGAGGAGGACGTTGAGGAGGACCTCGATAGGCATCAGGCCTAGCCGGCTATCTTTTGCAGGTTAGTTGAGGTCGGGCTACACCACAGCGTCGAGGCATAGTGTTTCCATAGCTTCCCTGTCTTGATTGTAGGATTCTTGTTCGTCCTACTTTTATTTTATCTTTCCAGTTCTATAATTAGATGCTCTGATATACCAAACTCCATGTTTGAAGAATGTTGTTGGTTGGGTTAGTGACCATTATAATTGTTTTTTTTTAGTTTTGGAGGATCGAAATCTTGTGGCGAGCAAGTAAGCTCGGGTGTTTGGTTGGACCTTGTTTATTAGAAGTGTTGAAATTGTTTTCCACAGGTTTTGGGTAGTCCATTTTAAGGGCAGTTTATGCCGAATTTTCGGTAAAGACTCTTCTAAGGTGGGCCACCTTGGATTCTAGAGTGGAATCTGGGGCGGGTCCTGTCAACTGGGCATCAGAGCATTAAGTTATTGATTATGTAGACACTAATTCGTTTCGAGTCCCAAATCTTGAATATTTCTTAGGTACTATGCCTCAGACGTTGCCGATCTCATAGGGACGTGAGCTCTCCAGCAGTATAAAGAAGTGTGAATGAGTTTGATTCAGTAGTAGCTCCACGAAAACAGTTTTTGGAGCGAGGCGGGGCAGCACCCCTGAGTGTTGATGTCAGATCTAGTAATAATCAAGGGAAAGTTAGAATGCTTGTAATCGAGAGACTTGCGAATGCTCTAAATTCGGCTATGACATGGTGGTAGATTAATAGACTAGAAAATCATTTGATGAAATGGTATACCCATAACGATCGAAGCGTCTTTTGGGCTCAATCGTTACTTAATGGTAGATCCAAGTTTGTTGGACTCACTTTAGTTAGTTGCGAAATTTCGGGGACGAAATTTGTTAAGGGGGGGAGATTGTGACGACCCGGACTAAACTTACCTTTTTACTAGTTAATTTCTTGGCGAATTGTTGAAAGTTTAGTTTTCGAACCACGAAAGTTACTTTTAGAGGCCCTCGAGATGACTTTTCGCTCAGTTAGGAATTTTGATTGAACTTTCTTCACGGAAGTTGTAGAGCACGTTAAACTAAATCCGTATACATAAAGTACGTAAAAATCAGAGTCCGTATGAGAAAGTTATGATCTACAGAAAGAAGATTACTATTTAGGAAAACTTTATTTAAGGAAATTTCCTTTTTGGGAAATTTCCATTTTTTTCATTTTCAATCTCTCTCCTCCCTGTTCCCGTGTCTTTGTGCAGCCGGCTTTCTCACCTGTCCGGCCACCTCACAGCCTAAAATTGGTCCTAAAACCTTCGTATGCGCGAGCTCTTCAATCCTATACCCACCTTGTATATCGAATTTCACTGTAGGAAGAGAAATCAAGGAGAGAAGATTCAAAAAATTTCGCCGATTTGTTCATCGTCACCGGTCCATTTTCCGGCCACCCCAGACCACAATATCTAGTGGGTTTTGAAGCCCTCAGGCCCAGCAACACGTTGGCACCCTTGGTTTTCACCGACGACCACCGTAGATAGCGGATCGAGCTTGGGAAGTTTTGAATTTCTGAACTTTCGACAGCGATATCTTCGAATCCATTGGGAATTGATCTTCGAGGAGGACGTTGACGAGGACCTCGATAGGCGTCAGGCCTAGCCGGCTATCTTTTGCAGATTAGTTGAGGTCGGGCTACACCACAACGTCGAGGCATAGTGTTTCCACAGCTTCCCTGTCTTGATTGTAGGATTCTCGTTCGTCCTACTTTTGTTTTATCTTTCCAGTTCTATAATTTGGTACTCTGATTTACCAAACTCCATGTTTGAAGAATGTTGTTGGTTGGGTTAGTGACCCTTGTATTTGTTTTTTTTTTAGTTTTGGAGGACCGAAATCTTGTGGCGAGCAAGTAGGCTCGGGAGTTTGGTTGGACCTTGTTTATTAGAAGTGTTGAAATTGTTTTCCACAGGTTTTGGGTAGCCAATTTTAGGGGTGGTTTATGCCGAATTTTCGGTAAACACTCTTTTAAGGTGGGCCCCACAGGGCCACCTTGGATTCCATAGTGGAATCTGGTGTGGGTCCTGTCACGTAGCTACTTAACATGACAGCTTAAAAACGTGAAATTTTTATTTCCGAATTTCTTTTCTATTTCTCATATTAAATTGGGGATGACAATTTTGAAATCTCTAGCTTAAAGACCCAAGCACATGATAGATTCACCCAAAAATAGCAAAATCAATGGTAAATTAATGAAAGTTCCAATCCAATATAAATATGAAATATTGATTATGGACAAAGTGATACAGAGTCTGACATAGATAATAACTTGTAATTGTATTACACTCAAACTTAATATCATAAATAAAGAGTATGTCTACTAGCTAGCATATGAACACAAACAACCTTGTCAAATTTTCACAATGTCGAAGAGCTGACCAATTGGACATAAAGAATAATTAGACCTGCATTGCAAAGTGAACATCATGATATTGCATTGATTCATATAAACCCACAAATAGTTTTAGTTCCAAGTTGCTCTAATTATAATTTACCTATGAAGTGACATGTAGAGGGTTTATATGGTTGATGCGTAGCGACTCATCTTGTACAGTGAGTTTACATCTTGCAAAGACTTGTTTCAACCTCTGAATTTCATATGAAAAAAAGGCATTGCATTTAATAACAGTATAAGTGGTTGGGAACATAATTACATAATTAAGAATCTTAAAAATAGTAAGAGAGTAAACCTTCAAAAAGATGCTCAGACCATTACAAAAGTGTTGCATGTAGCGGAGTTGAAGATTGTTTTGATAAAACAAGTCATGCACTTGATGTTTAAATAATAGTTAATCCCTAAATTCCTATTTCAACGAGATCAAAGTAAAAATATTGATAAGGACTAATGACAAAAATAAGTTGCATACAATGGACATCGGATGCCCTTGCTCTCAAATCTGTAAGAAGCCCCATGAAAGTAAATGTATATCTGCTTGTTATTAGAGGGGATTCGAGAATTTAAGAACATTTAACAATCATATACACAAAGAACAACAATTTTCGATGCTGATATACTAAAACAAAAATCTCAATTGTTGTTGTAGACTCTACTGCCCAAATCATCAATTCAAACTAACCAACTTGAACATCCCCAAACTTCATTAGCATAGTAATACCAATAAGTAAAACTTTTATTATTCCCAAAATTCAATGATCGAAAGCAGATATTGAAACAGAAAATCTAATTGCGAAAATAAGTGTTTGAGAGCTCCTATAGACTCTAATTCGTGCTTGATCAATCCAAACCAACCAACTATAATACCCCAATCAAAAAATGATAACTTAATTAGCATAGAAACACAGAAAATAGTTCACGAATACAAAAACATACCATTATAAAGTGGGCTATCAACTTTGATTCTAGAGCTAAAGGAGGAACTCATGGCAACAAACCTCAAACCCATGAAACTTGTCGGACCTGGAATGGATACCAAATCAATTAACACAATAAACAAGCACAAAAAATAGCAAATGTAACTAAAATTCCCAATTTCATTTCAACAAACCAGGCGACAAATAAGAGCATTGAGCCATAAATATACAACACAAAACAGAAAGTTTCCATTACCCTTAAGGTCAAAAAGTCAGATCCTTAAGTTGACGATGAGATCAATAACGAACCCTCCTCCTACCCGACCTTTCTCAAAAACCAAACAACTGATCGAATTAATCCAAAGATGCAAAGTGGAGAGATCAATTGCACAATAGATGAACTTACCCATTCCCAAATTGCACAATAGATCACAGAATACACAAATTCGCACAAGTCAAAATGGAAATAGAGTCATCATCTATGTGAGAAGAGATTGACAAGGATGAGAGAAAGAGGAGGCAGATTGTAACGACCCGAACCAAAACTTATCTTTTTACTATTGTGTTTCACGGTGAATAGTCAGAAGTTTTGGTTTCGAGCTTCAAATAGTACTTTTAGGGGCCCTTGAGGTGACTTTTCGCTCGGTTAGGAATTTGATTTAATTTTTTTCACGGAAGACGTAGAGTACGTTAAACCGAGTTCGTAGACACGAAGTTCTCTTTAATCGGAGTTTTTATGAGGAAGTTATGGTTTGGAGAATATAGATTACTATTTCAGGAAACTTCTATTTATGGCATTGGCTATTTCGGGAAGTTTCCATTTCTAGAAATTCTCTCTCTCTCTCTCTCTCTCTCTCTCTCTCTCTCTGTGTCACGCCCCGAATTTTCAACAATTTAAATAAGGCTTTTTCGCCTTCAAATAACCAATAAATTCGGAACGTGAAGCATGGACTACCAAAATACAAATACACATGAATATTTTTTTCCTTTTAACATGTGTCAAACCTCCTTCCATGCTCTACCACAATGTAAATACAGACTCATTCTTTAGAGTCGAATATTACATTCCATAATTTACATAATAAATTGACATTATGCAAAGTACTAAGTAAATTCACCTACAGAGTTTACTAAAACAGCGGAAGACTAAAATCACCAACAACTCCAAGAAGTCCTTCAACTTAACTTCTAGATATCCTAACCTGCAGGATAAACCCCTACACCATTGAATAGTGTACCGGGTTATAACAACAACCCGGTCAGCTTGCGAAGCTGGTATGAGTAACCACAATTTCAAATCACCAAATAATTCATATCTTTATTTTTAAAAGATAACATCAATATTATGTCAATTATTTATGACACACGCCACGCCAATCCGCCAATAATATCAAACAACAACAAATCATATAAAATGTCGCTTTTGGACAATTATAAGTGAGAATAACATTGAGACTCATTTCAAAACAAACACTACTCCCCATTTCTGGTTAGTAATGCCAGCATTCACGCAAATAACATGCCTGTTACCCCCGCGAACGCCTCTACCAGTTTGACAGACAGACTAGAGCTCTAACTGTAAGGTCTTTAGCGACCCTTTTGTGTCACGCCACGCCAAGAAAATACATTTTTAGTATTCTCACAAATAACGCCAAACGCCACACCACGCCACGCCACGCCACAAATGAACTCAATATCTCAAATATTTACGCCACACCAAACGCCACACCAAATTTATGCAACAATTTATATCATATGCATAAATGCAATTCCAACCCTGAAAATTCATATTATAAAATATACTGAACCTACACGTCCCATACCATGTATTTTAACCCCACACGTCCCATAACATGCATGTTAATCACAGGGTGATCCAGAATATCAAACACTATAAATTCTCATCCAAAATCAATACAACAATCAATTCTACCACAAATATCCAGTGAGTTTACTCACCTTAAAATTCCAGCTGCGTATCCAAAATCAACACTTAACCAAAATCGACAAGAATCGCCTGGTCAGTAACACCGCTTCGCCAACGCCTAAATAATAAATCGAAAACTCAATTTAACCAAGCAAAGTCGACAACTCAACTAAATTACCCTTTACAAGTGTTTCGAACGTCATTAGGACATCGAAAACAATAACCGAAACCGTTTGACCAAAAAGTCAACTATTGGTCAAAGTGGGTCCCACGCCAACTATTCAACAAACGGGTCCCACCAAAATTCTAAAACACCAAAATTTACAGCAGGTTAAAAACTAGTACCCTAACAACATACTAAAATTTGGTGACGATCTGACGGTCGGATTATCACGGATCGAACGATCCACAATTCTGGGTTAATTATCATCAGTCAAACGATCGAATCTCAAAAACCCGTAAACACGAAAGATGTTTGTATCGACAAACACAATACAACAAAGCAAAAACATCCTAAAAAGGTGGCCGGACGCGACCCCACGCGCCGCCACAGACGGCGGTGAGAAAACCCTCACGCCGCCGGACCAAAGTCCAAACTCAAAACTAGCTAAAACCCAACGGTCAACTTGTAGAACACACAAAATGGAACAACTTTAAAACTTGCCTCGAAGTGAGTTAACGGTCGGATCGGCCTAGATCTCCGTCCAAATTCGCGACTACCCAAAATTCAAATGCAAAATTCTCCTTCCTCGGGAATCCGATTGAGGTGAAACCAGCGGCCATAGGTTCGTATGGATCAGGCCTTCAAAGCCCAGTAGGTGGCTCAGGTCGAATTGGCCGGAAACGGTGCCAGCAAGCAAAAGAAATTCCGGCAGTTTGGGTATTTTTTTGGGTAAACTTCTCTCATTGATTTCTCCCTCCACACTAAGAATTGATCAAAGAAATTGGTATAGGGTTGAAGAAAAATGAGTGGTGAAGAATTTGGGACAAATTTCACATCTTGGGGTGGCCGGATCACCGAGATATCGGCCGGCAAAGAAAAGGCAGCGGGAAGGGATTTCTGGAATTTTTCCAGAAAATTTCCTAAAAAATGATTTTCTGAAACTTCTATTTATAGACAAAATAATCGAAACTTCAAAAATTCATAACTCTCTCATATGAACTCCGTTTTTGGCAAACTTTATGTCCACGAACTCGTATCGACGAGCTCTACAACTCTCGTGAAGGAAGTTTTTCCAAAATCATAGCCGAACAGAAAAACACCCAAAAACCAATCAAATTGCGACATGTGTCGCATGGTGACTCACCAGACAAAGCTGAGTCACCATGTGTGCTGTTCCAATCACTACCCGCCACGTGTCGGTTACTATTTAAACACTATTTGTCACTATTTGGATACTATTCACAAATACGTACATATACGTACAAATAATTAATACGTATAATTATATCGTATTTATACAAATACACCACATCATCAACAAAATACGCAAAAACATAAATTTCACAAAATATTTATTTTTGCATTTCTGAAAATTAAAGATGAAAATTCGGGGTATTACAGTCTACCCTCCTTAAAGAAATTTCGTCCCGAAATTTAAAACAAACAAGCACACAAAAACATCAAAATAAACAAACTAAAATACAGTTTGCATAACACCCATGTTACAAATTCTAAAAAAAATATCTCACAAGGCTTCCACTACCAGAAACCATCCCTAAACGCCCAATACTGAGATGATGGATAAGGGGTCGAATATTTAGGAATTCCATACAACATTATCTTATAGAAATACGCCGCCTCAGCAAAACACTTGCAAGTATCGCAACAGTCTCTAGCTGCATACTTATCTCCATCCACATTCCACATGTTCTCGCCAAAAGGACGCCAAAAACTTGACTCACCGCAAGTAAGACATTTATTGTCGGGCAGGAAAACAATAGTCGACGGAAAATAAGACAACAAATGCTCATGACACCCCTTGGTCTGACGCATCATCCGCTCGACTTCTTCTCTACAATAGAAAATGTTCCACCCGCTCTCCCACCAGTCGAGGACTTCACACAGTCGCTGCACAATTTCCAATTGCTTGACTCGTGTTCCCAATATCATCCTCAACATACAACCTGCGTAAAACGCAACATGATGACCATCCACCAAACCACGAACTGAACCATACAGTGTTCCCGGTTTGCATGCTGCATCGAAGTACTCCAGGGCTAAAGGTATATTCGCCGCCTGAACAAGTACTTGTATTCCCTTTCGGAATAAAGACTCTGGGTTCTTCGCTTCCCAACAACGATTTGCGAAGATACGCACTTGCCTATCTGCTTCCTCACATCCCGTGGGTCTGGATCCACCATCGAACCCATTCATGTCGATGACCGCAAACGTGGACCAACTATCAGCATACTCCTTGAAAGATTTCGAAACACAACGGAGTTTCATTGTGCTCTGCAGGGATGCGGTAGTAACCAACTGAAATATAAACTTCCAGATCTCCACCGGAAGTTCACTCCATTGTGCACCCTTGGAATGCTTACTGCACTCTCCTTTGCTCACCATTGTGCAAAAGAAATAATTGAGATGTTTGTTGAATAACAGATATGAGTTAAGCAACACAACTCCTTATCCCATGTATTTAAAACAAAACTTTCCACCGTAAGGAAACATTTCTTTAATGTGAGTGCGGTGCACTCAACAACCCACTAAGCATATTTAATGCTCATAACTGTCTCAATTACTCAAAAGTATCGCCCACGATACTACATTCCACAGTCTCCAAGAACATTAGCTGTAAAACAGCCACACACTTTTGCTTTTAATACTTTAAATGATCCACCAAACAATAAATCCACTCTCAACCAACAGATACTTCTCATTAGTGCCATAACCTCATTACTCTATAATGTCATCCTCAAAGTGTAAGGTTTCCTTCCTTACCTGGATTCCACAATTTAAGGAATCCACTAACTCAAATACATAGCAACACATAATCATAAACCTATAAAAATTTCAAATACAGGTACATGTCAAACTTTATGATCATGAAAACATTAATCAACCACCAATATATAGAGAATCCACTTCTATTGAATCCGAAATTCACTTTAAATCACACCAGGATTCAATCAACAGGTTTTCAATCCTCAATAAGCTCTCAAAAGTTCAGTTCGGACACCTCGATAACAGAGCTACTCTAAGCTCAATGAACTATACTTAAGCGTAAACCTCACACACCTAATGATATAACAGTACTGAAGAGCATATGATGGGGAACCGCTGCAGACGGGCCATCACTCGGTAGTAATGATTATCATCAAGCAGGTGACCTAACGCTTAACCTCACTAAAGCTTTAAACTATAACTCCACCTCACAATTCAACTTAACTCAAACACTTCTCCAGAGCATTCCATAGCTCAAATAAGCTACTTTAATATCTAATATTTTTCCAACAGAGCTACCCAAGGCTCTGATACCAAACTGTCACGCCCCGAATTTCCAACAATTTAAATAAGGCTTTTTCGCCTTCAAATAACCAATAAATTCGGAACGTGAAGCATGGACTACCAAAATACAAATACACATGAATATTTTTTTCCTTTTAACATGTGTCAAACCTCCTTCCATGCTCTACCACAATGTAAATACAGACTCATTCTTTAGAGTCGAATATTACATTCCATAATTTACATAATAAATTGACATTATGCAAAGTACTAAGTAAATTCACCTACAGAGTTTACTAAAACAGCGGAAGACTAAAATCACCAACAACTCCAAGAAGTCCTTCAACTTAACTTCTAGATATCCTAACCTGCAGGATAAACCCCTACACCATTGAATAGTGTACCGGGTTATAACAACAACCCGGTCAGCTTGCGAAGCTGGTATGAGTAACCACAATTTCAAATCACCAAATAATTCATATCTTTATTTTTAAAAGATAACATCAATATTATGTCAATTATTTATGACACACGCCACGCCAATCCGCCAATAATATCAAACAACAACAAATCATATAAAATGTCGCTTTTGGACAATTATAAGTGAGAATAACATTGAGACTCATTTCAAAACAAACACTACTCCCCATTTCTGGTTAGTAATGCCAGCATTCACGCAAATAACATGCCTGTTACCCCCGCGAACGCCTCTACCAGTTTGACAGACAGACTAGAGCTCTAACTGTAAGGTCTTTAGCGACCCTTTTGTGTCACGCCACGCCAAGAAAATACATTTTTAGTATTCTCACAAATAACGCCAAACGCCACACCACGCCACGCCACGCCACAAATGAACTCAATATCTCAAATATTTACGCCACACCAAACGCCACACCAAATTTATGCAACAATTTATATCATATGCATAAATGCAATTCCAACCCTGAAAATTCATATTATAAAATATACTGAACCTACACGTCCCATACCATGTATTTTAACCCCACACGTCCCATAACATGCATGTTAATCACAGGGTGATCCAGAATATCAAACACTATAAATTCTCATCCAAAATCAATACAACAATCAATTCTACCACAAATATCCAGTGAGTTTACTCACCTTAAAATTCCAGCTGCGTATCCAAAATCAACACTTAACCAAAATCGACAAGAATCGCCTGGTCAGTAACACCGCTTCGCCAACGCCTAAATAATAAATCGAAAACTCAATTTAACCAAGCAAAGTCGACAACTCAACTAAATTACCCTTTACAAGTGTTTCGAACGTCATTAGGACATCGAAAACAATAACCGAAACCGTTTGACCAAAAAGTCAACTATTGGTCAAAGTGGGTCCCACGCCAACTATTCAACAAACGGGTCCCACCAAAATTCTAAAACACCAAAATTTACAGCAGGTTAAAAACTAGCACCCTAACAACATACTAAAATTTGGTGACGATCCGACGGTCGGATTATCACGGATCGAACGATCCACAATTCTGGGTTAATTATCATCAGTCAAACGATCGAATCTCAAAAACCCGTAAACACGAAAGATGTTTGTATCGACAAACACAATACAACAAAGCAAAAACATCCTAAAAAGGTGGCCGGACGCGACCCCACGCGCCGCCACAGACGGCGGTGAGAAAACCCTCACGCCGCCGGACCAAAGTCCAAACTCAAAACTAGCTAAAACCCAACGGTCAACTTGTAGAACACACAAAATGGAACAACTTTAAAACTTGCCTCGAAGTGAGTTAACGGTCGGATCGGCCTAGATCTCCGTCCAAATTCGCGACTACCCAAAATTCAAATGCAAAATTCTCCTTCCTCGGGAATCCAATTGAGGTGAAACCAGCGGCCATAGGTTCGTATGGATCAGGCCTTCAAAGCCCAGTAGGTGGCTCAGGTCGAATTGGCCGGAAATGGTGCCAGCAAGCAAAAGAAATTCCGGCAGTTTGGGTATTTTTTTGGGTAAACTTCTCTCATTGATTTCTCCCTCCACACTAAGAATTGATCAAAGAAATTGGTATAGGGTTGAAGAAAAATGAGTGGTGAAGAATTTGGGACAAATTTCACATCTTGGGGTGGCCGGATCACCGAGATATCGGCCGGCAAAGAAAAGGCAGCGGGAAGGGATTTCTGGAATTTTTCCAGAAAATTTCCTAAAAAATGATTTTCTGAAACTTCTATTTATAGACAAAATAATCGAAACTTCAAAAATTCATAACTCTCTCATATGAACTCCGTTTTTGGCAAACTTTATGTCCACGAACTCGTATCGACGAGCTCTATAACTCTCGTGAAGGAAGTTTTCCAAAAATCATAGCCGAACAGAAAAACACCCAAAAACCAATCAAATTGTGACATGTGTCGCATGGTGACTCACCAGACAAAGCTGAGTCACCATGTGTGCTGTTCCAATCACTACCCGCCACGTGTCGGTTACTATTTAAACACTATTTGTCACTATTTGGATACTATTCACAAATACGTACATATACGTACAAATAATTGATACGTATAATTATATCGTATTTATACAAATACACCACATCATCAACAAAATACGCAAAAACATAAATTTCACAAAATATTTATTTTTGCATTTCTGAAAATTAAGGATGAAAATTCGGGGTATTACACTCTCTCTCTCTCTCTCGTCACTGTGCATGTTGCACAGCCGGTTTCTCTCCACTCCGGCCACCTCGTGCCTTGAGACTTGTCCCATTTTCTTCATCTCCTCATCCTCTTCAACCCTATAGCAATTATTTTCATCGAATTTCAGTGTGTGAGGAGAAATCAAGGAGAGAAAACCCGAAAAAAAACAGTTGTACTGTTCACCCAACCCTGATCTCTTTTTCCGGCCAAATCGGACCACGCCACCCATTGGGCTTTGAAGATCTCCTCACTGCGAGTTCAACGCCACCGATCTTGGCTCAATCCGTTGCCGGACGACGGCGGATCGTTGATTTGAAAATCCGGCCACCGTTGCGTTCGAGGCCGATTCCGGTCGATCCGTTGAGAATCCTACTTCGTGGCAGGTATAAAAGTTGCTCCTTGTGTTGTATTGTACATGGTGGTAAATTTTGGTGGCCATCGGAGATGGTTGACCGGGCCCACGCGCAGCCGCTTGTTGCGGCGCGTGGCAGCGTGTCCGGCTCGGTTAATGGTGCATTTTGGCCTATTGGCTTGCACTTTTCATTACAAGCATGTGGGTATATGATTTGTTGGAAGTTATTGAAGTTTAGGAATTTATCCGAATTAATTTAGGTTCGTTACGGTACGAGTTATGTTCGACTTTATCGCGTGTGTAATACCCCAAAAATTTCTATTTGTGTTTCCTCGAAAATGTTGTGAAAATTGTATGAAAATTGTGAGAGTTTGTAATTGTGGACGTTTTATCGTAAAATAGAAATTTACGACGGTAATTATAAGTTTCGGGAAGTCAAAGAGTTGACTTTTTATTGGTTGGAAAATTGGGAAAACTTACTTCACGGAAATTGTATAGCTCATCGAACCGAGTTCGTAGACGTGTGGTTCGTCGGAAACGGAGTTCGTATGAAGAAGTTATGGGTCTCAGAAGATTGGACGAATTTCTTTAAATAGAAATTTATTTTTCGAAAAATTCATTTAATTCCGGAAAATTCCGGAATTCTCTCCAGATTACCCGACAGACCCAGCTGACCCGGAAAATTCTCTCCAAATTCCGGTTTGTCTCCATATTTATATTGTTTTGAATGATTGATTTGTTGAAAACGATATTTTGTGGAAAAATACAAATGTTATCGTTTTATGATTGTGGGGTGTTTTGATGAAAACGATTTTGTAAAGAAATACAATTTGAATCGTTTTGTTGGGCATGGGAAATGGTATTTTGACCTAAAAAGTTCGAATACCATAGATGTTGATTGGGGAGGGGACCAGGGAGGCACTCCGATGGCATTCAATCATAGGATTGAATTGCGAGGCTATATTTACCTCAGTCAGTTAGAGCTCTAGTCTGTCGCCATAATATTGAGCTCTAGTCTAGCCTATACTTATCTAGGCTATACTTACCAGGGAGGCAGAAAGTTGTAAGATTGAGAAAGAT
The DNA here is from genome assembly GCA_029955375.1 of Rubus parviflorus. Taxonomy (NCBI): domain Eukaryota; kingdom Viridiplantae; phylum Streptophyta; class Magnoliopsida; order Rosales; family Rosaceae; genus Rubus; species Rubus parviflorus. Next base: position 19,222,065 of record JARGGL010000006.1, on the reverse strand, counting down.
TGTATTTCTCATTCTTAAATATCTAAAAAAATGACATTGAGTTTTGTGGTAGTATTTGAGAAGTCATTTAAATATATTTGAATTTCTCATTGAGATTTGTGAACTTTTTCTTTAACAAAAGAAATGAGATTTTGGGGTAAAGGATTTGGTGTGAGTTGATTTGAGATTACTTCATTAATACTTGAAGTAATTACTGTTATGAATTACAATTCTTGAAAATATTGAATTGTATTTGGAGATTTATATTATTTTTTTGAAAATAAAAGAATTTGGATTTTGGGTGAGATGTGTTCTTAATATTATGAAAATGTTCATAATTATTGTTTGTGATTGATTTTGGATGAGAGTTTATATTGTTTGATATTCTGGATCACCCTGGGATTAACATACACGGTATGGGACGTGTGGGGTTAAAATACGCGGTATGGGACGCGTAGGTTCAGTATATTTTATAATATGAATTTTCGTGATTGGAATTGTATTTGAAAAGTATAATTTACATATATTTGTTTAAAACAAACTATATATGTATAATTTTGTTAAATGGTTTTAGTGTGAGTAAACTGAGGTCATTCACACCACTTGATAAGCTAACCGGGTTTGTTGATATAACCCGGTACACTATTCAATGGTGTAGGGGTTAATCGTGCAGCTTAGGTCAACAGAGTAGCATTGAAGAATTGGTTGGTAAAACCATTATTAACCATAAATGTTATTGTTAGACTTCCGCTGTTATGTAATAAGCTCTGAATGAGTATTTACTTAATATTTGAAATATCAATTTATTATGTAAATTATGGAATGTAATAATTGACTCTAAATAACGAGCCAGTATTTACATTTGTGAGCATGGAGTGAGTGGTTGTTGTACTTGATTTAAGAAAAAAAATTTAGTGCATATTTGTGTTAGATATTCCATGCTTCACGTCCCGAATTGGTTATGTAATTATGGGCTAAAACCCCTTATTATTTGTTGAGAATTCGGGGCGTGACAGTGTGGCCGTCGGATGGTCACCGAAATTGAGTATTTTGCTAAGGTAATTAGTTTGAGAATGGTGTGCGGTTGGATCTTTAGAATTTGATCAATTGGTTAATTGAAGATTAAATTACAGCTTGTGAGATCGATTAAATTATTTTACGTTCGTTCAATTTACCGAACCGCGACAATCCATCCGTTGGAAATGTCGCCGAGTGTTTTGGATAATTAAATGTGTCGAAGAGTAAATTTTGAGGAGTTCGGGTTTCGAAGTTTGTTAATGGGTTTTGGGAAACGAGAATTCCTGATGGAAACCCTAATCGAGTTAAATTCGTCAACTTTCTAATTAATCGCTTGGTCGTCAAATTAATCTTTTAGTGAAATTCGTTTTGTTCAGGAGGACGAGTTGAGTCATCCACCGAGGAGAATTTGTGCTACACTTGAGGGTTAGCCGAAAAATCTGTGAGTGGACATTTGTTTTAAAATAAATGTGCATGCAATTCCACCTTTCGAAATAATTATTTCCTATACTCAATTCTTATTTATCATATATGATTTGTGATTATAAGTCTCGAGTTTGGATTTGGATTATCGCCTTTCGACTTTTGGTTTTATAGTTTTTCCTACTCGTGCAAAACTTTATTGTTTTCAAAATATTAACTCGAGACTTGGCCTATGAACCTTTACGAGGATTTTTCTTATCCTAATGAGATTTATGATTCATTATTTCATACTTTGTTATAAACTGTGGAGTTTCATGATTTATTTACATATCTCGAGCACAAGTGTTATCCTCCATACTCGGTATTTGAACTTATGGATTTTAATTATATGGATTCACTTTCTTTCCGGAATTTTACTGAGGCTCGAGATAGAACTGTTGTGAGCATTTCGGATTCTATGTTGGGGAAATTTACTATCTGAGGCTTAGTTTTGTTTGGATATTTGAGGAGGTTGTTTTCCCTTTCGAGCTATTTTTCCCTCGGGATGAGTTTCGTGCTAAGCCTCAGTGTTTTATGAGTTGATTTTGGGGAGAGTTTTCGATGTTTTCTATGAGAGGTTTCAGTGATTTCCCTATATTTGAGTTATCACCATACTGTTACCCGTAGTTGCATGCATGCTTGTCTTCCGCCTTCGTGGCGAGGGGTGCGTCCCCGGAGTTCCTCCGTCTGTGTGACGAGGTGGGTCTTGTCTTTGTGATAAGCTCACCGATGCTTAGTGTCCTCTCTGCGTAGCTTGGTGGCGAGAGGATATGTACGGGAGAGTTTTGGTTAGTCTTGTATGGTGTGATTACCTCTCCTCCCCACCATTTTTCCCCAACGTACTCTTTATCGATTTGAAGTTATTGTTTTATGAACTCTTGATTTAAATAATTGCATGCACACTGTTTAATAAGAAAATTGGAAAAGCCTAAACATTATTTTTCTATCATATTATTTTTGTCCACTCACTCTAATATTTCTATTAAATGTTTTTCCCTGGGCCCTTCAGTTTTAAATTGCCCAGGTTGCAGATTAGTTGAGGCTGGGCCACACTATGCAGTCGAGGCATTAGTTCACCATTGCTTCCCATTTTTGTATCTTTCCTTAAACTTGTTTGTTCAAATTCTTGTTAAGTCATTAGAATGCTCTGAATTACCAAACTATTAATGTATACAATTTTTCAGAAGTAGTGAATTGTTGGGTTGGAAACCCTTTGGTTACTATATTATTGTGGGAGTTTGTGATGTGTTGTGGTGAGCAAGCAGGCTCCGGAGTTTGGTTGGTTTTGTTGGATTTTAGAAGTGTTGTTTTTCATTTGCAGATTTTTGGGTAGTCCATTTTTAAGAGAATTTATGCAAAAATGTTCGGTAGAAATTTCCTTAAGGTGTGCCCCATATGGCCACCTCGGATTCCAAGGTGGAATTCTGGGGCGGGTCCTATCACAGATCGAGGGGGAGAGAGAGAGAGAGAGCCCAGTGTTTGCTTTAATTTTTTTAAATTTTTTTCTAAATGACTGATTTGGTTTGTTTTCAGGCAAATTCTGGATTGCACCGGTGCTTTATTACACCGGCTGACGTGGCTCCATCTAGGCTATTCATTTTATATTAGATATTTTTTAAGTTGCAAATTAATTGAGTGAATTGACATTGCTGCCCTTAACCTTTATTTTTTGTCTCTCTTTCTTCCTCCTCTCCCGTGCGCGACTCCTCCTCTCTCTTCTCACTGTCGCCGGCGATCTCTCCCTCCTCCGGCCACCAAATTACATGAGACTTGTCCTATATTCTTCGTCTTCTCGAGCTCTTTCATCCTATACCCACTTCTTGTATCGAATTTCAGTGTAGGAAGAGAAATCAAGGAGAGAAAAGCCCTAAATACTAACCGAACTGTTCATCATTACCGTTCACAATCTCGGTCGATTCGACCTAACCTACCTACTGGGTTTTGAAGCCCTCATCCTTGCGAGTTCAATGCCACTAGTCTTGCCTCAATCCGTTGCCGGATAGCGGCGAATCGTCGGTTTGAAATTTCAGCCACCGCGAGCTTCTAAGGCGAATTCGTGCCTTTCCACTTCGAATCGGACTTCGTGGCAGATATAAAAGGTGTTCCTTGCATTGTGTTGTACACTGTGGTAAATTTTGGTAACCATCGGAGGTGGTTGACGGCAACGCCAACGGTGGTGGCCGGTCGTAGTGGTGGCCGGCAACAGTGAGGAGAGAGAGAGGGAGAGACCAAACAAAAAAGGGCAAAAAAGAATTTTTACTCCCCGGTGAAATAAAGGCTCGGTGCCGGAAAATGGCCGGACGGAATGCACACGTTTCCCACCGCTGCCGATGGTGCGTGCGGCATCACGCCGGCGTTCCAGGCGGCAAACCCGGGTGGGTTAGGTCCGGCAGCTTGAGCTGCACCCTTTGGTGGTGGCGGTGTCGTCCGGTGGTGGCCGGTGATGAAACTGCCATGGCACAGTGAGGGAGAGAGAGAGAGAGAGAGAATCACGGGGAGAGAGAAAGAGATCGGGTAGGAGAGAGAAAAGCCCAGAAAAAAAAAAGAAATTGTTTTATAGAAAATCGTGAATTTTCCGAGGGCCATAACTCATTCATACGATGTCCATTTCCGGTTAACCAAATTCCTACGAACTCGATTCGACGAGGTCTACAATTCTCGTGAAGGAAGTTTTCCCAAATTCTCAACGGATAAAAAGTTACCTTGTTTAACCTCTCGTACTTATAATTACCACTGTAATTATCGTTTTACGACAAAAATCCCTAAAAATACGAAATCACACCATTTCACTTCAAATTTCACGACCTATTTTATAAAAATAATAGTGAAATTTTTGGGGTATTACAAATATCTTTGGGAATAACTTTTGTGTAGTTGAGTTCAACTCTCGCAGGGACCAGGCCAAGGAGAGATAAGGGGGAATATGAATATGAATATGATATATGATTATATGAAATTGGGAAATTTTGGCTGGCGACCGAGAGAAGGGCAAGATGATTGACAAAAGGGATATATGGAATGAATTGTTATGGGTGTTAGATCATATAAAAAACAATCAGGGTTACCCCCAGTTGGTAATACACGGTATGAGACGTGTAGTCTCTGCTTGTTTTGTTATATGGACTAACGGGTAGATAAGTGAAGCTCATTTGACATTCATGCATCAATTTCATTATTAATCATTAAGTGCTCTTTGATAACTTGATGTTTGTGACAATTAGTTTAGTTGATAAAATGTTTATGTCCCTACTGAGCAGCGAGGATGAAAGCTCACCCCTACAATAGGTTGTCTTTTTGCAGTTACTAAATCGAATAATTAGAAGGTTGAAGAGACGATTAAGTTCGAGAGTTGTTAGTTAAACCTTTTTTTTGTAAGCTAAGTTTTTGTACTTAGAAGACAAAAGAACCACTAGTAAGGACTTGTGTATAGTTGTGGCGTGTGACTTCTATTGTAAATTAAGTTTCGTTTTACAATTTTCCACTACAGAATTGTACAGTTTAGTAGTTGGCTTTAGTTGTACGTTTTCTTTTTATTTACCTTTCTCGCATTCTAATTGTAGAAGATTTTTTATTTTCTATAATTGGGATGTGACTCATGCCTCAATTTGAGAATTAAAATAGTTCCCGGATCGGGGTGTGACAAATTTGTGGGTGGTTTTTGTAGGTTAGAGGGAGAGAGAGCGTCGATCGGGTTTGAGGAGAGAAAAAGAGGCTGAGGGAAATGGGAGAGAGGATAGGGTTATGAGAATTTCGCAAAAAATGGACGATGAAGATTTATTCGTAGATATTTAATATCGTATCCAATGGTCCAAGATTATCCACTGAGATAAAATTAAATAAAAAATTATATATATATATATATATCGGTCGGTTCGAGATATCTTGAAGATGCACAGATGCTCTACCGGTCCCGACTTGAACTGACGCAGTCGGTTAGAAATTTTTGTCTCGAGTCTCTCAGTTCCAGAATTGCTCGATTTGGCTTCGTTCGGTTCGGTCGGGAATTGGTCGGTTTCGGTAGATTTGGTAAAAAAAAGTCAGCCCTAATGAATTTTTTTGAAATGGGCTAAAAGAAGACCGCCTCTTTTTAAACAAAGAGGGAAAAACCTTAGAGCAACTCCAAGAGATTCTCTAAAATTTGTTTTTTCCCTACTTTAGGGAAAAATGAGCTTTTTTTTGCTCCAACAGGTTCCCTATACCTATCTATATTTTAGAGATAGTGAGGAGAGAGAAAACAAAATTCCCTATAATTACAGCAATCGCTAAAATTATAGCGATAGCAAATTTTTTAAATTTTCACGTCTTTTTCAGTCTCCCAACGGCTCCAACAAAGCTCTTCCGTCTTCTTCATCGTTGCATCGTTCTTCCACCAATCTCTTATTCAGGTCAGTTTTACATACTATGAAAGAGATTCATGAAATTTTAGTTTAATTGAGTTTCTAGGGTTTCCAATTGATTGAAAATAAATGAATAGGGTTTAGGGTTTACATGAACGGTTCATTGCTGGAATTGATCGAACCCAATAGAATTGAGGTTTCTTTGCCCTCACATAATCAATTTTGTGTATATATCAATATAGGACGTATAGATGTGTTATCTTCTCGATCAACAATACGTTTAGCAGCTCGCGTCTGTTTTTTTTTTTTTTTGAGTTGAGACGTTCAGCCATGGAGTCATGGTGTGATGTTGGAAGTAATTATTGCAATCAATCTGATCAACATGTAAATATAGATAGTTTCCCTCGAACTCTACGTACTTTGGATTACTTGGCGGGCTTGAAGCTCCTGTGAAGCATGGTCGATCAAAATTGTGATTCTTCGAAAGCAAAGCTTTGAACTTTATGACGGGAAATAATCAAGATGGAGGTCTTGATTGTATCAAAAGCGTGTGTGAGATATATTTATAATAATATAAGTAATTTTGCGTCTTGATTCTTTTGCTTTTTTTTTCTTAGCCTCTGTACTTTAGTTTCATGTTTCTCTTCTAATGAAAGTTTCTTCAACAAGGATTAGCTTTAGTTTCATGTTTCTCTTCTAAATTTAAACAATAATATAATATTTAAATATATTTAATTGTAAAAATTAAATTATAGAGAAAAAAATAGGGAAGCTGTTGGAGTCAGAGAAGAAAAAATATGGAGATTTTGACTTTAACTTCCCTATTATAGGGAAATTATGGAGAATCTCTTGGAGTTGCTCTTAGAGGACAGACCCCGATGAAGCAAGATTCATAGCCTCCAAAGAATAAGAGGCTTCATCCACAGTCTCAGTAACTTGAACTGCTTCCATTCCAACATCAGAGTCACCAATCTGCACCACCTCATCAATGGGGTTCCTAAGAATGAGCCTCATTCACGATATAGCGACAAAGTTGTGATGTACAGGTTTTTTTTTTTTTTTTTTTTTTTTAAGGGGGATATGTTTATGTAGTTTTTTTTTTTTTTCGATAGGAATATGTTTATGTAGTTGATCCAAGAAGTTTTTAAAAAATTGTATGAGATTTATGTAACAGAAAAAAAACAAAAAGCCTCCCCTCTCCTCACCTCAAGTGTCGCTCTCATTTCCCACCCAAATACCCAATGGAATTTGGAGACCCGAAGAGCCAAGGGTCCAGATCAACGGAGATGAAGGGCGGTAACAATATAGTATGGTGTAGGGCGCGAGAGGGGATAGTGACTGAGGCCGCCCAGTAAAGAAATGAAAGAAAACGAACAAAGAACAAACGAAGACGAAATAGACGCGAGAGGTGGGGCGGGTGGTTGGTTCGGAACGTCTCTCTATCTCTCTCTCTCTCATCTCTTTTCTCTCACACTCTCAATCTAAAGTCTCCCTCCTCATCCACACCACATTTCACATTCTCCACAAACTCCTCTCTCACTATTCATCTGTAGCTGCTGCTTCTTCTTCTCTTTCCTTAGTAATGGCGTTGCAGTCAGTCGGCCCTATTCCTCAACTGCTTCACTACTCCAATGGCCGCGCGCCGACTAAGGGACTCTTTCTCGTCGATTTCGTGGGCTACTGTAAATCAAAGCGGACCCGCCGGAAATTCGGAGCATCCGAACATCATCTACTCACTCCCAGGAGGGTCTTCCCTCAATTCGTTTCCGGCAGCAGCAGCAACTTTTCGGTCAAAGCCGTGCTCGACCTTGGACGTAGCAGCGATGTCGCCTCCGATCATTCAACTCCTCCGAATTGCAAACCACAGGTATGTATGCTTTCACACTTTTGACTGTACGTCTTCGGTTCCGATCACAACTAACGGTTTCCGAGATAAATTGATAATGAGAATTCAGAGAAGAAGCAAACGTCTTCTTTCTGGCCGTTTTCATGCGTTTTCATACTGTGATGTCAGTTCTACTTCAATCACCTAAGACACTGTTTGTTTGGCGTTTTGATAATAGCAAGAATTGATTTGAATTCAAAATGTGGATGAAATATGTCTGTTGCTTTGAAAAGCTAATATGATATCAAATGTTTTCTTCACCGTCTTAGTAATGGTTTCAAAACAACACTATAAACTCTCGGAAATACTACTCTTTTTGTGACCTCAAGGCTCTGTACCTTACAAGCAGAACTACTTCTAACTTAGTTCGGACCTCAAATTATAGGACGCAAAATGGAATGTCATAGACCAGCACTACTAATACACACTGCCTCTGCCTCATGGTTAGATTATTCAGTGGAAATATTGTGTTTTTTAATGCCACCCAGAAAAGTTTGACACTGTGAAGAGGAGTGATTTCAGTTAAAGGTCATAGGTGTTATTTTTATTTTTCCAGTTTTAGCAATCTATAGACAGGAACCAAGGAATTTAGTCCACTTCTGGGAAGATGAGCCGGATCTATTGTGGGATAGAGTCTGCTTCTGGACATCAATATGGGTTTCAGTTTATTTGGTTTTTAGAAATAATGTTCTTTTTGTTTTTTTGCCACTCAGATTGGAAGGCAGCAGTTAGCTTCTTTGATTGTTTTGTGCTTATTTTTTCTTTCTGCTACAATTGGTGTTTTTGCTGGTGTGTTTAGGTGCTTTTTCTCAGTGGATTACTTATCCACTTCTTTGTCCCTTTGTTACCAATGAATTTCTGTTTCATCAAAGAACAGACAAAAGAAGTCTAAAGACATAGTTCCATCTGCAAAACAGAGAGCCTTTGTCCCGAAAAAAATTAGCGTCTCTCTCTCCAAAGTGTTAATTATTAGAATTTCAATGGGCGTGATCATTACATAATGCCCTTGCTTGGGTGAACTATTGAATCTTATCAAAATATTGTTTAATTGTTGTTGACAAATAACAATAAAAAGTTCATGCCTTGCTATTACCACACCTCTAAGTGCTGTCACGTTCATTCTCACGTTCCTAAACAAGGAACAAGTCTTCCGAAAGGTTCATCTTATGTGAAGTTAACACACATTAGAGTTCTTTCAGGGCATTTTTGGGATTGCGGTACTGCTGTGCTTTAGCTGCTTCCTCTGTTTTGTTTTCCAATCTAAAACTATAGGGGAAAGAGTGTAATTATCATTAAACAATGTTTCAAGTTGTAAACCAGGTTGCTAGTTAGATCAGGGGACATCTTGTTCCCGGTACTGTATTTTTCATCTTTATAGTAATAAAAGTATTTTTCTCATAAAAAAAATCATATTTGTGACTGTTATAACATGTGATGACAAAAAAACATAGACTCTTACATGGCCTATGGAATGACATGGTATTATGTTATTTTAATCCAACATGAACACAACCCTTTTATCAAATTTTACATTTCAACAAAGGATAATATGAAATTACTATGTAAATGAATTGATTGCATTGGTAAATTCCAAACCACTAAAAGTTTTTTTTTTAATATTTATTTATTTATCTATTTTATCTTTTTGTGAAAGATACAAAATCAGAGTAGCATTTGTTAGAGACACAATATCACATGGTGTGGCAAGGGAATTGTAGATCTTGGGAGTGTGCAGAGGCATGGTTTCCCTTTACTTCAACTATATTCCACCATTGGGCTTTGGTGCTATTGTTTGTGTGTTTCATCGGCTGCTCGTACATTACCTGTAATTTCTTAGTGTTTTCCTCAAATCTGGACCTCTTGTTCATTTTATATATTCTAGTGTGTTCATAAAATATGGATGAGTTTCAGTATAATTCAAATTTTTTTTTGTTTCATGAAAACCTAAGAAGAATTAAGAAAAGTTACTTTCACATTCATATGAGCAATGGATTATTATTGTCTTTCATGAAAGTTTGTCAGAAACTTGGAGTTTCGATTGTCTTTCTTTTAATCTTTTTTGTTCCTTTTTGTTGTAAGGTTATTTGTCATGCATTTGAAATGAGATATATTCTCAACCAGTGTAGAAATCTGATTCCATGTTCAACAGGTTGCGGACTTGAATGATATAATAGCAGAAAGAGGAGCTTGTGGAGTTGGATTCATTGCCAATTTGGACAACAAAGCATCGCATGGGATTATTAAGGATGCTCTTACAGCTCTTGGCTGCATGGAACATCGTGGAGGCTGTGGAGCAGATAATGACTCTGGTGATGGTTCAGGATTGATGAGTTCAATCCCATGGGATCTATTTAACAATTGGGCTAACAAGCAAGGGATTTCTTCCTTTGACAAGTTACACACTGGTGTTGGAATGATTTTCTTCCCCAAAGAGGACAACCTTATGAAAGAAGCCAAAAAAGGTGATTGTTGTCAATTAACATGGTTTGCAGTAACTTCCTTTTGTTTTCACTAATGCATGAATGATCTTATTCAATTTTGCACAAGGTGTGCAGGAATCGTGCACCTGTCCTGATATTTCTTATTTGATAGAGAGTATAAGAAAAGGAATCCCAAACAATACTCTGATTTCTGATTTGTCCATATTGTGGTTATTTATTTATTATTTGTGATAAGAACGTAATTTTTATTATCAAAAAGTGAAGAAAATACTCAAGAAAAACACAAAGTAACTCAAGTCAACCACCCCAACCCCTCAATCAAGATGAAACACGTATTATCTGTAGAATGTTGAAAAAAATGTCCAAAGAGAATCTAAAAGTTAATCATATCCAGAACAACATCCATTTTTTTTTCATAAAAAACCAATGTATGTTTCTAAACAGACGATCCACAATGGGCCAAATTTGCGCAGTGCAAAGAGTGGTTACCTCTTTGTTGGCCCCTAAATTGAAGAACTTTTGCACAAACAAGTACCAACAACTGTTAGAGACACATCTAGCAACTGGGCCCACGTTTGTCTTTTGAAATTGCCATGTGAAAAGATGTGAGCAGCATTGTCACCTCCTTTTTAACGAAGCACTTAAATGTGGGGATAAGCACGTGTCACCTTCTTATGTTCTGTTGGTTTGGAAGGCAGCTGTAGTCTAACATTACGGACATTATTTGGGTGGTTTGTCTGCAACTAGGTAATTGCATTTGATGTAGATTTGTGGTGTTTGTCCACTTTTATTGTATCGAAAGGATCTTCTAGCAAGAGGCATAAGAAATGAAGAAACTGTCCTAACCTACTGTTTATTCTAACACATTGAGTTGATTGGCAATCAAAGCTGACTTGAAGGTTGATGGTAGTTTTCAAAAATTCAATTTGAAGCCCTGTTTTTTTTTTTTTTTTATTGCTCTAAAATTTTTGCATTAATCAAATGACCAATATTGGTTGATGTATCAAGAGCAGAAAAACTATAGAATGAGAGATAAAATAAAAAGGGTTTTCTCCCTACCCTAAAATTTATTTGTAGAAATGCTTAAAGGCGATCTTTGTCACTTAGAATAAGAAATATTTATTTTAAAAGATTGAGTTCTTATTTATTAGAACAATACTACTAAAGTAATAACTCAATTTTTTTTTCCTGTTTTTTTTTGGATGCCTTTCTCTTTGTGGAATGTGGACCCCTTGTCCACATCTATTATTTCATTCTACAATCTACCTTTTCTATCTTCACCTTTCAACTATCTGTCTATTTATCTACCAGTTGCTGTCACTTCAGTTTGTCATAGTTGTGAGTTAACAAAAATTTGTTTCAATATAATATGTTGTTTGACCGCAATTTTTTGTTTCTTTCTTTAGTTGTTGTGAATATTTTTAGACAAGAGGGTCTTGAAGTGCTTGGATGGAGACCTGTTCCTGTGAATACATCTATAGTTGGTTTCTATGCAAAAGAAACAATGCCCAACATACAACAGGTATTCGTCAAAGTTGTTAAAGAGGAAAAAGTTGAGGACATTGAGCGAGAACTGTACATATGCCGGAAGTTAATTGAAAGAGCAGCAAGCTCAGAAAGTTGGGGCAGTGATCTTTATGTCTGTTCTTTGTCCAATCAAACAATAGTTTACAAGGGAATGCTACGCTCAGAAGTTCTTGGTTTATTTTATTCTGACCTCCAAAGTGACCTTTATAAATCCGCTTTTGCCATCTATCATCGAAGGTATAGCACAAATACCACTCCCAGATGGCCCCTTGCACAACCAATGAGGTTACTTGGTCATAATGGAGAGATCAATACCATACAGGTTTTCTTTCTTATAACTTGAAAAGTCATTTGAGATGCTAGGGTTTAAATTGGTTGTATGAGTTGCACTTGCCTCCTTTTAAGATGACACCACATTTCTGCTCAGGGGAACTTGAACTGGATGCAATCTCGTGAAGCCTCATTGAAGTCACCTGTATGGAATGATCGTGAAAATGAAATTCGTCCGTACGGCAATCCAAAGGGTTCAGACTCTGCGAATCTTGACAGTGCAGCTGAAGTATGAGCTAAGCAATATAGCTGTTATCAATTATCACAATTTTAAAGAGTTCTGTTTGGATAATGACTCATTGGAATAAATCAGTGAAAAATTAAAACTAATAATTAACTCATACGGGACTGTTTTTAAATTGGCGTGATTTTTATTATTTATTTTTTTCTGAAGTGGGTCCAGTATTTCCATTACAATGCAAACCTTGTCTTCACAACCGATGTTGTAGTACTTATAGCTTTCTTGATGCTTATTGTTTGGTATTACTTGATTTAAAGATAAAACCAAGTTGGTGGTATCTGTTTACAGAAATTCTAGCATTGTGAGTGATAATTTGTTGTAATATCTCTTTGCCTTCATCATATTTGTTTGATGTTGGAAGATGAAACTAAATTCTAGTTGTTTCCAAATCATTAGAGACATTTAAAAGGTTGCTATGCTTGGAACCTTTTGTTTTTATGTTGCTATCTTTGACATTCATGTCTTTATTTCTTAAGGATACCCACAATCTCATAGTTCCTACTGATGCTCGTACATTGTCTTGGTTATTAATAAATGGACCATTATTGTTATTTATAGTAATTTGAATTGCTCTTAAGTTAACATATTCCCTTTCATTTTTTATTCTCTATGTGTGTTTAGTTCTTACTAAGAAGTGGCCGCACTGCCGAGGAGGCTCTAATGATTCTTGTCCCGGAGGGATACAAAAATCACCCGACTCTGATGATTAACTATCCAGAGGTACATTAAGATGATGCTTCACCATTCTGTTTAAAGTATAAATGGTATTGTAGTTGCATTATATTTTGTTTCTCCTCTCTTAGATGTGATGCATAGCTCATGTGTCTTCTAGGGGAATTTATTCATAGCCCCCTTAGTTGTCTTCGTTTTTTCTCATCACCCCCATCTTTTAGTTGCAATTGGATTTATGTCACAGTTACATATGCAATTGAGACAGTTGCATCTCTCTGGAGTTGAATTTTACATCTTGTATTTATTTTTTTCCCTAATCTCGTTCATCACTTAAAATTAGGGTTTAGCTCCCAGGTTTTTAGCAGAACGTAAACCAGAGAGCTAAACGCTGGGCTCTAAAATGGCAACTCTATATCACCCGAAAAACTACCTTGATGTCCTTTGTGTCTTAAGGTCTGTTTTAGTTTTTAAACTATCCTTTCAATGCCTCAGTCTACGCATTCTCATCTGTATTTAATGTAGGAAGGCTTCATTGTGAATTAAGCAGCTGGTTGTATTATTTTGCTTGGTTTTCAGTTTCACTGTTGACCCGTTAAATACTCGGAAGTGGAAGTGATGTAATCATATACTCATATTACATGGATGATTTTTTTTTCTCTTGTTTTCTGTGTTTAACACTTAATTTTTTGTTTGGTTGGCTGCTAGTGCAGTTAGATGCTCTTACAAGGTATTTTGATTTTCTCTATTTTCTTTGTTTAGCCGATAAATATGTTTATAACAGGATTTTTAAGGGTGCAACTATTTGTAGCCAGCAAAAATCTAAGTATACCCAGCATTAGAAATATTTCCAATATTACCCTTTATTGAAAAATAAAATAAAATAATGCTGTACCCAGCTGCATTCTTTCCCGGACTGAAAGCAGTGGCCCTTTGCCCATCTATGATCTTCATATTCAAACAAATGATAAAACTTCTACACCTAATTGTTTAATCGTGGAGAATTGGGTGGGTTGTGGTTTGTAAGTGTAAATACCAACACCAAACACAACGCATGAATGATCATCAAGCAACTATGAGACTTCCCAAAGCCCAGTTAATATATCTAGATTGTATGATCCTATTAGGATGCCATTACGATCTATTGTTTAACAACCTGCACCTTTTGGTTCCCATAATCATATGTATTGAACTTTAAAAAGTTGTCGCTCTATATTAATCTGCCCAGATTTACCCAACACACACTGTTATATATTATAGAGAAGAATAGTTTAAGTTGATACTTGATAGGTTAGTTTGCCACAATCCTTCATTATACAACAAATTACAGGTAGTGATGAATCGAACTCGTCAATTGACTGAGAGTCTGAGAGCAAGGGAGAGTGCAAGGGAAATGGCTGCCGTAGGAAAGCAGGAAGAATTGATTTTTTACTTTTAATTTTGGTTTTTAGAACAAAGGGTAATATTGGAAATTTTGGTTGAATTTTATTAGGGCTGGGTATGCCAACTTGCTAAGAGTTTTGCTGGGTACAAACAGTAGCACCCAGTTTTTACTCGGTAGTTGAATTTGAGAATACACAAAAATGAAAATATTTCTCATCTGCTCTAACTTCTGGATCTTTGCCATAATTCTTGTATTTTGAACAGGTTACATCTCACATTTTGAACATACTAAGTCTCTATTACTCTATTTCTTTTCTTTTAGGTGGTTGATTTTTATGACTATTACAAGGGTCAGATGGAGGCTTGGGATGGACCTGCTTTATTGTTATTCAGGTAAAGCTTAAAGTCAACTCTCCGTATCAAAGAAAAAGGAAATGACTTCTTATTGTCTACATAACTAAAGGCACATGAAAACATCAACTTAAATTTTATCTTTGCATACCACTAAACTAGAACTTGTGGCACAGCTACATATTTCTTTGATCAATCTGATTTACCCTATTGTGAATTTCCTTTAAGCCTTCAAAATTGTGCGTTTGGTTAAAAAAATGCTTGCAAATCCCACATCAGAAATGTTAAGGCTTGTCTCAATAGTTTACAATGCAATGGACTTAACTTTTATGCAGGAAGTCATATTTTTTAATTTCTTCAAATTTTATATTTTTATTTTGTGATACACAGCTTTATTTCTGTGTGCTGCTAATATAAATTATGTGGTATAGTGATGGAAAAACAGTTGGGGCGTGTCTCGATCGTAATGGACTTCGGCCTGCTAGGTATTGGCGGACATCTGATAATGTTGTTTATGTCGCATCTGAGGTTTGTTTTGTTTTATTTTTTTGTTATTTTATTTGCTTGAACCTTTTTGAAGTGTTTGATAAGTTACTAGCTTTTGGCCGTTTGAGCACAACTTTTGCTTGTGCCACTGGATTGAGATTATCTTGAGCCTTGAGAATGATGTATTTGTTCTTCTTATTGAAAGTTTGTTTCCTTTCCAAAAAAGAGAATGACAGATAATTGATAACACTTCTTACCATCTCTGGTTATTAATGATTTCTAAGAGTTGGTCACTTATAGTAGTCAGATAGTGAGTTCAGAATCTGCAGAAGTACCGAAAGAAACAATTTCATTTGAGAGTAAAGATGACGATCGGGTGGATTTCTTTTGGAACATAGCTAGATTTTCGGTCTTGCTCTGGGTGTCTGTCTCTTCCCAATTCAGATACGACAAGGACAGTCTAAGCTCCATTGGAAAGGCTCTATCTCTTAGGAAGTTCGTGTTTTTCTTGGCTATTCGTTTGATTTATTTTGCTGCTTTGTTCATTGTTGCTTCCTAGGCTTGGGACTAGATCCTTTTTGACACATACGAGTGGGATTCGATTCTTTTTTTCTTACATCAACTGGCATAGAGCCAAATCACATCTTAGTCGTGCAGGTGTATGGCTGGGCGCGGAAATATCACAAGCCAAATGAAAAGAACCCTGCTGTACCTAATGAAGCAAAAATAGAAAACGTAGCGAAGAAAGATGTGAACAACCTCCACAACAAATTGTTTAGCACTTGACCAGAAAGAAAAAAAATGCATATTAGGTTGGAGCAAGCCAAAATTTCAATCTTCCTGATTTGATCATGGGATGGTATGAAGGCAGCAAACGGATGTCTAACGATGCACATCCAGGCACTGAAAAGCATTTGAACACACAGCTAGCTGATTTCTTTCTCCAGTTATGCATAACAAAAGAGATTTTAGGTTCCACTGCTGTGGGCATAATATGTTGATGTGATTAAACATGATGATGTGCTTTATCTTGTACAGGTTGGGGTTAATATGTTCGATGTGATTAAATATGATGATGTGCTTTATCTTGTACAGGTTGGGGTTCTTCCTGTGGATGATTCGAAAGTTACAATGAAGGGTCGTCTAGGTCCTGGAATGATGATATCTGTTGATTTACTAAGTGGTCAGGTTTGTACAGCACTTAAGTTTTTTATTTATTTATTTTTCTGTTGCATATTTCCTCTATAAGATTATTGCTTGGATTTGTTTGTGATGAACGTCTAAAATTACTTACGAGGATGGTAGTACAAGTAACTAACAACTGTGGATTTATTCATAGATCAAGTTTGCATGACAATATTTCGGTTTTGCTTGCTGCTGTTATTAGGTGGATTGGTTGTGAAGTAATTGTGATGATTTTTTTGTCTTAATTAAATTCCCGAAAATAAATTGAACTTGCCTATTTATATACTTATAAAGTTTGGGAATGCTTTTCTAGAGAGTTGTTTTCAATAGCAAAGCATTATTGCTTATTGACAAAATAAAGTAATTTGAGATAATTTTTTTGAGAATATGGGTTAGACACTCAGTTATTGAGAGTGGGGTACTTTAAGAATATCCGAACTGGGTATTTTGATCATTTACATGTGCCACTAGATGCTTTAGATAAGATGGTTGTGGAAATCTCAGTTGGCATCAGATGCTCTGTGGAATATGCATCTTTTGTATGTTGTTGTAAGTTTGCGATGGGTAACGGGAATAGGACGAGATTTTGGGATGACAACTGGTTGGGGGGTGATGTGTTACGGGTGGTGCGTTGATGTAGCACCCGTTATAGAGAATTTAGCCGTTTAGATGCAGAGAAGGGAATTCGGGATGTGAGAGGAGGAGAAGGGGAAATTAGGAAGAGACAAGAGATAGACCCGGTCTGTGGCGGTTATACTTGGTTTACTTGGGAAAGCACCTGCCATTCTCTTTTTTGCACCTGCTTTCCAGATTTGGAATTCGAAGGCACCCTGAAGGCTTTTGGTGCCTCGCGTGAGTGTCAATACTTGCAATGGGATACAAAAGAAAATGCTTTATGTCTGTTCTTCCTTAAACTGGTGCATACTTTATAAAGTAGGGGAGGAGAGTGTGGATCATGTTTTTTTTCATTTGCAATGGGATACAAAAGAGAATGCTTTATTTCACACTGATGCATACTTTACAAAGTAGGGGAGGAGAGTGTGGATCATGTATAAGGAAGTTAATGCATGCTGGGTTATTTCAAACGGGTGCTTGGAGTTATTGAGAATTCAGTTATTGAGGAAGGGTAGAAAAGCTAAAACTTTGTTGTTAGTAATTTATTGGGTTATATTGATGGAGCTTGATAAGACAAACTTTGAGATTTTTGAGTGGTTGTTATGGAAGAACTTTGGATCAAGAGTCAAATTTTGGGCAGCTTTGTGGGCTTCGTTTTTTGAAGATGTTACAGTAATTTTTTCTAATGCTAGCTGTGGTGGAGTGAGTCCTGTTTGGTTTGTTTTTACTTTTTAGTCTAATGTATTTGGGTAATTTTGTTTGCTTTTGATGTGGATTGCTTATCCACAATTGTACTGTTTCTTTAAAACTAATAAAATACGTTTCTCTTAAAATATGTCATTTACATTTGCAACTCTATAAGTCATTGACTGAACGGTTTAGCTACTCCAATTCTTTGTTCAACGTCAATACATGTGTTCATAATAAGAAATAGGAAATTAAAACTGGATTTGGAATTGCATAACGCTCGTGTTTCAATCTGAGCATTTCATATTCTTGGTTATGAGAATACAGAGGTTGACGATATTTGCTCTTCTCCGCTTTCTTCCAAAATATATTTGTATCTACATTCTTTTATTTTTCAGCTGTAGAACTCATTATCTAGGGTTGGCCGCTTTAGAGCTTATTTTAAATTTTAAGCATTTCAAATTGCAGGTTTATGAGAACACAGAAGTTAAAAAGCGAGTGGCTTTGTCAAATCCATATGGAAAGTGGGTCCAGGAAAACATGCGGACCTTGAAGACTGTGAACTTTCTTTCATCCACAATTGCGGACAATGATGCAATACTGAGACGACAACAGTGAGTCTTCTATTTCATTGGCTATTTGGAAATGCCAAGATACGGTAGCAATCTCATAAAGATTTTCTTGTTTCTTTCTTATCCCTTTTGTAGTCGTAATAATTAAATAATGAATTGCTATTGTATGTGTACTTCTCTGCTAGTAATACCTAAAGCTGTAAAACTAATAGGGACGATTGGTGTTTTGGTCAGTCTTTTGCTCAGATTTCACTTTAGTTTACTATGCTATGAATTCCACCGTCTTGGTCCCTGTTTAACAGTATTTGCAATCATTGTCCATTTTGTCAATTGGATACTGAAAAGATTTAAAATTCTAATTAAGAAAAATTCTTAAAAATATTGAGATGGGGAGCTGTTATTGGCACTCCCCCAAAAGTCATTTGCACACGTTCTTTATTTTTTTTTTTTGAAAAGAAACATCTTTATTGAACCAGAAGCAGAAAATACAAAGAAAGTGGACAAGAGATCCACAAGCACGAAAAAAGAAAACAAAAGAATAGAAGGAGAAAAGAAAAAACCCCTAAAAGAAAGAAAGAGAAAACTCCCAAAAAAACTAAACCCTAAACCTAGACTACAGCAGCCCTCCAATCAATTAAAATTAAAGAGGTACTATAATCCCTAAATTCCACTGAAACAGAAGCCCATAACGCTGCCAGGTATTTCACTCTAAGCCACACGTTCTTTATTTTTTATTCTTTTATTTTCACAGTTGCCGATCCAGAGCAATGTAAATATACCTTTCCTAACCTTTTTTTTAATTTTTTTATTCCTCATAATTTTATAATCTTTTAAAGATTATAGTTTAGGAGAGCAGCAGTTTAGGAGAACTTTTTGTTTTTATCCTGAGGGAGATTCCTTGTGAGAGGGGGGTATTTGTTTTCTGTTTGTATTGTTGTTTGAGTTCTCTGTTTTTCCCTTTTGTTTTTGTGGATTCCTCATCCACTGCGTCTGTATTCATCTTTTTTATTAATAAATTCTGTTTCTTAAATTTTTTTTTTTTAAATGTCGTTGAAAAATTATAACATTAATTTTGCATTTTTCTTATAAAGCCACAAAAGTGGTGGCAACAATCATAGGAGACAATTAGGAGGATTTATCCTTTCTGTTGGAGGATTAAGTTATGATGATGGTCGTAGTGATGTATAACGAATTCAAGATACTGCATAAGCATTATGAATCTACGATGTAGCTAGTAGATTAGTTATTCAAAAGATACAACGGTGCAATAGTGATCCATAGTTTATGACATTCTAAAATGGTAAAAGCAACTAAGGGTAGAATTGGTGATTACAATGACAAAATGAGAATAAACGGCAGTGTGTTGGCTGTTATTTGGGTGCTCTTGATACAAAGCAATAGAAAGATTTTTTTTTTTAAGCGCATAGAGGTGTAGACGTGTAGAGGTAGAGGAGCTTTGGGAGAGAGTACGGTTCTGGTCATCCTTGCGAGTGCTGGCCTTGTGGTCCTTGTGTTTTGGTGGATTTCCAAGACAAGTTTTTCTTTTATTTTGCTAGATTGCCAGGCAGCTATAGGTTAAGGTTTCTGTCTTGACTCTTGATTAGGGTGTTTTGTTTGGGGGTTTACCAAAAATGGCACCCAAACATAAACCGCGAGCAAAAATGTATTTTCTTTGAACATTGTACACTTTTGGCCTGCAAAAAGACAACACTGCCCCTGAGGGTGCAGCTTACTTAAGGTTTGATGTGTTTTTATGTTTCTTTCTTTTCTGCTATAGACCAAAAGAACACAATTTCTCTAACTGCAGAAGTAAATGCTCTCGCTTTGTGGGGTTTCTTTTATTGTGATTGTTAAATCTAGCTAATGTGTCCGAAAATGTACTTAATGTCTTTTTGCACATATGTGCAAGAAACGATACACTGTAAAATACGATCACTTTAGCTTTGTTGAGCACACCTTTTGTCATGGTTTGGAACTGCTTTATCATCTGTTGCAACCCAAGCATATATCAAGTCTGATCTATTTCCACAGGAAACTTGCATATATAATGTCACATTTAGGCATTGGAACCTCTGAGAAAATATTTAGTTTTAGTTTGCATGAACTGGTGAGAACAAAAGCAGAGCAACTTAAATTGCATTTTTGAAAGTAGAGAGTGAAAACTTAGTAACTAATATTGCATTTATGAAAATGGATAATTGATTTCCATCTATAGTATCCTGTTGATGTTACGGCGTTGCTTGTCCAGTGTTTAGTGATGGCCAAGATTTTACTTTGTGACTGTTACATAATCACTTTCTTGAGTGGGGCTTATATATTTTGTACTTCATGGGAGCAGGGCATTTGGCTACTCGAGCGAGGATGTCCAAATGGTTATTGAGACAATGGCTTCACAAGGGAAGGAGCCTACATTTTGCATGGGCGATGATATTCCATTGGCGATTTTATCTCAGAGACCACATATGCTTTATGACTATTTCAAGCAACGGTTTGCACAGGTCTGTTAATTTTCTTACATGTTTAATTGAATTTGGAAGCTGGCTGCCTATCTTACCTATGCTGACAATAAGTGCTTTTGTAATCTAAGCAGTCGTTTTAATTCTATATGTAAACTTTCTTTTGATTGATCCAAATAAACATTTGAGTTTAACTTTGATTATATATATTTAAATTAGTTTTTAAAATGAGTAGAACAGAATCAGTTCTTCATTAGTGCGGGGGCTGTAAGTAACAATTATTGTTAAAGAAATATTATGCCTGCTAGGTTTATGTAAAATTATTAAAACTAAACAGAGTAGGACTTTCAAGTCGGATTAGGCTTTATATTCTTAGCGGTAAGTCTGGTACTTAGCATCTTTAGGTTTCTCTACTTTAGCATTATAGTGTAATTCTCTTTTAATCAAAGAGAATAGCTTTCTTCTTTTTCTGTTAACATTTTCAAACTGCCTCGTAATCTGTATAGGGATAAGAATACACTAGTGTGATGCAGTTACTATGTCTGTTCTGTTCAATATGTCCTCCTGGTAATCTTGGAGAATTATTTTGGTAGCATTAGAACACAAAAGTAATTTTGGCTGACATCGTAACAATTTTTATGTTTTCAGGAGCAATAGTAACCTAAATTGGTATGATTGCTTGGTTGTCTGTCAAGTCGTATGGGTCTTACTCTTATGTCAGCTACATGTGTTATTGTTGTCCACATCCTAATAGCTTAGAGTTTTGAAAATCATGGTAAATCAACATAATTATTAGAATATAGTACTCGCACACTGGATTAGTGTTATCTTGTATATTGTATCCCGAGGATGACCATATCTAACCAACTTCTATTCTGTTTGCTGTTATAATCCAATAAAGTTATCTACAATTCGTTCTTTGCAGGTAACAAATCCAGCCATTGATCCTCTCAGAGAAGGGTTGGTTATGTCTCTTGAAGTAAACATTGGAAAGCGACAAAATATTTTGGAGGTTGGACCTGAAAATGCATCGCAGGTTTGTTAACCCCTTTCCTCAGTTATACTTGATGGCAACCATAATATAGTTGAGGTGATTATTTATGGGTTTTCTTGAGTAAGGCTGTGGTACATGCATGTTGCTTTTCATGTAATATTTTACCTCAACGGCAACTCATGGGTTGTCGAAGTGGTAAATGAGGAATAGTCTTCGTTAAGATAAATTAGGTCCTCATTCAAGTAACATAGGTTCTTGTTTGAGCAACTGAGTCGTGTAAAAGTGGTGTATTCTAAAAATTCCCTTCTTTTGGATATAGATATTGCAAAGTAAAATTTTTTGTTACGTTTTGGACCAGGTTATCTTGTCCAGTCCTGTACTCAATGAAGGAGAACTTGAGTTGTTGCTTAAGGACGCTCAGTTAAAACCACATGTTTTACCTACATTTTTTGATATTCATAAAGGGGTTGATGGTTCCTTGGAAAAAACGCTATATAGGCTTTGTGAAGCTGCTGATGAAGCTGTTCAAAATGGTTGCCAATTGCTTGTTCTGTCGGACCGATCCGATGAGTTGGTAAGGAATTTAGGTTCACTCTATCAAAGCATGTTCTTTACTTCTTTATTCAACCTTTTTGTGAACTCGTTGCATCATCTTTCCTGTACAATGAGAATAATTCATTTTATGATTGATAATATGTTGATTTAGGAACATATATCTCAGATTCTGAGGATCCTCATGAATAATGATTGCAGTAAAGCCTTTTTCATCATTTTTTACTTTTTTTGGGACACTTTGTTCTGTATTTTTTCTTTATTTTTTTAATCTTTTTTTAGTTTTTAGGGTGTAAGACTTTGCTGTAATATTGGAAGTCGTGTTCTGATGTCCGACCAAGGAGTAAAAAGTATGACTTTCTCTATTTTCTAAAACATGGTGAAGTTGAATAGCTTGCTCTATGTCTGAAGATTTTACTACTAAATATGATTTTTAAATTGGCATTGCTCTCTGTAGATATTAACGCTTTTAATGATTTTCTTTATCAGATTGGCATTGCTCTCTGTAGATATTAACGCTTTTAATGATTCTGTGATGCTTTTCCCCGTTTTACTTCAGGAAGCAACTCATCCTGCAATTCCAATCCTTCTTGCTGTTGGTGCTGTTCATCAGCATCTTATTCAAAATGGCTTAAGAATGTCAGCTTCTATAATAGTGGATACTGCTCAGTGCTTTAGCACTCATCAATTTGCCTGCTTGATTGGATATGGTGCAAGGTCAATTCTCCTTCACGTGAAATCTTTGTGAATGAATTCTTTGATTGTTTTGTATGCTTGTTTTGGTGTTTGGGTCGATAAACATATATGGTTCTTTTTTGAAGTTATAACCCATATTCATATAATGATTTGATAATAAAGTTGTGTGTGAGTATTTTTATTAGACTTGTAATACCGGTTAATCTGAACTCTGGTCTTTGTTATTTAATTGATATTACATATCTTTGTAAACATTTTCTTCATCTTATTTTCTCCACCTTAATAATTTTCTATATTATTTGATTTACAATACATCTTGCACTATAAGAAAAGTTTGTACATAAAGTATAAAACAAAAAAAATTACTGTGCACCTGTTATAAATGCGGGGAGTGTTTCCGCATAGCTGTATTTGCAATATTTCTAAAAATATATAATGCTAGGATCTAATTTTTTTTAAGAGAAATGATACTTTCATTAAAAGAAATGGATCGTTTATGAAAAGATCATCAAAATGGAACAATTCATTTGTTCCATTTCTTAAGTTCATTCCCTTTCCCATAAACGATCCACCTCATATGTCTTGTTGCCACTTGTTCCATTTCTTAAGTTCATTGCCTGCACATTACACATTTTGATTATTCTTTCAGCGCTGTGTGTCCATACTTGGCATTGGAGACGTGTCGGCAGTGGCGTCTGAGTAATAAAACAGTAAATTTAATGCGGAACGGGAAGATGCCTACCGTAACGATTGAACAGGCTCAAAAGAACTTCTGCAAGGTCTGTTCAATTGTACATGAAGTAAATTGTGTGAGAAGTGCATTTTTTATTCAAGTGAAGCCAATTCTTTGTATAGTTCGATTGTTACTTTGCTAAAGCAGCATCGCAGGTTATGGTGATTATCTTGTATTGTAACTTTTCTTGTTTGCATATTATTTTCTTTAGTTTTTGGATATATGCAATAACTTTTCCAATAACTTTTGCAACCCATACTTTGGACAATTTGTTGATGCAAATTATGTTGGACATAGTTTCTTTTTATATCTTAATATGTTCCTATCTTGTTCTACATGCTGAGCATTATTCAATAGCTGAGGCACAGCTCATAAATACATTGATGATTATAGAGCTCTAGTAGAAAATAAGGTTTATAAACTGAGCCAAAGCTCATTCTTGTTTTCCGAACTTCTCTTTATCAATACTCTTATATGATGATGACAATTTATTGCTCGTCCTTCGCACATGTTGAGACTGTTATATACTGATGAACTGATTCTTCCGTACTATGTCAGGCTGTTAAGGCTGGTCTTCTTAAAATTCTTTCCAAAATGGGCATCTCGCTGCTTTCAAGGTAAAATTACGTTTACTATTTTCAATAGTGTTATCTTCTTCGTATGAAATCAGTTTTTTTTTTTGTTTTCCTGTTCCTTTTGATTGTAGTTTGTTTTTATTCTTTTATCTTTAACTTGCTGTCAGTCGTATTACTGTATGTTTCATTGTCAGCATTATTGGTTAATTCTCAATTCCTTTAATACCTCTTTCCTGTTTATAGTTATTGCGGTGCACAGATTTTTGAGATTTATGGATTGGGGAAGGAGGTTGTTGATCTTGCATTTTGTGGGAGTATATCAAGTATCGGTGGATTAACTTTTGATGAGGTAACAATCATAGAAAACATAATACGGTTGCATTTTAAACAACATTAAGATCATATATATAATATATATATTGTGTGTGTGTCTCTCTATATATATATATACAGGCTTTCTCCACTACATAGGACTATGCACTTTTAAAATCCATAGTTCTAACGTCAACCGTCAGATTAGATCATTTAAAGAGATATGACGACTGACATTAGAACTATGGATTTTAAAAGTGCGCAGTCCTATGTTGTGGAGAAAAATCCTATATATATATATATATATATAGCTAAGAATTTTGTACTACATAAGTATATGTATTATTCTGTAAAATATCAATAAACTTGTGTTGGATAAATTTAATTCATATTACTATCGTGACTCATCAGCAAATCTTGATTTATACTTTAGTTGGGTTAAATGAGAATATAATGGAACATTGAAAATTTGGAGGAGGGACATCCAAGTTGTTAGCAGGCTTGAATACCAAAATTACCCCCAACAAACTGGCAATAAACAATGTTTTATTTCTTAAATGTCCCTCCTACTCGGCTACTCTTGTATTAAATAGTCAATGTTCCACTGTCAAATCCTTTGGGTACAATCCATACGTAACGAGTTCACGTATACGAGAGGTGGCCTGTTTAGGTGGCATGTGTGGCACCCACTTATTCACTGATGTGGATGCCAAATATGTGCCATATGGCAAATTAAAATATAAAATTTAAAACAAAGTCACTAGCCTTTTGCCTCTATGGCTAGACTTTGAACCCCGCATATCAAAACCAAATTGACGGAGGCTTTATTGGAGTGGGGTCAGTGTGTAATGAAAGGTATTTCATTTGTTACTATAGCATCCTTATATGAGATTTCAATGGTTCCATAATGTGATTGACAATTAGGTTTTGCTATGGGTTTTGGGTGAATCTTACCTTTTTTTTTCCTCTCTCTCTCTCTTGGAAGATGTAGAATTTTATTCTTCAATAGTGTAATTTGCCATAAAGCATATATTTAGCATCCTCATTAGTAAATGAATGGGTCCCACGTATGCCCGACATCACCTAAGGATATTGGATGGAGAGGTGGGACATTGGCTTTTTACCGAAAGAAAGTTTTAGGAAGGCATTTTGCCATTTAAGCTTTAAAAAACATAGTTCTAAAATTGTATTTTAAAGCTCTGTCTATAAGACAGTCATTTATTTTGATCAGCCTATTTAAAGTGCTATACTGGCTACAGCTATATGTTCATCTGTTGTGAGGGGTTATGTTCTTGTCTTATAAAGAATTTTATAGACAGTGGTTGCATACAGCATCTTACTATACAGTTCAATTGGTACCGAATTCCTGATTTACAAAATTGAGGAAGATTGGTGTTACATTTGATCCAGATGAACATAAAGAGTGCATGATTACTGAATATGACTGTGCAGCCAATCTTAGGATATTATGAGAAGACTTTCATAACAATATTGTCTTCAAATTATCTTACTCATCTTAGTTTTTACTTTCATAGCCAGTGGCTTTACATTTCATATCTTTTTTTTTTGGTTCTATAGCTGGCAAGGGAGACTTTGTCCTTCTGGGTGAAGGCTTTCTCTGAGGATACAGCTAAACGACTAGAAAATTTTGGATTTATACAATTCAGACCGGGAGGTAACTGTTATTATTGAATGTGCTTATTTCTTCAAGTGCTGGTGCCCTTACCTCATCATTGTGTTTTGACTTTTCTTAGTCAATTGATTAAAAAGTTGGGTGATTAAACTGATTGAAGTTTCATAAAGCATTGCAACTTCTAGTTAATAATATGCCGTCTTTAGTTTTGTCAAATGCAAATTAGTTAGATCTGAGCAGTATATATTAGCATTTTTATACTTGAACTAGTTACATACAAGTCATTTTGTTAGATCAAATATTTATCTGCCTCAAAAGCACTGAAGGCGAGTTGTTATTTGTTTATTATAAGGGGAGTATCATGGAAACAACCCAGAGATGTCGAAGTTGCTCCACAAAGCTGTTCGCCAAAAGAATGAAAGTGCTTTTTCTGTTTATCAGCAGCATTTAGCTAACCGGCCTGTGAATGTGAGTGCTTTTTGTTAAGAAACTTACTTTCAATAAAAGAACACAGGAGACAAGATGTCCACTGACTATGCTAGCTAGAAGATCAAGACTACAAATCAAGATAGCATGAAATCATTCAGCATTGGACTATCATTTGATATTGACCTTTACATTGTTACTTAACGTTAGGTTCTTCGCGATCTTATTGAGTTTAAAAGCGATCGTGCTCCGATTCCCGTGGGAAAGGTTGAACCTGCTGTATCCATTGTTCAACGATTCTGCACTGGTGGGATGTCACTTGGAGCTATTTCCAGAGAAACGCATGAGGCTATAGCCATTGCAATGAATAGAATAGGTGGAAAGTCCAATTCTGGAGAAGGTGGTGAGGTAAAGCGTCTAGCTTTAATATATGCACATTAGAGTGCACAGCTATCATTTATTGTGTATTTGGTCAAGCAGTTCATTGTTTCAGTGAGGATTTTCTTTTTAAAATTGTAATCATTCTTCAGGATCCTATTCGCTGGAAACCACTTGAGGATGTTGTTGATGGGTACTCACCGACCCTTCCACATCTCAAAGGTCTTCAAAATGGAGATACTGCTACAAGTGCCATCAAGCAGGTAATGCATCTGTATAAGCAAAATCCATTATGGCACCATATTACCTAGTATAGGCAAACCACCATTGCTACCTTATTTCAATATATATGGGAAAATATTTAAAAGATGAAGCTGAAAGTGGACATCTTTCAATATATAATGGTCAGTGAAACAGTTGATCATGCATTTCCTGTGAGCAATACATCAGAAAAGGCTACATTTCCTCGCATTTCCTATGAGCAATACATCACAAAGGCTACATTTCCTCGAATTTCCAATAATGGTTATTTCAAACAACTTCAGGTTGCTTCGGGACGTTTTGGAGTCACTCCAACCTTCTTGGTCAATGCCGATCAGCTGGAAATCAAAATTGCACAAGGTGCGAAGCCTGGTGAAGGTGGCCAACTGCCTGGTAAAAAAGTTAGTGCATACATTGCAAGGTTGAGAAACTCGAAACCTGGGGTTCCACTTATATCTCCACCTCCACACCATGACATTTATTCTATAGAGGATCTTGCACAATTGATCTTTGACCTTCATCAGGTGATTATATCAGGCAAATTGGGTGTGTTTAATTTCTTGTTCAGATTTCTAATAAGATACCAATTTCTGCTGAATAAATAGGTGAACCCTAAAGCTAAGGTGTCAGTAAAACTTGTGGCAGAAGCTGGAATTGGCACTGTTGCTTCTGGGGTTGCAAAGGGTAATGCTGATGTCATACAGGTACTTTTCAGGGACTTATCTACATGTACTGAGTGTGTTGCTCATTGAAAAATGAATCTTTATGTATTGACTAAGATGATATATTTTGATCGTCTAACGTCTGTATGCTCTTCCTGCATCTGTTAATGTCTTTGTGGTTAAACTTATGAAAAATGTACCGTATGCCATCATTGATCACTTTCGGTTTCCAAATATCATCGATTTTTCTTCTTGAAAAGAGAGGGAAAAAAAAACTGTCCCCTGTATTTTCTACTTTCTCTACTAGGTTGTAAGTAGTTTAGTAAGTTGTCATGTAATATTT
The DNA here is from genome assembly GCA_029955375.1 of Rubus parviflorus. Lineage (NCBI taxonomy): Eukaryota > Viridiplantae > Streptophyta > Magnoliopsida > Rosales > Rosaceae > Rubus > Rubus parviflorus. Next base: position 19,193,877 of record JARGGL010000006.1, on the reverse strand, counting down.
ATCTGACCACTGGTTAAATTAGTTGTATAGTACCATTAGTGTAACAACATTTTTAGTTTTACATGATATGCTGATGGTTTTTTGCATTTACAATTTGATGCATAATAATCCATTAAGAAGGTTTCTCTATTTTTAGGGTGTTATGGATGGAAAGAAATAGAAGAATTTTTGAAGCCTACGAGGGGGTAGGGGTTGAGGTTCTTTGGGTAAGAGTAAGATTTTGGGTGGCTCTTTGGGCTTCGGTCTCTGAGATCTTTAAAGATTATAGTTTCTCTTCTATTCTAAGGGACTGGAGAGCAGCAGCAGTTTAGGAGATTTTTTTGTTTTATCCTGAGGGAGATTTCTTGCGAGAGGGTGGTATTCTGTTTGTATTGCTGTTTGTGTTCTCTGTTTTTCCCTTCTGTTTTTTGTGGATTCTTCATCCACCGAGTCTGTATTCATCTTTTTTATTAATAAATTATGTTTCTTTTCAAAAAAAGAAGAAGAAGGTTTGTCTCTGTTGCTATTAATTTAGATTGGAGAGCTGTTGTTGTCTAGTTTCTTAAAGTTTCTGTTCGGTAGTTGCTGTCTTTGTTTTTTGTTGCTTGCTTGGTTTTTCTTCTTTAATTTTCTAAGTTTCTTTTTCTTTCTCTTAATGAACTTAGTTTCTTATGAAAGAAAAAAAAAAGGAAAACTGGTGGTCAAACTATTATGGCATTGAATCAAGAGCTTGTTCAATTACTTGCTTGAAAACGTCACTTACATTGATTTCAATATTGTAAAAGTACTTGCATACTCGCTTTATCATTGGAATGGGAAAAGGTCTGACAGAGACAACTCTATTGATAATTTTTTCTTCTCTGAGACAAAGAAAAAACTCTTTTTATACTATGCAGATATCAGGGCATGATGGTGGAACTGGAGCCAGTCCTATAAGTTCCATTAAGCATGCTGGTGGTCCCTGGGAACTAGGACTCACAGAAACACATCAGGTGATTCAATGAAACTAAATATGAGCACTAAGTTCATGGCTGCTCTTGTGATTGACACTTTTTGATCAAGGTTTAACTATTTGGTATTCAAATTTTTACAGACACTCATAGAAAATGGACTTAGAGAACGAGTCATTCTTAGAGTTGATGGTGGCTTTAAAAGCGGAGTTGATGTCCTAATGGCTGCAACTATGGGTGCTGATGAGTACGGGTTTGGTTCTGTGGCAATGATTGCTACAGGTTGTGTAATGGCCCGCATTTGCCACACGAATAATTGTCCTGTTGGTGTAGCCAGCCAGGTATCAGGAATACTTGTTTTGATGATAGTAATGATACACTTCAAGAATTCTTACAAGCTTGCTTTATTGCATGACATGGCACGCCATGTGGCTTGCCATTTAGTTTCGCACTACACGTGACATATGCATGGTGTGGGTGTGCGTGTGAGAGAGAAACTTGGCAAGCAACATCAGCAGCCACATTATGTGATAACATTCTGATTTTGGAAGTGTGTTCAGAATTTTCCATTTTTTTATCGTTCCATCTTTCTTTCTTTCTAATGGAGTCGGGGTTGCATTTGTTATTCCATTTTTCCAATTTTAGAGAGAGGAACTGCGTGCTCGATTTCCTGGAGTGCCTGGTGATCTTGTCAACTTTTTTTTATATGTTGCGGAGGAGGTAATAACTTTTACTTACTTTTTTAATTTAAGATTAGTGCTTTCGTTTTCAGTTCGATTTTTTATTTATAGTGTATAGTTGCACTTTTAAAACCTGTCAAGGTTTATCAGTTTATACATAAGTAATACTTTTTTCTTTTTGCTTATTATTATCTTTCCCAGGTAAGAGGCATGTTGGCACAGTTGGGATATGAGAAGTTAGACGATATAATTGGACGGACAGATTTGTTTAGACCACGTGATATATCTCTAATGAAAACACAGCATCTTGATCTCGGTTATATTCTATCAGTATGTAGTTGAATAATATGTCATTTTCCTACCGTTTGCATTTAATATTCTCGACCGAGTTTTTTCTTATGGTATAACTTGTCCTTTTGATTCCAGAATGTCGGTTTACCAAAATGGAGCAGTACCATGATCAGAAATCAGGATGTTCATACTAACGGTCCTGTTCTTGATGATATTTTACTAGCAGATTCAGAGGTAACACTTGCTATATAGTGCTTGCACACTCAGCTAAGTAAACATGTTATTTACTTTCCAATCAATCTCTTGTTTCAACTTCTCTAATCCAAAAGCTATGTGGGCATTTTGTTAGGATGGGATTTTAATATAGGTTTATATGGATGATTGAAGTACTAAATGTTCCATTGCCCTAGTTAATGAAGAAAAGAAAGATTTATTTGATCTAATGCAACATAGTTAATGGTCCAAGCGCAGAATGCTATTATAATCTACATGCATGTCCGTTTATAGGCATGATCATATATTGGGAGGAAAATCCCAAGAACCAATCTATCCAGAAACTAATCTGGGCCTTAAACTATTAGCTCATATTTTCTCATTATATATGTGATGGCATGTGCTGGTGCTTCCCGTGTGTTATTTTCATATCTTGTATTGATGTCTATGAACTCACAGTATGACTCATTTGATGTATGTGTTGATGATAGTCTCCAATTTGTGTATACTAGTTGGAGCTTCATATATTCACTACTGGTTACTGAAGATTCTAGAAAATAGAATCTAGGGTAGAATCTTATATTTCGTGATAGTAGGTTTGGAGAAGAAATCTACAACAGACATGTTGTTTGTTATATTTATGGTGTGGTGGAAATTGTATCTAATGCCTACACTAGGTAGGATGGATAATGGCGAGAAGTATTGTTCCCCTAGTTTCCAACATGGTATCTTTGTTGTAGTTAACTATCACAAAAAGTTACCATCTACTACATGTAAAATCTGAAAATCACAAAAAAGAGAAAGAAAAGGGGTATTAGCTTTTAGAAGTACAAATTATTGGAAAGATCTACGGAATAAAGATAAACACAAGCAATTTGGCCTTCCAAAGAGGGACCTCAAAACTTCTCTGTCTGAGGTACCACATTGTGCATAGGATGGTACTGACTTCAGATTAGAAATCTTCAAAACGCTATCCTCCAGGATAGCCTGTTCTGCACCATTTATTGAAGCCGAAAGCTGTTATCTCTTAGACTGGACAGAAAGGAATCATTAACTCTGCAATTTTAGCATTAGCAAAAATTTGAGGAAATTTTATATGTATTTGTACAGATATCAGATGCAATTGAGAATGAGAAAGTGGTTCAGAAGACCATAAAGATATTCAATGTTGATCGTGCTGTTTGTGGGCGTATAGCAGGGGTGGTTGCAAAAAAGTATGGTGACACTGGTTTTGCTGGGCAGCTGAACTTAACGTAAGATGTGGCTTTGTCATTTCATATAGAAATATCATCAGGGATCTGCCCGGCATATCTGTCTATTTGGATGCAAGCTAATTCATGTCTTCATTGTTTTCAGCTTTACAGGGAGCGCTGGGCAATCATTTGGGTGCTTCTTGACACCTGGGATGAATATTCGACTTGTTGGAGAGGCAAACGATTATGTGGGAAAGGTATCTTTCTCTCAATGAAGTCTTCAAGATCTCAAAGGTTCAGCTAAGCTAGAGACTTGATTATCTATTATTTAAGTCAATTAGTTTAAAAATTCAGCAATCCATCAACTACTGAAGTTTGTGTGTTAACATCGCACTATTGGCCTGGCCTAGCAGAGTTGTTTATCACTTTGAGTCTGGCTAGTCTATTGTTTAAGAAGACTCATGCAATTGGCTGCATTGTTTTGGAACCATTCTTTATGTTTTTATGTTTTTATGTTTTTTATTTTTTTATTTTTTTATAAGTTTTACAACTGTAGATAATAAATAATGAGTTATATCAAGTTCGGCTAATTTTATTTCTAACTTTACTGGCCAACAGTTTTCTCAAGTTCTAAGTTTGAGCAGCTATTGCATAATTCAATCAGTTTTGCCAACTGTTTTGCTCGTTCTAGGTTTGAGCAGTTATTGCATGATTCCATCACTTTACTTGCAAATCTTCTAAAAAAAAATTCAGTTAACCTTGCAAAAGTCTGATATTTGCAAAATGATTTTTGCAAGAGTATTTCTGGGGGAGAATTGGTTGTCACTCCGGCAGAGAATACAGGGTTTTGCCCTGAGGATGCAACTATTGTAGGGAATACCTGCTTGTATGGTGCAACTGGCGGCCAAGTCTTTGTTAGAGGGAAAGCCGGAGAGCGATTTGCTGTTAGAAACTCTCTTGCGCAAGCAGTGGTTGAAGGCACTGGAGACCACTGTTGTGAATACATGACTGGCGGCTGTGTAGTTGTACTTGGAAAGTGAGCAGCATCTCTTTACATAGCATCTTTATTGTGCACGAAAATATGAAAGTACAGAGTTAATTCTTAACGTACTCCTATGTTTGACTTGACAGAGTGGGTAGAAATGTTGCTGCTGGAATGACTGGAGGTTTGGCATACATTCTTGATGAGGACGATTCTTTCATCCCCAAGGTATCTTTGATGCCTATTTTATTTCCTCATGCTGTCCTGCTAACATTATATTCTTTGTTATTATTTAAAATCTATTTAATACATAAAAAGTGCATCCATTTGGTTGATAAAAGTTTTTTGTAGCTCATATTCTTCTTGATGCAGGTCTTCATTAAGGGCTTTGCATTCTTCTTCATATTTTTAGATAGCTTAAATGTATATTTCTATGTTACATTTCTTTGATATTCTATTTTAAAGTCCAACTAAGTTACTGTTCTATCCATGACAAATGTACAAAGCTCATCTGTCAAAAGCCAACTCTGTTTAGGCAGGTTATTAAATTTAACTCTTGATTTATGTTTTTAACTTGTTGAACAGAGAATATCTGGGTTTTGGATTTTCCTGAAGTTTGAACGTCCTCGGTTTATACAAAACTCAATGCGTAGTATTCTTCTTTTGAATGAATCATTTCTGAAATGAAATCTAATAATAGTTATGATGAATTTCCGTGAAATGTAAAATGCCTAGTGTCTTGCCTTGAATTTTGGTTGTTTTTGGTTTTTCTACATTGGTTTTGTTAATTTGGTTCTTGTGGTCAAAATTACTCAGTTTGAGCTTTTATGTAATTATCTTTCTAGTACTAAACTCTAGACCCTAAAAGTGTAACCTTAAATCCCACAAGGGTAATACAAAATACAAGTAGAGGAAACTAAATTTGTAAGTGACCCTTCATGGGTCAACTGCTAGAGGTACTCTAGTTCAGTTTTTGTATGGATTGCGCTAGCATGCGCTGAGTCACATGTTGGTTCTTTATTTTATGAGGAGCCCTGTCAATAACTTATTTTAGATCTGGCCAATCTGGTGACTAAGTCTTGGGTCTTGACAAATGCTGTTAGAGTCACATTAGTGTTTCCAAGTGGGCTCAAGGGCATTGCAACATAATAAGTTTGGTTTCTTGTACAATAACTGAATTAAATTAATTTTGGCTCGTGGTAGTTGAACTTTAAGCCACTTAACGTTCATTTACGTGGGCTTTAACAAAAAGAATTATACTTTCTTTTCTCCTAATTTGACTACTATCTTTTTCACTTGTTCTAGTTTAACAAAAAGAAATAATACTTTCTTATCTCCTATGTAATTTGACTACTATCGTTTTCACTTGTTCTAGATATAAGAGATATGATAATTGTTCTAGATATCTTTGTGGGAGAGGGTTCGTTTCTTAGCCTCTATGGGCTTCAGTGTCGGTTTCTTCGGAGTTTAGGGATGGTTCTTTTTTTGCTATTTCTTCAAATTGGAGAGCTGCTGTTTTCCAGTTTCTAGAGATTCTTGTTGTTTCGTTTTCAGTTTCCTTTTTTCTTGGCTTAGTCCTTAAAAAATTAATATATATATATATATATATATATATATATATCTTGAGAGAGAGGTGCAATACCATGATTAAAACTTTTATAGTTTGTTGCTTTTCCATTCCATTAATGTACATAGCTCCGCTTCAACATGATATTGTAAACTCTGAACAGGTAAATAGGGAGATTGTGAAGATCCAAAGAGTGAATGCTCCTGTGGGGCAGATGCAGCTAAAGAGCCTTATTGAAGCCCATGTTGTAAGTGTAACGAATTAATGCATTTATGATCATAACATGCATACAAAGAGGCATGTGCCTTGTAAAACTAGCCCTAAGATTGGCAGCCTCGCAAGTATGCCCTTTTAGAATCTTTAATTTTATGTGAAGTCCATGTCAACGATTCTAATACTCAAAAACTCCTACTTATTTCACTAATTTCTTGGTGAAGGAAAAAACTGGAAGTGGCAAGGGCTCTGTTATTCTAAAAGAGTGGGACAAGTACCTACCACTCTTTTGGCAGCTGGTTCCCCCTAGTGAAGAAGACACTCCAGAGGCGTGTGCTGACTATGAGAAAACAGCTGCTGGTGAAGTGACTTTGCAGTCTGCATAGAGTAATGCCAGCACAGTACTTAGAGTCAGATAGAAAACCCAAAAGCTCTAATCCACCCTGTATAGATCATAGAAGAAACGTAATTGTTATTTGGAAAACCCTGTGCTAATTACTGGGATTTAGGAGAGGGCCTTGGTACAGATGGTGACAAAAATAATGGAGGAACACCATTCCCTTGGGACATTGTACTGCAGTTGTATAGTGAGTGATTGTCACCGGAATTGTAAATTCAAGCTTGTTCATCATGTTCCATTCTAGTCAAAGCTTTCTGTTGATCAAGCATCGTGTAATGATCGTCATCCTTGTTTGCTTTCTATTAATGAAAGGAAATTCACTTTGAGCTCTTGTTCTCATTTGGAAACTTGAATCTTGAATTCAATCGATTGAATCACTTTACTTATCGCATTTTAGTGGAATCTGATTCGAAGACCCTTATTCACTTGCTTCATGATGAGGAGGATGATTTGCATCCTATGGCTACCATATTGAACAGTGGCAGTTTCCTACTATCCAAATTTCAGGCTGTTTTGTTAATCACATCTTCAGAGAATCGACAGGGTTGCTAACAACTTAGCCAAGCACAGTCTAGTGATGGAGACTGGCTCTCTCGACTAGGATTGTCCTCCTGAGCATGTGACAGAAATTTTGCTGGATGACTTCTGTGGTGTTCTTTTAGCAGACCTATTGCTAGCTCTGTTACTTTGTTTCTTGTTGTTTATTTTTCTGGGCCTTTGGTTCCCATGTAACCGAAAAATATATAGAACCAGGGTGCATGGCATATGTTTAACCTATTCCTAACAAGAACCTGCTATCTTGCATCTATAACCGTTTTTGAAAAGAAGAAAGCTAAACCCAAAATAATTTTTGACTTCGTTGACCGCGTAAGGGCAATCCACCTTGATGACGAATTCCATGATAAGAAGAAATAGAAATTAATCGTTCGATGTCCGCTCTTTCTCCCCTCTTCAATTCCCGATGAACATGATCTTGACCTATCATTTGTCCAATTTGAAGGAAACTAAAATTGGTTCATTGTCCCGACTCCTCCCATTTGTTCATTTCTCTATCGGGAGCGCATTAGGTGGAGTCCGTACTTATAGAATGAAACGATTTTTTTTTAACGGATTATAGATGATTAAGCATTAAGAGACATCAACCCAAAGCTTCGTACTTATATAAGAAAACTTTTAAGAAAAAACTCTCGTCCGACCTATATCCAAACTCTCACTTATTTGCATACATTCAACAATGTAATTTTATGATTTCAACCGTTGATCTTATAAATAAACCTTTAAAGATAATTTTTACGAAAAATAATTCAAATAGGAGATCGTTAACTCATTCTATTATATCAAACAAATAGACGATTTTGGTAAAACCTAACATTCTCATAACTAATTGTTCATTTGTTTGATGAAATTGCATGTATAAACAATTTTTGTTTACGTCGATTTTTTTTTTTTTACAAAATTGTGCACAATTGATCTATAAATGTTGTTTTGTAAGATCAACAGTTAAAATCATAGAATTACACTGCTGAATATATGCAAATAAAAAAGAGTTTGGATGCAGGCGTTCCGACCTAGGTCGGACCAGAGTTTTTTCCAACTTTTAATTGGGACATCATTTGTATGTGATTTACATACAAATTGGGCATCTAATCACCATAATAATATTAGTCTGATAGCTACTTAGTGTCTCTAATCCATTTTTGCACTAATGTAGGAAATAAGAGAAGCGGATTAATATCGGGAGCAAAAGGAGACATTTTGGAGGTTTTAGTGCATTTCCGACAAGAAGACAAAAGTCAACCGATGAACCGGCGGTTAACTCGTGGTCAACCATGACTTAAGAGCGCCAACGTGTCAAATATCAAGTCTCGGAAGTGAAGCACAAGAGAATTCCGGAGGATTGACCAAGAAACCGAAAAGTCAAGATTTTACCGAAAAGTCAAGTGCGGTCAACCCCGAAGGTCAATGTCAAGGTCGAAAGTCAACCTTGTAACTCACCACAAGAAGCCCTAAAAATCAGTAAGGAATATACCAAATATCATGAAGTCATCAATTGGTTATTCCTTTTTGGAATAAAATGACATTTGTCCTCACCAAATCCAAGAGTTTGTCGCTTCCCTTCTTGACTTTGGTATACCCTTTTGAGTTGGAATTTAAGTGCAATTACCCCTTTGTCCTCCACTTATTCCACCATTTCATAGCCATTAGATTTCTCAAACCTAATCCTAGCCTTCTATTCTCCCTTCCCTTGCCTATATATTCATAGTTTTTGCCAAATTAGGTATCTTTTCAGCAGCCTTTTTTCACTTTTTCATTTTTTTACCCACTTCTTTCCCTTTCTTTCCTCTCCACTTTTCCCTTTGTTATTGCCTCTGCACACCAGTCAACCGGTCGAACAACGCCGACAATGACAAACGTCAACAAAGTATGAGTGGGTGTGTAAAGATTAGTTACCGGGGGTTGTCGTATCCACGGGGATCAAAGGGCGAAAAACCCATTAGCAAACAAGTAACCAAAGATTTTAGCACAAAGATGATGAGGCAAGAGATTGAAAGATGCAAGAGTGAAGTGGATATACAAGTGAGTGTAGTAGTGTAACGTTATGTGAGAGTTGAAATAAGTGAAATTCTAACAAGCAACATAAAGCAAACTAACTAATGCATAAAACATAAAGAGGAGGAACATGAAGAGAATAGGAATGATAGAATGATTGAGTTTTCGAGGTTTACCAAAGTGCACAATGATGAATAATGTTTCGGTTATGCATTAATGCTTAAGTGATTAATGAATCAAGTCCCATGTTCTAGCCATGTTATGGATCTAGAACCGTGTCTCAAGTGATATTCTAGTGCCATATTATGGGTCACTAACAACTCTTTAGGTGTCATAGGAGATTTCTCTAAATTACCTAATATCAAATCCCCTAAAGTGCTTAAGAGGCGTAAAACATCGAAACATAGGAACTCAGCAAACAAGCAAACTCATGAATAATCCTCCATTCGACCTATGTTATAGATATGAAATAGATTCTTTCTAAGGTATTCTTAAGCCTTATTAAGGTCTAAAGAGCTCTCCATGAAGGGGGGAAAAGAAAGGAGGCGTAAAGTACATGAATCAAAGGATCATTTAAGAGTATTCAAGGCTCATCACATATGCTACCAATTACCTAGATTATGCAAGGTTACCAATCTCACACAATCACATTAAGATAGATTAGATAACATGCTCAAGAAGTGGTAAATTCCTAAACAAGTATTCAACACATATTGAATTAGATATAGCACACATATTCATTCACCTTCAAGCATCCATACATAATTAAAATCATTTTCACATCACAAATAGACTAGGGCACACAACCCTAGTCCCCCATCCTAAACAACTAGTCACACATGCTTAGATTACACATCAATAGTCTCACAATCAACAAACTATAAACTAGAAAAAGATAAAGAGAAGGTTGAGGGATTCTCATGAAGATGGCAGCAGCTCCTTGTGTCACTTAAGTAGTAGCAAGCTCCTCTTCTAAGTCTCCATCTTCTTCTCCAAGCTTCTCTTTGCTCATGGCCTCCCAATCTTGGTGTTCTTGATGGATCCAAGATAATGTGATGTACAAGTGTTAGAATGATGGAGAAAATAGTCAAGGATATAGAGGAGAAAGTGAGGAAGAAAGTTGGTGAAGGAAGGAAAGGGATTTGAGTGGTGGAAGGAGGAGAAAACGAAGGAAACAAACTAGGTTGCCGGTGGTTCGACCGGTCGACAAGGGACGTCGACCGGTAGTCCCTCGACGGGTCACCAAGAGAAGAAAGTGTTTGGGAAAGGAAGAAAGGAGAGAATTGAGTGATTTCAAGGTGAGGGCTGCTATGAAGATACCCTAAAATGGCTAGAACTAGGTATATATATATATATATATAGGCAAGGGAAGGGAGAATGGAAGGCTAGGATTAAAACTAGGGAGATCTAATGGCTAGAAGGAAGGGAGTAGGTGAGGGACAAGGGGGTAATAGCACATAAATTCTAGTTCAAAATGCTATTCCAAAGTCAACAAGGAATGTTGACAAAAGAATAGATTTGGGAATGACACGTGTCATTTTCTTTCAAAGAAAGAAAATGAAGGAATAATCAAAAGATGACATAAGAAAAATGACATATTCCTTGTTGATTTTTGGGGCTTCTTGTGCTGAGTCACAATGTTGACTTTCGACCTAGACCTTGACCTTGACATTGACCTTTAGAGTTGACCATAGTTGACTTTTTTTGTAAAAGCTTGACTTTTCAGTTTCTTTGGCAATCCTCCAGAACTCTCTTGTGCTTCACTTCCAAGACTTTATATTTGACATGTTGGCGCTCTTAAGTCATAATTGACCACGAGTTGACCGTCGGTCCTCTGGTTGACTTTTCGTCCTCTTGTCAGAAATCCACTAAAAGCTCCAAAATGCGTCCTTTCGCTTCCAATATCAATATGATGCTCATGTTCCCTACATTGGTGTAAAACATAGATTAGAGACACTAAATGACTATTAGATTAGCATTAGTAAAGTGATTATAAGCCTAATTTGTATGTAAAATACATACAAATCAGGCAGCCACTTCCTTCCATCATTTACACCACCTTTCACACTTCATTTCCACTTCCATCCTTCATCAAACTTGTCCACCACGACTTCCTCTACACCATCCATCTTTAGCTACTGGGGATCCTCACCAATTCGTCAAGGACATCATCAAACACCAAGGTGTGGAGTTTAGAGCCAAGGAGAAGCAAAGAGCAGGAGATAAAAGCTTGCATCCCTCATTGAGTGACAAAATCCTAGGGCAGCCACCATCTATTGAGCATTCCTCAACCTTTCTCTCTCTTCTACTTGTATGTAGTGCTTCTATTTGTAATATGATGATGTATATGTTGATTAGTAGTGAGTAGTTACTTTGTTAGGGACTAGAGTTGTGTGCCCTAATCCAATGTGATTATGTGACACTTTTAATGATGAATAAATGCCTTGTGATGAATGTATATATGTGCTTTACCTATTTCAATATGTGTTGGATGTTCTAAGAATTACCACCTCTTGAGCATAATAACCAATCTAATTTGATGAGATTGTATAAGCTTGGTAAGCTTGCACAATGTAGGCAATTGGAAGCATATGTGATGAGTAATCCTTGTTTAATTGAGTTCTTAAGTTTCAATGCATTACGCCTCTTAAGCACTTTAGGGAATTTGGTATTAAGTAACTTAGAGAAATTTCCTATTATACCTAGAGAGTTTTAATGATCCATAACATGGCATTTGAATACCATTGGAAACACGGTTCTATACCCATAACATGGTTAGAATACGAAACTTGATTCATGACTCGCATTGGCATGCATTCATTGTTGAAGTGTTACTTGTCGCATTGAATTTGGGTTAACTCGAAAACCCCAACATTTTCTAAAACTTGCACACTCTCTCTTACTCTACTCGCATTTACTTACTTGCATTTGCTTTCTTGTTTGCATTCACTCTCTTTCCAAAGATCGAAAACACTCCACTACAATCGCACATTGTTGATAACACATTCACTCACTCTTTCCATTCCTAAATCCCTTTCACCGTTGGTAAGTGACCTAGTTCGCATACTACTTAAGAGTCTAGGGTCATCGATCCCCGTGGACACGACAACCCCCAATTTATAATGTACACACCCACTCTTTCAATTCATCAAATGGCGCCGTTGCCGGGGATTGAGGTTAATCCTTGATCCCTTGGTAGTCGTTAGCGAGGTGTTTAGCATTCTTTTTGTTGTTCGTTAATTTGGTTATATTGTGTTGTTTGTTCATATGTGTGATTCACTCAAGAGTGAGACGCATTAGGGGTGTGACGGGCCTTATATCCTTGTGATATATGTAAGACATGAGCACTCCTAATGTTATCACTTTCTAGTTGAAGTTTCCAATAAGTGTTGCACAATCCTTGGTTAGTTTGATAATCATCTAGCTTCGATTTATTCCATTTCGTACATTAGGTGTGTTTCTACACGCGTTAATAAAGCATTTGTGTGTTTGTTTTCTTAAATTATTGCTTTGAATTGCTCGTTTAGTTGTCGTTTGGTTTCCGTTGTTCCTATTGGGAACTTGTTGTTTGAAGAATCATAGAAAAGCACAAAAATAGTCACTATTCGACCGGTCCACTCTGTTTCTTCGACCGGTCGACTGTCAAGCTTTGAACAAGAATTTTTTCCCTGTGTCTTGTTCAACCGGTCGACTGGGAGCACTTCTTGATTTTCAGCATTATTTTTTTACACTCTTTGATTCCATTGCTTGTTTAACCTCTTATACTTGAATTTTTTGCCTAAGTTGTGGTACTTAATCGCTGTTTATTGTGATGTGAAGGTGCATGAGACAACCCCACGTACATACAACTTCGAAGCGGGAAAGTTTTGAGCGAAAATACAAGAGGAAGGCCAAGAAGGAGACGTGCTCGACGAATTGTGTGGGAGAGTTCACCCCCTACATTGGAGAACCGCGAAGTACATTCGGACCATCCACAACCAGTAACAATTGGAGAACAAGTACCACCTCATCAACAAGATCCACATAACGATAACCATGAACCTCCCGTGAGGCACATGAGAGAGTACACACTCCCTCATGTGGTGGATCATCTGTAATGCCCCAAATTGCACCTCTTCAATTTAAGCACGTTACAGTGCCGCGAATCTCTAAAACATAAGTCAGATTAACCAACTTACATTTTAAAGAGCCGCAAAGCAATTTTGTGTATAAAACTTTATAAGGTGTAGTGAAAACGTATGAAATTACTTTGAGGTGTAAAAATTAAAATTTATAATTCAAAGTGTTCATCTAAAAATTTAATTTAATGAACGAGTTGAAGAAGTGCTAAATTTAATAAACTATCGACTCAATGACGAACCCAAAGATCAAGAGGTTCGTAATACAAATTTTGAGACAAATAGAGGATTAAATAATCCAAAACTTGACACATAATCAAACAAACAACATCATTGCACACCCAACTCCGTCCAATTATTGTCCCATTACAGTGCACATTACCTGCAACCAAAAACTGTTATAGGGGTGAGCTTTCGTCCTCGCTTGCTCAGTAGGGCTCAACCCCAGCTAGGTTTGAAAACAAATATATAAAACATATATATACAGGTGCCGGCAAGGAAGTGAAAACTATATACATATAGATAGAAACTGCACAACCACAAACTTTGTTTTCTTTTCTAAAACAAATATACTTTGGGCCCAGAAAGCAAACCTGATGACCGATTACTATGCCAACTACATCCTTACCAAAATCCATGTCATAAAACTGCAAAGAGTAGTGAGAGTGTCCATTTACGCCATATCTCCTAGAAGTGATGCCACATCACACCACACCACAAAGGGTGTCAGACACCATTCTGTCCATACAGTCCCTCCAGAGGTTTAGGGGATTGAAACCCAAGGTAGTCGCTATGGAGACTCACTCTCAGGTCATCAAATAGTAACTCATACACAATCAAAACTAAGCATGGCGTGGTAAAATCATCAATTTATATCTCAACCAAAACCTTCCAACTTTTCACATAACAATATTTACTTCTAATACATGCACGAAAATCACTAACTGAGGCAAAGTCCAAAGTCCCCTACTTGGATTTCTGAAGCTTTAGCTCCATTTGCTAATTCAGGCCAACATCACCATCGCAACTCACATGTTCCAGACAACTGGAGTCCCTAATCCGACAATGATAACATTCGAGTGTTATTATAATATTTTAATTTAATAACACTCAACCAATTTAATCAAGTCATTTTTGGACAACTATTTCGGAATACGAAATTCATTTTCTTATTGGGTGTTATTCCCTTAATTACTTTGGGCACCCAACATCATTTCTTTAAAATTAAATATGGACACCAATCCATATTTCAACAATTAATCAAGTAATCCTTACACCACATAACGTACGTCAATTTCGATTTATATATCAACTTAATCCACATTTCAACCACGACAACTATCAATAGCCTTTTCTTAACCTTCTACCTTAACATAGTTCCAAATTAAGCCAATTCTCAAAACCACAACTACATACCACACTTTAGATCAATTGATCAATTATCAATATTCAATCCAATTCACAGCAAACACCATAATTTAATCATTTGTTCAACAATCATGTCCCATTCAAATTCCATAAAATCAAATGCTCACTTTGGAACAAAGCTTTTACCTGCCTTAAGCTCCTAACTGAAACGGAGAGCATCAACAACCAAGCATTCGACAAAACTGAAGCAGAGCACGAACTGTTGCTCTGTTCAAAAACACCAATGAAGACACCACAGCCTCTGGGTTCTTCCGTTCAGCTTCCTAACTTGATTTTGAAGCACAACTAAGCATTAGTTAAATTGGAAGGCGATGAGGGGCTTCCGGAATCACAACCATTCACGGTGAACCCGTGATGGTAAAACGACACTCAAAACCTCAATTCTCAAAATATTGATCGACAGGGATGAAGCCAGAATTTTGAATTAGGCTGGGCTAAATTTTCTCTTTAGATAATATTTCGAAATACGTATATGATTATGAATAAATTAAATTTTTCACAATTGAAAATAAACTCATTAGAACAAGTAGATTTCATTGCTAAATAAACAAATTCAACTCTCAATTCAATTCAACAGAGTTGATATCAAATTCTTGATTATTTTCAACTCTTTGAGACTTAACTCCTTCAATTTCAGACTGAGAAGGTTCAGTAGGATTATGGTCATCAGAAATTGGAGTAGCTGGAGATCGGGAAGGGTCTGTAGATGTCCCAAGTGATGATTCGACATTCTTTCTAAAAAATGAATGCAAAGTCTTGAATCTTTTCGGATTTTTACTATCTGACATTATAAAAATCAACCTAGAAGTTATACATAAAATAAGTAAGCATGTATTCACTATTCATGATTTCAAGAAATTCAAGCAAAAAAGAAAAATTCACATGAATGCAAAGAAAAATTCATCAATGAGATTCAGCCCCAAATTTAAAAAATATTCCAATTGAAACTCTAGAATTAAAATTTTAAACTCTAGAAAAAATAATACCTCTTAATGAATGCTGATTTTTTTTATATGCTCGATGAATCCTGAGTTGCTGACTGAATTGGGGAGAATTGAGTTGCAGCCCTAGAGTAGAGAGTAGAGGACAACTTCTCTTCTTCTTTGTTTTGACTTTTGTTTTTATTTTTTTAATAGGTTCCGTGTTTGATAAAACAAACATCAAATATACCATAAGTTTTTTTTGTTTTTTTAATCCTTATGACACGGGTTAATTGATGGTTGAGAATTTGGGTGGGCTATGATTCATACTAGGGGATGTGTGTAGGCTAATTATGCCTATGCAATTAAAGACAAGAATAAAAATAGCCTGGGCTA
The DNA here is from genome assembly GCA_029955375.1 of Rubus parviflorus. NCBI lineage: Eukaryota > Viridiplantae > Streptophyta > Magnoliopsida > Rosales > Rosaceae > Rubus > Rubus parviflorus. The sequence continues at coordinate 19,177,997 of JARGGL010000006.1, read as the reverse complement.
CAGCCCACCTAGCCCATAGCTATCCTCCGTCCTTGTTGATCGATTCCCAAAAATGAATATATAATCACGTAGAGATCGTCGAAATGATAAGGGTTGATACCTAAGTCAAGGCCAAACGCTGCCGGAGTTCGCCGGAAAAAAAAAAACTGCCGAAGAGTTCCGACTTCGAACTGACGCCGTGAGCCACCGTTTGGACCAGAAACCATTGGGGTAAGATCAACGAGGACGAGACGAAGCTAAATCCACCGGTTTTACCCGCCCTTGTGGCCGGAATCGCCGAAACTCCATCGGAGGAACCGAAGCTTTCACCCTTCAATTCTCTCTCTACAGTCAACTATTCAACGAGCCAAGACTACTAATGTGTTTGCCTCGTCCATTCGAAGCTTTTAACACCACTTTCACGCTGTGAAATGGCCATAGGAAGAAGACGAGATCAGAGAAGCTCACAGTGAGGGAGGAGGTGTCGCGCGGGTTCTAGGATTTTCCAAACTGATCCAAACTCAAATAATTAAATCCAACAGTCCCGATCAAACGGTGAGTTGATCTACGTTCTAAATTACTCCAAGCAATTTCCTATTTTTCACAAAACCTTTCTTTAATTTCCTAACCTCCGAAAATCACAATAAACAGGACGGGTATCTGAAAATTTTCCCGAAAATTCCTATCAACTCGTCGTAACATCTATTTTATTCCCAAGCTCTCAAATTGAAGTTACGACATAAAGAAAATTATTGAAAAATTACCGAGCCTCTTTGATAATTATTGAGATTACGAATTTTAATCCCAATTAACGCCAAATTATCTATATTTATAATGGGAAAACTTGGGTTCTTGGTAAACATTCAAAAACTCAATATTTGCCCATCCTAAACTATATTAGCCAATATATAAACTTAAATAAACTAAGGGCAAAACAGTAAATAGAATAATAAAGAAAATTAAAACCATATTTATGAATGCCCCACACCAACTTACCCACTTGCCTATTTATTATATAGGGATTATATCACCTTTAGTCCCTCAACTTTGATTCGTTCGACACTTTCGTCCCTCAACTTTGAAATATATCACTTTTGTCCCTGAACTTGAACACCGACTATCACTTTCGTCCCTGACCGGAAAAAAATGGTAACTTTTATAACTGAGGCTAAACTCAATTCGGCCTATAATGGCTCGAATTTAGCTCAAAAGCCGGTGGTGGCCGAAATTTTAATTGTAAAATTCTCCGCCGTCCGGGGACGGTTTGAGGCGAGGTTGGTGGCGTTGAACTCGCCTCAAGGAGGGCTTCAAAGCCCAGTATGTGGTGTCATTCGAATTGGCTGAAATCGAAGGTTTATTCGGTGAAACCTTCGGTTAGGGACGAAAGTGGTAGTTTTTTTCAAAGTTCAGGGACTAAAGTGATATATTTCAAAGTTCAGGGACGAAAGTGTCGAATGAGTCAAAGTTCAGGGACTAAAGGTGATTTTTTCCCTATTATATATATATATAATTTTTTTTTTTATTCTTTTTAAATTTTTTTATTACAAAACCGAAAAGCAAGTAATGCGAAAAAACTAAATAAGCGAGAACGTTTCTCTCACGCACGAACGCCGCCTTCCACACGCGCAAGGCGCGTGTAGCAAGGCTAGTTCTTTTAATTTTTCCGAGGTCTCACATCATTCTTCGTGTATTGTGCTACCACCGTGCAACACTAACTATGAGATTAAGTCTTCAACTTTGCGCATCCTGCCCACATTTCATGCTTTGAAAGATGAGAGTCCGTACAAACACCTCATGGAGTTTGAGCAAGCTAGCTTGTACCATAGTGCAACTCCATGGATTACTCGAAGATAGTCTCAAGCTTTGCCTATTCCCCTTCACATTGAAGGATGGGGCAAGGAAGTGCTTAATCAAGCTTTCACCGAGATCCATTCACTCTTGGTTTGAGCTTCAAGAGGCTTTTCTAGCCAAATATTTTCCTCCTAGCAAAGCAACGAAGGTTCGTGATGTGATAGTCAATTTTAAGCACCAATCCGGTGACGCCTTCTATGAGACTTAGGAGAGGTTCAAGGACCTTGTTATGAGCTGCCCACATCACGGTTTAGAGAAATGGTTCCTTGTGGATGTACATTACCGAGGTTTATCTTCCAATCAAAGACAAAAGGTAGATACATTTCGCGGAAGTACCATAGCAAGCAAGTCTCCTGATGAGGCTTGGGATACACTTGAGAACTTAGTAGCCAACTCCTTGCTATGGGATGATTTTGGGCCTCGAAAACCTCCCCCCATACAAGCAGAATCTCATCGACTAAAGGCCTATAATGTCTCAAGTGAACCAATGGGTGATGATTTGGTGAGCATTAAGTTTGAGAGGTTGGAAGCTACCTTGAACAAGAAGATGGACATGATTGTACAAACACAATTGAAGGCCACTCCCCAGCTCACAAGTCAATAGTGTTGTTTCTTCTTCTCTTTGCTTTTATTGTGGTTTTATTGGCCATGAAACGGAAGATTGCTCCCATCTTGTTAATGCGAAAAAGGTAGAGATGCAACAAGTCAACCAAGTGGGTACTTATCCGAGGAATGATCCTATAAGTCTTTTTATTATAATTCAGGGTGGAAGGATCACCCTAAGGAGCTTCAAGGGGGAGGAGGTCAATCTAATTATCAAGGGAGGTATTAAGGGCACAACTCTTATTAAGGAGGAGCAAGATCTCAAGGGTACCAAGAGAGGTCTCAAGGGACTAACACTTATGGAGGTAACAAGAGCACTACCTATGGAGCACCTCCCGAGTTCTCTACCCAAGGAGGAAACACTTACAATCAAGGTGTCTCTTCATCCTTCGCTGCCCTAAGTGACTCTTAAGCTCAACACTCTAAGTAGTCGAGCATGAAGGACATGATTGCCACCCTTATCCAAAGCCAAGTGAAGAATTATCAAGTAATTTCGACATTGCAACAAGGGCAACAAGTTCTTCAACAATGACAACAAACTCTTCAACAAGGATACTAAAACTTGCACTAAACCATAACGAAGATTGAGTTGCAAATGGGCCAAATGGCCAAGGACATTAGTGAGAGATCAAGGGGTGCCTTACCCTCAAATTTGGAGAAAAACCCAAAGTACAAGACCAAAGAACAATGCAATGTTATCTTCACATCCTACTCCAGTATCTGTCATGCTACTTACACTCCTACTCCCACAATTTCTAATATCTTCACCCGTTCTCCTTTCATTCCCATTCATGAGAACTTTGTTCATATCCATTGCATGGAGGATGGGGCCAAGGAGGAAGAAAATGTACTCCTTGGCAATGGTGGATTGAATAAGGAGGTGTTGTGTGCGGAAAATATGGAGGAAGGAGTGATGCTTGATAAAAGATTTGGTTATTTGTCCTTTGAGAATGATGTTACCTCTTACGGTGGTGGGAAGAAGACACAAGAAGGATCATTGTGTGAGGAAAATCCTAGGCATGAGAGTGTAATGGTTTCTAACCTTGGTGGTGAGGCCATGATGGCTATGGATCCACCAAGAACCATGAGCACCTCTAGGGAGCTCCTTGATGATGATATGCTCGTTGCTCAAGAAGTGAAGATTGCCACCCACGATGGAGGAAGAACAAGAAGATGACCTTGATGCATAAGCTATATGAAGTGTTCAAAAAGGTGAATATCAACATCCCATTATTAGAGCTCATTTGTCAAGTGCCGGTGTAATACCCCGAAAATTTCGATACTATTTTTATAAATAGGTCGTGAAATTTGAAGTGAAATGGTGTGATTTCATATTTTTAGAGGTTTCCGTCGTAAAACGATAATTACGGTGGTAATTATAAGTTACACAAGGTTAATTAAGGTAACTTTTTATCTGTTGAGAATTTGGGAAAACTTCCTTCATGAAAGTTGTAGAGCTCGTCGAACCGAGTTCGTGGACATGTGGTACGTCGAAAACGGACATCGTATGAAGAAGTTATGGACCTCGAAAGTTTGACAAATTTCTATAAAAATGATTTTGGGATTTACTATTCACCAAAAATCAGAATTTCCCCCAGAAAATTACTGTTCACCCGTGCTACAGTAACCGACCACTTTGACCGGCGATTTCTCCCAATTCCGGCCATCTCCGGCCATGAAACTTGTCCCAAATTGTTCACCACTCAATTCTCTTCAACCCTATACAAATTTCCTTGATCAATTCTTAGTATAGAAGGAGAAATCAAGAAAAGAAAAAGGGGAAAAACGCAGCCGAACTGTTCATCCGTTTCTGGGCAAGTTTTCGGCCAAATCGAGTCACCTTACCTACTGGGCTTTGTAGGCCTTGCTTGGGGCTTTCTAACAACATAAAGTACGCCTCAATCGGAGTTCGGACAAAGGAGAATTTTGGATTTGAAATCCTAGGGTTTTGGAACTATCGAGGTAAATTCGAGACTTTTTACTTTGAATTGGCCCTTGTGGCAGTTATGAAAGTTGTTTCTGGTAATGTGTAGAACATGCTGTTAAAATTTCATAGCAATCAGACAACTTTTGTCCGGTGGCTGGCCACCGTCGGTGGCGGCGCGTCGGCGGCGCGTCCGGCCGTTCCAGTAGCAGTTCTTTGCTCCGTTTGGCTTGGTTCGTCGATACGAACAACTTTCGTGTTTACACTTTTGTGAAATTCGGTCGTTTGATCAATGATCAATTAAGCAATGGTTATGGATCGTTAGATCCGTGATGATCCGACCGTTGGATCATCACCATATTTGGATATGATGTTAGGATGCTAGAAATAAGCATGCTGTTGGATTTTGGAAGTTTCGGATTTTGTGTGGGACCCGTTGATGAATAGTAGACGTGGGACCCACGTTGACCGACGGTTGACTTTTGGTCAAATGGTCTCGATTAATATTTCCGATGTCCTAGGTGACATTTGAGGAACATTTGGATTATTTTGGAAATGTATTATGCTAATTGGATATTGCATAATCATAGGTGTTTACGAGAAGTGTAGCTCGTGCTTGTCGATTCCTGGTTACTATTTGAAGACGCAGCAGGAATAAGATGTGAGTGAATCTCACGACGTTTTTATATATGAATATTAATTCATATTGTGTTGTTTATGAAAATGAGTAATTGTGTTTATTAAAATGATTTGGTGATATATAATTAAATAAATAATTTAATTGATATATCGGGTTTGTGATTTTGGTGTTAAAACAATATTTGAAAAATATTCATTTTATTGTTTTGATTTGTGAATTTTGTGGGAACACACAAAATATGATATTGTGTTTGCCTACTTGAATGATTTTTGTCCAAATGGACTGTCCTGAGGACAATGGCAATGGGTGAAAAATGGTAGCCCATTCAGTTAGAGCTCTAGACTGCGTAGCCCGTATTCATTGAAAACAAAGATGAATACTTTATGTAATTAACTTGATGTATTAAAAGGAGAAGAAAAATAGTATTCTCACTTTTAATCAGGCGAAGTTAAAAATAACTTGATGTATTAAAAGGAGAAGAAAAATGGTATTCTCACTTTTAATCAGGCGAAGTTATAAATGTTTTCGTGTGAGTATGGATTTTAATTATTATGATTTACAATTCTTAAAAAGAATGAAATCATAACTTTGGGAATTGATTTTTGGGAAGATTTATATTGTTTAATATTCTGAATTACCCTGGTATTAACATACACGTTTATGGGGCGTGTGGGGTTAAAATACGTGATATGGGGCGCGTAGGTTCAGTATATTATATAATATAAATTTTCTGGATTGGGATTGGATTTGGAGATTTATGGAATTTCTTTTAAATAAAAAGAAATCAGTATTTGGAGAAAATGATTTGGTGTGAGTTGATTTGAGATTACTTCTTTAATAATTGAAGTAATTACTATTTTGATTTACAATTCTTGAAAAATATTGAATTGTATTTGAAGGTTTAAATGATTCTTTTGAAAATAAAAGAATTTGATTTTTGGGTAAATGTGATCGGTGTGAGTAAACTGGGATCATTCATACCAGCTTCACAAGCTGACCGGGTTTGTTGATATAACCCGGTACACTATTCCACGGTGTAGGGTTTAATCGTGCAGGTTAGGTAACCAGAGTTGCATTGAAGGTTTGGTCGGTAAACCGTTATCGACCATAAGTGTTATTATTTGACTTCCGCTGTCTTGTAATAAATTTACTCTGATGGATAAATTAATTAATATCTTGTAATATCAATTTATTATTTAATTTATGGTTTGTAATATGTAACCCTAAAGAACGGGTCAGCATTTACATTTGTTGGGCATGGAGTATGCGTTGTTGTACTTGAATTAAAAGGAAAAAAATTCTAGTGCATATTTGTATTTGATATTCCATGTCGTCACGTTCCCGAAATGATTTGTAATTAAGGGCAAAATGCCTTATTAATTGATTTGAAAATCGGGGCGTGACAGCCGGTCTATGCGAAGTGTCTCAAAGACTTATGTACCACAGAAAAGAGACTCACGAAGCATGAGGTGTATAGGATTGAAGGCCCGGTGAGTTCAATGATTCAACACAAGATGCCACTGAAGATGACGGATCCCGGGAGCTTTACCATTGGATGCCAAATTGGTGACACACACCTTAATGTAGCACTCATGGACTTAGGGGCAAGTGTCAATGTAATGCCACTATCTCTCTACCGGAGATCGCGCATTGGTGCTTTGCAACCTACCGCTATTGCACTTACCTCTACGGATAAGAGTACAAAGAGACCGGTGAGTGTTGTGGAAGATGTGCTAGTAAGAGTTGACAAGTTTATTCTTCCCATCGACTTTGTAGTGCTTGACATAGATGATGACGCAAGTGGAGACAATGGATTGCCCCTCATTTTTGGCCAACCTTTCATGGCTACGGCGGGTGTGAAGATTAATATTCTTAAGGGCATAATTAGTCTCAAGGTGTTGGGTGAGAATGTGAAGTTTGAAATGTTCAATCTCATGCATCCACCAGAGGTAGTTGAGGAGGTGTTTGCTATAAATGTGGTGAAGGGCAATAGTGCTAAGAGCGAAAATTTTTTTGGTCATTTGAATCCACCAACACCCCGTGCTCATGCTCATTACTCACCAATTTAAGGGCATGACAATCATCCTCCTTCCATTAAGCATATGAAGCCACCACCTTAGTCTCATGATGACATACTTGGGAAGGATATATTTCTTGAGGGAGCTACAAAGAAGACCCCTCCCATGAATGAAGCACAAAAAGCAACAATCAAGGCCATGAGGGATATGGTTGGGGAGGTTAAGAAGAAGAAGTATTCTTGGCCACCATCTCTAACATCGATTTTCAATGGAGTCAAGGGTTGCTTTGTGGGAAGCCATGGAGATGGTGAGACAAGCAACACAATGTGTGGAAAGAAGCTTTGCTTTGAGCCTCCATGATTTGACAAGAAGGAACTAAGACCGGCTTGTATGTCTATAAATCGAAGCACTTGTGGGGAGGCAAACCCATTTGGAGAAAAATCATTTGTGTTCGTATTATTTAGTAATGAATAAAATATTCTAGGGAGGTTGGGAGGTGCTATGGATTGGAGTCTTGGAGAAAGAAACTCGAGAAGTGTTGATTCGCATTTGTCCAAGAGAGGCGTGAGCAGACCAGTAACTTTGGAGAGAGTTTTCTCTACATCTAACCTTGGAATACACTGAAATTAGTTGGAGGAGCTTCTTCTATGAATCTTCTGTTCTTAGTTTAAATATCTCTCTAAAACGAGCGTTGGATCTGCTTCAATATTTGTCTAAAGAGGAGTACTCATTGTAGTTTGACTTTCTGAAGGGTCACTTTGACCGGTTCTTCATTGCATGTCCAGTTAGTGATTTCTGAGTTTCCAGTGGCCAAACTAAAGCTCTTGGAGTCTATTTTTCCTTTCCACTGGAATCACTTAACTTGGATGCCAATTCTTGGAGCTATGCCCAAATCTTTGGGAGAATGTCGATGTTGCATTGCTGATTTCCTCTGTTTTCATGTGATCTCGATGCAATCACACTTTGATGAGTGCTAATTTAATTTGGCACCCAAGGACCAAACGTTTGGAAGTCAGGACCGTGTGCCCTGAAGTTGGTGTCTATTTGTGGTTTCTTGGCTACTAAAGGAATCGTCTACAAAGGGGGTTTCCTTATCTCTTTGCCCGAGGAAAATATTGGTTTGAAGTGTGGGGGTGAGGTTGGGCCAAATAATAAAAAAAATTTAATTTTTTTTCAAAGTTTTCAACAAAAAGGATCGCCTAGACGAATGGTCGACACTTGTCCAGAGACCATCCAGAATGATGTTCGACCGGTCGATACCCGCATTTCGACCGATCAATTGTAGCGCAGAACTTAAAATGTGGTAATTTTGAAATTTTGAAGTTTTTATGTATTGTGTTTTGTTGGTCCTTTTAAACCCCAATGATATTTTGATCCCGCTAGGTTTTGAATTACGAGGATAAAGAGCATGTGCTTAGAATCATTGAGTTGCTTTGTGATTAATGTGTGTAATTGATGATTGCTTGACACTATATACACTTTTGTTATGTTGATTAGTCACTTGCGATTAGAAAAGCATATCTAGACGATGTATTGACTTGCAACTGCCCTATATGGTGAGATTTGAGCCTCATTGATATGTATGCATCATTCACACATCCTTGCTCTTCATCTGTGCACATTTCACTAGTTTAGGAGACCTAATGCACATTCCATGTGTTCATCAACTTGCTCAAAGACTTCTCGAGATTACGTGTTAATTTGCGATAAATTGGAAGTGATTAAGGTACTAGACAAACACCATGGCCAAATTAACTTTCATCCCTCTAAACACTTTCCATTAGGTTTAACCCATTTCGAGACTCATACATCTTTAGCTTTTTCTTCGTCTAACCCACAAAAATCTAACCAATGTTACGTGCTTAAACACTAACCTTCCTTTGTTCAAAGTGTTAGCGAGACGACGATTGTGACTTCTCATATTCTAGTTGTATTTGGGATTCCATGAGATTGTGAAAAGCAAGGGTGTGGGTACATTAGCTTAGAGTTTTGTAAATGAGAAGAATGGTTGGGAGGAAAGCAAAATACAAAAGAAGAAAAGAAGTTGAGAAAATCAAAAAGAAGTTGTGTACAAAAATTAGGTTCAAAAAGAAAGTTTCCAAAAGAAAAGGAAATACAAAATGACAAAAGAAAGTTGTGAGAAAAAAAAAGAGAAAAGGAGAAAAAGAAAGTAAGAAAATCTAAAAATAGAGTTTGATTTTAGAATAACATGTTGAAGAGAATAACAGTTTAGGATTGTTTGCAAAAAAAAAATGAGTTTCAAAGTCCTTGAGTTGTCATGTGAAATGCTTGGAATATTTGTTTATCCATCCCTTCATTTCATGCTAACCTCTACCCTTTGGCCCCATTACAGCCAAATAAAAGCCCTTTTGATCTAATGAGTTGTGAATTAATTAGTGGAGAGTTGGTCAATGAGCAATCTTATGGGGATGTTGCTTTTGGATATGTCCTTGAGAGTAAACACTTAACCCTAAACAGAAGAGCGGAAATATTTAGTGAATCATGTGAGTTTAGCGGTTAATCTTGTCAATATATGCTCATTTGATTGCTCTTGATTGATTATTCTATGGTCATCACACATTACACCAAGCATGCATTAGATACAAGCATTAAACACTTGGCAAATCATGAAGTTTATCTTGTGTGCTTAATTGAATCTTGATGTGTGGCTTAGTGAGCTTTTTTGAGGATATTGTTGGAAAGGCAAAACAAAATGTGATCTTATTCTATATTTGCTTGAGGACAAGCAAAACTCAAGTGTAGGGGTGTGATTTTTATGTAATTTAAATACAAACTGGGCCTCTAATCACCATAATAATGATATTCTGATAGCTATTTAGTGTATTTAATTCATGTTTTGGACTAATGTAGGGAACAAGAGCAACAGATTGATATTGGGAGCAAAATGACGCATTTTGGAGGTTTTAGTGTATTTCCGACAAGAAGCCAAAAAGTTAAACGATGGACCCGCGGTCAACTCGTGGTCAACCATGACTTAAGAGTGCCAACGTGTCAAATATCAAGTCTCGGAAGTGGAGCACAAGAGAATTCCGGAGAATTGACCAAGAAACCGAAAAGTCAAGATTTTACCGAAAAGTCAAGTGCAGTCAACCCCGAATGTCAAGGTCAAGGTCGAAAGTCAACCTTATGACTCACCACAAGAAACCCAAAAAATCAGCAAGGAATATGCCAAATATCATGAATGACAATTGGTTATTCCTTTTTGGAATAAAAGGACACTTGTCCTCACCAAAATCCAATAGTTTGTCTCTTCCCTTGTTGACTTTGGTCTACCCCCTTTGAGCTGGAATTTAAGTGCAATTACCTCTTTGTCCTCCACTTACTCCACCATTTCATAGCCATTAGATTTCCCAAACCTAAGCCGAGCCATCTATTCTCCCTTCCCTTGCCTATATTGTAACGCCCCAAATTGCACCTCTTCAATTTGAGCACGATACAGTGCCGCGAGCCTTTAAAAATACAAGCTAAATTACTAACTTATACTTTAAAGAAACGCAAGGCATTTATGGAAATTGTTTTCAGAACGCAAATGCGGAAACAAATTTAATTTGAATAGAGGTGAAACAATTGGAAATCGTAAAACGATTTAAATCCAATTTATCAAATTAAATAACCGGATCGAAATGTGAGTTCATGAATGAGTTTCACATTATTGACCATGAATAAGATAAATGGTCAACGGTTTTCAAAATAAATGAAATGATACAACGAGAATGAATCAATAACTCCGGAACCTAATATTCGATAAACGAATATCCGATGATAACAACTTTGCACACCCAGCTTCATCCATCGTTGTCCCGTTCCCAGTGCACAGTACCTGCATCCAAAACTATTGTAGGGGTGAGCTTTCGTCCTCGCTGCTCAGTAGGGGAATTCACCCCGGCTAGATTTAAAAATCATTAAATATATTTCATTGGCTAGCTAGTATGTAAAATATAACAAGGAAAACATTAAATCATTTCTCATTAATAACCATGAGAAAATAATTAAATACCCGGGTGCAAAACAAACCTGATGACCGATCTATCAAGCCAACTACATCCTTACCGAAGATTAAAATCTTCAACAAACCGTAAGGAGTAGCGAGAGAGTCCATTTATGCCATACCGCCTAGATCTAGTGCCACACCTCAAAGGATGTCAGACACTATTCCGTCCGTACAGCCCCTCCGGAGGTTTAGGGGATCGAAACCCAAGGTAGTCACTATGCACCACTCACTCTCAGGTCATCACAATATCAAATATAATTAAAATACGCATGGCGTATAAAATACCAAATCATTTAAATCCATAGCCATGCAAATCTTATCACATGTAAATAAATACGAGAAAACTCTAACCGAGAGAGTCCCAAGTTTTTCCCTACCTGGAATCTCGGAGCTTGTTCTCGTTCATCACGTCAAGCCAACACCACCACCACCACAATTTACGTCTCGGGTTAACTGGAGTTCCTAGTTCGACAATAACTGAGTGTTAAAATAATATTCACATTTAATAACACTCAACAATCTCATTCAAGTCCTCTTGGACAACCATTTCCGATTTACGGAATTCATTTCTTATCGGGTGTCATTCCCATAATTACTATGGACACCCATGACACTTTTCTTTACACCATAACACAATTTGATCCAACTTCAACAACAGTTCACAAATTGAACTCAACTAAGATTAATCATTACCTGCGTCGAGTATTCAATTCGAACTGGAAACTCAAACCACACAGCAGCTAAGTAACTTCAACGGCTACTTGCTCTTGTTCTGTTAACAGAGACATCATTGTCTCCTGGTTTCTTCCCAACTCTGTAAATGATAACTTAGGAATTAATTTGTGCTCAGAGGCACAAAGCTATACCAGAAATCAAACAACAAAACTAAACCCGCCACCAAACACGGTGGTTCCACGGCGGCAGAGAAATACCCAAAATACCAACCTTCCAAACTTCAACCAAAAGTGAAATCCAAGGGCACCAACAAGTAGAGAACAACGAGGGGAAGAAGTTTGATACCTTACTCGAAGGAAACCGTCGCCGGAGTCGCCGGAAAACAAAGAAACCCGCCGGAAAACAAAGAAGCTTTGGAGCTTCGATTCTCTTTCCACAAGCAACGATTCAATGACCTGAGACCACCATCGTGTTCGCCTCGTCGAGAGGAAGCCAAAGCCACCGGTTTTGTCCGCCGTCGTGGCCGGGATCGGAAAAACCCATCGGAGCAGCCGAAGCTTCTCTCCTCCGTTTCTCTCTCCACCGGCGTCGGCGTGACTGGAGGATACCACCGTTGGCCTCGCCGTGTCGGGGCGAACGAGAAGGGACCGGTCCGGCGCCGTGAAACGGCCGGACGGAGAAGGTGAGTCGGTGATGTCGCGGCAGAGAAGAGAGAGAAAGTCGCGGGAAGCTTCTGGGCTTTCTCCCCAAACTGATCCAACCTTAAATGATTAAATCCAACGGCCCAGATCAAATGGTGATTTGATCAACGGCTGAGATTAAACTGCCTCAATTTCCTTAATTTCCAATCTTCCGAAAATAAAAACAAATAGCTCGGGTATCCGAAAAATACCCCGAAAATTTCCCCGTACTCGTCGTGACGTGTACTTCATTCTCAAGTCTTTAAGTTGAGGTTACGACAAAAAGGAAATTTCTGAAAAATTCCCGAGGCTCTTTGATAATTATCGAGATTAAGAATTTAATCTCGATTAATATCCAAATTAATCTTTTAATTTTTCCGGGTCTCAGATATATATTCATAGTTTTTGCCAAATTAGGTATCTTTTCTGCAGCCATTCTTCACTTTTCCATTTTTTTCACTCACTTCTTCCCCTTTCTTTTCGCTCTACTTTTCCCTTTGTTCTTGCCTCTTGTGACGACCCGGACTAAAACTTATCCTTTTACTATTGTGTTTCATGGCGAATCGTCGGAAGTTTCGGTTTCGAGCTTCAAATAGTACTTTTAGGGGTCCTTGAGGTGACTTTTTGTTTGGTAAGGAATTTTATTTAAGTTTCTTCACGGAAGTTGTAGAGAGTGTTAAACCGAGTTCGTAGACACGAAATTCGCTTAAATCGGAGTTCGAAAGAAGAAGTTGTGGTTAGCGAAAGTCAGATCACTATTTTAGGGAAGTTTCTCCTTCTCTCTCCCCGCGTCACTGTAGCAGCCGGTTCAAACTGTGATTTCTCTCTTCTCCGGCCACCTCATGGCCTAAAAATTATCCCAAATTCTTCACCACTCCATGCTCTTCAATTCTATGCTAGTTTCTTGCATCAAATCTTAGTGTAGGAGGAGAAATCTAGGAGAGAAAATCACCCAAAACTCGCGAAAATTGCCGAAAACCGTTATCATTTCGCGTGTCGATTCCTGCCAAATCGACCATCAAGACTTCCTGAGATTTGTAGCCCTTGCCAAGAGCTTTCCAACGCCGCAAGAATCACCTCAATTGGACTTTGGATGAAGGAGAATTTTGGATTTGAAGTTTCGGGTGAAGCTGGCTTTCGAGGCAAATTCCGGTCAACCAAGACTGAATTGATCTTCGAGGTAGTTACGAAACTTGATCCTCATGTTGAGATGTACATGCTAGTAAACTTTCAAGTCCATCGGAGATGTTTGACCGGCGGAGCCGCCACTACTGGCGACGTCGATTGGCGGAGCGTGGGGGCACGTCTGACCTGCTTTGATGGGGAATTTTAGTCCGTTAGCTTGTACTCGTCGTTATGAGTATAATGATGTATAGTTTGTTGGAAGTTATTGAAGTTTAGGAATTAATTCAATTAATTTTAGGTTCGATTACTTACGAGTTACATACTTGTGGCCGTTGGATGGTCACCGAAATTGATTAGGATGTTAAGATAATTATTTTGAGCACATTGTACGGTAAGATTTTTGGAATTTGACCAGTTGGATAATTAAAGAATAATTGTGATTTGTGGGTTCGGTAAATAGGTTACATTCGTTCGATTTATCGAACCGCGACAATCCGACCATTAGGATTGTCACCGAGGGTGATTGGTAATTAGCTTTATTGATGAGGAATTTATTAGTGGAGTTTCGAAATGTATCATTGGATTGACGTTGCATGTTGCGAGGGTTATCGAGAACCCTATTTGGATTATTGGATTAAATCTCGAATTATTGTTTCGTCCATCAAATAATTATGGTTTTATAATTCATGTTATTCATGTTATTCATGTAACGACCCGGACCCAATCTACCTAATTTATTAGTTTTTTTTTTTTTTTTTTTACGGTGAATTAGCAAAAATTTCACTTTAGAATCTCAATTAGTGCTTTAAATGGAGTCCTCGGGGATGACTTTTTGCTTCGCTCATAAATTGGATAAACTTTCTTGGCGGAAGTTGTGTAACACGTTAAACCGAGTTCGTAGATAAAAAGTATACGAAAATTAGACTTCGTATGAGAGAGTTATGGGTCACGGAAGAGGTTACTATTTGAGGAAACTATATTTAGGAAAATTTCCCTTTTGGGAAATTTCCAATTGGAGCCGTGAGTCTCTCTCTCCCCGAAATTTTCTCTCTCCCCGAGCTTTGCCGCAGCCGACACTTTGTCGGCCAATTTCTTGCAACTCCGGCCACTCCAGGCCTCGAGACCGGTCCCATTTTCTTCCTCTCCTTCCCCTCTTCCATACCCAATAAGAATCACCTGGAACCACCGCCTAGAATCGCCGGATTTTCCCCCGAAAGCCGCGACAGCAGCCACATTCTTCTCCGACTTGGAACGCCGTTTTCCGGCCAAATTGGTCGGTGAATCTTGGTGGGTTTTGAAGCTCTCTCCATGAAGAACACATCTATACCAGCCTCGCTCATCGATTCTCCCTGGATTGGAAGAATTTTGAATTTGAAATCCTAGGGTTTTGGGGCTTTCGAGGCAAAATTCGTGCATTTCCACTCCAAATTGGACTTCGTGGCAGGTATGAAAGTTGCTCCTTATGCTTTGGTGCACATTGTGGTAAAATTTCTTGACCATCGGAGATGGTTGGTCGGGCGGCACGTGGGGTCCACGCGCATCCGCTTGTGGTGGCGCGTGGCGGTGCGTCCGGCCTCCAATGGTGATGTGTTTGGGTCTGTTAGCTTGTATTTTTCCTTACGGACATGTTGGTATATGGTTTGTAGGAAGTTACCGAAGTTTAAGATTTAATTCGATTGTTTTCGGGTTAATTTAAGTACGAGGTACGATTTACAGTAATGCGTGATCGCTGGATGGTCACCGAATTTGAATAGGATGTTAAGTTAATTATTTGGAGGATATTGTACGGTTGGATCGTTGAAATTAGGTCTTTGGGTTAATTAAAGCATAATTACGGTTTGTGGACTCGAGTAATTAAATTACATTCATTGGATTTATCGAACCGCGACAATCCAACCATTGGATGTGTTGCCGAGTATTTTGGATAATTGAATGTATCGAAGAATAAATTTTGAGGAGTTCGGGTTATGGAATTTTGTTGTTGGGTTTGGGGAACTGAGAATTCCCGATGGAAACCCTAATCGAATTAATTGGTCATTCTTTCTAATTAATTTTCTCGATCGTCGAATTAATCGTGTAGTGTGATACGTTTTGTTCAGGAGGACGAGTTGAGCTATCGGCCGAGGAGTAATAATGTGCTACGCACGAGGGATATCCGAAAAATCTGTGAGTGAACTTTTGTTTTAAAATTAAATGTGCATGCGAATGTTAAATTCAAAATAACTAGTCTCTCATATTATTTTTCTCGCTTGTCATAATCGAATTTTGAATTATAGTCTCGAGCCTGGATTTAATTCTCATATTTGGATTCCTAATATTATTGGATTTACTTAATTTTTGTCAGCTTTACTATTTCTAAATATTGGCTCGAGACTTGAAGTATTGATCTTTTACGAGAATCTGCTTTGTGATGATTTTGTTTCCTTTAGCGAGAAAGTAATTTCACATTTGATAAGAGCTATTTGAGATCCATGATTTATTCTTATATATCTCGAGCATGAGTTTTATATTCTTCCCGCACGTAATATTTGAATTTATGAATTTAATTATGCGGGGTTACTTTCCTTCTCGAATTTTATTGAGACTCGAGATAGAATTATTGTGAGCATTTCTGATTCTATGTGAGGATATTTTGGGGAAATGTGTATTTGAGGCTTAATGGTTTTTAAGGGATATTTGAGGAAATTATATTTTTCCTTCCGAGCTATCTTCTTCATGATGAGTTTCGTATTAAGCTTCAGTGTTTTATGATTTGATTTTGGGGAGCGATGTTTTCTATGAGAGGTTTCAGTGATTTTTCTATATGTGATTTATCACCATACTGTTACCCTTAGCTGCATGCATGCTGGTTTTTTTCCGCCTTCGTGGCGAGGGGATGGAGTCCCCGGAGCCCATCCATCTATGTGTCGAGGTGATGACTTATCTGTGGTGATAAGCTCACCGGAGCCCAGTGTTCGACTTGCCTTTGTGGTGAGTGAATACGTACGGGAGATAGGGAGACGTTGATTGTGAGTATGGTGTGTTTACCTCTCCTCCCCACCATTTCCCCAACGTTTTTATCGATTGGAAGTTAATAATTTATGAACTCTTGATTTAAATAATTGCATGCACACTGTTTAATAAGAAAATTTGGAAAAGCATAAATATTATTTTTTTTTCCCGATAATATTATTTTTGTCCACTTACGCTAACTTTTTATTAAATGCTTTTCCTGGGCCCTTCGGTTTTAAATTGCCCAGGTTGCAGATTAGTCGAGGTCGGGCCACATTACGGACGAGACTTTATTCTATCATTTCTTCCCTTCTGCTTATTAGAATATTCACTTAATTTTGTATAAAATCCTATTGAAACATTAGTATGCTCTGATATACCAGCTCTTAATGTAAACTGATTTCAGAATTGATTTTGAGCTATTGGGTTATAGAACCCATTGGTTTTGTGTTGTTGAAGTTTGTGATTTATTGTGGCGAGCAAGCAGGCTCAAGAGTTCGGTTGGATGAGTTGGACTATTCTAGAAGTGTTGGAAATTTGAAATTTGAAATTTGCAGGTTTTTGGGTAGTCCATTTTAAGGGAGGTTATGCAAAAATTTTGGTAGAAATTTCCCTTAAGGTGGGCCCCGCAGGGCCACCTCGGATTCCAGGGTGGAGTCTGAGGCGGGTCCTGTCAATTCAGGAGGATGTTGAGAAGGACCTCGACACTCGTCAGGCCTAGCCAACTACCAGTGAGTGGACATTTGTTTTAAATGAAACTATGCATGCAATTTATTTTCAGAAATATTTGTGATTTTAGAACAAACTGATATTTCGAGATTTGATGATTTACGATTTAATTGTTGATTTTGTGAGGAATGGATGATAGTTTAGAGAGAGTTATGTTTTAGTTTATTCAATAGTTTCCACCTCCTCACCAGTATTTAGTCGTCAGTATCTTCAGTATTCAGTACTCAGTCTCTATCTCTAGTATTCAGTATTCATTCGTCAGTGCTCAGTCTCTAGTGATTCCAGTATTCAGTATACAGTTATCTAGTTTATGGGGGGTAGTGCCTTCCAGGGTCACGTGCACGTGTGTTTTAGAGGACCTGATTAGTCTATCGATATGTGGATGTCTGAGGGGTAGGACTTTCAGACACCGTACGTCCTGATCCGGTGTGCGGCCTGCTGGACCTGGTCGATAGTACTAACATGTGGATGTCTGGGGGTAGGACTTCCAGGCACCATACAATACCAGACGTACGGCCGATCTTTTAGCAGTACAGTATTTTCCGAGAAGTGTATATCATGATTTCAGTTTAGTGTGATTTTCCTTCCCAGTCAGTGTGGTGCAGATGTTCTTATCCTATTTTAGATGGTTGGGACGAGTGATGATCTTTAGTTTGTGGATTCAGAATATTTTTACAAGACATTTTATTTCAGTTGAATTGCATGCATGAATTTAAAGTAAGGAAAATTATCAATAAAGTCAATAATTACCAAAATATTCCCAATTAGATATAGGGTTCCTGTTTTTGCCCAATAAGGTGGGTAATTGGCCCATGAGGTCACATTATTTCCCAATAAAGTGAATCCTTATAGTCCAAGTGATAGGTGCACAAAGTGTGACGTGTTTTCCCCATTAATTGGCTGCGTTTTATTAGTAACTTTGCTATTTTAGCTTAGTCTCCATTTTTGAGTCCCGATATGATGTTTAAAATGTGTTAATAAATAAAATGAGGTTTTTAGGAAACTTTCGTGTTTTGACTTTCCTTATTTGTTTTTGGGAACTTTCCTCATTTGTGTTCTTTCCTACATTTGGCAGGAATCCTAATGGAAGTAGGAATCCTATTGCAACTAGGATTGCCATTTTATCCCGGAGCAGAAAAGAAAAGTTGGATTTCATAAAGCCCATTGGGCTTTGGTGAGGCCCAAACCGTGAGGCCCAAGTTGCAAAAGCCTAAGTCACAAGGCTCAAATCCGTGAGGCCCAAGACGTAAAGCCCAAGCCCATTGGGCCATGCCGTGCATCCAAGTCCACCACGGGAAGTCCATGCCGTGAAACCCTAGCCCACCTAGGTTGTTGTTGCCGCAAGGAAGGAGGAGTCCTAAGCCAAGAAGGACAAGGAAAGGTTACGGCAAGAAATCCTAAAAGAACAAGAAGTGTTGCCGCTAGATTTAATCAAGAATGGGCCATGCCGTGTGCCCTAGTCCATTAAGGAGATAAATCAGATTTTATGGGATATATTGAGGGGATTTTCGGCAAGAATGAAGTGCCCTAGCCGTGTGGATCACTCAAGGGAGTTATCAACTTGATTTCTACTTTCTTTTTGGATGGTTAGGATTGCATCAAGGGTTCCATGATTTCTCCTATAAATAGGCTGCTCCTTGGCACAAGAAAGACACACCTTACATCCATAATTTCAGAATACAACACGTAGAGTTTTCGGCCATCTTCTCCATTCTCTAGTGCTTAGGGTTTTCAAGACTTCAAGGAGGAGAGAAGGACGTCTACACCACACAAGACCAGCCGCTACCTCCATCATCATTCACCACCTTTGCTGTGCACACTTGGATTGCTTTCTTTCAACGATTCAAGGGTTCATGGTCTCCATATTTCCCATGCATTCCATCCGGTGTATTTCGGTTTTCTCTTTAAATTCTCTTTATGAGTTCCTCTTTGTTGCTTGTTAATTCTATGTATTAGTAAACATAACGTTAAGGACATGATTTGCAGCCCATGATTGAGAGTTAATATTATTTTGGATTCGAAACATGTTGGTTTTCTAAGTTGCTTATGTGATTTCGTTTATTTGGTTTTGTTTCATGGAAGTCTCTTATGTGTTTATGTTATAGGGTTCGAAACTTATAATATGTGCATGTAATTGGTGCTAAAATTAGGTTTTCAACTCACCTAATAGTTTTGGAAAACTAATTCACAAGTAGTAAAGGCTTTGAACAAAGGTCGAAACCAAATAAAAAGGATTGCAAATAGATGAACTTTTCCATACTAGGTTGTGCACTTTAATTGACAACTCTTTTCTATGCTTTAAACATGGTTTGATTAGCTAACTTTTTAGACTAAGATAGCATGTTTAATTGGTTAACCTATGTGCTTTCACTTAGGTTGATTTTCGTGGCTTAGGGTTTGATTGGGAATAATTAGCTTTAGATTGTTCACAATGTTAATTTCGGAATCATGACTTAGGGAATTGGCTGTTTTCGATTCATACTTTAACTCATATGATTGTGGCTGTGTTTCATGTACTTAATGTTCCATTCCAGGTAAGGTTGTCCTTAGTAATTGTAATTAGTAGTTTAGATAAGTAGTTTCATATAAATCAATCTCTCTACACCCCCTTATTTCGATGTGTATAAGTATATATATACTTGTATATTTGTGACACTAATTCTTTATAATGATTCTTTGTTTAGGTACTACCCCTAATCCCCGTTGTTAACGATGCCTACTTGTTTTATACTACCGATGATTCTAGGGTTTAAATTGATGCTTGCAAAAGTCATATCACCAAGCTCAAAATGCTTGACAATTTTCCCCCTGCTTTAACGGTCTCCAAGTTTGCTTGTTAGAGGGGAAATTTCTTCGATTGGCTTAGAGAAAGAGAGAGAGAGAGAGATCGGAGCTTCTTCTTCCTCGCCGAGCTAATGACCTTTCGTCTGTAGCTTTTGATTTTCGAGCAATTGAATCGTTTCCTGGAACTTCGTCTTTTTCTCCGATCGACATCCCCAAAGCTATAAAGAAGGTCGGCTGCTACTGTAAGTAAATTCTGGTCAGTAGCTTTCGATTTTCGAGCAATTGAATCGTTTCCTGAAGCTTCGTCTTCTTCTCCGATCGACATCCCCAAAGCTATAAAGAAGAAGGTCGGCTGCTACTGTAAGTAAATTCTCGATTTAAATTCTTGCATATTGTGTATGATCTGAATCTCTAGTTACATGTGATTCGTATTTTTTAATGGCATTTGTATTTGCTTCTTTTTGTTTATGTATATGTTGTGCTTATGGATTTGAAATTGTTGGTGTAAGTTATTTTTTGTTTAATTATGGAACAATAAAGTAGCGATGTGTTCTTGTTTTGAGATTCATTTAGTTGACAATAAGAATTCTCTTGTTTGTTTTAAGTTCAATGGATGTTGAAATTTGTGCTAGATGTACGTACATGAGTGATACTGCTATGCTCTTGATTACTGCTTCCACTAGTTTTGATCAGCTGTGTGCTGATGTTTGTTCTGAATTTTGTTCGCTGAAAACTGGTTTGTTTCAGATGCGTTATTCAGAAAGCAACTATTCGAATTGTCTTCTCAAATCAAATAAGGATTTGAAGATGATGGTGAAGAATCTACTTTCCTACAAGCTAGAGTTTGTTGATATTACAGTGAAGGATTTTGTTCGCTGTGAATCTAGCATTTCTGTCGATCGTGCTTCTGAAGCTGAGGACTGCTTGTCCACAGTTTTGGATAAAAATGATTACTTAGATAATTTCAAGAGTGAAGCTCCAACGAATTATTTGAGTAGAGAGTGGAAGGACTATATTCAGAAAAAGGGGCAGAAATTTGAAGGAGGTGTGGTGGAGTTCAGGGAGAAGCTTGCTAAGTATACTATTGAGGTTGATTTCCTTTTTACATATGTGTGAAATGACAAAGAACGTGTCATTGCAGACTGCTCAAATAAGGAAAGTCAAGGGTGCAAGTGGCATATTCATGGAGTTACTAGCTCTAGCAATGGATTCTTCTATATTAGCGAGCTGAATAATGTTCATTCCTGTAATGGTCTTTTAAGGCTTCAGAGCAGCAAGCTACTTGGATCCCATGTTGTGAAGTCAGTGATTGATAGGCTATTGCGTGGAAATCCGTTTTTAAAGCCTAAGGAGGTTATTGAGTTGTTGAAAGTGAGTTATGGTTTAGATATAACTTACAAGATTGCTTATAGAGCAATCAATTTGGCTAAGGAAGAGATGCATGGTGCTGGCGACTCTTACCAACTTCTATCTTGGTATCGTGATGCAGTATTGGAGTCGAATCCAGGTTCTTGTTTTGTGCTTGAAACTCATCTTGAAACTTCTTGTTTTCAACGTCGTTTCTTATCATTTGGTGGTGCTATCCATGGTTTCCAGTTCTGTATCCCTCTTTTATTTGTCGATGGGACATTTTGTAAAAGCAAGTACAAAGGCCAATTGTTATGTGCTACTGGAAAGAATGGTAATCAAGGTGTGATTTATTCTTATCCCCTCTTTTTTTGTTAATTTATTACTGGATTCATTTAAGTTTTGAACCATAATCACATTTAGTTTCTCATTTTATTGTCTGACAATAAACTCTTATTACAGATTTATTGTTCAACAATAATTTTTTTCTTTTGTTGTTCAGTTTTATATCAAATGTTGTATCAGTTTTACACATTTATATTAGGCAGCGGAACGCTGCCGCTAGCGGTGCAGCGGAACACTGTTGTATCCCTAATTGAAAATTTTCTATTTCTTTGTCTTTTTATTGTTTGATGCCATTTACTGTTTTTGTTTCTGGTTCTAATCTTGAAATTTTTTTTCGTCTCTTTCTTTCGTTCAGGTTTTTTCCCTCTTGTTCTTGCTATTGTTGATTCTAAGACTGGAGATAATTGGGACTTTTTCTTCAAGCACTTGAAGAGTATTTTGGCTCCGCAGGGGAGGACTGTCACCTTTGTTTCTGATCGGCATAATGGTCTAATGAACAGTATGGCGAGGTGGTTTCGTGATTCACCACACTCATATTGCTATTATCATCTCATTCAGAACCTTCATGCTAGATTTAAAGGTTCGAATAGTAAGCTTCTTCGTGAAAATCTGGAGCAATTATTTATGAAGGTTGCGTATTCTCATACTGTGAGCAACTACAATCATAATTTGAGAAATCTGGTAGCTGAGGGAAAGGATGAGATTAAGAACTTCTTGAGTGAGTTGCATGTGGAGAAGTGGTGCCGCGTTTTTTTTGCTGGAAATAGGTATGGTGAGATGGCAAACAGTACAGCCGAGTCTTTCAATGCGTGGATAAGAGAAGAGCGGGGCTTACTGTGTTTGATATGCTTGAGGCCATTCGTATTAGAGAGATGGTGCAAAATTCCGAAAGGAGGGCTGAAGCATAAAGATGGACAACTATTCTCACTCCCATTATGCATGACCGTTTGAATGCGAACCTTGCTGTTGGAAGAGATTGGACTGTTAGCTGCTCTGCTCCAAAAGTTTTTGAGGTTCATGCAAAGTTAAATGTCAAGGTGGACCTTAATGAGAACTTTTATTCATGCCGTAGGTGGCAGATTCACTCTTTCCCTTATGCTCACGCTCTTACAGCAATGCAAAAGGCAGGGGAAGCAATCTATACGTATATTGAACCTTATTACTTTAGTGATTACTTTAAGAAATCATATGAAGTTGCTATCAGCCCCATTCCTAGCATTGAAAGGGATTATTACGAGTCTTCCACGGGCAGTTCTATTCAACCTCCGCTTACGAAGAAGCAGGCTGGCCGACCAAAAAAGAAGAGGATTAGATCTCATGGTGAGGTTTCAAAGAGGCCAATGAAGTGTGGCCGTTGTGGGGAAATCAGTCACCACAACAAGACGACTTGTACCGCTACAATATAGTTTATAGTTTCTTAAAATCGAAATAGTCATAATCGGATTGACATTCATGTGGTTGAATGTCAAATATTTTTTTTTTTTGACAAATAATTTTTATCGAGTGACACATGTGGTTGAAGACCCTTTGTATATGTATGATGGATGATTGTATTTTTTTGCTTTGATTAACAGGTTTTGATTTGTTCTTGTACTGTTTTTTGTTATGGACGAGTTTTGTTGTCTCTATATAAGTTTTTATTGTCAGACAATAACGGGATTATTGTCAAACAATAACTGGATTATTCACTAGACTTGGGCAATAACTGGATTATTCCTTAGGCAATAACTTCATTATTGCCAGACAATAACTGTATTATTGTCAGACAATAACTGGACTATTTATTAGGATTAGACAATAACAGGATTATTCATTAGAGAATAACTTGATTATTGTCAGATAATAACTGGATTATTCATTAGACTTTTACAATAACTGGATTGTTGTTGGACAATAACTGGATTATTGTCAGACAATAACTCTATTATTGTTAGACAATAACTGAATTATTGTTAGACAATAACTCTAAGTCTAAACTATATTCTCAAACCTGCCCTGTACATTTTTCAAAATCATTAAAACTGTAAACTATAATCTTAAACTATACATCTAATGCAAACAAATTAGTCGAAGAAAAAGCATACATATAATTCATATTAATTGATTATGCAAAAGCATACATATCTATACGAGTTGTTCATGAAAAATTGTCATCATACACAACCAAATCTACTTTAAGACCAATCACATCTATGCTTCAGGACTAATACTGTCGTTTGTACTATCAACGAAATCATCATCATCATTTTCAGCAGCAAGAGTGGGTTTTGGTTTCTCCTTTTTTGTATTCCAACCGTTGGGATGCAGCAGAAACCTTTGGAGCATGACTTTTCTCATGACTTTTAATTCATCTTTGTTTTCTTTTGGATCCAAGTCTTCTCCGTAGGCAAGACACTCGATGTAAAATAGCAAGTACAATCCACAGTCCAAGCTGAAATTGTAGAAACACTAAGTATCCATACCTGCTCTCATTTTGTTGGAGACCTTTCAGATCCTCTTCGAAGGTGAATTCCCTTATCCGGTTTTCTTTCATCCACTGAATTGCTTTGCCAACTTCCGGTTTGATGGGTACTCTTTTCCATTCCATCTTGCCTTTCTTTTTCTTTAATTCTTGCCTTGTTAACTCTCATCCACCCTTTCTTTGAACTACTTCTTCTGCTTCAATATCCAATATGACTTCTTCCACCCAAGTCGTTATCTTTTCTGCCATTTTGCTTGCATTCTGGAAGTGCTTGTCCGTCTTTCTTCCCTTTCTTGGCCTCATAGGATTGTAAAAAATCCATTTTCCTTGTGATATGTCAAGGACAAGCAATGTGTAATGGAATTCATCAAGCAAAGGAAAGAAGAAAGTCATTTCCTTTTTCATCCCATGGATGAGACGTTCGAAAAGAAATTTATGCATTTGATATTGATCATCTTTCTCCACTGCAGTCTGTATTAAGATATTAAGTTTAAATGTTAGCAAAAAGCAATCATATTGATATTTTAGTGTCGGTCAATAAACAATGAAGTTTGATTTATTGTGAGACAGTAATTAACTATAATTTATTGTTAGACAGTAATTAACTCTAAACCAAGGAATCCAGCAAAGACATTTTTCAAATGTTTGTGAGACTTACCCATGACCATGTTGGGAATGCACGTTTGTTATTCATGGAACCGTTGCGCATATCTTCATTGATGATTTCAATATAAGCATTAATCAACTGCAAAGTATCATTACAGATTTTGAATTAAACAGTTGTTTACTATGAGAAAGCATAGTATTAAAGAGAGTGAATATTTAAAAAAAAAAGCCACTTACATTGGCTCCGAGAGCTTTGCTTTCGACTAATGCCTTGATAACATTTCTGTTCACTTCACCGACTAATGCCTTTCCCTCTTGTTCACATTCAAATTTATTATTGTCAGTTAATAAAAAATAGAATGTATTATAAACATGACAAATCAATATATGAAACTTTCAGGAAACTTACTTTTTCGTGTCCCAAAACTCAGAAATTGATGCTTGTTGCAGAATAGGCAAGTCTGTCCAGGTGTCTTTGTTGCATTTGACACCTTTCAATTTGTACGGCTTCTTGATTTCCTCCGGTGTGTCATATTTGTAGACAGGGTCTTGAGCAGGCGCTTTCCTTTTTTTTTTCCCTTGACCCTCTTCACCAAGGAAGGTACTTCAACATCAGCCTCTTTCTTCTTCTTTTTTGCACGCTTTCCTTCATCTTCTTGCTCTGGTCAGTCTGGTGGTGTTGTTTCGGTTATGCTGTCCACCACATCATTGAGCTGTGCATTAAACCATTCAATCCATTTTCCCCACTCACTTCTGAACCATTCATTCCAGTTTCCTTGCCATCGTCAACTTTCTCCTCCTCATCGGCTTCCATTTTATTGTCGTTGTCCAATGGAATCTCCTCATCAGCATTATCGTTTTGACTGCATTTGTATCCATATCTTCCAAAGTTTCAGTTTCCTTACCATCTTTAACTTTCTGCTCCTCATCGGCTTCCTTTTTATTGTTGCTGTCCAATGGAATCTCCTCATCGGCATCATCGTTTTGACTTGCATTTCTTCCAAAGTTACGGTTTCCTTGCCATCTTCAACCTTTTCCTCCTCATAAGCTTTCTTTTTATCGTCGATGTCCAATGGAAACTGCTCTTTATCTTTTGCCGCATCGTGCACATAGATATGAAAATCTTGCAAACTCTGAATCTTTTTTTGCTGTTCAGTAATGGTCTTCTCCAGATTTTGAATTTTTTTCATCTTGTTTTTGAGCTGGTTCTTCAGAATCTGGTCTCTTTCCTCAGCCGCTTGACAACTCTTGCTCATTTCGAGGAGTTTCTCATACAATTGGTCTTTCGAATCTGTCAACTGCTTGATTTTTTTCATTTGCTTCGTTCCATTGTTGCTGGTTGACATCTTGCGAAAGGGTTGTCTCTAGATCTTTTATTATTGCTTCAAGTTTTTCTTGGGCTTGTTCTGCACTCTTCTTCATTTCCTCGCTAGTTTTTGGCTGCTGCAAAAAGGGTGATTAACAGTCAGTCATTCATATTTTAAGAGACAAAAAATTCAAACAATCAATTCTAATAACATGATTATTGTCTGAGAATAAACACTTAGTAACTCACAAAGAAAAATTACTGTGTGACAATAATGAACTAGTTACTGAGAATTCCATTACTTACCCAGTCACCGAATGTTGGTGCAAGAATCACATGCATTTCTTCTTCTTCTCCTTGCTCTTCTTGGATGTTAGGTTTTTCTGTCTTCGTAGCATCTTCGTTGTTTGGTCCGTCCGCAAAGAGTTTATGTTAGTGTCATATAATAAAAGCACTAATTGTGAGTTAGTAACAAATCAAGTTAGTTAGTTATCACAGCAGGTATGTACATAACAAATGAAGTTAGTATTTTTACCTCCAGCAGCGTTGAGTCTGTTTTTGCGTCGTGTAAATTCATATTATGCAGGGACCATTTCATCATTGTTGTTTCTTGGCAATTCTTCCTTCCCGCTATGCATTCTGTCCGATTTGTCTTGTCACACAACCAATACTGTCATCATCATTTTGCAAAATAGATAGAGTAAGTTTGTGTGTGAATTGCTTTGTAAAGAAAATAGACAATAATGAAATTTTTATTATTACCAGACAATAATAAACATGAATTTTGCATTTTACCAGTATAATCATGAGGCATCCTTGGATGGAGACAAGTTTGTTGCCATCAACTTTGCTGAGTCCTACTTCAAGGAATTGTAGTATGGTTGCTGCCCAGTTGTACTTGTGGAGGTTTTTGAGGTCAGAGCATGCGTTTGCAAGTTCCCATGTGAGTGTGCTCGCTGTGTTTGGGAAGAGGAAGGAAGTGAAGAAACTGATTAGGAGGAGGACAGCTGCATCTTTTGGATACTTCACATTTTTCTTCTTTTTAGAGTTTTTCACTTCAGTTTCGAAGGATTCATCGGCTACTCTTTTGGTTATCGTATCACCGCAGAGTTGGAAATATTTTTTTAGTACTCTGCAGTCCCTCGTTTTTGCCTTCTTGTCAAACAGAAATGGTTCCCCATCATTGGGAAGCCCAAGGATCCGGCTCACATCCTCGACGGTTATTTTTTCAGTCCTCTCTCCAAACTGAAACGCCTTCAATTCCTTGTTGTAGTGTTAGAGCATTATCGTAACCTCTGTGTCCTTCTTGGTTACATGCTCACAAGTCATTTTGTCTTCAAGAAAGAGCTTCATCATGTTCCAAAATGGTGTTTTCTTGAGCTCCTTTTTTGTTTCCTCGGATATAAGCTTCCATTGTTTGTTGAGAAGCTTCCAGAACTCCTTCAAGTTGCATTTATACTGCATTTTTTCCGATGTTGTCTTCTGTACATCTACATCTTCATCCAAACTTTCATCTCTTTTTCTTTTCCCCTTCCTTTGTTTCTGGACATCACTGCTTGTTTCTCCTTCTTCTTTTTTCGTTTTCGTCTGTGCCATCTTTTTCTTCCTTTATATGCAAAAATTGTAATTGAAATCATATAAATTGCGATGAGTATAGAGACAGTTTAGTGTCAAACAATACATAATTAAGGAAACTCACAAATCACAAATCAATAATCACAAATCATTATCTAGTAACAAAGAAACTCACAAATCACAGCCGAACTTATTGAAATTCATAGCCTCATTGAAAACCAGAGGACAATTGAAAACAAAAGCTATGAAAATGAAATTATACATTGCAAATCCACAGCCAAATCAAGTGGATAAACACAAAAGCTATCAAAACCTTATATGTTAACCTTATATGTTATACATCGCAAATCCACAGCCAAATATAGCCTCATTGAAAACCAAAGCACAATTGAAAACCGAAGCTATGAAATTCGACATTGTAAATCCACAACCAAACATTAAAAGGAAACAATAATCGATTAAATCTAACAATAATCAATTAAATCTAACAATAATCGATTGAACATAGAAATTTGCAAACCCTAGTTCAAAATTTAGCTAATGATTCAAACACAAACCTTGTATTGAGGGATCGATAGAGAAAGAGACAGCGCGCGAGAGAGATAGAGAGAGGAGCTTCTTCTTCCTCGCCAATCTACGATGTACAACAGTAGTTTTCGAGAATGGAGGTTTCCGAAGCTGTGCGGTTTTGAGAGAGAGGGAGAGAGAGAGCTGAGAAAATTTTGAAATAGAGGGATTAAATTTGTAACGGTTGTGTTTAAGTGCCAATGGCATTTTTTGTAAATAATAAAAACATGTGGTATAGAAAGGTAAGATTGCTCCCTGTTTTTCATTAAATGGAGTTATTGGGCAAAATTAGGTTTTGTATGATTTATTGGGCAAATCTATAAGGTATTTGACCTTAATGGTATTTGACCCTTTAAAGTAAGAAAGAATTGGAAAAGCATCAATGATAATTTAAAGTTTGTAATTATTTTTTCACTTATTATTTTTGTCCACTCACTCTAACGTTTTCTTTTCATAAATGCTTTTCCCTGGGCCCTTCGGTTTACATTGCCCAGTTTGCAAACTAGTTGTAGTCGGGGCACATCACGCGGTCGAGGCATAGTGTTTCCACTTCCATCATTCATCAAAGTTGTTCACCACGACTTCCTCTACACCATCCACCTTTTAGCTGTTGGGGATCCTCACCAATTCTTCAAGGACATCATCAAACACCAAGGTGTGGAGTTTAGAGCGAAGGATAAGCAAAGAGAAGGAGATAAAAGCTTGCATCCCACATTAAGTGACACAATCCTGGGGCAACCACCATCTATTGAGCATTCCTCAACGTTTCTCTCTCTTCTACTTGTATCTAGTGCTTATATTTGTAATATGATGATGTATATGTTGATGAGTAGTGAGTAGTTACCTTGTTGGGGACTAGGGTTATGTGCCCTAGTCCAATGTGATTATGTGACACTTTTGATGATGAATAAATGTCTTGTGATGAATGAATATATGTGCTTTAATTACCTATTTCAATATGTGTTGGATGTTTTTTCTAAGAATTACCACCTCTTGAGCATAATAACTAATCTAATTTGATAAGATTGTGTAAGCTTGGTAATCTTGCACAATCTAGGACATTGGAAGCATATGTGATGAGTAATCCTTGTTTGAGTTCCTAAGTTTTGATGTTTTACGCCTCTTAAGCACTTTAGGGAATTTGGTATTAAGTAACTTACAGAAATTTCCTATGACACCTAGAGAGTTCTAATGATCCATAACATGGCATTCAAATACCATTGGAAACATGGTTCTATACCCATAACATGGCTAGAATACGGAACTTGATTCATGACTCGCATTGGCATGCATTCATTATTGGAGTGTTACTTGTCGCATTGGATTTGTGTTAACCCGAAAACCCCAACGTTTTCTAAAACTTGCACACACTCTCTTACTCTACTCGCATTTACTTACTTTCATTTGCTTTCTCGTTTGCTTGATACTTGTTACATTTCACTCTCTTTCCAAAAATCGAAAACACTCTACTACAATTGGACATTGTTCATAACACATTCACTCACACTTTCCATTCCTAAATCCCTTCCACTGTTGCTAATTGACCTAGTTCACATACAACTTAGGAGTCTAGGGCCATCGATCCTGGTGGACACGACAACCCCCAATTCATAATTTACACACCCTCTCTTTTCTTCCTCTATCTCTTCCCCTATTCCTTTTGGAAATTTGCATCTAAAAGAAATCATCAATCTTTCCATGATAGAACCCAAACAATCAAAACCCATCATGGTAAGAACAAATGAGAATTATTAGAAAATTATGTATTTACAAGGTGAGGTCTACTATAAAGTTTGCAATTTGACCAATCTAGGGGTCATCATTTGACCCACGGGCCCAAAAGCCCATGGGCGCCCGCCCGGCCCAATGGGTAAAAGCTCGGCCCAGCTTGAGTTAAGGATTGAATCAGCCCAGCCCGCTGGGTATAAAGCAGGGCTAGAACGAGTAGTTCAAAGCCTAAGTCCAGCCCAAAGCCCAATCCATTTAATGCCCAGTAACGCCTACCCGGACCGGCCTAATAGGCCCGTTTGATATTAGTATTTTTGTTAAATTTTAGATGTGGTCCATCACCAGTACAAAGAATTTCCTTTGATTTTTTTTCATTTATTATCATGAACCACATGCAAGACATATATGAGATTGTTTCTCACTTTCCTAGTTTCTCAAGTCTCTCTCTTCGTCATCATCAAGTTAAATAAAAAGTCTAGTGTCACGCCCCCAAACTTGAGCCAATATTGTATTGAAATATGGTACCCGAATTTGCATTGTGAAAAAAAATAAAATAAAAATAAATCAAATGAAACAAATGGTATCGTAACCTGAAAACAAGAAGGTGTAGTATCATGAGCAACACAAACCCAGTGAGATATTGTACAACCAATCAAAAATAGGTGTTGCTTACACAAACCCAAAAATAAGAAGATGTACTTATTGGTTGTTCAATTTTGATGTCTTATTAAATAGGTTCTTCCCGCTTAGATTCTTATATTAATGTATCTTATAAGACATCAAAATTTAACAACCAATAAAAAATATACTGAGAACAATTTGTATTTGTTCATACCAATTTTTTGCGTATATAATTCACACATATATCAAAAATATCTTTGACTCAATTAATTCAGTCTCAAATGTAATCTCTCTTTTTACCGAATTGACTAGTAATGCATCATTATATATGGTTAACTCAAAACAATATATATATATATATATCATCTTTCACATAATGACATACTATCAATATATCGCAAATAGATATGCAATAACATTCGAATACGTACTTCTCTTCTAAGTGAATATTTCATATTGATTGATAATAATTCATAAAACCACATGTCGAGGTCCATAATACCAAGCATGAGTAATAAACATAAATTCACCCACCAACATATATGGCAATCAGATACTCAATCAGAATAATTCAATAATATATACTTCGCTTTTCAGTAAATAATTTTAGGGTGACGGATAACAAACCGCAATTCAACATAAATTCCAAGCTAAGGTCCATAATACCAAGCATGGGTAAATCATAGGTTCACATAAATCTCAAGCTAAGGTCCACAATACGTACCAAGCATGGGTAAATCCGCGTTCTAGGAGTACGGGTAAGCCATAGAATACCAAAGCCAACACCAAGGCATTTACACTCAAGGTTGGCAACCATTCCTATGAGTATAATAGTGCACTATCTATAGGGACTTGAGCCCTGCGATTAACTTCCTCAAAACATCATTTACCAGTAATCCACTTAAGCACCGAGGTTGTTCCATCCACCCGACTTCATAACTTCTCAATCGTAATTATAATATAATCTTCATTTAAGACAAGTTATAGATGACAATCTATAGCAAATTGGCATAAACATATGTAAATGTGTACATAAACGTGAAATATAAGTAATTGAACTCATGTAACAAACAAGATTACTAATAACAAAATTCAAGTAAAATATATATATATATATGTAGTAATAAAGAACAAGCATTAAAGAGAAATTATGCACAATATAAGGAATTCATATTGTTATTAGTATTTTTAGTTCTTAAGTCCAAATTCATAGAAGTTCATCACCCATGTTCATGATTTTCCGATTAGAATCGTCAAACTTCAAAATTTGTTATTGTAATACCCCAGAATTTCAATATTAATTTCTTGAAAAATCATGGAATTAATTATTGATTATTCGTAAGATGTGTGGAATCGTGGGTGGACAAATATTTAACCCGGAACAATTATAAGTTGTGAAAGGTCAAAAGAGTTGACTTTTTATCCGTTGAGAATTTGGGAAAAACTTCCTTCATGAAAGTTGTAGACCTCGTCGAATCGAGTTGGTAGGAATTCGGTTCATCGGAAATGGACATCGTATGAAAGAGTTATAATTTTCGGGAGATTGAAGTGAAAAGAAATAATTTTATATTACTTCTTTTTG
Source organism: Rubus parviflorus (assembly GCA_029955375.1). NCBI lineage: Eukaryota > Viridiplantae > Streptophyta > Magnoliopsida > Rosales > Rosaceae > Rubus > Rubus parviflorus. The sequence goes on along the minus strand of JARGGL010000006.1, from coordinate 19,145,848 downwards.
TCTGCACGATCTTGACCATTGAATCTTAAAGGTCCAATCTCAGCCGTTGATTTGTAATTATTGCTTATGGGTTAATTAACCCATTTCTCTCTCACTTTTCCCTACCCGGTACCACCTCTCCCGCACTATCATCTCTCTTTTTCTCTCTATTACATTGACCATCAATTCAATGTTCAAACCAAAAACTCACCGACACCACACCCACCTCACAAATTGGTCACGGTCTGCGGGTGCAGAGAGAGGGACTGTGGGTGCGGCGGAGAAGGAAGAGGAGAGGACTGAGAAGAGAGCGGAGCAAGAGGCGCGGCCGGCTGGGCATGACGGCGGCTTGGGAAGCGTCGGACAGAGCTGGGTCGGTCTGGGCTCGGGAAAAATGAGAAGAAAAAGGGAGAGGCCAGCGGTGGTGGCTGGGTATTGGGCGGAGCAGACGGCGGAGATGAGAACAGAGAAGGGAGACGCCGAGCTAAGGACGGCGGTGAGAAGCAGTGGCGGTGCTGCTGCTGTGAACGATGGGTGTAGAGAGAAGAATGAAGGTGTCGGCTGGGTGTAGAGAAAAAACGGAGAAAGAAAAGAAGGAAAGAAAAGAAAGAAAGAAAAGAAGGAAAGAAAAGAAGAAAAGAAAAGGAAAAGAAAAAGAAAGGGGTAATGGGCCTTTTGACCAATTGACCAAGCCCAAGGCCCACAGCTCAGTTTAGTCCAAATTGCTATGGACACCCGCCATATCCAATCCGTTCCAATCTGGACTTGAGGTAGTTATCAAACTTAATCGTACGATTAATACTGTGATTATAAGCATGTTGGACCGTTGGATTATTGAAATTAGATCGTTTGATCAATGATCAATTATGCAATGATTATGGATCGTTAGATCCGTGATGATTCGACCGTTGGATCATCACCATTTTTGGATATGATGTTAGGATGCTAGAAATAAGCATGTTGGTAGATTTTGGAAGTTTTGGATTTCGTATGGGACCCGTTGATGAATAGTAGACGTGGGACCCACGTTGACCGACGGTTGACTTTTGGTCAAACTGTCCCGAATTATGGTTATTGATGTCTAAGTGACATTTGAGGAATAATGTAACGTTTTGGGAAACTATGATATGCTAAATGGAAAATTGCATGTTCATAGGTATTTTGGAATCTTGAAGCTTTTGACTAGCATTGTCGATTCCTGGTTACTATTTGAAGACGCAGCAGGAATTAGAGGTGAGTGAATCTCACGATATTTTATATATGAATATTAATTCATATTGTGTTGTTTGCGAAAATAAATAATTATATTTATTTAAATGATTTTGCGATATATAAATTAAATACAGTTTTAATTTGATATATCAGCATGTGTGATTTTGTGTTAAAACAATATTTGAAAGTATTCATTTTATTGTTTTAATTGGTGGATTTTGTGGGAACAATATTTCAAAAATTATGATATTGTGTTTGCCTACTCGAATGTTTTTGTAGCCAATGGGTGAAGGTTAGAGCTTTAGACTGTGTAGCCAATGGGTGAAGGTTAGAGCTCTAGACTGTGTAGCCAGTGGTGAAGGTTAGAGCTTTAGACTGTGTAGCCAGAAGGTGAAGGTTAGAGTTCTAGACTGTGTAGCCATGTATTCATTGAAAACAAAGATGAATACTTTATGTAATAAAGGAGAAGAAAAATGGTATTCTCGCTTTATCTTGATGTATTAAAAGGAGAAGAAAAATGGTATTCTCGCTTTTAATCATTTGAAGTTGATTGTGGTTTTGTGTGAGTATGATATGAATTTGCTTCTTAAATAATTGAAGCATTGATTTATTGAATTACAATTCTTGGAGAATTATTGAATTGTATTTTGAAGTTTTTACTTCTTTAAAAATTGAAGTAATTATTATTATGATTTACGATTCTTAAAAAGAAAGAATCATAATTTTGGGAAATGATTTTGGGGAAAGTTTATATTGTTTAATATTCTGAATTACCCTGGGATTAACATACACGTTTATGGGACGTGTGGGGTTAAAATACGTGATATGGGGCGCGTAGGTTCAGTATATTTTATAATATGAATTTTCGGGATTTGAATTGTTTTTTTGAAAAGTATAAGTTACATATATTTGTTTAAAACAAACTATATATGTATATTTTGTTAAACGGGTTAGGGTGAGTAAAACTGAGTTAACTCATACCAGCTTCGTAAGCTGACCGGGTTTGTTGATATAACCCGGTACACTATTCCACGGTGTAGGGGTTATACCTGCAGGTTAGGATAACCAGGAGTAATGCAAGGCTGCATATATTTTGTTGGGTTATAAGACTTCCGCTATTTTATGCTTCGCACTCTGAAGATTTATTTATGTAATATTTTGATGTATCAATTTATTATATAAATATTTGGTATGTAATATTCGACTCTTGTATTGAGTTTGAAATTACAATGTTGGGCATGGAGTTGGTGTTGTGTACTTGAATTAAAAAGAAAAAAATTCTAGTGCATATTTGTATTTGATATTCCATGTAGTCACGTTTCCGAATTGATTGTAATTAAGGGCAAAATGCCTTATTAATTGTTTTGAAAAATCGGGGCGTGACAGATTGGTATCAGAGCAAAACAATGCTCTAAGGAAGTGATTGAGCAATGGAACGCTCTACGGTGATGAAACGAGTTTTGGTTTTGTGAAGTGAAGTTAGGGTTTAGAGCTTAGGATCGGTTTAGGGTTTGACGTTAGGTTCCTAGATTCATTCAAGTAATGGTTACTTCGTATGCTTAATAGCACACAGTATTTATCGAGTGATGGCCCGACTGCAGCGGATCCCCATCATGTGCTCTTCAGTGCTGTTGTGTTGTTAAGAATATAAAGTACAAATTACAATTCCGAAATTGATAGTCTTACATGGCTACATTTCTAATTCTCTCAACCGTACCTTGGATCAAACGACAGACTTGATCCACTGATCCTTTCTTGTTCTTCAGCAGCTCAGTAGAGATCTGTGTTGCTACCGTTATTAGACAACCAATGTATGGATTGTCTGAGATCCCTTCTGTTCTTCCAGCAGTAGGCATATCTGGTAGAATTGAAAAACCTGAAGTTAGGAATACAATTGTACCTAACTCACAACCACCTAATAACTTCTGGACCGTTGACTGACTGATAGAGGCATAAATCACGTATGACCCTGTTGAATCAGTACAACTTTCTTGGAGTACGTAGGTGTCGTCGATTTGCATCAAGGTGACACAGTTGCGTGGGTCTTGACCCGTTGTGATGTGTGCAATCTCTTGGACTGTCTTGCCCAATGCTTGGTGGTCCCACTGGTTCCGAGTTTGTATGTCAGTGAAGTAGTCAAACAGCTTTCGGTGAGAGACATGATGTTGGAATATTGCTGTTGCAGTTCGAGTAAGACCATGGGGCTTATTCGGCCTATTCCAGATTTTGTTGGTGGAGACTCTTATCCCTGAACCCCTGAACTTGGTTTGTTCAGCTACCTTCCATTCATGAGCAGTAGAGTTGCCGATGTCTGTGAAAAAGTCTGTCACTATTCTGCATGCCATCTGCAACAAGTTTCTTCTTCCTTCCACAGATGGTATGACACAAAAGTCTTGAGGTGGATAAGTGTCTGCCGCGGAATAATTTAACCTTTCCGCTTGCCTCTGAAGTATTTCTACCCATCGCCTTGCTCCAAAGGCTAAGCCTGACTCCACTAGCGTTCGGTATGTTTGGTGCATGATTTGATCCTGTACATCAACATGCTCCACCCATACGACACGAGAGCTGCCGTTGAACAAATCTTGGATTAAGCATCCGGATGGACGCTTCTTGCATTGAGATCTTGGGTGTGGACCCAGATTTGAGCTTAAACCGTCCACAGAGACGTCAATTATTGCCCAACTTTGTTCTGTTTGTCGTTGGCAATAACGAACAAAGTGAGTTACACGAGTGGAGACAGATGGACTGGTCACCTGGAATTCAGCAGTCATGACTTGGATGGTGTCGTGGTAGCTTTCAGTAGTCCCTGATGACAAGACATCAAGGATACTCGCCCTTGAAATGATGCTACCGAATATGGTGGACCATTGGTCCACATCCATGAAGAGATTCACGAGTACGACAGGACTGAGGGGAACAGTGGCTGTGTAGCGAGAAGCTTCAGTTTGGAAGTTAGTGGGAGTAAGATCAATACCGTTAGTGAAGATTCTCTTGTACTCTGCTTCATTCAGGAACTCATGAAGCGTGGCAGAGCTGGATTTGAGTGCAGAGATCCACAGTGGCGCAGCAGCAGATGCCATGATGATTAGCTCATCTCTGACCGACACAATGATTTCAGAAATTTTAGTTGTGTCTGCCACGACCGATGCTTCTGCCACGGCAGATGCTTCTTCAGGTTCTGAACGGTTGATGTTGTCTGATGGTTGTTGTGTAGAAGAAGAGTGATGTGGGATCGACATACACTTTTGAATATCCCTCCTCATGTGAGACTTTTCCCTTGGACCAATGACTGCAGGAATTGGAAGAGTCTGAGGTTGTGGGGTAGTCTCTTCAATCCCTTTTAGTAGCTCACTATTGGGAGTAACTCGTTTTCCACAGTGGTTGCAGTTGATTCTGTTGAATGCTGCTTGGTACTGGCTAAGTTGAGCTTGAAGCTCATTGATTTGCTGTCTCAGCAGAAAATTTTGTTGACGAGTTGTTTGGGCAGGCGTTTTGGGTCGATGCTTTATCACCCACGCAGAGACTTGTGCAAACGTTAACCTTATTTGGTCACCCAAATCTTGTCGTTGTTGAACAGTTGGCTGTGGAAAAGCCTCGACGAAGTCCTTCAATGCTTGGACTTGGTATTTGGTGAAGCTCTTCCTCAGTGGAATACGTTTGGATGAACTAGGTTCAGCTTGTGGAGATGATACTTGTGGACTTGGGGCTACTTCAATGGTTTCGTCTTCTGCTAGAAGCATGTCTAGCATGTCGATATCGTTGTCGAATTCGATTGCTGGTGAAATTATTTCATCTAAGCCCTCAAAGAATTGGCTTTCAGAGGGATCAGATTGAAGTAATTCACTGAACGAATTCACTTTGCGTGACATGTTTGAGTTGGTGAAATTTCTGAGAAGTGGAGTGAAGAAGTCCTCTTTGAAAGAGAAAGGAAGTTATGGCACTAATGGAAAGTATCTGTTAGTGGATGCGTAAGGGTATATTTATTGTTGGTGGAGGATTTGAAAAATTCAAAAGCAAAGGTGAGTGGCTGATTTACAGCTAATTGTCGGAGCCCTTGGAGATCGTGGAAGATTTTTTTTCCCGATGCACTGATTTTCCACATACAGTTCCACTCTTGTGAGACCTCGCATCTTTTGAGGAATTAATTATGCGAAAGTTAAAGTAAAGAGTCATTATGACCGGTGTTAGTGGAAGACTGAGTTTTTGTTGGTTAAATCTTGCGAAATCTTGTATCGTGGGCGATACTTTTGAGTAATTGAGACAGATATGAGCAATAATTATTCTTAGTGGGTTGCTGAGTGCACCGCACTCGCATTAAAGAATGGTTTCCTTACGGTGGGAAATTTTGTCTTAAATACATGGGATAAGGAGTTGTGTTACTCACCTCATATCTGTTATCAAACAAACACATCTCTACTAGTTTTGCAAAATGGTGAGCAAAGGAGAGTGCAGCAAGCGTTCCAAGAATGCTGAATGGGGTGAACTTCCGGTGGAGATCTGGAAGTACATTTTCCAATTGGTGGCTACCGCATCCCTGCAGAGCACAATGGAACTCCGTTGTGTCTCGAAGGACTTCAAGGAGTATGCCGATAGCTGGTCTACTTTGGCGGCGATCGACATGGATGGATTCGATGGTGGATCCAGACCCACTGGTTCCATAGAAGCGGACAGGCAGGTGCGCATCTTCGCAAATCGATGCTGGGAAGCGAAGAACCCGGAGTCTCTGTTCCGAATGGGAATACGAGTACTCGTGGAGGCAGCGAACATACCCTTAGCCCTGGAGTATTTCGATGCGGCATGCAAACCAGGAACATTCTATGGTTCCCGTCCCAGTTCGGTGGTAGGTCATCATGTTGCATTTTATGCAGCATGTATGATTAAGATGATTTTAGGACCACGAGCCGAGCAGCAGAAAACGGTGCAGCGACTGTGTGAAGCCCTCGACTGGTGGAGAAGCGGATGGAACATCTACTACTGTAGACAAGAAGTCGAGCGGATGATGCATCAGGCTGAGTTTTGTCATGAGCATCTTCTATTATATTTTCCGTCGACTACTGCTTTCCTGCCCGCCGGTAAATGTCTTACTTGCGGTGAGTCAAGTTTTTGGCGTCCTTTTGGCCAGGACATGTGGGACGTGGATGGAGATAGGCATGCAGCTAGAGAATGTTGCGACACTTGCAAGTGTTTCGTGGAGGCAGCATATTTCTACCAGCTGATGATGTATGGAATTCCGAGACATCCGGCCTCTTATCCACGAAGTCACTATTGGAGGTTTAAGGATGGCTTCTGGTAGTTAAGGCCCTGCGAGGCATTTTAAGATTTCTAATTTGAGTGTTTTTGGAAGTTGTGTGGTTTGTTATGTTTTGGCTTGATGTGTACTACCTAAGTGATTATCAATAAAACTTTGGATTTTGAAATTGATGTGTGATAACCTTGGGTGTACTCTACGTCCTAATTTCGGGACGAAATTTCTTTAAGGAGGGTAGACTGTAATACCCCAGAATTTCAATATTAATTTCTTGAAAAATCATGGAATTAATTATTGATTATTCGTAAGATGTGTGGAATCGTGGGTGGACAAATATTTAACCCGGAACAATTATAAGTTGTGAAAGGTCAAAAGAGTTGACTTTTTATCCGTTGAGAATTTGGGAAAAACTTCCTTCATGAAAGTTGTAGACCTCGTCGAATCGAGTTGGTAGGAATTCGGTTCATCGGAAATGGACATCGTATGAAAGAGTTATAATTTTCGGGAGATTGAAGTGAAAAGAAATAATTTTATATTACTTCTTTTTGTCTGCACGATCTTGACCATTGAATCTTAAAGGTCCAATCTCAGCCGTTGATTTGTAATTATTGCTTATGGGTTAATTAACCCATTTCTCTCTCACTTTTCCCTACCCGGTACCACCTCTCCCGCACTATCATCTCTCTTTTTCTCTCTATTACATTGACCATCAATTCAATGTTCAAACCAAAAACTCACCGACACCACACCCACCTCACAAATTGGTCACGGTCTGCGGGTGCAGAGAGAGGGACTGTGGGTGCGGCGGAGAAGGAAGAGGAGAGGACTGAGAAGAGAGCGGAGCAAGAGGCGCGGCCGGCTGGGCATGACGGCGGCTTGGGAAGCGTCGGACAGAGCTGGGTCGGTCTGGGCTCGGGAAAAATGAGAAGAAAAAGGGAGAGGCCAGCGGTGGTGGCTGGGTATTGGGCGGAGCAGACGGCGGAGATGAGAACAGAGAAGGGAGACGCCGAGCTAAGGACGGCGGTGAGAAGCAGTGGCGGTGCTGCTGCTGTGAACGATGGGTGTAGAGAGAAGAATGAAGGTGTCGGCTGGGTGTAGAGAAAAAACGGAGAAAGAAAAGAAGGAAAGAAAAGAAAGAAAGAAAAGAAGGAAAGAAAAGAAGAAAAGAAAAGGAAAAGAAAAAGAAAGGGGTAATGGGCCTTTTGACCAATTGACCAAGCCCAAGGCCCACAGCTCAGTTTAGTCCAAATTGCTATGGACACCCGCCATATCCAATCCGTTCCAATCTGGACTTGAGGTAGTTATCAAACTTAATCGTACGATTAATACTGTGATTATAAGCATGTTGGACCGTTGGATTATTGAAATTAGATCGTTTGATCAATGATCAATTATGCAATGATTATGGATCGTTAGATCCGTGATGATTCGACCGTTGGATCATCACCATTTTTGGATATGATGTTAGGATGCTAGAAATAAGCATGTTGGTAGATTTTGGAAGTTTTGGATTTCGTATGGGACCCGTTGATGAATAGTAGACGTGGGACCCACGTTGACCGACGGTTGACTTTTGGTCAAACTGTCCCGAATTATGGTTATTGATGTCTAAGTGACATTTGAGGAATAATGTAACGTTTTGGGAAACTATGATATGCTAAATGGAAAATTGCATGTTCATAGGTATTTTGGAATCTTGAAGCTTTTGACTAGCATTGTCGATTCCTGGTTACTATTTGAAGACGCAGCAGGAATTAGAGGTGAGTGAATCTCACGATATTTTATATATGAATATTAATTCATATTGTGTTGTTTGCGAAAATAAATAATTATATTTATTTAAATGATTTTGCGATATATAAATTAAATACAGTTTTAATTTGATATATCAGCATGTGTGATTTTGTGTTAAAACAATATTTGAAAGTATTCATTTTATTGTTTTAATTGGTGGATTTTGTGGGAACAATATTTCAAAAATTATGATATTGTGTTTGCCTACTCGAATGTTTTTGTAGCCAATGGGTGAAGGTTAGAGCTTTAGACTGTGTAGCCAATGGGTGAAGGTTAGAGCTCTAGACTGTGTAGCCAGTGGTGAAGGTTAGAGCTTTAGACTGTGTAGCCAGAAGGTGAAGGTTAGAGTTCTAGACTGTGTAGCCATGTATTCATTGAAAACAAAGATGAATACTTTATGTAATAAAGGAGAAGAAAAATGGTATTCTCGCTTTATCTTGATGTATTAAAAGGAGAAGAAAAATGGTATTCTCGCTTTTAATCATTTGAAGTTGATTGTGGTTTTGTGTGAGTATGATATGAATTTGCTTCTTAAATAATTGAAGCATTGATTTATTGAATTACAATTCTTGGAGAATTATTGAATTGTATTTTGAAGTTTTTACTTCTTTAAAAATTGAAGTAATTATTATTATGATTTACGATTCTTAAAAAGAAAGAATCATAATTTTGGGAAATGATTTTGGGGAAAGTTTATATTGTTTAATATTCTGAATTACCCTGGGATTAACATACACGTTTATGGGACGTGTGGGGTTAAAATACGTGATATGGGGCGCGTAGGTTCAGTATATTTTATAATATGAATTTTCGGGATTTGAATTGTTTTTTTGAAAAGTATAAGTTACATATATTTGTTTAAAACAAACTATATATGTATATTTTGTTAAACGGGTTAGGGTGAGTAAAACTGAGTTAACTCATACCAGCTTCGTAAGCTGACCGGGTTTGTTGATATAACCCGGTACACTATTCCACGGTGTAGGGGTTATACCTGCAGGTTAGGATAACCAGGAGTAATGCAAGGCTGCATATATTTTGTTGGGTTATAAGACTTCCGCTATTTTATGCTTCGCACTCTGAAGATTTATTTATGTAATATTTTGATGTATCAATTTATTATATAAATATTTGGTATGTAATATTCGACTCTTGTATTGAGTTTGAAATTACAATGTTGGGCATGGAGTTGGTGTTGTGTACTTGAATTAAAAAGAAAAAAATTCTAGTGCATATTTGTATTTGATATTCCATGTAGTCACGTTTCCGAATTGATTGTAATTAAGGGCAAAATGCCTTATTAATTGTTTTGAAAAATCGGGGCGTGACAGTTATATTGTCCATCACAAGTCTGGTTTAAACAATTGAGTACTCCATTCCGAAGGATTTTTCGCAAGGAATTCAATGTTATAGTCCAAGTAAACTGTCACGCCCCGAATTCTCAAACAAATAATAAGGGGTTTTAGCCCATAATTACATAACCAATTCGGGACGTGAAGCATGGAATATCCAACATAAATATGCACTAGAATTTTTTCCTTAAATCCAGTACAACAACCACTCACTCCATTCTCACAAATGTAAATATTGACTCGCTATTTAGAGTCAATTATTACATTCCATCATTTACATAATAAATTGATATTTCAAATATTAAGTAAATACTCCGTCAGAGTTTATTACACAACAGCGGAAGTCCAACAAACAGTTATGGTTGATAACGGTTTTACCAACCAATTCTTCAATGCTACTCTGTTGACCTAACCTGCACGATTAACCCCTACACCATTGAATAGTGTACCGGGTTATATCAACAAACCCGATCAGCTAACGAAGCTGGTGTGAAATGACCTCAGATTACTCACACGAAAACCGTTTAACAACATTATACATATATAGTTTGTTTTAAACAAATATATGTAAATTATATTTTTCAAATATAATTTCAATCCCGAAAATTCATATTATAAATTATACTGAACCTACGCGTCTCATACCGCGTATTTTAACCCCACACGTCCCATAACGTGTATGTTAATCCCAGGGTGATCCAGAATATCAACAATATAAACTTTCATTCAAAATCAATCACCAACAATTATTATGAACGTTGTCACAATAATAAGAACACAACTCACCCAAATCCTTTACTCAAATTTCATTTATTTGTTAAAGGAAAAACCCACAAATCTCAATCAGAAGTTCAAATATATTTAAAAGACTTCTCAAATACCCCACAAACTCAATGTCATTTTTGACATTTGGAAATGAGAAATACCATCCTTCTCACAGACATTTAGGAATGAGAAATATCATCCTTCTCACATACCCACAAATTCAATGTCATTTTTAGACATTTAGGAATGAGAAATACCATCCTTCTCACAGACATTTAGGAATGAGAAATACCATCATTCTCACATACCCAACAACTCAATGTCATTTTAGACATTTAAGAATGAGAAATACCATCATTCTAACATACCCAACAAAACGATTCAAATTGTAATTCTTTACAAAATCGTTTTCATCAAAACACCCCACAATCATAAAACGATAACATTTGTATTTTTTCACAAAATATCGTTTTCAACAAATCAATCATTCAAAACAATATAAATATTTTCAATATATTGTTTTCCACACAACAAAATTATTCAACAATAATATAATTGGTTTATTTTCGCAACCAACACAAATGTGAATTTATTGTTCACATTTAATATATATCGTGAGATTCACTCACCTCTAATTCCCGCAGTGTCTTCAAATAGTAACCGGGAATCGACCAAAGCACGTACGCTTCACATTTCGCAATCACCTATGATTATGCAAATTTACATTAGCATAATACACTTCCAAAATAATTCAAATGTTTCTCAAACGTCTCCTACGACATCGGAACTAATAATCGAGACAAATTGACCAAAAGTCAAATGTCGGTCAACGTGGGTCTCACGTGACTATTCATCGACGGGTCCCACTTGAAACCCAACACTTCCAATTTCCACGATCCAACCGCACAACATGTCTGTAATAACAATATTAACCATACGAGCAAATGTTATGATCATCCAACGGTCAGATCTCTCAGATCGTAAATCGTACGATCCGATATTCGATTAAATCGATCATCAATCACACGACCGAAATTCACAAAACTGTAAACATGAAAGTTGTTCGTATCGACGAACTAAGCACAACGGAGCAAAGAATTGCTCCAGGACCGGCCGGACGCGCCGCCACAGAAGGGGGCCGGCCGCCGGTCAAAGTGCTCCGATTGACACCAAATTTTAACAGCATGTACATCTCAACACGAGGATTAAGTTTGATAACTACCTCGAAGTCCGAATCGTAGCGGAAGTGGCCGGAATTGGCGTTGACATTTTCTAGATCCAAAAACTTCAAATCGCGGCTCCCGTCGATCTAGGCCGTGCCGCCGTGATCCACCACCATGGGGAGGTTTCTGGAGAGGAGAGGAACAAAACCCAACTGGTCTTGTCGTCGGAGGTGGCCGGAATCGTCGTCGGTGATCGGGTCGGGTTTGCCGTGAGTTTCCGTGCTACGATCCGCCGTGTTCCGGCGTGAACCGGTGGCCGAGACAACCTGCGGTCGGACAGCGCCGACGAGGCGCGTCGGTCTGCGCCGATGGTGTCGCCAGACGTGGCCGGACGGCCGAGATACGCCCGGGTCGGGTTTTCGGGTCAACCGGCGGGTCTGCCCAGTAATTGGGAGAATTTCCGAAATTTTTCGGAATTAAATTTCCTAAACCCTAAATTATAGAAATTCGTCCAATCTTCCGAGACCCATAACTCCTCCACACAAACTCTGTTTCCGACGAACCACACGTCCACGAACTCGGTTCGACGAGTTCTACAATTTCCATGAAGGAAGTTTCTCCAATTTTCCAACCAATAAAAAGTCAACTCTTTGACTTCCCGAAACTTACAATTACCGTCGTAATTTCCATTTTACGATAAAACGTCCACAATTACCAACTTTCACAATTTTTATTCAAATTCCACAATTTTTTCGAGGAAACACAAAATAGAAATTTTCAGGGTATTACATAAACATGTCCATAATGTCCAAGTTCAAAAATCAAGATCTAATCAAACTAGTCCAGAAAATGGTTATGCACTGTTTTAACCCTATTTACCTAAATTATTAGGTTCTATAACTTTGACCATTAATAGTTAAATTCTCTACAACGTAAGTTCAGGTTTTAAGCTTAGTTTTGATATAAATATCATGAGATTTAGTTAAGAAATGAGTGTGATATGATCATTTGAAGTTATGAACAACATATGAGATTTCTAACGAGTATACTAGTTGAAAACTTAGATACAGAAATCGTTACCCGTTGGATGGCCGTGAATTTTGAACACCAAATAGAAGACATAACTGTGAACAACTTTCATGAAGAAGTCCGGATGATAAATTATCAAAAGTATGAGTTTAAAGCTTCCGAAATTGGCTGATAGGAATAAATTTAGAAAAGAAGATTTAAGTTTTCTATAAAACTTATTCTTTTCTATTTCCTTCTTCATTATGCATTTCGATGAATCTTAAAGGCAAAATAATATGAAAATGTATTTTGTACTTACTCAAATTTTCAAGGATAGGAAGGTTGTCACGCCCCGAATTTCCAACAAACTAAATAAAGTCTTTTCGCCTTCAAACAACAAATAAATTCGGAACGTGAAGCATGGACTACCAAAATACAAATACACATGAATATTTTTTTCCTTTTAACATGTGCCAAACCTCCACCCATGCTCTATCACAATGTAAATACAGACTCATTCTTTAGAGTCGAATATTACATTCCATAATTTACATAATAAATTGACATTATGCAAAGTATTAAGTAAATTCACCTACAGAGTTTATTAAAACAACGGAAGACTAAAATCACCAACAACAACTCCAAGAAGTCCTTCAACTTAACTTCTAGATATCCTAACCTACATGATAAATGTAACGACCCGTACCAAAACTTATCGCTTTTCTACAGTGTTTTCCCGGCGAATCGTCGGAGGTTTTGGTTTCGAGCTTCTGTTAGTACTTTTAGGGGGCCCTTGAGGTGACTTTTTGTTCGGTAAGGAATTTGATTTAAGTTTATTCACAATAGTTGTAGAGTGTGTTAAACCAAGAATGTGGACAGGAAGTACGCTTAAATAGGAGTTCGTAGGAGAGAGTTGTGGTTCACGGAAGGAAAGTTACTATTTCGGGAAGTTACTATAAATAGAAGTTTCTATTTCGGGACAGGGGGGACGTTCCAGTTTCGGGTGACCCTTCATCTCCCCCGCGCTACAGTACCCCGCCGGCTTTCTCCGGCGATTTCTCTCAGCTCTGGTCACCCCAGACCTCATAACCGGTCCCAAAATCTTCATCTTCCTCCCCTCTTCAAAACCCGACATGAATCACGGTGAACCACCGCCTGTGGCCACCGGAATTTGCTTCTAAAGTTGCGACGGCAGGGAGTAATTTCAAGACGTCGGATTTCCTTTTTCCGGCCAATCCGGCCGAGAAGGCGCACTGGGCTTTGAAGCCCTCGACCAGGCGGAGCTAGCGCCACCGGCCTCACCACCATTGGCCGCCGGACGGCGGCGGATCGAAGGGATTAAGGTTCCGGCCACCGCAAGTTTCCAAGTGAAATTCGTGGCTTTCTACTTCGAATTGGAACTCATGGCAGGTATGAAAGTTGCTCCTTATGCTTGGGTGAACGTTGTGGTAAAATTTGGTGACCATCGGAGATGGTCGGAACGGCGGCGCGTGGGGCCCACGCGCAGCCGCTTAGGGCGGCGCGTGGCGGCGCGTCCGGCCTCCATTGAAAGTGAAATTTTGCCCATTAGCTAGTACTCTTGTTTATGAACATGTTAGTATATGATTTGTAGGAATTTATCGAAGTTTGAGATTTAACCCGATTATTATCGGTTCGTTATCGAACGATTCGTGGTTTAGGTTATTGCGTGACCGTTTGATTGTCACCGAATTTGGTTAGCGTGTTAAGATAATTACCGTGAGTATATTATACGGTTGGATTGGAAGAATTAGATCGATTGGTTAATCGTAGGTTGGTTACCGGTTGTGAGACCGGATAATTAGTTACGTCGTTCAATTTATTGAACCGCGACAATCCGATCGTTGGATTAGCCACCGAGTAATTTATGTGAGTGGACATTTGTTTTAAATTAAATTATGCATGCAATCTATTTCCAGAAATATACATATATCTATGTGGCTTTAGAATAAATAGTTATTTTGTGATTTGAAGAGTTATGTTTCTGTTCATTCAGTAGTGTCCATCAGTATATCCAGTCATGAGTATTTCCAGTTGTCAGTATTTCCGGTTGTCAGTAATCAGTATTCAGTTATTCAGCTATCCAGTTATCCAGGGGGTAGTGCCTCCTTCAGTTATACAGTTATCCAGTTTCTGGGGGGTAGGGCCTTCCAGAGTCACGTGCACGTGCGTTACAGAGGACCTGGTTAGGCTATCGACATGTGGATGTCTGAGGGGTAGGACTTTCAGACACCGTACGTCCTGATCCGGCGTGCGTCTTGCGGGACCTGGTCGATAGTACTAACATGTGGATGTCTGGGGGGTAGGACTTCCAGGCACCGTACGATAGTAGACGTACGGCCGATCTTTCATCAGTTCAATTCAGTTCAATTCAGCAGTTCAGTTCTTCATTTTAGTGGTTCAGATTTACAGTTCGATCTCAGTTTTAGCTATCAGATATTTAGCCCAAACCTCAGTGTCACTCAGATAGGTTTATTAGTTTGAGATTACAGAATTTTTGTGATGTTGTGAGCAATAGTTTTTTTTGTTGAAACCGAGGATCTTGTTTTGTTTTATTCAATTTACAGAACGTATTATATTTTGAATTGGACTGTTGTTTCAGGCGAGCGCGTAGGCTCGGGTGGTTGGTGGGAATATTATAAGTTTGTCTTTTTCGTTGTGTTTAGTTGAATTTGCAGGTTTTGGGTAGTCCATTCTTAGGGGAGGTTATGCTGGTTTTTTTTCGGTGTGATCTCTTCTAAGGTGGGCCCCACAGGGCCACCTCAGATTCCAGGGTGGAATCTTGGGCGGGTCCTGTCAATAAAACCCTACACCATTGAATAGTGTACCGGGTTATAACAACAACTCGGTCAGCTTGCGAAGCTGGTATGAGTAACCACGATTTCAAATCACCAAATAATTCATATCTTTATTTTTAAAAGATAACATCAATATTATGTCAATTATTTATGACACACGCCACGCCAATCCGCCAATAACATCACACAACAACAAATCATATAAAATGTCGCTTTTGGACAATTATAAGTGAGAATAACATTGAGACTCATTTCAAAACAAACACTACTCCCCATTTCTGGTTAGTAATGCCAGCATTCTCGCAAGTAACATGTTTGTTACCCCCGCGAACGCCTCTACCAGTTTGACAGACAGTCTAGAACTCTAACTGTAAGGTCTTTAGCGACCCTTTTGTGTCACGCCACGCCAAAAAAATACATTTTTAGTATTCTCAAAAATAACGCCAAAGGCCACACCACACCACACCACAAATGAACTAAATATCTCAAATATTCACAACCACTAAACGCCACGCCACGCCAACACCAAAATCATGCAACAACCTATATCATATGCATAAATGCAATTCCAACCCTGAAAATTCATATTATAAAATATACTGAACCTACACGTCTCATACCGTGTATTTTAACCCCACACGTCCCATAACATGCATGTTAATCCCAGGGTGATCCAGAATATCAAACAATATAAATTCACATCCAAAATCAATCACAACAATCAATTCTACCACAAATATCCAGTGAGTTTACTCACCTTAAAATTCCTGCTGCGTCTTCAAATAATAACCGGGACAAATTGACCAAAAGTCAACTGTCGATCAACGTGGGTCCCACGTCAACTATTCATCACGGGTCCCACTCGAAACCCAACACTTCCAAAATCAACAATCCAACCGCACAACCTGTCTGTAAAAATAATATTAACCACACGATCAAATTTTATGATCATCCAACGGTCAGATCTCTCGGATCGTAAATCGTATGATCCGATTTTCAATTTAATCGATCATCGATCAAACGACCGAATTCCACAAAACCGTAAACACGAAAGTTATTCGTATCGACGAACTAAGCATAACGGAGCAAAGAATTGCTCCGAGAACTGGCCGGACGCGCCACCACGCGCCGCCACCTACGGTGGCCAGTCGCCGAACAAAAGTTCTCCGATTGCCATGAAATTTTAACAGCATATACAACTCAACAAGAGGATCAAGTTTAATAACTACCTCAAAGTCCGAATCCAAGCGGATTGGCCGGAATCGGAGTTGAAAGTCGCGACTGCCCAAATTTCAAATCCAAAATTCTCCATCGTCGGGAATCCGATTGAGGCAAACTTTATATCGTTGGAAAGCCCCTGAGAAGGGCTACAAAGCCCAGTAGGTAAGGTGACTCGATTTGGCCGGTAACTTGCCCAGAATTAGATGAACAGTTCGGCCACGTTTTCCCCCTTTTTCTTTTCTTGATTTCTCCTTCTATACTAAGAATTGATCAATGAAATTTGTATAGGGTTGAAGAGCATTGAGTGGTGAACAATTTGGGACAAGTTTCACACAAATTGGTGGCCGGAGGAGGGAGAAATGGCCGGAAGAAAATCAAGTACTGTTCACTGCGGGAACAGTAATTTCCCGGGGAGTTTCTGATTTTTTTTGTGTGAATAGTAAATCCCAAAATCTTTTTTATAGAAATTTGTCAAACTTCCGAGGTCCATAACTTCTTCATATGAACTCCATTTTTGACGAACCACATGTCCACGAACTCAGTTTAACGAGGTCTACAATTTCCGTGAAGGAAGTTTCTCCAAATTCTCAACGAATAAAAAGTTATCTCCTTTAACCTTGCGTAACTTATAGTTACCGACGTAATTATCGTTTTACGACAAAAATCCATAAAAATACGAAATCACATCATTTCAATCCAAATTTCACGAGCTAATTTAGAAAATTAGAATTGAAATTTTCGGGGTATTACAAAGGTGACGTCAATACGAATCCATAGGCCCTCGAGGATCCTAAATCGAAGCTATGGATTAAAAGTTACACTAAAACGACGTTTTAGAGAAAATCTGGAGAGAAACTACATAGAAAATGAAGAAAAGAGAATGAGAGAGTGAAGACTCTCTGAAGAACTCACATGCGCAATTATGATGTTTATAACCTTATTGGGGTCAGGTAACTCACATAAGGTTAGCTTAACTTAGCTTAGTTAAAAACAATAGGTTAGTTTAAAAATAATAAATTAGCCAAGTGTCTCACCCAAATCAGTATGTTGACATCCTTATCATCCACTTGGATAACATCAGCAGCTTGCTGGACTGCTCATTGTCTGCCACATGTCACCCTTGCACCAATGGCACCATGCCACGTAACCAACCAATTTAATTTCTAATTAAACTTCAAAAATTCACTAAAAATAGCTTGAGAACCCGAGCAATTCTCCGAAAAATGCTAAAAATTTGTGGTGACGTCTATTTTATAATTGTGACCTCAAAAGTAAAATGTGAGCAACTTAAAAAATCGGGATCTAACACTAGAACTTCCAAAAATAGAATAAACTTCAGCTTACCATAACTTCTTCATATGATCTCAGAATTTAGTGTGTCACATGTCTACGAACTCGTATTGACAAGCTCTATGATTTTCGTGAATAAAGTTATTAGCGAAAATTAACGATTAAGAAAGTCAACTTTTGACCCCTAGAAAATAAAACGTTTCGAGTAAATATTCGTTCCGAAATTGGATTTCAACAATTGGAACAGTGGATCTTTTAGATTCCTCTTTGATACTTTGCAAAATTTGAGCCATGTTAGTAACCGTTTGATCATGCAAAACAATGAAACATTATAAACATATACATTGCGTCAGATAGAGTTGAAATGATAAAACTTGTAATCCAACGGCTAAATGGTTTCTTATTTGACTTAAATTTTGCATGAATCATATTTAAAGAGGCATCTATAAGATGAGTGGTTCAAATCATTAAGATTTGATTTTTAATTGAGGGGGTTCACACTTTTTTAAAATTTTGCAAGAATTATATTCCTATAACATTATAGGGTAAAATCTTCATTTGGTATCTGGACTATCACGAAATGCACTTTTTGATACCCAAACTTTTTGAGGGAGTCTAGTGGTACCTGAACTATCTCTCCATTAGACACTTAAGTATTTCCGTCCAATTTTCAGCTAAATATAGGGACAAAATTGTCAAATAAAACTTGTTTAATATATGTGACATGTGTCTTTTTTTTCATTACAATTTATTAAATTAAATAAAAATGAATGAAATTAAATTAAACTTTTATCTGAATTTTTCTCCGCCACATGATTAGATCTAAGGGTTGACAATCACCAATTTGAAATAATATATATAAAATGACTATTTTGTCCATGATTTTTTTTATCATGTGAGTGTTACATGGATGTTACGTAGACATTTTTTACGGAAAATTTGACGAAAGTACTTAAGTGTCTAAATGAGAGATAGTTGAGTACCACTAGACGCTCTCTAAAAGTTTGAGTATCAAAAAATGCGTTTCGTAATAGTTTAAGTACCATTTGAGAATTTTAGCCAACATTATATCACCCATCTCTCTCGTGCACTGTTCTCTTTCCTTTTTCTTTTTGAGACTACGTGGTCGAGATATGAAATGATGCAATGCCCTTCTCTCATTCAACATAGTAATCTAGTGTGTATTTTGACGGAGGAGAATGATTAAAATTATTCAGATCCCATTTCTCTCTAAACTAAATTTTCTTCTGGAGTTTGGGTTTTGGTTTGTATATTTTATATATGGAGAGTACGCTATGAAGAGAGAATCTAAAATGGCAATGATGAAAGGATGAGGAGATAGAGCCTATTTCATCCTGGCCCGAGAAAGCCGGTATGCCCAAACCACACATCATAAAAATCACATGAAACAAAAACAAAAACAACAACAGCAATTTTTATTTCTTTTACTTCTGATCCTATCAAAGCCTCCGCCTTCAAAACAGTTACAAATCTCCAAACCACCTCTGCTGCCAATTTCTTGTGGTTCGATGCGATATGGGTAACAATCGGAGCAAGAAACTCGGCAATCTTAGAGACCCACAAGAAATTGATCGACATTTAGAGACCCATTTGCCCTTATAGACCCACAATATTTTCTTGATATCATCAAAGAAAAAATGATGTCTTTTGATTGAATCCGATTATCCACACCAAAGACAAAAATGTTTGCCATTATCAAATTGATCGAAACCTAAAAATGTGGTTGATTCCTGGCTCAAAAGTCAAAACAAAAAATAGGTAAGATAAAGATAACAAGAATTAATATTCATTCAATTCACTTGAGCTGCTAGAATGAATTAATTAATTAAGAAAGACAAAGAATATAATAAATAAAAAATTACATTAAAAGGACGAAACGGCCGCCGAGCTGTGGTCAAAGTTGGGAAGGACTTGTAGCGAAGGCGAGAAGGCCAAGAAAAGGAGGAGAGAGAAAATGAGAAGAGGAAGAAACAAGAGAATGATGGGCGGCGGAGGCAGCGGCGGCAAAACCAGCGGAAGCACCAAAATGAAGACCGTGAACACCAACATTACCATCACCCCGATCCCTTTCAATGTCAACTTCATTAATGAGTTGTTGCGAAACTCATTTACCACCACCATGCATTCACTACTCCACTTAATTACTAATTACTCTTTTAATTTTACCTCGATCTATCGCTTTATTTACATGCATGCAGCTACCTCTGGTCTTTTCTTGATCCAGAAAGCCTTTAATTGTTTGGTTGATCGATCTCCGTGGGTGGTGCGAGGTGGGTATGAAATGTTGGTGAAATTAGAGAAACTTGATGAGATTTTTGGGTACTAGTCTACTAGTGCTGGCTCTATGCGCCTTGAAACACGCACCAAGTAGCAGAGCTAATGAGACCTGTTCTGTAACTTCTGCTCTCTTCTGTTTTCTACTTTTGCTTGAAGGGCCGAAAGGGTAAAATGGGAAAAGTGAAGGCCGTATATTGTCCTCCTATCGAAGTAAAAAAATATCTAAGTAGCTATGTTGACCAAAAAAAAATATCTAAGTAGCTGTGTTGACCAAAAAAAAATATCTAAGCAGCTATGTCCTCATTCAACCAACCACACCGTAGGTGCACGCATCTTATTCAAATTGAAGCAGTAATGAGCCTTCACTCCTTATTAATGCTGACCTATTTCAGTAATTGTACTTCCCCCCGTTTCAGTTTCTCTTCACCTCGTCAAGAGAGCAATCCTCTATCCCTTTTTTCCTCCTCTCTTTCTCCTATTATCTTTTTGCCACCTGTCTGCCCCATGTCATTATGTTTAACTCCAACTTAACAGAGTTATGTCTTTTGGATATAGAAAGAATAAAAATTGCAAACCACAAAGAAGAAATCCGGTGTAGAAAGGGATCAATTGTCACGCCCTAACCCCCAAGAAGTGACCCCAGGAAGTGACTAACAAAAGATTAGAAATTTCACATTAACCAATCTAATTACGATCAAGCCCAACAAGTTTGATTTCAAATTTCTCAATCTCCGTACTCTTGAGCTTATCCAAGATTTTTTTTTTTTTTGTTTATTTCCTCTTTCTTCCACCGGTTAGGCCCATTATAATTTTCGGATTAAGGTCACCGAGTACACCCCGTACAAAACGGACTCCCGATTAGAATTTAGGTCTTTTACCCTAGGGAGGCCCAATCCATACTTTATTATCTTGCTCGATCCACGAAGCCATAATTGGATTTTGGATCTTTCACCATAGGAAGGATCTAATCGATTAAAATTTTCATACTTTTATTTCTTTTCAACTCAGACACAATCCTCTTCTTGTCAAATTAGAGAAATTTTTCCATATGACGATCAAGCTATGTCAAGTTGTTAACAAGCTGAAATGACGTGATTTTCCAATAAAATCATGCCAAGTGGAATTTTTTTAATTACTCAGTCTTAGGTAAATGTCAAACTAAAATTCATTGCAGCAAAAGTAACTGACGTGAAAAAAAAAAAAAAACTTCCTCTTTCTTCCCAAAACCACCACACCACCGCTTCGGATAATTAAAGTTTGCATCATAGCTTGATTTAGATTTATCATAAAACAATTATAAAAGCTTTTTTTTATGATTCACTCTATAATCAAATATTTAAGATTTGATTGTTAAGATACTAGTTTACTAGCAAGTTGTTCCATACCAGATTGGATGAGAAGAGAATCAGCAGGCAGATCAAGGTGTTCAGATTTGCCAAGAAAAAAAACGGTGTTTAGATCAAGTTCTGGGAGAATAGCCGAGATCGTAGAGTTCTTGTCCATAACTAGAACGCACTCTTCAAGTTTAACGAAGAAAGAAGACTTCAAAAATTAAACTCAAACCCAAAATCTCAAAATTTTCGAAAACCCAAATCTCAAAGGAAAAAAATTCCAGAGATTCAATTTTCAATTTCTTTTCTTCATCGAGATATTGGTTTGCTCAGGTTCAACGATCTCCTAATTCAACCCAAATCTCTAATTAGATGAGTTAACGATCTCCTAATTACAGCTTTGGAGTTTTTTTTTTGGTCTTTGTAGAAGATTACAGAGGGAAAAGGAAAAACAAAATCTAAGATTCAATGATTTTAATTATCAGAAGCGGTGGTTTAGGGAAGAAGGGGTTTTTTTTCACGTCAGTTACTTTGGCTGCAGTGAATTTTAGTTTGACATTTACCAAAGAATAATACTCTTGTCAGATCCAGGTTAGACCTCTATGTCCGAACTCTCTCTTATTGGCATACATTCGGAAGTGTAATTCCATGATTTGAACCGTTGATATTGTAAAACAACCTTTATAGATCAATTCTGCAAAAAATATTCAAATTAGGAGATCTAATTATATCAAACAAATGTACGGACTTGGTAAAAGCTAACATTCTCATGATGAACCGTTCATTTGTTTGATGCAATTGCATGAATAAACGATCTCTGTTTATTTTGATTTTTTGCAAAATTGATATATAAATATTGCTTTACAAGATCAACGGTACAAATCATGAAATTATACTTCCAAATGTATGCCAATAAGAGAGAGTTCGGACACAGATGTCCAAACTGGGTCGAAAAAGAGTATTTTCCTTTACCAAAGGCTGAGTAATTAAAAAAATTCCACTTGGCATGATTTTATTGGAAAGTCACGCCATTTCGGCTTGTTGACGTAGCTTGACGGTCACATGAAAAAATTTCTCGTCAAATTAGACCATAATCAAAATCCATTAAACATGTGTTCCTTTTCCGTTTAAATATGTCTGCTCAATGACACCACGATTCTGTACCATGATAATCTCATCTTTATACACATATTTCTTTTTAGTAACCATCATTTTGCTTAATCATAAACCATATATACGTTTACTGTTTACATATATCCATCTAACAAATCAGCTATCATGAATATAAATATATTTCCAGAATCTTAAATACATATCTCAATATCAACTAAACTGAAAAGAGATGTGTTAAAAGAAGAAGTTACCCAAATAGACGATCGGAGAAGAAGATTGAATAGGCCGTTTATAGTTCTTGAAATCACGCCAGAACATACCATGTCAAGTAAGAAAAAACCACCAACAAGTAAAAAGGGAAGTTGATTTGAATAGGGAAATTGACCTGAATATTTTCCCGGGATTTTTATGCAAAATCTGAAATCGTAGTGGAGGATTTTGGTACCTCCAGACCCTTGTTTTCCCTCACTCTCTTTCTCTCTCTATTTCTCTGTGTCTCTCTCAGTTCCCGTCCTCTCTCTCCTTTTCTTCCCCTCCCGTTCAATTTTTTTCCACTCTGATTCTTACTTTTCTTTTCTTTCCTCTCATTGTATTCTCTTGTCTCCTCCTTTTTCTTTTTTTTTACCGTTCTCTAGATCTATCACTTAATCCTTCTAGACTTCCTCTCATTTTCTTTTTTAAATACTAGCCTTATACCCGTATCATGCATGAGTTACGGGTGAAGAGAGGAATAATGTGAAAGTTGTTGAAGGAAACCTAATATTTGTGTGTCTTGTCAATCTATCAGCAATCAATTCTAGTTTGAGATAAGAAAAGTAAATCCTTCTAGAATATGAATTGTATTTAGAATAAGATTTCTGATTCAATAAGATTGTATCTTGTATTCCTCTATAAATAAAGGCTCATATTCATCAATGAAATATATCAATCCCAGAGCAATTATATTCTTCTTTATTTTACGTTATTCTACAACAGAAGTTTCCTTGTTACCCATTTTTTCAAGTTTTTTTTGTTTTTTTTTCATATATTTATTTTTCTACTTTTTACCATAATAACCTTTCAAAATTATTTTAATATAATTTTTATTCTATATTATGAAGGGTATCCTACAACACGTTATCAGCACGAGTCCTAACCCTGAATCAATAGCCAAAAACCTTAAGCATAGCATCCTGCTATGCGCCAAAACCCTAGAACCCCAATCTCCTAGGCTTTGCCATGCACACAACCGGCTGCACCTTGTTCCTCCCCTGCGCACCCGTGTGCCATTTTCTGCATACCATCTTCAAGTTCAAGACCAAGAAGTGACGAATGCAAAAGATAGTGGTGAGTGTATTAAGATGCGGGAGTGTCGTTCTACAGGGATTGACGGTCCCCGATCTCAAGGTAGTGAGTGTGTGGTCGTGAATCTAGCAAGAATGATGTGATAAGAAGTGGAAAGAGTGGGTGTGTGTGAGTATGTGACAATGTGCGGTGTAGAGTGTAATGTGGTTTGGTGAAAAGCAATGGTGGAGTGCCAAAACAACAATCAAAAGTCAGACAAGAATTGAATGCAAGCAAGTAAGATAAAGTGTGCAAATAAAGATAAGTGTCGGGGTTTTCGGGCAAACCCAAAGTCCAATGTAACAAGCGATGCTTTAATCAACTCAATCATGCCAATGTGTCCATGAATCAAGCCCCGTATCCTAGCCATGTTATGGTTCTAAGACCGTGGTTCAAAAGGTATTCGAATGTCATATTATGGGTCATTCAAACTCTCTAGGTGTCATAGGAGATTCCTCTAAGTTACCTAATACTGAATCCCCTAAAGTGCTTAAGAGGCGTAAAAGTGTCGAACTTAGGGACTCAAACAAGTCACAACTCATCACATATGCTTCTAATTGCCTTAATTGTGTAAGGTTACCAATCTCACACAATCATATCAAGATAGATTAGTTAACATGCCAAAGAAGTGGTAAATTCTAAGAACAAGCAACTAACACATATTGAAATAGGTAAGCACACATATTCATACAACACAAAGACATTTATTCACAAATCAAAGCATCACAAAGTCACATTGGACTAAGGCACACAACCCTAGTCCCCAACAAATATAACTACTCACAGTCCATCAAGATATAAATCATCAATTTACAATTATAAGCTCTAAACATAAGAAAAAGAGAGAGTAGAGATGAGGGATGCTCAATAGATGCTCTCTTGCTCCTCCTTGGCTTTGATGATGAATCTTGACGACTTGGTGAGGATCCCAGCTGCCCAAAATGGTGGTGGTGGAGGTAGTAGACGTCGTGGGGAGAAGATTTGATGAAGGGTGGTGGAGGAAAGGAGGTGAGGAAGGTGGAGAAAATGGCTGATCTGCCGACGGTCGACCGTTCGTTGGGAAGTCGTCGACCGATCGACAAACGTTTCGTGGGCAAACCTAGATCTAAGGGAGAATAGAGAAAAGGGGAAGGGAAAGTAATGGGTGATGGGGGCTGATTATTGAATGACCTAAATGAGGCAAATACTAAGCTATATATAGGCAAAAGAGGGGGAGAATGAAGGGCTAGGATTGGGTAAGGTTTTATCCAATGGTTGGCTAGAATAAATGAAGGGTAAAGGAGTAATTGCACTAGAGACTAAAAAGGGGAATAATCTAAGGATGACCTCATGATATCTAGTGTGGTCCTTTCCTGAATTTTGGGTTTTTTTTGTGATGAGTCACAAGGTTGACTTCGTCTTGACTTTGACCGCGATCTTTGGAGTTGACCATAGGTTGACTTTGACTAATCTTTCGGAATTCTCTTGCGACTCTCTTCCCGGGCTTCATGTTGACTCGTTAACGCTCTAAAGTCGGGGTTGACCACGAGTTGACTTTCGATCCTCGGGTTGACTTTTTGTCCTTTTGCCGGAAATCCACTAAAAACTCCAAAACGCACTCCTTTGCTCCCGATATCAATCCAATGCTCGTGAACCCTACAATGGTGCAATTCAAGGATTAGAGACACTAAACGGCCTTTGGATTAACATTACTAAAGTGATTAGAGGCATAATTTGTATGCAAATAACATACAAATCAAGAAGAACCCAAGAAAAAGAATTTCAAATAAGTTTTAAGATTACTGTTGCCGTTTTCCGCACTTTCAATTACTTCTTCTTTTCTCCGAGGACTTGCAACCTCCCTTCTTCTTCCTCCCACCTTTCTGTAACATGGGATTCTTGAAACTTGAGTCAAACTGTGGGGGTTCGCGCTAAAACTCCGGACAAGGACACCGTAGAGAGAAGAGAGTTGAAACGACCATACAACGTCAAAGTTTCACCTAAATCCAAATACTTGGAAAATGTTTCTTGGGAGCAAAGATTGCTCAGAAACCCTCTATTGTTTCGTCGGAGTATTGACTCTAAAACTTACCCTATTCTTGTTCTCTATATTTTACGATGTCGAACTTGAACGAACTCAATTTCACTCCATTAGATTCCGCGGATATTAGATTTCTGAGATGGGCTTTTGATATCCTAATGCACCTATCCGCGCAAGAGCTTCTAGCTCGAATCCATGAGTGTTGTTTTGAAGAAACTGCTCAAGACCCTTAAACTGAGATTAACAATGCCAGGGTACTTATCCTGATGAAACGCCATATGGATATGACACTCCAGTTTGAGTTCATAGAAGAGGTTAGCGCTAGAAAACTTTGAAGCGCTTCATGAACGTTATGATAAAGTTGGTGACTCCATAATTTTGAATTAAAAGTATAATGGACTAAGCTCTGCTTCTCTGACTTTGACAAGGTCATGGGATATAATTCGGAAATTCTCCGCATCAGAGACTTGATGCATCTCTGTGGAAAATCATCACAGAAGAACAATCATTGAGAAAACTCTCACTACCGTCCCCGTCTCTGCCATGAGGCAAGGCATGACGATGATACTTGTGAAAAATTATAATGCGAGGCCCGTGGGAACTAGACATGTTCCGGAAACCCATTATAATGGAGCCCCTAAGGGAGGACGCCGTGAGCAAACCCTTAAATTTAGGGACAAATCCGGACGTTTTGGTCCATATGATCGATTTTCTCATGAAGTTAATCGCCATGAGAATAGGTGACCACGCGAGCATAGGACCCACGAAAAAGAGAGAGAAGACCGCCGTCCCTTTGGGAAGGATGCCACCGGTCACCGTTTTACCGCAGCTAGTTATGGTGGTACCGCCACCGGCGAAGGAAAATTTGCCACGCTGAAGCCAGTCCCAGGGACCGTGTGCGCCGCACCTGTGTGCCTCAATCAAGGGAGAATCCTCTTTATGATGTGTCTTACTGATATAGAGCGTCTGATCAATGAGCCAGAATTTGCAATACATATGAGAATGTAATTGCAAAGATCAAGACGTCGAGTTTAAGGGTTGAAGACTTTGGAAGCCGGTTTTGGTTAAGTCTTTATGTTTTCCAAGTTGATGTAATGAGGCAAGTTTGCCAAGTTTACTGATTTATTTTTTATTTGGGATCAAAATGGAACTTTGAATGTAAAGCGTTGGCTAATATCTTTAATAAAATTTGAGTTACTTTTTCATAAGACTTGATTTTAATTATGAGCTTTTTAATTAGGAATGGATTATGGAGAACTTGAAAGTCTCGGAGATAGTAGAACTATGCATACCAGCGTGCCTACACATTCCTCTGTGACTACGATGGCAGGGCCATCGAAACTTGTGCAAGGAAGATGATCTACCCAAATCCTCTTGCCGAATGACACTTTAATTAAGGTCACAAATGCTCTATAAGCTCCAAGAGGAAATAGAACTCTTTTGACCTTTAAAGATATAAGAGCCAACGGATTCCATGCAGAGACGCATGATGAGAATGGAAAAGAATTCTTTTACATTACCTCTAATGACTGCGGAATGAAACACATCTTGGAGAAACTTATGTGTCTCTCTAGTGGATTATATGCTACCACTATTAGAGCCATTGAATCCAACAATGTCATTCGGAATGACCTCTTGGATTCTGACACATATTGACTTTCGAATGAAAGATTAGGACATTCTGGTCATGACATGAGGATCCATATATTGAAAACCTCACACGGATATCCATTCTATCGAGTTAATCGAAGCAAGAATCAAAATGTGATTTAAGGAGGTAGGACTGGAGCCGCCGACGTGCCAAGGGGCACCGCCGCTGCCGACTTTTCCCCCTATGAATTGAGAAAATCCTCACGGTCCAACCCTGATTCAAGTTTGAATAAGGATGCCTCATATGCTTCTGAAGACTCAACGGCCAAACGCTCATTCTGCAAAGCCTATTCCTTAGGGAAATTAGGACCGAGACCGTCCTATGCAAAAGATTCTAAAGTACTTCTTCCATTTTTACAGAGAATCCAAGGGGATATCTGTGGACCTATTCAGCCACCAAGCAAGCCATTTAAGTATTTTATGGTGTTGGTTGATGCATCGACACGCTGGTCACATGTCGCGCTGTTGTCCATTCCTAATGTTGCTTATGCTAAACTCCTAGCACAAATAATTCACTTGCGGGCTCAGCCGGATCATTCCATTAAATCTATTAGGCTTGATAATTCTCGAGAGTTTATATCTAAGACTTTCGATAACTACTGCATGTTTATCGAAATATATGTTGAGCATTCAGTCCCACTGTCATTAAAAGGTTATAAATGGTCACGAAAACGTTGGTAATGCGCACCAACCTTCCTCTCTCTGCATGGGGGCACGCATTATTGCATGCAGCTATGCTTATTCGTCTAAGACCCATCTCCACCCAATCTTTTTCTGCGTTACAACTAGTGACTGGGAACGAGCCAAGCATCCCACAGTTACGCATATTTGGGATTGAGTATTTGTGTTAGATTTGAGTCTCTAACCATAATTCGCTATGTAGAACCCTTGAAAGACGATCTATTTACCGCAAGATTTGCAGATTGTCACTTCGATGAGACAATCTTCCCGTCATTAGGGGGAGATAAGAACGTCAACGTTAAGTAGGAACGATAGGAATGTCAACGTTAACTGCACAAAGAGAAATAGAAGTGCGTTGAATTCTAGATCTTCAGAAAGTAGCATATTCTCTTCCTGATGTTTTCTCAGATCTTGCTAAAGTGACTAGATCACATATTGTAATACCCCGAAAATTTCGATACTATTTTTATAAAATAGGTCGTGAAATTTGAAGTGAAATGGTGTGATTTCGTTTTTTTAGGGGTTTCCGTCGTAAAACGATAATTACGGTGGTAATTATAAGTTACACAAGGTTAATTAAGGTAACTTTTTATCCGTTGAGAATTTGGGAAAACTTCCTTCATGAAAGTTGTAGAACTCGTCGAATCGAGTTCGTAGGAATTTGGTTCACCAAAAACGGACATCGTATGAAGAAGTTATGGCCTTCGGAAGTTTGGAAAATTTTGTATAAATATTGGGTATTTTTCAGAAATTTCATTTTGGCCCGGATCTTTTCGGAAACTTCCGAAATGCTCCCAATGGACAGCCACCCTTCGCCGGCGCGTGGGGGCGCGTCCGGCCACCGACGGCGACGGCGTCGATGGCGTTGGAATCGTCTCGTCCTCCTCGTCATTTCTCGTGAAGGTACCTTCCCCAGATTCTCGACGGAACATAGGGGATCGGAGCCGAACAGTTTCTGCCAAAAACAACAAGCTTGCCGGCGACGATTCCGGCCACCTCCGGCGATGAGACCGGTTGGGTTTTGCTCCCCTCCTCTCCAGCAACCTCTCCATGGTGGTGGATCACGGCGGCACGGCCTAGATCGGCGGGAGTGAAACTTTGCACTTTTTGGATCAAAAAACTTGCCGACACCGATTCCGGCCACTTCCACTCCGATCCAGACTTTGAGATAGTTACTAAACTTGTTGGGATTGTTGAGTTGTACATTCTGGTAAATTTTGGTGGCAATCGGAGCACTTTGTTCCGGCGACGGACAGTCGCCGGCGGCGGCGCGTGGGCGGCGCGTCCGGCCGATCCAGGAGCAATTCTTTGCTCCGTTGTGCTTAGTTCGTCGATACGAACAACTTTCGTGTTTACAGTTTTGTGAAATTCGGTCGTTTGAGCGATGATCAATTAAGCAATGGTTATGGATTGTTAGATCCGTGATGATCCGACCGTTGGATCATCACCATATTTGGATATGATGTTAGGATGCTAGAAATAAGCATGCTGTTGGATTTTGGAAGTTTCAGATTTTGTGTGGGACCAGTTGATGAATAGTAGTCGTGGGACCCACGTTGACCGATGGTTGACTTTTGGTCAAATGGTCTCGATTAAATGTTCCGATGTCGTAGGAGACATTTGAGGAACATTTGGATTATTTTGGAAATGTATTATGCTAATTGGATATTGCATAATCATAGGTGTTTACGAGAAGTGTAGCTCATGCTTGTCGATTCCTGGTTACTATTTGAAGACGCAGCAGGAATAAGAGGTGAGTGAATCTCACGATGTTTTTATATATGAATATTAATTCATATTGTGTTGTTTATGAAAATGAGTAATTGTGTTTATTAAAATGATTTGGTGATATATAATTAAATAAATAATTTAATTGATATATCGGGTTTGTGATTTTGGTGTTAAAACAATATTTGAAAAATATTCATTTTATTGTTTTGATTTGTGAATTTTGTGGGAACACAACAATTCAAAATATGATATTGTGTTTGCCTACTTGAATGATTTTTGTCCAAATGGACTGTCCTGGGGACAATGGCAATGGGTGAAAAATGGTAGCCCATTCAGTTAGAGCTCTAGACTGCGTATCCCGTATTCATTGAAAACAAAGATGAATACTTTATGTAATTAACTTGATGTATTAAAAGGAGAAGAAAAATAGTATTCTCACTTTTAATCAGGCGAAGTTAAAAATAACTTGATGTATTAAAAGGAGAAGAAAAATGGTATTCTCACTTTTAATCAGGCTAAGTTATAAATGTTTTCGTGTGAGTATGGATTTTAATTATTATGATTTACAATTCTTAAAAAGAATGAAATCATAACTTTGGGAATTGATTTTTGGGAAGATTTATATTGTTTAATATTCTGAATTACCCTGGTATTAACATACACGTTTATGGGGCGTGTGGGGTTAAAATACGTGATATGGGGCGCGTAGGTTCAGTATATTATATAATATAAATTTTCTGGATTGGGATTGGATTTGGAGATTTATGGAATTTCTTTTAAATAAAAAGAAATCAGTATTTGGAGAAAATGATTTGGTGTGAGTTGATTTGAGATTACTTCTTTAATAATTGAAGTAATTACTATTTTGATTTACAATTCTTGAAAAATATTGAATTGTATTTGAAGGTTTAAATGATTCTTTTGAAAATAAAAGAATTTGATTTTTGGGTAAATGTGATCGGTGTGAGTAAACTGGGATCATTCATACCAGCTTCACAAGCTGACCGGGTGTGTTGATATAACCCGGTACACTATTCCACGGTGTAGGGTTTAATCGTGCAGGTTAGGTAACCAGAGTTGCATTGAAGGTTTGGTCGGTAAACCGTTATCGACCATAAGTGTTATTATTTGACTTCCGCTGTCTTGTAATAAATTTACTCTGATGGATAAATTAATTAATATCTTGTAATATCAATTTATTATTTAATTTATGGTTTGTAATATGTAACCCTAAAGAACGGGTCAGCATTTACATTTGTTGGGCATGGAGTATGCGTTGTTGTACTTGAATTAAAAAGGAAAAAAATTCTAGTGCATATTTGTATTTGATATTCCATGTCGTCACGTTCCTGAAATGATTTGTAATTAAGGGCAAAATGTCTTATTAATTGATTTGAAAATCGGGGCGTGACACATATACTAGCTGCAAACTTGCCTGCAAGGATAGAAGTCCCTGAAAAAGGACTTGGACTCAAAACCGCCGCAGCAGCCGTCCCAGAGGAGGGGCCGGCCGTCAGCACCACCGCCAGTAATGGTGGTGAAGTGGCTCAGGTTATGGCTCCGCTGAGGAAGCGTGGGAGGCCACTAGGTTCAAAGGATGCACGCCCTAGGAAGAAGGCTGCGATGACACATAATAATCTCCTAATCATCGACACTCAAAATCCGCGTCATGAGAACGTTTCGGATTATGGTTATGTCCAAGAGACATCTTTGGAGAACGCTCCATCGTTAGAACCTACTTGTAGGAACATAGAGATCTCGATTAATTACACTAGTGTACATGGGACGTGGGATAGAAACTCCATCATAATTGATGATGTGTTTGCATATGCTTGTGCACGCAAGTTAATTAAGACAGTTGATATCGAACGTCACTCCATTACGGAATGCCAATGTAAAGCTAATTTGCCTAAATGGAAAGATGAGATTTGGCTGAGTTGGACTCACTAACAAAGACAATGGTATTTGGGCTGGTTATGCCAATACCTTCCTGGAATAAAACCTGCTGGATATAAATGGGTATTTGTTAGAACGCGTAATGAGAGAAACGAGATTATAAGATATAAAGCTCGTCTTGTGGTGCAAGGCTTCTTACAACGCCCTGGAACCGACTACGAGGAGCCATATTCTCCCGTAATGGACGTCATAATGTTTTGTTACCTTGTCAGTTTGCTAGTTTCTGAAAAACTGAATATGCACCTTGTGGATGTGGTCACCGCGTATCTCTATGGGGATCTAGATACGAAAATTTATATGAAGGTGCCGGATGGACTTCAGTTACCCAAGTCAAGTGGCTCTAGACCGTGCAATGCGTTTGCTATTAGATTGCGATGCTCCCTATATGGATTGAAACAATCCGAATGGATGTGTTATAATTGTCTAAGTGACTACTTGATTGGAAGAGGGTATGTGAACAATGAATTATGCCCCTGCGTGTTTTTTAAGAAAACAAGTTTCGGATTTGCAATAGTCGCGATCTATGTCGATGACATGAATATTATTGGAACTCTTGATAAACTAAGAGATATCGCTGAATACTTGAAATCCGAATTTGAGATGAAAGATCTTGGAAAAACATGATTTTGTCTCGGTTTGGAACTTGAGCACCGTGATAGTGGGATTTTGATTCATCAATTAGCTTATACCCAAAAGATGCTCAGGCGTTTTAATATGGATATGGTACATCCTGTTAGCACTCCCATGATTGGTCGCAGCCTACATCCAAGGAAAGATCTGTTTCACCCAAGGGATGATAGTGAAAACGTTTTGGAGGTTAAAGTGTCGTACCTAAGTGCACAGTGCACAACACTCGATATCTCATTCGTTGTAAACTTGTTAGCTAGGTATAGCTTCACGCCCACGCAACGCCATTGGACTGGCATAAAGACTATCTTTCGTTACTTGAAAGGTACGATTGATATGGACTTGTTCTTTCCCTACAGAGAGTAGAGAAAATATGGAAAGATGGGTATGTGACCCATGCCTGCCATGACAGCAGGACGTGTCTGACAGGACCCGCCCCAGATTCCACCCTGAAATCCGAGGTGGCCCTGTGGGGCCCACCTTAGAAGAAGTCATACCGAAAAATCAGCATAACCTCCCCTAAAAATTGACTACCCAAAACCTGCAATTTCAACTCAACACAACTAATAAACCAACTTATAATATTCCCACCAACCACCCGAGCCTACGCGCTCGCGTGTAACAACAATTCAATTTAAATATAAAACTTTCTGTAAATCGAATAAATCATAACAAGATCTTCGGTTCCAAAAAAACTGTTGCTCAAAATATCATTCTAAATTCTGCAATCTCAAACTATAAGTTCATCAAACATTCTGAAAATCTGAAACTAGCTTGAGGACCAAAAGTTAAACTAGAAACTCGTGATGAATCCATACGCCGACTACCCCGGCCGTACGATACCTGATAAAACAGACCAAACGACACTCTGGGCGTGCTCCCACTCTCCCAGGTACAGACTAAGACTGACGAAGAATCAAGATGAGTCCGTACGCCGGCTCCCCTGGTCGTACGGTGTCTGGCGTGCTCCCACCCTCCAGACATCCACATGTTAGTACTACCGACCGGGTCCCGAAGGCCGCACGTCGGATCAGGACGTACGGTGCCTGGGCGTGCTCCCACTCTCCCAGACATCCTCAGCGTCAATAGACTAACCAGGTCCTCAGATAGACTCTCCCAGACATCAGAAGAGGCCGTACGCCGGCTACCCTGGTCGTACGGTGTCTGGCGTGCTCCCACCCTCCAGACATCCACATGTTAGTACTACCGACCGAGTCCCGAAGGCCGCACGTCGGATCAGGACGTACGGTGCCTGGGCGTGCTCCCACTCTCCCAGACATCCTCAGCGTCGATATACTAACCAGGTCCTCAGACAGATACGTGCACGTAGAAATGAATATACGGAAACTGATAACTGGATACTAACACTGGATACTGACAAATCTGAAAATCTCGCCAAAGCCCCTTAACCCTCAAATCTCGCATATAAATCATTTTCCCGAGCCTCAACAATTAGATCATGCAACATTCAAGTACGAAAAGAAATCCATAATTATTTAATAGGAAATTAATGCGAGCAATAATAAATTCTTGCATGCATAATTAACTTTAAAACAAAAGTCCACTCACAAAAATTACTCGTCGATGAATCTTATTAACCAAAATACTCGGCGACTAATCCAACGATCGGATTGTCGCGGTTCGATAAATCGAACGACGTAACTAATTATCCGGTCTCACAAACCGTAACCAACCTACGATTAACCAATCGATCTAACTTTTCCAATCCAACCGTACAATATACTCACAATAATTATCTTAACACGCTAAACAATTTCGGTGACAATCTAACGGTCGCGCAATAACCTAAACCACGAATCGTTCGATAACGAACCGATAATAATCGGGTTAAATCTCAAACTTCGATAAATTCCTACAAATCATATACTAACATGTTCACAAACAAGAGTACTAGCTAATGGGCAAAATTTCACTTTCAATGGAGGCCGGACGCGCCGCCACGCGCCGCCCTAAGCGGCTGCGCGTGGGCCCCACGCGCCGCCGGTCCGACCATCTCCGATGGTCACCAAATTCTACCACAACAATCACCAAGCCAAAAATGAGTAATTTTCATACCTGGGCCGAAGCACGATTCGGTCTAGATCGGCCGGAATCTACCCCGAAAGTCACGGTGGCCGGATTACTTCTTTTCTACGATTCGCCGCCGTCCGGCGGAGCTAGGCCACAAGACCGGTGGCGCTAGGCTCGTGGAGCCGAGGGCTACAAAGCCCACAAGGTGGTCGCGGCCGGAATGGCCGGAAACGTCGCCGGCAAGCATGGCAGTTCCGACGCAAAAACTGGGCTTCTTCTCTCCTTGATTTCTCCTTCCACACATCGATTTACGGCTAGAAATAGGTATAGACTAGAAGAGGGTGGAAAGATGAAGAAAATGGGACTAATTTCATGGCTTGGGGTGGCCGGAATCGGGAGGAATCGCCGGTCAAAGGACCGGTTTACTGTTGCGTGAACAGTAACTGCGTGGGAGACCAAAGGTCACTGGCCAAAAAAACTCCTCCTTCCCAAAAAGGAAACTTCTATTTATAGTAACTTCCCGAAATAGTAACCTCCCTTTCCGTGAATCGTAACTCTGTCATACCAACTCCGATTTTTACGTACTTCGTGTCCACGAACTCGGTTTAACGCGCTCTACAACTCCCGTGAAGAAACTTAAATCAAATTCCTTACCGAGCAAAAAGTCAACTGGACGACCCCCTAAAAGTAATATTTACGGCTCAAAACTGAAACTTCCGACGATCCGCCGTGAATCACTACAGTAAAACGATAAGTTTTGGTCCGGGTCGTTACAGTGTCGCCGCCACTATCGACCATTCTAGCCACGCCGCCATCACCGCTGCCCCATATACCCAAAACCCCTGTGATGTTTTGGTTGATTTTGTTGATGCCCGGTATCTATCTGACCCACACAAAGATCGTTCCCAAACAGGTTATGTCTTTACCATGGAAAACACCATGATATCTTGGAGGTCTACAAAGCAGACCCTTGTCACTACTTTTTCGAATCATGCAGAGATTATTACTCTCCATGAAGTTGTTCGAGAGTGTATATGTCCATAGTTACACATATTAGAAGTACATATGGTTTGTGGTCAACCACAAATAAACCTACGTGCATTTATGAGGATAATGCCGCTTGCATAGAGCAAATAAAACAAGGTTTCATTAAAGGCGACAACACCAAACATATTTCGCCTATATTCTTCTATAATCAGCAACAACAGAAGTTCCTCAAGATCAGAGTGAATCAAGTTAGATCTGAGGATAATGTGGTAGATTTATGTACTAAATCGCTACATAAATCCACATTTGAGAAGTCATTAAAAGCATTGGTTTGCTTAAGTTATCTGAAATCCTATGATTGTAGGAATCAGGGGGAGACGCAGACATCAGGGGGGAGTATGGTGTCCACATGCTAAGTTTTCAAATGTGAAGTGTGTGTTGCACTCTTTTTTCCTTCGACCAAGGTTATTTTTGTCCCACTGGGTTTTTGTTACTTGGCAAGGTTTTTAATGAGACAACGAGAAAAGCACCACCTAGAGTTGACGGCACAAGGGGGATTGTTGAAGGAAACCTAATCTTTGTGTGCCTTGTCAGTCTAGAAGCAATCAATTCTAGATTGGAATAAGGAAAGTAAATTCTTTTAGAATATGGCCGGATTGTATTTAGAATAGGATTCCTGATTCAATAAGATTGTATTTTGTATTCCTCTATAAATATAGGCTCTTATTCTTCAATGAAATATATTAACCCCAGAGCAATTCTCTTCTTCTTTATTTTACGTTATTCTACAACAGAAGTTTTTTCTTGTTTTTTTCATATTTTTATTTTTCTGCGTTTTACCAAAATAACCTTTCAAAATTATTTTATTATAATTTTTATTCAATATTATGAAGGGTATTATAGGCTCTTCATAATTTGGTAAAATCTTTGACACCAAACCCTACGCTTCTATTTATAGTAGTAGAGATATCTTTTATTATTATTACTAGCCTTCCTACACGAGCCTTACGCGTATGGAAGGAGGCACTTACGTGTACAAAAGACGTTCACTTATTTATTGTTTCTGCATTACTTGCTTCTCGGTTTTATTATACTACTTATGAAATTAAATATAAGTAAAATGAAAGACGAAATAAAAAAATAAAAATATATATATAATAAATAGGCAAGTGGATAAGTTGGTGTGAGACCCTCATATTATTTTATTAAATTTTGTTGTTTTACAATTTTACCCTTAGTATATTTACATTTATATATTGGTTAATATAGTTTAAGAGGGGCAAATCTTGAGTTTTTGAATGTTTACCAAGAACCCAAGTTTTCCCTTTATATATATTAGCCTTCCTGCAAGCGCTATGCGTGTGCAAAAGGGCCGTTCTCTTGCTTGCGAGAAGCGTTCTCGCCTATTTTAATCCTGATTAATTCCTAAATCATTCTCTTAATTTTTTTCGGATCTCAAATCTATTGACCAACCTCAGTAGTAGAAAACATGAGATGTGAAAGTTTCCCATACAGAGCACAAAAAGATAGGGAGCAAGAGGGTCAACTTGTGTGAACGATTGAGAAAGATCTACATTTAGAACAATATGAAAGGAATTAAAAGTAACACATCTCATAATTAACTTAATCAAGCTATGAAGGAGTTGAATCTAATAAAGTACATGTTGAATGAAACTCTAAGCCGAGAAACCATTCTTGCCTCTAGACATTTTGTACTCATTAAGCATCCTAGGTCGTTTTTCAAGTAGGAGGTCATGTAACTTTCTTATTTTTTAAAGAATAAATTTCCTTTCAATTCTTTTTGAATTGTGAGCTATGATGATGCACAACCTTGGCTTCAATATTTTTCTTTGGCTCCTTGATCCAAAATGACAAAATTGAAGATTTTATTCCTAATTAGATTTTTTTTTTCCAATCGGTCCATTTAAATAGCCAAGACGGAAATTTCATTTCCATTTTTTTATTCACCCCTAGCAAAATCTAATAAAACGTTTACTGACCCCCAATAAAAATTATTATTAACCTCCAATAAAATTCATTGAAACATTTACTGACCCCAATAACACATTTTTCAATAAACAAATTTACCAACCCTCTATAAAAAGACCGATGGAGAAAACCAAAAAAATGTGTAAGCCAATGAGAAATGAACAGAGGTATTGACCTGTGTGATCGCCATAGAATGCGCACGACATGTTCTAGATTTAGTTGTTAGTTTGTTGTTTCGGCCTGTGAACCCCCATACATCCAAAATATAAAGCATTACGTAGTAAACAGCCCCCTCACCATCAACCGAGTCTCCCTTCCGAAGCAAACCAGTGCCATCAGTATTTCTGGAGGTTTCTAACCATTTAAAAGCTAGACTTTTTAAAAAGGAAAAATATTATAAATGGTAACTGAGTTTTGACCTGAGGGCTAAAGGGCTGAAGGGAGGGCTAAATTTAGCCCTGGCAAGAGCCCAGGTCCTTCAGTGAGGCGCACCACATGGGGAGGACTGTTGGACTTGCAAAAGGTGACGGAAGAAAAAAAAATTTGTTGTTTTAATAATTTGGAGGACATGTGGCAGCTTGCCACTAGGTTGATTTTTTTAAATTTCATTGAATGGCTTGGATTTGTTATCCTTTGCAATCCAATGGTTCATAATTATGTATACAAGCGGCTAGCCCAATTAATGCATGGCTGAATTTAATCATACTATTCGTTGAAAATCAACAGCAACTTTTTTTTATATATATATTTACAACGGTCAAATTTTTCCCCTATAAATATCTACATATTTTTTTCATAATTTCACACCCACCTTCTCTATTTCCTCCTATAATTCACCTCATCAACTTCCTCCTATCTTCATCATCTCTTCTTAATGAAAAAAAAATTAATTATTTTTGTCTAAAAATTAAATTTAGACAAAAAAAAATGATATTATAACTAAATAAAATCATAAATTTGAAAAAAATAATGTAAACGAATAAAATATTGAAAGGGCTAAAATTTAGCCCTGCCTTACTGGAGACGGTTAACGAGTGCTTGAATAAATAATAATATTTTGAGAGCTAAAATTTAACCCTGGGTCCAAATAGCCCTCTATTGCTGGAGATGGCCTCACATTGGTCACTCACATTCAACACCTTCTTACACTTAACCCACTACAGTTAAATCTTCCGTTGCAAACCGTTAATATTGAGAGCATTTTTGTCTAATCACCAAAAACATATTTTTTTCAACCTAAAAAAAACAAAAATCTAAAAAAAAAACAAAATATTAAGAAACCCAATAGGAAAAATGACACAATATTTTTGTTTTCAAATTGATTATTGTTAAATAAAAAAGTTTTCTTGTTTTGTTTTTTACAAAATATATAAAATTTTAAATAAAAAAAAACTTTAATTATTTTCCTCCAATTTTTTTTTAAATAAAATTTACTTTTTTACTGTAATGTTAAATCCAACTTCTAGCTACTTGTACTAGAACATTGTTTTAATTTCTTGTGTGGATTTTGGTAAAGTTGTTTACTCTTCTATTTTATGTGAAGAAATGGAAAAAATATAAATTTGAAAAAAAAATATTAAGCAACCCAATAGGAAAAATGACACAATTTTTTTGTTTTTCAAATTGATTTTTGTTGTAGAATAACATAAAATAAATAATAAGAAAATTGCTCTAGAATAGAATGATTTCATTAATGAATAGAGGTCTCTATTTATAGAGGAATACAAGATACAATCTTTATTGTATAAAGAATTATATTTTAATATAATCCATATTCAAGAAGGATTTACTTTCCTTATTCTATTCTAGAATTGATTTTCCTAGATTGACTAGGCACACACAAATTGGGTTTCCTTCAATACTCCCCCTTGTGCCATCAACTCTAGGTGGTGTTTCTCTCGTTGTCTCATCAAAAACCTTGTCCAGTAACAAAAACTCAGTGGAACAAAAATAACCTTGGTCGAAGGAAAAAAGAGTACAACATACCCTTCACGTTTGGAAACTTAGTATGTGGACGCCAGACTCCCCCTGATGTCTGCGTCTCTCCCTGATTCCTACAATCATGAGATCTCAGATAACTTAAGTAAACCAATGCTTTTAACATGCTTCTCAAATGTGGATTTAGGCAGGGGTTTAGTACATAAATCTGCCACATTATCCTCAGATATAACTTGATTCACTCTGATCTTGAGGAACTTCTATTATTGCTGATTATAGAAGAATTTAGGCGAAATATGCTTGGTGTTGTCGCCTTTGATGAAACCTTGCTTCATTTGCTCTATGCAAGCGACATTATCCTCATAAATGCACGTAGGTTCATCTGTGGTTGATCTCAAACCACATGTACTTCTAATATGTACGTGTAACTATGGACCATAACCTTTGACGTTTGCCAAAAGTGTGTATGTATTTTTAAGATCTGGGGTTGTCGTTCCAACGGGGATCGATGGCCCTTCAACCCACTTGGTAACATTGGTAACCTAGAAAACTAGCACTAGATGGTGGGGTGAGAAATGGAAGGAGAATAGTGAAGTGGATATGTGCAAAGGTGAGATACTGTAACGTTATTTGAGAGTGGAAAAGTGAAATGTAAGCAAACAAAATAGAAAGTAAACTATCTAATGTACAAAACATAAAGAGGGGGAACATGAAGAGGATAGAAATGATAGAACGATTGAGTTTTCGAGGTTTAATTACCAAAGCCCACAATGATGAATGATGTTCCGGTTATGCATTAATGCTTAAGTGATGAATAAATCAAGCCCCGTATCCTAGCCATGTTATGGTTCTAGGACCGTGCTTTCCTAAGGTATTTAAATGTCTTATTAGGGTCATTCGAACTCTCTAGGTGTCATAGGGGATTCCTCTATGTTACCTAATACCGAATCCCCTAAAGTGCTTAAGAGGCGTAAAGTGTCGAAGCTTAGGGACTCAAACCAGCAACACAAGTGTAATCCACCACTCCACCGATATTATCGATATGTAGTGAATTCCTTCTAAGGTATTCCTAAGCCTTATTAGGGTCCTAGGGACTCTCCGCATGAGGGTAGAAAGAAAGGAGGCGTAAAGCACATAAATGAAAGATCACAAAAGTGAAACATGCTTATCACACATATTGCCAATTGCCTAGACTAGAATAAAGTGGTCAAACCCTACACACTCATACAAGATGGATCAAATGCATACCAAAGAGTGACTAATTCCTCAAATATACATCCAACACATATTAGAATAGACAATACACATATTTATTCAT
This sequence comes from Rubus parviflorus, assembly GCA_029955375.1. Classification (NCBI taxonomy): domain Eukaryota; kingdom Viridiplantae; phylum Streptophyta; class Magnoliopsida; order Rosales; family Rosaceae; genus Rubus; species Rubus parviflorus. Next base: position 19,105,007 of record JARGGL010000006.1, on the reverse strand, counting down.
CTTCAAGCATCCACACATAGTTAAAATCATCATCACATCACAAATGGACTAGGGCACACAACTCTAGTCCCCAATCCTAAACAACTAGTCACACATGCTTAGATTATACATCAACTATAAACTAGGAAAAGATAAAGAGAGGTTTAGGGATTCTCATGAAGATGGCAGCAGCTCTTTGTGTCACTCAAGTAGTAGCAAGCTCCTCTTCTAAGTCTCCATCTTCTTCTCCAAGCTTCTCCTTGCTCATGGCTTCCCAATCTTGGTGTTCTTGATGGATCCAAGCATATGTGATGTAGAAGTGCTAGAATAATGGAGAAACATGGTCAAGGATATAGAGGAGGATGTGAGGAAGAAAGTTGGTGAAGGAAGGAAAGGGATTTGGGTGGTGGAAGGAGGAGAAAACAAGGAGACAACCTGCCCATGGTTCGTTCGTCGACCGGTCGAACCTAGACGGGTCACCAAGGAAAGAAAGGGTCTTGGGGAGGAAGAAGGGAGAGAATTGGGTGAGATCTAGGTGAGGGCTGCTATGAAGAGATGGGGGAATGAATCTAAATGGCAAAAACTACATTTAAATAGGCTAGGGTAGAGAGGGATGAAAGGCTAGGATCAACTAGGAAAAAATGTAATGGTTAAATAGATTAAATGATGGGTAAGGGAGTAAATTCTCTAGGGAATAAAAGAAATGAGTAATCTAAGGGTGACCTCATGGTATCTAATATGCTCCTTGCTGATTTTTGGAATCTTTTGGTGATGAGTCACAAGGTTGACTTCGTCTTGACTTTGACCACGACCCTCGGAGTTGACCAAAGGTTAACTTTTGACCAAATTTCCGAAATTCTCTTGCGACTCACTCTCAGGACTTCATGTTGACTCGTTGACGCTCTAAAGTCGGGATTGACCACGAGTTGACCGAAGGTCATCGGGTTGACTTTTCATCATTTTGCCGGAAATCCACAAAAAGCTCCAAAACGCGCTCCTTTGCTCCCTATATCAATCTGATGCTCGTAAACCCTACAATGGTGCAATGCAAGGATTAGAGACACTAAATGACCATTGAATTAGCTCTACAAAAGTGATTAGAGGCCTAATTTGTATGCAAATCACATACAAATCAACCATATACACTCTCGAACAGTTTCATGGAGAGCAATAACATCTTCATGGTTAGAAGAAATAGCGACAAGGGTCTGCTTTGTAGACTTCCAAGATATCGCGATGTTTCCAATGGTAAAGACATAACTTGTTTGGGAACGATCTTTATGCGGGTCAAAGAGATACCCAGCATCAGTAAAACCTACCAAAACATCAAAATTATTTTGGGAGGAAGGGACAGTGGCGGCGGCGGCGGCCCGTCCGTGGGCGGCGACGGTGCTGCTTGCGGTGGTAACACGTCCTGCTGTCACGGCAGGCATGGGTCTCATACTCATCTTGCCATATTTTCTCGACTCTCTATAGGGAAATAACAAGCTCATATCAATCGTACATTTTAAGTAAGGAAATATAGTCTTTATGCCAGTCCAATATCAGGGCGCAGAGCTATACGTAGCTAACAAGTTTATAGTGAATGAGATATCAGGTCTTGTGCACTATGCCAAGTATAATAATGTACCTATTGCACTTAGGTACGGCACCTCAGCCTGGATCACATCTTTCCATTTAGGCCAATCAGCTTTACGTTGGCATTCCTCAACGGAGCGAGGTTCGATATCATCGGTATCAATTAACTCGTGTGCACAAGCATATGCAAACACATCATCAATTATGATGAAGTTTCTATCCCACGTTCTATGTACACTAGTGTAATTAATCGAGTTCTCTAGATTCCCACGGGTAAGTTCTAACTATGGAGTATCCTCCAAAAATGTCTCTTGGACATAACCAGAATCCGGAACGTTCTCATTAGATGGATTTAAGGGAATTATTTTGTGTCATCACAGCCCTCTTCCTAGGGCACGCATCCTTCGAACCTGGTGGCCTCCCACGCTTTTTCAGCGGAGCCACGACCTGAGCCATGGCTTGAGCCATGTCACCACGTCACCCTTAGGGACGGCTGCTGCAGCGGCTTTGATTCCAAGTCTTTTTTCAAACACTTGCATCCTTGCAGACACATTTGCAGCTAGTATATGCGATCTAGTCACTTCAGTAAGATCTGAGAAAGCATCAGGAAGAGAATCTGCTACTTTCTTATGACCTATAATTCTACGCACTTCTATTTCTGTTTGTGCAGTAAGGGGATCTATAATAGTGACAATTCATGTAGTTCCTGCTAAACGTTGATTTTCTTATCTCCCCCTAACGAAAGGAATACTGTCTCATCGAAGTGACAATCCACAAATCTTGTTGTAAATAGATCGTCTTTCAAGGGTTCTACATAGCGGATTATGGTTGGAGACTCAAATCTGTAATACCCCGAAAATTTCGATACTATTTTTATAAAATAGGTCGTGAAATTTGAAGTGAAATGGTGAGAAATTGTATTTTTAGAGGTTTTCGTCGTAAAACGATAATTACGGTTGTAATTATAAGTTACACAAGGTTAATTAAGGTAACTTTTTATTCATTGAGAAATTGGGAAAACTTCTTTCATGAAAGTTGTAGAGCTCGTCGAATCGAGTTCGTAGGAATTTGGTTCATCGAAAACGGATATCGTATGAACAAGTTATGGCCCTCGGAAGTTTGACAATTTTCTATAAAAAAGATTTTGGGATTTACTATTCACCAAAAAATCAGAAATCCCCCAGAAAAATACTGTTCACGCCGTGAACAGTAACCCGATTTTCTTCCGGCCATTTCTCCCTCCTCCGGCGACCGATTTGCATGAGACTTGTCTCAATCTCTTCGTCTCTTCGTCCTCTTCGATTCTATACTAGTTTCATTCATTGATTTTCAGTATAGAATGAGAAATCAAGAAAAGAAAAATGGAGAAAACGCTGCCGAACTGTTCATCAGTTTCTGGGAAAGTTTCCGGCCAAATCGAGTCATCTTACCTACTGGGCTTTATAGCACTTTTCAGGGGCTTTCCAGCAACATAAAATATGCCTCAATCGGAGTTCGGACGAAGGAGAATTTTGGATTTGAAATCCTAGGGTTTCGGAGCTATCGAGGTAAATTCGAGACTTTTTACTTTGAATTGGCCCTTGTGACAGTTATGAAAGTTGTTGCTGGTAATGTGTAGAACATTGTGGTAAAATTTCATGGCAATCGGAGCACTTTTTTCCGGCGACGGCGCGTGGGCGGCGCGTCCGGCCGGTTCAGGAGCAGTTATTTGCTCCATTTGACTTGGTTCGTCGATAAGAACAACTTTCGTGTTTTGACTTTTGTCAAATTCGGTCGTTTGATCGATGGTCAATTAACCCGATTATCGAATCGTACGATTTACGATTCGTGATGATCCGACCGTCAGATGATCATGAAATTTGATCGTGGGGTTAATATTGTGATTATAAGCATGTTGGACCGTTGGATTATTGAAATTAAATCGTTTGATCAATGATCAATTATGCAATGATTATGGATCGTTAGATCCGTGATGATCCGACCGTTGGATCATCACCATTTTTGGATATGATGTTAGGATGGTAGAAATAAGCATGTGGTTGGATTTTGGAAGTTTTGGATTTCGTGTGGGACCCGTTGATGAATAGTTGACGTGGGACCCACATTGACCGACGGTTGACTTTTGGTCAAATGGTCTCGATTAATAGTCCCGATGTCGTAGGAGACATTTGAGGAACATTGAATTATTTTGGAAGTGTTTTATGCTAATTGGATATTGCATAATCATAGGTGTTTACGAGATGTGACACTTACGTACGTTGATCGATTCCTGGTTACTATTTGAAGACGCAGCAGGAATTAGAGGTGAGTGAATCTCACGATATTTATATATATGAATATAAATTCATATTGTGTTGTTTGTGAAAATAAATGATTACATTCATTTAAATGATTTTGTGATATACAATTAAATAAATAATTTAATTGATATATCGGCTTTGTGAAACTGTGTTAAAACAATATTTGAAAATTATTCATTTTATTGTTTTGATTTGTGAATTTTGTGGGAACACAACATTTCAAATTATGATATTGTGTTCGCCTATTTAAATGATTTTGTACAAACGGACTGTCCTGGGGACAAAGTAAATGGGTGAAAAATGGTAGCCCATCAGTTAGAGCTCTAGACTGCATATCCACGTATCCAAGTGTTCTTCGAAAACAAAGATGAACACTTTACGTAATGAAGGAGAATACATTGGTATTCTGGCTTTATCCGTCGTGTGGAATATTAATAAAGGAGGGGAAAAATGGTACTCTCGCTTTATTCGTCCGTGTTGTTTTTGAAATACTTGATTTATTAAAAGGAGAAGAAAAATGGTATTCTCGCTTTTAATCATTTGAAGTTAAATTGGTTTTGTGTGAGTAAAGATCGAGGGTTTATATTATTTAACATACTGAATTACCCTGGTATTAACATACACGTTTATGGGGCGTGTGGGGTTAAAATACGTGGTATGGGACACGTAGGTTCAGTATATTAGATAATACGAATCTTCCGGATTGGAAATAGAAACTTTGGTTTATAAATGATTCTTTGAAAATAAAAGAATTTAGTTTTGGAAAAATGTATTCGGTGTGAGTAAACTTAGATCACTCATACCAGCTTCGTAAGCTGACCGGGTTTGTTGATATAACCCGGTACACTATTCCACGGTGTAGGGTTTAATCGTGCAGGTTAGGTAACCAGAGATGCATTGAAGGTTTGGTCGGTAAACCGTTATCGACCATAAGTGTTATTATTTGACTTCTGCTGTCTTGTAATAAATTACTCTGATGGATAAATTAATTAATATCTTGGAATATCAATTTATTATTTAATTTATGGTTTGTAATATGTAACCCTAAAGAATGGGTCATCATTTACATTTGTTGGGCATGGAGTATGTATTGTTATACTCGAATTAAAAGAAAAAAATTCTAGTGCATATTTGTATTTGATATTCCATGTCGTCACGTTTCCGATTTGATTTGTAATTAAGGGCAAAATGCCTTATTAATTGATTTGAAAATCGGGGCGTGACAGATTGGTATCAGAGCAAAACAATGCTCTAAGGAAGTGATTGAGCAATGGAACGCTCTAAGGAAATGAAACGAGTTTTGGAATTGAGAAGTGAAGTTAGGGTTTAGAGCTTAGGATCGGTTTAGGGTTTGGCGTTAGGTTCTTAGATTCATCCAAGTGATGGTTACTTCGTATGCTTAATAGCGCACAGTATTTATCGAGTGATGGCCCGACCGCGGCGGATCCCCATCATGTGCTCTTCAGTGCTGTTGTGTTGTTAAGAATATAAAGTACAAATTACAATTCCTTAATGATAGTCTTACATAGCTACATTCCTAACTCTCTCAACCGTACCCTGGATCAAACGACAGACTTGATCCACTGACCCTTTCTTGTTCTTCAGCAGCTCAGTAGAGATCTGTGTTGCTACCGTTACTAGACAACCAATGTACGGATTGTCTGAGACCCCTTCTGTTCTTCCAGCAGTAGGCATATCAGGTAGGATCGAGAAACCCGAAGTTAGGAATACAATTGTACCTAACTCACAACCGCCTATTAACTTCTGCACCGTTGACTGACTAATAGGGGCATAAATCACGTATGACCCTGTTGAATCAGTACAACTTTCTTGGAGTATATAGGTGTTGTGCATTTGCAACAAGGAGACACAATTGCGTGGATCATGACCAGTTGTGATGTGTGCAATCTCCTGTACTTCTTTTTCCAATGCTAAGTGGTCCCACTGGTTCCGAGTTTGTACGTCAATGAAGAAGTCAAACAGCTTTCGGTGAGAGACATGATGCTGGATTATTGCAGATGCAGTTCGAGTGAGGCCATGAGGCTTATTCAGCCTGTTCCAGATTTTGTTGGTGGAGACTCTTATCCCTGAACCCTTGAACTTGGTTTGTTCGGCTACCTTCCATTCATGAGCAGTAGAGTTGCCGATGTCTGTGCAAAAGTCTGTCACTATTCTGCATGCCATCTGCAACAAGTTTCTTCTTCCTTCCACAGATGGTATGACACAAAAGTCTTGAGGTGGATAAGTGTCAGCCGCGGAATAATTTAACCTTTCCGCTTGCCTCTGAAGTATTTCTACCCATCGCCTTGCTCTAAAGGCTAAGCCTGACTCCACTAGCGTTCGGTATGTTTGGTGCATGAGTTGATCCTGTACATCAACATGTTCCACCCATACGACACGAGAGCTGTCATTGAACAAATCTTGGATTAAGCATCCGGATGGACGCTTCTTGCATTGAGATTTTGAGTGTGGACCCAGATTTAAGCTTAACCCGTCCACAGAGACGTCAATTATTGCCCAACTTTGTTCTGTTTGTCGTTGGCAATAACGAACAAAGTGAGTTACACGAGTGGAGACAGATGGACTGGTCACCTGGAATTCAGCACTCATGACTTGGATGGTTTCGTTGTAGCTTCCAGTTGTCCCTGTTGACAACACGTCAAGGATCGTTGCCCTCGAGATGATGCTACCGAATATGGTGGACCATTGGTCCACATCCATGAAGAGATTCACGAGTACGACAGGACTGAGGGGAATAGTGGCTGTGTAGCGAGAAGTTTCGGTTTGAAAGTTAGTGGGAGTAAGATCAATACCGTTAGTGAAGATTCTCTTGTACTCTGCTTCATTCAGGAACTCATGAAGCGTGACAGAGCTGGATTTGAGTGCAGAGATCCACAGTGGCGCAGCAGCAGATGCCATGATGATTAGCTCATCTCTGACCGACACAATGATTTCAGAAATCTTAGTTGTGTCTGCCACGACAGATGCTTCTGCCACGGCAGATGCTTCTTCAGGTTCTGAACGGTTGATGTTGTCTGATGGTTGTTGTGTAGAAGAAGAGTGATGTGGGATCGACATACACTTTTGAACATCCCTCCTCATGTGAGACTTTTCCCTTGGACCGATGACTGCAGGAATTGGAAGAGTCTGAGGTTGTGGGGTAGTCTCTTCAATCCCTTTTAGTAGCTCACTATTGGGAGTGACTCGATTCCCACAATGGTTGCAGTTGATTCGGCTGAATGCAGCTTGGTACTGACTAAGTTGAGCTTGAAGCTCATTGATTTTCTGTCTCAGCAGAAAATTTTGTTGACGAGTGGTTTGGGCAGGCGCTTGGGGTCGATGCTTTATCACCCAGGCAGAGACTTGTGCAAACGTTAACTTTATTTGGTCACCCAAATCTTGTCGTTGTTGAACTGTTGGCTTTGGAAAGGCCTCGACGAAGTCCTTCAATGCTTGGACTTGGTATTTGGTGAAACTCTTCCTCGGTGGAATACGTTTGGATGAACCAGGTTCAGCTTGTGGAGATGATACTTGTGGACTTGGGGCTACTGCAATGGCTTCGTCTTCTGCTAGAAGCATGTCTAACATGTCGATATCGTGGTTGAATTCGATTGCTGGTGAAATTATTTCATCTAAGCTCTCAAAAAATTGGCTTTCAGAGGGATCAGATTGAAGTAATTCACTGAACGAATTCACTTTGCGTGACATGTTTGAGTTGGTGTAAATTTCTGAGAAGTGGGGTGAAGAAGTCCTCTTTGAAAGAGAAAGGAGGTTATGGCACTAATGGAAAGTATCTGTTAGTGGATGCGTAAGGGTATATTTATTGTTGGTGGAGGATTTGAAAAATTCAAAAGCAAAAGTGAGTGGCTGATTTACAGCTAATTGTCGGAGCCCTTGGAGATCGTGGAAGATTTTTTTTTCCCCGATGCATGGATTTTCCACATACAGTTCCACTCTTGTGAGACCTCGCATCTTTTGAGGAATTATTTATGCGAAAGCAAAAGGAAAAGAGTCATTATGACCGGTGTTAGTGGAAGACTGAGTTTTTGTTGATTAAATCTTGCGGAATCTTGTATCGTGGGCGATACTTTTGAGTAAGTGAGACAGATATGAGCAATAATTATTTTTAGTGGGTTGTTGAGTGCACCGCACTTGCATTAAAGAAAGGTTTCCCTTACGGTGGAAAGTTGTGTTTAAATACATGGGATAAGGAGCTGTGTTACTTAACTCATATCTATTATCAATCAATCTTCTCAAAATTTTCTCTTACACAATGGTGAACAAAGGAGAGTGCAGCAAGCGATCCAAGAATGCAGAATGGAGTGAACTTCCAGTGGAGATCTGGAAGTACATATTCCAGTTGGTGGCAACCGCATCCCTGCAGAGCACAATAGAACTCCGTTGTGTCTCTAAGACTGTCAAGGAGTACGCCGACAGTTGGTCCACTCTTGCGGCGATCGACATGGATGGATTCGATGGTGGATCCAGACCCACTGGTTCCATAGAAGCGGATAGGCAAGTGCGTATCTTCGCAAATCGGTGCTGGGAAGCAAGGAACCCGGAGTCTCTGTTCCGATTGGGAATACGAGTACTTGTGGAGGCAGCGAACATATCTTTAGCCCTGGAGTACTTCGATGCAGCATGCAAACCAGGAACTCTGTATGGTGCACGTCCTAGTTCAGTGGTAGGTCATCATGTTGCATTTTATGCAGCGTGTATGATAAGAATGATATTGGGACCACGAGCCGAGCAACAGAAAACGGTGCAGCGACTGTGTGAAGCCCTCGACTGGTGGAGAAGCGGATGGAACATCTACTACTGTAGAGAAGAAGTCGAGCGGATGATGCATCAGGCCGAGTTTTGTCATGAGCATCTACTGTTGTATTTTCCGTCGACTACTGCTTTCCTGCCCGCCGGTAAATGTGTTACTTGTGGTGAGTCAAGTTTTTGGCGTCCTTTTGGCCAGGACATGTGGGACGTGGATGGAGATAGGCATGCAGCTAGAGAATGTTGCGACACTTGCAAGTGTTTCGTGGAGGCAGCATATTTCTACCAGCTGATGATGTATGGAATTCCGAGATTCCCGGCCTCTTATCCACGAAGTCACTACTGGAGGTTTAAGGATGGCTTCTGGTAGTGTAAGCCCTACGAGGCATTTCAGATTTGTAATAGCAGTTTGTGTAAGTTGTGGTTTGTTGTGTTGTGGTTTGATGTGTACTACCAGGTTATTGATGAATAAAACTTTGGATTTTAGAATCAAGTGTGATAACCTTGGGTGTACTCTGCGTCCTAATTTCGGGACGAAATTTCTTTAAGGAGGGTAGACTGTAATACCCCGAAAATTTCGATACTATTTTTATAAAATAGGTCGTGAAATTTGAAGTGAAATGGTGTGAAATTGTATTTTTAGAGGTTTTCGTCGTAAAACGATAATTACGGTGGTAATTATAAGTTACACAAGGTTAATTAAGGTAACTTTTTATTCGTTGAGAAATTGGGAAAACTTCCTTCATGAAAGTTGTAGAGCTAGTCGAATCGAGTTCGTAGGAATTTGGTTCATCGAAAACGGACATCGTATGAACAAGTTATGGCCCTCGGAAGTTTGACAATTTTCTATAAAAAGGATTTTGGGATTTACTATTCACCAAAAAATCAGAAATCCCCCAGAAAAATACTGTTCACGCCGTGAACAGTAACCCGATTTTCTTCCGGCCATTTCTCCCTCCTCCGGCGACCGATTTGCATGAGACTTGTCTCAATCTCTTCGTCTCTTCGTCCTCTTCGATTCTATACTAGTTTCATTCATTGATTTTCAGTATAGAAAGAGAAATCAAGAAAAGAAAAATGGAGAAAACGCTGGCGAACTGTTCATCAGTTTCTGGGCAAGTTTCCGGCCAAATCGAGTCACCTTACCTACTGGGCTTTATAGCACTTGTCAGGGGCTTTCCAGAAACATAAAATATGCCTCAATCGGAGTTCGGACGAAGGAGAATTTTGGATTTGAAATCCTAGAGTTTCGGAGCTATCGAGGTAAATTCGAGACTTTTTACTTTGAATTGGCCCTTGTGGCAGTTATGAAAGTTGTTGCTGGTAATGTGTAGAACATTGTGGTAAAATTTCATGGCAATCGGAGCACTTTTTTCCGGCGGTTCAGGAGTAGTTCTTTGCTCCGTGTGACTTGGTTCGTCGATACGAACAACTTTCGTGTTTTGACTTTTGTCAAATTCGGTCGTTTGATCGATGGTCAATTAACCCGATTATCGAATCGTACGATTTACGATTCGTGATGATCCGACCGTCAGATGATCATGAAATTTGATCTTGGGGTTAATATTGTGATTATAAGCATGTTGGACCGTTGGATTATTGAAATTAAATCGTTTGATCAATGATCAATTATGCAATGATTATGGATCGTTAGATCCGTGATGATCCGACCGTTGGATCATCACCATTTTTGGATATGATGTTAGGATGGTAGAAATAAGCATGTGGTTGGATTTTGGAAGTTTTGGATTTCGTGTGGGACCCGTTGATGAATAGTTGACGTGGGACCCACATTGACCGACGGTTGACTTTTGGTCAAATGGTCTCGATTAATAGTCCCGATGTCGTAGGAGACATTTGAGGAACATTGAATTATTTTGGAAGTGTTTTATGCTAATTGGATATTGCATAATCATAGGTGTTTACGAGATGTGACACTTACGTACGTTGATCGATTCCTGGTTACTATTTGAAGACGCAGCAGGAATTAGAGGTGAGTGAATCTCACGATATTTATATATATGAATATAAATTCATATTGTGTTGTTTGTGAAAATAAATGATTACATTCATTTAAATGATTTTGTGATATACAATTAAATAAATAATTTAATTGATATATCGGCTTTGTGAAATTGTGTTAAAACAATATTTGAAAATTATTCATTTTATTGTTTTGATTTGTGAATTTTGTGGGAACACAACATTTCAAATTATGATATTGTGTTCGCCTATTTAAATGATTTTGTACAAACGGACTGTCCTGGGGACAAAGTAAATGGGTGAAAAATGGTAGCCCATCAGTTAGAGCTCTAGACTGCATATCCACGTATCCAAGTGTTCTTCGAAAACAAAGATGAACACTTTACGTAATGAAGGAGAATACATTGGTATTCTGGCTTTATTCCGTCGCTAAAGGATACTATGTAATGAAGGAGAATACATTGGTATTCTGGCTTTATCCGTCGTGTGGAATATTAATAAAGGAGGGGAAAAATGGTACTCTCGCTTTATTCGTCCGTGTTGTTTTTGAAATACTTGATTTATTAAAAGGAGAAGAAAAATGGTATTCTCGCTTTTAATCATTTGAAGTTAAATTGGTTTTGTGTGAGTAAAGATCTAGGGTTTATATTATTTAACATACTGAATTACCCTGGTATTAACATACACGTTTATGGGGCGTGTGGGGTTAAAATACGTGGTATGGGACACGTAGGTTCAGTATATTAGATAATACGAATCTTCCGGATTGGAAATGGAAACTTTGGTTTATAAATGATTCTTTGAAAATAAAAGAATTTAGTTTTGGAAAAATGTATTCGGTGTGAGTAAACTTAGATCACTCATACCAGCTTCGTAAGCTGACCGGGTTTGTTGATATAATCGTGCAGGTTAGGTAACCAGAGATGCATTGAAGGTTTGGTCGGTAAACCGTTATCGACCATAAGTGTTATTATTTGACTTCCGCTGTCTTGTAATAAATTACTCTGATGGATAAATTAATTAATATCTTGTAATATCAATTTATTATTTAATTTATGGTTTGTAATATGTAACCCTAAAGAATGGGTCATCATTTACATTTGTTGGGCATGGAGTATGTATTGTTATACTCGAATTAAAAGAAAAAAATTCTAGTGCATATTTGTATTTGATATTCCATGTCGTCACGTTTCCGATTTGATTTGTAATTAAGGGCAAAATGCCTTATTAATTGATTTGAAAATCGGGGCGTGACAAAATCTAACATAAATACTCATTCGTCGTTGAGGGCCCATTTTAATATGCAGTGGCGGCGTAATAGGGACATAAACGGTGCACCCAAATATGCATAAGTGCGAGATGCTTGGCTCGTATCCAGTCACTAGTTGTAACGCAGAAAAGGATTGGGTGGCGGTGTGCCTCAAATAAATAAGCATAGTTGCATGCAATACTGCATGCCCACAAGCGGAGAGAGGAAGGTTGGTGCTCAATACCAACGTCCTGTTGACCATTTGTGACCTTTTAATGCAATCTCTGCCAGACCATTCTGGGTATGCACATTTGGGATTGGATGCTCAACATCCATCCCAATTGACATGCAGTAGTCATCGAAAGGCTTCGATGTAAACTCTCCAGCATTATCAAGCCTGATACATTTAATGGGATAATCCGAGTAGTGAGCCCAGGCGAATTATTTGTGCTAGGAGTTTAGCATAAGCAGCATTATGAGTGGACAACAGCGCGACATATGACCAGCGTGTCGATGCATCAACCAACACCATCAAATACTTAAATGGCCTGCTTGGTGGTCGAATAGGTCCACAAATATCCCCTTGGATTCTCTGTAAAAATGGAAGAAGTACTTTAGAATCATTTGCATAGGACGGTCTCGGTCCTAATTTCTCTAAGGAACAGGCTTTACAAAACGAGCGTTTGGCCTTTAAGGCTTCAGAAGCTTATGAGGCATCCTGATTAAAACTTGAATCAGGGTTCGACTGTGAGGATTTTCTCATGTTATAAGGGGTAGAATGGTCAGCGGCTACAACGCCGGGTACGGCGGCGGTGGTGTCCTTTGGCACGGCGGCGGTGGTGTCCTTTAGCACGGCATCGGCGCCAGTCCTTCCTCCTTGAATCACTTTTTGATTCTTGCTTCGATTAGCTCGAAAGAATGGATTCTCGTCTGAGGTTTTCAATATACGAATCATCATATCACAATCAGGATGTCCTAATCTGTCGTGCCAAAGCCAATATGTGTCAGAATCCAAAAGGTCATCCCGAATGAGATTGTTGGATTCATTAGAGGTAATGCATTGGAATTCATTTCCACTATAGATGCGTTTTCTCCCACAATCATTAGAGGTAATACAAAGGAATTTTTTTCCATTCTCATCATGCGTCTCTGCATAGAGTACATTGACTCTTTAGCCAACGCTTTACATCCAAAGTTTCATCTTGATCCCAAATCAAAACTAAATCCATTGTCTTAGCAAACTTGTCTTATTACAATACAATGGAAAACAAAAGACTTAAGCGAAATCAGCTTCAAAGTCTTAAACCCTTTAACTCCACGTCTTGATCTTTGCAGTTACATTCTCATATGCATTGCAAACTCTGACGCATTGATCAGTCGCTCCATATCAGTAATATACATCATGAAGAGGATTCTCCCTTGATTGAGGCACACTGGGACCGGCAACGGCGTGATGATTTTCCTTGACCGGTGGCGGCGTCGCCATAACTAGCGGCAGTACGACGGTGATCGGCGGCATCCCTCCCATAGGGACTGCGGTCTTCTCTCTCTTTCTCGGGCCCTATGCTCGTGTGGTCGCCTATTCTCATGGCGATTATATCTTCCTGAGAAAATCAATCATATAGACCAAAATGTCTGGATTTGTCCCTAAATTTAGGGTTTTGCTCGTGGTGTCCTCTCTTAAGGGAGCCATTATAATGGGTCTCCGGAATAGGTCTAGTTCCCACGGGCCTCGCATTATAATATTTCACAAGTCATGCATTTCCTCAAGGTAGAGATGGGGAATGTAGTGAGAGTTTTCTCAATCAATTGTTCTTCTGTGATGATTTTCCACAAAGATGCATCAAGTCTCAGATGCGGAGAATTTCTGAATTATATCCCATGATCTTATCAAAGTCAGAGAAGCGGAGATTAGTCCATTATGCTTCTAAATCCGGAATGATGGAGTCACGAGCATTACCATAACATTCATGAAGCGCTTTAAAGTTTTCTAGTGCTAACCTCTTCTATGAACTCCAACTGGAGTGCCATATCCATATGGCGTTTCATCATGATAAGTACCTTGGTATTGTCAATCTCAGTTTGAGAGTCTTGAGTGGTTCCTTCAAAACAACGCTCATGGATTTGAGCTAGATACTCTTGCACGGATAGGTGCATTTGGATATCATGAGCTCATCTCAAAAATCTAATGTTTGCGGAATCCAATGGAGTGAAATCGAGTTTGTTCAAGTTCGACATCCTAAAATATGGAGAAGAAGAATGGGTAAGTTTCGCAGTCAATACTCCCACGAAACAATATAGGGTTTCTGAGCAATTTTTGCTCCCAAGAACCGTTTTCCAAGTATTTGGATTTAGGTAAAGCTTTGACGTAGTATGGTAGTTTTAACTCTCTTATCTCTACGGAGTCCTCGTCCGGAGTTTTAGCTCGATCCCCCACAGTTCTGCTTAAGTTTCAAGAGTCTCACGTTATAGAAAGGTGGGAGGCTGCAAGTCCCCGTAGAAACGAAAGATCGAATTGAAATTCGGAAAGCGGCAACTTTTATAAAAACTTACTTGGAGTTCTTTTCTTGGGTTCTTCTTAGTCTTGAACTTGAAGATATTATGCAATAGATAGCACACGGGTGCGGCCAGTGGTGGTTCACAACGTGGAGCACAACGGTGTAGCACTGTGGTGGAGGTGTGCACGGCAAGGCCTAGAGGATTTGGGTTCTAGGGTTTTGGCGCGTACCAGGATGCTATGCTCAAGGTTTTTGGCTATTGATTCAAGGTTAGGGCTCGTGCTGATAACGTGTTGTAGAATAACGTAAAATAAAGAAGAAGAGAATTGCTCTGGAATAGAATGATTTCATTGATGAATAGGGGCCTCTATTTATAAAAGAATACAAGATACAATTTTTATTGTACAAGGAATCTTATTATAATATAATCCATATTCCAGAAGGATTTACTTTCCTTATTCAATTCTAGAATTGATTATTCCTAGATTGACTAGGCACACCAAATTTCTTAGTAGATTTAGTGGCCTTAGTGGATTTAGAACAGGAGGCTATATTAGAGATGTCCTTAAAAGGTGTAGGAGACAAAGTACTCTTAGAGGGGGCAGTGGTAGTAGCCTTTTGGATCAGAACCTTTTCAATAAGGGATTGTTTAGGATAACCCTCTATAACTTTCTCTTGAACTCTTTGCCACAACTGAACAATGGTAGGTCCAGAACGTTGCTTAGTCACATTATCCACATTCGCAGGCACCGGGTCAACAGGAGTCACAACCTCATCCTGCAAAGGTGCAAACCTAGAACCCGAGGATGATTTCTTAGTCCCACTATGAGTAGCAGTAAAGGGCTTCTTCCTGTTTTTGTAACTCATTACCATCCAAGGACCAATATTAGAATTGGATTTAGCAGAAGAATCCAGGTTCTCAGACTTCTCAACCACAGAATCAGTCCTTGACTCTGGCAATTCAGAGCCAATAACATGGTCCTCAGCCATAGGCATAGTAGAAACCCCAACATCAGTCACTTTAACCTTAATATTTTGAGACTCGGAAACAAAAGGTCAATGATTGATAGAAACATATAATGTGACGTTTTTAATGTGTTTTCCCTACTATTTGGCTATGATTTAATTGTAACTTTGCTATTTTAGCTTAGTTTCCATCTTTTGAGTCCCGAAATGATGTTTAAATGTGTTAATGAATAAAATGAGGTTTTTAGGAAACTTTCCTGTTTTGACTTTCCTAATTTGTTTTGGAAACTTTCCTCATTTAAAATCTTTCCTCATTTGTGCTTTCTCCTACACTTGTCAGGAATCCTAATGCAACCAGGAAAACTATTTCATCCCGGAACGGAAAATTGGAGCTCGGAAAAATTACGAAGCTTAATGGGCTTTTTCGAGGCCCATTAAGAGGTGGGCTGCCATGAGGCCCGATTGGGAGGCCCAAATCCATGAAAACAAGTCTATTGGACTCTTGGATGTAACCCTAGCCCATTAGGGTTTATTTTGGACGAAAATTACAAGGGAAATAAGGGAGATTATTCCTCTTTGCCGCATATTTCCTTCCATATAGGATTAGGACTTTTCATTTATTAAATCTTTTTACTTTCCCAAAGTTTTTATTCTCTTAAATACTAATTCAGATTTTTGGGAATGTATTTAGATGGAATTTCGGCAAGCGAGGAAGGAGATTTCTTGTGGGCTACTCAAGGGAATATTTTGGCAATTATCCAAGGAGATTAATTCAGATTTTTAAGAGATTAATTGGAGGAAATTCGGCACTATTCATCTATGATTTCGGCAACCAATGCAAGGAGAATCCATGTGGAACTCAACTAGGTTTATCAAGGAATTAATTCAGAAATTTATGGATGAATCTAGTCCTAATTTCGGCAAAAAGAGAAGGGTTTCTTGGTGGCTACTCAATTAATTTTCAGCAACAATTAAGAGATAAATCCTAAAAGATTTCGACATCTAGATGGAGGGCTAGGATTGCATCAAGGGTTCCATGATTTCTCCTATAAATAGGTTGCTCTTCAACACAATTCGACACACCTTCTACCTGAGAAAAAATACCATTCCATACCTCTCAAGTTTCGGCAACACCACCATCCAAAGTTCTCGGTTTCCATTCTCTAGTGCAAGGGTTCTCAAGACTTCAAGGAGGAGGAGAAGGTGACAGGACCCGCCCCAGATTCCACCTTGGAATCCGAGGTGGCCCTGTGGGGCCCACCTTAGAAGAAATCATACCGAAAAATCAGCATAACCTCCCTTAAAAATGGACTACCCAAAACCTGCAATTTCAACTCAACACAACTAATAAACCAACTTATAATATTCCCGAAATAGTAACTTTCCTTCTGTGAACCACAACTCTTTCATACGAACTCTGATTTTTGCGTACTTCGTGTCCACGAACTCGGTTTAACGCGCTCTACAACTCCCGTGAAGAAACTTAAATCAAATTCCTTACCGAGCAAAAAGTCAACTCGACGACCCCCTAAAAGTAATATTTACGGCTCAAAACTGAAACTTCCGACGATCCGCCGTGAAACACTACAGTAAAACGATAAGTTTTAGTCCGGGTCGTTACAGAAGGCGAAATCACCATCATCACCAACCATATTTCGACATCACCATCACCATCTTCAACTTGTCTTCACGGCTTGGATTGCTTGCGTTCAAGGATTTAAGGTTTTGTGGCTTCAAGATCTTCATGCTATTCATATGGTGTATTTCGACTTAGCCTTTAAATTTATGCCTCTTTGTTGCTTGATAATCTTTTGTATTAGTTAACATGACATGGATTATGTAATTTTCAGCCTTTGTTTATGAGTTTATTTGGTTTTCGAATTGAGGTTAATTAATTCTTCTAGCAGCTTATGTGAATTTGTTTATTTGATTTTGTCTTTAATGTTGGAATCAAATAAAAAGGATCATGGATAGATGAGCGTTCTCACTAGGTCGTGCACTTTAATTAACAACTCTTTTTCTATGCGTTGGACATGTTCTGATTGATCACCTTTGCATGTTTAATTGATTAGCTTGTCAGAGCGTTCTCGGAGTTAATTTTCATAGGGAAAGTTTTATTTGGGGAATGATAATTGGCGTTCCAGCATTCCACATATGTTAATTTCGGATTCATGGCTAGGGAATTAATTAATTTTCAGTTTAATGATTGATAAACTTGTATACTTGTGGTTGTGAGTTATATGTTTCATGTTCCATTCTATTCCATTGTCATTTAATTTATTCTTTGTAGTTTATTTAATTTGTTCAATCATACCTTTAAATCCCCCATATTTTCGTTGCATATATTGTCTATATTTTGTATATTTGTGACACTAATTCTTTATAATGATTCTTAATTTAGGTACTACCCCTAATCCCCGTTGTTAATGATCCCTACTTGCTTTATACTACTGATGATTTTAGGGTTTAAATTGATGCTTGCAAAAGTCATACCAATTTTTGGCGCCGTTGAAACAGATTGTAGATATCCCTTCATACACTAACCCAAAAGAATGGTCACCCAATTCAAGGAAAGGTTTCAAGGGTTCATCCAAGTTAATTTCAACACATAGACGACAAAACTTGCCCCGAGTTTGGCCAAGAGTGACCTTATCAACCTTCACCACAGTACCCAGCAAACCACCAATTCGTTTAAGAGCAAAATCTTTATAGTATTTAACAGGCAAGTCCAAGATACGTACCTAAACCGCCATTCTGCTTATCTTGTCCACCAAACAGGGACGAAGCTAGGATTTTGAATTAGGCTGGGCTAAATTTTCTCTTTAGATAATATTTCGAAATACGTATATGATTATGAATAAATTAAATTTTCTACAATTGAAAATAAACTCATTAGAACAAGTAGATTTCATTTGTAAATAAACAAATTCAACTCTCAATTCAATTCAAGAGAGTTGATATCAAATTCTTGATTATTTTCAACTCTTTGAGACTCAACTCCTTCAATTTCAGACTGAGAAGGTTCAATAGGATTATGGTCATCAGAAATTGGAGTAGCTGGAGATCGGGAAGGGTCTGTAGATGTCCCACTTGATGATTCGACATTCTTTCTAAAAAATGAATGCAAAGTCTTGAATCTTTTCGGATTTTTACTATCTGACATTATAAAAACCAACCTAGAAGTTATACATAAAATAAGTAAGCATGTATTCACTATTCATGATTTCAAGAAATTCAAGCAAAAAAGAAAAATTCACATGAATGCAAAGAAAAATTCATCAACGAGATTTAGCCCCAAATTTAAAAAATATTCCAATTGAAACTCTAGAATTAAAATTTTAAACTCTAGAAAAAATAATACCTCTTAATGAACGCTGATTTTTTTTATATGCTCGATGAATCCTGAGTTGCTGACTGAATTGGGGAGAATTGAGTTGCAACCCTAGAGTAGAGAGTAGAGGACAACTTCTCTTCTTCTTTGTTTTGACTTTTGTTTTTATTTTTTTTAATAGGTTCCGTGTTTGATAAAAGAAACATCAAATATACCATCAGTTTTTTTTTGTTTTTTTAATGCTTATGACACGGGTTAATTGATGGTTTGAAATTTGGGTGGGCTATGATTCATACTTGGGGATGTGTGTAGGCTAATTATGCCTATGCAATTAAAGAAAAGAATAAAAATAGCCTGGGCTACAGCCCACCTAGCCCAAAGCTATCCTACAGGCCACCAAATGATCAAAATCATGACGTCATTTTTGCACAACCAACGTTTGGCCTGCAATAATCCAAGGGCCATTACACAAATCATAATCCATATCCTCAAATAGCTGAAATTTCACAGTAAAAAATTCATTAGGTAAATCCACAAGCTGCCAAGGTCCCTTGGTCACCCACTTCCTATTCAAACTGTCAAACATGAATTTATAAGCGTTTGCAGTGTTAGGTCGACCCATCAGACTTTCTACTTTTTCCTGATGTGCTGCTTTTGATCGATCTTATCTTCACTGGCTTCTCAATGTTTTGGTTCTCCATACTCAGCAGGTTTGTGAGAGAAGAAAAGGAAAGTGGATTTTGGGTTCTGACCTTTTGGGAGATGCTTGTGTTTTGGGATTTTGGGTTCTAGGAGATTGAAACTAGAGGTGAAATCTAGGAAATGCTTGAGATTGAGGTGGATATGGTCTTTAAATAGAATAAGCTCCATTCTTAATCCTTGTAAATTCCAATTGCTTTCAATTCAATTTTAATTTTTTCGTTTGTTTTTCAGATTTAATTCCAGATTTGTCCATGCCCATAGCTCCAAACTCAGTCTCTGAGAGAGAAGAATCTTGTTGCTCCGATTTGTTCTTACCTTACCACAGTGTCCCTCCCATTGATTATAATTTTCACATTCTTTCTCAACTCAATTTGTTTACTTCAATTGTAATACCAGATGGGCAACTATTGTTCGGAGAAAACGATATTTTTATTTCTGATGATAAGCTGAATTAAGCTCCAGGAAAAAAATATTCTATGTTTGGGTTCAAAATTGATGATAGAATTCACCTTTGGTATCATTTGCATTGATTGTAATTATGAGCAAGTGGAAGAGGAATGAGGAAAAAGAAGAACTGACAAGAAATAGAAAACAATTGAATTAAAAAAAGAATGAGGAACGAAGAAGAAAGGAGAAGAGGAGAAGAGGATATTGGGAAAAAAGAAAAAAGAAAAAAAAAAGTTTTTGTGAGAAAAAACCATAATATCCTTGAAAGGTACCGCACATGTGTGACACGTGCTTCATTTTAACAGTTCACCGACAGATAGTGGACGGAAATATGACCTTGATAGCAAAAATTGAGTTCAGATATCACATTTATCGTTTTTAATTGTTGAGTATCAAACTGACCGGGGCAAAAAGTTCAGGTACAGTTGGTGAATTTAACTTTTTTTGTTTAAATAAAAAGTTATTTTTTTTGTTTACAACATGTATAAAATTTTAAACAAAAAATAAACTATAATAATTTTCCTACCAATTTTTTTTGTAAATAAAATATTTTTTTAAAGAGTTTTTATTACATATAGTACCTGAACTACTTCTCAATTATATACTTGGTACCTGAACTTTAATTTTTGTCACAAGTAGTACCCAAAGTTTTTGATTTCATCTTTTTTGGTACCTAAGACCGATTTTTGTGATATTATATGCGCGTGTTAAAAAAAAAGACTAAAATAGAAAACTTTGAGTACTACTTGTGACAAAAATTGAAAACTTTGGGTACTACTTGTGACAAAAATTGAAAACTTCGGGTACTACTTTTAACAAAAATTGAAATTCAAGTACCATTTAGGATGAACTCGAAGAGTTCAGGTACTGGTTGTGATCAAAAGTGAAGTTTAAGTCCTATGTATATAATTGAGGTAAAGTTCAGGTACCATTTGGTCCATTTGTGATAAAAACCTTTTTTTTAATTTGTAATTATTTTTAGTAAAAACTCAATTTGATACCTGAACTATTGTGAAAGATACTTTTTGGTACCTACAAAATTTTTTTACCCAAAATAGTACCTAAACTATTTCACCGTTACCTAAAATGGTACCTTCGTTAACTTGGTCGTTAAGTTTACTTACGTGACGCATATTTGGATGAGAAATGCTACCTAATTGGACTAGATTAAAAACTCAATTTAGTACCTGAACTATTACAAAAGGTATTTTTTGGTATCTACAATTTTTTTTTACCCAAAATGACTCCTGAACTATTGTGTCATTACCCAAAATGGTACATAATTGGACCATACTTAACGACCAAGTTAACAAATATACCATTTTAAATAACAGCGCAATAGTTCATGTACTATTTTGGGTAAAAAAAAATTATAAATACGAAAAAATATATTTCGCAATAGTTCATGTACCAAATTGGTTTTTTATCCGTCCCTTATTTTTTTTAATATTTTGTGTATAATTTGACAAAAATATCCCTAAGATAATATATTATTTACACAATATTTTAAGATTGTAACGATGAAGTTAACAGCGGTGAGTTAAGTGTAAAATTGTGTTGAATATGAGTGATTAAAGTGATATTTTTGAAAACTCAATAAATTAAGTGTCGAACAGGTCAAAACTCAGTGACCATTTGTGATTTTTTGCCTTTCAAAAATTGAAATGACCAAAATCTTGTATGAGCGTTTCAAAAGTAGACAGAGGAAAAATGTTATCTCCTTCAGCCTACAGTTTAAATGACTTTGATATCGTATCCTTACAACCACTCAAACAAAATTTCAACAAATAATAGACGTCCCCATACATCATCTGAAACAAAACCTATCGGGAACCCTGAGATTACATCATTAGATATGTTTTTGGGATAAAAGTATTACAGAAACATTAATACCATTGATTTTGACTAAAACCAGTAGAAAGGATCACAAAATGTTCCACTTTCCCGCCAATGCCTGGCAAATCATTGTGATACAGTACGCAGCACTCAATGGATAACTACATACTGCCAAAATAAACATAGAAATGTTACATAGAACAATCCCAGAATTCAATAAAATAAAAAAACTAAAAAAAAAGACTCAAACACACAGACCAACATCATGAAGCACACTAGACTCTCCCCTGAGGCACACTAGTACATAAATCTAAGATATTTACTGGTTACCAGCTTGGTCATAAACATTTTGACAATGACACCATTTGAATGAGTGATTTGAATCCCAGAAACTTGGTTAATATTTTATAGCTTAACAGCTTGATTAAACTATTAACATTGCATAGATATTTACATAGAAGACTTACGAAGAAATACATGATTTCAAATTATGACTTCTATCCAATCATTGCAAATACATGCACCTTAAAGAAAATGCATGCCTAATAATGTCTAGGTCTATTTATGTTGCTTTGAATCTTAATGTTCTCACAAGTTTTCTTAACTAATCAAAAAAAATTTAATCATTTACCAAAATGGACCCTTGGATGATTTTGAATCCCGACTGTAGGTCTGTTAACTTTTCGGTAGTAAATCTGAAAGGTTTCACTAGTTTCAAAACGGGGGGGGGGGGGTGGAATTTTTGCCTCAAAAACATAATAAACTATGCTGATGAAAAGCATGGAGGTAAAGATTATGGGCGCTCCACACAATTTACAAAGAAAAACAGAATCATGCAAAGAGAATTAAAGCACAATTGGCAATCAACTTACTTGATACAAAATCATCAGTATAGTCCGTCTCAACTTTGCCATGAGCCATCGCACCAACCTGAAAATGCAGTGTTATAACAGAATTACAATTTTTACTATATCATATTTGAAGATAAAGCCAAATTAGTACAAAGCATACCACAAAAACAAGGTCCGTATTGTTTTCAGCAGCAGCAACATAATTTCGAATGCCAACTAATTTTTCTGAACTGTACGAGAGTCCTGAAATGCAAAAGTACATCTTCACTATTCATAATAGATGTGACATGAATGCTTATAAAGTACAATATACTCACCTACTTTACGAGAGTTAACAGGTAAATACTGTGTCACAGGGTTCTTGATCATACGCATAAGTTTATCACGCTTACCAACGGCAGATATACTCAGTTTCTGTAGCAGCTGCACTGCAAGGTAAATGGCAGGATTAAACGAACCACCAAAATGATGGGGGTTTCAAGAAAAAGCAAAGAACAGAAACAAGTTATGAAGCACAGTGTAAGATAAGGAAAATGGATGGACTTACGCATGACACCAGAGAACCGCTTAAATGTCCTTGGGATACGAACATATGGCTTAATCTCAATAAGTTTACCATCCTCAGTCTTCACATACACACATCGCAACCTCCCAGCTTTATTAATTGGGCTATCTAAAACCATAAGGAGAGCCTGTAGATCACAAAATGCCGTTGTAAAATCAAAACCAAAGAAATAGTGAGCAATATTATACCAATAGAATTTCAACAGCTGTTTTATAAGCTACTCGATTCTAATTTGTATTATATCTCATAGTACAGCTCAAATTAATCATTTTTGTATGGCACAACTATGGATATTAACTTTTTGCTCAATGACTAAGAAAGAATATAAGTAAATGCAGATTCTACCAACAGTAGCCTGAGTCTGCTAACCTGATGAAGGATATCAGGCCTATAATGAGCAGGGTTTTTGCCTTTCTTCCTCAAGAAATTTGCGTGATCATCAGAATTCAAAAGCTGTTCAGTCTGTTGTTGAGCATAGAACAAAATTAAGAAGAAAGAATAATAAAAAGGAAAATCAAGCCCGAAGAAACAAACAAGGGAAATGTAAGACCCAACACCTAAAATCTAAACACCAGTTTAAGCGACTGCTCTACCCAAATATCCAATAGAAAAATGAAATAACTAAAAATAATACAAAAGCAACAAGATTGAACCTTTCCAACTTTGCCGATTTCCAAAGAAGCTTTCTCAAGGATAAAGATAACCCCAGGTCCGCTCTTAGGGTTCTGGTCAGTTGGGGCAATTGGAATGCCCTCAAGTTCAAATCGGTCGCTCTCTTGTTCTTCTGTTCCATTTTCGTCAGTCTGTTTCTCAACCATGGCGGTTTTACTGGCTTCCTCAACTTGTTGTGCTTCTCCTGCTTCTTCATCTCTGTCATACTTCTCTTCCCTAGTCTTTCGCTTCTTTCCCTTCACCGCATATGGCCTCACCATTTTTGTACCTCACAGACTCACGGTATGGACGCCAGCTACGAACACGGGGACACAGAGAGAAGGCTGAGAAGCTCGGCGGAAGTGGAAGAGAGAAAATCAGAAATAACCCAAATCCTGTTGGACTTACCAGGTTTAGGGTTTAAGAAACATTTCGGGCTTTTGGGTATGCGTTGCGGCCTGATTTTTGGACTTGACAATGAACCCGAATTGCTAATATCACGCTAACCAATGATCACAATTATCGCGTTAAAAAGCAGAAATTTTGTAATACCCGATGTATGAGTGCTCTATGTTTTGTGGAATGATATTACTCATATTAGTCATATATGTAATCTGAGGGTTTAAAATCCATGACTTGTTACCTAAATAGTAAATAGTAATTATATTATTAAATTAAAAAAATTCATTTATAATAATAGAAAAAAAGAAAAATATAAAAAAAAAATTAACTAACTACATTAATAATCTATAAAGCTAAACTCTGGTGAAGCATATACGGTAAAATTTGTTTATATGTGCAATATGAGAACCATAAGGTATAAGTCAACTATTGACGCACGACCCATGTTCATATGTAAGGTGGACAATATCTTTTTTCGACGATCGTAATTATTAAGGAAAGAAATCAGAGCTGATACTCTAGGATATGATTGAATAGCTGTAAAGATATGTTTAGTTATTTTCTGATACTTTACCATAGTTATCCCTACTTTCACGTAGGAGAGATTAGCATAGAGTTGTATATAAATTTGTAACTTATTCTGATTCAATTAATATATTGGAAACAATATTCATCTCCAAATTCTTTATGGTATCAAAGCATCAACGCTTCTGAGGACCTAGAAACCCTATCAATCCAACAAACACACTTACAACCTTTACCTCATGGGTGGAGACGAAGAGAAGGCTGTCATTCAAAAGCCTCTCGATCAACAGACCTCCAAGAATGCTGCACCATGGGAGAATTCCAACCATCCGCTATTTCTCCACCACTCAGACCAGCCAGGCGCCATTCTTGTTGCGCAGGCCTTGGTGGAAGACAACTATACTATGTGGGAACAATCGATGCTTATGGCACTAACAATCAAGAATAAGAAGGGCTTCGTCGATGGGACTCTGACGAAACCAACTCATAATCCTTCCGAGCAATTGCAGTGGGAGAGATGCAATACTTTAGTAAAAACGTGGCTGCTAGGAGCCTTGTCGAAAGACATCTCCAACAGTGTGATACACTGTAAAGATGCACGAAGCATGTGCCTGGAGTTGAAGGAGAGGTTTTCACAGGTAAACACAATTGCGTTATTTCAAGTTGAGAGCGTTATACATGGTTGTGAGCAAGGAGGTACATCGGTGACTTCATTCTTCACCAAATTGAAGGCATTATGGGATGAGAAGACTCTCTCTGTTCTTTCCCTCCTTGTAGCTGTGACGCCGCTCCAGAAGTCAAGTCTTTCATCGAAGCTCAGAAGACAATGAAGTTTTTGATGGGATTGAATGAAGGATTCGCACAAATCAGGAGCAATATCATCAGTCTTGATCCACTACCAACACTGAACAAGGCATATGCCATGGTGCTTCGTCAAGAGAAACAAGTGGGTGCAACTGCAAGCAAGAGTGGATCGATGACAGAAGCTTCTGCTTTTGCGGTCAAGAAGCCAGAGAAGTTTGAGAAACAAGAGAAGAGTGCTCAATCTTTTTCTCATGATTCACAGTTCATGGGAGGAGAGAGTAAGTATTGTGAAAAATGTAATATGACAAATCATTACACAAGGAATTGTAGGGCACATCTCAAGTGCACCTACTGTGGCGGCAATGGTCACACCTACAATTATTGCAGAAGAAGGAAGAGAATAATGGGAGAAGGATCAAGCTCTTCAAAAACCAACCATGTTGGTACCATGCACTACAAGAAAAAAGGTATACAAGGACACAAAACAAGGACACATAATTTATGAAGTGTCCTTAAAGGTGATTTAGGACACCCACAAATTTTAAGCCGAGCATTCAATTAAATTTGGGTTGCGCGCTTCAGAAAAATTTCACACCCAAACCGAGTGCACCTCTCTCTCTCTCTCTCCCTCATCTGCTACTCTCATCTTCATCCCCTAGACCCAAATCCACAAAAAACCCTAAAAACGCATGTTCATCCTCACGAGGACAATTGTAACGACCCCTTATCCCTAAAGGCCACCAGATCTACACTTTCTATTTCTTGTCCCTTACAATTTTTATCTCCCAGTGGTCCTATTCAATTCTTTAGCTAAGAGAGAGCGACATCCATGAATCGCAGTGAAGCTCGAGGAAGCTCACGAGGCAGAAGTCAAAGGCCGACCTTTTGGCCCAGCTCAAGGATCTCAAAGCAGAGCTCGCTCTCCTCCGCGTAGCCAAGGTCACCGGTGGAGCACCCAACAAGCTCTCCAAGATGTACGAACCAAAACCCTAATTTTTGTTCTTTTTGTTTCTGATTTCTGTGTTTTTGTGAATCAAATAAGTGATTTTTATTGTTGATTTTTGGTGGGTTTGGTGTGTTTGGAGCAAGGTTGCGAGGCTAGGGATTGCTTAGGTGTTGACAAAGATCTCACAGAAGAAGAAGGCTTCACTAAGAGAAAGAGGGCGGGGAAGGAAGACTGACTGTCTCTGTCTACACCAGATCAGATTGTTCCCAAATACGAAGCTTGATTGAAGCTTTCAACCTCTTTCAAGGTCCTACAGATAACACGAAATTTGGTATGATCTTTCTGTATTTGAGAGAATACACATTTGGGTTTTACTAAAGCCCTTATTTTTTGGGGCGGCAAAGCTTTGCTTTCTATGGACTCAACACTCTTCCTTACTTGTATGGTTTATTGGCTCGGAAATTCTCCCAGTTCAGTTATCATTTGATTTCTTGTAGCTTTTGAATTGTAGAATTTCATGCTCACATTCTTAAATTTCATGCTTTTGGTTATACCCAGATTCTTAAATCCACCAAATCATCTTGAAATTGATTTATTACTAGCCCAATTGCATATCTAATTTCTTGTTTTTGTTGGTATTTTGTAGCACATTTGGACATGGCTGAGAGCGATGCACCAAAGGAAGACATGGTAGCATGTGTGATGGCGTTAGAGGCTGCTTTGCTTCCATGTTTGCCTGCCAGAGAGCTTCAAGCAATAGACCGGTCTCCGCACCCTTTTCATCAGAGTTGGTACCTTTACCTCTCTACATGTCACTTAATGTATGCTTGTTTTGTGCTTGTGTGAGTTCATTTTGATTCATATGCATAATCAGCCAGGGATATATTATATAGCCTGATATGATTGGACGATGGATTTTACTCGTTTTAACTGATAAGTTAATAACTTCTCTGTTTGAGATGGTGGGATTTAGGTTTAGGGACGTCTCCCAACAAAGGGGGGAGAAATACCACTAGACGAATTGGTTATGTACATGAGAAATTGTAATAGATGTGCTACATGATTGATAGCTATCAAGTCTTTAATCTCAGAGAAGATCACATTGCTTGGTAGTTTGATGGTAGTGTATGTATATGATGTAGTAAATATGAGGCTTGTGATTGCAGCAAATTGCATATGAATATGCAAAGAGGAGGGCGTGGCTTGTATTAGTGGCAAGAAGAGAGAACAGGCTGCGAGGGATCAGTGAGAATGCAAGGTTCTTGGGTGCAAAGCATGTCTTGATAATGGCTGCAGATATTGTCAAGGAAGAGGACTGTAGGAGATTCATTAATGAAACCATGAACCTTTACGGCCGAGGTATGCGCCCCTCAATTTTTTTTTCTGGAAGAAAATTTTCATTAAGAATATAATATTGCTTAAAACCCATATATTTAATTAGCCTTAAAATAGCCATGAGAGATATAAGTTCAAGATATTCTTGAGTCTTTTACATTACACTGCTGAAACAATTACGATTCATAGTGTGTCAATTGTGATAAATTGAAAACACCGATGTGTCATAAGCTGACAAAACTATGACTGCACTTCTTAAGCTCTAGTTTAGTTACTAGACTATTTGCACCTCTGTATTCAGAGACTCTAAACGTATGATCGAATGTGCTCACTTACTCTGAGCAATTAAGATAGAATTTTGCAAAAAAAAAAAAAACACTTAGGAACCCTTATGTAATACTGGAAGTCCCCCAATTTGGTGTTGGAGCACTAGGCATATCTTGGATAAGAAATTCAATTTATTGGTAAAGTCCCAAGTATTAAGCACAGTGATAAAGAAACAAACTCTTGAATAGGGTTTCCTACGTGCTGCCACAACTATTGCACGTACTATAACAGGTATAGTTGCAGCAGCAGCATCATGATAATGAGTTGGCTTAAATCGAGTATTAATTAGCTTTGGTTGAGTTAGTTAGATAGAATTAGATTGGTTAGTTGAGGTCTCTTCCATAACTGTCAAATGCAAGAAGTTCGTATATGTAATTATGTAAAATGATATAGTATTTACTAAAAAGCTTTGTTGCAGTATGCTTGGAAAATTAATGCAATAGTTTCTCAGTCTTCTTTTGTGTTTCAATCTTTACTTTTTGTGCTAGTCAATCGTTGCTTTGTAACATATCTTTACCATTTCTCAAAGTTACAGTCAATTCCATTAACGCTGAAAAACTTAATCTACATTTAACTATTTTCTTTGGATTTTTTATGAGGTTTTGTTTTGTTTGATATCTGGATATAATTTGGTTTGTTTTGAATTCAATTTTCCTATTATTTGTTTCATTGCATATGAGTTTCAAGATTGGGGTTTTTCTTTAAGGCATTATGTTCTCTCTTTCTTGGCCTCCCAAGCTTTAATTGAAGGTTCAATCTTTTGGGTCGTAGGCTTCATTCTTACAGTTTTCTTTGGATTTTTCTTTTTTGCTTTGTTGCAGGTTTAATTGTCAGGTGATGCTGATTGGAAAATTACTCATGAATATTGTCCGAAGGTATAGTAACAATTTTAGATTCCCCTGTTTAATTCAAGCAATTGTGAAAAATTATGTTGTATTTAGTTGTCTCTGAAGTCATTCATTATTTTGTTGAGAATGTTAATATTGTGATTTATGTAACTAAAATATCACACTCTTGTTTTAAAATGTTGATTTGAATAATATCCTGCATATGGTACAACATTCCATTAGTTTTTACAATTATACAAATGTAGCTTTCAGCCTCTGACTTCTTGGTCTAAAGTCTAAACTCTTGTGCTAATTATTATAACTCTTCTTCGTGTCTTGTAAACATATCTTCTTTGGTTGTCAAATTATAATACTCAGTCTTGGTAATTTTGTATGTGTGTATTATAACTCTCCTTCGTGTCTTGTAAACATTTCTTCTTTGGAAATGGTGGAAAATATCTCTTGTACTTATTGCAGCTTCATGTCTTTATTGTGAGAATTTGAATTATATTTTGTTCTGGCGTATAGGCCGGGTTACTACCAGAACAACTTCAAGCTTAAATTTGTCATACAGTCTTGACTATTCCTTATGAAGAAGTCAAATGAGATAGTGTTTAGATAAGCCTCTCTTTATATAATATAGTTATGCATGCTTATGTATTGTACATTCTGCATTTGTTTTTCTTTCCAGAAGTTGAATACGTTGGAAAGCTTGAGTGGATGATAGAAGCTTGGAAGTCTAGATTGCTAGTCAATCTGCAGTTGGAGTCATGTATATACTTCTCCAATTTTGTAGACTTAACTTTTCTTTTGATGACCTGGAGGATTGTATTGTGTATAATTTTAAAACAAATGTGGAGACTTAGCTCTTTGTATCCTCCACCTTTTAGAGTTTTCTATTAAGTTCTGCATGTTCACTTAATTGTTTTGCATCTTGAACATTTATGGGATGTTCTCTATATATGATCCGAGTGTGTTTATATCTGCTAGTTGACAACAGCAGACTGTTTTGCTAATGAATAGATGACAGTTGGAATGATGATATAAGGACTTGTTTTATATCTGTTAGGACAAAATTTTTGTGTCCTTGTAGAGAAAAGATGACACATATTTGAGAATATCAATGTGTCATCATATTGATTTCAGGACTCCATTTTCATGGCTTTTAGGACACACAAACTGTGTACTAGTATAGAAAAGAGGACACATATTAGATAATATGAGGATGCATTTTAGGTGTCCTCTTATGCATTTAAGGACACCATTTCGGAAGCTTTTAGGACACAAATTGTGTCCTTGTATAGAAAAGAGGACACAATTCACGTGTCCTTGTTTCGGACTTACCATGACACCCAGATAGAGGACTCATTTTTTGAGAGTCCTTGTATATAATAGATGACTCTCATCCAATGTCCTTAAATCCATTTTTTCTTGTAGTGATGGGTGAAGGACAGGAGTATGCAGTGAATTTTCCACTCTCCAAAACAGAGTGCGATCAGATGATGGGGCTGCTGAACCGTATACAAGCAGCAGGGAACCAGGTGAAAGATGGAAATCAGTTGCTTGAGATGCTGCATACCAACAAACCATCCATGACCAACTTTGTGGGTAACGTACCAAACCTTGAAGAAATTCCAGGTAAAATTTGTGCACTTTATCGTGAGAACAAGAATGTAGTATGGATTTTGGATAGTGGGGCTAGCGACCACATTGTATGCAGTGCGACCTTTCTTTCTTCTTGTTATCCTGTGCACAATAAGACTGCGAGATTACCAGATGGAAAGAGACTTCCAGTGTCTCACATTGGGACAGTGACTTTTTCATCTCATTTCATCCTTCATAATGTTCTATGTGTTCCCACATTCTACCTGAACCTCATTTCTATCAGCAAACTTGCTTTGGATTCTTTTTACATTACCATATTTCTTAAGCACGTTTGTTTCATTCAGGACCTGCATTCGGGGAGGATGATTGGGACGGGAGCTGAGAGTGAGGGACTATACTGCCTTACCATGCCTCAGGAAGGAACGTGCAATGCGGTGCGAAGCAAAACCGATGATTTATGGCATTGGAGGCTAGGGCACCCGTCAAGCAAAGTGTCTCAATTTTTTCCTTTCTTGCACAATACCTCATGTGACACAAGCCATTGTTCTATTTGTCATTTGGCCAAACAAACTCGAAAGCCATTTTCCTTAAGCACTTCTTTGAGTAATCGTTGTTTTGAATTGATCCATGTTGACATATGGGGAGGATACCATGTTCCATCCATTTCCGGAGCACAATATTTTCTTACTATAGTAGATGATTTTTCTCGTTTTACTTGGATTTATCTCATGCACAATAAGTCTGAAGCACGAAACTTTCTCATGCAATTCATCATACTTGTTGAAAATCAATTTGATTGTAGGGTTAAAACAGTCCGCAGTGACAATGGCCCTGAGTTCAAGTGTTCTCAATTTTATTCCTCGGAAGGTATTTTGCATCAAACTAGCTGCATCAATACGCCACAACAAAATGGCGTAGCTTGATATGACTTTTGCAAGCATCAATTTAAACCCTAAAATCATCGGTAGTATAAAGCAAGTAGGGATCGTTAACAACGGGGATTAGGGGTAGTACCTAAACAAAGAATCATTATAAAGAATTAGTGTCACAAATATACAACTATATATATACATATTCACATCGAAAATAAGGGGGATTTAGAGAGATTGTATCAATGAATCAATGAATTTAAACTACTAATTACAATTACTAATGACAACCTTACATGGAATGGAACGTTAAGTACATGAAACACAGCCACAATCATATGAGTTAAAGCATGAATCGAAGACAACCAATTTTCTTATCATGAATCCGAAATTGACATATGTGGAATGCCAGACGCTGAACACTCCCCAAATAAAACCTTTCTATGAAAATTAACCTAAGTGATTCGCACTCTAGATTAACCGATTAAACATTCAATCAAAGTCTAGACGCTAGTAAATTAATTCATGTTTAATGCATAGAAAAGAGTTGTCAATTAAAGTGCACAACCTAGTATGAGATTCGCTCATCTATTTGCAATCCTTCTTATTTGACACCGACCTTTGTCCAAAGCCTTTACTACTTTAGTGAATTAGATTCCGGAAGCCGTAAACCTTAATTCTAGCTCCAATTACATGCAAACATTATACGTTTCGAACCATATAACACTAACACATAAAAGTTCTCTATAATTCAGAATCAAATAAACAGAAACACATAAGCGACTTAGAAAATCAGAAGTAATTTAATTCCAAACACAATATAACTCATAATCATGGCTGCAAATCATGTTCTTAAGTCATGTTAACTAATACATAAAATTTACAAGCAACAAAGAGGAACTCATAAAGAGTAATTAAAGAGTAACCGAAATACACCGGATGGAAAACATGGAAGACATGGAGACCACGAACCCTTGAATCCTTGAAGCAAGCTATCCAAGAGAGCACGGCAAGGTGGTGAAGATGGAGGTCACGGCTGGTTTTTGGTGTAGATGGCGGCTACTTCTCCTCCTTGACGACTTGCAAACCCTAGGCACTAGAGAATGGACGAAAACTGTAGATGTATTCTGAAAATATGGATGTAAGGTGTGTTTCTTTTGAGTCTAGTAGCAGCCTATTTATAGGAGAACATGGAACCCTAGAATTAATCCTAACCATCCAAAAGAATTCCAATGAATGGCCGAGATTTCCTTGAGTAGTCACCAAGAAATCCTTCTCCTCTTCTTGCCGAAAATATGTCTAGATACATCCCATAAAAATCTGATTTTCTTTATTTTCCTTCTTGGTTTAGAACTCCTTCTTTAATAATGACGAAAATCTTCTTGATAAATCCCATAAAATCTGATTAGGAGAATTAAACTCCTAATTCTTCTTGAAAACAGCTTGACGATTCTCTCTCCCTTTTAGGATTTATTTTCGGCACTATTCATTCTCCCTCTTGAAAACATGCGGCAACAACCCTAAATGGGTTAGGGTTTACTCAAAAGTCCAATGGACTTTGGCTTTATGGATTTGGGCCTCCATCTTGGTGGACTTGGACTCACGGCATAGCCCAATGGGCTTGGGCTTCATGTCTTGGGCCTTGCAACTTGGGCTTTGCTGATTTGGGCTTCAGTAAATGGGCCTCACGGATTGGGCCTTCCAAAGCCCAATGGGCTTTTCGAAATCTAACTTTTCCTTTTTCGCTCCGGGACAAAATGACAGTCCTAGTTGTAATAGGATTCCTGCCAAAGATAGGAGAAAACTCAAATGAGGAAAGATTTTAAATGAGGAAAGTTTCCAAAACAAATTAGGAAAGTCAAAACAGGAAAGTTTCCTAAAAACCTCATTTTTATTCATTTACGCAATTAAACATCATTTAGGGACTCAAAGATAGAAACTAAGCTAAAATAGCAAAGTTACAAGTAAAACGCAGCCAAAGAATGGGAAAAACATATTAAAAACGTCACACTTTGTGCTCCTATCATAGCTGAACATAAGCATAGACATTTGCTAAATATGGCTCGTGCACTCTTGTTTCAATCTCACTTGACAAAACTTTTTTGGGGT
Organism: Rubus parviflorus; assembly: GCA_029955375.1. Classification (NCBI taxonomy): domain Eukaryota; kingdom Viridiplantae; phylum Streptophyta; class Magnoliopsida; order Rosales; family Rosaceae; genus Rubus; species Rubus parviflorus. The sequence goes on along the minus strand of JARGGL010000006.1, from coordinate 19,071,555 downwards.
GATGCAATACTTTCCGCTGCATATTTGATCAACCGCACACCAACACCTCTTTTGCAAAACAAAACACCTTTTGAAATGCTCTTCAACAAAGTTCCAAACTACTCCCATTTACGAGTTTTTGGATGTAAATGTTTTGTTTCAACTCATCCCTTACGCCCTACTAAGTTTGATCCTCATTCTTCCGAGTGTGTATTCTTAGGCTATCCAAATGGACAAAAGGGTTACAAGGTATATCGTTGACATGATGAAAAGATTTTGGTCTCTAGAGACGTCGTGTTCTTTGAAACTGAATTTCCTTTTCAAAATAGGGTTTCTTTGAGTTCTAACTCCACACCACCACAAACCATGTTATTTCCAACCCCAACTCTATCTTCCCATATCGAAGATGATCATGTGAGTGCACCAAATCTCTCTGACCCTCCCATATCTTTTCATCCGTTGCCAAATCTCTCGGATCCTCCCACATCTCCTAATTCCAACTCTTCAGCTGTCGAGATATTGCCCTCCTCACCTATACCACCAGCTAATTCGAACATTCATTCTCCAGATACCATTCCTATTCCAGCCTCTACTTTCCAACCTTTGCTCCAACGCTCCACCCGTGCAACAAAGCCTTCTGCCGCATTGCAAGACTTCCAAGTTGAGACGGCCCTGCCTTCACGCTCTGCGTCCCCATCTTCCACGAGCTTTGCAGTGTCAGGTATGCCATACCCTATCTCTGAGGTTCTTTCATATGACAGACTATCTTCCAAACATAGAGCATTCATTGTCAATCTCTCTCTCACACGAGAACCTAAGTCCTTCTCTCAAGCCATTCTTGACCCTAAGTGGCGTGTAGCCATGAATGAAGAAATCCAAGCTTTACAGAACAACAAGACATGGAGCATTGTTTCTTTACCTCCCAACAAACAACCCATTGGCTGCAAGTGGGTTTATAAGGTGAAGTATAATCCAGATGGAACTGTCGAGCGTTACAAAGCTCGCTTGGTGGCAAAGGGATATAGTCAAGTTGCCGGCGTTGATTACGGTGAGACATTTGCACCTGTCGCCAAACTTACTACTGTGCGTGTCTTGTTAAGCCTTGCAGCATTGCAAGGGTGGCACCTTCACCAGCTTGATGTTAACAACGCTTTTTTGAATGGAGACCTCACTGAAGACGTATACATGAAGCTACCTCCTGGTTTTGGAGGTAAGTGGGAGAATCAGCGTGTTTGTAAGCTCCATAAATCGTTTTATGGCCTCAAGCAAGCTTCGAGGCAGTGGTTTTTGAAACTCTCCAGTGCACTACAAGCTGGTGGTTTCACTCAATCTTGGTCAGATTATTCTATGTTTATTCGAAAGTTTCAGGACAAGATCACAGTGCTACTTGTATATGTAGATGATATAATTGTTGCAGGGAATAATCTACAAGACATAGCAGCTACAAAGCAGTTTTTAGCAGCACGTTCAAGCTCAAGGACATGGGAGCACTGCATTATTTCCTTGGGATTGAAGTGGCACGTTCACGGCAAGGTATAGTCCTTTCACAGCGCAAATATGCACTGGAGGTGCTTGAAGATGCCGGATTCTTGGGTGCCAAGCCATCCAAATATCCTATTGATCAGAACTTGGTCTTAGCTAAAGATGATGGAGTTTTGTTACAAGATGCATCTCAGTATCGAAGACTCGTTGGTAGGCTCATTTACCTAACGATGACAAGGCCTGATTTGGTTTACGCAGTACACATTTTGAGTCAATACATGGACAAGCCTCGACAACCACACCTTGAAGCAGCTTATGGAGTTTTGAGGTATGTCAAGCACACACCAGGTCAGGGAATTTTACTACCTTCTCATGGACGCTTAGAGCTTACAGCATACTGTGATGCTGATTGGGCGAGATGTAGAGATACTAGACGCTCTACAACTGGATACTGTTTGTTTCTAGGAAAGGCACCGATTTCTTGGAAGAGTAAGAAGCAAGGAACAGTCTCTAGATCGAGTGCAGAGGCAGAGTATAGAGCGATGGCTACTACTTGTTGTGAGATCACCTAGATATTGGCATTGTTGCGTGATTTACATGTTGATCACAGAGAAGCAGTTCAGCTTTTTTTGCGACAATAAGGCAGCAATCCACATTGCTTCAAACCCTGTTTTTCACGAGAGGACAAAGCACATTGACATTGATTGTCATGTTGTGCGCGAGAAAGTTCAAAGAGGGCTTGTGAAGACCATTCATGTTCGGACTAATGATCAGACAACAGATTTGTTCACAAAGCCTCTTGGTTTGAAGCAGCTTACAGCTCTATTAGGCAAGTTGGGTGTTCTTAACATACACACCAACTTGAGGGGGAGTATTAAGGAAAGGAATCAGAGCTGATACTCTAGGATATGATTGAATAGCTGTAAAGATATGTTTAGTTATTTTCCAATACTTTACCATAGTTATCCCTACTTTCACGTAGGAGAGATTAGCATAGAGTTGTATATAAATTTGTAACTTATTCTGATTCAATTAATATATTGGAAACAATATTCATCTCCAAATTCTTTAGTAATGGCTTAATGTTTTCACTTACTAGCAAACTATCAATTGGTTGAAAATAATCTTTCTCCAACTTATTTTAGTCATTCAATCACTTGTTTGTTCATAAATCCTAAATATAATCAATTAACGATCGAGTGATCAAACTTTATCATAATCGGCTAAATTTTGGTGTGGTAGCAATAACCTTAAGTCTGACGATATGTATTAGGCTCGATCGATCTTGTTAATCTAGATATCACTTCCTCACATGGATCAACACAAAGAAACCTTTATATCAAAAAAAAAATTGTCCGACTTAATTTTGCAATTCAATCACTTGTTTTTTCATACACCCTGAATATCATCGCTTAACGATTTGGTGGTCAAACGTTATCATAATCGGCCAAATTTTGGCATGGTAGCAATAACTGATAATCTGATAATATTTATCAAGCTCCATTGACACGGAAATTGACCACCCAATTAATTCAAATATTCACATGGTCAAAAGAATAAAGGCTTGGTGCAATTATCTATGGACTTAATTGGTGCATTCATCTCATTTATTTTCTATGCTTAGTTCAAAGTTATTAATTAGATACATGTATGGTTCTAAGTTTGAATTCATGTATTGTCATTAATTAAGGATGAACCTATTCATGGAGGGTTGTTCCATGACGACTATTTTAAACTCATCTTCATGAATGAAAAAGGGAACTCATATTTTCATAAAATACTTATAAATTTGGCTTAGTGAAGAAAGTATCTTCCTAACCTTAAACTCTTATCTCTAGGTGGATTAATTCCTACGAGTGGCGAGTTTTATCCTTAAACTCTTATCTTCTTGGTGGATTCCTTGAAGTGGCGAGCCTTTTCTATAAACTCTTATCTCTCGGGTGGTGCAACGACCCGGACCAAAACTTATCGTTTTTCTACAGTGTTTTCCCGGCGAATCGTCGGAGATTTTGGTTTCGAGCTTCTGTTAGTACTTTTGAGGGGCCCTTGAGGTGACTTTTTGTTTGGTAAGGAATTTGATTTAAGTTTCTTCACGGAAGTTGTAGAGCGCGTTAAACCGAGTTCGTGGACACGAAGTACGCAAAAATCGGAGTTCGTTTGTAGAAGTTGTGGTTAGCGGAAGTCGGGTTACTATTTTAGGAAATCACTATAAATAGGGAGGAATTTTCTTTTGGGCAGCAGATCAGTTTTTCTTCCAGATCACTATTCACAGCTACAGTAACCCGATTAGCTACAGTATACCCGTGCTACAGTACCCAGTCCCTTTGACCGGCGATTTCTTCCGATTCCGGCTACCTCCGGCCTTGAAATTTGTCCCAAATTGTTCATCTCTTTATCCTCTTCGATCCAATACCCAACTTATGCATCAAATCTTAGTGTAGGAGGAGAAATCAAGGAGAGAATTTCACCCAAAAATACCCAAAAACTGCCGGATCTTCTTTTGCTTGCCGGCGACGTTTCCGGCCATTCCGGCCGCTACCACCTTGTGGGCTTTGTAGCCCTCGGCTCCACGAGCCTAGCGCCACCGGTCTTGTGGCGTAGCTCCGCCGGACGGCGGCGAATCGTAGAAAAGAAGTAATCCGGCCACCTTGACTTTCGGGGTAGATTCCGGCCGATCTAGACCGAATCGTGCTTCGGCCCAGGTATGAAAATTACTCCTTTTGGCTTGGTGATTGTTGTGGTAGAATTTGGTGACCATCGGAGATGGTCGGACCGGCGGCGCGTGGCGGCGCGTCCGGCCACCTTTTGAGCTGCTTTTTAGCTCAATAGTCAGTACTCTTAATTACGATTACGATGGTATTTGATTTGTAGGAATTTATTGGAGTTTGAGATTTAACCCGATTATTATCGGTTCGTTATCGAACGATTCGTGGTTTAGGTTATTGCGTGATCGTTAGATTGTCACCGAAATTGATTAGCGTGTTAAGATAATTATTGTGAGCATATTGTACGGTTGGATTGGTTGAATTAGATCGATTGGTTAATCGTAGGTTGGTTACGGTTTGTTAGACCGAACAATTAGTGATCGAACCGCGACAATCCGATCGTTGGATTAGTCGCCGAGTATTTTGGTTAATAAGATTCATCGACGAGTAATTTATGTAGGTGGACATTTGTTTTAAATTAAATTGTGCATGCAATCTATTTTCAGAAATATACATATATTTATGTGGCTTTAGAATAAATAGTTATTTTGTGATTTGAAGAGTTATGTTTCTGGCCATTCAGTAGTGTCCATCAGTATATCTAGTCATGAGTATTTTCAGTCGTCAGTACTCAGTCTCTGGTGATTCCAGTATTCAGTATACAGTTATCTAGTCACGTGCAGGTGTCTTTCAGAGGACCTGGTTAGTCTATCGATATGTGGATGTCTGGAGGCCAGGGACTTCCAGGCACCGTACGTCCTGATCCGGCGTGCGGCTTGCGGGACCTGATCGATAGTACTAACATGTGGATGTCTGGAGGCCAGGGACTTCCAGACACCGTACGACACCAGACGTACGGCCGAACCTCAGCAGTACAGTGATTTCCGAGAAGTCTATAGCTTGATTTCAGTCAGTTCAGTTCAGCCAGTTCAGTCAGTCCAGTTCAGTCAGTTCAGTTCATATAGTTCTTAATAGCCTGAGATTACAGAATCTTTGTGATGTCGTGAGCAATAGTTTTTGGAACCGATGATCTTGTTTGGTTTTGTTCGATTTACTGAACGTATTATATTTTTGAATTGAAATGTAGTTTCAGGCGAGCGCGTAGGTTCGGGTGGTTGGTGGGAATATTATAAGTTGGTTTTTTTGTTGTGTTGAGTTGATTTTGCAGGTTTTGGGTAGTCCATTTTTAGGGGAGGTTATGCTGAATTTTCGGTATGACTTCTTCTAAGGTGGGCCCCACAGGGCCACCTCGGTTTCCAGAGTGGAATCTGGGGCGGGTCCTGTCAGGTGGTTCCCTTGAGTGGCGAGTTTTACCCCCCCCCCCCCTAAAACAACTCATTTTTCCGGTGTCAATGTGGTATCAAAGCAAAACAAGAAGCTCTTTCCAATGGCGGGTCATGGGCTTCGTGGCGTACACGGTGGGCAACTAACCATTGACATTAAGCAACTATGGAGGCAAGTGGAGTTTCTATCTCAAAGGATAGATGAGTTGGAAGCCGCAAGGTTTGTTGAAGAATCCGAAGTGGAGATGCAAGAACCCATTGAATTCAAGGAAGTTTCAAATGTGAAGGTAAATTATTTGTTTCCTCACTACTAGAACACTCCCGTATAACATCAGTCAGGAACCGATGTTATAAAAATATCTGACCGATGTACCTGCCGGTGTAGTAATAGGTCCCGACTGCATAGACATCGGTTACAGACCGATGTCACAGATGGCCACAAACATCGTTTGTTTATAAATTCCCGATGTCTATTAATATGAATCACATCGCTTGTGTTAAAGTAACCGATTTCTATTTACATCACTGACATCATCTTTTTAATTGCTGCTGATGTTCTTTATTTCATTTGACATCATTTTTCAATTAGAAACTGATGTGATTTGTATGAGTTGATATCAGTTCTTATATTATAATCAATGTCAGTTTTTGTAATAGACATCACAACTTTTTAACGAGTCTGATGTCTATAAGAACTGATAAATGCTATACATTCCACATGCAATTATTCAATCCACATAGTGAATACAAATGATAAACAAATGAGAATACCAGTGTTTATTAATATTGATAAAAGAACAAAATACAAAGAGCAAGGAGAAGGGGACATGAAGCCTAAACTTCTCACAATAGAACAAAACAAAATAACTTGGAGAATGTAACCTCCTAAATACATAAGTTGTTGTAAATCTAGCACATCTTGCCACCGCTCCTCTAGTACTTCTTCATGCTTATATACTGGATGTGCTACCCAATCAAAGTAACCTCCTGAAGTGGTGAAGATATATATGGTCTGAGAAGCAAATCAAAGGAAAGCCAGCAGGTTGTAGCCACTTTGAAAATCACCAACACCCCACATTAAGCATATAGTCAGCAGAAATGCACACTCCAGTGAATATACAAAAATTGGACCTTGTCTAGAAGCTTCACAATCCAAACTATTTCAAATGCCAAACTTAATTGGGGCATACACAACTAAAAATCTCAGTATCGTAATCATATAAACCTTATGAATGAAAATTAAAGTTACCTGCCAATTTGGTCTATTCTCACTTTACTAGCTTTCTTATTATCTATCGTAACCCTCTTAGCTAAAAGAGATCTTCTATAAAGAAAATGTAAACTAAATTATCACATTACCAATCATAGTCATTCTTATCGTTCTCAGAATTGAGAAAATCATCAGCTCCAGTCTTCCGTGCAGGTGCCGGTATTGATGAGGATATATTAAAAATGGGAGAAGTTTCGGGTTTAGCCCCTGCCAATGTCAAAGCCACCAAAGTAAGGAAACACCCGCATTATTCAAGCAACTATTTCCAAACAATTCAAGCTAAGCATATACTATTACAGCACCAATTAAATCAAAACGCACATTAGGGATTAAAAAATAACAAAATTTGAAATCCTACATTGCACTCTAAAATTCGAAAGATTAGCGCACAAAAGAGTACCTAATGCGCATCGAACTCTTCAAAACTGTTAAGAATAAGATCGTTCCTTTCCTTCTCGCGCTTCTTCATCTCTAAGAACAAAGCGAGCTCTTCTTCCTTCTCCTTCCTCATTGAGGCCCTGAGCTGCTGCCTCTGCTTCATCGATCAACTGTCCTTCCTAAAAAAAAAACACCACACAATAAAAATTAGCAAAACATCATTGGATTCAGTGATGTCGTACCAGAAAAAGTAGTAAAAGAAGAGACTCGTGAGCAAGACTAGCAGTCTTCGCCACCAAAGAGCACGTAAGGCTCTCGAAACCAGCGCGGATTCTCAAATCTCACACATCCATAGCCAAATCCACCAGCGAAAACCGAAAAACTGAAGGAAATAGAGGAAAACGAACCTAGAAAGGTCGAGATCGAGGTTGCCCGATTTGGCGAGCTCAGGCTGCGCCACGCGCCTCTTCCGGGCAGTGGCTTTGGCGGTGGACATTGTTGTGAGGGTTTGGAGCTCTAGATTTTGGTTTGGAGGTTGACGAAGGCATGAAGCTCTTTGAGTTGTCTGAATAAGATCTGAGATACAGAGCTCGACCAAAACCCTAGGAACTTGGTTGGGGAGGGCAGATTTGAGAGTGAGAGCAAGGGTGAGAAGATTTGTAGTCTTGTTTGAAACAGAGGTCTAAGGTTGATTAGATCTATCTGATGTAAGAAAAGGGGGCTGAGAGTGAGGAGTTTAAGGGTAAAGGGTTTCACTTGATTGAAAATATCTAAGTGGAGGCAAAACAAAAATTTTATTTCACTTTAAGTCTTTAAAAGCTCCGTATTTTTTAAATTTAGGCATTGCCGCAAAATTGCAATTGAATTTTTTACATCGGTTATTTTAGAAGGTGATGTTAATGTAAATAAAAGAAATCGTTTTTTTCCGAAACCGATGTAAAGAAGGTTTATAACATCGTGTACATTTATAACCGATTTCTTATGGGCGATGTTATATCCAGGTATTCTAGTAGTGCCTTTTGAATTAGAAAATGAGCATGAGAATAGTGTTCAAATCGATTGGACTCCACCACCTATCTATGATGAATATTTTGATGATGAAATTTGGTATGAGAATTGTGTGGAGCTTGAAAGTAATATTGATGAGCAAGATTCAATCTTAGAGGCGATTCATATAAGTGAGAATAAGTCCGGAGGAATTGCAAGCAAAATAAAAGTTGGTCATTTTTCGGAGGCCGTGGAAGCAAACAATGAAGATGTCAAGCAACTTGGAGTTGAAGCATTGGACCCAACAATTCCGAATATATTTATTGATTTTCTTGGCGTTAATATTTTCCTTGTGCAAATTTTGAAGATATTAATTGATGTTGTCAATCGGATCAAGAATGGTGAGCAAAGTTTTTGGTTGAAGAAGTTAATTATGAAGAGGAAATCTTTCAAGCCGACATTGAAAAAATATTCCAAGTATTTATTTATTTGGAAATAAAGTGTTTAATTGCAAACTAACGGTTCAAGAAATGAATTGAAGCATTGGAAGATTGTGTTAGGATTCAAGACAAGAGACGGTGATTTTGTGTGGATTCATCTTCGCAATAAGAGGTTCTCTAGGGTGTGTCCGCAACTTGTTTTTTCAATTTCCATGGCAACGATTATCCAAGAAGACTCAAGGACGAGTGTCCGCGCAGCGAAAGCATATGACACGGAAATTGGCCACCCAATTAATCCAAATATTCACATGGTCAAAAGAATAAAGGCTGGTCCGATTATCTAAGGTTTGGTGCAATTATCTATGGACTTGGTGCATTCATCTCATTTATTTTCTATGCTTAGTTCAAAGTTATTAATTAGATACATGTATGGTTCTAAGTTTGAATTCATGTATTGTCATTAATTAAGGATGAACCTATTCATGGAGGGTTGTTCCATGACTACTATTTTAAACTCATCTTCATGAATGAAAAAGGAAACTCATATTTTCATAAAATACTTATAAATTTGGCTTAGTGAAGAAAGTATCTTCCTAACCTTAAACTCTTATCCCTAGGTGGATTAATTCCTACTAGTGGCGAGTTTTATCCTTAAACTCTTATCTTCTTGGTGGATTCCTTGAAGTGGCGAGCCTTTTCTATAAACTCTTATCTCTCGGGTGGTTCCAGTGGCGAGTTTTACCGCCCCCCCCAAAACAACTCATTTTTCCGGTGTCAATTTGGTATCAAAGCAAAACAAGAAGCTCTTTCCAATGGCGGGTCATGGGCTTCGTGGCGGACACGGTGGGCAACCAACCATTGACATTAAGCAACTATGGAGGCAAGTGGAGTTTCTATCTCAAAGGATAGATGAGTTGAAAGCCGCAAGGTTTGTTGAAGAATCTGAAGTGGAGATGCAAGAACCCATTGAATTCAAGGAAGTTTCAAATGTGAAGGTAAATTATTTGTTTCCTTCCGAATTAGAAAATGAGCATGAGAATAGTGTTGAAATCAATTGGACTTCACCACCTATCTATGATGAATATTTTGATGATGAAATTTGGTATGAGAATTGTGTGGAGCTTGAAAGTAATATTGATGAGCAAGATTCAATCTTAGAGGCGATTCATATAAGTGAGAATAAGTCCGGAGGAATTGCAAGCAAAATAAAAGTTGGTCATTTTTCGGCAGCCATGGAAGCAAACAATGAAGATGTCAAGCAACTTGGAGTTGAAGCATTGGACCCAACAATTCCGAAGATATTTATTGATTTTCTTGGCGTTAATATTTTCCTTGTGCAAATTTTGAAGATATTAATTGATGTTGTCAATCGGATCAAGAATGGTGAGCAAATTTTTTGGTTGAAGAAGTTAATTATGAAGAGGAAATCTTTCAAGTCGACATAGAAAAAATATTCCAAGTATTTATTTATTTGGAAATAAAGTGTTCAATTGCAAACTAACGGTTCAAGAAATGAATTGAAGCATTGGAAGATTGTGTTAGGATTCAAGACAAGAGACGGTGATTTTGTGTGGATTCATCTTCGCAATGAGAGGTTCTCTAGGGTGTGTCCGCAGCTTGTTTTTTCAATTTCCATGGCAACGATTATCAAAGAAGAGTCGAGGACGAGTGTCCGCGCAGCGAAAGCATATGACACGGAAATTGGCCACCCAATTAATCCAAATATTCACATGGTCAAAAGAATAAAGGCTTGGTGCAATTATCTAAGGTTTGGTGCAATTATCTATGGACTTGGTGCATTCATCTCATTTATTTTCTATGCTTAGTTCAAAGTTATTAATTAGATACATGTATGGTTCTAAGTTTGAATTCATGTATTGTCATTAATTAAGGGTGAACCTATTCATGGAGGGTTGTTCCATGACTACTATTTAAACTCATCTTCATGAATGAAAAAGGCAACTCATATTTTCAGAAAATACTTATAAATTTGGCTTAGTGAAGAAAGTATCTTCCTAACCTTAAACTCTTATCTCTAGGTGGATTCCTATGTGTGGCGAGTTTTATCCCTAAGCTTTTATCTTCTTGTTGGATTCCTTGAAGTGGCAAGCTTTTTCTATCAACTCTTATCTCTCGGGTGGTTCCCTTGAGTAACGAGTTTTACCCTTTAGGTTTCACTTCCTCATAGGAATCAACACAAATAAATCTTTATTTAAAAAAAAAACTGGAATTGATTTGATTAAAAGTATTGAAACTAGAAAAAAAAAACTGATAAAGGAAAAAAAAATTTACGGATTTTTAGTTTCTTTATATTATTATTACTTTTTTAGGCATGAAAGGTAGAGATAAGAATCCACATTTTCACATTTTAAATTTTTAAGAATTCTTAACACAAATAGATTTTTAATTAAATAAGGAGAGTGGAGAGACAATGATTTTGAGTTTAACCATAGTTAACAGATATGAGATATTAATTATATTTTTTTAATCAAATATAATATTTTTGGTGTAACATGTTAATGACTTAGGGAAAAACCATCATATGGTACCTGAACTATCACTAAATGCAATTTTTTGTACTTGAACTTTCTTAAAAAAATTGAGGGTACCTGAACTATTAATCTGTTTGCCATTATAGTACCTACCGTTAAATATTCCGTTAAGTGCTTATTTGGCATGGGTAATACAGTCATTTCATATATTTTCAATTTTCAAAATAAATTATACAAAAAAAAGATTCAGATAATTTATCCACAATTCAAGACTAAAAATAAGAAAAATTATTTTTATTTTTATAATATAATTTATTGCCAATTTTTATGTTTTTAATATAATTTATTACCATGTAAGTGATTTTATTATTAATTAAAAAATAAAAATAAACTATATTCAAAAAAGTAATTTAAATTTTTATTATATTAAAAAATAATGATAATTTATTTTGATTTTAAAATTTAATAATAAAACCACCTACATGGCATCTTTAATCTTGAATATTTGAGAATAAAAATAATTTTTGCATCTTTAATCTTGAATGTTTGGGGATAAAAACTCTAATTTGATTATGTTAATATAATTTTTTTTTGCATAATTTATTTTTATTTTTATTTTTAAATTTAATAGTAAAAAACATTTAATGATTGTTTTGTCCATACTCTAGTCACCAAATTATAAGTTTTACCCATGTCATATAAGCACTTAACAGAATATTTAACGGTATGTACTATAATGACAAACGGAGGAATAATGTAGGTACCACCAGATTTTTTATGAAAGTTCAGGTACTAAAAATTGCATTTGGTAATAGTTCAGGTACCATATGAAGATTTTTCTCTAATGACTTATCCCTTATTCTCTAATTTTAAGTTTGAATATAGGTCATGTGCAAGACATACTAAAAGATGATGTATTCTATACCTGGAGCACTAAAGTCGCTTACGTTAAAAAGGTTTAAGGAACATTTCGAGCTCATTTGGTGTGGTGTGGCCTCATTGTTGGATCGAAAAAAACCATTTGAAATATAATTCATGAGTCAATCAGGCCCATTCTCAAGCCCAATACACAAAACTGTCCCCGGATCAATATATCAAGAGTAAAATCTTCAAATGGTACTTGAACTATCATGAAATGTCCTTTTTGGTACCCAAAATTTTTTAGAGAGTCTGGTGATATCTAAACTATTGTGTCGTTACCCATTTTGGTACCTCCGTCAATTTCTCCTTTAAAAACAGGAGTAAATATGTCAACCAAACTAAAAATAATTTTTTTTTCTTCTCAATTATTTTATTATTCTATAATTAATATTATTTTAATTTCATAAAATTGTAAACTTGTATTCTTCTCCATCACACTAAAAAATACTCTAAATTTTCTTTTGAGATGGAATTGCACTAAATGAAATTACAATTTTTTTAATTTTACAGTTTATTTACATTTTTTTTCAATTACACTAAACGAAATTAAAATCGTTTTATTTTAATTATAAAATTGTACTAAAAATAAAATTGTCGTTAATGTTTAAGGAAACTTATTTTGTGTGTGCCTTGTCAACCTAGGAATATCTTCAGTTAGTATAGCATAAGGATTATACATTGAATAGAATTTCAATTATAATGTGGATTGTACCCTTGTGTTTCTCTATATATAGAGGCACTTATTCATCAATAAAGATAATTTCTATTCTTGTGCTATTCTCTTCTTCTCTTTTGTTATTTACTTTCATTATACTTAAACACGTTATCAGCACGAACCTCTAGCCCTGAGATTAGAAAACCCTAGAAACCCAAAACCTAGGTTTACCGTGCTCACCTTGCACCGTTACAAACCATCAGACCGTTGCCTCCAGTCGACCGTTAGACGCCCGTCCCTCGACTGGTCGAAGCTGCTCCTGCCGGCCTCCTCCTCCTCCTTCTTCTTCTTCTTCTCATCTTACGGCTGCATCTCTTGCTCAAGACTCAAGGAAGAAGATCGACTCAAGGCTAATCAAGAAAAAGAATCCAAGAATGAGTTTCGGAAAACTTGAATGTCTCGCATCATATCAACTGCGGTAGAAAGCGCATCTTAGACAAGCTTATGCGTCTCTCTAGTGGGTTATATGCGACCACTATTCGAGCTATTGGATCAAATAATGTCTTTCGGAATGACCTCTTGGATTCAGACACATATTGGCTTTGGCATGACAGGTTGGGACACTCTGATCGTGATATGATGATTCGTATACTAAAAACCTCACACGGACATCCATTCTATCGAGCTAATCGAAACATGAATCAAAAGTTGATTCAAGGAGATGAGACAACTATGAGAAAGACCAAAATTGTCGCTGTCTGCCGCTAGTCGAATGACTCAATGCAAAAGTAGTGGTAAGTGATATTGAGATACGGGATTGTCGTTCCAACATGGATTGACGGTTCCCAATCTCTCGGTAGTGTGTGTGGTTGGGTGACTAAACCTATAATGTGGAGTGACAAGAGGTGGAAAGAGTGGGTGAATGCGTGTTTGGACAATGTGCGTAGTGTAGTGGTGAAGTGTGTTTGGTTTTGGAAAGATAGTGAAATGCAAAGACAACAAACAAGTAAATACAAGCAAGTAAATAATGTAAAGAGTGTGCAAATAAAGATAAGTGTTGGGGTTTTTGGGCAAACCCCAAATCCAACGCAACAAGCAATGCTTTAATTAACTCAATCATACTAATGTGTCCACGAATCAAGCCCCGTATCCTAGCCATGTTATGGTTCTAGGACCTTGCTTTCCTAAGGTATTCAAATGCCTTATTAGGGCCATTCGAACTCTCTAGGTATCATAGGGGATTCCTCTAAGTTACCAAATACTGAATCCCCTAAAGTGCTTAAGAAGTATAAAACTGTCGAAACTAGGGACTCAAACAAGCAACACATGTGTAATCCAACATTCCACAGATATTATCGATGTGGAAATGACTCTTCCTAAGGTATTCCTAAGCCTTATTAGGGTCATAGGGACTCTCCGCGGGATGGTAGAAAGAAAGGAGGCGTAAAAGCACATGAATTAAAGATTACACAAGTGAAACATGCTCATCACACATATTGCCAATTGCCTAGAGTAGAAATAAGTAACCAATTCATTCAAACTCATACAAAATGGACCAAATGCATACAAAAGAGTGGTGAATTCCTCAAATACACATTCAATACATATTAAATTAGACAATACACATACTCATGAACCAACAAAGGTATTTATTCATAAATCAAAGCATCACATAGTTACATTGGACTAGGGCACACAACCCTATTCCCCAACAAAGTTAACTACTCACTAATCATCTCAAATAACATCATCAAATTACAATTATAAGCTCTAGACATAAGAAAAAGAGAGAGTAAAGATGAGGAATGCTCAATAGGTGCTCTCTTGCTTCTCCTTGGCCTTGATGATGAAAATTGGTGACTTGGTGAGGATCCCTGTAACGACCCGGACCCAATTTACGTAATTATTAGTTAATTTTATGGTTGTTTAGCGAAAATTTCAATTTAGAGTTCAAATTGTGTCTTTTAAGGGCTCTCGAGACGACTTTTGTTTCGGTTGGGAATTTGAATGAACTTTCTTCTCGGAATTTGTGGGTTACGTTACGAGTTCGTAGACACAAAGTACGTTTTAAACGGAGATCGTATGAAGAAGTTATGGTCTATAGAAGTTGGGTTACTATTCCGGGGAACTTTCTATTTATAGGCTTTCCGGATTTTGGGTTTCCATTTCGGGAAACCCATTTCTCTCTCCTCAGCCCCGATTTCTCTCTCTCTCTCTCTCTCTCTCTCTCTCTCGCTACAGTACCGCTGGCTTCTTCGGCCGATATCTCTCTCCTCCGGCCACCTCAAGCCATGAAACCAGTCCCAAAATCTTCATCTCTTCATTATCTTCAAGTCTATATCAATTTCTTTCATCGATTTGTAGTGTAGGAAGAGAAATCTAGAAAAGAAAAACACCCAAAACGCGCAGAACTGTTCATCGTTTTCCGACCACGTTTCAGGCCAAATCGACCAGCCAGACTTACTGGGTTTTGTAGTCCTTGCCAAGAGTTTTCCAACGCCGCAAGAATCACCTCAATCGGACTTCGAACGAAGGAGAATTTTCGATTTGAAGTTTTGGGTGTAGCTGGCTTTCGAGGCAGATTCCGCCTAACCAAGACTGAATTGATCTTCGAGGTAGTAACGAAACTTGATCCTCATGTTGAGTTGTACATGCTGGTAAAATTTTGGGTCCATCGGAGAAGTTTGACCGGCAGCGCGTGAGGCTCACGCGCAGCCGCTTGTGGCGGCGCGTGAGGCTCATGCGCAGCCGCCAGCAGCTTGTGGCGGCACATCCGGCCTCCGATGGTGGTGCATTTTAGCTCTATAGCTTGTGCTTTTTGTTTTGATCTTGTGGGTTTAAGGTTTGTGGGAAATTATTGAAGTTTGAGAATCTATCCGATTAATTTAGGTTTGTTTACGTACGATTTACGTGGGTGTGATCGTTGGATGATCACTGAAGTTATTTAAGATGTTAAGGTAATTATTTTGAGAGTATTGAACAGTTGGATTATGGGAATTAGATCAATTGGTTAATCAAGAATAATTATGATTTATGCTTCGATAAATTAGTTACGTTCGTCCGATTTATCGAACCGACGATCCGACCGTTGGATTCGTCGCTGAGGGTGATGGATGATTAGTTTTATCGTTGAAGAAGTTAGTAGTGGAGTTGAGATTCGAGAAGTGTCGTTGGATTAGTGTTGTAAGGGTTATCGGGAACCCTAATTGGATTATTAAGTTAAGTCTCGACTTATTGTTTTCATCCGTTGAATAGTAATCGTTATTAATCAATGTTGTTCAGGAGGGCTTTGAGAAGGACTTTGACGGGCGTCAGGCCTAACCGGCAAACTGTGAGTGGACTTTTATTTTAAAGTTAAATATGCATGCAATTCTATTTTTCTGAATTAATTATGGCTCGCATTAATTTCCTGCTAAATAATTATGATTTCTGATTCGATGTCTCAAGCATGATTTTTGACTTCCTGCTTCAGTTTCAATGTTGGAGATTTTTATATAAGAGAAGTTTTAATATTTCTAATTATTCGATTGTGACTTGATTTGTTCCTGGTTGCGAACTTCAAACTTATGACATTTATTTTCCACCTTACAAGGAATTAAGCTTATGCTCGTTTATTTTCAAATGTGAGATTATGTAATGAGAATGACTTGTGATTTATAATTTTCTAAGAAGTAAAAAGGTTTTCGAGGAGATTTTCAGATTGTCATATTCAGTGATTCATGTTCACTCGTCAGTACACAGTTGTCTATGTCCCTACTTGAGTCATCAGTATTCAGATGTCAATATCCAGTATCAGTATTCCGATATTCATTTCTACGTGCACGTGTCTATCTGAGGACCTGGTTAGTCTATCGACACTGAGGATGTCTGGGAGAGTGGGAGCACGCCCAGGCACCGTGCGTCCTGATCCGGCGTGTGGCCTTCGGGACCTGATCGGTAGTACTAACATGTGGATGTCTGGAGGGTGGTAGCACGCTAGACACCGTACGACCAGGTTAGCCGGCGTACGGCCTCCTATGATGTCTATTTATCCGTCTGGGAGAGTGGGAGCACGCCCAGACTCCGTACGACCTGGGGAGCCGGCGTATTGATTCGTATGCGATTTGCATACAAATTAGGCCTCTAATCACTTTAGTAATGCTAATCCAAAAGCTATTTAGTGTCCCTAATCCTTGAATTGCACCATTGTAGGTGAATCGAGCATCGGACGGATATCGGGAGCGAAATGATGCGATTTGGAGCTTTTTGGAGATTTCCGGCAAAAGGACCAAAAGTCAACTCGTGGTCAACCCCGACTTGAGAGCGTCAACGAGTCAAGATGAAGTCTCGGAAGTGAGCCGCGAAAGAATTCCGGAGGTTTGGTCAAAGTCAACCCTTGGTCAAGCTCCGAAGGTTAAAGTCAAAGTCAAGGCAAAGTCAACCGCGTGACTCACCCTCACTAGCCCCCAAATCAGCAAAGGACCACACTAGATATGGTGAGGTCACCCCTTGATTTTTCCTCCCCTTTATTCCTTTGGAAATTACCCCCTTGCCCTTCATTTAATCCTTCCAACCCTTAGATCTAACCCTAGCCCATCCTAGCCCTCCATTCTCCCCCTCCTTTGCCTATATATAGCCATCTTTTCCAGATTTAGGTCATTCCATTATCAGCCCCAAAATCCCTCAAATTCCTTTCCCCTTTTTCTTCTTCCTTCCTTCCCCTTCCCCTTAGATCCGAGCCGTCAGTCGACCGGTCAACACATTCCCGTCGAACGGTCGACGGTCGACGGACCTGCACACTTCTGCCACCTCCGCTTCTTCCACCGCTTTCTCCTCCGCCCTGGGCTGCTGGGATCCTCACCAGACCTCAAGGACATCATCTGGACTCAAGGAGAAGAAGGAGACACCTTGGATTGAGACTTTCTTAACCCTTTTCTCTCTTGTATTCATGTTTATTGCTTACTCTTGTTCTTTGATGATGTATACCTTAATGGCTAGTGAGTAGTTCTATTTGTTGGGGACTAGGGTTGTGTGCCCTAGTCCAATGTGATGTATTGATGGATTGATTATGTATGAATGCTATGTGATGAATGAGTATGTCTTTTATCCATTTCAATTTGTGTTGAATGCATGTGTAGGAAATTTAGTCACTTTCTTGAGCATGTGTGCAACCTATTTTGATTGAGATTGTTGCGGTGACTCCTAGCTTTCTCTAGGCAATAGATATTAGATGTGATGAGGTTTCCTTGTTTGAGCTTCTAAGTCTTTATACCCTTCGCCTCTCAAACCAATTTGAGAGAGTTCTAGTGATCCATAATCCGGCACTAGAATACACATGATAAGATGGTCTTAGATCCATAACATGGCTAAGATACGAAGTTTGATTCATTCATTGCACAAGCATGAGTACTAGTTAGTTTGTTATGCATCGCATTCGGACTTGGGTTAACCCGAAACCCCGACACTTTTATATTTTGCGCACACACTTTACATTTCCTTGCATTTATTTTGTTGTTTGTTGTCTTGGCACTCCACCATACATTTCACACAAACCGAACACTACACTCACACTTCGCACATTGTAAACACTCACATTCACTCACTCTATTCACATCTTGTCACCTCATATTAGCTTTAGACTTGACACACACGCTACCGAGAGTTGGGGAGCCGTCAATCCTCCGTGGAACGACACTCCCGGATCTCAATACTACCCACCATACTTTTGCATTAGTCACGTATGGACTCATCTTGATTCTTCGTCAGTCTTGGTCTTTCCCTGGGAGAGTGGGAGCACGCCCAGAGTGTCGATTGGTCTGGTTTATCAGGTATCGTACGGCCGGGGTAGTCGGCGTTTGGATTCATCACGAGCTTCCAGTTTAACTTGGGTCCTCGAGTTAGTTCCAGACTTTCGGATTAATTTATAACATTATAGTTGAGATTACAGGAAATATCTTGATGTTGGTATTGAACTTATGTTTTCTTTTAAATAAAATAAAGGAATTTTACTCTCTATGGTTTGGACCCCAGCACTCGTGTTTTTAAAATATCTTATATGATTTTACTCGATTTATAGGACATCTTATTTAAGTTGAATTGCATGCATGGTTTTTAGAAAAGAAGAAATGGAAAAGCATCTATGACATTTTAAAGTTTGTAATTATTTTCGCTTATTATTTTTGTCCACTCACTCTAACCTTTTAAAATGCTTTTCCCTAGACCCTTCGTTTTTCATTGCCCAGTTTGCAGAGTAGTTGTCGGGAGAGCGAGTACCTGAGACCCTGTCGTCATTTGCTTCGGTTTCATCAGTAGGTTATTTAGTAATGTACTTGTAAAATTTGCTCCTTGTGTCTAGTATGCTCTGATAATACCAAATTCGGTTTTGTAAACTAATTTAGAGAGTTTGTTTTTGTGAGATTGGGACCTTTATAAATATTTGTACGGAGGTAGAATGTTTGTGGCGAGCATGAAGGCTCTGGAGCTTGTTGGTTGGTTTTGGTATTATAGAAGTGTTTGCAGGTGTTTTAAAATTCGGGTAGTCCACTTTGAGGGGAGAGTATGCTGAAATTTCGGTAGAAATTCCCTTAAGGTGGGCCCCACACGGCCACCTTGGATTTCCGGGTGGAATCTGGGGCGGGTCCTGTCAATCCCAGCAGCCCAGAATGGTAGATGAAGTAGTAGACGTCGTGGTGAGCAACTTTGATGAAGGGTGGTGGAGGAAAGGAGGTAAGGAAGGTGGAGAAAATGGCTGACCTGCCGACGGTCGACCGTTCGACATGTAGTGATGGGTGATGGGGGCTGCTAAATGATGACCTAAATGGGGTAAATGAAGGGCAATGGGGTAAATGCCTATGGGAATAAAAGGAAGGAGTAATTTATGGGTGACCTCATGATATCTAGCATACTCCTTGCTGATTTTGGAACCTCTTGTGGATGAGTCACAAGGTTGACTTCGTCCTTGACTTTGACCACAACCCTCGGAGTTGACCAAAGTTGATTATACTTGACTTTGCGGTTTCTTTGGCAATCCTCCATAATTCTCTTGCGTCTCACTTCTGGGACTTCATGTTGGCTCTTTGACGCTCAAAAGTCGGGGTTGATGATTTGTATGTGATTTGCATACAAATTAGGCCTCTAATCACTTTAGTAATGCTAATCCAATGGCCGTTCAGTGTCTCTAATCCTTGATTTGCACCATTGTAGGGTTTAAGACCATCAGATTGATATCAGGAGCAAAAGGGCGCGTTTTGGAGCTTTTAGTGGATTTTCGGCAAAAGCACGAAAAGTTAACCTGAGGATCAAAAGTCAACTCGTGGTCAACCCCGACTTTAGAGCGTTAACGAGTCAACATGAAGTCCCGGAAGTGAGTCGCAAGAGAATTCAGGAAGATTGGTCAAAAGTTACCTTTGGTCAACTCTGAGGGTCGTAGTCAAAGTCAAGACGAAGTCAACCTTGTGGCTCATAACCAAATAATTCCAAAAATCAGCAAAGGATCACACTAGATATCATGAGATCACCTTTAGATTACTCCTTCCTTTTATTCCCTAGAGAATTTACCCCCTGACCCTTCATTTAATCTATCTAACCATTAGATCTTTCCCTAGTTGATCCAAGTCTTTCATCCCTCTCTACCCTAGCCTATTTAAACCTAGTTTTTGCCATTTAGATTCATTCTCCATCTCTTCATAGCAGCCCTCACCTAGATCTCACCCAATTCTCTCCCTTCTTCCTCTCCCAAACCTCTTCTTTTCTTGGTGACCCGTCAAGGGTCGACCGGTCGACGTACCCTTGTCGACCAGTCGACCGGCGGCAACCAAGTTGTTTCCTTTGTTTTCTCCTCCTTCCACCTCCCAAATCCCTTTCCTTCCTTCACCAACTTTCTTCCTCATTTTCTCCTCTATATCTTTGCCTATTTTTCTTCAACATTCTAGCACTTCTATATCACATATGCTTGGATCCATCAAGAACACCAAGATTGGGAGGCCAGGAGCAAAGAGAAGAGGAGCTTGCTACTACTTGAGTGACACAAGGAGCTGCTACCATCTTCATGAGAATCCCTCAACTTTCTTTTTATCTTTCCCTAGTTTATAGTTTGTTTATTGTGGGACTATTGATGTGTAATCTAAGCATGTGTGACTAGTTGTTTAGGATTAATTGGGGACTAGGGTTATGTGCCCTAGTCCATTTGTGATGCGATGATGATTTGAATTATGTGTGGATGCTTGAAGATGAATAAATATTTGTATTGTCTATTCTAATATATGTTGGATGTATGTTTAGGGAATTTAGTCACTTCTTTGAGCATGTGTGCAATCTACTTTGATTGAGATTGTTAGGGTGACTCCTAACTCTCTCTAGGCATTTGATAATAGATGTGATGAGGTCCCCTTGTTTGAGTTTCTAAGTCTTTGTGCTCTTCGCCTCTCAAGTCAATTTGAGGGAGTTCTAGCCATGGAATAATCAATCAAGAGCAATCAAATTAGCATATATCGACAAGATTAACTGCTAAACTCACATGATTCACTAAATATTTCCGCTCTTGTGTTTAGGGTTAAGTGTTTACTCTCAAGACATTACCACAAGTAACGTCCCCATAAGTTTTCTCATTGACCAACTCTCCACTAATTAACTCACAACTTATTAGATCAAAAGGGTTTTTCATTCGGTTGAAATGGGGCCAAAGGTTAGGGGTTAGCATGAAACAAAGGGATGGATAAACAAGTATTCCAAGCATTTCACAAAACAACTCAAGGACTTTGAAACTCATTTTCTTTTGCAAACAATCCTAACTTTTATTCTCCTCAACCTTTTATTCTAAAAACAAACTCTATTTTTGGATTTTCGTACTTTCTATTTCTACTTTTCTCTTTCTTTTTCTCACTACTTTCTTTTCCCATTTTGTATTTGCTTTTCTTTTTGGGAACTTTCTTTTTGAACTTTATTTTTGTACATACTCTTTTTGATTTTCTCAACTTCTTTTCTTCTTTTGTATTTTGCTTTCTTTCCAACCTTTTCTTTCATTTACAACACTCTAATCTACTCTACCCCCACACTTGCTTTTCACAAACCTAACACAAAGAACATGAGAAGTCACAATCGTCGTCTCACTAATACTTGAAACAAGGGACGGTTAGTGTTTAATCTACGAACATGGGTTAGATTTTAGTGGTTAAACAAAGAAAAAGCTAATGATGAATGAGGCTGAAAAAGGATTAATCCTAATGGATTAGTGTTTAAGGGATTAGAGATTAGTTTGGCCATGGTGCTTATCTAGTGCCTTAATCATTTCCAATTCATCGCAAATTAACACGTAGTCTCAAGAGGTCTTTTAGCAAGTTCTAGGTCTCGTGACTAGTGGAATGCACACACATGAAGAACAAGGATGTATGAATGATGCATACATATCAATGAGGCTAAAAATTTCACCTTATAGGGGTATATGCATGTCAATACATCGTCTAGATATGCTCCTCTAATTTCAAGTGACTAATCAACATGGCAAAGTGCATATAGTGTCAAGCAAGCATCAATTACATAAATTAATCACAAGGCAATCTAATGATTTCTAAGCACATGCTCTTTATGTTCCTAATTCACAACTTAGCGGGCTCACAATCATCATTGGGGTTGAAAAGGACAATCAAAACACACCACACAAACCTCAAAGTTCCAAAAATCACAACATTTAAACTTTATGCTCATGTCGACCGGTCGACGGCAAGGTATCGACTAGTCGAGAACCTCCCTGGACAAGGGTCGACCGTTCGTTGGAAACTTTGAAAAATTGAAAAATTTTGGTGGTTTTGAAAATGTGAAAACATTTTAGTTTGGCCCAACCTCACCCCCACACTTAAAACCAACATTGTCCTCAATGTTGTGAGGTGTTTAAAAGTGCAAAGCAAATTTGTGAAAGTGAAGAAGCAAAGTCGGGCGAATGCACACAAACAAAATATAGCATACGGATGATAGAGCAAGAAAAAACCCCTTATAGATGACTCCCTTAGGTAGCCGAGAAATCACAAATAGACCCCAACCTCAGGGCACAAGGCCTTGACTTCCATATGTTTGCTCCTCGGGTGCTAAATGAATTAGAGAGTGCGATTGCATCGGGATCATGCGAAATAGGGGACAACAGCAACGCAGCTTCGACCTTCTCCGAAAGATTTGGGCATAGCTCCAAGAATAGGCATCCAAGATGAGTGATTCCAGTGGCATTGGAAAGTAGACTCAAAGAGCTTTAGTTTGGCTACCAGAAACTCAGAAATCACTCTCCAGACATGCAATGAAAAAAACGGTCAAAGTGACCCTCTAGAAAGTCAAACTGCAGTGAGTACACCTCCTTTAAACAAACATTCCAGTAGATCCAACAGTCTATTCAGATAGAAATTTAAACTGGACATAGAGCACTCATAGAAAAAGCTTGTCCAACTTGTTTCAGTGTATTCCAACGGTCAGATGTAGATAAAACTTCCTCCAAGTTACTGCTCTGCCCAGGTCTCTCTTGGACAAATGCTAATCAACACTTCTTGGGTTTCTTCCTCCAAGACTCCTATCATAACACCTCCCAACCTTCCTAGATTCTTTTATTTATTACTAAATAATGCTGAAATTAAATAGTTTTTTCTCCAAATGGGGTTGCTTCTCCACAAGCGCTTCGCTTGGTTCCTTCTTGCCAAATCATGGTGGCTCAAAGCAAAGTTTTTTTCCACTCATTGCATTGCTTGTCTCACCATCGCTATGGCTTCCCACAAAACAGCCCTTAATGCCATTGAAAATCAATATTGGAGATGGTGGCCACGCATACTTCTTCCTTTTAACCTCACCAACCATTCTCTCATGGCCTTGATTGTCGCCTTTTGTATCTCATTCATGGGAGGAGACTTCTTTGTAGCACCCTCAAGAAATGGATCCTTCCTAAGTTTGTCTTCATGGGACCAAGGTGGTGGCTTCGTGTGCTCAATGGAAGGAGGATTGTCATACCCCCAAATCGGTGAGTAGTGATCTTGAGCACGAGGTGTAGGCTTCGGTGGGTTCAAAGGACCAAAAATCCTCTCGCTTTTAGCGTTATTTCCCTTCACCAAGTTTATAAAAAACACCTCCTCAACTACCTCCGGTGGATGCACGGGCTTGAACATTCCAAACTTCACCTTCTCACCCAAAACCTTGAGACTAATGGTGCCCTTGAGAACATTAATCTTCACACCCGCCATAGCCATGAAAGGGCGTCCAAAGATAATGGGGAATTCATTGTCTCCATTGGGGTCTTCACCCATGTCAAGCACAACAAAGTCAGCGGGAAAAATAAACTTATCAATTCTTACTAGCACATCTTCCACAACACCCACCGGTCTTCTTTTGCTTCCATCCACAAAGGTAAGTGCAATAGGAGTAGTTTGCAAGGCACCAATGCTCAACCTCTTGTAGAGAGATAGAGACATTACATTGACACTCGCCCCTAAGTCCATGAGTGCTCCATCAAGGTGAGTGTCACCAATTTGGCATCCAATAGTAAAGCTCCCGGGATCCTTCCTCTTTGATGACATGTTGTATTGAATCATTGAGCTCACATGCCCTTCAATCTTATAAACCTCATGCTCCTCAAGCCTCTTCTTCTTTGTACACAAGTCTTTAAGAAACTTTGCATAGACCGGCACTTGGCAAATGAGCTCTAGTAATGAGATGTTAATCTCCACCTTTTTGAACATTTCACGTAGCTCATTCATCAAAGCCGTCTTCTTGTTCTTCCTCTCATTGTGGGTGACTTTCTTCACTTCATGGGCAGCGAGCATATCATCTCCAAGGAGCTCCCTAGTGGTGTTCATGGTTCTTTGAGGGTCCATAGCAATCATGGCCTCACCACCAAAGTTAGGAACCATGACACTCTCATGCCTAGGAGTTTCCTCACACAATGCTCCTTGTGTCTTCACTCCACCATAAGAGGTAACATCATTCTCAAACAACAAGTAACCAAATCCCTTGTCAAGCACCACTCCTTCCTCCTTATATACCTCACTCAACCCAAAATTCGCAATGAGTACATTTTCTTCCTCCTTGACCCCATCCTCCATGCATGCAATGCATATGATCAAAGTTCTCATGAATGGATATTGAGGTAGAGGGGATAAAGTAATTAGAAATAGGGGGAAGAGAAGTGTAAGTAGCATGGGAGATACTGGAGTCGGATGTGGAGATAGCATTGCATTCCACCTTTGCTTTAAACTTTGAGTTTTGCTCCACATTAGAAGGCAAGGCACCTTTTGGCCCCTCACTAATCTCCTTAGCCATTTGGCCCATTTGTGACTCAATCTTCACCATGCTTTGTTGCAATTAAGCTTTGGTATCCTTCTTGAAGAGTTTGTTGCCCTTGTTGAAGAACTTGTTGCCCTTGTTGTAGTGCCGAAATCACTTTATCATTTGACACTTGGCTTTAGACAAGAGTGTCAATCATGTCTTTCATACTTGCGTCCGTTGAATCTTGAGCTTGCGAGGTACTTAGGGTAGCGAAAGATAAAGAGACACCTTGATTGTAAGTGCTTCATCCTTGGTTAGAAAACACGGGAGGTGCTCCATAAGTTATGCTCTTGTATCCTCTATATGTCTGATAGGAGCACAAAGTGTGACGTTTTTAATATGTTTTCCCCATTATTTGCCTGCGTTTTATTTGTAATTTTGCTATTTTAGCTTAGTTTCCATCTTTGAGTCCCTAAAGTGATGTTAAAGTGTGAAAAGGGATAAAATGAGGTTTTTAGGAAACTTTCCTAATTTGTTTTTTGAAACTTTCCTCATTTAAAATCTTTCCTCATTTGTGTTCTTTCCTACATTTGGCATGAATCCTAAAGAGACTAGGAATGCAATCCCGGAGCAAGAAGAAAAAGTCAAATTTTTGTGAAGTCCATTGAGCTTTTGCAAGGTCCAATCTGTGAGGCCCATTATGCTAGGCCCAACACACAAGGCCCAAGTGACAATGCAAAAGAGTGGTGAGTAGTATTGAGATACGGGAGTGTCGTTCCACAGGGATTGACGGTCCCCGACTTCTCGGTAGCGTGTGTGGTCGTGTCTCTAGCTATGTGAGATGGCAAGAAGTGAATAGAGTGAGTGAGTGTGTGTATAAACAATGTGCGAATTGTGAGTGTGGTGAGTTTGGTGACAAGCAATGGTGGAATGCCAAAATAACAATCAAAAGTCAAACAAGAAAGTAATGCAAGAAAGTAAATGAAAATGTGCAAATATATGAAAGTGTTGGGGTTTTCGGGCAAACCCCAAGTCCAATGCAACCAATGATGCTCTAATGCCTAAACATGTCAATGTGTCCACGAATCAAGCCCCGTATCCTAGTCATGTTATGGTTCTAGGACCGTGCTTACCTAAGGTATTCAAATGCCTTATTAGGGCCATCCGAACTCTCTAGGTGTCTTAGGGGATCCCTCTATGTTACCTAATACCGAATCCCCTAAAGTGCTTAAGAGGCGTAAAGTGTCGAAGCTTAGGGACTCAAACAAGCAACACATGCATAACCCACCACTCCACCGATATTATCGATGTGGAGTGGATTCCTTCTAAGGTATTCCTAAGCCTTATTAGGGTCCTAGGGACTCTCCATAAAGAGGGAGAAAGAAAGGAGGCGTAAAGCATCGAATTAAAGGTCATACATAGTGAAACATGCTCATCACACATATTGCCAATTGCCTAGAGAAGAGTAAAGTGATCAAGCCAAACCATTCTCATACAAGATGGGTTAAATGCATACCAAAGAGTGATCAATCCTTCAAATACACATCCAACACATATTAAAATAGACAATACACATATTCATGAATCAACAAAGGCATTTATTCATAGATTAAAGCATCACAAAGTCACATTGGACTAGGGCACACAACCCTAGTCCCCAACAAATAGAACTACTCACTAAACATCATAGTATACATCATCAAATTACACAATAAAGTTCTAGACATAAGGAAAAGAGAGAGTAGAGATGAGGAATGCTCAATGGATGCTCTCTTGCTCCTCCTTGGCTTTGATGATGGATCTTGATGGGTCACCAAAAAAAGAAAAGGTTTTGGGAGTGGAAAAAGGGAGAGAATTGGGTGAGATCTAGGTGAGGGCTGCTATGAAGAGGTGGGGAATGAATCTAAATGGCAAAAACTAGGTTTAAATAGGCTAGGGTAGAGAGGAGTGAAGGGCTAGGATCAACTAGGGAAAGATCTAATGGTTAGATAGATTAAATGAAGGACAAGAGGGTAAATTCTCAAGGAAATAAAAGGGAGGAATAATCTAAGGGTGACCTCACCATATCTAGTGTGGTCCTTTGCTGAATTTTGGAATCCTTTGGTGATGAGTCACACGGTTGACTTTGTCTTGACTTTGACCACGACCTTCGGAGTTGACCAAAGGTTGACTTTTGACCAAACCTCCGGAATTCTCGTGCGACTCACTTCCGGGACGTCATGTTGACTCGTTGACGCTCTAAAGTCGGGGTTGACCACGAGTTGACTTTTGGTCATCGGGTTGATTTTCGTCCTTTTGCCGGAAATCCACTAAAAGCTCCAAAACGCACTCCTTTGCTCCCGATATCAATCCAATGCTCATGAACCCTACAATGGTGCAATTTAAGGATTAGAGACACTAAACGACATTTGGATTAGCATTACTAAAGTGATTAGAGGCCTAATTTGTATGCAATTTACATACAAATCACACCCCCACACTTAAGCTTTGCTTGTCCTCAAGCAAATAAAGAATCAACAATCCATATCACATTAAATTTGCCTTAACAACCATATCCTCAAAGAGAGCCCACTAAGCCACACGTCAAGATTCAATCAAGCACACAACCCAAACCTCATAGTTCGCCAAATGATTAAGATATGTATCCAATGCATGCTCGGTGTAGTGTGTGCTAGCCATGGAATAATCAATCAAGAGCAATCAAATTAGCATATATCGACAAGATTAACCGCTAAACTCACATGATTCACTAAATATTTCCGCTCTTGTGTTTAGGGTTAAGTGTTTACTCTCAAGAACATTACCAAAAGCAACGTCCCCATAAGCTTGCTCATTGACCAACTCTCCACTAATTAATTTGCAACTCATTAGATCAAAAGGGCTTTCACATGGTTGTAATGGGGCCAAAGGTTAGGGGTTAACATGAAATGAAGGGATGGATACACAAATAATTCCAAGTATTTCACAAGACAACTCAAGGACTTTGAAACTCATTTTCTTTTTTGCAAACAATCCTAACTTTTTATTCTCCTCAACCTATTATTCTAAAAACAACTCTATTTTTGGATTTTCGTACTTCCTTTTTCTACTTTTCTCTTTCTTTTTCTCACAACTTTCTTTCCCATTTTCTATTTTCTTTTCTTTTGGGACTTTTCTTTTTGAAACTTTATTTTTTTGTACACAACTTCTTTTTGATTTTCTCAACTCCTTTTCTTCTTTTGTATTTCGCTTTCTTTCCAACATTTTTCTCCTTTACAAACACCTAAAATACTCTACCCCCACACTTGCTTTTCACAAACCCATAGAACACAAAGAACATGAGAAGTCACAATCGTCGTCTCGCTAATACTTGGAACAAGGGATGGTTAGTGTTTAAGCTAAAAACATGGGTTACATTTTAGTGGTTAAACAAAGAAAAAGCTAATGATGAATGAGGCTCAAAATGGGTTAGTCCTAATGGATTAGTGTTTAAGGGATCAGAGATTAGTTTGGCCATGGTGCTTGTCTAGTGCCTTAATCATTTCCAATTCATCGCAAATTAACACGTAGTCTCAAGCGGTCTTTGAGCAAGTTCTAGGTCTCGTAAACTAGTGGAATGCACACACATGAAGAACAAAGATGTATGAATGATGCATACATATCAATGAGGCTCAAAATCTCACCATATAGGGTATATGCATGTCAATACATCGTCTAGATATGCTTTTCTAATTGCTAGTGACCAACCAAAGTGGCTAATGTGCATGTAGTGTCAAGCAAGCATCAATTACATAAATTAATCACAAGACAACTCAATGATTTCTAAGCACATGCTCTTTATCCTCCTAATTAGCAACTTAGTAGGCTCACAATCATCATCGGGATTGAAAAAAACAAACAAAACACACACAAAACCTTCAAAGTGCCAAAATCACAAAATTTCACTCTTATGCACCTGTCGACCGGTCGACGCAAGGGTCGACCGTTCGACCACAACTCCCTGGACGAGTGTCGACCGTTCTTGAAAACTTTGAAAAATTTGAAAATTTTGGTGGTTTGAAAATGTGAAATCATTTTAGTTTGGCCCAACCTCACCCTCACACTTAAAACCAACATTGTCCTCAATGTTGTGAGGTGTTTAAAAGTGCAAAGAAAATTGGTGAAGGCGAGGAAACGAAGTCGGGCGAATGCACACATACAAAATATAGCAACGGATGATAGAGTAAGAAAAACCCCCTTTGTTGACTTCCTTAGCTAGCCGAGAAACCACAAATGGACACCAACCTCAGGGCAAAAGGCCCTGACTTCCATACGTTTACTCCTCGGGTGCCAAATGAACTAGAAAGTGTGATTGCATCGGGATCATTCAAAACAGGGGACAGCAGCAACACAACAGCGACCTTCTCCCAATGATTTGGGCATAGCTCCAAGAATAGGCCTCCAAGTTGAGTGATTCCAGTGGCATTGGAAAGTAGACTCAAAGAGCTTTAGATTGGCCACTGGAAACTCAGGAATCACCTTCCGAGCATGAAATGAACAACCGGTCAAAGTGACCCTCCAGAAAGTCAAACTGCAGTGATCACGCCTCCTTTAAACATATATTGCAGCAGATCCAACGGTCGTTTCAGAGAGAAATTTGAACTGGGCATAGAAGACTCAGAAAGGAAGCTTCTCCAATTTGTTTCAATAAATTCAAACGGACATATGTAGAGAAACCTGCCTCCAAAGTTACTGTTCTGCCCAGGCCTCTTTTGAACAAATGCAAACCAACACTTCTTGGGTTTCTTCCTCCAAGACTCCTATCATAACTCCTCCCAACCTCCCTAGATCCTTTTATTCATTACTAAATAATGCTGAAAATAAATGGTTTTTCTCCAAATGGGGTTGCCTCCCCGCAAGCGCTTCGGTTTATAGACCTACAAGCCGGTCTTGGTTCCTTCTCGGTGAAATTATGGTGGCTCAAAGCAAAGCTTCTTCCCACTCAATGCATTACTTGTCTCACCGTCGCCATGGCTTCCCACAAAGCAGCCCTTGATGCCTTTGAAAATCGATGTAGGGGATGGTGGCCATGCATATTTCTTCTTTTTAACCTCACCAACCATTTCTCTCATGGCCTTAATTGTCGCCCTTTGCATTGCACTCATGGGAGGAGTCTTCTTTGTAGCACCCTCAAGAAATGGATCCTTCCCAAGAATGCCTTCATGAAACCCAAATGGTGGTGGCTTCGTATGCTCAATAGAAGAAGGATTGTCATATCCCCAAATTGGTGAGTAGTGATCATAAGCACGTGGTGTAGGCTTCGGTGGGTTCAAAGGACCAAATATCCTTTCGCTTTTAGCACTATTCCCCTTCACCAAATTAATAGAGAACACCTCCTCAACTACCTCCGGTGGATGCACGGGCTTGAACATTTCGAACTTCACCTTCTCGCCCAAAACCTTGAAACTAATGGTGCCCTTAAGAACATTGATCTTCACACCCGCCGTAGCCATGAAAGGGCGTCCAAAGATAAGGGGGAATCCATTGTCTCCATTGGGGTCATCACCCATGTCAAGCACAACAAAGTCGGCGGGAAGAATAAACTTGTCAACTCTTACTAGCACATCTTCCACAACACCCGCCGGTCTCCGCTTGCTTCCATCCGCAAAAGTGAGTGCAATAGGGGTAGGTTGCAAAGCACCAATGCTCAACCTCTTGTAGAGAGATAGAGGCATCACATTGACACTCGCCCCTAAGTCCATGAGCGCTCCATCAAGGTGAGTTTACCCGATTTGACATCCAATAGTAAAGCTTCCGGGATCCTTCCTCTTTGGTGGCATGTTGTGTTGAATCATTGAGCTCACATGCCCTTCAATCTTGTAGACTTCATGCTCCTCAAGTCGCTTCTTCTTGGTACACAAGTCCTTGAGAAACTTTGCATAGACCGGCACTTGGCAAATGAGCTCTAGCAATGGGATGTTAATCTCCACCTTGTTGAACACTTCTCGTAGCTCATTCATCTGTAACGACCCGGACCAAAACTTATCGTTTTTCTACAGTGTTTTCCCGGCGAATCGTCGGAGGTTTTGGTTTCGAGCTTCTGTTAGTACTTTTGGGGGGCCCTTGAGGTGACTTTTTGTTTGGTAAGGAATTTAATTTAAGTTTCTTCACGGAAGTTGTAGAGCGCGTTAAACTGAGTTCGTGGACACGAAGTACGCAAAAATCGGAGTTCGTTTGTAGAAGTTGTGGTTAGCGGAAGTCGGGTTACTATTTTAGGAAATCACTATAAATAGGGAGGAATTTTCTTTTGGGCAGCAGATCAGTTTTTCTTCCAGATCACTATTCACAGCTACAGTAACCCGATTAGCTACAGTATACCCGTGCTACAGTACCCAGTCCCTTTGACCGGCGATTTCTTCCGATTCCGGCTACCTCCGGCCTTGAAATTTGTCCCAAATTGTTCATCTCTTTATCCTCTTCGATCCAATACCCAACTTATGCATCAAATCTTAGTGTAAGAGGAGAAATCAAGGATAGAATTTCACCCAAAAATACCCAAAAACTGCCGGATCTTCTTTTGCTTGCCGGCGACGTTTCCGGCCATTCCGGCCGCGACCACCTTGTGGGCTTTGTAGCCCTCGGCTCCACGAGCCTAGCGCCACCGGTCTTGTGGCCTAGCTCCGCCGGACGGCGGCGAATCGTAGAAAAGAAGTAATCCGGCCACCTTGACTTTCGGGGTAGATTCCGGCCGATCTAGACCGAATCGTGCTTCGGCCCAGGTATGAAAATTACTCCTTTTGGCTTGGTGATTGTTGTGGTAGAATTTGGTGACCATCGGAGATGGTCGGACCGGCGGCGCGTGGCGGCGCGTCCGGCCACCTTTTGAGCTGCTTTTTAGCTCAATAGTCAGTACTCTTAATTACGATTACGATGGTATTTGATTTGTAGGAATTTATTGGAGTTTGAGATTTAACCCGATTATTATCGGTTCGTTATCGAACGATTCGTGGTTTAGGTTATTGCGTGATCGTTAGATTGTCACCGAAATTGATTAGCGTGTTAAGATAATTATTGTGAGCATATTGTACGGTTGGATTGGGTGAATTAGATCGATTGGTTAATCGTAGGTTGGTTACGGTTTGTGAGACCGAACAATTAGTGATCGAACCGCGACAATCCGATCGTTGGATTAGTCGCCGAGTATTTTGGTTAATAAGATTCATCGACGAGTAATTTATGTAGGTGGACATTTGTTTTAAATTAAATTGTGCATGCAATCTATTTTCAGAAATATACATATATTTATGTGGCTTTAGAATAAATAGTTATTTTGTGATTTGAAGAGTTATGTTTCTGGCCATTCAGTAGTGTCCATCAGTATATCCAGTCATGAGTATTTTCAGTCGTCAGTACTCAGTCTCTGGTGATTCCAGTATTCAGTATACAGTTATCTAGTCACGTGCAGGTGTCTTTCAGAGGACCTGGTTAGTCTATCGATATGTGGATGTCTGGAGGCCAGGGACTTCCAGGCACCGTACGTCCTGATCCGGCGTGCGGCTTGCGGGACCTGATCGATAGTACTAACATGTGGATGTCTGGAGGCCAGGGACTTCCAGACACCGTACGACACCAGACGTACGGCCGAACCTCAGCAGTACAGTGATTTCCGAGAAGTCTATAGCTTGATTTCAGTCAGTTCAGTTCAGCCAGTTCAGTCAGTCCAGTTCAGTCAGTTCAGTTCATATAGTTCTTAATAGCCTGAGATTACAGAATCTTTGTGATGTCGTGAGCAATAGTTTTTGGAACCGATGATCTTGTTTGGTTTTGTTCGATTTACAGAACGTATTATATTTTTGAATTGAAATGTGGTTTCAGGCGAGCGCGTAGGCTCGGGTGGTTGGTGGGAATATTATAAGTTGGTTTTTTGTTGTGTTGAGTTGATTTTGCAGGTTTTGGGTAGTCCATTTTTAGGGGAGGTTATGCTGAATTTTTGGTATGACTTCTTCTAAGGTGGGCCCCACAGGGCCACCTCGGTTTCCAGAGTGGAATCTGGGGCGGGTCCTGTCAACTTGGTATCAGAGCTTTAGGTTAATGATTCTGTAGACTTTGTGTAATCTTCCGTACTTTGTATGCTTGATATACTCGGCATCTCTCGAGTGATGGCCCGACTGCGGCGGATCCCCATCATATATTTTTCGGTGCTGGTATCATCGGGTGTGCTTAGTACGTACCTAGACGTTGATTCCTTAGTCTTGATACTTCCTAGATGCTATGCCTCGTGGATGCCGACCTCATAGGAACGTGAGTTCTCCAGCAGTAGAAAGAAAAGTGTTTTAGTTTGATTCAGTAGTAGCTACTGCAGAGCAGTTTTTGGAGCATGGTGGGGCAGTACCCCGAGTAGTGGTTTCAGTTCTCGTATTAATTAGTGGCAGGTTAGAAGTGGCTTTTATGCAAATTGTTGAGTAAATGCGAGTTTTGTATCCTCACTTTTCAAGTACGAAATTTCGAGGACGAAATTTTTTTAAGGAGGGGAGTTTGTAACGACCAGGACCAAAACTTATCGTTTTTCTACAGTGTTTTCCCGGCGAATCGTCGGAGGTTTTGGTTTCGAGCTTCTGTTAGTACTTTTGGGGGGCCCTTGAGGTGACTTTTTGTTTGGTAAGGAATTTGATTTAAGTTTCTTCACGGAAGTTGTAGAGCGCGTTAAACCGAGTTCGTGGACACGAAGTACGCAAAAATCGGAGTTCGTTTGTAGAAGTTGTGGTTAGCGGAAGTCGGCTTACTATTTTAGGAAATCACTATAAATAGGGAGGAATTTTCTTTTGGGCAGCAGATCAGTTTTTCTTCCAGATCACTATTCACAGCTACAGTAACCCGATTAGCTACAGTATACCCGTGCTACAGTACCCAGTCCCTTTGACCGGCGATTTCTTCCGATTCCGGCTACCTCCGGCCTTGAAATTTGTCCCAAATTGTTCATCTCTTTATCCTCTTCGATCCAATACCCAACTTATGCATCAAATCTTAGTGTAGGAGGAGAAATCAAGGAGAGAATTTCACCCAAAAATACCCAAAAACTGCCGGATCTTCTTTTGCTTGCCGGCGACGTTTCCGGCCATTCCGGCCGCGACCACCTTGTGGGCTTTGTAGCCCTCGGCTCCACGAGCCTAGCGCCACCGGTCTTGTGGCCTAGCTCCGCCGGACGGCGGCGAATCGTAGAAAAGAAGTAATCCGGCCACTGTGACTTTCGGGGTAGATTCCGGCCGATCTAGACCGAATCGTGCTTCGGCCCAGGTATGAAAATTACTCCTTTTGGCTTGGTGATTGTTGTGGTAGAATTTGGTGACTCTTTTAAACCGTGAGCCTTGGCCCCATTACAACCTTTGAAAGTCCTTCTTGATCCTTAAAATGGGTAGTCCTTGATCTGTGGAGATTAATTTCGAAAGTTGAGCATATGGTTGTGGTCCGTTTGTGCATGTAGTTGGTATCTTTTATGAGGTTTTTAATCATTATATTCACTAAAGTGCTTTTATTTGATTAATATATGTGAGCTATTTGAATGCCTCAAAATAATTTCTCTCACATATCTTTGAGTGATAAGCTTTTAAGCATGAGCCATGATTCTGAGTGAAAATAGAGAGCATATCCTTGTGAGTTTGATTTAAACTTGTTTGAAGCATGTTGAGCTCCATTACATCACCATTGTTCTTCCAAGTCTTATCTGTTCATATGGATTCTATGCTTGTTAATTAACTCTCGAATTTCTTGTGACAAATTTTGGTTGAGTGCTAAACTTGATAACATAAGAGTACGAGATTTCTGAGGCAAATGTTAAGGGCAATAGAGTCATTTTCGTGTGTTTTGTTCTAGGGAGGATGGCTGTGTTTTGATATTGCTAAGGGACTAGCAAAAGCTAAGTGTGGGGGAATTTGATAGGAGCACAAATTGTGACGTTTTTAATATGTTTTTCTCATTCTTTGGCTGCATTTTAAATGTAACTTTGCTTATTTAGCTTAGTTTCCATCTTTGAGTCCCTAAATTATGTTTAATTACGTAAATGAATAAAAATGAGGTTTTTAGGAAACTTTCCTGTTTTGACTTTCCTAATTTGTTTTGGAAACTTTCCTCATTTAAAATCTTTCCTCATTTGAGTTTTCTCCTATCTTTGGCAGGAATCCTATTACAACTAGGACTCTCATTTTGTCCCGGAGCAGAAAAGAAAAGTTGGATTTCGAAAAGCCCATTGGGCTTTGGAAGGCCCAAACCGTGAGGCCCATTAAGCTAGTGCCAAGACGCAAGGCCCATTTGGTAAAGCCCAAGTTACAAGGCCCAATCCGTGAGGCCCAAGCCCATTGGGCTATGCCGTGAGTCCAAGTCCACCAAGGGAAGTCCATGCCGTGAAACCCTAGCCCATCTAGGTTGTTGTTGCCGCAAGGAAGGAGGAGTTCTAAACCAAGAAGGAAAATGAATAAAATCAGATTTTTATGAGATGTATCTAGACACATTTTCGGCAAGAGAGGAAGGAGGTTTCTTGTGGACTACTCAAGGAATATTTCAGCAATTATACAAGGGGATTAATTCAGATTTTTATGGGATAAATCAAGTCAAATTCGTGCAAAATATTTGGATAATTAAAAGAGGCCTTGTGGATCACTCAAAGAAGATTCCAACTTGATTTCTACCTTCTCTTGGACGGTGTAGATCACATCTAGGGTTTCATGCTTTCTCCTATAAATAGGCTGCTCCTAGACTCAAGAAAAACACACCTTACTTCCATATTTTCAGAATACATCTACAATTTTCGTCCATTCTCTAGTGCCTAGGGTTTGCAAGTCGTCAAGGAGGAGAAGTAGCTGCCATCTACACCAAAAACCAGCCGTGGCCTCCATCTTCACCACCTTGCCGTGCTCTCTTGGATAGCTTGCTTTCAAGGATTCAAGGGTTCGTGGTCTCCATGTCCTCCATGCATTCCATCTGGTGTAATTCGGTTTATTCTTTAATTACTCTTTTGAGTTCCTCTTTGTGTACTTGTAAATTTTATGTATTAGTTAACATGACTTAAGGACATGATTTGCAGCCCATGATTATGAGTTATCTTGTGTTTGGAATTAAATTACTTCTGATTTTCTAAGTCGCTTATGTGTTTCTGTTTATTTGATTCTGTTTTATGGAGAACCTTTATGTGTTTATGTTATAGGGTTGCAAACTTATAATGTATGCATGTAATTGGAGCTAGAATTAAGATTTTCGGCTTTCTGGAATCTGATTCACTAAAGTAGTAAAGGCTTTGGACAAAGGTCGGAATCAAATAAAAAGGATTGCAAATAGATGGACTTTTCCATACTAGGTTGTGCACTTTAATTGACAACTCTTTTCTATGCTTTAAACATGGGTTGATTAGCTAACTTTTTAGACTAAGATGGCATGTTTAATTGGTTAACCTAGGTGCTTTCACTTAGGGTAATTTTCGTGGTTAGGGTTTGATTGGGAATGATTAGCTTTTGATTGTTCACAATGTCAATTTCGGATTCATGATAAGGAAATTGGTTGTTTTCGATTCCTACTTGGACTCATATGATTGTGGTTGTGTTTCATGTACTTAACGTTCCATTCCATGTAAGGTTGTCATTAGTAATTGTAATTAGTAGTTTAGATAAGTAGTTTCATATAAATCAATCTCTCTACACCCCCTTATTTTGATGTGTATATGTATATATATACTTGTATATTTGTGACACTAATTCTTTATAATGATTCTTTGTTTAGGTACTACCCCTAATCCCCGTTGTTAACGATCCCTACTTGCTTTATACTACCGATGATTTTAGGGTTTAAATTGATGCTTGCAAAAGTCATATCATATATCGCTAGGATATAAGGCCCGTCACTCCCCTAATGTGTCTCACTCAAAAGTGAATTGCACATGTAAAACAAACAAACACAATATGAACAACACAACTAGTTAACCAAATGAAAACAAAAAGAATGCTAAAGACCCGACTACAACTACCAAGAAATCAACGTTTTAGCCTCAATCCCCGGCAACGGCGCCATTTTGACAATGCAAAAGAGTGGTGAGTAGTATTGAGATACGGGAGTGTCGTTCCACAGGGATTGACGGTCCCCGACTTCTCGGTAGCGTGTGTGGTCGTGTCTCTAGCTATGTGAGATGGCAAGAAGTGAATAGAGTGAGTGAGTGTGTGTATAAACAATGTGCGAATTGTGAGTGTGGTGAGTTTGGTGACAAGCAATGGTGGAATGCCAAAATAACAATCAAAAGTCAAACAAGAAAGTAATGCAAGAAAGTAAATGAAAATGTGCAAATATATGAAAGTGTTGGGGTTTTCGGGCAAACCCCAAGTCCAATGCAACCAATGATGCTCTAATGCCTAAACATGTCAATGTGTCCACGAATCAAGCCCCGTATCCTAGCCATGTTATGGTTCTAGGACCGTGCTTACCTAAGGTATTCAAATGCCTTATTAGGGCCATCCGAACTCTCTAGGTGTCTTAGGGGATCCCTCTATGTTACCTAATACCGAATCCCCTAAAGTGCTTAAGAGGCGTAAAGTGTCGAAGCTTAGGGACTCAAACAAGCAACACATGCATAACCCACCACTCCACCGATATTATCGATGTGGAGTGGATTCCTTCTAAGGTATTCTTAAGCCTTATTAGGGTCCTAGGGACTCTCCATAAAGAGGGAGAAAGAAAGGAGGCGTAAAGCATCGAATTAAAGGTCATACATAGTGAAACATGCTCATCACACATATTGCCAATTGCCTAGAGAAGAGTAAAGTGATCAAGCCAAACCATTCTCATACAAGATGGGTTAAATGCATACCAAAGAGTGATCAATCCTTCAAATACACATCCAACACATATTAAAATAGACAATACACATATTCATGAATCAACAAAGGCATTTATTCATAGATTAAAGCATCACAAAGTCACATTGGACTAGGGCACACAACCCTAGTCCCCAACAAATAGAACTACTCACTAAACATCATAGTATACATCATCAAATTACACAATAAAGTTCTAGACATAAGGAAAAGAGAGAGTAGAGATGAGGAATGCTCAATGGATGCTCTCTTGCTCCTCCTTGGCTTTGATGATGGATCTTGATGGGTCACCAAAAAAAGAAAAGGTTTTGGGAGTGGAAAAAGGGAGAGAATTGGGTGAGATCTAGATGAGGGCTGCTATGAAGAGGTGGGGAATGAATCTAAATGGCAAAAACTAGGTTTAAATAGGCTAGGGTAGAGAGGAGTGAAGGGCTAGGATCAACTAGGGAAAGATCTAATGGTTAGATAGATTAAATGAAGGACAAGAGGGTAAATTCTCAAGGAAATAAAAGGGAGGAATAATCTAAGGGTGACCTCACCATATCTAGTGTGGTCCTTTGCTGAATTTTGGAATCCTTTGGTGATGAGTCACACGGTTGACTTTGTCTTGACTTTGACCACGATCCTCGGAGTTGACCAAAGGTTGACTTTTGACCAAACCTCCGGAATTCTCGTGCGACTCACTTCCGGGACGTCATGTTGACTCGTTGACGCTCTAAAGTCGGGGTTGACCACGAGTTGACTTTTGGTCATCGGGTTGATTTTCGTCCTTTTGCCGGAAATCCACTAAAAGC
Organism: Rubus parviflorus; assembly: GCA_029955375.1. Taxonomy (NCBI): domain Eukaryota; kingdom Viridiplantae; phylum Streptophyta; class Magnoliopsida; order Rosales; family Rosaceae; genus Rubus; species Rubus parviflorus. Next base: position 19,033,150 of record JARGGL010000006.1, on the reverse strand, counting down.
TCCAAAACGCACTCCTTTGCTCCCGATATCAATCCAATGCTCATGAACCCTACAATGGTGCAATTTAAGGATTAGAGACACTAAACGACATTTGGATTAGCATTACTAAAGTGATTAGAGGCCTAATTTGTATGCAATTTACATACAAATCACCAAGACGCAAGGCCCAAAAAGGGAGGCCCAATCTGTGTTAGCCAAGCCCATTGGGCCATGTCGTGCATCCTAGTCCATCAAGGGGAGTTATTGCCGAAACCCTAACCCATTTAGGGTTGTTGTTGCCGCAAGAAAGAAGGAGTCCTAATCCAAGAAGGACAAGGAGGTTTGCCGTGTGCCCACAAAGGTTTCGTGGGGAGCAAGGTGGGTTTTGCCGTGTGCCCACAAGGATTTCGTGGGGAACAAGGAGATGAAATTAAATGGTTGATTCTTTTAGGATTTAATTCAGATTTTTATGGGATTTTTATGAAGGAATTTCGGCAAGAAAGAGAGACCTTGCCGTGTGGATCACTCAAAGAAGATTCCTAGAAGATTTCTACCTTCTCTTGATCGGTGAGGATTACATCAAGAGTTCCATGCTTTCTCCTATAAATAGGCTGCTCATTGACATAAGAAAGACACACCTTACATCCATATTTTCAGATTACATCCATAGTTCTCGTCCATAGTTCCATTCTCTAGTGCCTAGGATTTGCAAGACTTCAAGGAGGAGAAAAAGACGCCTACACCTTGCCCACAAACCAGCCGTCACCATCATCATTCACCATCATCTTGCCGTGACCTTCTTGGATAGCTTGCTTTCAAGGTTCAAGGGTTCGTGGTCTCCGCATCATTCATGCTTCCCATCTGGCGTATTTCGGTTTTCTCTTTAATTACTCTTTATGAGTTCCTCTTTGTTGCTTGTTAATTCTATGTATTAGTTAACATGATATTAAGGGCATGATTTGCAGCCCTTGACTATGAGTTTATATATTATTTGAATTCGAACAATTGATTCTTCTAAGTAGCTTATGTGTATCTGTTTGTTTGATTATGTTTTATAGAGAACTTTTATGTGTTTATGTTATAGGGATGCATACTTATAATATTTGCATGTAATTGGAGCTAGAGTTAGGTATCTGATTCACCTAATAGTTTTGGAAACCTAATTCACAAGTAGTAAAGGCTTTGGACAAAGGTCGGTGTCAAATAAAAAGGATTGCGGATAGGTGAGCGAATCTCACACTAGGTTGTGCACTTTAATTGACAACTTTTCTCTATGCGTTAAACATGGGTTGATTTACTAGCGTTAGACTTTGATTGCATGTTTAATTGGTTAGCCTAGGTGCGAATCACATAGGTTAATTTTCGTAGAGAAAGGGTATATTGGGGAATGATTGGGCATCTGACTTCCACATATGTCAATTTCGGATACATGACTTAGGGAATTGGTTGTTTTCGATTCATACTCAAACTCATATGATTGTGGTTGTGCATTGTGTACTTAACGTTCCATTCCATGTAAGGTTGTCATTAGTCATTAGTAATTGTAATTAGTAGTTTAAATTCATTGATTCAAACTCTTAAACCCCCTTATTTCGATGTGCATATGTATATATTCTTTGTATATTTGTGATATTAATTCTTTATAATGATTCTTTGTTTAGGTACTACCCCGATCTCCGTTGTTAACGATCCCTAGTTGCTTTGTACTACCTATGATTTTACGGTTTTAAATTGATGCTTGCAAAAGTCATATCAATGTCCCACTCCCTTGAGGCTTCTCTTGGTACCCTTGAGTGTTGCTTCCATAAGGCTTTGCTTGGTACCCTTGAGTCCCTCCTTGATCATTCTGGGGTGCATAGTTGTTGTATTGCTTTGGAGGCGCTTGATAAGAACTTTGTGGGTATGAGCCCACTTGGTTCACATGTTGCCTTTCTTTCTTCTTTTTGTCGACAAGATAAGAACACTCCTCCGTTTCATGACCAAGAGAACCACAATAAAAGCAAGATGGCGAAGAGACAACACTACTGACTTGTGGAGAGGTAGCCTTCGATTGTGCTTGTATGAGCATGTCAATCTTTTTGTTCAATGAAGCTTCCAACCTCTCAAAGTTGATGTTCACCAAGTCTTCACCCCGTGGCTCACTTGAGATTCCACTTGTGTGGGAGGATGCCTTCGTGGTCCAAAGTCATCCCATAGCTCGGAGTTGGCGGCTAAGTCTTCAAAAGTATCTCAAGCTTCATCGGGAGACATACTTGCTATAATACTCCCTCGAAATGTATCCACCCTTTATCGTTGACCAGAAGATAAGCCTCAGTAGAACACATCTACAAGAAACCATTTCTCCAATCCATAATATGGGCAACTCATCACTAAATCCTTGAATCTTTCCCATGTTTCGTAGAAAGCTTCACCTGATTGGTGCTTGAAGTTGACGATTGAATCCCGAACCTTGGCTGCCTTGCTTAGTGGAAGAACTTGGCCAAGAAAGCCTCTTGCAACTCGAACCACGAATGAATGGACCTTGGCGAATGCTTGAGTACCCATTTCCTTGCCCCGTCCTTCAAAATGAAGGGAAACAAGCGAAGCTTTAAACCATCCTTTGGGTACCAAACATTTCAACAAGGCATGTCAAAGATTGAGTTGCAAATGGGCCAATTGGCTAAGGAGATTGGTGAGAGGCCAAAAGGTGTCTTGCCTTCTAAGGTGGAGCCAAACTTAAAGTTCAAGTCAAAATGTGGAACAACACTCCCGTATCTCAAAACTACTCACTACTCTTTTGCATAAGTCATCCTCCATGGCCCATGCCTCTTCCGCCTTGCCCTCTTCCACGTGGTGCAATATTCCCACGATTTGGTGCAACGTTGTTGCGGTTTCTGACAGGACCCGCCCCAGATTCCACCCTGGAATTCGAGGTGACCCTGTGGGGCCCACTTTAGAAGAGATCATGCCGAAAATCCAACATGGTCTCCCCTAAAAGCGGACTACCCAAAACCTGTGAAAATCATTTAACACTTCAATATTTCCAATTCACAACCAACACCCAAGCCTACATGATCGCTGGTGGTAATTCAATCATTCAAAGAATAATCAACTCCAATCAAATATCTTTTCAAAAATCGTTTTACAATCTTAAATCTTGAAAATATCAGAGCATACTATAACCTACGAACAAGAGAAGGGTGGTGTTGACTATGCCTCGACCTCGACACGCGACTTCAGCTGGCTCGTCTACAAACTGGGCGACGGAAAACAGAAAAGACCAGGGAAAAAGCATTTTTAAGAAAAACACGTTAGAGTGAGTGGACGAAAAAATAATACATTTTCATAGAATAATAATTATGATTTCCATAATTAAAAACACAAATAATTCATTCAAATAATGAATAAACACAAAAGGGATGGTAACCACAACCTCACTCGTCCGATAACCTCACTCGCCCAATACGCTCACACATTCAATAAGTTCGCACGTTCGATAACGACATACCAAGGTTCCTGCCCACTTGGCCGCAAAATGACGAATCCACAAAAGACGTGGCTAAGGGCCATACCAACTTAGTCAAACCAATATTTGAGGATCATACCAACTCACCAATATGTCTGTAGGGACATACCTACTACCAGGCAAAACATTGAGGGTCATACCAACTCACCGATATATGAGGGTCATACCAACTCACCGATATATGAGGGTCATACCAACTCACCGATAATTGAGGGTCATACCAACTCACCAATACACCTGTAGGGCCGTTCCCACTACAGGTGGAACATGCATGCATAATTAAAAGAAATAAGAACAACTACTTTCAATGCCCACCACACTTAACACGGCAATCCAAACATTCCATGAAAGCAACACAAACGCATTCTCAATCAATCATAAAATGTGATTCGAAAAACATAAAATTTCCAGGTAATATTTAACTTTAAAACAAAAGTCCACTCACAGATTGCCGATTATGTCAGACGCCCGTCCAGGTCCTTCTCAACGTCCTCCTGAAATAAATCACCAAGAAAACCTTAATTTCAACACCTCGATAATTACCCTTCGATTCTTCTAATTATCCAAAAACACTCGGCGACCAATCCCATGGTCGGATTATCACGGTTCGATAATTCAAACGAGCGTAAACAAATTTAGTCAATCTTATCAACCGTAACCAAATGAGTTAATTCCCATAATCCAACCGTTCAATACTCTCCAAATAACTGTCTTAACACCCTAACCAATTTCGATGACCATCCGACGGTCACATCAGAAGTTAATCGTAACTTGTACGATAACGAACCTAAATTTAATCGGATAAATTCTCAAACTTCGACAAATTTCTTCAAACCATATACTAACATGTTCGTAAGGAAGAGAACAAGCCAATGGGCAAAAATACACTTCCAATGGAGGCCGGACACATCGCCACGCGCCGCCCAAAACGGCTGCGCGTGGACCCCACGCGCCGCCGGGTCGACCACCTCTGATGGCCTCCAAAATTTACCACCATGTACAACACAACACAAGGAGCAAGTTTCGTAACTACCTCAAAGTCTGAATAGAAGCACCACGGCCGGAATCGACGTTGGAAGTTCTGAATCACCAAAAAGGCAAAGCTTCGATCCTCCTTGCTCAGTCTGCGTCGTGACAAACTACCACCACAGATCGATTGTTGGAGAGGAGAGGAACAAAACCCGACCGATTTCGTCATCTGAAGTGACCGGAAACGCCGTCGTCGACTGGATCCATTTTCCGCGAGTTTGCCGACTCCGATCCACCCCCGTACGGCATGATTCGACGGTGGAGACCACCCGGGGTCGAAAGAGGAGGATGTAGCGCGTCGGTCTGGGCCGGTGGCGTCGCCGGAGAAGGTCAGAGGAGGAAGAAATCGACGGGGAAGGGTTTCGGGTACTGTAGCGGGTCGAGGGAGACGAAGGGTCTCTCGGCCAATTTTTGGAAATTTCCCGAAATAGAAACCTCTATTTATAGTAGCTTCCCGAAATAGTAACCTGACTTTCGTTACCCATATATTCTTCATACGAACTCCATTTTAAATGTACTTCGTGTCCACGAACTTGGTTTAACGCGCTCTACAACTTCCATGAAGAAACTTAAATCAAATTATTTGCCGAACAAAAAGTCAACTCGATGATTCGTATGCGATTTGCATACAAATTAGGCCTCTAATCACTTTAGTAATGCTAATCCAAAGGCTATTTAGTGTCCCTAATCCTTGAATTGCACCATTGTAGGTGAATCGAGCATCGGACGAATATCGGGAGCGAAAGGATGCGATTTGGAGCTTTTTGGAGATGTCCGGTAAAAGGACGAAAAGTCAACCCGAGGACCAAAAGTCAACTCGTGGTCAACCCCGACTTGAGAGCGTCAACGAGTCAAGATGAAGTCCCGGAAGTGAGCCGCGAAAGAATTCCGGAGGTTTGGTCAAAGTCAACCCTTGGTCAAGCTCCGAAGGTTAAAGTCAAAGTCAAGGCAAAGTCAACCGCGTAACTCACCCTCACAAGCCCCCAAATCAGCAAAGGACTACACTAGATATGGTGAGGTCACCCTTAGATTATTCCTTCTTTTCATTCCCCTATGAAATGACCTCTTTACCCTTCATTTAATCCTTCCAACCCTTAGATCTAACCTAGCTCATCCTAGCCCTTTATTTCCCTCCTCTCTAGCCTATAAATAGCCCCATTTTCCTGAATTAGGTCAATTTTCCCATCATCAGCCCCAAAATCCCATTTTTCCCTTTCCTCTTTCTCTCCCCCATCTCTCCCTTCCGGTTCAGCCCTGCACGACCGTCGACCGGTCGACACCTGACCGTCGAACGGTCGACACACGACGGGACACGCCTCCTCCGCTTCTTCCACCGCTCCCTCCTCCGCCCTGGGCTGCTGGGATCCTCACCAGACCTCAAGGACATCATCTGGACTCAAGGAGAAGAAGGAGACACCTTGGATTGAGAATTTCTTAACCCTTTTTCTCTCTTGTATTCATGTTCATAATCTTTACTTGTTCTTTGATGATGTATACCTTAATGGTTAGTGAGTAGTTCTATTTGTTGGGGACTAGGGTTGTGTGCCCTAGTCCAATGTGACCTGTGATGCTTTAATCAATGAATAAAATGTCTTTGTGTTGTATGAATATGTGTGCTTACCTAATTCAATATGTGTTGGTTGCTTGTCTTTAGAATTACCACCTCTTTGGCATGTTAACCAATCTATCTTGATGAGACTGTGTGAGATTGGTACCCTTGCATGACTTAGCCAATTGGTAGCATATGTGATGAGTTGTTACTTGTTTGGGTCCCTAGTTTCGATGCTCTTCGCCTCTTAAGCCCTATGGCATTGAGAGAGTCCGAATGATCCATAACATGGCATTCGAATACCTTAGGCAACACGGTCCTAGAACCATAACATGGCTAGGATACGGGGCTTGATTCACACACACGTTGGCATGATTGAGTTGATTAGGCATTGCTTGTTGCATTGGATTGGGGTTTGCCCGAAAACCCCAACACTTTCCTATATTTGCACACTCTACTTTACCTTATTTACTTGCTCGCATTTAGTTTGTTGTTTGTTTGTCTTGGCATATCACCATCTTTTTACCTAAAACCAAACTCACCACACTCACACTTCACACATTGTTCAAACACATTTCACTCACTCTATTCACATCTTGCCATTCCATCTAGCTAGAGCACTCGCACACACGCTACCGAGAGTTGGGGAGCCGTCAATCCTCCGTGGAACGACACTCACGGATCTCAAAACTACCCACCACTCTTTTGCAATAGTCACTCGACGACTCCCTAAAATTACTATTGAAAGCCCGAAACTGAAGCTTTCAACAATTAGCCGAAAAACACCATAGTGAAACAGTAAATTTTGGTCCGGGTCGTCACAGTTTCCTTCCTTGTTAGGACTATCATATGGAGCGGATCGTCCATTAGCGTTACCCTTGACATTAGGGTTTCGTCCTACTTTGGCCATTTTGCTATAATTTACTTTTGAAACTCTCTTTGTTCCGGCAGGCCTAGAATTGTTGTTCATCATGATCGTGTCATGTTTTTCAGCTATTCGCAGAAAATTGATAAGCTAATTGAACGTAGTGAGTTGCTTGGCATTATACTCCAATCGATATTACTTGGACAATATAAGTGCCGAAGCTGGTAAGGTAGAGAGGGTCTTCTCTATTAAGTTAGCTTCTGTAAAAGTCACCTTAGAAAATTGAAGCATAGCCCATAGTGGAAGCATCTCTGAATTATATTCAGCAACAGTTTTGTGAAATTACTTTATTACTTGTGAAATTACTTTACCACAATAAGAAAATACCTTAGTTTCACAGTCTAAAAAGACATCCACGAACACTAATAAAAATTCCAAGAAAATTTGGATTAGAGCAAGACCAAGATGGTGTATGGCCATAACTTAAACCGTTCGGTAGCTCTACCCAAGTATGACCCGGTAAGCAAAAGAGATGTCAATGGAGCAAAGCTCTCTCAAGTACCACTAATCTCAAATCACTTTCCTAGACATCATACCCAAGTAAGTGAGCCTAGTAATGAGTAAGTTATGACCAAAAATTGGTCGAATTCGATGCTTTTGTGAAATTACTTTATCACAAAACTTTTCTTTGATACTCATGAAATTACTTTATCATAACATAAAATATGAATTCCCATGATTCAATTAAAATCAAGGTTCAAAAAGTCGGCCTAAGCGGCAGCCTAGGTGCTAGGCGTGAGGTTGACGCTCGGATTAATGGACAAATTGTCAGGTTAGGCGGCCGGGCCCCCAGGCGGAGAAAATCGGCCGATTAGCCGGCTTAGGCGGTCCTGGGCAGCCTAAGCGGCGATTTAAAAAAAAAACTGGAAAAAGAAGTTGCGAGGCAAAGAAGAAGATGAGGGGGAAGAAGTGGCTTTGTGAAGAAGAAAGAAATTTAAAAAAAAAAAAACTGGAAAGGACGTTGCGAGGCAAAGAAGAAGATGAGGGGAAGAAGTGGGTTTGTGAAGAGAATAAGAAAGAAAGAGGTGGTCTGGTGAAGAAGAAGAAAAGAAGAAGAGGTGAGAGAAGAAGAGGGGGCAGAAGTGGGTGCATGAAGAGAAGAAGAAAGAAAGAGAAGAAGAAGAAGAGGTGAGAGAAGAAGAACAAGAGAAGAAGAATAAAAAAAGATGAAAAGAAGAGGTGGGTAAGTCAGTAACGAGAAGATGGAAAAAAAAAAAAAAGATTGAAAAATGTGGGTGTGTCATGTGGAAATTTGACTTATATATATAATCAATTGACCAAAATAATTGAAAATAATAATTAAATATTTTTATTTATATAATTATATGTTTTAAAAAAAAACGCATAGTCCCCGCCTAGCCTCCCGTCTAGGCCTTTAGGCGCTAGGCCCTTGCCCACCGCCCACCTAACGTCTAGCGATTTTTCGAACTTTGATTAAAACTCATGCTCATGAAATTTCTTTATCATAGCATAATATATGAATCCCCATGATTCAATTAAAATTCTCACGCCATAAGAGGAGTCGGGATGAAAAAGAAGGGAAGCTTTGAAATCCCCGAGAAAAGAATGCGGAAATTAAATCAAAGCAGGAACTTTTAAAAAATCTTACTTGATTTTTTTTGTTGCAAAATCGCAGAAATTTTCAATCTTGAGTACCACTCCTTTGGGACCGATTATCCGGAGATCCAACGGTTTAATTTGCGTAAAATTTTAACTGGAAGCAGTAGACACACGGAGAAAGCTTTCGTCAATCGAAGCTTAATCCAACGGTTGAGTAAAGAGAAAATCGCTTCCAAAGTCGGCTGTCTTGTCCAGGCAGATTCTTGCGTGATGATGCTTTGCTGCGGTGATGGTGTTATTAGGGTTTTTGGGCTTTTGTAGCTAGGGCTAAAACTCGTGCTGATAATGTGTTTAAGAAAAACGTAAATAAAGAGAGAGATGAGCAAAGAATAGGATGTATTTCATTAATGAATAAGGGCCTCTATATATAGAGGAATACAAGATACAATATCTATTGATGTAGAAAATCTATTCTAAATACAATCCATATCCTAGGAGTTTCCTTCCATAAACTTATTCTAGATAGTCCTAGTTTGACAAGACACAATAATAATATCCTGAAACAGAAAGAAGAATATAGTGAGTAATCTTTTTTATTCTCAAGTTTTTTTCTTCTGACCAGGAAAATGGATGGGTGAGATAAGCAATGTGGGGTGGTAACATAAGCACTCATTGATAATTAGGAAAATTACCAATAAGGTCAATAATTACCAAAATATTCCCAATTAGATTTAGGGTTCCTGATTTTTACCAATAAGGTGGGTAATTGGCCCAATAGGTCACATTTTTTCCCAATAACGTGATTCCTAATAGCCCAAGCCCAAATGCTTGACATTTTTGCCCCTGTTTTAACGGTCTCTGAGTTTGTTAGAGGGGAAACTTCTTCAATCGGCTTAGAGAGAGAGAGAGATAGAGAGAGATAGACAGAGAGAGAGAGAGAGAGAGAGAGAGAGAGAGAGAGAGAGAGAGAGAGAGAGAGAGAGAGATCGGAGCTTCTTCTTCCTCGCCGAGCTACTACGAAGGTCAGTAGCTTTCAATTTTCGAGCAATTGAATCGTTTCCCGGAGCTTCTTCTTCTTCTCCGATCGACATCCCCAAAGCTGTAAACAAGAAGGTAGGCCACTACTGTAAATAAATTCTCGATTTACAAGTAATTCTTGCAGATTTTGCATGATCTAAATCTCTAGTTACATGATTCGTATTTTTTCTGGCATTTCTTTTTGCTTCTTTTTGTTTATATACATGTTGTGCTTCTGGATTTGAATTGGTTGGTCCTAGTGATTTTTTTGTTCAATTATCGAACAATAAAGTAGCGATTTGTTATTGTTTTGATGCTCAATTAGTTGACAATAAGAATTATCTTGTCTGTTTTCAACTCAATGGATGTTGAAATTTGTTCTAGATGTACGTACAGGAGTGATACTACTATGCTCTTGATTACTGCTTCCACTAGTTTTGATTAGCTGTGTGCTGATGTTTGTGCTGAGTTTTGTTCGCTGAAAACTGGTTTGCTTGAGATGCGTTATTCAGTAAGCAACTATTCGAATTGTCTTCTCAAGTCAGATAAGGATTTGAAGATGATGGTGAAGAATCTACTTGCCTACAAGCTAGAGTTTGTTGATATAATAGTGAAGGATTTTGGTGGCTGTGAATCTAGTATTTCTGTCGATCGTGGTTCTGAAGTTGAGGACTGCTTGTCCACAGTTTTGGATGAAAATGATTACTTAGATAATTTCAAGAGTGAAGCTCCAAAGAATTATTTGAGTAGAGAGTGGACGGACTATATTCAGAAAAAGGGGCATAAATTTGAAGGAGGTGTGGTGGAGTTCAGGGAGAAGCTTGCTAAGTATGCTATTGAGGTTGGTTTCCTTTTTACGTATGTGAGAAATGACAAAGAACGTGTCATTGCAGACTGCTCAAATAAGGAAAGTCAAGGGTGCATGTGGCATATTCATGGAGTTACTAGCTCTAGCAATGGATTCTTCTATATTAGCGAGCTGAATAATGTTCATTCCTGTAATGGTCTTTTAAGGCTTTATAGTAGCAAGCTACTTGGATCCCATGTTGTGAAGTCGGTGATTGATAGGCTATTGCGTGGAAATCCGTTTTTGAAGCCTAAGGATGTAATTGAGTTGTTGAAAGTGAGTTATGATTTAGATATAACTTACAAGATTGCTTATAGAGCAATCAATTTGGCTAAGGAACAAATGCATGGTGCTGGCGACTCTTTCCAACTTACATCTTGGTATCGTGGTGCAGTATTATAGTCGAATCCCGGTTCTTGTTTTGTGCTTGAAACTGATCCTGAAACTTCTCGTTTCCAACGTCTGTTCTTATCATTTGGTGGTGCTATTCATGGTTTCCAGTTCTGTATCCCTCTTCTTTTTGTCGATGGAACATTTTGTAAAAGCAAGTACAAAGGCCAATTGTTATGTGCTACTGGAAAGAATGGTAATCAAGGTGTGATTTATTCTTATCCCCTTTTTTTTGTTAATTTATTCTGGATTCATTTAAGTTTTGCACCATAATCCTATTCAGTTTCACATTTTATTGTTGACGATAACTTGTTATTACAAATTTATTGTTCAACAGTAATTTTTTTTTTCCTTTTGTTGTTCAGTTTTATATCAAATGTATCAGTCTTACATACTCATATTATGCAGCAGAACACTGCCGTTAGCGGTGCAACGGCACGCTGCTGTATCCTTAATTGAAATTTATCTGTTTCTCTATTTTTTTATTGTTTGATGCCAAATTTTTTTATTGTTTTTGTTGCTGGTTCTAATGTTTAAATTTTTTTTCATTTTGTTTTTTGTTCAGGTTTTTTCCCTCTTGCTCTTGCTATTGTGGATTCGGAGATAGGAGATAATTGGGACTTTTTCTTCAAGCACTTGAAGAGTATTTTGTCTCCGCAGGAGAGGACTGTCACGTTTGTTTCTGATCGGCATAATGATTTAATGAACAGTATGGCTAGGTGGTTTCCTGATTCACCACACTCATATTGCTATTATCATCTCATTCAGAACCTTCATGCCAGATTTAAAGGTTCGAGTAATAAGCTTCTCCGTGAAAATCTGGAGCAATTATTCATGAAGGTTGCATATTCTCATACTGTGAGCAGCTACAATCGTAACTTGAGAAATCTGGTAGCTGAGGGAAAGGATGAGATTAATAACTTCTTGAGTGAGTTGCCTGTGGAGAAGTGGTGCCGCGCTTTCTTTGTTGGAAATAGGTATGGTGAGATGGCAAATAGTACAGCCGAGTCTTTCAATGTGTGGATAAGAGAAGAGCGAGGGTTACCTGTCTTTGATATGCTTGAGGCCATTCGTATTAGAGAGATGGTGCAAAATTTTCAAAGGAGGGCTGAAGCATAAAGATGGACAACTATTCTGACTCCCACTATGCATGACCGTTTGAATGCGAGCCTTGCTGTTGGAAGGGATTGAACTGTTAGCTGCTCTGCTCCGAAAGTTTTTGAGGTTCATGCAAAGTTTAATGTGAAGGTGGACCTTAATGAGAACTTTTGTTCATGCCGTAGGTGGCAAATTCACTCTTTCCCTTGTGCTCACGCTCTTACAGCAATGCAAAAGGCAGGTGAAGCAATCTATTCGTATATAGAACCTTATTACTTTAGTGATTACTTTAAGAAATCATATGAAGTTGCTATCAGCCCCATTCCTAGCATCGAAAGGGATTATTATGAGTCTTCCACGGGCAGTTCTATTCAACCTCCACTTACGAAGAAGCAGGTTGGCCGACCAAAGAAGAAGAGGATTAGATCTCGTGGTGAGGTTTCAAAGAGGCCAATGAAGTGTGGCCATTGTGGGGAAGTTGGTAACCACAACAAGACGACTTGTACCGCTACAATTTAAAATCGAAATAGTTATAATATGATTGACATTCATGTTTATTATTATTTTGGTAGAAGTGTCTATGAAAACCAAACACTTGATTGAAATAGTTTTTTTTTTATAAATAAATTTTATCGAGTGACACATGTGGTTGAAGACCCTTTGTATATGTATAATGGATGATTGTATTTTTTTGCTTTTATTAACAGGTTTTGATTTGTTCTTGTACTGTTTTTTGTTATGGACGAGTTTTGTTGTCTCAATATAAGTTTTTATTGTCACACAATAACTGTATTATTGTCACACAATAACTGGTTTATTCATTAAACTTAGACTTAGACAATAACTGGATTATTCATTAGACTTAGACAATACTATATTATTGTATGACAATAACAGCATTATTTGTATGACAATAACTGGATTATTAATTAGACTTAGACAATAACTGGATTATTGTCACACAATAACTATATTATTGTCAGACAATAATCCAGTCAGACAATAACTGGATTATTATTGACAATAATCCGGTTATTGTCAGACAATAACTGGATTATTGTCAGACAATAATCGGATTATTCATTAGACGATAACTGTAAACTATATTCCAAACCAGCCCTGTACATTTTCCAAAATTATTAAAACTGAAAACTATATTCTTAAATTATACCTCTACTGCAAACAAATTACTCGAAGAAAAAGCATACATATAATTCAGATAAATTGAGTCATACATAACGAATTTTGCGCTGTTCATGAAAAATTGTCGTCATACACAACCAAATCTACTTTAAGAACAATCACATCTATGCTCCAGGACCAACACTATCATTTGTACTATCAATGAAATCATCATCATAATCTTCAGCAGCATCATCATAATCTTCAGTAGCATCATCATCATTTTCAGCAGCAAGAGTGAGTTCTGGTTTCTCCTTTTTTGTATACCAACCGTTGGGATGCAGCAGAAACTTTTGGAGCATGACTTTTCTCATGACTTTTAATTCATCTTTGTTTTCTTTTGGATCCAAGTCTTCTCCGTAGGCAAGACACTCGATGTAAAATAGCAGGTACAATCCACAGTCCAAGCTGAAATTGTAGAAACAATAAGTTAGTATTTATTTATTTCTATTGTCCGACAATAACATTAAGTATCCATACCTGCTCTCATTTTGTTGGAGACCTTTCAGATCCTCTTCGAAAGTGAATTCCCTTATCCGACTTTCTTTCATCCACTGAATTGCTTTGCCAACTTCCGGCTTGATTGGTACTCTTTGTCATTCTATTTTGCCTTTCTTTATCTTCAATTCTTGCCTTGTTAACTGTCCTCCAGCCTTGCTTTGAACAGCTTCTTCCGCTTCAACATCCAATATGACTTCTTCAACCCAAGTCGTTATCTTTTTTGCCATTTTGCTTGCATTCTGGAAGTGCTTGTTCGTCTTTCTTCTCTTTCTTGGCCTCATAGGATTGTAAAAAATCCATTTTCCTTGTGATATGTCAAGGACAAGCAATGTGCAATGGAATTCATCAAGCAAAGGAAAGAAGAAAATCATTTCCTTTTTCATCCCATGGAACTCACGGTTCGAAAAGAAATTTATGCATTTGATATTGATCATCTTTCTCCACTGCAGTCTATATCAAGATATTAAGTTTAAATGTCAGCAAAAAGCAATCATATTGATATTTTAGTGTCGGACAATAAACAATGAAGGTTGATTTATTGTGAGACAGTAATTAACTATAATTTATTGTGAGACAGTAATTAACTCGAAACCAAGGATTCCAGCAAAGACACTTTTCAAATGTTTGTGAGACTTACCCATGACCATGTTGGGAATGCACGTTTGTTATTCATGGAAGAGTTCCGCATATCTTCATTGATGATTTCAATATAAGCATTAATCAACTGCAAAGTATCATTACATATGTTGAATTAAACACTTGTTTACTATGAGAAAGCATATTATTAAATAGAGTGAATATTTTTAAAAAAAAGCCACTTACATTAGCTCCGAGAGCTTTGCCTTCGAGTAATGTCTTGATATCATTTCTGTTCACTTCACCGACTAGTGAGCTATCCCAAAAAATCTCCATGTTGTTCACATTGAAATTTATTATTTTCAGTTAATAAAAAATAGAATGTATTATAAACATGACAAATCAGTATATGAAACTTACTCTTTCGTGTCCCAAAACTCAGAAATTGATGCTTGCTGCAGAATCGGCAAGTCTGTCCAGGTGTCTTTGTTGCATTTGACACCTTTCAATTTGTACGGCTTCTTGATTTCCTCCGGTGTGTCATAGTTGTAGACAGGGTCTTGAGCAGGTGCTTTCCTTTTTTTTCCCTTCACCCTCTTCACCAAGGAAGGTACTTCAACATCAGCCTCTTTCTTCTTCTTTTTTGCACGCTTTCCTTCATCTTCTTACTCTGGTGGTGTTGTTTCGGTTATGTTGTCCACCACATCATTGAGCTGTGCAGCCTCCGAACCATTCAATCCATCTCCCCCACTCACTTCTGAACCATTCAATCAAGTTTCCTTGCCATCTTCAACTTTCTCCTCCACATCAGCTTCCTTTTTATTGTCGTTGTCCAATGGAATCTGCTTATCGGCATCATCGTTTGGACTTGCATTTGTATCTATATCTTCCAAAGTTTCGGTTTCCTTGTCATCTTCAACTTTCTCCTCCTCATCAGCTTCCTTTTTATTGTCGTTGTCCAATGGAATCTCCTCATTCGCATCATCGTTTTGACTTGCATTTGTATCCATCTCTTCCAAAGTTTCGGTTTCCTTGCCATCTTCAACCTTCTCCTCGTCATCAGCTTTCTTTTTATCGTCGCTATTGAATGCAAACTGCTCTTTATCTTTTGCCGCATCATGCACATAGATCTGAAAACCTTTTGCGTAGCCCTCTCGTTCTTTTTCTTGCAAACTCTGAATTTCTTCTTGCTGTTCAGCAACTGTCTTCTCTAGATTCTGAATTTTTTTCATCTTCTTTTTTAGCTGGCTCTTCTGAATCTGGTCTCTTTCCTCATCCGCTTGACAACTCTTCCACATTTCCTGGAGTTTCTCATACAACTGGTCTTTTGAATCTGTCAACTACTTGATTTTCTCATTTGCTTCGTTCCATTGTTGCTGGTTGACATCTTGAGAAAGGGTTCTCTGCAGATCTTGTATTATTGTTTGAAGGTTTTCTTGGGCTTGTTCTGCACTCTTCTTCATTTCCTCGCTAGTTTTTGGCTGTTGCAAAGGGTGGTTAACAGTTAGCCATTCATCTTTTAAGAGACAAAAAATTCAAACAATTATAATAATATGATTATTGTTTGATAATAAACAATTAGTGGCTCACAAAAAACAATTACTGTGTGACAATAATGAACTAGTTACTGACAATTCCAGTACTTACCGAATCACCAAGTGTTGGTGTAAGAATCACCAAGTGTTGGTGTAAGAATCACATCAATTTCTTCTTCTTCTCTTTCCTCCTTTTCAATGTGAGGTGTTTGTGGCTTTGTAGCATCTTCTTTGCTCGGTCTGTCCGCAAAGAGTTTCTGTTAGTGTCATATAATAAAAGAAGTAATTGTGAGTTAATAATAAATCACAGTAGGTAGTTAGTTATCACAGTAGGTAGGTAGATAAAAAAATGAAGTTAATATTTTTACCTCCAGCAGCGTTGAGTCTGTTTTTTGCGTCGTGCAAATTCAGACTATGTAGGGACCATTTCATCATTGTTGTTTCTTGGCAAGTTTTCCTTCCCGCTATGCATTTTGCCCTTTTTGTTTTGTCACAAAGCCAATACTGTCATCATCATTTTGCAAAATAGATAGAGTAAGTCTATGTGTGAATTGCTTTGTAAAGAAAATAGACAATAATGAAATTCTTAGTCGGACAACAAAAAATTTGTTATCAGACAATAATGTACATGAATTTGCATTTTACCAGTATAATCATGAGACATCCTTGGATTGAGACAAGTTTATTACCGTCAACCTTGTTGAGTCCTGCTTCGAGGAACTGTAGTACAGCTACTGGCCAGTTGTACTTGTGGAGGTTTTTCAGGTCAGAGCATGTGTTTGCAAGTTCCCATGTGAGTGTGCTCGCTGTGTTTGGGAAGAGGAAGGAAGTGAAGAAACTGATTAGGAGGAGGACAGCTGCATCTTGTGGACACTTCACCTTTTTCTTCTTTTTAGACTTTTCCACTTCAGTTTCGAAGGATTCATCGGCTACTCTTTTGGTTATAGCATCACCGCAGAGTTGGAAATATTTTTTTAGTACTCTGCAGTCCCTCCTTTTTGCCTTCTTGTCAAACAAAAATGGTTCCCCATCATTAGGAAGCCCAAGGATCTGGCTCACATCCTCGACAGTTATTTTTTCAGTCCTCTCTCCAAACTGAAACGCCTTCAATTCCTTGTTGTAGTGTTGGAGCATTATCGTAACCTCTGTGTCCTTCTTGGTTACATGCTCACAAGTCATTTTGTCTTCAAGAAAGAGCTTCATCATGTTCCAAAATGGCGTTTTCTTGAGCTCATTTTTTGTTTCCTCGGATATAAGCTTCCGTTGTTTGTTGAGAAGCTTCCAGAACGCCTTCAAGTTGCATTTATATTGCATTTTTTCCGATGTTGTCTTCTGTACATCTACAGCTTCATCCAAACTTTCATCTCTTTTTCTTTTCCCCTTCTTTTGTTTCTGGACATCACTGCTTGTTTCTCCTTCTTCTTTTTTCGTTCTCGTCCGTGCCATCTTTTTCTTCCTTTATATGCAAAAACTGTAATTGAAATCATATAAATTACAATCAGTGCAGAGACAAAAATAAATCACCAAACAAAAACAATTTAGTGTCAGACAATACAAAATTAACAAAACTCACAAATAACAAATCACAAATCACTATCAATAATCACAAATCACAAATCAGTAATCAGAAATCATTATCTAGCAACAAAGAAACTCACAAATCACAGCCAAACTTATTGAAATTCATAGGCTCATTGAAAACCAAAGGGTAATTGAAAACAGAAGCTATGAAAATGAAATTATACATTGCAAATCCACAGCCAAATCAAGTGGATAAACACAGAAGCTATCAAAACCTTATATGTTATACATTGCAAATCCACAACCAAATATAGCCACATTGAAAACTGAAGCACAATTGAAAACTGAAACTATGAAATTATACATCGCAAATCCACAACCAAACATTATAAGGAAACAATAATTGATTAAATTATACAGAATCCTAACAATAATCGATTAAATCTAACAATAATCGATTGAACAGAGAAATTTGCAAACCCTAGTTTAAAATTTTGCTAATGATTCGAACTCAAATCTTGTACTGAGGGATCGATAGAGAGAACAAGAGCGCGCAAGAAAGATAGAGAGAGAGACAGAGATGGAGCTTCTTCTTTCTCGCCAATGTAGGATCTTCGATCGGAGAAGCTTTGCGGTTTTGAGAGAGGGAGTTGCGGTTTTAGAGAGAGGGAGAGAGTGAAAGATAGAGTAATGGCATTTTTCGTAAATAATGTAAACGTGTTGAATAGAAAGGTAATATTGCTCCGTGTTTTTTATTAAATAGAGTTATTAGGCAAATTAGGTTTTGTATGATTTATTGGGCAAATCTATAGAGTATTTGACTTTAATAGTCACCAACCCTTGATAATTCTGCACAAGACACTAACAACTTGGTAATCTAAAATGATACTTTGAGACCCATTGTTCGTACTACTTAATCATTACATAGTACTAAACTACTAATGCAGTAACCAAGGATAATACTTTGCAATCTGTAATAAATTTATCGAGGAATTTTTTTTTTCATAACCCCTTTTCAGCAAGCTGCTTCTTTAGGTTGAGGACCTCAACTCCTTTCAAAGCTAAGAGATCCTTTAGCTTGACTGACGCCTCCTCAAACTGCCTGTTCATAAGATTGGTATCGTTTTGTGCTTCCTTGTATCTATAGCGAAAGGCATCTAACTTTGCTTGAGTCCCTCGAAGCCTCATTCGAAGCTTTGCCTTTTCCTTGCTGTTTTCGACTTGATCCTGCTTAAAGTATACAATGCCAAATTAAGGGCTTAACTAAAGAAGATAGATTACTTGGGACTTGGTTCTATTATTGTGAATTCTGTGACAGTTCGCATATGAAAATTTTTGACTTCATTTGCAGAGCATAAATCTCACATCCAACTGATATTTATCCAAAACTACCAAACCCAATTGTTGAAACTGAAGCTATACAACTATTGTTTAGAACCCGGAATGACCAAGTACACAAACACTTACATTGTGCATCTTGACTTCCATGCTTGAAATTCTTCTCGTCAGTTCCTCCACTAACTGTATCAAGTTCATCATATCAGATGATTCTAAAACAATTTAGGTGCCAATGAGAAAAAAAAATTTATAAATGAGCTACCAAGTCATTGTAATGTTTATGGCGAATTTGTTCTTCAGTTACATGTTCCTGCTGCTCTTGGATCTGAGTGACTAATCTATCCTTTTCCTTTTTCACAAGGAGCTGGTTATTGAGACTCTGGAGACAATAAATAATCAGTCAAAAGATTTGCAATAAATTTTTAGGTAATAAAGTTGGTTCCTCAATACTGGTGATAACTTGTTTACCTAACCATTATATAAAATTTAAAAATGCTGCTAAGGAAAGACGGGAAATGGAGATGATACCTCAAAGTCATTAGGAACTTTTGATAACTCTCTTATTCGAATTAACAGATCTTCTCTTTCTTTTGTGACAAAACTTAGCTCCTTCTGAAGCAAATTCACTTCCTTGCAATCATCAATTTTACATATCTCCAATTTTGAGTTCAACAGCTGAATGGTTTAAAGTTAAAGGTTATACCATGCATACCAACCTAATATGAATATGTTGTGTAACAACCACAAAATATTTTAAGCAAAAGCGAGTAACTCACTTCTTGAGACTGTCTGCTCAGAGAATCAGATTTATCTTGGTAGTGCAGTTGATCAACATCCAAAGACTTCTCCATACTGCAACAAGAGTACACGACGTTTTGGTCTGTGAGATATCTAATAACTCCGATATCCAAGATTCAAGACATTCTAATAAATCCAGCAGCAATTAATAAAGTAATTTTCATACCAGTGATTTCTTGCAAATCATCATAAAGGGCTCAAACACAGGGTTAATTAAATTATCTATAACAGAATGAAAAAAGGATTTACAAGAGAAACAGTCCATAAGCTCATATGCACCAAAGTCTTTTGTCAGGCCTAACTAGAATCTATGAGATATAATTATCCCCAGAGTCCGAGACTAATGCATCCGACTTGATTTGAAGGCAATGTAATGCTCATCCTATTGCGACTGCAAAATTATACCATTTAAGAACTAGAAGTACCAAAAACATCAATGTACATCTTTCACATTAGACGAGGAGCCTTCGCGCAAGCCTTCACAGAAAAATCCATTTCATCCTACTGTGCGTAATGCCTACAGGTAACAAGGCCCACCCTCACTTCATATCTGTCCATTCTCCACTCCATATCAACCCTGATAAAAGACCAAGTTCTCTCCCGAATAGGAGCATGATAACTTCCTTCTTTCCATTCCTTGTGTAAATAGTAATATTCACGTAAATTAGAGATCGTTATAATTGTATACTTCGGAGAACCACCGTATGGCCAGCAATATCAAAAGATAACAAAATCAGCATGCAGAATGTTCCAGATTGTCGCAAGTGGTATCCAAAACCAAGTTATAGATTACAAAACATAAGAACAGAGGGGGAAGAAGAGGGAAGAGAAATCTAAAAAACCTGCATGTATTCTCCCTTGTTGTTTCCTCGTAAGTTAATCTTTCCATATGGCCCTTGCATTCTTGTCTACAGGACTCCAATTCATTCCTCACCTAACAATTTGACATAATCATAATCAGATTAAGAAAATACAATTATGTGAATATTCATGAAAGAACTGTTGTGCATATTAAACATTCTATCAGACAAATGGTGAAGATCTATATTTCTTAATAGCCCCAAGAGGGAAAGAAAATATATATATTCAGACAGGTAGTGTAGTTGAAGGATACTGAGGGTTGCTAAAAAGTTTCAGCAGGTGTAATCCTCTAAACTCCATTTAACATCAACCCTAAACTTTTTTAAATACCCTGAAACCTCAATTTATCAAAACACTTTAAAACAAAGGGAGTAATTTTCGGAGTCCCCAATTCTCCACCTGTACTCCTCTATTTTTCTGTTATTTTTTTAGTTCTTGAATTTTCAAGTTTACCCCTTAATGCCTTCTGAGTTTCTTAACTTCATCAGTTGGGGGATTTGAATAAGGCATTGCGAAATTAAGTTCTTAACTGGAACTGGATTGCAATAGGTCTATCAATTGAGAAACTATGGCCGGCCATATCTGTACCAGATACTCGACATATTTGGAGTATCCAAACCACAACATTGAAATTGAAGAATGAGTAAGACTAAATAATGATTCTCACTCCATTATTCTAGACTGGAAGGCTGCAGTGGTTTGAGTTCTTATTTTTCTGGCCCAAAATTTCTCTCTTTTTTTAGGCTTGTCCTCCAATTGTAGTCTTGATTGCATTTGTTTTGTTTATTGTTGCTGTGAACTTCTAGTTCATGGCCTTTGTTTCTTGTTTATGTTCTTCTCTTTCAATAAAAGTTGGTCTCTTTCAAAAACAAGCAAGACTGAAGTAATGTGTCTTTCAAAAACAAGCAACACTGAAAGTACTGTGTCTCACTTTTCATATATCTCCTCCCACTTCAATCAACAATGTAATGTACACTTCATCTAGAAAGAATGATACATATGCTCCATCAAACACAAAAGCCACCAAAACACTCTTGGACAATATTCTAAATAATTGGATATGATCTGGACAATGCTATGGCAATATTGAAAGGACTGAACTCAAAAAAGATATCATAGAGAATATGGGGGAGTAGCGTTCTAGCTGTTATTTGGGTGATCTGGATGGAAAGAAATAGACGAATCTTTGAAGATTACAGAGGGGTAGGTTTGGAGGAACTTTGGCTTAGAGTGAAATACCTGGCAGCATTATGGACTTCTGTTTCAGTGGAATTTAGAGATTATAGTACCTCTTTAATTTTGATTGATTGGAGGGTTGCTGTAGTCTAGATTAGTTTCTTTGGGATTTTTTCTTTCTTTCTTTTAGGAGATTCTTCTTTTCTCTTTCTAGTCTTTAGTCTTTCTTTCATCGTGTTAGTGGATTTCTTGTCCACTTTCTTTGTAACTTGCTGTTTGGTTTGTTTTAATAAAGATGTTTATTTGCAAAAAAAAAAAAATTGGAGACTAGCAGGAAACTCTTGATGATCAACACCAGTAGAGATGAAACTCACCTCTGACGTTTCCCTTGAGAATGATGCAATCTCCCTGTCGTATAACTTTGCTTTATGTTCTATGGCTTCAATTGAAGCCTTCTCCTTTGCAGACCATATTGCTCTTTCCTCCTCCATTTCCAAAAGGGCATCTGTAAGTTTCTGCAAAACCAAAGATACAATCAAACGAGCAACTATTCACCAAGAAACATGCAGAAATAAATACAGAACACACTGATGCTGCCCTAAAAGAAACCCATTAGGCTACCAGAGCCAAATCTTCCTTTTCTTCAGTCAACATTTTGATGGAGCTTTCCATCATTTGCTGCTCAAGTTTAGATTCTTCCAACCAATTCCTCTGGATATAGAGAAGAATACAATGAAAATACGAAATTTCACATGATAAATCACACTACTTATTTATTCTTTGAAATGAAAATGATTAAAGAAAAAAAAGATAAATAAAAATTAAAATAAAAGAGGATCAGCTTACTAGGGCCAAAAGCTCTTGCTGCAATTCATTGAGTTTAAAGTCTGAGGTGTTCAACATTTCGGACAGAGATTTTATTTCAGAATGTAAACCTTCATTACTAGATAAAACACCTTCCTTTTCCCTGTATAAAGCTGCTAATTCTTCTTCTAGGGAAATAATCTGTGTGTCCTTTTCAAAGGCATAAACTTCCATCTTTTTGTAATCTTCCTGAAAACAGAAAATACAAAAACTAGATAAGTAAATAGATATCATCACTGAATGATTTAAACATCTATCATTCTCTAAATTTATTTAACAGATACTAAAAAGCTTAAGCAGAGTGGAATGACCTAACGACCATAAAACATAACAAGTAAACCATGTAGACTGAATTTAGTAACTTAACAAGATATTAAACTATTCAATTTCTTGTCTCTGCAGCATTGACAATTTTTATTTCAGACAACTGTCTCTTCACTTCGATCTATTGATATATAGAGCTAAAATAAATTGGATGTTGCATCACATAAATCAGAACAGAAATCAAATATCATTGTCAGCACCTGCAGAGTCTGTTCAAAAGCAAGGTCTTTTGCTCTTTTAAGATCAGACATCTTCAAACCCTTATCGTTAACTGAATCACGCCTTCTACCAGCAAGTGAATCGCGTTTATTTAGGTCACGTTCAAGAAGAGAGTTCTGACTGTGCAATCGTTTGATTTCTCTCTCGGAAAATGCTTTTTCACCCTACAAATGCGTGAATATGTTTGTGAAAACTTGTGCTAAACCATAAGGAAAATAAAAAAAAGGCTATAATATCAACCTCCAGTTTTGTTTTCTCTTGTATGGCATTCTTAAGCTTAAATTCAGTCTCTTTCAACTTCGCTCTTGTTTTCTCAACATCTTTTCTTAAAATTTCGTTTTCCTTGGCCAAGGAACAAGATGATAAACCTGACATTTCCTTTTCAAGAACTTGCATATAGGAAAGATATTCTCTCTTTTCCAAATCCTGTTGTTCCAAAAGTTCCTGGAATAATACTATAATATCAGAGAAAGACACTTTCTAGTCACTAATACTAATTAAACTAATAATGTTGATGATGATAGTACTGAGAATAAACGCTTACCTTCAATGACATTTCAGAATTCTGAGCATTTAGTTTCAGTTCTTCAATCTGGTTCTGAAGATCAACTGACTGATTATACAAAAGGCACTGTGTACCAGACATGAATACAACACAAAAAATTTCAATGTGGTCAGAACGGGATCACATTTTTAAATTTCATATATAAGTATAGGTTCCCTTAGGTAAATTAATGTATCAATACATTAATGGTAGACCAACTCTTTATATCAATAGACCAGCTTCATGAAGAGGTTGATGAGCTCAGAGTGGTCTACTACTGAATGAAGCTGGTCTACCACTGTAAGGGAGCTGGTCTACCATTAATTGATTCATATATTAATGTATTGTAGACTCCTAGTCACGTCTAACCTTTTCATTCTCGAGTTCAGAAACCTTCTGCTTCATGTAAGAGTTCAACTTCTCGTGGTTACTGATGTAAACTTTTTGTTGCAGAGAACATTGGCGCATCAAAGTCTTGAAATCCTACATTGTACCAGGTAGTTAAGCCATTGGATGGTGAAAGTATACAAGTCTTTATAAGAAATATATCACAGCTCGACACATCTAGCAACAATTTCTTTATAGTAAAGCAAATATAAAATATGACTAATGAGATAATGTTCCGAAAATACTCACTAGGAACATATCAAATACCACAGAGAAACTCTTAGAGACCTCATCCATTAGTGAAGATACACATTCAAGAGCTACTTCAGAGCTTTGTACTTCCAATAGTATTTCTTGGACTTCCTTTGCAAGCTTGATCAGGAAATCAGAACATCCATCCTAAATGAAGCTATAAGACTTAGCTGCACCGACTTTGGGCTCAACCAAAGCCTTAATTGTGAACACCAAAAAGAGTTGCACAGAACAATAGATTAATGATATTAATTAACACAAAAGGAGATACATACATCAACTTGTGCTACAGACTCGTTCCAAGTATGTTGTTCAAGGGCAACCCTGGCCTCGTCTCGGGCGATCAGAAGCTCTTCATAGAGCTAACAACATTTAACAATTCATACCAATTACAAAAGCAAGTCAGAAAGAACAGATTAATAACAGCTTAAAACAACAAAGTAAAACAATAAAAGTTCTGTGGATCTTACTAAAACAGAAGATGAAAAGCAACCAGTGGGTGGTGCACATGTATAGATGGAAAATACAAATATCATAATTTGACTTAATATGTATATGGGCACCTACTCACTGAGCTCATAGATTAATCATCCCAAACATGATCTATTTAAAGATAAAAAATTGAAGCATAGCCGGTTTGACCTAAATATTTTCAGTCAAAAGGTAACACGTAAAGCAAAACATTTTATTATTGAGAGATGCAAACTACATACTTTTCCTGCCAAGTGTTCTAATTATTATTGATAAAGTACAACCAAATATATTGACTCTTGGAGTGGTATTGACTGTCAGTTACCACATTATAAAATATTTCCACAAGAGTTTGGAGGGACTGTCACTATCAAGAGACTAACATCTGGAATCAAGAAAATGATAATGAGATTCAAGAAACTTCACTAATCTATCCTTTTCTGAGATCAGAGACACAATGGGTCATCCGGTCAACTACATGAGTAAAACGAATATGAATATGTAGATGCAAATTGTAGGTGGGAAGGTGATAAATACCTGAAAGTTTAAAAGTTTGCAGCATAGTGAAATTACCTCACCAAACTTCTCCCTGGCAGATATGTTTTGCTCTGTTGCCAGCTCAACAACACAATCCAGATTTTGCTGGCTTGAAGACATCTCCATTTCTAACATCTTAATCTGCAAATACAGAATAGATAATAAAACATATATGTCAAACCAACAACAAAAATAATAAAAACAGCATTAACTAGATATTTTTTATTAAATGCATAAATATTAAAATAATTACAAAAAAAAAACAATATAAGAAAAAAAAATATACTGAACTAGAATGAGAGGACAACATGTTCTTGAAGTCGCTTAATCACAAGGATAGCCTCTGACTCTCTTGAACTAACATTCTTGTCCCCATTAATTGTACCCTTATTGACACAAGATGTGGAGTAGTCATTGCATATGTCAACAGAAAACATATCAGCCTCCGCAAGCTTCCTTGTCAAGCAATCAATTTGTATCTCACTCAAAGTTCTCTGCATGAATTAAAGAGCATTATAGATCAGAAACACATTTTCTTGTCAATTGAGGAACAGAAACAATGAAAAGTAGCAACCTGAGTTTCAAATTCTATAAGCAAATCTTCATATTCTCCTTGCAAGTCTAATACTTCATTGTCCTGCAAGATGAATGGAGATTAAAATGTGGATAGCCAAAACTCCAGTTCAAGAGAATGTAAAGTAGATAGTGCAAACCTGGGGTAAGCTTTTTTTCCTGGGTGGCAATTTTCTTCTGCTAGTAACATGTAATAAAGCACATGGATCGGGAAGAGTACAGTCCCCCACTATGTTCTTTTTATGTTCTTCCTCTTTGCAAGATTCGTTCTGAGCAACATCAGTCTCATTCACTAGTTCTTCAAAAGGAAGAAGTGGTTGCACATCACGCTTAGGTCGCATTGGTTTTACACCAGATGCGTTTGATTGAATGGTGGATAGCACCTAAAGTGAAGCAAACTATCAATTGCTTAAATTTATATGTATATATAAAGAATTTACATGTTTATGAATTAGAGATCACACTACAAATATAGCATTTATAATTTAATATGACATTTGACTAGTATAATAACTTTGCACTATGAGATACAAATTTGTCAAGCCATATGATAGTATTACCTTATTCTCACTAAGGATTCATGTCTATTTTACTTTGCATGTGGAAAAAAAGGCTTAACTCAACAAAATGTTAAATTATAGCGGCTTCTGGTAGGCTGCATATTCCTTTTCCTATTTAAGGCCATTTCCATCATATGCCATCCAGTTTCTAGGTGATACTGTTTACTTCATTTACAATCTTTTTTTCTAATTGGCTCGCTATTTAGCACGCCTCTGTTGCTTTTATTTCACTAAATCAATACACTCTAATTGTTTTGTTTCTCAGCTAGCAATCTACGAAGGGCCAAATTGAATGAGCCAAGTTCCATTTTGGATTACATTGTGGGAGGTATAAAACATGGCTTCCCAAATTTAAACACATTCATGTGTTTCTTTCTAAGGGAGACATGCAAAACAAGAAGTCCCAACTTGGAGGCTAAACCCAGTGAAACCAAAAGCGAGTATATTTCCAACCTTAGTCTCTCTCCCAGAGAACTTAAATCAGTAACACACAACTTGATTAATAGTTGTAACTTTTTGATGCCAAAACATTTCAGCAGAGTAGAAGTTACTAACTCTAATCAACCTATTAATTTCCTAAACAAGCTTCAACTTTTATAACGGATTACCCATTACAAGTTATCAAGGCAATCGCTGCATCCAAAATAGCTGCTCAGATGCAACAAACCATGTGGAATCAGAAGAAAGTAGCTTACCAACCTAGTCTCTCACACAAAAAGGTTTCATCAGTAACACAAATTTGATTAATATTTCTAAGTTCTCAGCGCCAAACAATTCAGCAAAGCAGAAGTTACTAAATCCAATCTACCTATGTGTTTCCTAGACAAGCTCTATAGAAACATATGTACAAAAAAAAATTATTTATTTTTTGGAAAATTGGGAACTCACAGTTTAATGAGAAATGAGATAATGTTGATTATAAACATTTCAGGAAAAATAAAGTTTTACCTCTCCAAGGGTTCCCTTTGCAAGATTACCTGGACACCAAGTATCGCGCCTCTTCTGCAGGAGCAATCAGGAAAAGTTTACTATAACCAGGGGGAAGAAAAAGAGTGAGAGATAGACAGACAAAAAGCCAGTAGGATTGTATAGGCAATAAGGAACAAAGCACAGAATAAAGTTTTGCAGGCCTAAAACATTTTCAAAAAGCAGTTGCATAACATGAGTGACAATATAACATGAGAAAATCTACTGAAAAGATCCTTGGTTAGCTTTTTATATGCTGCAAATGGATCAAACATGTTGTGGTTATCTACAAACATGACTTGAGTTCCACCAAAACACAAGGTAGTATTATATACTGTATATTGGTGACTGTGTACACAAAAACTTTTTTGGAGAGCATCTCCTTGTTTTCAAACATGGAAATAAAGAATATAACAAAGCCAATCAACAAATATCCCTGTCCAAAGTTTATAACTGGGAAACAACTTTCATTTTGATTTCTATTGCCTAGGGTTTTCATCTTTTATTGTTTGTGAATTAATTGCCAACAAAACCAACCATTTTGTACATGTTGTTAAGCATGCATGAGTTTGCACCTATTCAACATATTGTTGACCTTTATACTTCATTTATAGGCATCAATGCAACCAATACAAGTACTACCTCTCAAAAAATATACAAATCTTCAACAGAAAACTCTCCTTTGTCATCTCTTTGTGTAATAAGATCAAGTAAATCTTATCTCATTGGAAAGGCAACTATAGAATAAGCTCATTTTGTGCCCATAGATGATGGAAGTTTGAACTTTGAAGCAGTTAGTCTCATAATATCAGAACAATAGTGAAAGAAAATTATGCAAGGAAAACCAAAGAAACTCATGATACAGAAGGTAAGCAACGAAGAATCATCATGCAAACCTTCTTGAAGCGATCACGATTCTCATCCCTATTTGAATACAAAACCATTGAGCTCAAATTTTCAATTTTCTTAGCTTGTTGTTGGACCATCTTCTCTCTTTCAGCTTGGGCTTTCTTTTCCTCTTCCAACTCCAAGGCTATACGCTCCCTTTCTAACTCGGTCTGCAGAGCAAGTATGTAATATCCAGAATACACTAGTATTCTCCTATTTACAATAAACCACAAGTGAATACTATCAAACCTGCAATAATGTATTCCGCAAATTGAGAATTTCCTCTGCCCAATGTTCTGAATGAGAATCCTAACACAGACAGAGAAAAATAAAAGGCCTACATTTCATAATCTAGAATAAATAAAGGTTATACATGAATCACAACATATGAAATAACAACAAAACCAACCTGCAATTTGGCTCGAAGCTCCTCAATTTCTTTCTTTTGACGCTTTAGAAGAGCCGCATCAGTCAAAATCTTGCATGAAGAAAGAAAATAGGTTGCAATTCAATTAATTAACAAATTTAATACATATGATATGCATAAAAGAAACCACATTCTGGCATTGATTATATTATGAAGAATCTTGAATGAAAATTTAAAGATTAACCCAAAGGAAAAATGCAAAACTAGAAAATGAAGAAAATTCAAGCCAAATTACAGCAAAACCTCATTGACATGAGCACAGTTTGTGACACGTAATGCTCTACTTGCAAATTGGAGACTGCTTTTCGTCTCGTCTGCATGAATCTGCCATTCAATTAAAAGTGCTAAGAAATCGACAGAACATACATAGCAGACAATTAAAAGTTAAAAGAAATTCAACTGCACATGCTATAGAAACTGTACAAAGAACAAGACAGTTGGAAGCAAAATTGTACATTTAAAAAAATTGTGGACAATTATAACATATGCATCTACTTTTCTATTTGTAGTTGTCTTGTGGTTGATTAGCAACCTTCTAAGAAAATGTGAACCTAAACTGAAGGTAGTTTACATCAAATTTTTACTGTTTACAGCACAACAATTTGAGACTTGAAAAATCAAATTCATCCCATTTAGATGCCATCGTACGGTTGGAACCAGATTCAAGAAACTTGTTGACAAATTCACGACCAAAACCAATGCAAGCTAACAAGCAAAACGGCCCAAAGCAAGAAGCTGACCACACCTACTTACAAAATCATATCCACATATACATATTTTTAAATGAGGTACAATTTGAAAAGTTGACACCTAGAACCCTCCAATCAACATTTGTCAATAGCATTCCTGAGATGACTTTAGAAAACATTACCTGTGCAAGCGTGATGTTGCATATTATAGCTGTATTTGCATTTCCACCCAAAGCAGGCTGCAAAATGCGAGTAAGTTTGCTATCTCTGTATGGTACATGCCCCCTGCATTATATGTTGCATTTGTTCACACTTCAATCTCATGTACAGAGAAACAGCGCTTAACAGTTAATAAAGGCAGAACATACCCTTGACTCTCAGCACCTTCACTCAATTTTTTAATGACAGTTCCCAATGTCATGAGGCTTTTATTGATGTGAGAGCCCTCTTTGAGCCGGACACCTTCTGCTCCTGTTTTGGCAGCACGTTCTGAACCAGCAAGGTCCACCAAATTCTAGAACCAAAAGAAAAAAGTAAACCAAAAAAAAAAAAAACTACTTCATTATGAATTGCAAATACAACAAAAAACAATATCTGGTCCAAAAATAAGTCGAAATAAATAGCAAGGAAAATACGCAGAATTATAATTTTAATGAAAACATACCAAAACTGAAACACGAACAGCATCACAAGAACTACCAATGTCTTCATCTACATTTTTATCTCGACTTTCAATTATCTATTTATACCATAATAGATTAGCCATATCAGATGTATAGGTAAATGACAAATAAAAGTGGCAAGGATGAAAAATATACCATGCGGAAAATAGTGTGGGACCTACTACTGTACAGATTCATGTTTGTCTCTCCAATATGCCGATGAGCTGAAAAAATAAAGGATGGAAGTGTCAAATGGCTGAATAATTCAAGCATAATGGGCATCAAACTAGGGCAATACCTAAGATATTATTTCCAAGTGAAGGGGGGACTGAGAGTGTGTGGAGATCAAGGAGGTGGTATGTATATGGGCTTGATAGACAGACAGACAGACAGAGAGAGAGAGATAATAGTTTTAGCAAAAGAGTTAATGGAACAGAATGAACAGAAAATCAAAAGCCTTCCGGATGGAATGAGTTGGAAATTTAAGTAAATACTAGCAGTTCATACTTATTTAATCTAAATTTCATACCACTCAGAAAGTGGAAAACAGGGAGGTAAGCCAATCTGGGAGAACTAACAGAGCACTTGAAAGGCACTTAAAAAAAAACATAAGAGGAGTGGTAAAAGGTAATTACACTCTCCAAACTCCATGAGATGAAGGACTTGCTCAGGAGAAGCAACGATTTCTTCTCGCAACCCAGCAACATAAATTCCCCGCTGCATACATAAATGGAAACTCAACCTTCAGTTATTTAAGTACTTGCAAACTATCACAATAAGTAGAATATAGTGAATTAAATACCTCTATACTTTCATGGATTTGCAGTTTTCGATGCTCGGGAGCCAATAGATCATTTATTTCTTCATTATAGATTTCCATATAAGACATCCGCAAAAGAAACTCCCGATTCACATCCTAAAAGAAAGAAGGAACCTAATTATGTCCACTGATATCATATCAAAAAGATATTAAGTGCAAGTATTTTCTTGAAAGTCAAAATGATGAAAGACTTGAGCAAATTTATGAGTTCAGAAGACTCCAAAAATAAGACCTATTGCAGTAATCATAAAAAGTTTCACTAAACCATTTAAGTATCAGACCTAGTTTCTAAGTTGGTCATTTAGATTTCAGAAACTAGTTACATTAACAGTATACTATTTTACCATCATTTTACACAATTGACAATCCACCCACAGTAAGCATGTACCTGTTGAATAAGGTCAAACATATCACGCACTGCAAGTCGAATCACCCCGGGCTCAGTAGCCGACCCTCGAATTGTGTAAGTCTTCCCACTATTAGTTTGGCCATAAGCAAAAACTGTTCCTATAAATAACCCCAACAAAAAAATCGAATTAAATCTCAAAATTCAAATTAATAAAAATGAAATGATGCACTGGGTACCATTGAAACCGCGAACACCAGCCGCGACTATATCTTTTGTCCGAGATTGATAGACCTCGCTGGTCTTACAATCTTCACCGAAAACACGATCTACAAATCAAAAATTAAAAAATAGAAGAAAAAACATAAGCAAATTGAATTGGAAAAAAAATTAAACCAAAGGAAGTGAAAAGTAATGAGTGGCAGAGGCTAGGAAGAGTTGAATACCAAATTCGAACTTGGAGGAGTAGTTGGGGATGGAGATGGAGTTGCCTGAAATACGCCAAGGGCTGGTTTTGGCATCGTCAGCGGAGAGCGGCCGAGCGCGAACGGTGACGTGTATTCTTTCCATTCTAACTTCGTAGAACAAGGTGACGATGTCTTTCAACTGGTCATTTGAGGTTTAGGGCTCCGCTGATTTTCCCGCCTTTCTGTGGCCTCAGTGTGCTTTGGAATTTTAAAAAGAGGAAGAGAGGCGCCTTTTGTTGCAGTTCGAGCAATCGGGCTATCCTTGTATCTTCATTTTCCCAAAAAAAAAAAATCACTTATAATCATTCAATATTTCAATCATTGAATCATCTCTCATTCCACATTTTCGTCCTCACTAAATTTATCATTAAAATCTCAGTTCACTCAAGGGTATTTTTGTAAATAATATATTTTCTAAAGAATATTTTTATTTTTGTTTTTGTTTTATGAAAAGAAGCATATATTAGATATAATCACGATTACAATCGTTAATAATGGCATCCTGAATAACAACAGGAGCTATAATTAACCTAGTTGTCCAACTTGTTGTTATTTTACATAATTAAAGCTCACTTCTTGGAAAATAGAAAAACAATACTACTACAAACTGATGTAGACTATCCCCGTCCCAAAAAAACGAGTTATGCTGCTTACCAATGTACATAATTGTGGTGCTCATAAGACACTAGTCCAACTGAAACTCATTGAAACAATAAATGATGACCTCCACCAATTTGCAAGGAATGAAAAATAAAAGAAATACTATGTGAAGATCAGAGCTATTCGCGGCCCAAAGTTTCGCTTCCAAACGCATTCAGTCTCCGTAATTATTGAGCTAGCCACAAGGTAGGGCCTTCGAAAAACAAAAAATCCCAAATCTCCAAGCTTACCACATGGATCTCATACAAACATAAACCATATTTCATAACAAATGGTGGATAATCCCTTTGCACCTGACACTCGAAGAGGAGGATAAACTCGAGAACCGAAATCAATCCAAACACTCCAGACAACCAAGATCAAAGAAATACCAACACCCCTCATGATAACAATGAAAACTGAAGTGAAAAATCAGGATAGACGAAAGAGCCCACTAAGATACTGATGTCCGGCGAAGCAAACCACGACCAGTGCTAGTTGTGACGCCAAAAAAGCGGCAATGGGTATCAAAGCCATGACAACTAGGGTTTGGAGAAGGGAGAGCTCTCTCTCTCTCTCAAGAATATTTTCGTTAAACAATATGCATTAAGCAATATTAGCCTTCTTACACGCGCCTTGCGCGTGTGGAAGGCGGCACTTACGCGTGCGAGAAACGTATTCACTTATTTAGTGTTTTTGCATTACTTGCTTCTCGGTTTTATTATACTTCTTTTGAAATTAAATATAAATAAAATGAAAGACGAAATAAAATATATATATATATATATATATATATATATATATATATGACACTACAAGACTAAAACTAACTTGTTAGCTTCATAATATGATCGAAGCTAACCATACTCTTAACCATTAGATTCATCTAATGATTTAAATTATATAAGAATTAATATTTACTTTAAAATATTAATTATATCTAATTCAAAATCCATTAAATTGTTAAAAAAGAAAAATACAAACATTATACCAAAACCTAAAACTCTAAACCCTAAACCCTAAACCCTAACCCCTATGCCCAAACCCCTAACCCCTATACCCTAATCCCTAAACCCTAAACCCCAAACCCCAACACCTAGGTTTAAGGTTTGGGATTTGGGGTTTGGGATTTGGGGTTTGGGGTTTGGGGTTTGGGGTTTGGGGTTTGGGGTTTGGGGTTTGGGGTTTGGGGTTTGGGGTTTGGGATTTGGGATTTGGGGTTTAGGGTTTAGAAGTTTGGGGTTTAGGGTTTAGGGGTCTGGGATTTGTGATTTGCGGTTTGGGGTTTAGGGTTTAGAAGTTTGGGGTTTAGGGTTTAGGGGTTTGGGTTTTAGGGGTTAGGGATTAGGGTTTGTGTAACCGCAGATTGAAATTATAGGGTTTAGGATTTTGGTATGATGTCAGTGTATTTTTTTTTTCAACATTTTACAGTTTTTAGTTGGATATGATATATTAATTTAGATATTAATTATAGTGTAATTAGAGTCATTAGATGAATCTAAAGGTTAAAAATGTGGTTAGCTTCATAATATGAAGCTAACATGTTAGTTCTAGAGCGCTACTCTATATCTCTATTAATTAAGAGAATAAGCCTTATGGTTAAACATTTGCCCTTCCTTAATTAAATTTCAAGAATAAATAATTCAATATTTAAAGGATATAATGGTAAATTAAATTAAAAAAAAATGATTAATCAAAACGTGGGTAACTGTTCTCAACAGCAAATCTGCAATTGCAGTTTTTTTAAATTTTTTTTATTATATCAGTTTGAGAAAAATAAATAACTTATTTAAACATATAATTGGTGACTGAAAAATCAAAACAAAATTAACTATATACAAAAGAAAAAACCAATTGACACACGCTATAGACAAAATTGTATATATATAATAATAAATAGCTAAGTGGGGAGTTGGTGTGAGACCCTCATATTATTATATTATATTATATAGAATTTTTCTTTTTTTAATCGCTTTTCAATTAACACTTTCTTTCAAAGCCTATAATTAGCCAAGTATCATCTTTGAATATGAACTATCCTTGCAATCATTAGGAAATTAGCCATATACTGAACATACCTGAAAAATTGAAAGAAAACCAAACGTACCAAAAATCAATTAGATATGAAACCCAAATCAAATCAATGGAATGAAACTCCAAAATTGCCCAATGATAATTAGATTGGGTCACCAATTAGGGAAAATCTACAATCTCTGAACCGATTTTGATATTAACCGTTTCCTTTTTCTGGTTTTGATTTTGCTCTTCTCCTCTGTCTGGTTCGGTTTCTCCTTTTGTATGAACAGTAAATTGAGAGAGAAGAGAATATTGGTGGACGCCATATGTAGTCCGATCACCTCCCACGTAATGCATAGTCTCAGTCTTGTTGAGATCGTGCGCTCTTCCAGTTTTCCTTTCCTCTGGCGAGTTCGTGCGCGAAACCGTTTCCTCTGTTTTTTTTTCTTTTTCCACCAAATGTTTTCCTATTTTATCTTTGTATTTTACAATGCTAACCATGTTTATTTTTCATGGTCATTCTGATTTTTTTTTTCTGACATGGGCATTTTAGGGAGATTTTTTTTGGTGAAACCCTTGACACCAAAGCCCTACGCCTCCAATTATAGTAGTAGAGATCTTGTTGAGATCGTGCGCTCTTCCAGTTCTCTTTCCTCTGGCGAGTTCGTGCGCGAAGCCCTTTTCTCTGTTTTTTTTTCTTTTTCCACCGAATGTTTTCCTATTTTATATTTGTATTTTACAATGCTAACCCTGTTTATTTTTCATGACCATTATGATTTTTTTCTGACATGAGCATTTTAGGGAGATATTTTTTGGTGAAACTTTTGACACCAAAACTTTACGCCTCCATTTATAGTAGTGGAGATAAATATTAAAATGTTGCTTATAAAACATGATTTGTTGCTTAGCTCAAGTGGTTAAATACAATCCTCCAACTCGAGTCCCCCCGTTGGGGCAATGCTAGAACCCACTCCACAAATTAAAACACGCCACATCATCAAGAGTGGGTCCACCACGGCCATGTTAGACTGTTAGCACTTAAGATGACTAGGCATTGCTATGTCATTGTCACGTCATCAAAAGGTGGGTTGCTAATGAAATTGAAAGAATAGTGATCGACATGATTTAGTATTTATACTAATCAACAGATTCTTGCAATCACCTTTCACTTGACAGTATTCTTGGAAACATTCCTACTCCCTAGAGAATTTGAATTCTTGTTCGAGATATCAAAATTCTTGTCCAAAGTTGTACCACTATTTCATTCACACACATTTACAGAGAGGCCAATTTTTTGGCGGATGCTCTTGCCAATTATGGTCATTAAGATGCTACTTGGATTCAGACTCTCCCTTCTACGGCAAGTCAGGCTTTCCTATTAGATTCTTTAGGATTTGGTTGTAATAGAGAGTTTTCCTTTTCAAGTGTCCTTTGTTTTTGCCATCGATCGAAAAAAAAGAAGAAGATGTCATATACACACCAATCCATTGTAAAATTGCAAATTTGGGTGTGATATAAAATTATAAATTGAGCGTTGTAGTTGGGTGGTAAGCTCAGATCTACACTAAATAAACCCATATATATATTTAGGGTAGTGTAGCAACATAGATTGTTTGTTTGTGCTAACTTGAAAACTGGAATAACCCTTCTTACTCAAGTGTTTAAAAATGATCTCAATTCTCAAGTGTCAATTGAATTGTTATAGTGTATTTGATAGTCATTTGTTATATAATTAAGAATAATATTAGGTAAACCACTTTTAATTACCATCTAGAAATAAATTTATGTGGCAGTTGATGTGAAATAATCAGATCATTTAATGAAAGTTTTTAATTTGTTTGATTGTTAAAGTGACTGTGCCACATTGGTTGACAATGATTATGATTTGATATAATTTTTGATCGTTCGTTGTATAAGATCCCTCGAGGGGTCTTTTTCAGATGTATTTTAGCCTCCAAAAAAGTTCAAATAAAATAAAATTAGTCTTCCTTACCATGGAAAGTTCGAAACATAGTGCGAGGGTTTTTTTAACTTTTTTGGTTTATCAGAAAAAGACGGAGGAATGTTTTCGGCGAAGAAATTAGCAGACGTGGAGGGGGTATTTTGGTAAATCTACAAATCCGGAAAGCTTCTGTAATAATAGCTGAAGGATCGATCTTCAATCTGTTGGCGATTAAGCTGAGTCATCACGCGAGCCAAAACAGAAACTATAGAGTGTGGAGTAGAGCCTCAAATGAAGCTCAGCGATGGCGATAATGTCAACCACAACAAAGCTGTTTAGGCTCGTCACAAATCGCACCACAAGAAAACCAATTTTACGATCTGGGTCTAATGGACCGGTCGGGTCGATGATGCCTTATTCGTCTGCAGCGGCCCAGAAAGATGGAGCAGAGGTAATTGGGTCGAGGCACATCGGGGGCCTGAAAGATTATGAAGACTATAGGAGGTCTCGTTACGGTGAAATCACGCACAAAGCTTTGCTTGTTGATGCTGTCGGCACCCTTGTTGTTCCTTCTCAGCCAATGGCTCAGGTTCTATCTCCTCTCTCATTTTGAACAAAACCTTCACATATTCATTTTTTCTTTCTTTGTCCTGTTAATTCCACAAGCACAATATCTCATCGCTCAGGTTCCTTCTGGGTTTTGATATGCATCTGGGAATTGAATATTTGGGCTCTGCAGTCCTGCTTCATTGTCTAATTGTCTTATGAGCTATGTTTATAATACATGGTAAAATTACAACAACATACTTGTCATATAAGCATGGAAACATCATACTAATGATATCTAGCAGTATTGAATTTCTGGGTTATATGTAGCAGAATTGGATTTCTGGGTTTGATTTTTCAAAATTACATTTTAGTCGTGGTTTTGGATTAAAAACTTGATGATTTTAAAGAGTTGGGTTTTTTTCTTTCTTGGTTCTTTTTTGTGCCATTATCTGCTGAAAATTTGTTTACTGATGTACTGAATATTGTGTTGCTGACATAGATATATAGGAAGATAGGGGAGAAGTATGGGGTGGAGTACTCAGAGGCTGAGATTTTGTACAGATACAGACGAGCTTACGAGCAGCCTTGGGGCAGATCTCGTCTCAGGTCTCTTCCCATTTTGCTTCCCCATGTGGTTTCAAATGATTCATTTGCTTGTTTTGTTTTATTTTATTATATTTTTTAAGTCCAATATCACGTCTTTAATTTTGTTTCACAATAATTTAATGATTTTCTGGCTACTACTAATTCTTTTTGTGATTTGGTTTTCTCATTTTCTGGACTGTAATTCAAACGGGTTGCAGTTACCTTTATGCAATATGACATAATGAAATCAACTTCTGCCTTTAATAGCTATAGTTTTACACTCTCGTAGTTTGGCTCAGAAGCTGTCATGACTTTCTGAAATTTAACAATGTTGGTGGGTTTTTTGTTACCCATCTAATGCTTCTTGTGATCACCTTGACCTTCTTTTTTACAACTAAGTATTGACTAGGATACATCTAAGCTCTTACTCAAATGGAAATAGGAAACAGT
The DNA here is from genome assembly GCA_029955375.1 of Rubus parviflorus. Lineage (NCBI taxonomy): Eukaryota > Viridiplantae > Streptophyta > Magnoliopsida > Rosales > Rosaceae > Rubus > Rubus parviflorus. The sequence continues at coordinate 18,995,586 of JARGGL010000006.1, read as the reverse complement.
GTCATCATGATTGAATTTATAGTCTCCTTGTAAATTTGAGATAACATGGTCTGCAATCGGAATATCTTACAAGGACCAAGTATTCATGTGTACTGCTTACTGGTTCTTGTTCATTCATTCTGTCATCTTTGGAATGACTCTCTGATGTTTTTTTTTTAATATTTTATCATCGAAGTAAGCTTATTTTTCTTATTCCATTTCAGATATGTAAATGATGGGAGACCCTTTTGGCAATATATAGTCCGTTCCTCTACTGGTTGTTCAGATTCTCAGTACTTTGAAGAACTTTATAACTACTATACTACTAACAAGGTTGGTTGACTTATGAATTATGATAACCAATTTTCTCAATAATTATGTAGAAGTACATCTGTTGTGATATTTCTGTGCGTGTTTTTCCCGTAGGCTTGGCACCTCTGTGATCCTGATGCCGAGAAAGTATTTGAAGCTCTAAGAAAAGCAGGTGTCAAAGTAGCTGTTGTGTCAAATTTTGATACCCGATTAAGACCTCTTTTGCAGGCTCTAAATTGTGAACATTGGTTTGATGCAGTAGCAGTGTCAGCAGAAGTAAGATCGCTTACCTGCAGAATGCATGTGACTTGCATCTCTCTCTCTCTCTCTCACACACACACACACGCAGAGACTTATTTAGAAGCTATTTGAAATGGCCATGTATCATGCATGAAGAGATTAGTTATCCATATCACATGTAATCTATGAATCTGTAGAAATTAAGAAAGTCAGTTTGAACCCAATTAGTCTTTAGTGAGTATAGTCCTTTTGAGCTCCAAATAAAAAATGATATACTACTTTGTTAACTACCCCGTTCCAAAAATAAAATAAAATTGCTAAGCTAAATTGGATTTTAGAGATTCCCTAATTGTATTTACATACAGAAAATAAATATAATTTGTTTTCCCCTACGAAATGCACTGATATGTAATTCTAATGACAAAATAGTCATGTTGTTAGTATCCACCCTGGTGCCATTGCTGATAAGTGGTTCTCTCTTATGAACAGGTAGAAGCAGAGAAGCCAAATCCTACAATATTTATTAAAGCTTGTGAGTTATTAGGTGTAAAACCTGAGGATGCTGTGCATGTGGGGGATGATCGTAGGAATGATATATGGGGTGCTAGAGATGCAGGTTGTGATGCTTGGCTTTGGGGAAGTGATGTTCATTCCTTTAAGGAGGTATGTTCTGAACTTTTGATCCCATCTCTTCTAGGCTAAGGAAGGTGCCTATGCTTTGTAATTTACCAGGTCTCTAATAATCTTCTAGGAACAGTTTTTATGGGCTCATCTTGATTTCATATTCTTGAACATAACCATCTCTAATAAACATTGTAACTATGCAGTCTATGTTCAGTTGTCAGTAGACTGCTGTATGAACCATACTAAGTTTCAGTATAAATTTATCCAAGACCATTTGCAATACCTTTGCTACTTGAAACATTATTTATATCAGACTTGATTGAATTTAGAGTTACTCTAGTACAGTTTAAGAAAAGTATCTTCAAGAGACCAGAATATAGTTATAGATGCATATGCATGGTAACTATGCAGTCTATGTTCAGTTGTCAGTAGACTGCTGTATGAACCATACTAAATTTCAGTTTAAATTTATCCAAGAACATTTGCAATACCTTTGCTACTTGAAACATTATTTATATCAAACAGACTTGATTGAGTTTAGAGTTACTCTAGTACAGTTTAAGAAAAGTATCTTCAAGAGACCAGAATATAGTTATAGATGCATATGCTTTCTGTGCCTCTAGCTCTAGCATTTGTGTATCTGTTCAACTCTGAAAATTCTAATTTACTGAACTGGTCGATTTGATAAAAGGATTTGAGGGTTGATGGGAAATGTGTTGAACACTCTCGGAACTCATCCTTGTCATTGTTGTTGCCCTTGTTATTCTTGTTTTTGACATATTGTTCTTCTTTTTCAGGTCCACAGTTAAAAAAATTAGAAATTATACATAATGCCCTTTTGTATGGTATAACTTTGGATTGGAAAGATGTTGTCCTTTAGCTTTCTGTGTCTGCTGTTTCGTTGCATGACTTTAGTGTTTTTTTTTTTTAATATTTTTTTTAGTTGTTTTGTTTTCCTTCTTTTTTTGACATAAGATGTTTTCTTTAGATGATGTTAAGGTTGCTAGTTGTTCAGTGAAACCTTGCCCTCCTTTTGTGTTGATGAAAGTTTGTTATAAAAAAAATGTACATAATGTGTCCTTTTGTTAATATACTTCTGCTGATACAGGTGGCTCAGAGGGTAGGGGTCCGTGTTTGAAATAGTGCCTTATGAAACATGAGTGATGGTCTCTTTGTACAGGTTTCTTTAGCTTCGTTTGAGGTGGGTATGTATATTCTGCTATCTCTATAAGAGAGACGAGGCAAGAACACTAATGTGAAACCTCGAGAGATAAACTTAATGCAAGATTTTTTTTTTTGTCTAATGATGGTATGCAATCTCTATACATTAAAGACTTAATTTAAAGATGCTCAGAAACAAATTGTTTTGACCTCAGAAATTGCCTAAAAGCAGTTAGTAAGTACCTAGAGTTCTACAATATATATACGGCAAAGCTAAGCTATATCTTAATGCCCGTTCTAGATTCAGCAGTAGTTTATTTGTCATTATGAAAGAAAGTCATGAGATCAAATATTTTTGACAACCATTTTTTTGTTTCTCCAATTTCGTAACTAGGAATGTCATGGGGTTTGGTAATTACCGAACCGATCAAATACTGATCGAATGTTTTAGGTTTGGTAAACCGAATTTTGGAAACCAAAACCAAAAAACTGAAATCGAAATTATCGAAACGTTTGATTTGGTTTGGTTTTGGTAAAGACCGAATTTGACCGATCACCAAAATATTATATATTTGTTGTAGAATAACAAAAAATAAAGGAGAAGAGAATTGCTCTGGAATAGAATGAATATTATTTTATGAATAGGAGCCTCTATTTATATAGGAATACAAGATACAATCTTTATTGTAAAAAGAATCCTATTTTAAATACAATTCATATTCTAGAAGGATTTATTTTCCTTATCCTAGAAGGATTGCTCCTAGATTGACAAGACACAATATTGAATATCCTTAAATACTCTCCCTTGTGCCGGTCAAATCTAGGTGGTGCTTCTCTTGTTGTCTCATTCAAAACCTTGCCAAGTAACAATAAAACTAAGTGGGAAAAAATAACCTTGGTCGAAGGGAAAAAGAGTACAACGCACCCTTTACATTTGAAAGTGACATGTATGTGCCAGACTCCCCCTAATGTCTGCACCTCTTCCTGATTCTTGCAATCATCGGAGCTTGGATAACTTAAGCATGCCAATGCTTTTAACATGTTTTTCAAATGTGGCATTGGGCAGTGTTTTAGTAAATATATCTGCCACATTCTCCTCATAAGGAGTAGAGCTGTCAGCGGTGCCATAGCTGGCGGCGGCGGCTCGGGCGACGGCGGTCTGGTCAGCAGTAGTGCCTTCAGAGTTTGAACTTCATTTTTCAACTCCTCTTGCCTCTCTGTAGGGATAAAATAAGCCCATATCAATCGTACCCTTTAGGTATTAAAATATTGTCTTTATACCAGTCCACTGGCAGTGTATGGGCGCAGAGCTAAACCTAGCTAACAAGTTCACAGTAAAAGAGATGTCTGGTCTAGTGCATTGATCTAAGTACAACAATGCCCCTATTGCACTTAGATATGACACTTCGGCCCCTAATACTTCTTCGTCATCATCCCTGGGACGAAATGAATCATTCTTTAGATCTAGGGTTCGACTGATCATGGGAATGCTAACTGGATGTACTTTGTCCACAATAAATCGCCTTAGCATCCTTTGGACATAAACAGATAGGTGGATTAACATTCCACAATCTCGGTGTTCTAGCTCTAAGCCTAGACAAAACCGAGTTTTCCCAAGATCCTTCATCTCAAATTCAGATTTTAAATACTTAGCGGTATCTCTTAGTTCTTCAAGAGTATCAATTAAGTTCATGTCATCAACATAAACTGCAATAATTGCAAATCCGGAACTTGTCATTTTTATAAACACGCATGGGCATAAATCACCATATCCCTTCCCAATCAAGTAGTCACGTAGTGAACGTTTCAACCTCATTGCAAACGCGCTCTGTAGTCTAGAGCCACTTGATTTGGGTAAATGAAGTCTATATGGAACCTTCATGTATATCTCTGAATCTAGATCCCCGTAGAGATATGTTGTGACCACATCTATAAGCTGCATGTTCAGTTTTTTGGAAACTACCAAACTGACAAGGCAGTGAAACGTAATAACGTCTATTACGGGAGAATATGTCTCCTCGTAGTTAATCTCAGGGCGTTGTGAGAAACCTTGCGCCACGAGGCGGACCTTATATCTCAAGACCTTATTCTTCTCATTACGCTTCCTAATAAAGACCCATTTATGTCCAATAGGCTTTACACTTGAAGGCGTTAGCATAACCGGCCAAATACCTTTCTCTTTGTTAGTGAATCTAATTCAGCATGGATTGCTTCTTTCCATTTAGGCCAATTTGTACTACGTTGACATTTTTCAACGAAGTAAGGTTCGATATCATTGGTCTCAATAATCCATGTCCTCATGTACACTAGTGTAATTTGTAGAGATTTCTTTATTCTCAGGAATTGGTTCTAACATTGAGGCGCCCCCCAATGATGTCTGTTGGATATAACCATAATCCAGAATTTCATCATGAGACGGATTTTGAGTATCGATGATCAATGGATCAAGTTGTGCCAAACTCGCTCTCTTCCTTGGGCGAGAATCTATCGAACCTATGGGTCTCCTACGCTCCCTAGCGGAACCCACGGCTTGTGACACCATTTATGCCACCTTGTGGCGTCACCATGCCACCATCCATGGCGGCGGCGTTGTGCCCAGCTCCTCTGGGTGGCGCCATGTCCTCTTGAGGGGACATCAATCCTTGTAGGCATGTTTGCAGCAGATATATGTGATCTCGTCACTTTAGCGATATAAAAACGCATCAGACATCGAATCTGCTACGTTCTGAAGATCGAGTATTCTACGCACTTCACTATCAGATTTTGCGGTTTGGGGATCAATATGAGACAAAGTGGGGACAGACCACGACAATTCCTGTCGTTCCTGTTGAACATTCTTTGTTCTTATTTCCCCCTAACGACGGGAAGACTGTCTCATCAAAGTGACAATCCGCAAATCTAGCGGTAAAGAGATCGCCTGTCAAGGGTTCGACGTAGCAGACTATAGTTGGAGACTCATATCCAACATAAATACTCATTTGTCACTGAGGACCCATTTTGGTGCGCTGTGGCGGCGCAAATTGGCACATAAACGCGTAAGATTCGCACCCATTCACTAGCTGTAACGCAAAGAAAGGTCAAGTGGCGGTGTGTCGTAGACGAATTAGCATGGCTGCATGCGATATTGCATAACCCCAAGCGGAAATATTGGTGCGCATTATCAATGTCTGGGCTACCATCGTAGTCGTATTAATAATGACTTTCCACGAGACCATTTGGGTGTGTACATGGGAATATAATGCCCAATATCAATCCCCAATGATATGCAATAGTCTTCGATGTACACTTTCTAGCATTATCAAGTTGAATTGACTGAATGGGATACGGGTAGTGAGCCCGTAGCCATATGATCCGAGCTAGAAGTGTATCAGAAGCAACATTACTAGTGGACGATAGCATGACACGTGACCAGTGTGTCTGCATATCAACCAACACCACAAAACATCTAAGCGGTCCGCAAGTTGGTTGAATCGGTCCACAAAATCCCTTTGGATTCAATGTAAGAACATAATGAGAACACATGTTTCCTTTACATAGGATGGTCTCGATCCTAATTTCCCTAAGGAATAGGCTTTGCAAACCGAGCGATGGGCCTTAGAAGCAACCAATGAGGATTTTGGTTCAGCCATGAAGTCACAATTGACTGGAGAAGCAAGGAGAGGTGGCACATTGCCACTCTTGGCGTCAATGCCAATGATTGCCGTATGGGGGTGACAGCATGGGCATTCTTCGACCGACAGTAGACGGCGGCGACGACTTGAGGCGTGGCGGCGGTCTGGGTGTCTCCTTGAATCAACCTTTGATTCATACTTCTTTTTTTGTTGGAAAGAAAGAATGTCCGTGTAAAGTCCTTAACGGATCATCATATCATGACCAGGATGTCCAAAATGGTCATGAAAGCCTATATGTGTCGGGATCCTAAAAGGTCATCTCCTATGACGTTGTTGGATTCAAGAACTTGAATAGTGGTTACATATATCCCACTAGAGTGACACATAAACGTCTCTAATACGCGTTTACAATCGCAGTCATTAGAGGTAATGCAAAGGAACTCATGTCCATTCTCACATATGTGTTTCCACATGAAAACCGTTGGCACATATACTTGAAGGAAAATTCGAAATTTTATTAAATCATATGCCAATGATTGCATCAAGGTCTTGTCTAGAAAATCTTAATCCAAAGACAAATTACTAAGAGCAAAAAGTCACACAAAAAAACTAAGGCATAAAAGCATTTACATAATAATCTTGGTAATAAAACAGTTGCATTTATTCGAAGTCTGGAGCTTCCATGGTCTTCTCTTGACTTTGGTCGACCTTAAAATCAGCAATTGTGAGATTGAAGTCTATCTCATCTCTAGTATCTTCTCCATAGCAAGCTTCTTGCTCACTTGAGTCTCTATACTTCTTGTAATCTGCAGCTAGCTTGTTGCTTGCCTTGCATTGCCTGAACCAGTGTTCAGTTGATCCACAACGGTAGCATAGCTCATTACCACTGCCTGCTTCTTTGACTCGGTTAGCACCTAGTGCTTTGGAGGATGATTGGTGCGTTTGGCACCCTATTGCCGCGACCCCCTTGGCCGGCGTTGGCATGGCCTCCACGGCCCATGCCTCTTCCTCCTTGCCCTCTTCCACGTGGTGCAATATTCCCACGATGCTGTGCAATATTGTTGTGGTGTCCTTCCTTGTTAGGACGATTATATGGACCATATCGTCCATTAGAATTACCCTTGACATTAGGGTTTCGTCCTCCTTTGGCCATTTTGGGATAATTTGCTTATGCAACTCTCTTTGTTCCGGCAGGCCTTGAATTGTTATTTAGCATAATAGTGTTATGCTTCTCAGCTACTTGCAGAAGATTGATAAGCTGATTGAACGTAGTGAGTCGCTTGGCATTATACTTCAATCGATATTGTCTAGATAATATAAGTGCCGAAGCTGAGAAGGTAGAAAGGGTATTCTCTATTAATTCAGCTTCTGTGATAGTCACCTTACAGAACTGAAGCATAGCCCAGAGTCGAAGTATCTCTGAATTATATTCAGCAACAATTTTGAAGTCAAGAAAATGTATGTCATTCCATTTGACCTTTAAATCAGGGAGCAGTGTGTTCTGAATGTTTCCAAATCCGCCATTAAGAGTAGTCCAAAGCTCAAGAGGGTCTTTGACTTGCATATACTCCCATATGAGAGAAGGGGCCATGTGACGACTTAGAAACATACGTGCTTGGGCTTTTGCAGACGCAGTTGGGCCTTGTGTGTTCGCATCTTGAGCACGTATAGTGGGAAGTTCTTTTCCAATGAACGTAGTCACGACATCTGTCACCCATCGGTGATACTCAGTTCCATTAAGTCTAGCTAGTATGTCAAATTCGAGTTTTTGCGTTTCAGGCATCCTAAAAAAAAAAAAATAAAAAAATAAGAAGATACATTAGTTTCGCAGTCTAAAAAGACATCCACGAACACTAAATAAAATTCCAAGATAATTGGATTAGATCATAATCAAGATGGTGAATGACCATAACTTAAACCTTACGGTAACTTCAATTAAACATGACTAGGAAAGTAAGAAGAGATGTCGGTGGAGCGAGGCTCTCTTAAATACCACTTGTCTCAAAACACTTTCCTAGACATCATACTCCAGTGGATGAGCCTAGTTGTAAAAAAGTTATGACCTAAATTGGTTGTTTTCGATGCTTTGTGAAAGTACTTTATCACAGTTATTTGTGGTTTTCTTTTTGATGCTCATGAAGTTACTTTATCATAGCATAAAATATGAATCCTCATGATTCAACTAAACTTAGAAAATTCCATGCCATAAGAGGGGTCGGGATGTAGAAGAAGGGAAGCTTTTAAATCCCCGAGAAAAAGAAAAATGCGAGAAATTAAATCAAAGCAAGAACTTTTAGAAAATCTTACTTGGTGTTCTTCTTTAGTCTTGAACTAGTAGGTATTTGTTGTGAAAGATGGCACCCAGATGTGGGGACGCGGCCGATGGTTGTTCACGACAAGGAGAGGTGTGGCCAGTGGTGATTCACGGCGGTGGAAGGTGCGACCGGTGATGGTGTACACGACAAGACCTAGGGGATGAGGTTCTAGGGTTTTGAAGCTAGGGCTAGAACTTGTGCTGATAACGTGTTGTAGAATAACAGAAAATAAAGGAGAAGATAATTTCTCTGGAATAGAATGAATATTATTGATGAATAGGGGCCTCTATTTATTGAGGAATATAATATACAATCTTTATTGTAAAAAAAATCTTATTCTAAATACAATCCATATTCTAGAAGGATTCACTTTCCTTATCCTAGAAGGATTTCTCCTAGATCGACAAGGCACAGAATGTTGAATATCCTTAAACAATATTATATATATTTGAGTTTTACGCATACATATATAAAAAAGTATGAACACAAGTTTTTTCCTATTATTATTACTATAATTAAAGCTACTAGATTATTAGAGATCTCGAAGATCATTAGATTAGCCAAGGAGATTTCACAAATAATGGTTGCATCAGTATAGGAGGTAAAATACAACCAGTAAAATATCAAGAATTCACCCCTTACAATTAACACATTTTCACTTTAAATTTTCATGATTTAACCATTAATGTATTATAAAATAAAATAAAGATCACTTATGCAAAAAATTAATCAAATTGGAGATCTTTGGGAGTTTGGGTCACTCATTTATATAAAATAAATTGACGTTTCATTATAAAAGTAGTAATTTATTACATTCCGTTCATTTGTTTGATAAAAATGGATGGTTGAATAGTCTCTAATTCGATTGAGGTTTTGCAGAGATAATCTATAAAGGATAATTTAAAATATAAACAATTGGATTATGAAATTATAAGGTGAAACAATTTAAGTTCATCCAAGAGGGTAAACCTAAGAATTATCCAAAAAGAAAATTGAAATTTTGGCACTATTAGAAGGTAAAAAGTTACTTTTGATCATTCAACTTAAAAACCGTCTTTCACTTTAGTCACTATAAACCGTTAAAAAAAAAGACTTTTTTGTAGAACGATTGACCAAAGTGAAAGACAGTTTTTAAGTTAGAGTGACCAAAATGATATTTTTTGAAACTATAGTGTCTAAATTATCAAATAGGTTATAGTTGAGTGACCAAAAGTGATTTTTTTTTCCTGCTAGAAACTACATAGTGTCCGTAGACTCTTAAAACCCATTACTGCTGGTTTACTGTTATACCAAATATTTGTCAAATGTAGGAATGACAATGAGGAGGGTAGGGGTTGGGGATGAAAATACCATCCCCTCTCCAATTCCCGTTATAATATATTGGAGATTCTCCGTCCCCTTACTCGGTGGGGATTAAGTCCCCGTACCCGTCCCGAATCCCCGTTAACATGTATTGCTAATCCATTTTAACAACAATTAATATATTATTGTGAGTCGCCTATTAACTCAAGTAGAAAAGAGAGAAAAACAAGAGAGCGAAGTGTAGAATGAATCTATTGATGTTTGATCAATTGGTGTCTCAAATGGGGATGCCTCAACCTCTTTATATAGTGGAGAGGTTGAGGTGTATTCATGGTACATCATAATGAGGAGAAACCCTTTAGTTTCCCCACTATCACCACTAACCCCACTAACCCCACTAACTATACCATTTATGCTCACTCATAAGTATTGTAACTCTTATGGAGTAAGTAGGAGAAATACAAAAGGTCTTCAGCAATGTATGTAGTCCACATCTTGTATCATGTACGTACAAACTTTAGTTTAATGGACAGCCACCCCACAATGTGTCCTACAACACTCCCCCTTGGATGTCCAAAAACTGACTTTGCTGCATCTGAACTCCTTCATCTTTGAGCCTTGTATAGTTAGGTAGAGTCGAAAATAAACATTCATTCGCAGATGCCAACACACAAAACCTTAAGTCCGGAAAAACCCAGTGTGGGACAAAAACCGGAGTTTAGGAGAAAATTGTGTTGCCGAATGATGTAGACCGAAGCACTATGAGATGTAAGTGCGCGGAGGAAATAACCACAAGAGATGTGCCTCATTAAAACCTTGCCAGAGTAAACCCAGTGGGACAAACCTTTGGTCGAAGGAAAAAGAGTACACGGTGGTTAGAAGTATACGACTGGATACTCCCCATAATTTCAGCAATCCTTAGTGAAGGTGTGATCAGTGTCAATGATTTGACAAATAGGTAGACGATGGCTGGGATGGTGTCTCATTAAAAACCTTGCCAAGGTAAACCCAGTGGGACAAACCCTTGGTCTAAGGACAAAAAGAGTACACTAGCCAAGCGTCGATCAAATACGAGCATTCTTCGGGATGCTCCCCCTCACATGCACACGACTGGGTGCGAGGTTTTCGACTTAGGCATAAATCGTTACTCTAAGGTAGCTAGGATAGCTTCCTGAGACCGATTGCCTTAACATGTTTCTGAAACGAATACTTTGGTGTGACTTGGTGAATAAGTCAGCGTGGTTGCTCTCTGAACCAATGTTCTTCACTTCGATCTTCTGGTGCTCTTGCTGTTGATGCATAAAGAAGAGCTTCGGCGAGATGTGCTTAGTAGCGTCTCCCTTGATGTAACCATGCTTGGCTTGATCAATCACAACAGTGTTGTCCTCATAGATGACAACTGGTTCATCAGGATTATGATAGCTCACAAGTACTTCGTATATGGCCAATAAGTGCTCGAAGCCATACACACTCTCTAGTCGCTTCGTAGAGAGCGAGTAGTTCAGAGTGGTTTGTCGAAGTAGCAACTAAGGTCTGTTTTCGAGACCTCCAAGATATTGCCGTGTTCCCAATGGTAAAGACATAACCGGATTGAGAACGTCCCTTATGCGGGTCTGATAAGTAACCAGCATTGGCGTAACCGACAAGGGTTGCGTTATTTCGAGTGCCAAGGGGGGTAGATCCACTCGATGACGCATAGGGATAGAACAAGCCCATATCCGTAGTACCTTTAAGGTAGCGGAAAATGTCTTTGATGCCATTCCAGTGGCGGCGTGTTGGCGCGGTGCTGTGTCGAGCTAAACAATTCACAGCAAACGAGATGTTCGGTCTAGTACATTGGACCAAGTACAATAATGCGCCTATTGCACCCAGATATGAACACTCAGGGTTCAATATCTCTTCATCGTCTCCCTTAGGACGGAATGAGTCCTTGTTAATGTCTAGAGTTCGAACGACCATGGGAGTAGGTAATGACTTAGCGTCATGATGACTAAAAACGTCGCAACACCTTCTGGGTGTAGTTCGACTGATGTACTAGGATTCCATCTTTACGGTGCTCGATCTGCAGGTCGAGACAATACCGTGTCTTCCCAAGATCCTTCATCTCGAAGTCCTTCTTTCCAATATCCTGAAATGGATTTCTTAATAAACACGCAGGGGCATAGTTCGTTGTTCACGTATCCCATGCCGATCAAGTATTCACTTAGACGGTTATACCACATCCGTCCGAATTGTTTTAATCCATATAGTGAACGTCTCAGTTTAATTGAGAACGTGTTCCGTGGTCGGGAACTGCTTGATTCAGGCAACTTAAGTCCATCGGGGACTTTCATATGTATCTCTGTGTCTAGATCCCCATAGAGATAAGATATGACCACATCCATAAGCTGCATATTCAGTTTTTCGGAAACTACTAAACTGATTAAGTAGCGGAACGTTATAACGTCCAATACGAGAGAATATATCTCCTCGTAGTCAATTCCAGGGCGTTGAGAGAAGCCTTGCGCCACTAGGCGAGAACAATCTCATTATTCTCATCATGCTTCCTTACGAATACCCATTTATGACCAATTGGTTTTACATTGGGTGGTGTTGGAGCGACTGGTCCGAACACACTTTGTTTCGCTAAGGAGTCCAATTAGACCTGGATTGCTTGTTTCCTTTTTTAGCCAGTCGTCTCTACGTTGAAAATCATCAACGGAGCAAGGTTCGATGTCATCGCCAGTTTTGATTTTGGTAGCTACCACGAATACAATTATATCATCGATGATAATCTCATTTCGATTCCATATCTCACATAAGCATGCATTATCGAGATTTCTCTATTCTCGGAAGTAGGTTCAGATGTTGGAGCGTCCCCCAACGTCGTCTCTTCTAGGATAGACCTATAATCCGAATTATCTCGTGAGATAGATCGATTGAGATTGCGATGGTAAGAGGATTTATTTGTGCCAAATTTACCCTCTTTTGGGGATAAGAATCCTTCGAACCTAAGTAGTCCACCTCACTTCTGGGCAGGGACATATGACTGGTTAGCCGCCAAGCCGTACGTCGTCCATCTGGGACGACACGTCCTACGGGGACGTTGCATCCTTCAGGGATGACTTTGCGTCCTACTGAGACGTCTATCCTTGCAGGCAAGTTTGCAGCAGGTATATATGATCTCGTCACTTTAGCTAGATCAGAGAGAGCGTCTGGCATTTTATAGGCTACACTCTGTGGATCTAGAATTTTTCGCACTTCACTTATCACATTTGTGCAGTTCGGGGATCGAGATGAGACATAGTGGGTACATGCCACGTTAATTCACGTCGTTCCTTATCAACGTTAACGTGCGAATCTCCCCCTAACGACGGGAAGACAGTCTCATCAAAGTGACAATCCGCAAATGCGGTAAAGAGATCGCCTGTCAAGGGCTCTAAAAGCGTGTAATGGATGAGGATTCATAATCGACATATATGCTCATCTTTTATTGAGGACCCATTTGTACGTTGTGACGGCACAATTTGGCACGTAAACTGCACACCCAAATACGTGTAAGTACGAAACGTCAGGTTCGTACCCAGTCACCAGCTGTAACACGGAATATGGTTGGGTAGCAGTGGGCCTCAAGCGGACCAACATGGCTGCATGCAAGATTGCATAGCCCCACGTATAAATTGGAAGCTTGGTGCGCATTACCAAGGTTCATGCGATCATGTAATGAACGCTTCTACGAGATCATTCTGGGTGTGAACATGGGAAACCAGATGTTCAACGTTAATCCCAAGGGACATGCAATAATCATCGGAAAACTTCGATGTAAACTCTCCGGCATTATCATGTCTTCTAGACTTTATAGGATAATCCGAGTGGTGAGCCCTCTAGGTGAGAGTTTAGCAAAAACAACTTTTCTTGTGGACAATAAATAAACTTGTGACCATTTTTGTCGATGCATCAACAAGAACCATGAAATATTTAAATGGTCCGCAAACTGGTTGGATAGGTCCACAAATATCACCTTGGATTCTCACAAGGGAATTACAAAACTAGTTTGGTGGGCTTTACACGAATTGATTTGAGATTTGTCTTTCAAATATAGCAAGCTTGGCATGGGCTTTTCGGATTAATCACGAAGTTTTTTCCTCCAATAGGATGCTCGTTCGATGCATTCATAGTTCTAAGCATCGTATTACGACCCGGATGTCCCAGACGGTCATGCCACAGTATATAAGTGTTCTTATCAATTTGGCGCCAGGCGAAATGATAAAGTTATTTCCAATCAAGTGTATTGTGGTAACATAAAGACCACTTGAAAAGACATCTCAATTTCTCCAAGATACGCTTTTGGCCGTATGTATTGGAGGTCATGTGTAAAGAAAATCTACACCATTTTCATGAGCGGTTTCAACATGATATTCGTTTGCTCGAATGTCCTTAAAACTCAGTAAGGTTCGACATGACCTATAAGAGTATAAGGCCTCAGATATGGTCATAGGAGTACTGTGACAACCCGAATTTTAAATTTCTTATTTTTAAGTCGAAAAATATTTTCGAGGATTTTTAAATAGCTCTTGAAAATTATTTGATTTTTTTTAGTTGGTCAAATTTTTATTCGTTACTTAGCTACTAAGTTATATGTGGATATGATCGTTCATGTCTATCTCTTAATTACTGAGTGATTAAGTTATATGTAGATAAGATTGTTCGAGTTTATCCAAAACTTTGTGGATAAGATTGTTTGAGTTTATCCAAAACGATGTGGATAGAATTGTTTGAGCTTATCCACAACTGTATTATTATATTATATTTCTTTCTTAGCGACCAAGAAATGTACTACTATAAATAGGCCTGATCGTATCATATTTTCTTCATAAATTTTCCGAGAAAGTTTCTCTCCTACTTTCTCTCTCTAGTTTCTCTCTCTAAAACTTCTGCGGATCATAACTTTTGATCCGTAACTCCGAATTAGGATCTTGGAACACTTACGGATTCCTCTCGACGCCATTTTTCTATCTATAGAAGTTTAAGTGAGATCAAACGGTTATTTCTAGAAGGCTCGTATTAGGAGGCTTGTAATATCGTTGTTATGCTCGGTAATTCTCGGAATCGAGGTGAGTGGGTTATGTAATGTGTTCTAAATTTCTCATTCTATTTCTAAAATCTCTCTATCTTTTTCAAGTGAAGCATGTGTATTTGTGAACTATATTATGTCTGAGTATTGGTTGAGGTTGTTCATGGAACATGAGAATTTCTTGATTGGTTATGCCGAGGTAAGGATGTGACACGCGGAGCTATAGGACAGGATGTCATTAGGTGGCCGTGGGGATCACTAAATTGAAGGATAACCTTGATATGAAGGGATGATGTGATGTGATGATGATTGTACGTGTTATTATATATTATATTAGTAGCGTGTGTAAAACAGCATAGCTTCACTGACATATTACATGATCTACTCACTGAGCGCGTGGTTTTGCTCACTCGTTCATCTCTAATATTTTTTGCAGAGAATTACCTAGAGTTTGACGAGCATAGAACGAGGTGTTTTATTTGTGTATTTGTAAAAGATTTTGTTATTTTTAATTAGATCAGAGTTCGCAGCGGAAACGCATTTTCTTGTATTTTATTTTATTTTTTACTTTTTAACACTCACACCTCGGATTCGGATTTAGGTGCCTAAAATCTACCGACACCGGGTCCGGGGCGTGACAAGTACCATTGAACAACGCAAATTAGGCTTTGCCAAAGCCTTCGATTGGGGTCGACGGGCCCGTAATCGTTGTCACTGAGGTTACTTTAGGCTTGAAGTTGATGAAATACTTTTGATCTCATAAGATAGTGTGGGTGGTACCACTATCAGCCAGACAATCAACTTCCCCACTAGTCATGCCTAATAGTAGAATAATTTAAAGCCGGTCACAATGTCAAAGGAATTTGCTCAAAAAAATGCTTTAAATTATTTTGAGAAACATTGAAATATTATTCATAACCAAAACCATAATCCAAAAAAAAACGTAAACATTTATGGGCTACAGTTAGGCCCAAATATTATCATGAAAATTGAGAAAAAATACTAATCCAAATCCATGTCAGCGACAAAGTCGGCTATCTCAAGAGTTGCCTCTGGAGTAATTTGGACCATATTAGTTCCGGGCTTAGTTTCATTGCCAATGATCCGTACCACCACAACGATAGCAGAGATTGGGCTCGGGAGCATTGTCTCTTGCTTTGGGACGACCGGCCCTGTTGTTGTTGTTCCTGTCTCGAGGCTGTCTCGGTTGCCTTGGCCAGGGGAGCACGAGGCTCGCGGCGGTTTCAAGGTTGACGGGACGACTGGCCCCTTATCTCCGTTCTCATGTCGTGGACGAGGTCCACGAGCAGCAGTAGCCTCTGGTAATAAAATTGCCTTTGCACCAGTGGGACGAGAGTTGTTATTCCTCATCTAGATGAGACTATTTTTGTCGTCTAGCAGCAACTGGGTGATGAGCTCGGAAAATTTGGTGAACTTGGATTGACGGTACTGCTTCTGGAGTAGGTTATCCGAGCTAGGAAAGGTGGTGTATGTCTTCTCCAATAGGTCATTGTCAGTCAACTGATCACCACAATATTGGAGAAGAGCACGGATCCTGCAGACTTCCGCGTTATATTCAGTAACGGATTTGAAGTCTTGGAAGCGCAGGTCAAGCCAATCATGGCGAGCTTCTGGCTGCCAGATAGTTTTCTGATGGTCAAAACGATCTTTGAGGGAGTCCCATAGCTCCTTTGGGGAGGTGATGGCCACGAACTCAGATTTCATGGAATCCGACATGTGGCGGCGGAACAAGATCATCGCCTTAGCATTCATATCTCGCGTAACAGGAATCTCGCGATTGTCCTCCTCATAAATGACGTCCAGCAAGCCTTGAGCGTCCAAGTGGTTCTGGATGTCCTGGGACCAATCCAGATAGTTCTTGCCAGCGACGTCCAAGAGCGGGAAGTCAAGTTTGATCGACATAGTTTCTACAACGGGAGAAACTGGATTAATGTATCATATAAATCGACCGGTTTATATGTTCATGATAATGTTTACGGATTAGACATGTGAACATAAGTTTAACTTCGAAAATCTTCTGGTTCGAAACATGTAATCATGGTTTTGTGAGAAATAAATTCTCATGGATTTATATCGAAATCGACAGGTCGATATAGATGAAATCTTCTGGTCATCATTTGGCAAACATACATATAATTTCTACCACATAATTGCGAGAAAATAAATAATTCTAGAATGAAAAGTTATTTACTCAACCCTTTCGGTAGCTCCAATTGAATACGACCAGGTAAAATAGGGTGAGGTTTTTGGTGGAGCGAGGCTCTCTTAAATACCGAATCTCCGAACCTTGCCTAGACATCGCATCCAACTGGGTGAGCCTAGTCGTGGAAGATTCATAACTTTTCGTGACTTAATATGGAGATATATGTGCCATGTGTACCATTTTACATGCTTTTATTTTTGATTTAGTGATCAAGTAATCAAACAAAAATAATAAAGCACATGCAATCCAAATATATTACAATTTCTCTTGACCTAAGATTAGGGTTCATGCTCAATGGTTATGGTTCACTATTTTCCCAGGATTGAAAAATAAAAAAAACATAACTTACTTGAGAAATGCACCTAAAAAAATTTAGGGTTCCACGAGTCAAGAAAAAATCACCAACGAATTTGGGTTGCTTCCTTCCAACTTTGTGAAGGTGTTCGTCGTTCGTCGTTCGTCGTTCGTTGTTCGTCGTTCGTCGTTCGTCGTTCGTCGTTCGTCGTTCGTCGTTCGTCGTTCGTCGTTCTTCCTCCTTGTTCTTCAATCTTGGAGCGTGCTGATAACGTGTTGTGAGTCGCCTATTAACTCAAGTAGAAAAGAGAGAAAAACAAGAGAGCGAAGTGTAGAATGAATCTATTGATGTTTGATCAATTGGTGTCTCAAATGGGGATGCCTCAACCTCTTTATATAGTGGAGAGGTTGAGGTGTATTCATGGTACATCATAATGAGGAGAAACCCTTTAGTTTCCCCACTATCACCACTAACCCCACTAACCCCACTAACTATACCATTTATGCTCACTCATAAGTATTGTAACTCTTATGGAGTAAGTAGGAGAAATACAAAAGGTCTTCAGCAATGTATGTAGTCCACATCTTGTATCATGTACGTACGTACTTTAGTTTAATGGACAACCACCCCACAATGTGTCCTACAACATATATAATAATTGAGGTTTAAAAATATAAAATTATAATTAAAACATCATAAGATATTAAAAAATTTGACTTTCAAATATATTAGAGAAAATGAATTAAAAGCCCCTATTTGAACTTTCATAGTCCAAGAAGCCCCTTCTTATACCTAATTTCTTTTTAAGCCCTTTTAAAAAATCTGTAAGATGATTTTACCTTTATAACCCTATTAAGTTCTTTTCTAACAAATTTTCAAATGAAGCAACTAAGAGTATATTTAGCAGACTCTCTATCTTAGCTCCTTAGTTATTTTAGAGAGCATGTTTAGTTTCTCAGCTATTTTAGCAATTGCACCAACCTCCTAAGTGACTCTCTATTTTAGCTTTTAGCTATATGACTCCTAAATATAGAGAGAGAGATATGAGACTCTCTATTATTTTTGTTAATTTAAAATATTTTTTTAGTTGTTTTGTGTAATTATAAAATACACTTAAGCTATTTTTTATTCATTAATAAAATGATTTAAATTCAATACTAGCTAAAGTAGAGAGCATTGGTGCAGATGTATTTTCAAACTGGCTAGCCAAAATATATTTTTAGCTACTTTAACTAAAATTTAGTTAAAAAATAGCTAGCATTGCTAAAGATGCTCTAAGTCTCTTTCGCAGCAAGAAACCACTTCTAACTCGATCTCATGGCTCTCCAGTAGTCTAGTCACCAGAATTGTGACTGCGATTTGAGGACCGACGGCGAGCAGTAGCTGAAGATTATTGATGTTTTTTGATTTAGTTTAAAGGTTTGTTTTAACTTTCAGTCTTCGTTTCTCATCCTAGTAATTTCTCTTATGTTTGGATCTAATAACTTGTGGATTTTGTGATTTCTCGATGTTGATTTTGATATAATAATATGCACAATATATGTGATTTCTCAATGTTTGTTTCAAATTAATTCTTATTCGAAGTCCTTTAAGAAGGAATTGTATGTAATTAAAAATTATAAACGTTTGCCCAGACGTTGAATGTTAGTTTATGTGTTTGGATTATGGAATTTCCTTTGGCTGTGGTTCAAATTTTCTTTAGTTGTGGTTCAAATTTCTGAGTTTGTATCGTTTGATGTAGACTAATGGGGAGATGTATAATAATGTTGCCGAGTCTTTTAATTCGTGGATTGTTGACTTTATTAGTTTGCCAATTCATAAGATGATTGATGGCATTCAGATTAAGATGATGGAGATGATTGCAAGGCGGAGGGTGGAAGTTTTTACATGGCCTACAATCTTGGTTGGTTAGGCATTCTCATGATTTCGTTTATGAGGTTAAAAATGACTATTCTTATAGTGTTAATTTGGCTATGAAGTATTGCAGTTGTTATACGTGGCAAGTTAACAGATTTCCTTGTGCACATGCATTGACAGTTATTCAAAAGGATGGTAGAGATGTTTATGATTTTGTGCAGGTGTTGTTTTAGACATCTATGTTTTTAGATTTTTATTCATTCTCTATCTTTCCAGTTTCTGATGTTGACAAGATTATTGAGAAGGATATAGCTGGAGATTTTCTTGTTCTTCCTCCCAAAACTAAGATACCTCCCAGAAGGCCAAAGACAAAGAGGATAAAGTCCATTGGTGAGAAGCTGAAGATGATTAGATGCGGAAGATGTGAACAAATGGGGTGACATAATAGAAAGACATGCAAGGCACCCATTTAAAGTTTATGTCGTTGGCATCATAGATAAGAAGATCTGAAAAATTACAGATTTGTTCCACCAAAAATAAATTGCAGATCTATTATTCTATTATGGTCATTGAGATCTGGTCAAAGAATGTTCAATTCAATTTCTTTTCATTGACTTGAACAAAAAAGAAATACCATATCAAATTAAAACAAGTTCGTGTTTCTGGGTTGAATTTCAAGAAAAGTATTAGATTGAGATATGTGTTGTAAAATCTGAATGGGTATACCATCATCCATCATCTCTATGAGTCTTTGACTTGAGGGATTGAGATTGACATGGGTTTTAGTCTGAATTTTTTAATTCGTTAAGAGAAATCCCATTATACAAGTTGTACTTCTCCTTTTGATGACTTGTTACTTGAGAGATTCAAAGATTAGAAAGTTAGAAGAAGATGAGAAGAAGGAACAATACAGATATATCTCATCTGTATGAAGGAAGAAGATGGCGGCAAAATTTTTTGGCTAATGGCAAAAACTTCAAAGGTTTGTTGGTGGTGGCTGATGTGTATCAATTGCACATGTGTCCATATCTCATTGGAACGTCACGCCACGTGTCAATTATGATATGGTGTGACTGTCACACTGAAAATTTCTCCTAATTAATTCCAAACACAAGTATTCAACATGATTAAATTGGACAATAAGTATGTTTATCACTCAATCAACATACATAAGCATCATGGTTCATCAAAACATCATCATTGGCTAGGGCACACAACCCTAGCCCCCCATCTAAAGGACTACTTGATTTGTACGTATCTTACGTACAAAGTGTGGCGCTAACTACTTGAATAATGCTTATCCAAGAGCCAAATAATATCATTAATATGTGTTTGTATGGTTTTTAGGTTGAATAAGTGAGCAGAAGTAATCCGGAGCTTAAAAATGCGATTTTGGAGCTTTTGAAGTGTTTCTGAGAAAATGACGAAAAGTCAATCGATTGACCCGAAAGTCAACTCGTGGTCAATCTTGACTTTATAATGTTAAGATGGAGAAAGTCAATTCTCGGAAATGGAGCACATATAGAGTCGGAGTATGGAGCATTAGAGGAGCAAAAGTCAAAGGGGTAACCCGAGAAGTCAACTCCGAGGCATGGAAGCAAAGGTCAACCCTTGGAAAGTCAAAAATCAGTTTTGCCATGTGCTCTTTGCGCATTTTCGTTCTTGCCCCCATAGCCCCTTCATTTTACATCTTTTATTTCCTTTGCCAACTCATTAATAGCTAGTCTTTTCCTCTTTATTTTCTTTTAATCTTGGCCCTCCAACACAACTTCCCCTCCAAGAACAAATCTAGGCCATCAAAATAGAGACCATATATGCCCTAAATCAGCCCCTTGGCTGCCATACCCGAATTTGCACACCAAAACCATAATTTCTCTCTTCCTTTCACCCACTCACCCTTCCATGGGTGAGTTAACTCATTAGGTAGACTCACCCATGTCCATTTCTACCATTTTCACTTAGTTTCATCTAGTTTTCTTCACCTAGGTCACAAGATTCGTCAAGATGAGCAAAGATTTAACATCAAGAAGCAAGGAGGAACTTGGTTTGGAGAGGAGGAAGCTTGCCATCACCTTGAGCGTTCTCTTACCCTTTCTCTTTGGCTTATTGTTATTGATGATTTGTATTTGAATGATGATATTTTGTACCATGAGTGAGTAGATCTAGGATTGGGGGCTAGGGTTGTGTGCCCTAGTCCATAGATATGTATTGAACCTCTTTTAATAATATGTGATGCAATATTGATTCATGAGCATGTTTATATTCAAATTTCATATGTTAGATGCATGAGATAGGGAATTCACCACTTTCTAGCTATGTTTCTAGCATTTTCTTGATGTGGAATTGGTGGGTGGTGCCTCTAGTTTCATGGGCAATGAAATATAGCATGTGTTGTATGTTTTATTTGTGTTCATAGCCTTTTGACGCACTAGAGATCCTTGGTTGGACTCTAAGTGTGCCAATTAAGTTGGTTTTAGTCCTAATCGGCATAACCATACTTTCTAGATGAAATTTGATTGTATTCATAGCCTTTGGATATAGCTAGGGAACCATTGCATGGCTCTAGTTATACCATTGAGTTCCTACGACGTAGGATATATCACATCAACCATTTTATTGTGTTCATAGCCTTTGGATGTAATTAGAGACCTTTGGTTAGGCTCTAGTTATGCCCATTGAGTTTTCTCGATCCTTAAATCAGAGACTTAGAATATATTTGAATGCCCTCATAGCCTCGTGATGTATGCTAGTGACCCTAGTATGGCTCTAGCATGCACACTTGAGTTGATCATGGCCTTGGTCGGCATGTTCATACATTGTTGTGATTATAGCCTCAAAGTGTTATTCGAAGAACCATGGCATGGCTTGGATTGGCACTAGAGAGTTCACCTTGACCTTGGTTGGCAAGAGTGATACATTCTCGATTAATTGGAATCATGAATCATAGTTGTAAGCATCTCATTGTGGTTGTTCATTGCATTGAAGTGGGCTAGTGTTAACCCTTAGCTCCCGATCACTCTATCTTTGCATTTCCCTTACTTGCATTTAGTCTTGCCTAGCTTATTTGCTTGGTTTGTTTCTCGTTCATTTATTCACTCACACAAATCTATTGATCACTACACTTCACATTGCACATATATCACTTCATATTGCATAGATATCCATTTCATTCCCCACCATTTAGTGCTAGGTTATCTAGTTACCCTTGTTACCTAGGGGATCTTGGGCCACCAATCCCCGAGGTACGACAACCCCGGTTAACAATCTATACTTCCACCATATTTTGACGTTCGTCACTACTCACACATGTTTATGAAATACATCAATATAGCCAAGAATAGAAACATCGATACAAAGAATAATTAAATAAGGGTTAAGAAATTCTCAAGAGGTGATAGCCAGCAGCTCCTTGGTGACTCCAAGTGTAGATGATAGCCTCCTTTCGAACTCCTCTTCTTCTCCAAACTCCTTGTTCTCCAAGTTTCTGAATTCCTTGTGTTCTTGATAGATTCCCAGCTGTGGAGCTTGAAACGTGATGGAATGATGGTGAAATGGTGGTGAAAGTCAATTCCTAAGATAAATGGATGCCTTAGGAACAACTTTCGTGAAGGAAGGAAAATAATTTGAGTGGTGGAAGGTGGTGAAAATGGAAGAACAAAACTGGATAGATTTTTAGAGTGTTCTTGGTGTTCTTGGTGAATGAATGTATGATGTTTAGTTGATGGAATTCAATACATGCCCTATGAATAATCTGATGCAGTAGATATAATAGAGCAGTTGTGATCTATTAAGTGACAGAGGAAGAGAAAACAAAGGAAAAGAAAATAGAGAGAATGGGAAAATGAGGTGGAAAAGAGACAAAGTGAAGTGGAGTGAGATTAGTAGTTGGATTCTTGCACATAATTGCTGCAGCTGCACATGTGTGCAGATGGTCTTGTATCTCACCACCATGGGTGGTGGTTGGTGGTGGTTGTACGGCGGTGCCGCCGCCTCTCATGGTGGTTGGCCGAAAAAGTCGCCGGAATTTGGAAATGTGCTCTCTTCTTCATCTTGAACCGACTTTCTACATGCCATGCTTCCGAAGGGTGACTTGTGTGGTCTTGATGTCCAAAGTCACAGTTGACTTTTCGTCATTTTCTCATAAATGCATAAATGTTCCCAAAATGTGCATTTTTACGCCGAATTACCTCAACTCACATATTTAACCTAAAAACAAGAAAAAACACATTAAACGCGATAAAAGGCTTTTGGATAAGTTTAATTCTCGTAGTTAGAAGCAATGTTCTAAAACTCGCTAGGCGCTACTAGGGCGGTAAGCAAGCTTCTAGCGCCTAATCGGCTAGGCGGGTGCCTAGGCGTTTTTTTTTTATATATATATTTTATTTATTTATTATTTGATTAGGTTGAATAGGGAGAATATTAAAACACACTGACTAATGATGGAATTACGTTGAATTAGAGTGGGTCAAAAATACTTACCCCACTTGGCCACTTGCATTGTTAGACTAGTATTATTATTATTGTATATTGTATAAATAGAATAATATTAAACAATTTAATTAGCAGCACAAAAAAAATTTGACAGCACAACCCTTTTTTATCTCTCTTTCGATCTATCTTCCTCCATCTTTTATCTCTTGGTCTCTCTCTCTCAGCCGCCAACCCAGCGAACAAACCAACATCAATCTATCTCACTTCCAACCCATCCATTAAAAGTTTAAAACCCAAGATCCGTTGGTTCTTGAGTCTACCTTCTCTTCCTCTAAAGCCGATCATGCCGCAGACAAGTCGCTTATCGGGTGTGGTGAGTCCGGTGATGGAAAACCCAGAATTTGATGGCGACTGTGTCACGCCCCGATTTTCCAATCAATTAATAAGGCATTTTGCCCTTAATTACAAACCATTCGGGAACGTGACGACATGGAATATCAAATACAAATATGCACAAGAATTTTTTTTTCCTTTTAATTCAAGTACAACAACACATACTCCATGCCCAACGTATGTAAATGTTGACCCGTTCTTTAGAGTCAAATATTACATACCATAAATTACATAATAAATTGATGTTACAAAATATTAAGTAATTAATCCAACAGAGTTTATCACAAACAGCGGAAGTCTATAAACCAACAAATGTATGCAGCCTTGCTTACTCCTGGTTATCCTAACCTGCAGGTATAACCCCTACACCGTGGAATAGTGTACCGGGTTATATCAACAAACCCGGTCAGCTTATGAAGCCGGTATGAGTGATCTAAGTTTACTCACCCTAAAACATTTAACAAAAATATACATATATATATTTTGTTTAAAACAATATATATGTAATTTATATTCTTCAAATATAATTCCAATCCCGAAAATTCATATTATAGAATATACTGAACCTACGCGTCCCATACCACGTATTTTAACCCCACACGTCCCATAAACGTGTATGTTAATCCCAGGGTAATTCAGAATATTAAACAATATAAACCTTCTCCAAAATCGTTTCCCAAAATTATGATTTCTTTCTTTTTAAGAAAAGTAAATCCTCATAATAATTACTTCAATTTTTAAAGAAGTAAAAACTTCTAAATACAATTCAATAATTCTCCAAGAATTGTAATTCAATAAATCAATGCTTCAATTATTTAAGAAGCAAATTCATATCATACTCACACAAAACCACAATCAACTTCAAATGATTAAAAGCGAGAATACCATTTTTCTTCTCCTTTTAATACATCAAGATAAAGCGAGAATACCATTTTTCTTCTCCTTTATTACATAAAGTATTCATCTTTGTTTTCAATGAATACATGGCTACACAGTCTAGAACTCTAACCTTCACCTTCTGGCTACACAGTCTAAAGCTCTAACCTTCACCATTGGCTACACAGTCTAGAGCTCCAACCTTCACCCATTGGCTACACAGTCTAAAGCTCTAACCTTCACCCATTGGCTACAAAAACATTCGAGTAGGCAAACACAATATCATAATTTTTGAAATATTGTTTCCCACAAAATCCACCAATTAAAACAATAAAATGAATACTTTCAAATATTGTTTTAACACAAAATCACACATGCTGATATATCAAATTAAAACTGTATTTAATTTATATATCGCAAAATCATTTAAATAAATATAATTATTTATTTTCGCAAACAACACCATATGAATTAATATTCATATATAAAATATCGTGAGATTCACTCACCTCTAATTCCTGCTGCGTCTTCAAATAATACCCGGGAATCGACAAAGCTAGCCAAATGCTTCATGATTCCAAAATACCTATGAACATGCAATTTTCCACTTAGCATATCATAGTTTCCAAATTGATGATTCTAAAATCCAATCACTTCAAATATTCCTCAAATGTCTCTTAGACATCAATAACCATAAATCGGGACAGTTTGACCAAAAGTCAACCGTCGGTCAACGTGGGTCCCACGTCTACTATTCATCAACGGGTCCCACACGAAATCCAAAACTTCCAAAATCCAACAGCATGCTTATTTCTAGCATCCTAACATCATATCCAAAATTGGTGATGATCCAACGGTCGGATCATCACGGATCTAACGATCCATAACTATCGCTTAATTGATCATTGATCAAACGACCGAATTTCACAAAAGTGTAAACACGAAAGTTGTTCGTATCGACGAACCAAGCCAAACGGAGCAAAGAACTGCTCCTGGACCGGTCGGACGCGCCGCCCACGCGCCGCCGCCGGCGGTGGTCAGACGCCGGAGAAAAGTTCTCCGATTGACACCAAATTTTACCAGCATGTACATCTCAACAATCCCAACAAGTTTAGTAACTACCTCAAAGTCTGGATCGGAGTGCAAGTGGCCGGAATCGGTGTCGGTAAATTTTAGATCCCAAAAAGTGCAAAGTTTTGTTCCCGCCGATCTAGGCCATGCCGCCGTGATCCACCACCATGGGGAGGTTGCTGGAGAGGAGGGGAACAAAACCCAACTTGGTTCATCACCGGAGGTGGCCGGAATCGCCGTCGCCGACCGGGTCGGTTTGTACGGCGGCTGCCACGCACGATCCGCCGGTTTCCGGCATGATCCGGTGGCGGTAAACACCACAGGTCGACCGGCGACGCCGGTCTGCGTCGGTCGGTGGCCGGGCCGTGGCCGGAGGAGGCCGGACGCGCCCGCACGCGCCGGGTCGGGTAACCGGGTCAACGCGGGTAAACGGGTCCCTTCGAGAGAATTTTCGGAATTTTTCGGAATTTTTCGGAATTAAATGATTTTCCGAAAATAAAAATCCTATTTATAGATCTTCGTCCAAACTTCCGAGACCCGTAACTTCTTCATACGATGTCCGTTTTCGGTGAACCAAATTCATACGAACTCGATTCGACGAGTTCTACAATTTCCTTGAAGGAAGTTTTCCCAAAATCTCAACGGATAAAAAGTTACCTTAATTAACCTTGTGTAACTTATAATTACCACCGTAATTATCGTTTTACGACGAAAACCCCTAAAAATACGAAATCACACCATTTCACTTCAAATTTCACGACCTATTTTATAAAAATAGTATCGAAATTTTCGGGGTATTACAGTCTACCCTCCTTAAAGAAATTTCGTCCCGAAATTTGGACGCAGAGTACACCCAAGGTTATCACACTTCAATTCCAAATCTCAGAATTTATTTCATTAATAACCGGGTAGTACACATCAAACCACAACACAACCACAACTTGGTTCTCACAACCTGAAATTCCAAATCCCAGAATTTATTTAATAATAAACCGGGAACCATACAACCACAACATAAAGTAAAGAAACTGAAGTTACAGTTCGCACACACTGCTATTACAACTTCTAAAATGCCTCACAGGGCTTACACTACCAGAAGCCATCCTTAAACCTCCAATAGTGACTTCGTGGATAAGAGGCCGGATGTCTCGGAATTCCATACATCATAAGCTGATAGAAATATGCTGCCTCCACGAAACACTTGCAAGTGTCGCAACATTCTCTAGCTGCATGCCTATCTCCATCCACGTCCCACATGTCCTGGCCAAAAGGACGCCAAAAACTTGACTCACCGCAAGTAAGACATTTACCGGCGGGCAGGAAAGCAGTAGTCGACGGAAAATACAACAGTAGATGCTCATGACAAAACTCGGCCTGATGCATCATCCGCTCGACTTCTTCTCTACAGTAGTAGATGTTCCATCCGCTTCTCCACCAGTCGAGGGCTTCACACAGTCGGTGCACCACTTTCTGCTGCTCGGCTCGTGGTCCCAATATCATCCTTATCATACACGCTGCATAAAATGCAACATGATGACCTACCACCAAACTGGGACGTGCACCATACAGAGTTCCTGGTTTGCATGCTGCATCGAAGTACTCCAGGGCCAAAGGTATGTTCGCTGCCTCTACGAGTACTCGTATTCCCATTCGGAACAGAGACTCCGGGTTCTTCGCTTCCCAGCAACGATTTGCGAAGATACGCACTTGCAGATCCGCTTCTATAGAACCAGTGGGTCTGGATCCACCATCGAATCCATCCATGTCGATCGCTGCCAAAGTAGACCAGCTATCGGCATACTCCTTGAAGGTCTTCGAGACACAACGGAGTTCCATTGTGCTCTGCAGGGATGCGGTAGCAACCAACTGGAAAATATACTTCCAGATCTCCACCGGAAGTTCACTCCAATCAGTATTCTTTGATCTCTTACTGCACTCTCCTTTGCTCACCATTTTGCAAATTCTAGTAGATGTGTTTGTTTGAAATCAGATATGAGTTAAGTAACACAGCTCCTTATCCTATGTATTTAAACACAACTTCCCACCGTAAGGGAATCCTTTCTTTAATGTAAATGCGGTGTACTCAACAACCCACTAAGAATAATTATTGCTCATATCTGTCTCAATTACTCAAAAGTATCGCCCACGATACAAGATTCCACAAGATTTAATCAACAAAAACTCAGTCTTCCACTAACAACGGTCATAATGGCTCTTTACTTTAACTTTCGCATAATTAATTCCTTAAAAGATGCGAGGTCTCACAAGAGTGGAACTGTATGTGGAAAATCCATGCATCGGGGAAAAAAAATCTTCCACGATCTCCAAGGGCTCCGACAATTAGCTGTAAATTAGCCACTCACTTTTGCTTTTGAAAATTTCAAATCCTCCACCAACAATAAATATACACCTTACGCATCCACTAACAGATACTTTCCATTAGTGCCATAACCTCCTTTCTCTTTCAAAGAGAACTTCTTCACCCCACTTCTCAGAAATTTACACCAACTCAAACATGTCACGCAAAGTGAATTCGTTCAGTGAATTACTTCAATCTGATCCCTCTGAAAGCCAATTTTTTGAGGGCTTAGATGAAATAATTTCACCAGCAATCGAATTCAACAACGATATCGACATGCTAGACATGCTTCTAGCAGAAGACGAAGCCATTGAAGTAGCCCCAAGTCCACAAGTATCATCTCCACAAGCTGAACCTGGTCCATCCCAACGTATTCCACTGAGGAAGAGCTTCACCAAATACCAAGTCCAAGCATTGAAGGACTTCGTCGAGGCTTTTCCACAGCCAACTGTTCAACAGCGACAAGATTTGGGTGACCAAATAAGGTTAACGTTTGCACAAGTCTCTGCCTGGGTGATAAAGCATCGACCCCGAACGCCTGCCCAAACAACTCGTCAACAAAATTTTCTGCTGAGACAGAAAATCAATGAGCTTCAAGCTCAACTTAGTCAGTACCAAGCTGCATTCAGCCGAATCAACTGCAACCATTGTGGAAATCGAGTCACTCCCAATAGTGAGCTACTAAAAGGGATTGAAGAGACTACCCCACAATCTCAGACTCTTCCAATTCCTGCAGTCATCGGTCCAAGGGAAAAGTCTCACATGAGGAGGGATATTCAAAAGTGTATGTCGATCCCACATCACTCTTCTTCTACACAACAACCATCAGACAACATCAACCGTTCAGAACCTGAAGAAGCATCTGCCGTGGCAGAAGCATCTGTCGTGGCAGACACAACTAAGATTTCTGAAATCATTGTGTCGGTCAGAGATGAGCTAATCATCATGGCATCTGCTGCTGCGCCACTGTGGATCTCTGCACTCAAATCCAGCTCTGTCACGCTTCATGAGTTCCTGAATGAAGCAGAGTACAAGAGAATCTTCACTAACGGTATTGATCTTACTCCCACTAACTTCCAAACTGAAGCTTCTCGCTACACAGCCACTGTTCCCCTCAGTCCTGTCGTACTCGTGAATCTCTTCATGGATGTGGACCAATGGTCCACCATATTCGGTAGCATCATTTCAAGGGCGAGTATCCTTGATGTCTTGTCATCAGGGACTACTGAAAGCTACCACGACACCATCCAAGTCATGACTGCTGAATTCCAGGTGACCAGTCCATCTGTCTCCACTCGTGTAACTCACTTTGTTCGTTATTGCCAACGACAAACAGAACAAAGTTGGGCAATAATTGACGTCTCTGTGGACGGTTTAAGCTCAAATCTGGGTCCACACCCAAGATCTCAATGCAAGAAGCGTCCATCCGGATGCTTAATCCAAGATTTGTTCAACGGCAGCTCTCGTGTCGTATGGGTGGAACATGTTGATGTACAGGATCAAATCATGCACCAAACATACCGAACGCTAGTGGAGTCAGGCTTAGCCTTTGGAGCAAGGCGATGGGTAGAAATACTTCAGAGGCAAGCGGAAAGGTTAAATTATTCCGCGGCTGACACTTATCCACCTCAAGACTTTTGTGTCATACCATCTGTGGAAGGAAGAAGAAACATGTTGCAGATGGCATGCAGAATAGTGACAGACTTTTGCACAGACATCGGCAACTCTACTGCTCATGAATGGAAGGTAGCTGAACAAACCAAGTTCAGGGGTTCAGGGATAAGAGTCTCCACCAACAAAATCTGGAACAGGCTGAATAAGCCTCATGGTCTCACTCGAACTGCATCTGCAATAATCCAGCATCATGTCTCTCACAGAAAGCTGTTTGACTTCCTCACTGACGTACAAACTCGGAACCAGTGGGACCATCTAGCATTGGAAAAAGAAGTGCAGGAGATTGCACATATCACAACTGGTCATGATCCACGCAATTGTGTCTCCTTGTTGCAAATGCACAACACCTATATACTCCAAGAAAGTTGTACTGATTCAACAGGGTCATACGTGATTTATGCCCCTATTAGTCAGTCAACGGTGCAGAAGTTAATAGGCGGTTGTGAGTTAGGTACAATTGTATTCCTAACTTCAGGTTTTTCAATTCTACCAGATATGCCTACTGCTGGAAGAACATAAGGGATCTCAGACAATCCATACATTGGTTGTCTAATAACGGTAGCAACACAGATCTCTACTGAGCTGCTGAAGAACAAGAAAGGATCAGTGGATCAAGTCTGTCGTTTGATCCAAGGTACGGTTGAGAGAATTAGAAATGTAGCCATGTAAGACTATCAATTTCGGAATTGTAATTTGTACTTTATATTCTTAACAACACAACAGCACTGAAGAGCACATGATGGGGATCCGCCGCGGTCGGGCCATCACTCGATAAATACTGTGCGTAATTAAGCATACGAAGTAACCATTACTTGAATGAATCTAAGAACCTAACGCCAAACCCTAAACCGATCCTAAGCTCTAAACCCTAACTTCACTTCACAATTCTAAAACTCGTTTCATCTCCGTAGAGCGTTCCATTGCTCAATCACTTCCTTAGAGCATTGTTTTGCTCTGATACCAATCTGTCACGCCCCGATTTTCCAATCAATTAATAAGGCATTTTGCCCTTAATTACAAACCATTCGGGAACGTGACGACATGGAATATCAAATACAAATATGCACAAGAATTTTTTTTTCCTTTTAATTCAAGTACAACAACACATACTCCATGCCCAACGTATGTAAATGTTGACCCGTTCTTTAGAGTCAAACATTACATACCATAAATTACATAATAAATTGATGTTACAAAATATTAAGTAATTAATCCAACAGAGTTTATCACAAACAGCGGAAGTCTATAAACCAACAAATGTATGCAGCCTTGCTTACTCCTGGTTATCCTAACCTGCAGGTATAACCCCTACACCGTGGAATAGTGTACCGGGTTATATCAACAAACCCGGTCAGCTTATGAAGCCGGTATGAGTGATCTAAGTTTACTCACCCTAAAACGTTTAACAAAAATATACATATATATATTTTGTTTAAAACAATATATATGTAATTTATATTCTTCAAATATAATTCCAATCCCGAAAATTCATATTATAGAATATACTGAACCTACGCGTCCCATACCACGTATTTTAACCCCACACGTCCCATAAACGTGTATGTTAATCCCAGGGTAATTCAGAATATTAAACAATATAAACCTTCCCCAAAATCGTTTCCCAAAATTATGATTTCTTTCTTTTTAAGAAAAGTAAATCCTCATAATAATTACTTCAATTTTTAAAGAAGTAAAAACTTCTAAATACAATTCAATAATTCTCCAAGAATTGTAATTCAATAAATCAATGCTTCAATTATTTAAGAAGCAAATTCATATCATACTCACACAAAACCACAATCAACTTCAAATGATTAAAAGCGAGAATACCATTTTTCTTCTCCTTTTAATACATCAAGATAAAGCGAGAATACCATTTTTCTTCTCCTTTATTACATAAAGTATTCATCTTTGTTTTCAATGAATACATGGCTACACAGTCTAGAACTCTAACCTTCACCTTCTGGCTACACAGTCTAAAGCTCTAACCTTCACCATTGGCTACACAGTCTAGAGCTCTAACCTTCACCCATTGGCTACACAGTCTAAAGCTCTAACCTTCACCCATTGGCTACAAAAACATTCGAGTAGGCAAACACAATATCATAATTTTTGAAATATTGTTTCCCACAAAATCCACCAATTAAAACAATAAAATGAATACTTTCAAATATTGTTTTAACACAAAATCACACATGCTGATATATCAAATTAAAACTGTATTTAATTTATATATCGCAAAATCATTTAAATAAATATAATTATTTATTTTCGCAAACAACACCATATGAATTAATATTCATATATAAAATATCGTGAGATTCACTCACCTCTAATTCCTGCTGCGTCTTCAAATAATACCCGGGAATCGACAAAGCTAGCCAAATGCTTCATGATTCCAAAATACCTATGAACATGCAATTTTCCACTTAGCATATCATAGTTTCCAAATTGATGATTCTAAAATCCAATCACTTCAAATATTCCTCAAATGTCTCTTAGACATCAATAACCATAAATCGGGACAGTTTGACCAAAAGTCAACCGTCGGTCAACGTGGGTCCCACGTCTACTATTCATCAACGGGTCCCACACGAAATCCAAAACTTCCAAAATCCAACAGCATGCTTATTTCTAGCATCCTAACATCATATCCAAAATTGGTGATGATCCAACGGTCGGATCATCACGGATCTAAAGATCCATAACTATCGCTTAATTGATCATTGATCAAACGACCGAATTTCACAAAAGTGTAAACACGAAAGTTGTTCGTATCGACGAACCAAGCCAAACGGAGCAAAGAACTGCTCCTGGACCGGTCGGACGCGCCGCCCACGCGCCGCCGCCGGCGGTGGTCAGACGCCGGAGAAAAGTTCTCCGATTGACACCAAATTTTACCAGCATGTACATCTCAACAATCCCAACAAGTTTAGTAACTACCTCAAAGTCTGGATCGGAGTGCAAGTGGCCGGAATCGGTGTCGGTAAGTTTTAGATCCCAAAAAGTGCAAAGTTTTGTTCCCGCCGATCTAGGCCATGCCGCCGTGATCCACCACCATGGGGAGGTTGCTGGAGAGGAGGAGAACAAAACCCAACTTGGTTCATCACCGGAGGTGGCCGGAATCGCCGTCGCCGACCGGGTCGGTTTGTACGGCGGCTGCCACGCACGATCCGCCGGTTTCCGGCATGATCCGGTGGCGGTAAACACCACAGGTCGACCGGCGACGCCGGTCTGCGTCGGTCGGTGGCCGGGCCGTGGCCGGAGGAGGCCGGACGCGCCCGCACGCGCCGGGTCGGGTAACCGGGTCAACGCGGGTAAACGGGTCCCTTCGAGAGAATTTTCGGAATTTTCCGGAATTTTTCGGAATTAAATGATTTTCCGAAAATAAAAATCCTATTTATAGATCTTCGTCCAAACTTCCGAGACCCGTAACTTCTTCATACGATGTCCGTTTTCGGTGAACCAAATTCCTACGAACTCGATTCGACGAGTTCTACAATTTCCTTGAAGGAAGTTTTCCCAAAATCTCAACGGATAAAAAGTTACCTTAATTAACCTTGTGTAACTTATAATTACCACCGTAATTATCGTTTTACGACGAAAACCCCTAAAAATACGAAATCACACCATTTCACTTCAAATTTCACGACCTATTTTATAAAAATAGTATCGAAATTTTCGGGGTGTTACAGACTGAGTGGCGATGATAGTTTTTTTTTTAGGTCCCCAAAATCCCAAAGTGTATATTAGTCCAGGTGCCCAGCCCGCCCAAGGCCGCCGAGGAGCGCCCAGGCCCGCCTAGGAGCGCCCATTTGCCCGCCTAGGAGCGCCCATTTGCCCGCCTAATACCTCTTCGACTTTCCTTGCCGATTACCCTTGACTCCAGGCGGCCGGCCACCTTGCAGCGCCTAGGCGTTGCCTAGGCCGAGTTTTAGAACATTGGTTAGAAGAACGATTTGCACATAAAATACGTACAAATCATGATACACAAGTGATACACATGTGATACACAAGTGATACACAAGTGATACACATGTGATACACATGTGATACACTTGTGATGTAATCAGTACACCATTAGAAAATTGTGATACATATGTGATACATATGTGATACACATGCCCAAATGTAACAAGTTCACCATTTCACAAACAGAGAGAAAAAAAAAACTACTAATTTGTTACTTTTGACTGTTAGAAATCATAATCTAACAAGTTCTAGGTTGCTCTAAAAAGTACACCATTATAAATGCAAATTAAACAGTAAGCTATTTTTCTAGAGTCCAGCTCCAATTGGTGTGATTGGAAAATAGCTCTGCTTTGAGAATTCTAAAAAGATTGTAAGCTCTTTAGATTAAAAATTGCCAGTATATCTAACTTTCAAAAGCATTTGGGGAATCACACCAAATGGAGCTGGACCGAACTCCAACAGTAAACAGAAGGCTACTTTGAAACGAAAGAGGTAAATTTGACCGAACTCCCCAAATGCTTCACCCCTCGCAATAGTTTGCATAAAATACATGAGGAAATACCCACAATCAACCCTGCAAGTACAACAGATATTTAAGTTCTAAATGCACAAATAATTAATTTTTAAGTTTGATGCTCAATTAAACAGTCAAAGTTGCTTACTTTTTTCCCGTCTTGTTGTGAACAATTGGAATAATTTTCAATTGGAAAATCCGTTGACGTTGAGCTTTTCAAGGACTTTACAGTAAGAGTTTGGTTTGTCGTAGGAGACACTTTGTCAAAGAGATAATTTAGAGATACCAACAATTTTTTTGTTCCACGTGGATCTCGATGTACTGATTTGTGGATTTCATGTCTTCTTCGGTTTTTTTGTTTTTGCAATAACTTTGGAGCATCATATGTTGTATTTTTCATCCACTCTTCCACGACATTTTTCTACATTTGAAGAAAGAATGAGTTAGTATTGCATTAATAAATTGTAAATGAAGAACATATTTTAATCTAAATACTTACAATCCTTTTAGAATTCTCAAAGCATTTATCTCTTGCTGTTGCTCTTCTTCCCCATATGAATTGTAGTGAACCCACTTTTTGGCCACTTTTCAATTAGACACTCTGCACTTGATTACGCAGTAAACAATAAAAATTGTCCAAGATATATCGATGATGCAATATTTATGGTTAACTTCACACCCAGAAGGCAATTATGATTCAAAGACAAATTTCAATCAATAAACTTCAAGCCCAAAAATTCTTCAAACAAGTCAGTGGTGCATCACATACTCAGAATGCAAAACATAATGTATTTAGTGTCTGAATCCTAGAATTGCAAAGAAACACATGTGTTATACAATTACGATTTTCAATCAATCAACTTCAATTATGATTTTCAATCAATCAACTTCAATTATGATTTTCAATCAATCAATGAACCCATGCTACTGCTACGTGTTTGGAATTGATTTTCAATTC
Source organism: Rubus parviflorus (assembly GCA_029955375.1). Classification (NCBI taxonomy): domain Eukaryota; kingdom Viridiplantae; phylum Streptophyta; class Magnoliopsida; order Rosales; family Rosaceae; genus Rubus; species Rubus parviflorus. Next base: position 18,960,365 of record JARGGL010000006.1, on the reverse strand, counting down.
AATGCACTTCAAATGCCTAGAATCTGATTGCTCGAAAATATGCGAAATCCTTTCACTGATGTCTTTCACTAGATGTGAAATCCTTCACTGATTTTCAATTCTAGATGCACAATCCTTCACTGATGTTCGATGCGGCTGGGTCATGGGAATCGAAAATGGGACAACGGCGAAGTGTCGAACACGATGCGGGCTGGGATGAGAAAATGGGACGACGGCGAACACGAAGAAGTTGGACTTGGTAGGGACGAAATAAGGGTATTTTTGTCATGAAAACTTTTATAATATTAGGCTTATAGCAGTGGGTTGGAGTTTAAGGGCTTAAAAAGAAACAATAAAAGATTGAGGGTTTAATAAGGAATACTCTTAGGGTACGTTTGTTACATAGGATTGGACTGGACTATTATGTATTATTTTCTTCTAGCAGTATATCCCATGTTTGTTGAAAACTTGGGATTAGATTAAATGAGATTGTGGTGGGCCCGTGGGGACTAAAAACCTCTAAATTCTTCGTTCCATAGTAACGTGCAAAAAGACGCCGCTCTGGAGTCCCAAGTTTCGGACACGCCCTCTGCTTGCCTCGTCTCTTTCTCCTCTTTCTTTTTGTTTCTCAATTCCTTCAAATTCCTCCTGGCCCATGCTATTGACGATTTACCTGGGTTATCATGAATTTGGGTTTGAAGAAGGAGGAGATGGTATGAATTTTTCATTGCATTTTTTTCTACTTCTATTTTCCCTTCTGGTTTCTTCTTTCGCTAGGTTCTGTTGTGGGTCGGCTGGGCAGTGGGTCGGCGTCGTGGCTACTGGTGGAGTGGTGGTTCGTTGCTGCGGGTTGTTCTAGCTCTGATGGCTCCTGCTGGGTTTGTTTTCTTTTTCATGGCTGCAGCTTTTGTTGATCTTGGTTGAAATTGAGAATCAATGAAAGATCTTGGTTGAAATTGATCTTCAATGGGTTTTTGATATGAGATTAAGTTCTGTCTCTGAACGTCACAAATACTCAGGAGGAGGAGTAGACCTTCTGCAAATGGGTCTTTGGTTGAAAACTTGACATTGATCTTCAATGGGTCTTTGGTTGAAAATATGAAATTGACCTCTAGTTTTCCTCCTGGGTTTGCTTAGTGCTGTTGCACCAAACATGGGACAAAAGCATTATATTTAAGCCTAGCTACTCTAAGCTCGGCTACCATTGCACAAGTATTAAAAATAAGCCCGGCTACCACAACACCGGTTACCAAACATGCCCTTATAGGAAAGGGGGCTTTCAGGAAGTGGCATTCTCTAAAAGAAAGTTCATTTAAATATTAAAATATATAAATTAACACAATATATAATTGTATTTAAAAATAATAATTACAATTGGGTGGGGATGACGATCGCAATACCATACCCGCCCCAACCCCGATTTGAAAAATAGAATATTGTGGATTCTCGTCCCCGTTACCCGATTTGCCCTAAATTTATCCCCATTAGAGTCGAATACCCGATGGAGATTTTTGCAATCCCTAATTTATCCCCATTAGAGTCGAATACCCGATGGAGATTTTTGCAATCCCTAGTCCAACGCCATTGTCTGGGAGTTGAATTTTATTTTATTTTATTATTTTAAGGTAAAACCTCAAATAATATTTCAACTATCACAAAATATACAATTTTTTTTACCATCTATGGTACATGTAACTTATACCAATTTTAGAACTTCCGTCCAAAAATGAACAAAATTGTGAAACCAAACTATTAATCAACTTATGGATTATTTTATCCCATAGATGGAATTTTATTACTTAGACCATCGCCCTTATTTCGTTTTTGAGTAAAGATGAAAATTCCAACAGAAAATTCACAAATCAAAGATGTTTCCGTATAATTACAAAGTACCTCTTACAAGTTATAAATCCCTAGAAAAGGCATTAAAACTGACCCAATCCACAGTTTCCCATCCTTCTCTTCTACTTCACTGATAAACCTCATGCTCTTTCCCTCACAATCTTCCAGAACTTGCAAAACCTCACCTTTCTCGCTTAACTTTATAGCCGTGGCATGAGCCTTTCCTCCTACTAGTAGTGAATGCAATCGCTTAAAACCTATGGGAAGCCTTAGGAGTGACTTTCCAACCCAGGTGTTAGATACAAACCACTTAGAGAAAAGTCCCCTTTTAGCATGTAATGCAACCCAAAACTCGCCTTTCGAGTTCCTTCGGACATTGTCTGGGAATCCCGGAAGCTCGGCAAAAATATCCGTATTTCCAGCATTTGGACCATGAAGCCAAAGCCTCAAGATCCTGCAACTAGTGGTTTCAGCTACTAGCACAAAAGAGTGGTCTTTGCTCAATGCAACACCATTGGCAAAAGCGAGACCTCTTAGTAAAACCGTGACTTCTTTACTAGATTTATCATATTTTAGTAATCTGCCAGTCCTGTCTCCATTCAAAATTGATGACATAAATTGCCTGCAAACTCAAAGAAGCATAAAATTCTGAAACTTGTAAGTCCTTTTAGCAAAGAATTCCTACATATAGCAATAGAGGGTAAAGCTTTATTCGGCCATTAATTTGTCCAATACGAACTTAAATGGAGAAAAACAATCTAAAGTCTTGATGAAAAAAGATTTTAGATTTGTATGTGTCAGGGGGAATTCATATGGAAGTAAAGGATTATCATGGAGAAATAGAACACCAAAACTATGAAACAATTAAATCTTGCTTTCAGCTGAAACTGAATCGGAATCCAATGTTTCGAAGAATCACTTGGATGGTGACACATAAATTCATTCTACACTACTACAGATACAACACATCTATATTTTGCAAAAGCTTTATTATACTTTGGTACAGGAAATATGTTGGAGTCCCCATAGCTCTAAAAATTGCCCTGAGATGCACTGTTTTCATCAGAGTTGAAAAATTCATTTGCAGGTTAATCTGTTAAAGGCTACATACTTATGGCATGTCCTACCATTGGACTTGCACCATCACCCTGTTGCTAGACAAGAAACTGACTAAGCTGCTGAAAATAAAAATTCTCCTTCAAATCACTTTCAAATCCCAGGGAGATAAATAGCAAGAGTTACTGCTAAAATTACCTTCTGTGGAAGATTGTACTCGAGTCTGTGAAGTAAATCACATCCTTCTGCTCATCAATATCAATATCATTGGTGAAGCGAAGACGCTGACCTTCAACTTCTTTAACCACTTGAGATGCTAAACCTCCCGCTGGACCTACTACTTGTAGACCGAGGTACGCATCTGCAATATAGAGATCTCCAGTTTTCTTATCGAACCTTAGTCCTAAAGGTCTCCCACAAACATGCTCTAGTTCTGGTGCAAAAGGACTAACACACTCCTTCCTGGAAAAGAAAAGTTTCAATTAATTAACACATACCAAAGTAAAAAGTATTTCTACAGGTTGGAGTGTAATCACTATGAGTAATGCCAAGTATCCTTCCCTTTGCTCACGTAACTCCTTAAAGTAAATTACCAGACAGTTAACATGAAATGTACAGAGAATAATGTCTTTGGTTACATTGGATGGCATAAAATCCTTGACCAATCCTAGTCCCAATTCTTTTCCCCACCCTCCCTCACCACTTAAGCTAACCCGGAGGTAATTTTGATCCCTTTTTTTGTTTTTGACTAAAAGCTAACAGAAGAAAAGGTATATAAAAAGCTTGAGTTGAGCTTTTGTATGATTTTTTATCTTCTATGTTATATTTCCTTTGATGAAATAGACAAGTGTGCATCTTGGCACAAAGTACTGAATAATTGGACTACACAAGAAACATAAAAGTGAGTAAAATCTAATCCAAATAACCCTTTACAATCCCAGTGGTCTGGAACATTGCCAAATGATCAGATTGTACAATTTGACAAAAAAAAAAAAAATACGTACGACCCAATTCACTTTTTTCTAGACTCATAGATTCACCACCATACACTTTCCCCAAATGGTCAAATCGTGTAATGAAAATGAAATGAATGTCAGAATACAAGAATAAGCTATTCTTGAAAGCAGAAACACCAGGAACAAAATAAGGTTACCTTTGAGATGTGGTGACTGCGAAATCAGTCCAAAGACGGTCGTTTTGATCCCACTTGAGGATACGACCATCGGCGACACCAGTGTAGGGCCCATCTCCGTTGGGGTCAAAGGCTAGACTCTCCGGTCCGACGGCTCCAGTTACGTGGATTATCTGTGAGGTGTGGAGGAGGTCATGCGAATCTGGGATTCGAGGCAACTTGAACAACTTGGTTGAAGGATTAAGAGCCAAAACTATGGACACCACTGCCACTGTTGCTGCAATCAACGTTAACTTTGGGTTCATGGCTCTTCTTCTTCTTTGGTCCTCCAAGAAGAATGCGAAACTGGGATTTCTGAGTCAACTGGCCAAAAATAGAAAAATGAGCACTGTGTCTCTTGGGATATTTGTAAGGAGTTGGGAGGGAGACTATTATGAGTCTGACATTTTGGTACTATAAACATCACTCAGTGGCTCAGTGCACACCAAGATCATTTTGCCAAAAACAAAAAATAGTTTTGCTAAGATCTGCTTGAGTTTTACTCTAGGGCTGCCACGTCACCATTTTACAATCCAATGGATAGAAGTAAAAGGCTTCTATGAGCCAAAAAAAAGAAAGTAAAAGACTTCTGAAAACCCAATTTTTACGGAGAAGTAGGAGACAATTGTGCCTTCTCACTTTCTCTGCAACAAAACTACTCCATGCCACTCTCCAAAAGAAAAAAATAAAAATAAAAACTAATCCATGTCATCGTCCACGTACCTGAATTAAAGCATATACAATCGTGCCATAAAAAACTAATCCATGCCAAAACTAAAGCTGTATGCCTGTATGCGTTAGTAAACGCAAGAGAACTCATACACTAGAATTAATTCTTCTCACTTTCTCAAACTAACACATACGTAGATCTCACGTCTGTTCGTACTACATACCTCAAGCATAAACAACATTTTACCAAAGACTCAATCAATCCCATGTGGACCTCACTCGTGGGCCCGGTATACAGCTCGGGATCCATGCTCCAGATCTCAAACCATGGACAGGTCACACCCCATCTGGGATCATCCCAACTGATGCTTCAAAGTACTTTGCCACGCTACACTTATATGCTCTCATGAGCACATAACTCCCACATCGGAAACAAGATAGATGAACCTCCACTAGTTCCTCTATAAAAGCCACATTAATTCCTCATTAATGGTAAGTAATAACTATCTTATCATCCAAGTTGGTTGGTGTCGTGGTTTTACACTAAAGTTGTTCCAGGAGAGATCATGTGTTCAACTCTCCTAGGATACGTGTGTGTGTGTGTGTAATCTGACGTCATGTAATAAACTATCTTATCGACCATTACTCTGCTGATATTAATACTCTTACTGACTTAAGCTTTGGAGGAGTTAAGACCGGTCATCCTGGTCTACCTTTTGACACCTTTGTGTTATATATTTTCAAGTCTCGTGCGAGAGCTATCAACAGATCAACATCCATAGCCTATTTATCTAGTACCTCAGCCTAGCCTTACAAACTAAACTGAAACAACGTCAATGTCAGGAATTGATTCCTGAATATCCTGGAGTTTGATAACCGAATGGAGAGTATGTATTCTGAATGAATTACACCGGAATGCATTTTTTCTACCAAAAATATCCTTAGGTATTTGCAATAAACTCATCATCTTATAATGCTAGTGAGATTTGAACCGGTGACCTCTACGGTATTAATTATTTCAAATAACCAACGGGGCACAACTGACCGACCATAAATTTAGAAATATTATTGAACTTGGAAGTTAAGTTATATAAGTTTTCCCTAAAACTTTTAAACAACTTTGATCATTTCGGGTGCCCAAATAATTTATAATTTATTATTTGTAAAGTAAGGTTTTGGCCATTTATTTTCATAGGGGTATTTCAGTAATCAAACTAGTTGTAATTCTGATTCATGAACTAAACAGTACCAATTCGAATCAGCTCATTCTTATTCTAATTTCATATGGTCAGTAAATAGCTTAATGAAAATGAAATATTCTCCACCAATTCCTTCCCTCTCATTCAGCTTGTTTGCGATTCATGAATTTTTTCATCACAAGTAAATGTGTCATTAGGGGAATGAAATGTGAGAAAGTAATTGTGAAAGAATGGTAATTGGGTTGAAAACTCCCAAACGAAATGTTAATTGGGCTGAAAATGTCTAAAAATTAATCGGCCTAAGTCAATATCTGGTTGGGCCAGTACTGTGCCGAACAAATCATTTATGTCGGCAAACCGAACTTTGGTAACCAAAAAGCCCCGCTAGGATACGGGTACAGATTTGGGCTAACCAAATATTTTGGTTCGATTTAGGTCCAGGCTAAAAAATCTCAGTTACCGAACCAAAGCCAGCTCTACAGGCAAGTGATCCTATTTCGACTTCTTCATCTTCAGCCACCAACTAAGAGTAAAAGATGATGCAGTGAGTGCCGAAGTACCCTAGGGCTATTGGGATTATGCCGGCAAGGTCAAGTTAATTTTCTAGTTACATTGTACCACATATTATTTTCGTCCATAAATAACTAAGCCTAATACTTTTGTCCCAAAAAGAAAAGTATCTAAATGTAGAGTACCTTTACCTAGGAAAAAAAATACAGGTTATGTTTCACCTTACATAAATACACACTACCCCATAATCTTCAATACTCTATTCATTTCAAACTTAGAAATTGAAACAACCAATTTGCGATTTCATTCCCATATAAAAGGAATTTTTTTTTAGGGAAATGGATGAATTTTAATTTTTAATAACATTTAAATTCTATGATTTTTTGAATAGCTTTAAACCGATTTTTTGTTCCAAGTTTCCACTTTATGAGATTTTTTTTCTTATATTAATAAGCCTGTTAGTTTGAGTGTTGCCCCACTTGAGAAAAATTCTTGACTCCACCACTAACTTAAATATATATATATATATATATATATATATATATCAAGGTTCGAAAAATCGCTAATCGGTAATCGAGCGGTGGGTAAGGGATTAGCGCCTAGGGGATTAATCGGTTTGTATTTTTTTAATTTTTATTTATTTTATCACATATAAATAAATATATAAATGCAAAATAGAAGGATATATAAAATTATAAAGTCATCTAATTAAAAACAAGAAAAAAAAACTCAAAATATTAAGCATAGTACCATACTTATTTTAATGAGTACTTATTTTTAAAAAAAAAAAACACTTGCAAGGTTATGTCTCAAACTCTTCTTCTCCATATCCCTCCAAGACTCTCTCGGTATCGGACTCAAACTCATAATTTTCCTCATTCCCCTCTCCTTCGGTGTCCTCATCCGATACAAAATCTTCTTCCTCAAGCTTCCAACCTATAGCAGCATTCAAATTAATCACAGATTCACAGTTCTATACTTCAATACTGCAGCAGGCCAGGGTTCTATACTTCTATTCATCAATTAATCATAAAAAAAATATATAGCAGACTAGCAGCAAACCCAATTAATCAACATTCAACATTCATTCAATTCATCAATTAATAATTTAATCAACAATCAACATATAGGCTGATAGGCATATAGCACGGGTCTTGCTGCAAAGTGCAAACCCAATTAATCTAATCATTATATTAATCAACATTCAACATTCATTCAATTCATCAATTAATCAATTCATCAATTAATCAACAATCAACATTTAGGCAATTAAGCATAGCACGGGTTCTTGCTACAAAGTGCAAAACTGCAAACCCAGTTAAACCCAATTAATCAACAATTCAAGTATTCCACATGACCACATTCATTCATTCAACAACAATTAATCAACAATTAAAGAATTAAAACAACAAGTTCTTCATTAATCTCAGTTCTCAAATTAAAAAAATTAAAAGCAACTTACCCGAGGATAGACCGATAGAGTCAAGGTTGAGGCGCCGAGAGAGAGTCAAGGTTAGGCTGCTGGGCACGAGAGAGAGAGAGAGAGAGAGAGAGAGAGAGAGAGAGAGAGAGCCAGAGAGGCAAGAGTGCAAGGTTGGGCACGAGAGAGAGAGAGGCAGAGTGATGGAGAGATGGAGGTCGAGAGAGAAAGAGTTCCGTCTTCTTTTTTTTTCTTGCGCGATGGAGGCTACTCAGGTGAGAGACAGAGAGAGGGAATGAGTGATGACTGAATAATGACTAACCTACCTATTTCCAAAAAAAAAAAAAAAAAATTAAAAAATCCCGATTTTTCAGATTTGTCCGATTTGGGCCGATTTTTTTAACGATTTTCTGGAGGCCGATTTACCTAGCCGATTTGGCAATAATCGAAGCGGTTGGATACCTTGTAGCGATTAATCGGGGATTAATCGGTCCAAATCGGGGATTTTTCGAACCTTGATATTATATGTATATATATATATATATATATATATATATATATACCTGAACTTGCAAAAACTTGGCCTTTCTATATATATACACACCAAGTTTTTGCCAAGTTTTAACCATTATATACCTGCAAGATGGTCATAGCAAGGCCAAGTCCAGACTATATGTTAAACATAAAAAAGATGGTCATAACTTCTCCCACATTGGATTAGTCCAAATTGGAGTAAAACCTTTAACACGACAAGGTCTCAATGCTTCTACTTTATTATGCCTTCGAGATGCTAGATTCACCAATTTTGGTGATAGTGATTTGTATGTGTTTTACATACAAATTAGGCCTCTAATCACTTTAGTAATGTTAATCCAATAACCGTTTAGTGTCTCTAATCCTTGATTTGCACCATTGTAGTGAATTTGAGCATCGGATGGATATCGGGAGCGAAAGGGCGCGTTTTGGAGCTTTTTGTGCATTTCAGGCAAAGGGACGAAAAGTTAACCCGAGGACCATCGGTCAACTCGTGGTCAACCCCGACTTTAGAGCGCCAACAAGTCAAATATGAAGTCTTAGAAGTGATGCATAAGAAAATTCCGGAAGATTGCCGAAGAAACCGCAAAGTCAAGAAAAGTCCACTTTGGTCAACCCCGAAAGTCAAGGTCAAAGTCAAGGTCGAAAATCAACCTTGTGACTCACCACAAGAAGCCCAAAATTCAGCAAGGAATATGTCATTTGCCTTATGTCATCTTTTGATTATTCCTTCATTTCCTTACTTGGTAAGAAAAAGGACACTTGGCCTCACCATATCCATGGGTTTGTCCTACTCCCTTTGCCTTTCCTTTTGTACATTTTTAATATATTGCTGGAATTTATTGCCAATTACCTCCAAGCCCCTCACCTAAAAGTCTCCTCCACACCACCTACCATTCCACTTAGGTAACCATGTCATTTCACCCCCCTTTTTTCTATTTTTCCTACCCATTAGATCCTAAGTTTTAATCCTAGCCTTTAATCATTATGAGCCTTATTATATATACCTAGTTTTAGCTATTTTAGGTTATCTTTTAGCTAGCAAACACCACCCATCATTCCCATTCCTCTCCACCTTCTCCTTTTGTTTTCCTCTCTACCTCCTCTACATCATCATCCATCTTGTGGCTAGAGATCCTCACCAAACATCAAGGACATCATCAAGAGCCAAAGAGAAGAAGGAGACACCATCCATTGAGCATTTCTCAACCTTTCTCTCTCTTGTATTTATGTTTAGAGTTTACACATGTTATTTGATGATGTATACTTTGATGGATAGTGAGTAGTTACTTTGTTGGGGACTAGGGTTGTGTGCCCTAGTCCAATGTGACTTTGTGATGCTTTGATTTATGAATAAATGCCTTTGTTGGTTCATGAGTATGTGTATTGTCTATTTTCATATGTATTGAATGTGTATTTGAAGATTTGCCACTCTTTGGTATGCATTTGATCCATCTTGTATGAGCTGTGTATGGTTTGGCAACTTTACTCTTCTCTAGGCAATTGGCAATATGCATGATGAGCATGTTTAGCTTGTTTGGGTCCCTAAGCTTCGACACTTTATGCCTCTTAAACACTTTAGGAGATCCGGTATTAGGTAACATAGAGGAATCTCCTATGACACCTAGAGAGTTTGAATGACCCTAATAAAGCATTCGAATACCTTAGGAAAGTACGGTCCTAGAACCATAACATGGCTAAGATACGGGGCTTGATTCTTGACCACATTGGCATGATTTTGTGATTCGAAGCATCGTTAGTTGCATTGGACTTGAGGTTTGCCCGAAAACCCCAACACTTTCATACTTTGCACACACTCTACTTTATTTACTTGCATTACTTGTTTTCATTTGCTTGCATTATTTGCTTGTTTGCATCATTTTCTTACACAAACCGAACACTACACACTCCGCACATTGTCACATACACATTCACCCACACTTTTCACATCTTGTCACCCCACATTAGCTTTAGTTTCCCGACCACTCACTACATAGAGATTAGAAACCGTCAATCCCTGTTGGAATGACAATCCCGTATCTTAATATCACTTACCACTATTTTTGCTTCGTCAAAATGGCGCCGGCTGCCGGGGATTGTGGCTAAAACTTTGATTTCTTGGTAGTTGTAGTCAGGTCTTTAGCATTCTTTTTGTTTTCATTTGGTTAAGTAGTTGTGTTGTTCATATTGTGTTTGTTTGTTTCACATGTGCAATTCACTCTTGAGTGAGACACATTAGGGGAGTGACGGGCCTTATATCCTAGCGATATATGTAAGACATGAGCACCCCTAATGCTATCACTTTCTAGTTGAACTTTCTAATAAGTGTTGCACATTTTTAGCTTAATTTGGTAATTGTCTAGCTTAAGTTCAATAAATTCTTGCTTTAAGTGTGTTCCTAAACTTGGTAATATTGAATTTGAGTAGTTGTTTAGTTGAATTTTGACTTGATTTGATAATTGTTTAGTTGTTACTTAAGAAAATCTTGTTGTTAGGAAATTAGAAAATGCGTTTTTATAAAAAATTACTGTTCCAAATCACTATTCAGTTTCACTGTTCACATTTCACTGTTCATTTTGTACTGTTCACTCGGATGAACAGTGTCTACCGGTCGACCGTCGCCTCTGTGTCTAGCTCGACCGGTCGAACCAAAATGTTGACCGTTTGACTGGGAGCATTGCTTATTTCTTCCACTTTTTGATTCTATTGTTTGTTTAACCTCTTATACTTGGATTTTTTGCTTCAATTGTGGTACTTAATCACTTTTTATTGTGTTGTGAAGGTGTATGAACATTGCCTTAACCTCTCACACACACATACAACTTCGAAGCGGAAAAGTTTTAAGCGAGAACACAAGAGGAAGGCCAAGAAGGAGACGTGCTCCAAGGATTGTGTGTGAGAGTGCGCCTCCTACACTTGAGAGCCGAGAAGTACCATTGGAGGATCATATTCTAGAAGCAACAATGGAAGAAGGGCCACGCAACAACAACAATCCACCTCCCGTGAGGCGCATGAGGGAGTACACTCTCCCTCATGTGGTGGATCACCCATCATGCATCGTGCTTCCACCGTGCAACACTCATTACGAAATTAAGTCCTCCACATTGACCATTATGCCTAATTTCCACGCCTTGAAGGATAAAAGCCCGTATGATCATCTTATGGAATTCGAACAAGCATGCACAACGGTTCAACTACATGGGCTACCGGAGGATGGGTTAAAGCTTCGCTTGTTTCCCTTTATTTGAAGGACGGAGCAAGGAAATGGCTTCTCAAGCTTCAGCCAAGGTCCATTCATTCATGGTTCGAGTTGCAAGAGGTTTTCCTTGCTAAGTTTTTCCCTCCAAGCAAGGCTGCAAAGGTGCGGGATTCAATCGTCAACTTCAAGCACCAATCGGACGATGCTTTCTACGAAACTTGGGAGAGATTCAAGGATTTAGTGATGAGTTGCTTGCACCATGGATTTGAGCAATGGTTTCTTGTTGATGTGTTCTACCGAGGCTTATCTTCCAGGCAATGACAATGGGTGGACACATTTAGAGGAGGTACCATAGCAAGCATGTCTCCCGATGAAGCTTGGGACACCTTTGAGGACCTAGCAACAAACTCCGAGCTATGTGATGATTTTGGGCCTAGAAAATTTCCTCCCACACAACCGAAAACTCAAGTACCAAAGGCCTACAATGTCTCAAGTGAGCCAACGGGTGATGATTTGATGAGCATTAAATTTGAGAAGTTGGAAGCTTCCTTGAACAAGATGATGGATACGTTTCTACAAGAACAATCGAAGGCTACCTCTCCACAAGTCAATAATGTTGTTTCTTCACCACCTTGCTTTTATTGTGGTTCTCTTGGTCATGAAACGGAGGAGTGTTCTTATCTTGTCGACAAGGAGAAGGAAGAAAGGCAACATGTGAACCAAGCGGGCTCATACCCACAAGGTCCTTATCAAGCGCCTCCAAAGCAATACAACAACTATGCGCCCCGGAACGATCAAGGAGGGACTCAAGGGTACCAAGCAAAGCATTATGGGAGCAATACTCAAGGGTACCAAGGGAAGTCTCAAGGGAGTGGGACATATGGAGGATACAAGAGCACAACTTATGGAGCACCTCCCGGGTTTTCTAACCAAGGAGAAAGCACTTACAATCAAGGTGTCTCTTCATCGTACGCTTCCCCAAGTACTTCGCAAGCTTAAGACTCAACGGAGCCGACTATGAAAGACATGATTGCTACTCTTGTCCAAAGCCAAGTGAAGACCGATCAAGTGGTTTCGGCACTACAACAAGGGTAACAAGTTCTCCAACAAGGGTAGCAAACCTTGCAACAAAGGTACCATAGCTTGCAACAAGGCATGACCAAGATGGAGTTGCAAATGGGCCAATTGGCCAAGGAGATTGGTGAAAGACCAAAAGGTGCCTTGCCTTCTAAAGTGGAGCCGAACCTAAAGTTTAAGGCAAAGGAGGAGTGCAATACTATCTCCACTTCCTATTCCGGTATCTCTCATGCTACTTACACTCATACTCCCTCAATTTCTAATTACTTTATCCCCTCTCCCTCCATTCTCATTCATGAGAACTTTGATCATATGCATTACATGGAGGATGGGGCCAAAGAGGAAGAAAATGTACTCCTTGTCAATTATGGATTGAAGGAGGAGGTGTGGTGTGCTAACAATATGGAGGAAGGAGTGGTGCTTGACAAAGGATTTGGTTACTTGTCTTTTGAGAATGATGTTACCTCTTATGGTGGAGTGAAGACACAAGATGGAGCATTGTGTGAGGAGACTCTTAGGCATGAGAGTGGCATGGTTTCTAACCTTGGTGGTGAGGCTATGATAGCTATGGATCCACCAAGAACCATGGTCACCTCTAGGGAGCTCCTTGAGGATGATTTGCTCGTTGACCAAGCGATGAAAGTCACCCACAATGAGAGGAAGAACAAGAAGATGACATTGATGAATGAGCTACGAGAAGTGTTCAACAAGGTGGAGATTAACATTCCATTATTAGAGCTCATTTGCCAAGTGCCGGTCTATGCAAAGTTTCTCAAGGACTTGTGTATCAAGAAGAAGCAGCTTGTAACGCCCCAAATTGCACCTCTTTAATTTAAGTACGTTACAGTGCCGCGAATCCTTAAAACATAAGTTAGATTAACTAACTTACATCTTAAAGAGCCGCAAGGCATTTTTGTGAAATATTTTTAGAACGCAAAGCGGAAACGTATGAAATTACTTTGAGGTGTAAACAATAAAATCCATTCAGCTTCAAATTAAATATTCAAATCGAAGCAAGAATCAAATAACAAAATACACATGGTGACACATTATTGACCATGAAGATTTAAATGGTCAATAGGTTTCGAAATGAATAATATGAAGCAATGAGAATAAACAAATAACTTCAAAACCTGGCATTCGATAAACGAATAAATAGTTATACATGATTTTTGCACACCCAGCTCCGCCCATCGTTGTCCCGTTTCCAGTGCACAGTACCTGCATCCAAACTATTGTAGGGGTGAGCTTTCGTCCTCGCTACTCAGTAGGGGTATCACCCCAGCTAGGTTTAAAAACCTTTAACTATACTTTTGTGGCCACATTATGTAAAATGTATAAAGGAGAACAGTAAACCATTTCGTAGAAATAAATAAAATGAAAAAAGATGAGTACTCAAGTGATTATAAAACCTGATGACCGATCAATCTAGCCAACTACATCCTCACCGAAGATTAAAATCTTCGTCAATTGGTAAGGAGTAGCAAGAGTGTCCATTTAATGCCATACCGCCTAGATCTAGTGCCACACCTCAAAGGATGTCAAACACTATTCTGTCCGTACAGCCCCTCCGGAGGTTTAGGGGATCGAAACCCAAGGTAGTCGCTATGCTCCACTCACTCTCAGGTCATCACATAAAATCAAAGATAATTGAAAACACGCATGGCATATAAAATCAAATCATTTAAATCCATAAGGAAATAAATATAGCCATGCAAATCTTATATATGATATATACGAGAAAACTCTAACCGAGAGAGTCCCAAGTTTCCCTACCTGGAATCTCGAAGTTTGTCCTCGTTCGTCACGTTAGGCCAACACCACCACCACAGTTTAAGTCTCGGGCTAACTGGAGTCTCTAGTCCGACAATAACCTTAATTGGGTGTTATTATAACTTTCTTAATTTAATAACACTCAATCAATTCAATCAAGCCCTTTTAGACGACTAATTCCAAATACAAAATTTCTTTTTCATATATGGGTGCATTCCCAAATTACTTTGGGCACCCAACGATACTTTATTTGTCTCTAGTTGATTAACCAAACAATTCTTTTGATAAACCTTGACACAAAAGTTCCCAGGTTCACAATCTTCTCCATATCCATTGTACCACTCAAAATACCAACAATTATTAAACCAGCTGATGAAGTCATGCAATTGTTGGCAATGGAAAAACACACAATTAACTTGAGCACCAAAATGCCCGCATTCCAACTCTTGACAAAAGAGCTTATAACTTTAGAATCTAACCAAATCGTCTTTCTTTAATTCTCATCAAGTTCACATTCAAATAATTAACCATTTGTATGATACCTCAACATCATCACTGCCATTCACCAGATTCGCTACATTAATCATTTCACTTAAACACAAATGACAACCTTACATCCAATCTCAACTCAGCAGAAATTCAAGTCAATTATCACCTGAACAGTTTCATACCAGACCACAATCAAAATCATGCACCAAATCCACATCAGTTCACAGCAAACACCATTGAGAATTCAAAATCATTATCAACTCGTCAACATTCCCACGAATTTCATAGAACCAACTTATCAATCTAATTTCGAAACTTATACCTTTGTTCGAGTTCTCAACGGAGTTAGAGTGTGAACCACAGAGAGCTTTGATGAAACTTAGCAGCCACTGCTCTGTCCCAAACCACCAAGAGAGACGCTGCAACCTTAGGGCCTCCTTCCAGCTTCCTAATTTTGAATTTGAACCAAAATAACCGTTAACCAAGCCTGAAGAATTAAGGCTGGCCGGAATCGTTACTGTTCACGGTGGCAGAACAGTACCCGAAAACCCAACCTTCCAATCTTCAACCAAAAGTGAAATCCAAGGGCACATACATGTAAAGAACAACGAGGGAAAGAAGTTTGATACCAAGATTGTCGCCGTTCATGGCCGGAAACGCCAGAAATCATCAAAAACTCGCCGGACTCCTTTGATCTTTCTTTGTTCGATTCTCTCTCCTTAGTTAACTATTTAACAAACTGAGAGCACAGACAAGCTCTCCTTGACCAGGCGAGGCTTTTGGTACTGGTCTCGTTCGCTTTCATGGCCGAAATCGGAAAGTGCCATCGGACCTGTTCAAGCTTTGAAGCTTCGTTTCTCTCTCTACCGCCGTCGACGTGACTGGCAGAGAACACTGTTAGACTCGCCGTATCGAGACGAACGATAAGGGACCAGTTTCACGGCGTGAAACTGTCGGAGACGGAAGATGGGTTTAGGCGGTGTTGGAGCAGAGAAGAGGGGGAAGGTCGCGGGAAGGTTTTGGGCTTTCCCAAGCTGATCCAAGCTTAAATAAACTTAAATCCAACGATCCAGATCTTGCGGTGATTTGATCAACGGTCAGATTTGCACCGCATTTGAATTTCCTTAATTTCCAAACTTCCGAAAATCAAAACAAATGGTTCGGGTCTCCCAAAAATTCCCCGAAAATTCCCACATACTCGCCTTGACCTGTACTTCATTTCCAAGTCGTCAAGTTAAACTTACAACTCCAATAAAATTTCAGAAGAATTCCCGAAACTCTTTGATAATTACCGAGATTACAAATTTAATCTCGATTAACTCCAAATCAATTATATTAATTCTTTCGGGGTCTCACACAGCTTGAGGAGCTTGAGGTTTATAAAATTGAAGGGCATGTGAGCTCAATGATTCAACACAACATGCTACTAAAGAGGAAGGATCCCGAGTGTTTTACTATTAGATGCCAAATTGGTGACACTCACGTTGATGGAGCACTCATGGACTTAGGGTCAAGTATCAATGTCCTGCCTCTATCTCTCTACAAGAGGTTGAGCATTGGTGCCTTGCAACCTACTCTCATTGCCCTTACCTTTGCGGATGGAAGCAAAAGAAGACCGGAAGGGTGTTGTGGAAGATGTGCTAGTAAGAGTTGATAAGTTTATTCTTCCAGCCGACTTTGTTGTGCTTGACATGGGTGACGACCCCGATGGAGATAATGGATTGCCCCTTAATTTTGGCCTACCTTTCATGGCTACGGCGGGTGTGAAGATCAATGTTCTCAAGGGCACCATTACTCTCAAGGTGTTGGGTGAGAAAGTGAAGTTTGAAATGTTCAAACCCATTCATCCACCAGAGGTAGTTGATGAGGTGTTTGCTATTAATTTGGTGAAGGGGAATAGCGCTAAAAGCGAGAGGATTTTTGGTCCTTTGAATCCACCAAAGCCTACACCTCGTGCTCAAGATCACTGCTCACCAATTTGGGGGTATGACAATTTTCCTTCCATTGAGCATACAAAGCCACCACCTTGGTCTCATGATGACGTACTTGGGAATGATCCATTTCTTGAGGGAGCTACAAAAATGACTCCTCCCATGAATGCAACTCAAAAGGCAACGATCAAGGCCATGAGGCTGATGGTTGGTGAGGTTAGACGGAAGAAGTATTTTTGGCCACTATCTCCAACATCGATTTTTAATGGCATTAAGGGCTGCTTCGTAGGAATTTAAATTGAATGTTAATTTGTATTAAATGGCTTTTGATTATGGCAGAATTTGTAAATAAGTTAAAAATTATGGTCGAAATATTTCTTATGTGGCATATAAATCTAGTAATTAAAAAGTCAAAGCATTAGATTTTATAAAATAAACGTGCTAGGGATATTTAGATAAATATCCCTAAAAAAAATTCAATTGGCATGCGCATAACGCATGTCAATAGGCTAGTAATTTTTTTATATCACTTTTGGCGTGCATGCTAGGAAGCTAGTGAATGTTTTATATTTTGAGGGGAATGAATTCGTATTCAACGATTGTACTAGGTTAATGCTAGAGTATTACATACACCAGAAAACAAGTCCCGAAAGCGATCTAAGCCGACATTTTGGCCTTAACCAGAAACACACCCTACCAAATAATACCCATTCGATCCTAGGTTACACACTTGAACTAAAAAAAAACTTGATCCTTCAATGATACACAACTCAAACCAATAAACTAATAAAACCGCCTAGAGAACGCAATTGTTGTACCAAGATACTAGTCATCGGAAGGAGCCAGCCACAAATATATCATCAAGAAATCAAGTGAACAACCTACTTAGATCAACTTACTTATACCCTTCCCTGAAGAAATTAGGGAAGCTGCGAACATGTGAGAGACTGGAGTTGAAGGGCCAAAGTAGGTTTGTTGCACCTTCCTAGTGTACGCCCACAGTTGCGCATAACATCTAAAGTTAATGTCACAACCACCTCTAACAAACCACCCTCATCAATAGACAGCCCAAGATTCTCAAGTTGTAAAGGCGCTGGGCCAATAGCAAGGGCATGTCGTGCGCTTTTGTCAGTCACCACCTCATCCTCTTCCTTGCCCCAACTTACACCAGTCAGTGCACTAGAAACATGGTCCCCAAGTCCTTCTCTTCATCAGCTGACGAATAACAACACTTATCGTGTCTTTCTTGAAAATATTAGAGAAGGCTAAATTCTTGAACAAGCTAGGAAGAAGATAGCGCTGAAGGTATATTAGGTCAAAAAACCAAAGAGGGTGGCACTTGACCAAATGAGCCTTAAAAGATGGAGGATTCAAAGCTTGTTGATCCACTGGCAGGCATGCTGCAACCACATGATTCAAAGAGGCACAATCATGACAATGACCTACCAATCGCTCATTCTTGTAGGAAAGATCAAGAACCTCCTCCGGAGCAACCCAGAACCCTCGAGTGAGACGAACAAGAATGGTGGTAGAGAGTTCAACACGAACCCTAACCACTCCATTTTTGAGCCCTCTCGGATCCATCATCAACACAGGTCCAATGGTTTCCCCAATCAATTGGATCATAGCCAGAGTGATATGAGCATGGGGAATACCATCAATTTGAACCCATATCCAAATGAAGTTCAACGGGATCTCATCAATGGGGGAACACCTATCATAATTGTTCAGTATCACCAACGCCTTCTGGAAATACCAAGGGCCACCACGCTTGATACAGATGATATCATCCGCCCTAGAGAAAGTGAACAAAAATATATTGCCACGCTCTTGGATGTTCATGTAAGATTAAATTGAACATATTACAAGATTATATTTAGATACAATATTAATTGTGACTTGTGTTTTAAGCTATTGAGATTTATGGAAGTTCATACCCTTGTAAATATATAATTAATTAGTGAATCTTACAATTATATATAGGGGATATAAATATCTTGACAATCAAGTAATAAGATGTCGTAATATATTGTTTAGGGTAAGTGACATAATGAGGTGAATAATCCCTTTATGTGAGGGATTACACCAAGTCTAATCCCTATAAATACTTGGTCCCTATAACCTCTCTAATCACCTTTGCTATACAGATCATCTAGCCTCATAGATAGATAGCATTCTAGAGAGGATCACAGAAGACTTAGTGTTACTCAATTGCGTCCTCAGACACCTCAGGTATCATACTTAGTCTATGTGATTTATCATTGAGTTTATTCATATATATTATGTGTAGTTTTTGGTTAATTATGTTAGTATGTGATTCCTAAAGTATGTTTTGGTTCAACTTAACAATTGGTATCAGAGCCATAATCACGTATTGCATGTACCAATATTATGGTTTTCCTTGAAAAATTAGACTTTATTATTTTCAAAACAATTATGGTTTCGGAAAATAAAACAAATTTTTTTTTTGTCAAACCAAGCCAAGGACAATTTTTTTTTGAAGCCTGTATTCTTGCTTCTTTTCAAAGCCCACACCCAGGCCTGCTAAGGCCTAACAGCACACATGTGCTTTCGGACTCGAACTAAGGTTAACCGTTGTTCCACAACGGTCATGTTCTTCAATCTCATATTGAAAAATTAAGACCCTTGAGAAGATCGATGAAATTGTGGGGTTGCGAAAGGATTTTCGATCAAGATGTTGTAAGTTTTTTAATCAAATTCATCATATCTCTCTTTGTATTTGTCTATTTTGTTTTCTTTTTTTCTACTTTTTAAGAAGATCAAAGGATTTCACTCCTACCCCCATGGTGACTCGAACCCATGACCTGGATCTTAGGTAGTGGATGCTCTAACCACTGAGCTAACACCACTTCGTCAAGTAGAAAAATAGTTACTTAGTGATTTTCGATCAAGATGTTGTAAGCAGAAAAATAGTTACTTTGTACTTGTATTTGTCTATTTTGTTGTCATGCACTCTAAAATAATTTTTTGTCATGCACTCTATTTTGTTGTCATGCACCCAGGTATGCACTAGGGTTGTCATGCACTCTAACAAAATAGACAAATACAAAAAACTTACAACATGAGTG
Organism: Rubus parviflorus; assembly: GCA_029955375.1. Classification (NCBI taxonomy): domain Eukaryota; kingdom Viridiplantae; phylum Streptophyta; class Magnoliopsida; order Rosales; family Rosaceae; genus Rubus; species Rubus parviflorus. Next base: position 18,940,427 of record JARGGL010000006.1, on the reverse strand, counting down.
CATGACAACATAAGTTGTAAGTTACTTCTACTCTAACTTATGTGCGCCCCAGGTATAAGCATGTAATACCCCGAAAATTTCGATACTATTTTTATAAAATAGGTCGTGAAATTTGAAGTGAAATGGTGTGATTTCGTATTTTTAGGGGTTTTCGTCGTAAAACGATAATTACGGTGGTAATTATAAGTTACACAAGGTTAATTAAGGTAACTTTTTATCCGTTGAGATTTTGGGAAAACTTCCTTCAAGGAAATTGTAGAACTCGTCGAATCGAGTTCGTAGGAATTTGGTTCACCGAAAACGGACATCGTATGAAGAAGTTACGGGTCTCGGAAGTGTGGACGAAGATCTATAAATAGGATTTTTATTTTCGGAAAATCATTTAATTCCGAAAAATTCCGGAAAATTCCGAAAATTCTCTCGAAGGGACCCGTTTACCCGCGTTGACCCGGTTACCCGACCCGGCGCGTGCGGGCGCGTCCGGCCTCCTCCGGCCACGGCCCGGCCACCGACCGACGCAGACCGGCGTCGCCGGTCGACCTGTGGTGTTTACCGCCACCGGATCATGCCGGAAACCGGCGGATCGTGCGTGGCAGCCGCCGTACAAACCGACCCGGTCGGCGACGGCGATTCCGGCCACCTCCGGTGATGAACCAAGTTGGGTTTTGTTCCCCTCCTCTCCAGCAACCTCCCCATGGTTGTGGATCACGGCGGCACGGCCTAGATCGGCGGGAACAAAACTTTGCACTTTTTGGGATCTAAAACTTACCGACACCGATTCCGGCCACTTGCACTCCGATCCAGACTTTGAGGTAGTTACTAAACTTGTTGGGATTGTTGAGATGTACATGCTGGTAAAATTTGGTGTCAATCGGAGAACTTTTCTCCGGCGTCTGACCACCGCCGGCGGCGGCGCGTGGGCGGCGCGTCCGACCGGTCCAGGAGCAGTTCTTTGCTCCGTTTGGCTTGGTTCGTCGATACGAACAACTTTCGTGTTTACACTTTTGTGAAATTCGGTCGTTTGATCAATGATCAATTAAGCGATAGTTATGGATCGTTAGATCCGTGATGATCCGACCGTTGGATCATCACCAATTTTGGATATGATGTTAGGATGCTAGAAATAAGCATGCTGTTGGATTTTGGAAGTTTTGGATTTCGTGTGGGACCCGTTGATGAATAGTAGACGTGGGACCCACGTTGACCGACGGTTGACTTTTGGTCAAACTGTCCCGATTTATGGTTATTGATGTCTAAGAGACATTTGAGGAATATTTGAAGTGATTGGATTTTAGAATCATCAATTTGGAAACTATGATATGCTAAGTGGAAAATTGCATGTTCATAGGTATTTTGGAATCATGAAGCATTTGGCTAGCTTTGTCGATTCCCGGGTATTATTTGAAGACGCAGCAGGAATTAGAGGTGAGTGAATCTCACGATATTTTATATATGAATATTAATTCATATGGTGTTGTTTGCGAAAATAAATAATTATATTTATTTAAATGATTTTGCGATATATAAATTAAATACAGTTTTAATTTGATATATCAGCATGTGTGATTTTGTGTTAAAACAATATTTGAAAGTATTCATTTTATTGTTTTAATTGGTGGATTTTGTGGGAAACAATATTTCAAAAATTATGATATTGTGTTTGCCTACTCGAATGTTTTTGTAGCCAATGGGTGAATGTTAGAGCTTTAGACTGTGTAGCCAATGGGTGAAGGTTAGAGCTCTAGACTGTGTAGCCAATGGTGAAGGTTAGAGCTTTAGACTGTGTAGCCAGAAGGTGAAGGTTAGAGTTCTAGACTGTGTAGCCATGTATTCATTGAAAACAAAGATGAATACTTTATGTAATAAAGGAGAAGAAAAATGGTATTCTCGCTTTATCTTGATGTATTAAAAGGAGAAGAAAAATGGTATTCTCGCTTTTAATCATTTGAAGTTGATTGTGGTTTTGTGTGAGTATGATATGAATTTGCTTCTTAAATAATTGAAGCATTGATTTATTGAATTACAATTCTTGGAGAATTATTGAATTGTATTTAGAAGTTTTTACTTCTTTAAAAATTGAAGTAATTATTATGAGGATTTACTTTTCTTAAAAAGAAAGAAATCATAATTTTGGGAAACGATTTTGGGGAAGGTTTATATTGTTTAATATTCTGAATTACCCTGGGATTAACATACACGTTTATGGGACGTGTGGGGTTAAAATACGTGGTATGGGACGCGTAGGTTCAGTATATTCTATAATATGAATTTTCGGGATTGGAATTATATTTGAAGAATATAAATTACATATATATTGTTTTAAACAAAATATATATATGTATATTTTTGTTAAACGTTTTAGGGTGAGTAAACTTAGATCACTCATACCGGCTTCATAAGCTGACCGGGTTTGTTGATATAACCCGGTACACTATTCCACGGTGTAGGGGTTATACCTGCAGGTTAGGATAACCAGGAGTAAGCAAGGCTGCATACATTTGTTGGTTTATAGACTTCCGCTGTTTGTGATAAACTCTGTTGGATTAATTACTTAATATTTTGTAACATCAATTTATTATGTAATTTATGGTATGTAATGTTTGACTCTAAAGAACGGGTCAACATTTACATACGTTGGGCATGGAGTATGTGTTGTTGTACTTGAATTAAAAGGAAAAAAAAATTCTTGTGCATATTTGTATTTGATATTCCATGTCGTCACGTTCCCGAATGGTTTGTAATTAAGGGCAAAATGCCTTATTAATTGATTGGAAAATCGGGGCGTGACAGATTGGTATCAGAGCAAAACAATGCTCTAAGGAAGTGATTGAGCAATGGAACGCTCTACGGAGATGAAACGAGTTTTAGAATTGTGAAGTGAAGTTAGGGTTTAGAGCTTAGGATCGGTTTAGGGTTTGGCGTTAGGTTCTTAGATTCATTCAAGTAATGGTTACTTCGTATGCTTAATTACGCACAGTATTTATCGAGTGATGGCCCGACCGCGGCGGATCCCCATCATGTGCTCTTCAGTGCTGTTGTGTTGTTAAGAATATAAAGTACAAATTACAATTCCGAAATTGATAGTCTTACATGGCTACATTTCTAATTCTCTCAACCGTACCTTGGATCAAACGACAGACTTGATCCACTGATCCTTTCTTGTTCTTCAGCAGCTCAGTAGAGATCTGTGTTGCTACCGTTATTAGACAACCAATGTATGGATTGTCTGAGATCCCTTCTGTTCTTCCAGCAGTAGGCATATCTGGTAGAATTGAAAAACCTGAAGTTAGGAATACAATTGTACCTAACTCACAACCGCCTATTAACTTCTGCACCGTTGACTGACTAATAGGGGCATAAATCACGTATGACCCTGTTGAATCAGTACAACTTTCTTGGAGTATATAGGTGTTGTGCATTTGCAACAAGGAGACACAATTGCGTGGATCATGACCAGTTGTGATATGTGCAATCTCCTGTACTTCTTTTTCCAATGCTAGATGGTCCCATTGGTTCCGAGTTTGTACGTCAATGAAGAAGTCAAAGAGCTTTCTGTGAGAGACATGATGCTGGATTATTGCAGATGCAGTTCGAGTGAGACCATGAGGCTTATTCAGCCTGTTCCAGATTTTGTTGGTGGAGACTCTTATCCCTGAACCCCTGAACTTGGTTTGTTCAGCTACCTTCCATTCATGAGCAGTAGAGTTGCCGATGTCTGTGCAAAAGTCTGTCACTATTCTGCATGCCATCTGCAACATGTTTCTTCTTCCTTCCACAGATGGTATGACACAAAAGTCTTGAGGTGGATAAGTGTCAGCCGCGGAATAATTTAACCTTTCCGCTTGCCTCTGAAGTATTTCTACCCATCGCCTTGCTCCAAAGGCTAAGCCTGACTCCACTAGCGTTCGGTATGTTTGGTGCATGATTTGATCCTGTACATCAACATGTTCCACCCATACGACACGAGAGCTGCCGTTGAACAAATCTTGGATTAAGCATCCGGATGGACGCTTCTTGCATTGAGATCTTGGGTGTGGACCCAGATTTGAGCTTAAACCGTCCACAGAGACGTCAATTATTGCCCAACTTTGTTCTGTTTGTCGTTGGCAATAACGAACAAAGTGAGTTACACGAGTGGAGACAGATGGACTGGTCACCTGGAATTCAGCAGTCATGACTTGGATGGTGTCGTGGTAGCTTTCAGTAGTCCCTGATGACAAGACATCAAGGATACTCGCCCTTGAAATGATGCTACCGAATATGGTGGACCATTGGTCCACATCCATGAAGAGATTCACGAGTACGAAAGGACTGAGGGGAACAGTGGCTGTGTAGCGAGAAGCTTCAGTTTGGAAGTTAGTGGGAGTAAGATCAATACCGTTAGTGAAGATTCTCTTGTACTCTGCTTCATTCAGGAACTCATGAAGCGTGACAGAGCTGGATTTGAGTGCAGAGATCCACAGTGGCGCAGCAGCAGATGCCATGATGATTAGCTCATCTCTGACCGACACAATGATTTCAGAAATCTTAGTTGTGTCTGCCACGACAGATGCTTCTGCCACGGCAGATGCTTCTTCAGGTTCTGAACGGTTGATGTTGTCTGATGGTTGTTGTGTAGAAGAAGAGTGATGTGGGATCGACATACACTTTTGAATATCCCTCCTCATGTGAGACTTTTCCCTTGGACCGATGACTGCAGGAATTGGAAGAGTCTGAGATTGTGGGGTAGTCTCTTCAATCCCTTTTAGTAGCTCACTATTGGGAGTGACTCGATTTCCACAATGGTTGCAGTTGATTCGGCTGAATGCAGCTTGGTACTGACTAAGTTGAGCTTGAAGCTCATTGATTTTCTGTCTCAGCAGAAAATTTTGTTGACGAGTTGTTTGGGCAGGCGTTCGGGGTCGATGCTTTATCACCCAGGCAGAGACTTGTGCAAACGTTAACCTTATTTGGTCACCCAAATCTTGTCGCTGTTGAACAGTTGGCTGTGGAAAAGCCTCGACGAAGTCCTTCAATGCTTGGACTTGGTATTTGGTGAAGCTCTTCCTCAGTGGAATACGTTGGGATGGACCAGGTTCAGCTTGTGGAGATGATACTTGTGGACTTGGGGCTACTTCAATGGCTTCGTCTTCTGCTAGAAGCATGTCTAGCATGTCGATATCGTTGTTGAATTCGATTGCTGGTGAAATTATTTCATCTAAGCCCTCAAAAAATTGGCTTTCAGAGGGATTAGATTGAAGTAATTCACTGAACGAATTCACTTTGCGTGACATGTTTGAGTTGGTGTAAATTTCTGAGAAGTGGGGTGAAGAAGTTCTCTTTGAAAGAGAAAGGAGGTTATGGCACTAATGGAAAGTATCTGTTAGTGGATGCGTAAGGTGTATATTTATTGTTGGTGGAGGATTTGAAATTTTCAAAAGCAAAAGTGAGTGGCTAATTTACAGCTAATTGTCGGAGCCCTTGGAGATCGTGGAAGATTTTTTTTCCCCGATGCATGGATTTTCCACATACAGTTCCACTCTTGTGAGACCTCGCATCTTTTAAGGAATTAATTATGCGAAAGTTAAAGTAAAGAGCCATTATGACCGTTGTTAGTGGAAGACTGAGTTTTTGTTGATTAAATCTTGTGGAATCTTGTATCGTGGGCGATACTTTTGAGTAATTGAGACAGATTTGAGCAATAATTATTCTTAGTGGGTTGTTGAGTACACCGCACTTACATTAAAGAAAGGTTTCCCTTACGGTGGGAAGTTGTGTTTAAATACATAGGATAAGGAGCTGTGTTACTTAACTCATATCTGATTTCAAACAAACACATCTACTAGAATTTGCAAAATGGTGAGCAAAGGAGAGTGCAGTAAGAGATCAAAGAATACTGATTGGAGTGAACTTCCGGTGGAGATCTGGAAGTATATTTTCCAGTTGGTTGCTACCGCATCCCTGCAGAGCACAATGGAACTCCGTTGTGTCTCGAAGACCTTCAAGGAGTATGCCGATAGCTGGTCTACTTTGGCAGCGATCGACATGGATGGATTCGATGGTGGATCCAGACCCACTGGTTCTATAGAAGCGGATCTGCAAGTGCGTATCTTCGCAAATCGTTGCTGGGAAGCGAAGAACCCGGAGTCTCTGTTCCGAATGGGAATACGAGTACTCGTAGAGGCAGCGAACATACCTTTGGCCCTGGAGTACTTCGATGCAGCATGCAAACCAGGAACTCTGTATGGTGCACGTCCCAGTTTGGTGGTAGGTCATCATGTTGCATTTTATGCAGCGTGTATGATAAGGATTATATTGGGACCACGAGCCGAGCAGCAGAAAGTGGTGCACCGACTGTGTGAAGCCCTCGACTGGTGGAGAACCGGATGGAACATCTACTACTGTAGAGAAGAAGTCGAGCGGATGATGCATCAGGCCGAGTTTTGTCATGAGCATCTACTGTTGTTTTTTCCGTCGACTACTGCTTTCCTGCCCGCCGGTAAATGTCTTACTTGCGGTGAGTCAAGTTTTTGGCGTCCTTTTGGCCATGACATGTGGGACGTGGATGGAGATAGGCATGCAGCTAGAGAATGTTGCGACACTTGCAAGTGTTTCGTGGAGGCAGCATATTTCTATCAGCTTATGATGTATGGAATTCCGAGACATCCGGCCTCTTATCCACGAAGTCACTATTGGAGGTTTAAGGATGGCTTCTGGTAGTGTAAGCCCTGTGAGGCATTTTAGAAGTTGTAATAGCAGTGTGTGCGAACTGTAACTTCAGTTTCTTTACTTTATGTTGTGGTTGTATGGTTCCCGGTTTATTATTAAATAAATTCTGGGATTTGGAATTTCAGGTTGTGAGAACCAAGTTGTGGTTGTGTTGTGGTTTGATGTGTACTACCCGGTTATTAATGAAATAAATTCTGAGATTTGGAATTGAAGTGTGATAACCTTGGGTGTACTCTGCGTCCAAATTTCGGGACGAAATTTCTTTAAGGAGGGTAGACTGTAATACCCCGAAAATTTCAATACTATTTTTATAAAATAGGTCGTGAAATTTGAAGTGAAATGGTGTGATTTCGTATTTTTAGGGGTTTTCGTCGTAAAACGATAATTACGGTGGTAATTATAAGTTACACAAGGTTAATTAAGGTAACTTTTTATCCGTTGAGATTTTGGGAAAACTTCCTTCAAGGAAATTGTAGAACTCGTCGAATCGAGTTCGTAGGAATTTGGTTCACCGAAAACGGACATCGTATGAAGAAGTTACGGGTCTCGGAAGTGTGGACGAAGATCTATAAATAGGATTTTTATTTTCGGAAAATCATTTAATTCCGAAAAATTCCGGAAAATTCCGAAAATTCTCTCGAAGGGACCCGTTTACCCGCGTTGACCCGGTTACCCGACCCGGCGCGTGCGGGCGCGTCCGGCCTCCTCCGGCCACGGCCCGGCCACCGACCGACGCAGACCGGCGTCGCCGGTCGACCTGTGGTGTTTACCGCCACCGGATCATGCCGGAAACCGGCGGATCGTGCGTGGCAGCCGCCGTACAAACCGACCCGGTCGGCGACGGCGATTCCGGCCACCTCCGGTGATGAACCAAGTTGGGTTTTGTTCCCCTCCTCTCCAGCAACCTCCCCATGGTGGTGGATCACGGCGGCACGGCCTAGATCGGCGGGAACAAAACTTTGCACTTTTTGGGATCTAAAACTTACCGACACCGATTCCGGCCACTTGCACTCCGATCCAGACTTTGAGGTAGTTACTAAACTTGTTGGGATTGTTGAGATGTACATGCTGGTAAAATTTGGTGTCAATCGGAGAACTTTTCTCCGGCGTCTGACCACCGCCGGCGGCGGCGCGTCCGACCGGTCCAGGAGCAGTTCTTTGCTCCATTTGGCTTGGTTCGTCGATACGAACAACTTTCGTGTTTACACTTTTGTGAAATTCGGTCGTTTGATCAATGATCAATTAAGCGATAGTTATGGATCGTTAAATCCGTGATGATCCGACCGTTGGATCATCACCAATTTTGGATATGATGTTAGGATGCTAGAAATAAGCATGCTGTTGGATTTTGGAAGTTTTGGATTTCGTGTGGGACCCGTTGATGAATAGTAGACGTGGGACCCACGTTGACCGACGGTTGACTTTTGGTCAAACTGTCCCGATTTATGGTTATTGATGTCTAAGAGACATTTGAGGAATATTTGAAGTGATTGGATTTTAGAATCATCAATTTGGAAACTATGATATGCTAAGTGGAAAATTGCATGTTCATAGGTATTTTGGAATCATGAAGCATTTGGCTAGCTTTGTCGATTCCCGGGTATTATTTGAAGACGCAGCAGGAATTAGAGGTGAGTGAATCTCACGATATTTTATATATGAATATTAATTCATATGGTGTTGTTTGCGAAAATAAATAATTATATTTATTTAAATGATTTTGCGATATATAAATTAAATACAGTTTTAATTTGATATATCAGCATGTGTGATTTTGTGTTAAAACAATATTTGAAAGTATTCATTTTATTGTTTTAATTGGTGGATTTTGTGGGAAACAATATTTCAAAAATTATGATATTGTGTTTGCCTACTCGAATGTTTTTGTAGCCAATGGGTGAAGGTTAGAGCTTTAGACTGTGTAGCCAATGGGTGAAGGTTAGAGCTCTAGACTGTGTAGCCAATGGTGAAGGTTAGAGCTTTAGACTGTGTAGCCAGAAGGTGAAGGTTAGAGTTCTAGACTGTGTAGCCATGTATTCATTGAAAACAAAGATGAATACTTTATGTAATAAAGGAGAAGAAAAATGGTATTCTCGTTTTATCTTGATGTATTAAAAGGAGAAGAAAAATGGTATTCTCGCTTTTAATCATTTGAAGTTGATTGTGGTTTTGTGTGAGTATGATATGAATTTGCTTCTTAAATAATTGAAGCATTGATTTATTGAATTACAATTCTTGGAGAATTATTGAATTGTATTTAGAAGTTTTTACTTCTTTAAAAATTGAAGTAATTATTATGAGGATTTACTTTTCTTAAAAAGAAAGAAATCATAATTTTGGGAAACGATTTTGGGGAAGGTTTATATTGTTTAATATTCTGAATTACCCTGGGATTAACATACACGTTTATGGGACGTGTGGGGTTAAAATACGTGGTATGGGACGCGTAGGTTCAGTATATTCTATAATATGAATTTTCGAGATTGGAATTATATTTGAAGAATATAAATTACATATATATTGTTTTAAACAAAATATATATATGTATATTTTTGTTAAACGTTTTAGGGTGAGTAAACTTAGATCACTCATACCGGCTTCATAAGCTGACCGGGTTTGTTGATATAACCCGGTACACTATTCCACGGTGTAGGGGTTATACCTGCAGGTTAGGATAACCAGGAGTAAGCAAGGCTGCATACATTTGTTGGTTTATAGACTTCCGCTGTTTGTGATAAACTCTGTTGGATTAATTACTTAATATTTTGTAACATCAATTTATTATGTAATTTATGGTATGTAATGTTTGACTCTAAAGAACGGGTCAACATTTACATACGTTGGGCATGGAGTATGTGTTGTTGTACTTGAATTAAAAGGAAAAAAAAATTCTTGTGCATATTTGTATTTGATATTCCATGTCATCACGTTCCCGAATGGTTTGTAATTAAGGGCAAAATGCCTTATTAATTGATTGGAAAATCGGGGCGTGACAAAGCATGAGTGCATGACAACCCTAGAGCATACCTGGGGTGCACATAAGTTAGAGTAGAAGTAAAAATTGCCCAATTGGTTAGATATGAATGAATTGATTGAAATTTCGAATATTTGGTATTATTTGAATTTTTTGGATTGATCAATTTGTGCAATTCATATATGTTGCTAGTAGTAATCATGCTTACAACATATGTGTAAAATTGTTTGTGTTAAAATTTTGACGAGATACTTCCCTTAATCTTTATCTTGTTGTTGTGAATTTTGATACCAACAGGCTGGTTTCAATTTATTGAAACATAAGGCAACAACCCCTGATTCCAGGTTAGTGAAAGCAATTCAATGGCTCATGTTGCACAAAGCAAATTGTCATTGTGTTGTTTCCACTAACCTTGTGTCTCTAGCTTTTGGAACATGACTATATCTTTGAAGGAAGGATTGACTTTATGTGTTCTTAATCTAGAATAGAACATCGATCATGGATTCTTAACAGACTAAATTGAGATAACTGGAGTTTTCATCTTGCTGAAGAGTGTTGAAATGCTTCAGGGATAACTTAGTCTTTAATATCTGGTTTTATTAAAAGGAAACTTTAGAAATATTATGTGGTTTTGCCTAAGACTTAATATTTGAAACTAATATGCATATAGGGTATTCAGCTATCTTATACCTTGATCTCCCATTATTTTGTTTTCTGTTTTGGTTTTGTGTTTTGTTATTCTCTGCCTAGAATAAAATTTCTCATAAAATTTAATTTAGGTAGACAACTAAAACAAAATCATTTTTACTTGTTTCAGCTTTGAACTCAGGACTAACCCTAGCTACCATTGAGCCATTGAATGGCTCAAACTTCAAGAAGTGGAGGGAAAACATAGAACTATATACCTTGGTCTCCAGTGTATTGATTTTTGTTTGACTGAACCAGAGCCTGAAATTGATGACACCACCTCTGATTTAGTCTTAGATCACTATAGGGAATGGGAAAGGGCAAACCGTATGACTAAGTTGATCCTTAAGAAGACAAAGATTAGTGTTGTTAGGGGTAGCATCCTAGACAAATGGGACATAGCTAAGGACTTTATGGATGCTATATCTTAGAAGTTTAGGGAAAATGAGTAGTCTGAATATCTCATATGCTAGATAAGCTCATTGGCATGAAGTTTAACACTGTTGAAAGTGTCAGGGAACATATCATGAAGATGGTTGAGATCACACCAGGCTTGGTAACCTCAACATGCCTTTTTCTGATGATTTTTTGGTTCATTAATCCTTGAGAACCTTACCACCTACTTTTGGTCAGTTGAAGACCACTTACCTAGCTCAAGAGGATAAGTGGGATGTGAATGAGTTGATTGCTATCTTTGTGCAAGAGGAGGAACGGATTAAGAGAGATGAGGGTGAGATCACTGTGAATTTGGTCTCCAAACAGAGGTGGAAAGGGAAGGAAAAAGATATTGTTGCCTTTGGTGGTCCTTCTAGTGAAGGCACCAGTGGGACTAATCCCTATAAACTTAGTTCGAAGAAGTAAGGAGGCTTCAAAAAGAAACCTGGAGCCTTCAGGTGTTTCTTTTGCAAGAAGGAATACCACATGAAGAAGAATTGTCAGGAGTTTAAGGATTGTCTGATTAAGAAGGATAAGTCTCTATTTAATTTATTTTCAATTGAAATAAATTTAATAAATAGATTGTTCTCCTAGTTCATGGTGGTTAGATATTGGCTTACCAATACACATTACCAACTCTTTATAGGGCTTTGTAAGCAAGAGGGCACTAAGGACAAGTGAGAGGAATGTTGCAGTATGGAATGACATGGGAGTGGCAGTGAAGGCAATTGGCATTGTCAGATTATCTTTAGGCTCAGGAAATTTTTTAGATATTGATAATGTTTTCTTCATTCCTTCTATGAAAAGGAATTTAATTTCAGTTTCCAGACTTATTAAACAAGGTTGTAGTTTTTTTATCGATCTAAGTGGAATAAAAATCTCCCATACTTCCCAATATCTTGGTTCTGCTTCTTTAATTAATGAGTATTTGATGTTTGATTGTTCCTACCCTAAGGATGTTTTACTTATTGAGAATGCACAAAGCAGTGTAGTTAAGAAGAGAAAAATCAGTGAATTTTCTGCTTTTTTGTGGCATAGAAGGCTTGCTCATATCTCTACGGAGAGATTACTGAGTCTGGTTAAAGATAATTTGTTGCATGCCTTAGATTTTTCTGATTTTGATACTTGTACTGAATTTGTGAAAGGGAAAATCACTAAGACCAGAAATAATAATTCAAACAGAAGTGTTGAACTTTTGCAATTAATCCACACTGATATTTGTGGACTATTTGCAAACAGAACCGTATGTGGCAATAAATACTTATCACCTTTATTGATGATTGTAGTAGATATTGTCACATTTTTCTCATCTACGAGAAATCATAAGCCTTAGAAAAATTATCATTTTTAGAACAACAGTGAAAAAGGCACTGGGAAAAGAAATAAAGGCAGTGAGATAAGATGGAGGGGGAGAATATATATATATTATGGCAGATACACAGAGGTTGGACAACAAAAAGGTCCTTTTGCATTGTATTTACAAAAGCATGGAATTCAGTCACAATATACTACACCTGGAACACCTGAATCCAATGAGGTTTCAGAGAGAAGAAATAGGACTTTTCTAAATATGATGAGGAGTATGATGTGCACTTCAGGTTTGCCTAGATTTTTGTGGGGTGACACACTTAAAACAACAAATTACATCTAAAATAGAATACCAAACAAGGCTGTAGAGAAGACACTATTTGAGCTATGGACAAGAAGAAGACCAAGTTTGCATCATGTTCATATTTGGGGCTAAAGCTAGGCCTTATAATCCTCAGGAAGCCAAACTAGACTCGAAGACCATCTCTGCTCATTTTATTGGCTATCCAAAAAACTCCAGATGATTTAGGTTTTATGGTCCTAGTCATTCCACTAGGATAATTGAAACTAACAAAGTTGTTTTCATTAATGAAGTTAATTTTGTCAATGCTTATGAAGATCTTGAACTTGATCTTCAGGAATTACCGGATGATAAGGCTGGTGAACTAACTAAACCTATCAATTTTGATGTTGATGAACAATGCACCTATTATCTTTGATCCTGTTTTTGAACCACACGTTGCATCTCAAGATGAAGCTGCTCAACAAGTTTAGCATGCAAATGTTGAAACTACTATGAATGCGGAAATTACACCTACAGTACATGAACCAGAGCCTAACAACCTTGTTGTTGATCGAACGAGTAGATCAAGAAGCTCAAGATGAAGGACTTAGAAGATCCCAGAGAGTAAGAAAGCCTGCAATTAATACTAGAGACTATGTAGTATATTTGCAGGAAACAAATTTTGAGTGGGGGGAAGATAATGACCCAACAATTTCAAACAAGCTATAGAGAGTGATCAGTGCACTGAACGGATAGAAGCTATGCAAGCTGAGCTTAAGTCAATGGAGGATATCAAGTGTGGGAGCTTGTTAAACCTACTGGAAATCACAAAGCTATTGGCTGCAAGTGGGTTTTTAAGACCAAAAGATGTGTAGATGGCTCAACAGAATGATTCAAAGTAAGATTGCATGGTTGCTAAGGGCTTCACATAACAAGAAGGTATAGACTTTAATGAAATTTTTTTGTCATGTTTCCACAAAAGATAAATTTAGAATTATAATGGCTCTAGTAGCACATTATGATATAGAACTACATCAAATGAATGTCAAAATTGCATTCCTAAATAGATATTTAGAAGAGAAAATTTATATGAAATAACCAGAAGGTTTCATAGAGCTTGGCAGTGAGCACCTTGTGTGCAAACTAAAGAAATCTATTTACGAATTAAAATAGGCATCAAGGCACTAGTATCTTAAATTTGATTCAATAGTTGTATCTTTTGGTTTTGTTGAGAACTTAGTGGATGAGTATTTCATCTAACCATTAGATATTTCCCTAGTTGATCATAGCTCGACATTCCTTCTCTCTCTAACCTATATATACCTAGTTCTTTCCCATTTAGGTCATCTTTCAGCTAGCCACTTTTACCCATCACTTTCCACCTTCCCTTTCTTCCTCTCCATTTTTCCCTTTTGATTTTCCTTCTGCCGGCAGTCGATCGGTCGACACCTATGTAGCATGGAAACGTCAAAACCCAAGGTTTCCCCGTTTCGTACCATACCGGAAATGGAAACGCTAGGGAAACGCCGGAGAAACGCGTATCCGTGGACGACTTGATGGAAACGGGAAGGAAACGTGGGTTTCCAAAATTGGAAACGCGAGTTTCCAATTTTGGGTTATGAGATTGGTACTAGCTGGGGATTGAAGCAGTGGGAAGAACCGATGGACTGAGCAAAGAGAGATACGGGAGCGGAGGAGCTGATTTGGGTAGGGTTGAGTTGCCCTGAGCGGGTGCGGCTGAGAAATGGGCTGGGCAGGAAGAGATCATAGCGGTGCCGAACAGAGCAGGAGCATGAATTGGGCAAGAGAGAGAGAGAGAGAGAGAGAGAGAGAGAGAGAGAGAGAGAGATAGAGATCCAAATATATGATTAGGCTTCCCCACGAAAATACAAGGGTTTGAAGGATCGCTTTTTAGCTATATATAATCAACTCTTTCGATAATCAAATGCCCGTCCCTGCCATTAAAGCCACTTTTTTTTTTCGGAGGAAGATGAAAGAAGAAAAAGATAAAAAATTTACAGAAGAGGAAATGAAGAAAGAGAAACGGAGTTGTAAATGAATAAAGGAAAGAAAGAAAAGATGAAAGATGAGAAGAAAAGAAATGCATTTAATAAAGGACACATGTCATTGTTTGGAGTGAGTGTGGCTAACCATGGGTGAGTCTGAAGCTAACAAGTGAAGAATGAGATTTTTTAAAACAAAAAAAAGAACTTAGGTTGATAAATGAATAAAACTTTTGACAATTAATTATCAAACAAGAGAATTGTTGCAATGGTAAGTTGACTTAGCATTGTTTACAGTGATAAGAGTTTGAATCTTGTCATCCCTAGTAAGGATTTTTTCTTTTAAATTAATATTTAATTGTGATATTTGTTTTTTTTATTATTTATAAATAATTATATATCATTCACGTTTCCTGATCTCGTTTCCAAATAAAAATTTTAAGATTTGCCGTTTCCGCGTTTCGTTTCATACCCAAAATGGAAACGCGTTTCCGTTTCCAAGCTTCATAGGTCGACACAGACCTTTCGACCGGTTGAACAACGACGGTTCACCCATTTTCACCCACTTCCTCACCTCCTTTATGTTTGTACTACATACCTCGACTATAAACAAACACCTCACCATGGACCGAACTGGCTCCAGGTGGGTCCGACAGGTGGGCCCTCAGCCTAGCCGGAGATCCACACTACAGGACCCAAGCAGTGGCCGAGCAGGCCCAGGCCCGGGTCTACTCTCAAATGTACTCTGAAGTACCTTACCGGGCAGAGACTCATAGGCTCCCTTGGACATATGAGTCCCACATCGGAAATGGGCTAAGAGAACCCCAGTCGGTTTTGCTACAAATACAGCAATTACTCCCTCATTAATGGTAAGCAACAACCCTTGCCTACCGTTATACTGCTCATTTCTCTACCTATACTGACTTGAGCTTCGGAGGAGTATTGACTGGCCCACCCGGTTACTCTCCTAACAAGCTTCCCTTCCTTTTCAAGTCCCGAGCGAGAGTCAAACACCAGACCAGACTTCCTATTCTACCTCCTAAACCGGGTCAACATCTTTGGCCTCAACACTGTCCTCTTCCACCCTTCATCAAATTTGCTCCACATGACGTCCACTACGACATCCACCTATTAGCTGTTGGAGATCCTCACTAATTCATCAAGTCCATCATCAAAGGCCAAGGAAAAGCAAGAGAGCCATCTATTGAGCATTTCTCATCCTTACTCTCACTTCTACTTATGTTTAGAGCTTCAATCTGTAATTTGATGATGTATACTTTGATGATTAGTGAGTAGCTACCTTGTAGACTAGGGTTGTGTGCCCTAGTCCAATATGACTATGTGATGGTTTGATTAATGAACAAATGCCTTTGTTGGATGTGTATTTGAGGGATTAGCCACTCTTTGGTATGCATTTGATCCATCATGTATGAATGTGTATGGTTTGGCCATTTTACTCTTCTCTAGGCAATGGGCAATATGTATGATGATGTAAAGACCCGTACCTAAAAATGTTTTACTGGATTAATTTTATTTGGATTTGGCGTTAATTCGGTTGATTTCAACTTCGGGAAACACAATTAGGGGGGTTGTTGGGTTAGATTTTTGTTTCGTTAAAAATTTAAGAAAACTTTCTTCTCAAAAGTTCTAGAACGTGTTAAACCGAGTTCGTAGATATGAAGTACACGAAAATTGAACTTCGTATGATTGAGTTATGGGTTTTGGAAAATGTTACTATTTTGAGGAGGGATATTTAGGGAAACTTCCCCTTTGGGAAAGTTTCCATTTTCGGTTCAGCCCCTTACTCTCTCTCTCTTTCCCGTTTTCTTTCTCTCACAGCCGGCACTTTGCCAGCCAATAGCTCACACCTCCGGCCACCTCACGACCCAAAATTTGTCCCTACTTGTTCACCTCACTACCCTCTACAACTCTATACCAGTTTCATTGATCGAATCTTAGCGTAGGAAGAGAAATCAAAGGGAGAAAACCACCCAAAATCGCGAAAAACTGCCGAAAACCCTCACCCTTGCCGGCGCCGATTCCGACCACATCGACCCAAGCTACCCACTGGACTTTGAAGCCCTCATCCTTGCGAGTTCAACACGACAAGTTTCAACCTCATTGGTTGTCGGAGGAGGGAGAATCGACGAGTTAAAGTTCCGACCACCCGAAATTTCTAAGAGAAATTCGTGGAATTCTACACTGATTCGAACTTCGTGGCAGGTATGAAAGTTGTTGCTGGTATTGTGAGGAACGTTGTGGTAAAATTTGGTGCCCATCAGAGATAGTCGACGGGCGGCGTGAGGGCAGCTGCTTGTGGTGGCGCGTGGCGGGACATCCGACCTCTTTTTGTGATGCATTTGAGCCCATTAGCTTGCATTTTTCATTATGAACATGTTAGTATAAGGTGTGAAGGAAGTTGTCGAAGTTTAGGAATTTATCCGATTAATTTTAGGTTCGTTTATTTATGAGTTACATACTTGTGGCCGTTGGATGGTCACCGAAATTAATGTTAAGATAATTTTTTCGAGCATATTGAACGGTTAGATTATGGGAATTAGATCAATTGGTTAATTAAAAATTAATTACGAATTGTGAGATCGACTAAATTAGTTACGTTTATTCTATATATCGAACTGTGACAATCCGACCGTTGGATTCGTCGCCGAGGGTGATGGATGATTAGATTTATCGATGAGAAAATTATTAGTAGAGGTGAGGTTTAGAATGTATCGTTGGATTAGCGTTGTGAGGATTATCGGAAACTAGGGGTGGGCATTGGGTGGGTTAGTCGGTTTTGACTTCAACCCATTAGCCAACCCAACAACTTCGGGTTAACATTTGAAGAACCCATTTTCGGCCAAATTTATTTACAAACCAACCCACCCAACCCAATAATATTTGGTTGGGTTGGACGGGTTATACGGTTTGGAATTCTTACATCTTAATTCTTTTAATTATTTCTTAGTTAAATATTTAAGAGGACTAAAAATTAATAAATTTTAGTCAATCAATAAATGTAGAAAGTATATCAATAATCAAGTTTGATAGATAAGGAAAAACATTCGTATTAGTGAGATAGAGTAATTAATTTTTTATTTTAATCATTAGTATACATAGTTGTATAATTAAATATGAGATCATCAATTTAAAAAATTACTAAAAGAGAGAAATGCTGAAAATTATTTAGGCTAGGTAGTGCAGTTAGTTAAAGTTTTAGCAGATCTCCACATGCCACGTGTAAAATAAATAAAAATATAATATATATTGGGCGGATTGGGTTTAATGGGTAGAGTAATAGTTGAACCCAATTTCACCCACATAATAATCGGGTTGGACGGTTTTTAACCCAATTATTTTATTTTTATGTGACAAACCAACCCAACCCGTCCAAAAATAGGTGGGTTGGGCGGATTGGGCGGTTGACCCACAAAGATGCCCACCCCTATTGGAAACCCTATTTGGGTTATTAAATTAATCTGGAATTATTGTTTCGTCTGTCAAATAATTATCGTTATTAATTCGTGTTGTTCAAGAGGACGTTGAGGAGGACCTTCACGGGCGACAAGCCTAGCCGACTATCAGTGAGTGGACTTTTGTCTTAATTAATATGCATGCAATTCTATTGTAAAATATTATTTCTCGCTTTTAGTAACTCAATTGAATATAGTGATTTTATAATTTGTCTCAAGGAATTTGACTTTAATTGTTTGAATTGAGCTTTCAGAATGTTTCATTTCGCAAGAATTATTAATTGAGATAAATGGTCTGAGACTTTGTTGCTAGATCGTGGATTCCAGAAATCATGAGGTTAATTTATGACCGGCGATTACTTGAGAAATGGAAAGGATGTTGGGATAGAGTGTTCAGTTGGGTTCCATTTTAGATTGTCAGTTAGTTAGTTAGTCAGTTGATACGTCTGGGAGAGTGGTAGCTAATTTGTATGTTATTTGCATACAAATTAGGCCTCTAATCACTTTAGTAATGTTAATCCAATGGTCGTTTAGTGTCTCTAATCCTTGTTTTGCACCATTGTAGGGTTCACAAGCATCGGATGGATATCAGGAGCAAAATGGCGCGTTTTGGAGCTTTTGGTGGATTTCCGGCAAAAGGACAAAAAGTCAACCCGAGGACCGTCGGTCAACTCACGGTCAACCCGGAATTTAGAGCGTCAACGAGTCAACATGAAATCCCGGAAGTGAGTCGCACGAGAGTCCCGAAAGTTTAGCCAAAAGTCAACCTTTGGTCAACTCCGAAGATCTTGGTCAAAGTCAATGAAAAAGTCAACCATGTGACTCATCCACACAAGTTTCCAAATCAACAAGGACCATGCTAAATATGGTGAAGTCACCCATTGATTATTCCTCCTCTTTGTTTCTTATATGGAATTACTCCCTTACCCTTTAATTATTGTATCCAATCCTTAGATCTAACTTTACTCATCCTAGCCCTCCATTCTCTCCCTCATTTGCCTATATATAACCTAGTATTTGCCCCATTAGGTCACCCATTCAGCTAGCCCTCATCACCCATTACTTTCCCTTTCCCTTTTCTCTCTTCTTCCTTCCCTTAGATTTGCCCATGGTTTGTTCGTCGACCGGTCGACAACCACCTGTCGAACGGTCGACCCTCGACGGGGTAGCCTGCATTTCTACATCAACCAGCAAAGGGGCAGCCATTGAGAGCAAGTAGAGGAAGGAAAAGGAAGAAGTAGCCTCCAGGAATCTTCATTGAGCATTTCTTTCCCTATTCTTCTTATTTTTGTAATCAATTTCATATAATGTTCCTTATGGTTAGTTATGAGTAGTTCAATAAGGTTGGGTACTAGAGTTGTGTGCCCTAGTCCATTGTGATGTAATAATGAATTGACTATGTATGAATGTTTTGTGATGAATGAGTATGCCTATTATCCAGTTCAATTTGTGTTGAGTACATGTTTAGGGAATTTAGTCACTTCTTTGAGCATCTTTGCAACCTACTTTGATTGATATTGTTGGGGTGACTCCTAGCTTTCTCTAGGCAATTGAATTAATAATAGATGTGATAAGGTCCCCTTGTTTGAGTTTCTAAGTCTTTGTGCTCATAGCCTCTCAAGCTAAATTGAGGGAGTTCTGGTGACCCATAATATGACACTAAGAATACATAAGAGAAGATGGTCTTAGACCCGTAATATGGCTAAGATACAAAGCTTGATTCATTCATTTCATAAACACAAATACTAAATTGATTCATTAAGCATCATGTATGGACTTAGGCTAACCCGAAACCCCAATCGATTTCCAATTATTGCACACACTCTTGCTTATTCTATTTTGCACTTATTTACTTGTTCACTCACTTATTTACTTGTTTGTTTGTTACTTGTTGCAATCACATTATCTCAAAACCCAACTCATAACACCTCTACACACACACACACACACACACACACACACACACACACACACACACACACACACACACACACACACACACACACACACACACATTGTGGCTATCATTTGCATTCACTCCTTCCGTTTCTCATCATTCAATTCTTGCTACTTAAGGAGTTAGGGTCTTCAATCCCGGTTAGAACGACAACTCCCGGTCTTAATATTCGCTTACCAAACTTTTGCTTCGTCAGTAGCACGCCCAGATTGTCAGTTAGTTAGTCTATGGATACTTCTGGGAGAGTGGTAGCACGCCCAGACATCGTACGACCTGGGTAGCCGGTGTACGATATATCTCAGTTTGTTTTCTTCTGGGAGAGTGGTAGCACGCCCATATTGTCAGTTCACCCCTGTCTGCGAAAGTGGTAGCACACCCGGATATCGTACGACCTAGGTAGCCGGCATACAATATATGTGTTGTCTAGTCAGCAGTTCCCTCCAGACCTTCCTCCAGTTATGTTGTTGGTCGGAAATTTTCTCTCCAGACTCCCTTCAGGTGATGTCTAGGGTTATATCCTTCAGACTCCCTTCAGGTATGACGTCTGAGGGTAATTTCCTTCCTTTCAGCAGTCCACTCTATGAATGACCGTAAAATATGAGTTTGTTCCGCAGATTAATTTCAGACATTTGATTAGGGAATTAGTTTGATAGCTTGTGGCTTTTAAAAGAAGATATCAGATTTTGGGCGAGCCTTTATATTTTCCAGTATGAGTTTTCCTCACACTTATGTTTTCAAGATATTCATAGTTGTTGTTCCTAAGTTCACCAAAGTTATGAGGACCTAATGGACTTTACGAAAATATATTTATTAAGTTGAATTGCATGCATGGTTTTAGGGAAAGAAAGTTTTTGGGAAAGCATTTAAGACATTTTAAGTTAATTATAATTATATCCATATTTTCGTCCACTCACTCTAACGATTTTGAAATGTTTTTCCCTGGACCCTTCGGTTTTGCATTGCCCAGTTTGCAGATTAGTTGAGGTCGAGCCATCCATCGAGTCGAGGCTTAGTTCACACGCTTCCCTATCGTCATAGTAATATTTTCTTATCAATTTTGTATCTATTGTGAAACAGTTAAAATTGCTCTGAATTACCAAATAAATGTTTTATAAATGTATTTGAATGTGTTTATTTTAGAAGACTGGAATTATTGTGGGGAGCAAGTAGGCTCCGAATTATTGGTTGGATTTTGTAATTAGAAGTGTTAAAATCTTTTTTCGCAGGTTTTGGGTACTCCAGTTTTAGGGGAGTTGATGTCGAATTTTCTGCAGAGACTCTTCTAAGGTGGGCCCCACATGGCCACCTCGGATTCCAGGGTGGAATCTGGGGCGGATCCTGTCAGATGAGCATGTTTGACTCATGTATGATCCTTAATTCATATTCCTTACACCTCCTTTCTTTCTCCCCCTTCGCGGAGAGTTCTAATGACCCTAATAAGGTACTAGAATACCTTAGAAAGAATCCATTCCATATCGATAATATCGGTGGAGTAGAGGATTGTTCATGAGTTTGCTTGTTTGAGTTCCTATGTTTCGTGCGCCATGCATCTGAAGCACTTTAGGGGATTTGGTATTAGGTAACATAGAGAAATCCCCTATGACACCTAGAGAGTTTGAATGACCCATAATATGGCATTTGAATACCATAGGAACACGGTCTTAGATCTATAATATGGCTAGGATATGGGACTTGATTTGTAATCACATTGGCATGATTTCGTTGTTAGAGCATTGCTTGTTGCATTGGATTTGGGGTTGACCCGAAACCCCAATACTTATCTTTACTTTGCACACACTTTCTCTTTACATTACTTGCATTACTTGTTTGCTTGTCTTTTCATTTCATCATTGCTTTACTAAACAAACACCTCTACACTTCACACATTGTTTAAATCACACGCACTCACCCATTCTTTCCATCTCTCGTCACTTCATCATTGCTAGAGTTTCTGATTACGCACACTACCTAGGTGTCTAAGGGCCATCAATCTTTGCGGACACGACAATCCTCCGGTCTTAATATCTACACCACTCTTTTGATTCGTCAGTAGGCCCCATTAGTCATCACCTCCATTTTTCAGTTCAGTTTCAGTTTTTCAGTTCATATTTTAGTTTAGTTTTCAGTTCAGTATTCAGTCAGATAATTTAATTTTTTTGAGGCATGTTTTTCTCGAGGGAAAACATAAACAGTTTTATTTTGAAACCATTTAGATTTTGTCCACTCACGCTAATAGTTTTCAATGTTTTCCCTTGGGCTTTTCTGTTTTCAAACGCCCAGATTGCAGACTAGCTAGCTGAGGTCGCGTAACGAAGTTGAGGCAGTCAACACCACCTTCCCATTCATGTAGGTTATAGTTTAACCTACTTTCGTTTATTAATTGTAGTTTCATAAACTTAGTTGCTCTGATACATTGAGTTTTAAAAAGATTTAACGAATTTAAAGAGATTTCTAAATTGGAGTTGGACATTTGGAAATTATTTTAAATTGTGGAAAATTGAATTATTATCACCGGTGAGCACGTAGGCTTAGGTGTTGGTTGTAGCTTGAGGAATTAGAAGTGTGAATTTTAAATAATTATAGGTTTTCAAGTAGTCCATTTTTAGGGGAATTAGATCAAATTTTCGGAAAACCTTCTCTAAAGTGGGCCCCACAGGGTCGTCTCGATGTTTCAGAGTGAGATGTCGGGGTGGGTCCTGTCAGATTACACCAAGTCTAATCCATATAAATACTTGGTCCCTGTGGCCCCTCTAATTACCTTTGCTATACAGTTCATCTAGCCCCATAGATAGATAGCATTCTAGACAGGATCACATAAGACTTAGTATTACTCAATGGCCTCCTCAAACACCTCAGGTATCACACTTAGTCTATGTGATTTATCATTGTGTTTATTCATATTTATTATGTTTAGTTTTTGGTTATGTTAGTATGTGATTCCTAAAGTATGTTTTGGTTCATGTTAATAGTTTAAGTTTCCATTCAACCGTCACATCGATCGGAAAGAGCCTTTGAAGGGGTCATGATTGAAGGCCTTGCAAGAGTTTAGAAGGCTAATCATGAAAAACTTGGACGAGGTAACTCCGAACCCTTACTACGGAGATTGCCAAGATCAATGGTGTCATCATCGTCTTTCAACGACAAAACCGAAGCCAATTGTCATAGTAGCAAGAGATGCCATGGAAGGAGCTGCCGAAAAACCAAATCCTAACCCTAGACACACGATAGAGAGAGAGAGAGAGAGAGAGAGAGAGAGAAGGGAGGCACAATATTTTTTGGCTATATATTTTAGTAATTCTTTTATGGGTTTTTATCACATACCTGAACTATTTCTCAATTATATATTTGGTACCTGAACTTTAATTTTTGTCATAAGTAGTACCCAAAGTTTCAATTTTTGTCCCAAGTAGTACCCAAAGTTTTTGATTTCATCTTTTTTGGTACCTAAGGCCGATTTTTGTGATATTATATGTGCGTGTTAAAAAAAAAAGCTAAAATGAAAAACTTTGGGTACTACTTGTGACAAAAATTGAAAACTTGGGGTACTACTTGTGACAAAAATTGAAGTTCATGTACCATTTAGGATGAACTCGAAGAGTTCGGGTACTGGTTGTGATCAAAAGTGAAGTTCAGGTACTATGTATATAACTGAGGTAAAGTTCATATACCATTTGTGATAAAAACCCTTCTTTTATATTACTTTCGGGGTGCATGATTTATTTTTTCAAATAATTGATATCCACGTAAGACGCTAAGACCTAATCCTATGCCTTTGATGGAAACTTATTCAGTACACGCCGTGTTTCTACACGGCACACTTTCCTGATTATTTTAATAGGCTTCAGGTGATCTGATCCGTTCATTGGAGAATGTTTAATCAAGACCGTTCGTTTATGCTTACTTTCTATTTGACAGTCAACGTTTATGTTTGGTCCAAAAAATTCTGAGTCAACTTGGTAAAATCGACAGAGGGGTAAATGCTCAACATCAGAGATGTTTTCGCCAGATCTGCTGCAAGTTTAAGAGCTCCGGATTCCGTCGCAATGGAGGAGACGAGCAGGAGGGGCTAGCTTGCAGAGGCCCGGCAATAATCGTGGTTTGGGAGAACTAATTTGCAGGTTTTCTTCACAAAAACCTGCAAAAATTCGGTTGTGAGGCCGACCGAGAGAGGCAATGTTCAGTTGGCAAGGAAAGAATCAACATGCTTCGGCTTTCAAGACCTATTGATGGGCAGGGTTTTTCTACTAGTTTCCGTCTGAAATCGAAGACTTGTCTCAAAGTCGTCTGATTGAAAAGAAAAAAAAAATTGATGGGCGATTTGCTGGAGATTTATTCGCAATCGAGGAGACGAGCGATTAGGGGCTGCAGATTTGGCTCCGATTCAGATGAGGATGAAAACGGGGTTGTCGGGCTTGATTTGCAATGGGAAGATGAGGGTTGTCGGGCTTTATTTGCAATGTGAGGATCATGTTCGTGAGTCGTGACTGCAAAATTGAGCTGAGGAGCTCGAGTTTTGGCCGTGAGAAGCTCCAACTGTGTTGCAAGAGTGGGGGCAGTGGCCTTGTGATCGGGTCGACCTGGATTGATCTTGCCGGCGGTGAGCTGAGCACGGGCTGGGATTTGAATTGCAGAGAGATCCGCTCAGGTGGGAGCTGGAATTGCAGGTTCTGATTGTTGATTGGTGGTGCTTTGGGTGTCAAAGCAGAATTCCGAACTGGACTTGGGCTTGGGCTTGGTTGTGCGTGGTTGATTCTTGTGAATTTGCAGGTTTGCTGATTTGGTTGAGCTGCCATGGTGAATTTGAAATGGTTGCCGTGAGCAATTCCAAGTTGGGCACGGCGGCTTGGCTTTGGGCTTAGAGAAAGCAAAGCTGCCGGAATTGGGCAGCTGCAGTTGCAGCGATAATGGTGATGGGTGCCCAAATCAATGGCAGCCATGGTGATGATGGAACAAGCTTACTGCCATTGATGTGTGATTGGAGATTGGGACTTGCAGTGGTGATGCAGAGGGCCTTCATGGCTGTGATTGATCCTCAGCAGAGTGTCTCTTTAAGAAGAGGAAGAAAGAGAAGCAGATGAGGCTTGATTGAAGGAGCTGAGGGACAAACAGAAGCTTCAGGTCAAGGGACCGTTGAGGCTGGGCTCCCCTCTCCAACGTCTCCGACGACAAAGGAGGAAGAAGCGGAAAAACAAGCAACAAAACAAAATGGGTTTCGGTCAGAAAAAAAAAAGAACAGGTTTTTCCCGAATGTTTCGAGCTTAGATCCGCTCTCTACAATGGATTATAGGGTGAAACCCTTGAATGGATGGATAGATCGTTCAGAGACGAAGAGAATGGACCAATTTCGTGGCCTGACGTGACCGGATGTGACGGCGGCGAAGCCGCAAAGATCCGGCAAAATGAGTCGAAACTGGTCGATTGAGACCAAAGGTCACGGGGGAGTCCAAGGGTTTATAGCTATTTATGGAAACTTTCCGGAAATAGTAATCCGTATTTATGCTTTTATAGTAGTTTCCTGAAATAGAAACACAACTTCCACAAGCCATAACTCACTCATACGAACTCTGATTCTCGCATTTCACGTGTCTATGAACTCGTATCGACGTGCTCTACAACTTTTGTGAAGAAAAATTTAAAAGAAACTGAACGAATAAAAAGTCAACATTTCAACTCCTCGAAAACAAAGACGTTTCGAATTAATATTCTATCGAAAAACTTTCAATATACGCTCCTCGAGAAAAAACACACTCAATTGAATCCAACACTTCAATAATTTTGAGAAATTTAAATAATTTAATTACAAATTTTCGGGTATTTACAAAGCCAATGTGGTTTATCACGTAGATCGAGGCTCTAACGAGGACGAAAACGGCTAATTTTTTTAGTATAAGCATTTTGCCCCACAATGATCATATTAAACGGTCAGATTAGCCAATTAATTTTTGCACAACCTTGTTGGTTTTCAAAGGTATAGTTTTTTACATAACCAATAAACAAGTTATACCGCACTAGTAAGCATGTAAGGATTTCATGCGATCCGAAAAAATGAAAACAAAAAACGGTAGATTCAATATTATCCTTGTATTTCCCATGTAATAATATGTATTATGTGAAAAAATTAGTCTCGAGCGTCGTCCTCTAGGCCTCGGTCAAGGGGAGTCAACCCCTATTAACGGACATTTACGAAAATATACTTTTTACTAAAACGCTTGTAATAACTTTGTCATAACTCCGATTTGTGAGTTTCCAGGGGCCAAACTCTTGCATGGCCGTGGTCCTTGTACTGACATAAAAAATTTGAACTTGGGATCTCGTCATGATTTAGTTGCTCTTAGAGAATTTTAATTAAATAAGTAAGGGTTAAAATTGTCAAACGTACCATTAAAAATTAACAAAAATTAATTCCCGAGTCTAGGATGGCAGAAGGTCGGTTTTGGTCTACACCCTAACCCGTAAATACCCCATGGGAAAATAATTGTATTTTATTTATTTTTAATAGACCATAGACGGTTATACCCTTTCCCCAAAAGTTTATATTTCTCTAAGGGCAGCCGAATCATGATGAGTTATTCTCTGTCAGTTTTTTGCATGGATAGATATAGGTCGATCCCACGAGAGTGTGGGCGCAAACAGATCGCCCGCATGAGTTGCGACGGAGTGGTTACGAGTATTTTTGTGTGAGTGGTATTTAAGTCATTGTTGTTAACTAATTGGATCGAGGCTTGAACTTAAACAAAAGCGGCCAATTTTTTTAGCATAAGCATTATTGCCCGCAATGATCACATTCAACGGTTGGATTGGCCAAATAATTTTTCCACCATATTTTTGGTTTTCGAAGATATACTTTTCTATATAACCAACAAGTAAGTTAGACCGCACTAGTAGGCATATAGAGATTTCGTGCGATCCGAAAAATTGAAAATGAAAAATTATAGATTCAATGTTATTTTTGTGTTTATCATGTAGTAATATGTACCGTGTGAAAAATATTAACCCCATCCGTTATCGTTTCGGCTTTGGTCAAGACGGTCAACCCTAATTATGTTCATATTTTCTTAAGGGTAGCCCTATAATGACGAGTTATTCCCCAATATTTTTTTTCATAGGTTGACAGAGGTCAACCCCACGAGAAAGTGGGCGCAGACGGCTCTCCATAAGGAGTTGTGACGTAGTGGTCACATGCGTTTTTTTGAGGTCTATTACGTTGACTACGTGGATCGAAACTGAAACGAGAACGAAAAAGGCTAATTTTTTTAGCATAGCAATTTTTCCATGCAATTATCACATCCAACGGTGGATTAGGCCAAATTATTGTTCAGCCACCGTGTTGTTTTGGAAGGAATCCGTTTAGGGTTTAGGGTTTAGGGTTTAGGAAATAGGTAATTATTATTATTATTATTATTATTTTGGTTTAGGGCTTAGCTCATTTCCCCCCAAATAAATAGGGCTTAGCTCATTTCCCCCCAAATAAAATTAAACTTGCCCATTTTCAGACAAAGGAAGAAAATATTCTTAATTTTATGTAAAGTGACGCCAATTACTCGGGAGCAAAGTTGCGCATCTCTCTCTCTCTCTTTCTCTATTATACCCGATCCTCGTCCGGAGATTCATTCGCCGTCCGACAACCCGTGACCTCGACACCGCTCCATTATCTCCGTGTACTCGAGCGATTCATCCCCATACCAAGATTTGTCACTGATGATCAGTGTCGAAGGAGAATCGAAGCATCAACAGTCGGTTAGTTCTCCATTCCTAGATATTGGATTCCTGCCAAATCGACCGGCTACAATAGTGGGCTTTCAAGCTCTCTTCACGGTGAATCCAGCGTCACCAATATTATCCATAAATACTTCCTACCATGGGAGACGGTCGGATTTGAAATTATAGATATTCGTAGCTTTGGATGCAAATTCGATCTATTCGTGGGCGAATCGATTGAAGTTGGTTTGATTGCATACCAGCCATGGAGGCCGACTACCCTATTAAGGTCATAACTCGTGGCCATCGTATAACCCAATTTTTGTTCACTAAACATAATTCATTTGAATTATTGTTGAATACTCTTACGAGTAACTTTTCCTTACAGGACATTATTCAATTTTGGAATACCATTATAGGTTGTTGCGATTGTAATAATTTAGTTTGTTTGCAGATTGCAGAAACTGAAGTCGCTATTCCTTAGAAGAATAAATTGATATTTTCCACCCCTTTGCCCATAGTGCATGGAGCGATTATAATAGTAAGCAAATCTCCCCCAAGCTCTCCTCCACCATGTGGATGGGTAGTTTCTTCAGAGGCTTGTATTATTAATTTTTCCCTGCAATTGTATCAATTTATAATGTTAAATTATGTACCATGCTTTAGTTATTCGAATTAATTAGACATTCAACTGTTTCAATATGCAACACATCATCATGGTATTTCACAGATGTGTCGGAACCCCTGTTGGTATACATAATTTCGCAAACGAGCGGTGCATAATATAGGAAGTGTCTGTAATGTTTGTTTTTTTTTTATTCAACTGGAGATGCATTAGCAAGGGAAATAGCAGAGCATAAGAGCTGCTGCCCCCATATAAACATTACATAATATCTTCCTCCACTAGATTATGGAGCCAAGGAGGACCAACCTCCTGGCAATACATGTTTTCATTTAGTTTTAGAGCTGAGCGAGCCAGCTTATGAGCCACAATATTGCATTTCTTCCTCACATGAGGAAGTGTCTGTATTGTTAATATTTAAAACTTTCCAAACCAGGATGGGGGCAATGTTTTTATTAATCTCACGGATTTTGTTTTTGTTCGTTTATGTATTTCAGCACAATTAAACAATTACGTTGGATTTGCATACTAAGTTTTCTATATGGCAGCTAACATATTCAATTGAATGTTTTAAAATATAATAACGTGACACTATTGGTATATTTCTCCTGCTACAACCTCAGTAGATTTGTTCACTATATTGGCTGAGGATCTCTTAACTACTCCTATCCCCTTATATCAATTATGGTTTTTGGATATTATTTAGGATTATGACATTGGCTGGTTGTCTTTGCAATATCATGTTTCCTTGTTCTGCAATTTTCAATTCACGAAACATGATTACCTAGTGTATTCCGTAGCTGAGATACAAGGTATACAAATTTGAAGCTACTTACTGTGATGTCAATATTGTACTTTGGTCAATAAGACGCTATTATAGATCTTCAAGTTCGTAATTTTTGGAAGCTTGTCTGGTTCAATATACCATTGTAGGAGTGAAGGTTGCATGTTGGATTTCTGTTTTGATATTTGCAATAATTGTCGTTCTTTTAGTTATTGCTCCTTCCCTCTCTTTGCATCTTTTCATTGTTGCTGATTAGTTGCATGTCAACGTATCTTTAACAGATTGTTTGAACTGAAGAGTTCCAGAATGGATCCAATCAGCGTGGATGGCTCTACTGCCAGAAATTTTGATTCAGGGGAGGATATGGAAGACAATCATTCAGTGCAAGAAGATGAGACCCAAGAGTACATGGAATATAGAGGGAAGCCGTACACTGACCTCACGTTGGATGATTTGAGGGATGTTGAATTCAGTACCATTTCTGGCAAAGGGAGGTTGACCAATTCTACCGCTACTAGTCACTGGCAAAGGGGTTTAGCCCGAGTAAGCATAGATGTGACAAGAACTGTTCTGGTACACTAGTGATCTGTAGAGAAATGAAGCTGGGAATTGAAACATTGCGTTTCTACCTTTGATCTTTTGTTCTTTTTTACTTCTTTTTTAATGAACTTTGGCACTTTGCTTCATTTTGGTCTGTAATAAGTTAATGTGATTTGTTAGTTTGCTCAGGTTGCTGGTTTATTTTGTCATTCTCTCTTTTTTCATATTCCTTTACCTTGTCACCTTCAATATAATCACATTTTTACCTTGTATGCTGATCTGTCAAGTTTGATTTTTACCCCGCCGTTTCTGAAAGATCACATTTTTCTTTTATAATTTTTAGTTCCTGGGGAGTTCTAATTTGGTCCACAAGAATTGTACTATAAATATAAATGACTTGAGATTAGGCATCGTGTCAAAGCATTAAGCTTGGTGCAGAAAAACCAACCAAAGATCTTACCATTTCTACTTGCTTTCAGCCTTTAATATTACTCAAATTGTATTCCATAAAGCCCATCAAACAGACCAACAAAGAACTCATTCATAGATACAAAGAGAAACAATGCAAACGACAGAATCCGCATAAATTAATGCAAAACTGCACATTTGACATGATTCTATCCGATCAGAATTGAACCGAGTCATGATAAGATTAAGAGAAGCTTCAAAAAGTAAATTAAGCACATGATTGAACAAAACCTTTCAGAACGCCTATAATTAACTTTAAGGGGGAAAGGGGTATTGGCATTTGGAACTGTTAATTCTATTGGCTTCTCACATTCGATTGTTTACATGTGGTTACCGTTCGAAACTACGCCCATGTTCTCCAAACAAGAAAAGGCCAGAATGCATTGTCGAGCAACTATCACCAAAATCATCATCACCAACAATATCTCTTAAGTGTGGTTTCAGCAACATCTCCGCAGCTACTTACATTTCTACTCAATAATCCTTAGCCCAACACGATCAGATCTGACCTACAATGATGAAGAAAGAAGTTTACATATGGTTAAAGAAAACCATGTTTAAAGTAAACTGCAATTACATAATGGGATTTTTCCATTTTTTTTTATAACAATCATCAAGTAATCCAAAATGAAAAAAGATAGATGTTATATACATGCCGCTACAGGTAGGTGTCGACACTGGGATGCAGCTTTAAATATGAAATCTATGGTTGCAGCAAGAGGTTCATCGTTTGAATCTGACAAAAACTCTAAAGATTGAGATAAAACTCGTTCCCACACTTCACTGCCAACAGTCCAGTTGACTCAGAGCACCGAAAACCTGGGAAATAAGATAAACACTTACAGAAGAACCATGCAAGCAGCAATAGACTAAGTTGAGGAAATCTGCACATGTTAGCCAGACTGTTTTCCGAATAAACTAAAACATACCGAGTACACATTAACCTAGTATACACTCAGAATCAGAATAATTATTCTAAAAATGTGTCTCTCTGTTCATCATGCATAAAAGGGCATCCAGGAAAAGGCTACTAATCTTTGAAAAACAATAAGTACATGAATAAATGGCCGTCTCATCAGAGAGAATCTTACAGGTGTCCACAACACAGGTTCAGCAGATAACATCACTTTTACTTCAAATGCAATATAAATGAAACACATACAATCTAGCATTGACTCAGCAACTACAACATTGCAACCTTCTCACATTATGAGTTCCTAGTCATGTGTATCTCACTGCCATACAGAGATTGTCTAGAACTTTAACCAAATTTCCCAATCACTCTGTTGGAACAAATTAAAAGCCAGATAAGTCCCCCTTACTAAATCAAGTATTCCTATCCAAAGTTAAGCCTTGTATAAAGCTCAATGCACCAGCCATGAAGAGCCCCCAAATTTACAGAAGGAAAAGTCTAGCTCAGGACAAATCCAATAAGAAAGTGCCCTATCTTCTATGCTTTGACAATTTGAGAATAATGCTTCTCCAGAATTCTTAGACAAAATGGGCCCCAACAATGAATAAAAAGTCTGCAAAAGGCCAAGGGCCAGTGCAGTCCAAGTTCCATCAGATTCTATATATGTCAAGCAAGCAAAACTAAAAACATCTCGGTACAATATATCAAGGTCGAATAGTTTTGCTCATGAACAGAAGGAATTCACATCAATAGAACTCTATAATCTCCTAACCAAAAATCCTACCCTGACACAACGAAAATCAAACATAAATCCTCAATTTCCTTGTGCATGTGCTTAGTTCTTCAAATCATTACCATTCACCAAGCCTTCGCAAAATTATACAAAGTACAATTCACCAAGTCTACACCATTCCCATAATTATACAGAGTACAATATATACAACGCAAATAAGACAAACCTTTGCACATTCACCAATCCAACTCATAATACTTCCTGCAGCTTCAAACATCTCCCCGAGAGCGGTCAGGGTGGTCTGTAGACAGCAAAATAATCAGTACAGACTGCAATAGATGAACATAGACACATACTCTATTCTAGTTTTAATCTATCGACATCACAAACCTTAACATGAGCTTCTTGACCCCATGGCTTTAAGTCATCTTGTTCCTTCAAGATTTCCTTTACTTGCTGAATTTTCTTCATTTAGCAATTTGGTAAACAATATAACTCGGTCTCTGTTCTTTGGTTAGTTTCTCTTGCTCCAGTTCTTTGGTTAGTGTCTCTTGTTCATAGGTCATAGTATCAGATTCAGCTTCAGGTTTCTTAATAGCAATGCTCTTCTTCTTTGTCTTCTCCAACAATCTGTGTATCTTAACCTGGCAGGTGATCATCAAATTACATTCTTATTAAGTTCAAACCAACAGAAAATGGAAACTGAATCACTAATAGAGCCACTAATACGTGGATAATCCAGCTGACTGAGAGCTAAATTAGCATGCAAAGCTTTCCATTAGTCTTGAAGGCATGAGAGGTCAAAGGACTAACCCTATGACATTGTGAATCCAAGCAATCCCAGCAAATGAAAGTTCACTTTGTGTGCCTATTGGAGTTTCTACCGAACATCAAAAACCAATAGTTTTCCACAATTCTAGCCAAACGTTCATACTACAGCAAACTTGTGACCAACACCAACAACTTAATCAGAGAAACAAACACTATCACTTTCAACTGCATAAAAGTTTAAAAGCAAAAACAAAATACGAGACAAGAAAATTCTAAGCTCACAAACCTCATTCTCAAGGGCTTCACCGATTGCACAAGCAGGTTGAACCACCTTGACAGCCCCAGCTCCACCACTGTTTATCATCAACAGCCCCATCAGGTTATGCATCGTAATAACAGCCATCTTATCCGCCGGCAAGTGTTCGAAAAACGGAGCATGGCTGGGTCAGCAATTAAAGTGGTAAAACGCATAAATAATCAACGGTTTCTGATGGTAAATACGACTTTTTTTCCCTCGTTACCTCCGATTTGTTGCGGGATCTTCTTCCCCCGATCTTTAGCTGGTCGCATTCACCCACTGCCGAAACCGTAATCAATGATAATCGTTATTACTAAAGGGATTTGGCGACCTTTTCATCGGGCTGCAATTTCTGCAAAAGCATATACGGAAAACAATCAGATCCGCATATGCGGTATCGCAAATGAAGAAATCTTTCTCTTGTACGGACTTACGCGCTGAGAAAACGGAACGAGTTCGGCCTTTCCTCTGTTTGGTGACTGCTCGGTTTGGCAACACTGTCTTCCTTGCTGCAGTCTACGGAGTTGTCGGCGGGCTTATCTCCGTCGGCTGACAAGGTCGGATCTAGGGTTTGAGGTGTCCCTGCGTCTCAGTTTTCGGCTCAGATAACGCAAATCTGAGACATAAGATGGCTATTGAGGTTTGATCAAATGTTTCGCAAGTCATTCACTCCCGATGGCGCCCCGCGTAGGATCAGTAAAAATTTTACTTACTGCCTTTCACCATTTTTTGGACCCGCGTGAGTTTGTTAACTGACCCACTAACGGAGGGAGAAAATGTAACGTGCAGTGGCCGTGTAGGCACACGGCGTGGACTAGATACTCTCTCTGCCTTTGATAAACAAATTGATGCAATCTTTTAACTTAATTATTTATGTTTTCAAAGATCTGAAAGTACAACTGTATCTCTTAAAACTAGTACCTTGTTTTGGTTGTGGGTTCATTGTATGTGCCGATAAGTCTCTAAATTATATATCTAAATCATGATTGAGTGCACCCACTCACTAAACATTAAGACCTTATTGTATTTAATTTTTTATTTGCAAAATTCCTTAATTAATTATACGTACTTCTGTAGCTAATTATTTGCTTTAATGTTCATGTGGCTATATATAATAATTTAAGTAACTCAATAGAAATATTCTTGAGAATGAGTCCAAGTCTCATTAAACAAAACTTATTTATTTGTTTGCTCCAATTTCTTTGATATTTCCCGACAGAGTACTCGCAAACACGAGCTACATTCTGTAATTTGAAGCATATAAATATGGCTCTATGTTTGGTTGGCAAATAGTTAGAATCAATATGGCTCTATATTCATTTAGTACGTAAGTTTGGTTCAACTTTTTCAAGTGGCACATCTTATTGTCGCATTCCATTGATCCATGAATAGACTAACGTCCACCATATCTCGTCACATGTAGCATTTTGTTTCCCAATGCAGTATTGTCAATTTGTTGACATTGACCTAAACATTAATTTTTTTTGGTACAAGACCTAAACACTAATTGCTATTTCATAATAAGTCAATTGCTAATTATTAACTTTATAATAATCATGACTTCATTTTTATGTTTTAATCTAGGGGTGTTGTTTCTGAGTGTTCTAATTCCAATTAAAACTAAGGAAAAAAAATTTATATGGTACCTGAACTATCACCAAATGTAATTTTTGGTACCTGAACTTTCATAAAAAACCTAGTGGTACCTGAACTATTCATCCGTTTGCCATTATAGTACATACCGTTAAATATTCCGTTAAGTGCTTATGTGGCATGGGTAATATAGTCATTTCATATATTTTCAATTTTCAAAATAAATTATACAAAAAAAAGATTTAGATAATTTATCCACAATTCAAGACTAAAAATGAGAAATTTTTTTTTTTATTTTTATAATATAATTTATTGCCAATTTTTATGTTTTTAATAGTAATTTAAAAATAAAAATAAACTATATTCAAAAAATAATTTAATTTTTTATTATATTAAAAAGTAATGATAATTTATTTTGATTTTAAAATTTAATAATAAAACCACCTACATGGCATGTTTAATCTTGAATATTTGAGAATAAAAATAATTTTTGCATCTTTAATCTTTAATGTTTAGGGATAAAAACTCTAATTTGATTATGTTAATATAAATTTATTTTTTTAGCATAATTTATTTTTATTTTTATTTTTAAATTTAATAGTAAAAAATGTTTAATGACTGTTTTGCCCATACTCTAGTCACCAAATTACAAGTTTACCCATGCCACATAAGCACTTAACGGAATATTTAACGGTAGGTACTATAATGGCAAACGGAGGAATAGTTCAGGTACCATCAGGTTCTTTATGAAAGTTTAGGTACCAAAAATTGTATTTGGTAATAGTTCAAGTACCATATGAGGATTTTTCTCTAAAAATAATAATATTTGTAAGGGAATCTATTGCTCCAATTTCATCTTCAGAAGTTTCAGAATTTCAAATGAAATCAAAATAAATATCTGAATTAAATAAAAATTAACAAAAAATATGATAAATTGGTTACAAAATAGTTGTAGGAGCCGTTGGTGGTCTTCTGCACATGCTCGCTTAAAGTGGTTGCCCAATCCCTCAGAGTCTTTGGTTTGCTATCTCTTCGAATTGGGGAGCTTGGTATTGTTGATACAAAATCTCGTCATCAACAAGTCAACGTGTATTCGTTAAAATCTAACGTGGGTAATAGTGGGGTTACAATCTTCAAGTGGGCATGTCGTTTCTTCCTTTGCCATGTCAATAAGAATGTTCCTGACCGTCCAAGTCGATGTCGAAGGCACGACCCTTAAACGTCAAAGACACGACCCTTAGTCGACCAACTGAGAACAAGCAATCTTCAAGTGGGCATGTCGTTTCTTCCTTTCGCATGTCAATAAGAATGTTCCTAACCGTCCAAGTCGATGTCGAAGGCATGACCCTTAAACGTCGAAGGCACGACCCTTAGTTTACCAACTGAGAACAACCCTGTGATAAGGAACAAAGGAAAAAGTCACCGGAATAGACACCGGCGTGGTGCCGGCCTATTAAGCTCCAATGACTAAGTTAGGAGGAGAGAAGTTGGATATGAATTTTGACATAATGAAGGTGAATAAGGGTTTTTTTTGTGCTTACCTTTGGGAAGAAGAAAACCTCCCTTTTATAGGGCTTGAGAGTGGTTGAGGTGGATTGGAGTAGCATGGGCTTGACTCCATAAAATCAGGGTGTCAGGACTCCATGAAATCGGGGTGTCAACCACCTTCCCTTGCACTGACACTCCAAGGCATGGACATGGTGGAGTTGGTGAAGATAGGTTGACAGGTGTCAACTTGTGAACCTCCAATGTCCCTAAATCACTCTTAGGCCATGTTGCGCATCAAAGTTCGACACCTGGCACGGTTGGTAAGAGTTGGTCCTTGTCCGGAGTGGCTTGGTGGGTCAAGGCTGTCCTTATAAAGAAGACTTGGTAGGCTAAGGCATTGTGTGACGAGTGTATATAAGAGTGACATTTCAATGTCGAGGGCCGAGCCTTGGACGTCGAGGGTAGAGCCTTGGGCGTCGAAGATCCTAAGCACCTTTTGGTCACGCTTTTCTTATAATGAGTTCATGACATGTTATGACCTTGTCACCCAAGACGGCGAGCCTGTCACAAGGTGGCCATCCAACCCTAAGCTTGGAGGTCCAGGGCTCAAGACTTGGAGTGTCAAGGCCAGACATCTCTCTAGTCATAGCAATCTATTCCCTAAAGATACGTTTTCTTTCTTAATCGAAGGTATAAGTGCGTTGAAAAGTCAAAGTCCTACGTGGACTCTTTGACATTTCAATGCGTCCTACAAGGTATGGGTTGAAAAGTCAAGGATGCTTGTCTAGCCAAATTCTGACACGAACAAGTGTTCATCATATTTTGTTAAAGGTGCGGTTATGGTCTGGGGGTGCCTCTATGGTATGGTTGTTGGGTTGTAGTGTCATAGTCATAGTTATTTGCTCTTTGTTGTTTTGAGTCAATGATGCTTGGATCTGGTATGTGGGTTTTCTCATCGAATTTGGTGGCTAGGCTAGCATGTTCTTGGATTGGACGTTACTTTTATATGTTGCGTTAGTAAGACCTAGAAGACCGACATCAATTGTACCGGTACGTAGTTGTGGGGGCTCTTTCAGATTTAGTGATGACCCAACTTGCTCATGTTTTGGTTGCGGGTTTATCTCTTGATATGTTGGGCTTCACCAGTTGTGTAGATCCGACCCAAATTACTTTGGTCTTCGATTTGGTAGGTCTATCAATTTATGGGCTTGACTAATCCAGAACATGGGCTTATGTTTGAAATTTTAGAGGGCAATGCCCACATGTCTCTCTTTTCTGCCTGGTAACATTGTGGATGCTCAATGTGTGACATTCTGGTCTAAAATTTACCTTTTTACTAGTTAATTTTATCGCGAATTGGCGAAAGTTTCTTTTTCGATACTCAAATAGTGAATTGAGGGGGACCTTGAGGTGATTTTTTATTTCGTTTAGAATTTGGATAAACTATGTTCACGACAGATGTAGAGCTCTTAAACCAAGTCTGTACACATATGGCACGCTTTCATCGGATTTCGTATGGAAAAGTTATGATCTACGGAATGGGAGTTACTATTTCGGGAAATCTACAAAAAATATGACTTCTATTTCGGTAAATTTCCATTAAGATCCGAGTGACCCGTGATACCTATTGTGTGACACCCTACGTCTCCCGCGACCTAGACAGTAACCTGCCACCTTTCAATGACGATTTCTCTGCTGTCACGCCACCCCACCACCTGCAAATTCTTCCTCTCCTCCCACTCTTCAAAACCCAACAAGTTTCACGGCGAACCACTACACGTGGCCGTCGAAAACAACCCCCAAAGTCATAACGACAATTGAAAATTTCTCCACTCTGATCCGACATTTTCTGGCAGCGACGACCTACACCACCACTTGGGCTTTGTAGCCCTCTTCAAGGGCTTTCCAACGCCACCAGTCTCATTTCCTAACTTAACTGGATGACAGCAAATCGAAGAAAAGAAGTTCCGGCCACCGTTAGCTTTCAAGCTAGATTTCGACCAAACCAAGTTGAACTAGAGTTCGACCCAATAGGACGAATAGAACCCATATTTGAGGAGGATTCTGCTAGACGACGGACCTAGTCGTAAATCTGTGAGTGAAATTTTATTTTAAAAATTAAATATTCGTGCGATTCTATCTTTCTAAAATATTTATTTTCTCGCATAAATTTTTAATATTAAAATGTTATAATTTATGAGTTTTACTTCTTGAGCATATGATTTATTTTCTGCATTGATGATTGGATTTACGAATTTTATATTACGGAAGTTTTCCTGTTGCACTATTTAATTATTGAGGCTCGAGATATTGATAATTATGAGATTTATATTTTAGTTTTTGAGACTTGATGATTAATAAGATTTGAATTCCGTTATCACGAGCAGTTGAGAAGTTTGAAAGTTATGTCTGATCTATGATTTTTCTGAGAAGTTGAAAAGGATTTTTGGGGAGAGTTTTTATCATATTCAGTTTTAGTTTTCAAACCACCATACATATTATTTCCCAACAGATCAGTTCAGAAAACTGTTAGAGCATGCATGCATCATCTACTATGCAGTCCCCTTTAGTTGGCATCAGATCTGTAATTCCTTCCAAACTCCTATTGGGTATGACGTCTGAGGGTAACCCCCCAGTATTTCCCTCCAGACTCCCTCTAGGTATGAGATCTGAGGGTAACTCCCTCTAGACTCCCTTTAGGTATGACGTCAAATGGACAGTCCCCTTTAAGCATAATCATATGGTGTGATTTTTTCTCCCCAGTTTCAGTTTCAGTCTTTTAGATGTTTGATAAGATGGTTTTTCATGACTTACAGAAGGTTTATTGATTTTATTGTGCTAAGGCACATACTTGTTTTTATTTTTTATTTTTTAAAATTTTTTTTGTTCAGTTTGAATTAGTTATTTGAATAAATTATTATTTTTTAACTTGTGATTTTCGGGGAAAATGCTAGTGTATGTTAACGTATCTCATACGTACAATTACAAATTTTAGAACTTAATTACTCAAGCAATAACCTATTTACTCTAATAAAGACCTTATTTACCTTAACGAGAGCTTTTTCGTAGTTACCTCATGAGCTGTTGATGTTGTAATATGTATCGTCAAGTCGTAAAATATTACAATTACCACTTTTAGGACTTAGTTACTCAAACGAGAACCTAATTTACTCTAATGAGGACCTTATTTACCTTAACAAGGACTTTCTCTCCTCATTATTATGAGAAATGTTAACATACCAAAGCCTTACTCGATTTTCGGTAGCAGATTTCAGTTTTAGTGAGAGTTTATATGTCTCTTCCTTCTCTTGTTTAACTTTGGATTCTTGCACTATCTTTTCACATTATTTTCATGATTTTCTCAAT
The DNA here is from genome assembly GCA_029955375.1 of Rubus parviflorus. Lineage (NCBI taxonomy): Eukaryota > Viridiplantae > Streptophyta > Magnoliopsida > Rosales > Rosaceae > Rubus > Rubus parviflorus. The sequence goes on along the minus strand of JARGGL010000006.1, from coordinate 18,901,325 downwards.
TTAAATTCACGAAAATTAATCTCGATAAGTTCACGAAATTAATCTTGATAAGTTCACGAAGATTAAGTTTACGACTTTAATCTCAAGACATTTAAAGTTGAATACTTCGTTTGTTTTTTCAAACACGCTAACAACATGATATTCACAATGAGGTAGTAAGGTTTTCATAAGTTGATTTTTAAAACTAACAAATTACAATGCGTGAAAATAATAATAATAAGAAAAAAAAAAATAAAGAAAAAGAAGATAGAATGAGATTTTGAAGGGTTCGGGAATCCTCCTCAGAATGAATTTGGACTAATTGAAGTTTTTAATGGGATGGGCATGGGCATGGGCATGCATGTTAGTTACATGGCATGGCATGGGAAACAAATCTTTTTTTTTTTGTCAAGAGGGAAACAAATCTTAAAAGGGAATCAAAAGAAATTGGCCACTACTCCCCCCCCACCTGCTCAAGATATGGTAAGCGCCACATGATTTCACACCCAGAGAAAAAGGCACCTCAGCTGACGTCACCTGTATCTCTTGGGAGGATTTGGATGGGCCCACCTCTCTCTTCCTTTTGCTTTCATCCAAGACTTCCTATTTTCAATTTTTTCACACAAAATCATTTTCTCCTCCTCTTGTGTTTTTCGGCTTTTGTATAAATACAATACAACCAGGCACCCCCATCTTAATAGAATAAAATATTCATCGGGGGAATTATTGCTTATTATTTTGCCTTTTGCATTGCTTGCCCTGTAATTCAAAATCAAATTGGAAAATTTGCGAGATTTGGGATGAAATCTGGTCGGATCTTGCTTTGTGGGATGTGGATATTGGTGGGTCTTATTTCATTACAAAGCTCCTCTCTTCATCTTCTCCTCCCATAGAAACACCAACCCAACAAAAACCAAATTCTTATTCATCCTCTATTAGCTGCTCGTGAAAACTGAAATGGGGATGCCTGTAGATTCTCAGTTTCATGTTTTAGCTGTTGATGACAGCCTCATAGATCGAAAATTGATTGAAAGGCTTCTCAAGACCTCATCATATCAAGGTACTTATAACTTCTTGATTGATTTAGAAAAAAAACAAAAATACCAGCAAAACAGGGATGGAATTTTCATTCTTGGGTCTCATTGTTTTATTACATCCATGGCGTTGTTTAATTTGATTGTTCTTCACATTACAGTTACTACAGTTGATTCTGGTAGTAAGGCTCTAGAGTTTCTGGGTTTGTATGAGGATGACCAAAGCAATCCAGACTCACCTTCAGTTTCCCCAAACAATCAACAGGTAGATTCTTCTCCTTAATTGTCTGAAAATCCAGGCTTTTCTTGGTAATTTCTTTTCTTGGTGTTTTCTTTTCTGGGTTTTAATTTTTTTTTTCTCTGTGAATTTGCAGGAAGTGGATGTGAATCTTATTATAACAGACTACTGTATGCCTGGCATGACAGGATATGATTTGCTCAGGAAAATCAAGGTATGTATGTATGCTTTGTTTGCTATACCTTTTTCTCTTTCCTCATTCATCATTATATTCCCTAGCTTTTCCTCAAGCTTTCCCCATTTGAGTTTTCCAACAGATCCAAATTGATGAAAGAGCTTGGAAATTGCCCACTTTGGTCTTTCTCTTGCCACTTGTTTCTAGAATATCATGAACATCTCTTGGAATATTTCCCCATCAATTATCCACCCCTAGATGTTCGATGATTTCCTCTTTTTAAGAAATTCATATATAAATTGTTTCATTTTACAGGAATCTTCTTCACTCAAAAACATACCAGTTGTGATCATGTCATCTGAGAATGTGCCTTCAAGAATAAACAGGTAACAGAAGAAAAAACGTATATAAACTTATTGAAAAGCTCATTTTCATTATTGGCATATTATTGGAATTATTCTGGGAATTTGGTCTTTGAGGTGGAATTGATTTAAGTGATGTGGTTGGTAACAGATGTTTGGAAGAAGGGGCAGAAGAATTTTTCTTAAAGCCAGTGAGATTATCAGACTTGAGTAGGCTTCGGCCTCATATTATAAAAACCAAGTCCAAGGATCAAAACCAAGAAAATCATGAAGAACAAGCAAGTCAAAAATTGGAAAGCTCAGAGATTAAGCAGGAACAACCAGAAGAGAAAGTACATCATCATCACCAACAATTACAACAATCACCACCACCAAATAGTAACAAGCGGAAGACCATGGAAGAGGGCCTCTCACCGGATAGAACTAGACCAAGATACAGTGGCATCACCACCGTCGTTTGATCATATTGATCATCAAATAGTGTTTCCTTCTGATTTAAACAATGTAATTCTATTACGTTTTTTTTTTCTCCATTTCACTGCTGGTTGATACTGGCTGAAATGAGTGTAGACTTTTTTTCGTGTATAAAACCATTTACATGGAACCCGTGTAGACGTTTTTTCATGTATACAACCATTTACATGGAACCCAAAATTATTACATGTATAATTCATATTTGTTAGATTTATAAGTATTCCTTTTTGGTCCAGTTTGGATTATTTGTCCAATTTGTTAAAGCGATATTCCATAGTTAGGATTTGTTGTCCAATTTTAGTCCCTTGGCATATGGTCGCCATCTTTGCCAATTTGACAGCCTTGTCAATTTGTTCTTGGTCGAAAAAACTTGATAACAGCTATTGGACACAATTAGCAAAATTCTAACTTTTACAGCACAAACAACCTATCTATATACTAGGCAAACAGAAAAAAAAATAAATATATATATTTATGGTCAAATAACCATAAGATGGAGAGTATACTATGGCTCATACCCTAAACCAAATTGACTATTTTAACAAAAAAAATGAACTAAACAATAAATTCTCTACAACAACATTGCTCGGGTGCAAGTGATAAGAGGCATCATCTTTTAATTATTGCTTTGACAAATAGCTCCTACCGTAGCTAAAATTCTCCACCAAAGATATTTAACCCTTCTAAATTGTGAAGATTAACAAGATCTACATAAAATTATTCAACTAAAACTCTTTACTAGCTTAAGCCAAAATAAATAAATTTCTTTATCAAATTGCATCACTGCTTCCTCTCTTTCTTTGGACTAGCATCATACTCCTGCGATGCACGTGTTATTGGTGAAGAAAGGAAGAACGTTAAAGTTTTCTTGTTGCCTATATTTTCAAATTTTTTTTTTTCATATTTATATTTTTCTGCTTTTTACTATAATAATCTTTTAAAATTATTTTATTATGATTTTTATTTTATATTATGAAGGGTATTATGAACGCTTTATAATTTAGTAAAACCTTTGACACCAAACTCTACGCTTCCATTTATACTAGTAGAAATAGGTCCACACATTATATTTGTTTCAAAGATCAATACACCTCAACAAACAATCATCACAGATGCAGCAGCATATCCAAAGTCACAAAAACCAATTCCATCAAGGCTTTCAACCTTGTTGTCCAGTCCATCCACATTGAAAGAAGCAATCTATTGTCATTGTCACTACACCAGTGAGTTTTACGCCTTCTGAGATGGTGTCCAGCTTGTTATTGTCTCCTGTAAGAATTATGGATCAAAATCAGCAATCCCTCAGTGTAACAAGAGACAGATGCCAAAGCCTCACCTTGATGTTCTATATCACAAGAATCCAGGAAGTTTTCATTATCTGTAGCCAAGAAAGGTGATCTAGGATAGCTCTCCAGTATATCTGAAACATTCAAAACAAAGATCAAAATCGTACACTTAGATGTTCAATTCTAAGCAGGTCTAGATCTTGATTTTAAAAACCAACTCATAATCGAACTTAACATTAACCATTTATAACTGGGGGTCCACACAAATAGAACAAACCTGAACTCTGAGAAAATCCAAGTGTTAGATCCGAGAGGCTGAAAATTCGAGGAATCTGACCTAAAATACCAAAGGAGGAAGTATCTGCATGAATCCAGAAGTGATTCATTTAGGGGTTGTGAATTGGCCTCTACGCTGTTGAAAGCTGCAACAGAAGCATCTCCAATATTGGGCCGTGTTTCCAGAATGCTGCCATCAGCACCAAACATGTAACTAAGAACTGCCTGAATATCCAACTTCGGATTTGATTTATTCCTTGCATCAGACCCATGTTGGAACTCTGAAACGAAAGCATGTTTGGTGGGATCGACATCAATCCTATTGGCATGAGCAGACATTTTAACAGCATTCTGCATACTAGTAAATGCATTAGGTAAGCAGGAACCAACTTGGTGGTGTATATTTTCTGTCTTCAGTGCTGGTCCTACACTGTCTGGGGCATAGCATGTTGAGTTTTGATGCACTGTGTGAGAAATTAACATCAATTCTAAGCTGATGGAATTAACCATCGTAACAAAACATAAATATAAAAATGTAATGAAAGGATCAACAAAGCAAGGAATGGAGAGACATGTCAGAGGAGTGTCTGAGTGTGTTGTGTTGGCCAACACCGGACCCATCACCAAAATGAAGTATCAGTACTGCTTCAGAGCAAAGTTTTAAAACAGACGAAAATAGAAATCGCTTTCAGAAGAGGGTAAAAAGAAGATCAATTTGGATCAATCAGAACAGTTATAAACCCATCATACATAATTTATTGAAAAACACAAACCAAATGAAAAACATAAACCTATTTCAACCACCATGCATCATGTATATGTTTTCCATTTTAATCTCACATAAAATTTTAAAAGATTAAAACTGACATCCTACAAAATGTGATGTAGAACAGATGGAATAAAATAAAGAAAGGGACTGAAACTAACTTTACACCAGTAGGCCGGGTTCTAGTTTCACTTGAAGAGAAAAATTAGAAAATTTTTCGCACCACACCAAAAGGTACCTTGGAAACACTCCAAGTCAACACATGCTTCACACAAGAGCAGAAAATATCAAGAACTCTTTCACTGTTAACTTTCTCATTACAAGCTTACAAAGAAGCGTCTTTTATAGTCATTGATACATTTTTTTTTTTCGGAAAGGAACTCTTTATTCAATACTTGAAGAAATTACATAGAAAGGGAAAAACTAGCAGTAGGAACCTTTCTCCAACAGCTGAACCGAAGGAAGAACCACGCACATATCTGGAAAGAACATTGCTAGTAGCTAGGTAGATCGTTATGAACAATTTGCATGAGCCAAGAAGGCCCAACCTCAAACCATTGAAAACGCCATCACCTCGGGCTACAAAGCTATCTATATAGAGTGAGCTGCCATATTAGACTCTCTACAAAGCTAGCTATAGTCATTGATACATTAATCACTCAAAACACCCAAATTATTATTGAACATTATGACATAAAAAGATCAAAAGAATAAAATTAAAATGCATATAGGAATTGCATTTATTACATACTAGCCTTCTTGCACGCGCAATGCGCGTGCGATAAACTTTCTCGCTTAGTTTTTCCGAATGTTCTTTCGTTTTATTATATTATTTTTAAAAATATTTTTGCATAACGGGTGCAGAAGGTTCTCACCTATTTAGTTTTTCCGCATAATTTGTCTCCCCGTTTTATCATATTAGTTTTGAAATTAAATAATTAATAATGTTATAATATAAAAGAGAACAAAAAAATTGAAAACTAAAAAAAATAATAAAAGAAATATGCAAGTTAGCAAATTGGTGTTGGGCTCCATATTATTTATTTATTATTTTGACTATGCAGTTTACTCTTTGGTCTTAATATATTTAAGTATATATAGAGGCCGTTTGTTACACAGGACTGCCATAGCCTAGCTTATATTCTATAATAGTCCTGGACTCTTCTAACCTGGCTTGTGTTGTGCTAATACACCTACGTTTGGTGTTGCCTAGGACTGAGGAGTAGGATAATCAAAATAGTGTTATCCTATGTTTGGGTGGTGTACTGGACTAAATTATAAATTGTATTAATTTTGTATAGAACACAACATTATATATAATATAACATTTTTAATATATTTTTACTCTTAATAAATTATTTCATATTAAAATTATCACTGTTGTATAAATTTAAAATTTAAAAAAAAAATATGAAATAAAAAAGAAAGAATAATAAAACACATGAGTTCATGACATTTTCATCCAAAGTTCTAGCAATTAATAACCATCCAATAGGAAGTTCAAAAGTTAAACTTAACATCCACAATTTCATACATTAGTAAGCTGTCACAATCAAAATAATTAGTTTTTACACATCTGCAAGTTCACTAATCAATACAACACCAAAATGAGAGTTAAACTCTCAATTAAACATCCCACATGCTAATAAAGCATACATACAAAATGAGTGGTATTCTAGCATTTACAAAATGAGTGTTGATCTAGCAATTAGTGGCTTGTCCAACGTTTGTTAAGGCAACAACTTGTGGTTTTCCCAAAAATATACCTTGAGTCAACAGCTAGGCAGGTCCTTTAGCAAGCAAATTTTCGACATAGACTTTTCTCACCTCATCATCCAAGGACATAAACACAGAGATGGTTTGGGGCTTATCCAAAATAATTTTCAATGCCTCAATCTGGTCTACAACAGAAAGACCCATTTTCTTAAGTTCCTTAGCAATATCAAATCTATCTTCATTACCTTTCAATATAGCATCAGTCACCAATTGCATTCTTTTTCCAGATTCTTCAAACAATTTATCTGTCACGCCCCGATTTTCCAATCAATTAATAAGGCATTTTGCCCTTAATTACAAACCATTCGGGAACGTGACGACATGGAATATCAAATACAAATATGCACAAGAATTTTTTTTTCCTTTTAATTCAAGTACAACAACACATACTCCATGCCCAACGTATGTAAATGTTGACCCGTTCTTTAGAGTCAAACATTACATACCATAAATTACATAATAAATTGATGTTACAAAATATTAAGTAATTAATCCAACAGAGTTTATCACAAACAGCGGAAGTCTATAAACCAACAAATGTATGCAGCCTTGCTTACTCCTGGTTATCCTAACCTGCAGGTATAACCCCTACACCGTGGAATAGTGTACCGGGTTATATCAACAAACCCGGTCAGCTTATGAAGCCGGTATGAGTGATCTAAGTTTACTCACCCTAAAACGTTTAACAAAAATATACATATATATATTTTGTTTAAAACAATATATATGTAATTTATATTCTTCAAATATAATTCCAATCTCGAAAATTCATATTATAGAATATACTGAACCTACGCGTCCCATACCACGTATTTTAACCTCACACGTCCCATAAACGTGTATGTTAATCCCAGGGTAATTCAGAATATTAAACAATATAAACCTTCCCCAAAATCGTTTCCCAAAATTATGATTTCTTTCTTTTTAAGAAAAGTAAATCCTCATAATAATTACTTCAATTTTTAAAGAAGTAAAAACTTCTAAATACAATTCAATAATTCTCCAAGAATTGTAATTCAATAAATCAATGCTTCAATTATTTAAGAAGCAAATTCATATCATACTCACACAAAACCACAATCAACTTCAAATGATTAAAAGCGAGAATACCATTTTTCTTCTCCTTTTAATACATCAAGATAAAGCGAGAATACCATTTTTCTTCTCCTTTATTACATAAAGTATTCATCTTTGTTTTCAATGAATACATGGCTACACAGTCTAGAACTCTAACCTTCACCTTCTGGCTACACAGTCTAAAGCTCTAACCTTCACCATTGGCTACACAGTCTAGAGCTCTAACCTTCACCCATTGGCTACACAGTCTAAAGCTCTAACCTTCACCCATTGGCTACAAAAACATTCGAGTAGGCAAACACAATATCATAATTTTTGAAATATTGTTTCCCACAAAATCCACCAATTAAAACAATAAAATGAATACTTTCAAATATTGTTTTAACACAAAATCACACATGCTGATATATCAAATTAAAACTGTATTTAATTTATATATCGCAAAATCATTTAAATAAATATAATTATTTATTTTCGCAAACAACACCATATGAATTAATATTCATATATAAAATATCGTGAGATTCACTCACCTCTAATTCCTGCTGCGTCTTCAAATAATACCCGGGAATCGACAAAGCTAGCCAAATGCTTCATGATTCCAAAATACCTATGAACATGCAATTTTCCACTTAGCATATCATAGTTTCCAAATTGATGATTCTAAAATCCAATCACTTCAAATATTCCTCAAATGTCTCTTAGACATCAATAACCATAAATCGGGACAGTTTGACCAAAAGTCAACCGTCGGTCAACGTGGGTCCCACGTCTACTATTCATCAACGGGTCCCACACGAAATCCAAAACTTCCAAAATCCAACAGCATGCTTATTTCTAGCATCCTAACATTATATCCAAAATTGGTGATGATCCAACGGTCGGATCATCACGGATCTAACGATCCATAACTATCGCTTAATTGATCATTGATCAAACGACCGAATTTCACAAAAGTGTAAACACGAAAGTTGTTCGTATCGACGAACCAAGCCAAACGGAGCAAAGAACTGCTCCTGGACCGGTCGGACGCGCCGCCCACGCGCCGCCGCCGGCGGTGGTCAGACGCCGGAGAAAAGTTCTCCGATTGACACCAAATTTTACCAGCATGTACATCTCAACAATCCCAACAAGTTTAGTAACTACCTCAAAGTCTGGATCGGAGTGCAAGTGGCCGGAATCGGTGTCGGTAAGTTTTAGATCCCAAAAAGTGCAAAGTTTTGTTCCCGCCGATCTAGGCCGTGCCGCCGTGATCCACCACCATGGGGAGGTTGCTGGAGAGGAGGGGAACAAAACCCAACTTGGTTCATCACCGGAGGTGGCCGGAATCGCCGTCGCCGACCGGGTCGGTTTGTACGGCGGCTGCCACGCACGATCCGCCGGTTTCCGGCATGATCCGGTGGCGGTAAACACCACCGGTCGACCGGCGACGCCGGTCTGCGTCGGTCGGTGGCCGGGCCGTGGCCGGAGGAGGCCGGACGCGCCCGCACGCGCCGGGTCGGGTAACCGGGTCAACGCGGGTAAACGGGTCCCTTCGAGAGAATTTTCGGAATTTTCCGGAATTTTTCGGAATTAAATAATTTTCCGAAAATAAAAATCCTATTTATAGATCTTCGTCCACACTTCCGAGACCCGTAACTTCTTCATACGATGTCCGTTTTCGGTGAACCAAATTCCTACGAACTCGATTCGACGAGTTCTACAATTTCCTTGAAGGAAGTTTTCCCAAAATCTCAACGGATAAAAAGTTACCTTAATTAACCTTGTGTAACTTATAATTACCACCGTAATTATCGTTTTACGACGAAAACCCCTAAAAATACGAAATCACACCATTTCACTTCAAATTTCACGACCTATTTTATAAAAATAGTATCGAAATTTTTGGGGTATTACATTATCTAATGCAAGCATGATTCAATCTTCATCATTTGTCTTCCTCTTTTTCTGACTAACCTCATATTGTCTCCAAACATGGCAGGTCCTTTTTTCAATTTTCGGGGACTCCATAATCTCATTAATTGCAATCCCTGTTGTCTCTAAGCATGGGTTAGTTGGTCTAATGGAACACAATCCTGTCCAATCCCATCCAGTCCCCTATAACAAACGGCCCCATAGTGTTTAATATAGTTGATGAGGGGTATATTTCGGGTTTATGAAAATTTAACCACAACTCAAGTTTGGCTTTATTAATATATATAAAAAACACTCCCACCTCAACTGAGTTCGAAGAAACTAATCAAAGTCAAGGAAAAAATTATATCTTTAAGTTAATACTGCTATACCTCAGTTAGAGAATGGATGATCTATAAAAATAATAGAAATAATAAAATAATCAAAAATTGAAATGACACAAAGTGTTCAGATGGAGTAAGAGAAACTCCATCCAAGATGTTATTTTCCAGATAGAGAGGTAACCAATAAAATTTAGCTGCAAAACTAGAATTCACTCTAGCTGAAACATGAAATATGACACGGTAGTTAACAAAGATTATAATATGAGAATTCTCAAATGTATTCTTCTCCATTGTGGAGGCTATATTTAAAGTATTACAAGCAGTATCCTACAAGGAAACTAATAAAGGAATCCTAATACAATAACTACAGAATAGTCAACGCTGTGACTTAAGGAAAGATAATCCTAATACATAAATATAATATATTACAGCTCATTCCAACACTCCCCCTCAAGTTGGTGCATAGATGTTGATTGACAAATGCAAAATTAGTGGTGAGTAGTATTAAGATACGGGAATGTCGTTCCACAGGGATTGACGGTCCTCAATCTCTCGGTAGCAAGTAATCGAATGCTCTAGCTAGATGGAATGACAAGATGTGAATAGAGTGAGTGAAATGTGTTTGAACAATGTGCGTAGTGTAGTGGTGAAGTGTGGTTTTGTGTAAAAAGGGAATGATGCAACAACCAAATAAATGCAAGGAAATAAAAACAAGCAAGGAAGATAAAGTGTGTGCAAATATATAAAGGTGTTGGGGTTTCGGGTTAACCCCAAGTCCAATCATGATGCCTAATGAACTAATTTAGTACTCATGTTTATGCAATGAATGAATCAAGCTTCGTATCTTAGCCATATTATGGGTCTAAGACCATCTTATCCTATGTATTCTTAGTGCCATGTTATGGGTCACTAGAACTCGCTCAAATTTGGCTTGAGAGGCGAAGAGCACAAAGACTTAGAAACTCAAACAAGGGGACCTCATCACATCTAATATCAATTGCCTAGAGAGAGTTAGAAGTCACCCTAACAATCTCAATCAAAGTAGATTGCACACATGCTCAAAGAAGTGACTAAATTCCCTAAACATGCACACAACACAAATTGAATTGGATAATAGATATACTCATTCATCACAAAATATTTATACATAGTCAATTCATCATTACATCACAATGGACTAGGGCACACAACCCTAGTCCCCAACAAGGTGACTACTCACTATCCATCAAAGTATACATCAACATATCACAATAGCAAGCTATAATCATAAGTACAAGAGAGAGAAAGGTTAAGAAATGCTCAATGGATGGTGTCTCCTTCTTCTCCTTGGCCTTGGATGATGAATCTTGATGTTTGGTGAGGATCTCTAGCCACAAGATGGATGATGATGCAAATGAGGTAGAGAGGAAAACAAAAGGGGAAGGTGGAGAGAAATGAGAGTGATGGGTGGTGTTTGCTAGCTAAAAGATAACCTAAAATGGCTAAAACTAGGTATATATAATAAGACTCCTAAAGATTAAAGGCTAGGATTAAAACTTAGGATCTAATGGGTAGGAAAAATAGGAAAAAGGGGGGTGAAATGACATGGTTACCTAAGTGGAATGGTAGGTGGTGTGGAGGAGACTTTTAGGTGAGGGGCTTTGAGGTAATTGGCAATAAATTCCAGCAATTAAAATGCACAAAAGGACAATCAAATGGGAGTAGGACAAACTCATGGATATAATGAGGCCAAGTGTCCTTTTTCTTACCAAATGAGAAAATGAAGGAATAATCAAAAGATGACATAAGGCAAATGACATATTCCTTGCTGAATTTTGGGCTTCTTGTGGTGAGTCATAAGGTTGACTTTTGACCTTGACTTTAACCTTGACCTTCGGGGTTGACCAAAGTTGACTTTTCTTGACTTTGCGATTTCTTTGGCAATCCTCCAAAATTCTCTTGTGCTTCACTTCTGAGACTTCATATTTGACTTGTTGGCGCTCTAAAGTCGGGGTTGACCGCGAGTTAACTTCGGGTCAACCGGTTGACTTTTTGTCTTTTTTCAAAAATGCACAAAAAGCTCCAAAACGCGCCCTTTCGCTCCCGATATCCATCCGATGCTCAAATTCACTACAATGGTGCAAATCAAGGATTAGAGACACTAAACGGTTATTGGATTAGCATTACTAAAGTGATTAGAGGCCTAATTTATATGCAAAACACATACAAATCATTGATCATGCCAACTTGTCCATTGAGCTGTTAAAAGCTTTCCCTGAAACTACCTTTGTGAGAGCATCTGCAAGTTGCTTTTCTGAAGGAACAAACGGAAAGTGGATGATTTTCCTATTCAAATTCTCTTTGATGAAATGGTGATCCACTTCAACATGCTTTGTATTGTCATGTTGTATTGGATTGTGAGCAATCTCTATTGCTGCTTTATTGTCACAATGTAGATCCATAGGCTTTGGATTTGAACCCCAAATCTCTCAACACTTTTTTAATCCACAATAATTCAGACACTCCATGTGCCATTACTCTGAAGTCAGCTTCAGTACTCGACCTTGCCACCACTTTTTGTTTCTTGCTTCGCCAGGTCACCAGATTACCTCCAACAAAAGTGAAGTATCCTGATGTAGATCTCTTGTCTAAAATAGACCCTGCCCAATCTGCATCTGTACTAAGGCCTCCCTTCTTAGCAAACAATAATCCCTTTCCTGGTGCAACCTTCAAATATTGCAATATTTTATCAACTGCACTTATATGTTCTTTGCTAGGAGCATGCATAAGGATGGCAAAAAAACCCGCAGGTTCGGGTATCCGACCTGACCCGATCCGACCCGAACGGGTCGGATTTTTTAAGGGAAAAAATGGGTCACGGAAGCGGGTTCGGGTCGGGTTCGTTGAGTAGTTACCGAACTCGAACCCGTACCCATACCCATACCCGACCCGATTATTTAATTAATAATAAATATTAATTTTTATTATATATTTTAATACCTATATATATAGTTAAGTTTTTTCAACCCTAATTCTCTATTGTTTTTTTTCGCCGTTCAGGTCTATCCATTGAGATCAATATCCAAATTCAACCCATCCCTTTTTTTCGCCGTTTTGTTCTACCAGAGCTTCGTAACTAGCTCGATTCGTCGTCGCTCACTAGTCATCACCAGGTACTTCATTCCCCATTCACTTTCTCTCTGTTCTTCACTTCCTCTTTTCTGTGATTATGTGTTTGAATGCTTCATTTGTTCACTTCCTCTTTTCTTTGACTACGGAAAGCGAATCTACTAGATTTGAGAAAGGAAGAGATCTATGCGCCGAGAATGGAGGAGATGTGAGGCTCAGGAGCGGCAAGGTAGCCGTTTCCCTCTCACATTCCACCTGAAAATGTCGTAGATTCGCGCGGTTAATCTGTGCTCGCTGTCCAATTCTTTTGGTGAAGGAGCTTTCTCTGTCCATGGTGGCTCTCTGCAATTCAATTCAACCCGTATAGTAATAAGGTAGTTAATACCCATATCTCATTTCTAAGTATTAGTATCGTTCTTTCCTATAAAAAATTTTGTTTCTTTGATGATTTTGCATTTCTCTGAACTTTTCTTATCGGAGAGTAAGTATGCGTTCGAAGCCAAAACGATTAACAGACTGGAGATTTTGGTGCTCTCAACGGTTGAATGGAAGATGAATCCTGTGACCCCAATTTCATTTCTTGATTACATGACAAGGACGTTTGATTTGAAAGACCATCTCTGCTGGGAGTTCCTCAAGAGATGTGAGCTCATCCTTGTCAATCTCGTCTCAGGTAACCCATCCAAATCTGGCCTCCTTGCCTTATCCCTGTTGTTGATAAATTTGATTCCTTTGTTCCACAATAGCACTAGTAAACAAAAAATAAAAGTTGAAGTCTTTATTATAATTTGGCCTTATTTGCTGCAAATTCTAGGTTCTTGTCTTTCCTTCCCATCTGTAGTGGCTATTACTACAATGCTGCACGTTGTCAATAACATAGAGCCTTGTCTTCAAGTTGAATATGAAAACCAGCTCTTGGGCATTCTTGGAATTGACAAGGTTTGTGAAATTCTTACCCTTTTACCTTACTTTGACTGTAAATGTGTAATTTTGATTATGGATTTGAAATCCTTAAATCAAATCTTGATTACATTTACACAGGAGATGGTGGATGATTGCTGTAATGAGCATCTTGGAAATGTCATCATCATTGAGAGGTCTTGGCAACAAGCGCAAGTTTGGTTCTTCAATGCCTGGGAGCCTAAATGGAGTCATTGATATCTCATTTAGATTTCATTATATGAGTCAAGCATGGCTTCATGACTCAGGGAACGCGTTTGAGGCTCACTGCTATTTTGAATAATCTTGTAGTTTTATTATTTGATTTCCACCATCTTAACTTGCAAGTATTGAAATTGTATTATTTTGTGACAAATGACTGTTGGTTGAAAACAATTGTATTGGAGTTATTAATTTTTTTAGATTCATCAATAGTTGTAATCAACAAGTTTTATTTGCTAGTTTTAATTAGCATTATTTGTGTGTGTGTGTATGTGTTTTTTTTTTTTTTTCGGGCGGGCGGGTCGGGTTCGGTTAATAATCTACTGATGGGGCGGGTTCAGGTGATACCCGAACCCGGTGTTTCGTGGGCGGGTTTGGGTTCGGGTAGAAATAATGCTTTCGGGTTCGGGTCTCGGGCATTCAAAACCCGGCCCCGACCCGACCCGTTGCCATCCCTAAGCATGCATAAACTGACTTACCACACTGACTGCATATGCTATGTCTGGTCTGGTATGCGAGAGAGAGATTAGCGTCCCAACTAGGCGTTGATATCTTGCTTTATTTGTTGGTATTTGATCGGTATACTCTCCCAACTTGTGATTCATCTTCATGGGAGTCTCTAATGGCTTGTAGTCAAGCATTCATGTTTCGGTCAACAAATCAAGAATATATTTCCTTTGTGATAACGATATCTCTTGCTTGGACCTTGCAACTTTTATTCCCAAGAAGTACTTTAGCTGCCCAAGATCTTTCATTTCGAACTCATTTGATAAATATTCCTGCAGAGCTGTTCTTTCCACTGAATCATCTCCTGTAACCACCATATCATCAACATACACAATAAGTGTCGTTACTTTACCATTCTTATGTTTGATTAAGAGGGTATGATCTGAATTGCTCTGCTTGTAGCCAAAAGCTCTCATAGCCTTTGTGAATCTCCCAAACCAAGTTCTTGGTGACTGCTTCAGACCATATAATGACTTTCTCAATCTGCAAACCTTACCAATATTAGAAGGATTACAATTGGTTCCAGGTGGTACATCCATGTATACCTCTTCTTCCAAATCTCCACGCAAGAATGCATTTTTCACATCGAACTGTTGAAGTGGCCAATCGTATTGTGATGCTAGTGACATAAGGATCCTTTTTGTGTTAATTTTTGCCACTGGTGCAAAAGTCTCCTGGTAGTCCACTCCATACTTCTGGGTGTAACCCTTTGCTACCAGTCTTGCCTTGTACCTGTCTATGCTCCCATCTGCTCTGAGCTTCACTATGTATATCCATCTGCATCCCACAGTCTTCTTGCCCTCTGGTAGTGATGTCATCTCCGATGTAGCATTCTTTTGCAACGCATCCATCTCTTCATTCATAGCTTTCTTCCATTTAGGATCACTTAATGCTTCATGCACATTTTTAGGAATAGCCACAGTAGATAATTGATTTACAGTTAGTGCATATGAGTCTGACAAGCTATGGATAGACACATGGTTACAGATTGGATACTTGGCTTTAGCTCTAGGATCTGGATCATATTGTTTCCTTGGGACACCTTTCTCTGTGGATACCTGGGCTCAATATTTTATGTATGATTTAAAGGTTTAATAGCTGAATTAGGTTCATTAGAGCAAAGTATTTCAGGACTAGGTAATACCTGAGGAAGAGCATTCTCTGACGATTCTTCAGGTAATGGTGTAGAAGGGGGCAAATTTGGATCATCTTCAGCTACAGTCCCAGTCGACCGGTCGGAGGATTCAGTTGACCGGTAGCTCACTTCCAGTGGGTTTGTCGACCGGTCAGCCGGTTCTGTTGACCGGTCGCACACTTCCAATAGGTTTAGCGACCGGTTGGATGGTTCTGTCGACTGGTCGCGCACTTCCAGTAGGTTGTCTGAGACGTCCAGTGGCTGAGTCGACCGGTCAGATGACGTTGTCGACCGGTCGACACTCATTTTTTCCTCTAGTTCTTCCATTTCAAGAAAGATTTGAGTGTTCTCTTTCATACTTCTTTTCTCCCCATGAAGAGAAGACTCATAAACTCCCCCTGAATAATATGCCTCATCTTCTCGGAATGCAACATCAAGAGTAATATGAACAGTCTGAGTGCGAGGATCATAACACCTATAACCCTTCTTGAATTCAGCATACCCAATGAACATACACCGTTCAGCACAAGGATCAAGCTTACTCCGCTGATGTTTAGGAAAATGGACAAAAGCAGTACAACCAAACACTCATGGCTCCAAATTTGGTAAACGTGGAGCAGAGACTAAGGCTAGTAGCTTCTGTTGAGGAGTCTGAAAGTCTATGACACTGGATGGGGTATGATTGATAAGACAAGAAGTCGAGCGGAGAGCTTCTCCCCAAAAATGCTTAGGGACATTCATGCCAAAGAGGGATGCACGCACTACTTCCATTAACTAACGATTCTTACACTCTGCCAATCAATTTTGTTGTGTAGTATAGGCACAAGATGTTTGAAGGTGAATGCCATGCTGCCGGAGGAATTGAGTAAGAGAGTTATTCACAAACTCCCCACCATTATCGGATTGAATTAAGAACGTGTATCTAACTGTTGTACTGAGTAGAAACCATCCCATGGA
Source organism: Rubus parviflorus (assembly GCA_029955375.1). Taxonomy (NCBI): domain Eukaryota; kingdom Viridiplantae; phylum Streptophyta; class Magnoliopsida; order Rosales; family Rosaceae; genus Rubus; species Rubus parviflorus. The sequence goes on along the minus strand of JARGGL010000006.1, from coordinate 18,884,777 downwards.
ATTCCTGAAATGCGGCACACACATCCCCCTTCTGTTTGAGCAATACATCCCAAGTCATCCTGGTGCATTCATTAATAAATGTAACAAAATAGAGAGCTCTTGAGAGAGTGGAAATTCTAGCAGGACCCCAAACATCTGAATGAATAACCATGAATGGAACTGAACTTTTATTAAAACTTGGTAAATAAGAAATTCGGTGGCTCTTGGCCAGTTCACAAACATCACACTTAAAATCAGACTCAATAACAACCGAAAACAAATGTGGTTGTAGTTTCTTAAGATACCCAAAAGATAAATGTCCCAATCGTCTATGCCATAACCAAACTGCAGCGTTTGCATCCTCTACACCCCCCCCCCCACTTTGTTTGCTTGCCCCAATTGTTAAGTGCCACTGTCAGTAAGGTCCAGATAGTACAGATTGCCCATTCTAACACCATAACCAAGAATCTTCCAGGTGAGTGTCCTGAAATACAAAAATAAGGCCAGAATATGACAATACATGCAAGAGACCTAGTTATCTGGCTGACAGATAAGAGACTATAAGCCAAGGAAGGAGCAATAAGAACTGTTTCCAATGTTATAGAGGGTGACAAAGTGATACGGCCTTCCCCAGTTACAGGGGATGGACTACCATCAGCAGTAGAAATAATGGATTGAGTGGATGGTAATATGGCATTAAGCTGGTTTGGGTTATTGGTCATGTGGTCAGATGCACCTGTATCAATTAGCCATGTACTATTAATAGAAAGTGCAGTAACACTAAGAGACCTACCAGGATTACCTGAGTGAGCGACATTAGCAGTAACGGGTTGTGGTGGTGTGCTCATGGGTTCTGTAGTTATCACTGCTTCTTTGCCTGCTAAATTCTTTCTAGGCTTCTTGGTGAAATCTCACCATTCGGGGTAGCCAACAACTTCATAACACATGTACTTGGAATGACCAGCTTCACCACAATGATGACAAACCATACCACCCGGCCTGATTTGTAAACCCTGGTGGAGGACCCTGTCGGGGACGAGTGGCTGCCATCACCGTGCTCTCAGAGGACACATAAGAGTTGCCTATAATATTTCATTGTTGATCTTCTTTGCGAACATATGCATAGTTGCTCTCAAGATAAAACTCCGGATCTTTACGTAGGACTTCCCCACGAACTTGGTCATATTCAGAGTCAAGACCACTCAAGAAATTATGAACTCGAAGGTCGAGCCATTGAAGCATCAAGTTGGGTGACTCCTTTAACTGTGTTTTCCTGAGAGGTATTTCGATGATCAATCTCTGGGAAGATTGCTACCAATTCATTGTAGTAGGTAGCAAGAGGTCTTCCATCTTATAGGGTGGTGAAGGATTTCTGATTGAGTTCAAACAACTTTGTCTTATCAGACCACCCATCATAAAAGGTCTTTGACACTGCCTCCCAAATCTCCTTTGTGGTACTGAGGCAAATAAACCTCTGCATGAGTGATGGTGACATTGAATCAATTAGCCAACTCTTGACTTTGTGGTTGTTAGTGACCTGCGTGTCATAGTTAGCATCGCCGATTGCAGGTTTAGCGGCGAATCATGTGAGATACCCGGCTTTGTTCCGGGCACCAATACACATTTCCATGATCTGCGACCAGAGAGAATAATTACTCTCATCTAATGTAACTCCGCCTGTGGGAAAAGGAGAGTTATCATTGTGGTAGTGAGCATGCACAATTTGTTGTGGTGTAGGTGTAGAGGTGTTGTTGATGGAGCATTGCAGCCCCAGAAGAGGTGGTGTAGGTTCGCCCATGGAGATAAGAAGTTAGGGTTTCCTTTTTCTCTTTTTTTTTTTTGGATTCTGGGTTTTGTCAACTGGTCGTAGGGGAAAACAAATTCTGGTGATTTGGGACGGGAAAAAAAAAATTTCTGGTGATGGAAAATTTCTAGTGATAGTTGCAGCGGATTTGTGGTAGGAATATGAACTGTGGAATTCAGAATACAAACTTACGGAATTCGTACTTTGGGATTCTTCATAAGAGTGTTATCCTATGATTTGTTTAGGATCGAACACGCTCTGATACCATAACAAATATTATAATATGAGAATTCTCATATGTATTCTTCTCCATTGTGGAGGCTATATTTAAAGTATTACAAGCAGTATCCTACTAGGAAACTAATAAAGGGAATCCTAATACAATAACTACAGAATAGTCAACACAGTGACTTAAGGAAAGATAATCCTAATACATAAATACAATATATTACAACTCATTCTAACAGCAGTGACATGGATAGAAGCTGGGTATTCGGTGCCGATTTTGATAGCAATGTCTATATATTCAAACGTTTGTCGGTTGTTCTTACATTTATACCCAACTTTTCACATTTTTTTTTCAATTGTTTACAAATGGGTGTGATTTGTATGTGATTTGCATACAAATTAGGCCTCTAATCACTTTAGTAATGCTAATTCAATGGCCGTTTAGTGTCTCTAATCCTTTATTTGCACCATTGTAGGGTTCACGAGCATCAGATTGATATCGGGAACAAAAAGACGCTTTTTGGAGCTTTTAGTGGATTTCCGGCAAAAAGACGAAAAGTTAACCCGAGGGCCGTCGGTCAACTCGTGGTCAACCCCGACTTTAGAGCGTCAACTAGTCAACATGAAGTCCCGGAAGTGAGTTGCAAGAGAATTCCGGAAGTTTAGCCGAAAGTCAACCTTTGGTCAACTCCGAGGTCAAAGTCAAGATCAAAGTCAACCTTGTGACTCACCCACACAAGCTTCCAAATAAGCAAGGAGCATATTAGATATCATGAGCTCATTCATTGATTATTCCTTCCCTTTGTTTCTTATATGTATTTACCCCCTTGTCCTTCATTTATTCAATCCCACCATTAGATCTTGCCTTACTCATCCTAGCCTTCTATTTCTTTTTCCCTTATCCTATAAATAGCCTAGTATTTGCCCCATCAGGTCATCCATTCAGCTAGCCCCCATCACTTCACTTTTCCCTTTCCCTTTCCTCCTCTCCACCTCTCCCTTAGAATCACCTTCTGCACGTCAGTCGACCGGTCGACACCAGACCATCGACCGGTCGAGCAGCTGCGGGTCATGCCACTTCCACCACTTCCTCCACCATTTTGGGCAGCTGGGATCCTCACCAAACATCAAGGACATCATCTAGATCCAAGGAGAAGGAGGAGACACCATTTATTGAGATTTCCTCAACCCTTCTCTCTCTTGTATTTATGTTTAGAGCTTACACTTGTTATATGATGATGTATAGTTTGATGGATAGTGAGTAGTTACTTTGTTGGGGACTAGGGTTGTGTGTCATAGTCCATTGTAATGTAATGATGAATTAACTATGTATGGATGTTTTATGATGAATGATTAGGGAATTTAGTCATTTTTTTGAGCATGTTTGCAATCTACTTTGATTGAGATTGTTGGGGTGACTCCTAGCTTTCTTTAGGCAATTGATAATAGATGTGATGAGGTCCTCTTGTTTGAGTTTCTAAGTCTTTGTGCTCATAACCAAGTCAATTTAAGGGAGTTCTAGTGACCCATAATATGGCACTAAGAATACATAAGAGAAGATGGTCTTAGAACCATAATATGGCTAAGATACGAAGCTTGATTCATTCATTGTATAAACACGAATACTAAATTGGTTCATTAAGCATCATGTATGGGCTTAGACTAACCCGAAACCCCAACATTTTCATACATTGCACACACTCTACTTTACTTGCTTGCATTTATTTCTTTGTTTGCTTGTCTTTGCATTCCATCATTTCTTACATAAACCGAACACTTCACCACACCGTACGTTGTCACATACACACCTCCACCCACTCTTTTCATCTCTTGTCACTCCATTATTACTAGAGTTACTCGATCACACACTACTTAGAGATTAGGAACCGTCAATCCCTGTTGGAACGACAATCTCGGATCTCAATATCACTTACCACAATTTTTGCATTAGTCAGGGTCCCTCAACACATATTTAAGTAATCAATATTCACTAATCCATATTTAAGTAATATATATATATATATATATATATATATATATTTTTTTTTTTTAAACATTGGGAGGAAGTGAATATTTTCCTTGATGTCAAATTCACAGCTAGGCCATCAAAAAAGAATTTGATATTTTGGATTTGAGCTCTAACGGTGCGTTTGAATGAGACAATTGTAAATTCTTTAAAATTTTTGAAATGATGGAATCTACAACTCCTCAATTAAAATTTCATCAGTTGCAATTTTCATTATTTTGTTGTATCTATATGGAATTTGGAATATATAATAAATTAAGAATTTTTAAAACAAATTAAAAGATGAAAATGGAAAAAAAAAATATTGTTTTGGAAACTAATAAAGAAATAAAAATAAATTTCTGCAAGGGAATTCGAAATGACACCTATTTTGGTGGAAATTGAAGTAAGAAATTTGGGCATTCAATTCCTTCATTTTTTTCTACAGAGAAATTTATAATTTTCAAGTTGAGAATGTCAAACGAGGTAATTGAAGTCAAGAAATTATGAATTCCTCACTTTCAGTTAAATTCCATCTTTTTTTCCTTCATCCAAACACACCCTAAGAGTCTTCTCTAAACGCAAATAATTTCTGCAAAGTTTCATCCAAATTGGTAATCATTAAGGCATTAATAATAGTGATTTATCATTATGAAAATGAACAATTCATGTTGGATATATTTGGTTTGTCCATTGATTGATTCTAGTTCACTGCCTTAACGATTTCCAATTCGGCTGAAAAAAAAGGCCCTATATATATTATCCTGAAAGCAGTGAAAGCAGGATATGGGGAAACCACATGGTATTTCTATCAAGGTATCATCTTCATTCTACGAATCTGTAAACCTGATGCAATAACTACAGGTTGGTTAGAGAAGAAATACTCACTCTAGAAGCCTAAGACTAAGCCAAGCCCTTTTTTGTCCAAAGTGAACTGTCTGTGGTAGTTTAAAAGTCTAAATCGTAATAGATAATAAATAAGTAAATCAAGAGTCATTCTAAGAGTTAATGTCTAGTGAATCTTGCGAAATTAACAGGGGTTGGTAAGGAATATCCAATCTATCCCTCAAAATCAGGAGACGATTGTAGCTTCAAATTCAAGTTTGAGAGCTCATTTGACAAGCGGGGAGTATGGGAAAGGATAGTGGGCTAGACTCACAATCTAAAACTACATATGCTTACTCTAATAATAAGATGGGCTCTGGGCTCGTTAATGAAAGTAAACCAAAGATAGTTAGGCCTAACACCATAACTAAGGGAAGAAGGAATAAGAAAGGGATGAATCCAAAAATAGAGGAGAAGTTTACTCATCTTGGAAAACAGTGTTCACAAAGAGAGAGTAGGTGACTTGAGCGATAATATCGCCTTATACACAAGCTAGCATATGTACGTTGTCAAAGATAGGGGATGGTATAGATTAAGAACCGGGGGTTGTCGTACCCAATGGATTGGAAGGCCCAAAATCCACTCGGTAATGGAATGTAACCAAGGAAAACTAGCATTAGATATGGGGTGACAAGAGGCGGACTTATATACTTGTGAAGTGAAGTATGTGCAATATGAAAGTGTAGTGTTCAAAGTTGTGTCACTTTAGTGACTAGTTACCAATTTAGTAACCAAAACAGTAACAATACTAATATAAGCAAGCAAGTAAACAAACAAGTGAATGTGATTTGCTAGAATGCAAGTGATTGAGCTAACAAACTCAATGCAAGGTTGTTATCAAGTGGTGAAGACGATTGGGGTTTCGAATTTACTTTAACCCACTCCGATGAATCTTAAACCTAATGAATATGGAACGTTGATTAATTAACTAACCAAATTTCGTATTTTAGCCATCTAATGGTTCTAAGACCGAATCTCAATCATCCTCTCGTGCCAAATTGTGCTCTTCACAATAACTTAATTGAACTCCTACTTAATTAACCTAAGCCTTGTTAAGGTACCATGGGTTAATCAAGTAAGGAAAAAGACTTTAAGACTAGGAAGTCAAACAAGACAACCTCATGCTCATACTCATCATGCTCAAATGTCAACTGTCCAAGATTGTTAAGGTGACTAATCTCAACAATCTTAACAATACAAGTTAAACACATGCTCAAGAATTAGTCATATTCAATACACAAGCATTAAACATGAATACATTGACAAAGAACATGTTCATCTTTCATTCAACATACATAAACATTAATGTTCATCAATACATCATCATGGGCTAGGGCATACAACCCTAGCCCCCAATCTAAAGAACTACTCACAACTCATTGCAATAAACATCAATAATCTTGAACAAGAAAGTATTAATACAAAACTAAAGTAAGAAGAGTTTAAGAATTGCTCAAGGGTAGTACCCAGCAGCTCCTTGGTGACTCCAAAGATATGTACATGCCTCCTTTCGTTCTTCTCTCCTCTTTCAAGCTCTAACAAGTATATTTGCCTCCAAATCCTTGATGTCTCAATTATTACATCTTGTGGTGAAGAGCGTCTAGTGGAATAGTGCTAAAAGTTGGTTCCTAAGATAGATGAATACCTCAGGAACAACTTTTGTGAATGACTCGAAGTGGTGTGAGGGGTGGAAGGTGGAGAAAATGACCAAAACATTGATTGAACTTGTGTAATCAGTCCTAACGGATTAGTGGCGTCCGGTCGTTTGGGCACGATTCAGAAAATGTTGAGAGTGTTCTTGGCTGGTTTTCTTGGGTGAATGAATGAAAATTGGCTTAATGAATGAATAGTGGTCCAAATTAGGGTTATGTGGACGGTTGTAAACAACTCTATTGAAGCTCCCAATGTTACCTTTGACTTGTGTGAGTAGAAGTCACTTGGAGTGTAAAAGTAGTCAAAGTGAGGGGTTCAAGGGAGGCTTGCTTGCATGGGTGAACAAAAATCATTTTATTAAGATTTTGGGTGCAGCTACCTATGCATGAATCTGATTATGGATATCTCCTCCTTGTGTGGTGATCGTCCGGAAATGGTGTCGGCGCTTGTAGTGGTGGTTCGCCGGAAAAGTCGCCGGAATCCAGAATTTGTCATAATTTTTAGCTCCTTTCCGAATCTTTGCAGTCGTCACGGGCATCTTCTTCCGAAGCTTGACTCATGTGATTTTGATGTCCAAAAGTCACAGTTGACTTTTTGTAATTAAATCTCGAAAATGCACCAAATGCACTCGAAATACACTTTTTTGTGCCGAATTACTTCAACTCACATATTTAACCTAGAAACATGAAAACACACATTAAAATATTAAATGCAACAAACGGCTTTCTAAGAGGCTTAATTCTCGTAGTTAGGAGCGTTCTTTGCACATAAAATATGTATAAATCAATAGGCAACATTTGGAAGATCATAATGCAGACTTAACAGAGGAAAAGAAAGGGAAGGGTGGTGGACAAGGTTTTATGGTGAGAGGTAGAGGGAGGAGAAGAGGGAATTTGTAGTCTTCTCCAAAGAAAATTTCACCTAGTAATATTTCATGCATCTTCTTTATTTATCCCTGATGGGCCCATCAAGAAAAATGATCGTTCTAAGTTGGAATGTGCCGGTTTTGGGGAAACCGCACAATTTCCGAGCTCTTCAACGTCTTTTACATGCGCATTCCCCTGATATTGTTTTTCTAAAAAAAAAAAAAAAAAGGAAAATGGCAATGGCAAGATTATGTTATACTTTAGGTTTTACAGTGTGGGTAAGAAAGGTAAAAGTGGAGGGTTGGCGTTATGTTGGACTTGGGAAGTGGATATTAGAGTAGTGGGATCATCTCAAGGTCATATTGATGCAGTAATGTTTCAAGATTCAGGCACTGTACGAATCACAATGTTTTATGGAAATCCGGGGGGTGGGGGTGTTTTCGTGGGAATTGATGCGGAGATTATGGAATACTATTCAGGGACCTTGTCTTACATATTTTTGGGGATTTTAATGAACTGATGATGCATGCATGAGAAAAGAGGGAAGGAGCTGCCAGGCCTGGAGCACAAATGAAAAATTGAAGACTGGTTTACAGGAAAGTAATACGAGACCTTTGTCAAGAAGTTGGCCAGTAGGCATATGATGGCTCCGCCAGTGCATTGGCCATGCATAATGATTCTTGTTTTCGATGTGGGCGAGACGTGGAAACTACAGTTCATCTGTGTAAACGATGGTGATTCATGCAAATTAAAAGCTGAAAGGAATGGTATTGGTGCAGTACTAAGAGTCATTCTTTCATAGGTAATCACTCGGCTCATGCCACTGAAGCACTTGCAGTTTTGCATGGGCTGAGACTTCGCTTGAGAGAGGGCTGGCCTTCGAAAAGTAGCAGTGGACGTCATCCTAGCTCTCGATAGTTGGAGTATTGATCTCATTATGGAGGGTTCAATATTTGTTTTGTTCAAGAGGTGATACTCTGATCAACCAAGGAGACCACACTTTTCCCCTGTGATTGTATTTGACCAACTTTATCAATGAAAACAGTCCATTTGATAAAAAAAAATTTGACAAAACCTTGATTTCAAACCATAACAGTCGTCATCATGCCACAACGCTTTGTTTAGAGGGTAAGGGATGATAACCACCATTAACAAAATTGTTTCAAATTCTAGCTTTGCCCCATTCGGTAGGAGCCAGTATTTCTATACCTTTTTCAGTCGTATCCTACCGAAATATTGAACAACTTCCGATAGGAGACCCACCGAAAACGATGCAATAGTTCAGTGACTTCTCTCAAGATGTGAGATTTTAAAAGTACAAATGCACCTCTGCGTCTTGCTACCGAGCTAAGCCGGAGAGTGGCAAGCAACAAGAGAAAATGCCTAGTGACGTCTCTAATCAAATGACATTGAAGATTCTGATTATATATATATGTATATAACACAACCTTACCCACGACATCCCTGGCTGGATTCCCTCACAGCACTTGTATGCTATCGCTGTACCTAGTCGTTTAAATCAGATCTCTATTTCGGTACAACGAGAAGATGTTTTTCCAGCGAGAACAGGGATCGAAAAGGGGGCCGCACCCTTTTGTTTCATATCGAGTCAAAGGAGGTGCGGCCAGGTGAAACTCCCTTACACTAACAAGTAAGCAATTAAAATTGAACATTGAAAAAGAAAAATTAAAAAAGGAAAGGGCGGGAGGAGAAGGAACTGTATGTTTTGAAGTTCAGATAATATGACAATTACCTACAAATTACAGGACCGCACAAATTTCATTTCATTAAACTCAAAACTCATATTCTAAGATGACTTGAACCAAAATATGTACAGAATCCACATTATTAATATTTTAATTAAAATGAAATCCCACGAATAATTACGTAGTGAATCATGAGTGAACAAAAATATTACTCTGTACTGTTTGGGAGCACTCCAGAACAAGAACATTTACCAATTGCTGAAGAATCTTTTCGAAGCAGATGCATGTCATTAGGGCAATTAAGCAGTGCTGGTCGAAAATCATCAGGCAATTACAGAGGGCCAGTTTGAAGTGCATAGTCCAAATCAGCAATGAGATCATTCACATCCTCAATCCCCACAGATATACGAACAAGATCTTCAGTTAGACCTCTGGACTCACGCACAGCAGATGGTATGCTTGCATGTGACATGAAGCAGGGCAGGCTTATAAGGGACTTCACACTCCCTGTAAATATAAGATACTTTAGATCAGCTTAATAATTGAACTTTTTGTATTGAGTTTAACTCACTAAAGTTGATACTGAAGATAACCGACCATAGTATAAAATAAATAAATAAATAAATAATAATACTAATAGTAATAAATAATAATAATAATAATAATAAATAATATAACATAATATATACTATATTTAAGAGAAGCGGGATTGTTAACCCAAAAAAAAACTAATGACCCTAAAAATATTAAAATACTAATAAAAGCAATTCAATTATCAGAGGTAATTACATCAAATAACAAAATAAATAAAAAAAGCCCACCCTTTTCTCTCTACAACAACTGATTTTACCACATGCATAGCAATAGTGATAAAAATAAGTCACAGAAATACATAGCAACTTGTCAGAAATATATGTTTTGCATTAAATAAATAATAAAAAATAAAAACCACAGCAACTTTCTGAGTATGTCTAATAACTCTAGACCAAGTGTCCACGTCTTACAATGCACAATAAATGAACAAATGAGTACAATCTTCTTGTTAAATCAGTTTTTGAAGGACACTTATCCTGTATCTATCTATTTATAAAACACATATAACCGTTTTTGCCACAATGCTAACCATCTAGGACTCAAATTTCTCAGTGAATGAGAGCATAATTTGTCAAATAAAATTTTTCAAGCTGAAAATTGAGTAGAAACGATTACCAAAACTGACGGTTACACTGAAGTATTTGGTACTCTCGACAATATGCTTTGATAGTGCCAGTGAACCTGTCAGAAAGCTCAATACAGATCCTGCACCCTTAGCCTGAAACAGGTGTGTATAAGTATCTGGAAGAATACGTCATTTATTACATTATAAATCTACATTCCATTGAGGAAATACCTGAGAATAATGCAAGGCACGGCCAGGATGACCAGGAATCCCTGCATAGTTAACTTTCTTAACTCGTGGATGGGAAGCAAGAAACTCTGCAATTTTTTTAGCATTGTCCTGAGGCCAAATGTTAAAAACCATCAGAAGATAGTACTTCCAAATATGCAATTTGGCGAAAGAAAAAGGAGGCAGAAATCAGCAACAAAAAGTAAACAACAGACCCTACGAACAGCACTATAAAGTTTTAAACAAATCTGAAATGGTACAATGACCATAGCAAGTGTAGTAGAGTAGCAAAAAGAGTACCCCTTATTTTGCATATGCACAAGAAAGTTAGTATCTCAGAAGGAAGTAAACAGGATAATGGACAGGAGAATAGACCATTTACCTAATAAGGTATTGACCTCAACAGACCCCAAGCATTCGAATTATAAGACATTAGACGGTAAAAATTCAAGAGACAGATACTTAAGTAGGCTTACAACCTACCTGTTGCTTCTCAACACGTAAGGCCATTGTTTTAATTCCTCGTAAACAAATCCAACAGTCAAATGGGGCTAAACCAGAGCCTTCTGCATTTTGTAAGAAATACAGCTGTTCTGCCAAGCTGGAAACAATGGAAACAAGTAGGAAAATTGGTATGGAAACAAGACATAAATTCCACATTAGAGATAGACTGAGAAGCACAACCTTTCCCCTTTAACAGCTAGAACACCCGCCATGACATCACTATGTCCAGCAATAAATTTTGTGGCTGAGTGCATAACAATGTCTGAAATAATGATGGATTAAAATTAGTAACAATCAAAATGGATGATTTGCAAAAGCTTGGAACTCTAGAGCTTATAGTTGATACCTGCTCCTAGATCCAGTGGCTGTGACAATACAGGGGACATTATACTGTTATCCACCAGCAAAATAGCACCATGTGCATGAGCCATCGCTGCTATTTTCTATTTAGATAGACATGAAAAAAAATTCCTTAGAAAATGGCACCTGTTGCATTAATCATAACTTTGACAAAGGAAAATAAACAGGGAAATGTAGTAAAAGATATTATGAAAAGGGTCAAAAAACTTAATGATCGAGTCAGTGACAAAGATCGCTAACTACAAAGAAGTGAGCAACAGTGCGTGTAATCAATTTGCTTCACCGAGCAGCAACAAAGCTCAGCCTCAGTGCAAAACTATAGTACAAAAGACTTTGCCACTAGCAAGTGATTGGGACTAGCACCAATGAGGGGTCAATAGGAATAGCCACACCCATGGTTTGTTACCATGTGGCTCTGGGGCTCGAACCCCCTCACAGTACTACCTAGCTATTTGCAAAAGTTTTCTGTCTCTTAAAGATTGTAGGGTTCGGCAGGAGGTCCCACTTTAAATCCCAGGGACCACAAAGAGGATTTAGGGGATTTCAGGTATTAAAAAAAAAAAAAAGTTTTGGACTTCGCATTAGCTGCACTTGGGTGGTCACAGTGACCAATGGGCCTACTTAATACTTATTATCTGCCCCAATGGTCCCATTAGCTGAAACATTTAGTCCTTCAAGCATTAAAACCACAAATTCACTTTAACCCTTTCTTCTCCAGACCGGGTAGTCTGGAATCCAAGGTTGTATTTGTAGAATTGTTCTAATGTCCTGGACTCCTTATACAGAAATACTTGTAGCCACAAATCAAATTTGTGCGCACTATGACAGCATTAAAATTAATCTTACCCTTTTTTGTTCAAAGATAAATTTTTAAATAGCTTTTTGCAACTTCTAGATATCTATCTTACTTCTCTCCTAGCCCTTTAGCCATCAGAACTCTTCAAAAGAAAGTTAAAAAATAAAATAAAATAAAGTAAAATAAAAAAGAGCAACCCTGCTGCTACCATCCTATCTCAATTCTCTTCTATAAGAACATGAACTTTCTTTACAGTTCTAGATAAATATGCATAAATGAAATTGCATCTCCACTTTGCTCGTAAAGCTATACTGGTACGGATGTCAACTGTTCTAATTTAAAATCTATTCAATATGGAGAGATTTCCAGTGAATTCTTAGCAAGCTGAATGATTCAACCAAGAGAAAAGCTAACCAAATTGATAAGGTATGAAAGCAGCGGAACATGAAGAGCGGACGTTTTGAGACAATCACCTGTTGTAGCTAGGGAGGAAAGCAATCGAATAAGACATCCACAAAAAAGAATAAATAGTATTTAGGAATCACGTAATTTTTTCTAATGAATCACAGTTATATTAGTGTAAAGATGAAGGTTCAGATACAGGGGTCAAGGCATCCACTGAACTCTCAAGCAAGCTACAATACATCTCAGAACAATAATAGCGACGCCGCAAGCGATGTCAAAAGTTGAACCCTATTTCAAAAGTGATCTACATCTCAAAAGTGATCTACCTCCTCATCCCTAGCTTGGATCAAAGATATTAAAGTGTGATTCCTAAGCTAGAAAAAATTAGGCGATGCCAAAAGTCAAACCCTATTTCAAAAATGATATACCTACTCACCCCTAGCTCGGTCAAAGATATTTAGTTTGACTCCCAAGCTAGAGAAAATCAACCGATGCCAAAAGTCTAACCTTATCTCAGAAGTGATCTACCTCATCACCCCTAGCTCGGTCAAAGATATTAAAGTGTGACTCCTAAGCTAGATGAAATTAGAGAAATAAACAATTCAAAATGCAATCCATACTTACTCCTACTAATAGTGCACCACAACAAATCCTATTCACTGAGGGAACAGCCACAACTATTTACTCTCAAATAGTCCAGTCTTGAAAGTTGATACACAATAATAACAAAAAATTCACTATTTTACTGAGCCAAGAGACAAATGCTGACACATATCAACTCCTAACCCACCGTAGAGAATTTTTAGGCATATAGGTTTAATATCAATACCACATTGCTCTGCAAGAATGGTAATAGAAGCTCTGAAAGTACTTTCTAGACCGGCATTGCAAGAAAGAATGCATATTTATTCATAAACAGCATACAGACTATAAATATTGGCATGATAGAGATTATAAGGATCTCTCCATGACTTGTACATTAATCCCAGCTAGAAAAGTATAATACTAGTGTAAAAATATCTTACGCGAATATCAGAAACTATTTGTCGAGGATTGGTGGGACTCTCCAGCCACACAAGCTTCGTCCAGGGGCCAATAGCAGATGCAACCTCATCTAAATCACTTGTGTTGACTCGTCTGAGTGTATAAGCATTATAATTTCAGATTTCATTTAAACTGAATTAAGAAAAGAATAGGAAAAAGGCATACTAACTTCACCACAACTCCAGTCTTTGGAATCACTTGGGACAACAATCGGTCAGAACCCCCATACAGGTCATCTCCAGCAACAATCTCCTCTCCTAAAGTGACATGATTACAAAATTACAATATAATAAGGCTTTGGAAGAAGAAAATGAATTCATTTGAGTAACCTAATACAAAACTAAACTCAGAGAAAGAACTTGACAGAAGCCTTAATCCAGCTCACATAAAAGTAAAGAATAAACTTCTAAGACCCTTATCATAATGAATGCACACAGCTATACACCAGATTACAAGATCAAGATCGGGACTGGCAAACTAGCCTAGATAGCTCAAACCAAATTTCTCTGGCCTGAATTTCGGGAGCTGACCTTTATATGAGTTCAGACCTAAGCCTAAATCTGCCTGTACAAGGGATGGCCCCATTTGATCACATAACTATATATACATAATTACATACATATATATATATATGTGTGTGTGTGTGTGTGTTTTTTTTTTTATGGTCTTAAATAAATAATTATTTTCATAGTAGTGGTCAAATTGATGTTTTCTAACTTGTAACAAGTTCAGGGCGGTGTAATTGTTTGTTAAAACTCCATACCTTTACCCTGGCTTGAATTTGATCCAAACTTAGAATCCTATTGGGCACCAGACTGTTACATATATTAGCGTAAATAAAATTAACTTGAACCTCAATATGAACAGGCTGAGCTCAGGCTGAAACTATAGGCTTGAAAATTGGACAAGCTTAGCCCTTTGCATTTAAAGCTATGCAGGGCAAGGCTGGACTTGGTCCATCCCGCTCAGTTGACAAGCCTGATAAGATATAATGATGCAATCATGATATAATGCTGGGCAAGGCTGGACTTTGTCCATCCCACTTAGACCATAATACTATGTTGCGGATATGCCACAATACTAAAAATACAATACATCCCCAAAAGATAACATATCAAAAAAAAAAAAGGATATGACAATATGAGATTACACAAACACACACATATCTGCACGTGAGTGTGTATGAATTGTTTCGTGTTTTCAGCATGTATCCGTCACATAGCCAAAAGTTAAATTTACTAAAAAGTCATCTGAATACTGATTTAGAGTATCCAATAAATGTTGAGGTGTATAGGGGCATATCGAGGACACAGCAATATCAAATACTCCATTCTTTGCTTTATAAATTACTCGATTATTCCCATGTTAACAGATGGAACCTTTACCAATACTTGAGTATAGTAACTAAAGAAGATCATTAGATATAAATAATGCGTTAATTGAAAAGTACCTGTTCCTACAAGATGAGCAACAGCAGCCAAAGCAGCCATTCCACTAGTGAAACAAAGTGCTCGATCTGCTTTGTCAAGCTTTGCCAAAATGCTGAGTATACAACAAGAATAGAAAGCTCAATAAAGAATGTATAGACAAAAAAGAATTAAATAGTTGCAAGGATTGTCAAATCTACTTCAACAGAAGTCAGCATATAACCAAGTAAAGTAAGACCTTTCCAAGGCATCTCGTGTAGGATTTCCGCTTCTAGTATAATCGTAAGGACCATTTTCTGTAGCTGAAGGCTGCAAAACATAGTATTTCAGACAATTAATTTGAAACTCAGTTTGAGAATATCTCCTAGGTAAGTCAAAGATTTTCCATGCAATAAAGGAACCTTAGAAAAGAGATACTAGCATATAGTTGACAGACTACAAGCCACTCATCTTACAAATGCAAAGAAGGATATGTGGATAACTGAAAGATAAGGCACACACACATTCAGACATAGTCAATACCAGCCTCTTGAATCTGGCCTTTTCTACTTATCTTGTCTGGACAAGGTCTCACTGGACCAGTAAAACATTAAAGAAAAAGTTACAGCAGCCATGGTCCCTCACAGCACCCGCCAAACCATGTTCTCACTCTTCGATTGTAAAAATATCTTAGATTCAAACCCAAACTTTGTTCCTCATATAAACATTACCACAATAGTATACCATGTCCTTATGCAGCATAGAACTTGGAAAATATCTTAATCTTCCTTTCTATCACTCACAACAACACTAATAATAAGAGTAATAATGACTTCACAAAAGTTAGCAACAACTCCCTTATCTGCTACAAACAGTACCTGCTTAAAAGTAGCTGTTTGGTAAAGTGGCGTGTTCATTGCATTGTAAGGATCAAACTTGTTCTCGAAATTCATCAGCATTGTTGACATACTTGGCTCTTTTAGCTCCATCTCTGTGGTCAATTCAACAACTCAGAAGAGTGAACCATATAGAGGATAACAACAACAAAAGAACAAGCGCTCAAACCATTTAAGCAGTCGGCAATGCCATCAACCAAAGCTGAAGTGCTGACATCCATCTCTCTGTCCATCGAACAATTCACTTTAAATGTGTTACCACAGGCTATTCTTTTTCCGCTGTGAAGTGTTGTGTTTTTGTGCCCGAAACGCACCTTGGGATTCCCAAAACTTGCCACAAAATTCCCAGGCGTTAAACCCTAAAAAGCCACCATACCAGTTTTAAGCATCCACTACATTGTATAAGAAAGGCAAGGAATCACTTGTTCGAATACTATTCATTACAAAGAAAACCAATAATAAAGTGTAGTTCCAAGTCTTCAACTGATGAAATCCTACAGTTTCAAAATTACAAAGCCTTTTGTACATTTTCTCAGAAACCAAGCCGAACGAAACCATTTGTGTGGTTGAGAATTTATCCAAGCCTTTACTAACAAATAAGCATAAGCCAATTTTAAGTTTCCTGCATTTTCTTTCTCCGCATCGAACAAAAAGTAGTAGTTTAAATCAAAATTACAGAACGAGAATGGAAAATCTTACGACGTCGTTGAAATCAATGGCGACAGAACCAGGCCCAAAAGCGAGAGAAGAAGAAGCTGCCATGGTTATGGTCGTTGAAGTGAAAGGTAGGGATTTTCTGTGGGAACAGTCTCCGCCATGGCAACTAGAATCTGTATATATACATAAAACCCAGTGGCTGCTGCTGATTCAGTTGCACAATCCCTCCTACTTTTGCTCTTTCGGTGACTGTTTCAGTGCACACGTGTGCCACACAAAATTGTATTGTTTCTGTTTTTCCTTTTAACCTTCTGAATGGAGGCCAAAATCAAGGGGAAGTTCATCTTTTTGCCCTTTCAGATTCTAATTAATTTACCAAAAACGCTAGAAACATTCCTCTCTAACTTTTTTTATTTAACCTTTCTTATTGTCCAAAAAAAAAAAACATTTAACCTTTCTTATCAATTACGTGCCACGTGGACTCCACTATCACTCAAACTCAGATATTTATTACATTGAAAACTCAAACATTTTTCATTCCATACTTATCCTTATTTATTTTCCACATTCTATTAATAAATTTTAATAAATCAATGTGGAAAATAAATAAGGGTAAGTATGTAATGAAAAAAGTTTGAGTTTTCAATGTAATAAATATCTGAATTTGAGTGATAAGAGTCCATGTAGCGTGTAATGAATGGAAAAAGTTGAAATGGAAGTGTATCTAGCATTCCTCTTAATGATCTGAATAGTAGAATGGTTGAAACTATTTTTATCGGGATAAAACTCATGTCCAGACCTGTGTGTCAAAACTCTCTCTTATTTACATACATTTGTGTTGTAATTCTATGATCTGAATTGTCCGTCTTTTAAATCAACCTTTGAATATCATCTCTGCAGAAAATGATGTAAATAAGATATCGTTAAATCATTATATCAAACAAATTGACGGTTTTGGTGAAAAATTTTGCTTACATTGATATTTTTTACATAAATGATATTTAAACATTGATTTAAAAAGATGAACAGTTTAGATCATGGGAGCTACATTGATGGATCTATACAAATAAGAGAGAGTTTGGACATGTCCAAATTGGTATGGACTCGGGTTTTCCTTTTTATTGGTTCCTTGACCAATAAGGTCAAAAAGAAGGAAATTTTTCTCATCCAAACAATTATAAAAAAATCTAAACGGGCAATTTATTTTCTGATTTTTCACATTTTTTTTATTGTTCAACAGTAAACTGATTTACTATCTGACAGTAAATTTTAGTTTTTAGACATTTCCAAACATAAAATCCTCTTACACACTCATATATGGTCATAATCAAGGTCTGAAATTTCGAAACTTTTGCAGAATTTCAGCGAAAGTTTCGTTTTTTGTATGGCCGAAACTTTCCTAACATTCCTCCTTGATTTCGACCGAAAATTTCGCAAAATTTTTCAAAATTTCGGGAAATTTGCAAAATATTCCCGAAAATTTTCGGATTCGGAAAAGGCCAATGCTCCCAAGGTGAAACTTTTTAGATTTTAACAAAACTTTTCGGATCTGAGGAGACGAGATCGATGAAGAATTGAAGAGAGAGAGAGAGAGAGAGAGAGAGAGAGAGAGAGAGACCAGGGAGAGGAGAAATGGGAGGAGAAAGAGAGGGTCGATGAGAGAGACTGGGGAGAGCTGGAGAGGAGATCCATCAATGAGAGAGAAAAAAAGCTGAAAAGTCAAAACAACAATAAAGAAAGAAGCTAGCCAAACATTTAATTAAAAGGCCCAGTTTGGTAGTGATTTTGGGGACCCCAAAAAGTTATTTTGGGACCAAAATCAATTTTGAGAAAAAATTGGCATGTTTGGGGTTGTGTTAGAAACTTGATTTTGGGCAAAATCAATTCTTCCCACAGCAGAAATGAGAAGCAGCTGTGAGTAGCTTTTTATTTCTGCTTTTGCGTCAATCAAAACCAAAACATGGAAGAATAAATGAAATTTATGCAAACTGCCCATTATATCCTCTTACTTTTCTAAAATTTACAATTTTAGTCCTTGTTGCCCTACTTCTTCGCTGACTCTTCAGCCTTCACTCTAGTCGCTCTCTTCCTTCTCTGCCATTGCTTCTCTATCATTGAAACCCAAAGTGATTTGTGGAACCAATCTCAAATTGCCAGGTCCCTGTTGGATATTTTGGTCACTGGATGCTACTTTGCACATTTAGTTGAACCTCCTACAAAATCCCACAAATACAATAAATAATAATAATCATATTGATGCCACAATAAAGTTAAAAATTATATAATATAAACACTTATCTCTCGGATTTGTAAGGCTTGTGACGAAATTTTGCTATGATAAGAGTTTAAGGTTGAGGCGTGTAAACACTGCCCTTAAGAGTAGATTTCGCCCCTCGGAGACAACGTCTCCGTGTAACAGGTTTGTGGCGCCCTACACTCTAGGATACAACAACCGTTAATCCTTGTGAGCGTACACTCGCAAACTTGGATCCTAGAACAGCTTGATAATTTCCTTTGGCATGACAGGAGGATACAAAATATTCTCACTAGAACTCTATGATAAGAGAAAATGAGGAAACTAATGGAAACCAACATTTTTGGAATGTAGATGAATAGAGAATGTGTTTCTATATATTTTTCTATTCAGAATGATGTAGTTTATATAGGAATTGTGTAGGCTCATTTATGTGTCAGACATTTAATACGAATTAAACACTGAAATAAATGTTATGAAACGGTTGAGAATATTAATGCTGAACGTTTCAAGGTTTCATTCAAATTGAATCAAATTGAAACCATGCACTAATGGACAATTATGTAGTAAAACTTGGAGGTATTTTAATCAAGGTCCAATTTGCTATAAAAATATTGGTTTTAGTCCGGCCATTCTTTTTTGTTAATTGCAGTCCAATTACTTTTTTTTGTCCATTTTACACCTGAAGAAAAATAAGATAAACAAATTAAAATTCCTTAAATTTAGCATTTTTGTTTTTCAGTTTAAATTTTTTAATTTTTAATTTCAAATTCTTCAAATCTAATTTGGAAAATAATTATGATAGACATGCATTTAAAACTATGTAAACATTTATGAAACATCAATAATTTCAAAATTCAAACAATTCAATGTATCTACATCATAGGAAGAAAAAAATGAAACTAAGAAAAAACTAAGTGGCATCGAATGAAAGTTTACGCAACAATACCCAGTGGTATATTAACACATTAGTCTCGAATCAAGCTTTAACATTATTCCTAACCAAAAGGTAGGGAAAACCACCACAACTTACCTTCCTATAAGATATGCAAAATGCATCTCTCTTTCCTAAATATCACTTTTGTACTATGTATCTAACTAAAAGTGCAAAAGTTTCTATGCACGAGGTAGGAAAAAAATAACCAAAATTTACCTTCCGTTAAGATATGCAAAATGCATCTCCCTTTCCTAAAAAACTCACTTTTGTATTAGGTATATAAAAGTGCAAATGTATCTATGAACAAGATAAAATATTACCTCCTTTAAATGGATCGGAACCTTCTTATGAAAAATCCACCCAAAATCTCTATTTGATTGTATGATGAAGATTGATTAACAACATGACGATTCTATATGCAATAGTTTCGGGAAAGTCTATGATAAAGGTAGATTATAAAAAATTTATATGTGTTAGAAAAAAGATGGCCATGGAAGAAGAAGGAGAGGAAGAAAGTGATGTTTCAAAATGAAGAAGAAGGAAATGTTGAGATGCTAAGGTAGCTTAACAAATATATAAGGAATTTGTCAAATTTAATGCACTAATAATTATCTTTGATTAAAAAAATAAATTTAGGAAACATTGTTTATAAAAGAGAATAAATTTATTATTTGATGAAATATGAAATCTTGTTTGACCTTAATTAATTATTTTAATTATGATGACAATTTACCACAATTTATTACAAAATGGTACAAGAGGAATGTAAAAGTACGTATAAAATTAGTTAGATAAAAGTGAAAAGGAAAGAAATCCTATGTAGCAGGTGAGTCACTGGACCTCAATTAGTAAAAAATATTTGTGTGGACTACATTCAAAATAGAGTGTGATTTCTGGACTACAATCAAATTTTCTCTAAAACTTATAGCAATATTGCAATGATGAATTTTGAATATTTGCTCAACGTTATAACAACAATTTGTATTTTGAAATAACCATTAAATTTCCAACAATCCCTCACATATTTCAAAATACGAATAGCTTCAACGCAAATAACAATGCTAAGTAAGACAAAAGAAAGATGTACCGAGTGAAATTTGGAGTAAAGGATGTGCCAAAGGAAAGTGAGAATACAATGCATCTGAACTGGTGTCTTTTGGACTATGAACCAGCCATAGGATAAGATAGCCATGACCCACAAAAATTTAGTGAAAATTAAATTTTCTATGAACCAAGATTTCTTTATGTGAATCAGAGAACTACCATCCACATTGAATCTCGAATCAATCATGTTCCGCGGGTGGGCACGAATAGGCCATGCGCCCTACCTGGGTATTCACGAGTGCTCTAGAAAACTTGCCCAAGTGTCATAGGAAGCGGCCCCACTTCCACACTCATATAGGTGAGTTCATCAAGTGTGTACTGGAATCGGACACACCACCCATTTGTAAGGGCTATGACACTCATTAAGAACAAAGTTCAACCTTATACATTCCAGTTAAAGCACTATCTTTGCATCATAGGGACAGACTCCAAGTATTTAATTTGATAGTGCAACACTGGTCAACAAGTGACTTGTTATTACCCATATGAACCTACTTCCTGGGATCGCCATTCACATAGGTTGGGTTACCATCACTCTTGACTTTTGTTATTGTTTAAACCTAAATTTGGCAAGGCCCACGTGGCAGACGGATGGGCCAGGCCCACAACAACATTGATGACGCGGAGAAGAATGAAGGGTATTAGGCTAAGCCCATGTTCGTTGAGCCGTGAGGAAACTACCTTGGCTCAATAAAATAATCCATTAAGGTCGGCTAACCTTGATTCAAGCCGATTATTAAGAGATAATCAAGTCCATAAAAGAGCCATCAGAAGTCAAATCATACGTTTAGAAAAATAAGAGCATTCAAAGCCGTTATTACCTTATTTGGAGAGCTCAGCTTAAAAATCATAAAAAGAATCATCACGTTGTTCACCCATCACTCACCGAGTTAAACAGCACGAAGAGTCCGGTTGGTAAAGCCGATTCGTGTAAAGTCCTTGCATCAAGGCAAAGAGAACCTTGTGGCCGAGATCGTTCCTTCCTCGGCCCACAATCACTTGATTAGAAGTCATATCAGAGCGCAACTCCAACAATACAGATTAAAACCTCGCTTGACCTCCCGGCCGTGAGTTGGCACGCCCTGTGACGACCCGGACCAAAACTTACTGTTTTACTATGGTGTTCCCCGGTGAATCGTCGGAAGTTTCGGTTTCGAGCTTTAAATAATACTCTTAGGGGGTCGTCGAGTTGACTTTTTGTTCGACAAAGAATTTGATTTAAGTTTCTTCACGGAAGATGTAGAGCGCGTTAAATCGAGTTTGTGGACACTAAGTACGCAAGAATCGGAGTTCGTATGAGAGAGTTGTGGTTCACGAAAGTTGGGTTACTATTTCGGGGAAGTTACTATTTAAGGAAATTTCCGGATTTGGGGTTTCCATTTTTCGGGAAACCCGTTTCTCTCTCCTCAGCCGACCCCTCTCTCGACGGCTACAGTACCCGCCGGCTTCTCCGGCCGATTTCTCCCTCCTCCGGCCACCATAGCTTTCAAAATTGGTCCCATTCTCTTCGTCTCTTCCTCCTCTTCAACTCTATACCAGTTTCTAGCCTCGAATCGAAGCGTGGAAGGAGAAATCTTGAAGAGAAAAAGTCTAGTTTTCGCGTCAAACTGCCGTGCTTACCGGCGACTATTCCGGCCGTTCCGGCCGCGACCACTTATTGGGCTTTGTAGCCCTCATCTCCACGAGTCCAGCGCCACCGGTCTCACCACCATTGGCCGCCGGACGACGGCGGATCGAAGGAAAGAAAAATCCGGCCACCTAGAGCTTTCGAGGCAAATTTGTGGATTTCTAGTTCGAATTGGACTTCGTGGCAGGTATGAAAGTTGATCCTTGAGCTATGTTGAATGTGCTGGTAAAATTTGGTGACCATCGGAGATGGTCGGACCGGCGGCGCGTGGGGCCCACGCGCAGCCGCTAGTGGCGGCGCGTCCGGCCACCTTTTGAGCTGCTTTTTAGCTCAATAGTTAGTACTCTTAATTACGATTACGATAGTATATGATTTGTAGGAATTTATTGAAGTTTGAGAATTAACCCGATTATTATCGGTTCGCTATCGAACGATTCGTGGTTTAGGTTTTTTGCGTGATCGTTAGATTGTCACCGAAATTGATTAGCGTGTTAAGATAATTATTGTGAGTATATTATACGGTTGGATTGGAAGAATTAGATCGATTGGTTAATCGTAGGTTGGTTACGGTTTGTGAGACCGGATAATTAGTTACGTCGTTCGATTTATTGGGCAGCGACAATCCGATCGTTGGATTAGTCGCCGAGTATTTTTGGTTAATAAGATTCATCGACGAGTAATTTTTGTGAGTGGACTTTTGTTTTTAAGAATATAATATTCATGCAATTTTATTTTCAAGAAAGATTTATTTCTCGCATTACTTTTCAGTAAAAATATATTGAATCCCATAATCTATGCATCTCGAGCATTTGTGTTGGTTTGTACATATGATATTTAAACTGTGGTTTTCCTTTCGGATTTAAATGTTACAAGACTTGTTTGTGGAGGCTCGAGGAATTGTTATTTGTGATATTTGAGGGTTAAGGGGGCTTTGGTGAGATTTTCATATTTGTCGGGTTCAGTAGTGAGCATTTCAGTTCTCAGTATGTATTCAGTGTCAACATTCCAGTAATCAGTATCCAGTATCCATTTGTCAGTGTTCCGATATTCATTTCTACGTGTACGTGTCTATCTGAGGACCTTGTTAGTCTATCAATGCTGAGGATGTCTGGGAGAGTGGTAGCACGCCCAGGCACCGTACGTCATGATCCGGCGTGCGGCCTTCGGGACCCGGTCGGTAGTACTAACATGTGGATGTCTGGATGGTGGTAGCACGCCAGACACCGTACGACCAGGGTAGCCGGCGTACGACCTATTCTGATGTCTGAGAGAGTCTATATGAGGACCTGGTTAGTCTATCGATGCTGAGGATGTCTGGGAGAGTGGTAGCACGCCCAGGCACCGTACGTCATGATCCAGCGTGCGGCCTTCCGGACCCGGTCGGTAGTACTAACATGTGGATGTCTGGAGGGTGGTAGCACGCCAGACACCGTACGACCAGGGTAGCCGGCGTACGGCCTCATCTGATGTCTATTCATTCGTCTGGGAGAGTGGGAGCACGCCCAGACTCTGTACGACCTGGGGAGCCGGCGTACGGACTCATCTTGATTTTTCGTCAGTCTTCGTCTTTCCCTGGGAGAGTGGGAGCACGCCCAGAGTGTCGATTGATCTGTCTTATCTGGTATCGTATGGCCGGGGTAGTCGGCGTGTGGATTCATCACGAGTTTCTAGTTTAACTTTTGGTCCTCAAGCTAGTTTCAGATTTTCAGAATATTTGATGAACTTATAGTTTGAGATTGCAGAATTTAAAATGATATTTTGAGCAACAGTTTTTGGAACCGAAGATCTTGTTATGATTTATTCGATTTACAGAAAGTTTTATATTTCAATTGAATTGTTGTTTCAGGCGAGCGCGTAGGCTCGGGTGGTTGGTGGGAATATTATTAAATTGGTTTATTAGTAGTGTTGAGTTGAAATTGCAGGTTTTTGGGTAGTCCACTTTTAGGAGGGGTTATGCTGAGTTTTCGGTATGATCTCTTCTAAGGTGGGCCCCACAGGGCCACCTCGGATTCCTGGGTAGAATTTTGGGGCGGGTCCTGTCACGCCCGCACACACGTCACCAAGCCAGAAGGACACGTGTAAGCCAAGAAGCCCTCGGCCGTTTGACACGTGGCCGTGACGATTTTTGAGCAAACATCTTTTGGCACACCCGTGGGACCCTATTCGGTGAATGTTATCAGATCCTTACGTCAAATCTCGGGGGAATCATTGTTACAGGTGTAGGCAAAACGACCATACCTCATCTTCTTGTCCAAATAGAAGAGATTCATCCAGAGACCACGTTGTTCCGATGTCAACTCTCCCAGTGACATTGGCTCAATCATCCGTTTCTACGACTACTGGAATTCCCACAACCGCGACCGCAACAAACGGAATCATCGCTGCAACAACATCAGCAGTTGCCACGACTAGCACCACAGTGTCAGCTTTCCCTTCAATAGGATTGCTTAGCCAACTGTCACATGGTGTTTCTAGTTCAAGACTAACCAGCAATGATGACACCGTTACAACAACATACATGGGACCATACACTTGGAGACTCCCACCAGGATATACTCCATCATATGAAACAGTCAGTGCATTGACGACAACAAGTGCTGGATCATATCCCCAACAAGGATATAACCCACTGTATGAAGCCACTACTGCACCAACAACATCTAATGATGGGTCGTATCCTTGGGGCTTCCCTCTCGGATATAATCCATTGTATCAAGCTCCTGCAGCCTCGATTATGACAATAACACCTACAATAACCACATGAGAGGTGTCATGGCCAAACCTTAACAACGACATCAGTAGCCTTGATAATAACATCGGCCAACTCGGCTGAAATCTTGAAAATTGCATCGGCCAACTTGGGAGAAATCTTGATGGAATGGGCCGAAATCTTGAGAATAGTTTTAGTCAATTCAACCAAAATATGGGGGTACAGTCTGAAATGATGAATGCATGGTTACGTTGGTTTCAGACCGGCTCGGCAACACATGTGGCAAACAATAATCAAAATGAAAGTAGTCGAAGTCGGGCTATGGAGCAAGGTCAAAGCAGCCAAGCAAATCAAATACAAGCTAGGCAAGTTGAGCAAGTACAAGCTAGACCAATATCGACTACTCAAGTCGCAATTCAGCAACAACAACATGCTCCTAATCGACAAAATTCGAGACATCATGGCCCTCTTAACGGACAGGCACCTGATGATACAAGTAGTCAGCGATCGACACAACTAAACCCAGGAGATCAAGTTACAAGGCCAGGTCAAGGTCAGCCCAATCCCATTTATCAAGTTCTCAGTCAAAGCAATTTTGGGCGTCCGTCTCAACCAAGCCTCATGAACCCGCCCCCAGCATATGTGAGTTTTGGCCAGCAAAGTCACCTTCAGCCGGCAATGTATCAACCCGGTCGTACTCAACACCAGCCGAATAATATTCCTCATAATCCGGCTCAGCCAAATGTGATGGCTTAGGTTATTAATCATCATGCACATGTTCCTCAATATATTGTTGGTCAACAAGCATGGCCAGCCCAATTGGTGAATCCGGTTTATCAGACTCCAACACTTCATTTTGTCGACCAACAGGTGGCCATACCGCACAACCATGGAGTGGGCCACGACTGACTCATGCAAAAGAGTGGTAGGTGATATTGAGAAGGGGGTTGTCGTTCCACGGAGGATTGACGGCTCCCCGACTTCCCGGTAGCGTGTGTGGTCGTGTCTCTAGCTATATGAGTGACTCGAAGTGGAATAGAGTGGGTGAAATGCGTGTTTACAATGTGCGAAGTGTGAGCGTGGTGTTCGGTTTTACAAATCAAACAAGAGAATGTAAGTAAACAAAGCAAGTAAATGTAAAGTGTGTGCACAAAATATAAAGGTGTTGGGGTTTCGGGTTAACCCAAGTCCAAATGCGATGCATAACAAACTAACTAATACTCATGCTTGTGCAATGAATGAATCAAACTTCGTATCTTAGCCATGTTATGGATCTAAGACCATCTTATCATGTGTATTCTAGTGCCGGATTATGGATCACTAGAACTCTCTCAAATTGGTTTGAGAGGCGAAGGGTACAAAGACTTAGAAGCTCAAACAAGGAAACCTCATCACATCTAATATCAATTGCCTAGAGAAAGCTAAGAGTCACCCCAACAATCTCAATCAAGATAGGTTGCACACATGCCCAAGAAAGTGACTAAATTTCCTATACATGCATTCAACACAAATTGGAAT
Organism: Rubus parviflorus; assembly: GCA_029955375.1. Lineage (NCBI taxonomy): Eukaryota > Viridiplantae > Streptophyta > Magnoliopsida > Rosales > Rosaceae > Rubus > Rubus parviflorus. The sequence goes on along the minus strand of JARGGL010000006.1, from coordinate 18,858,046 downwards.
GGATAAAAGATATACTCATTCATCACATAACATTCATACATAATCAATCCATCAATACATCACATTGGACTAGGGCACACAACCCTAGTCCCCAACAAAGTGACTACTCACTAAACATCAAAGTGTACATCATCATCTCACAAGAGTATGCAATAAACATGAATACAAGAGAGAAGAGGGATAAGAGATTCTCAATCCAAGGTGTCTCCTTCTTCTCCTTGAGTCCAGATGATGTCCTTGATGTCTGGTGAGGATCCCAACAGCCCAGGGCGGAGGAGGAAGCGGTGGAAGAAGCGGAGGCGGCGGAACCGTCGACCGTCGACCGTTCGACAGGATGTCGTCGACCGGTCGACCAGCGTGCTGCGGCTGAACCGGATGGGGAGAGGAAGAGAGGAAAAAGGGGAAGGGAAAATGGGACTTTTTGGGGCTGGAGATGGAATGACCTAATTCTGGTAAAGAGGGCTATATATAGGCAAATGAGGGGGAGAATGGAGGGCTAGGATGGGGTAGGGTTTGATCTAAGGGTTGGAAGGATTAAATGAAGGGTAAGGAAGGAATTTCCAAAGGAATAAAGGGGAGGAATAATCAAGGGGTGACCTCACCATATCTAGTGTGGTCCTTTGCTGATTTGGAGGCTTGTGAGGGTGAGTCACGCGGTTGACTTTGTCGTTGACCTTGACTTTAACCTTCGGAGCTTGACCAAGGGTTGACTTTGACCAAACCTCCGGAATTCTTTCGCGGCTCACTTCCGGGACTTCATCTTGACTCGTTGACGCTCTCAAGTCGGGGTTGACCACGAGTTGACTTTTGGTCCTCGGGTTGACTTTTCGTCCTTTTGCCGGAAATCTCCAAAAAGCTCCAAATCGCATCCTTTCGCTCCCGATATCCGTCCGATGCTCGATTCACCTACAATGGTGCAATTCAAAGATTAGGGACACTAAATAGCCTTTGGATTAGCATTACTAAAGTGATTAGAGGCCTAATTTGTATGCAAATCGCATACGAATCACACCCCCACACTTAAGCTTTGCTTGTCCTCAAGCAAATAAAGAATCAACAATCCATATCACATTTAATTTTTGCCTTAACAACCATATCCTCAAAGAGAGCCCACTAAGCCACACATCAAGATTGAATCAAGCATATACTCAAACCTCATGATTTGCCAAGTGTTTAATATGTGTATCTAATGCATGCTTGGTGTAGTGTGTGCTAGCCATGGAATAATCAATCAAGAGCAATCAAATTAGCATATAATGACAAGATTAACTGCTAAACTCACATGATTCACTAAATATTTCCGCTCTTGTGTTTAGGGTTAAGTGTTTACTCTCAAGACATTACCAAAAGCAACGTCCCCATAAGCTTGCTCATTGACCAACTCTCCACTAATTAATTCACAACTTATTAGATCAAAAGGGCTTTCATATGGTTGTAATGGGGCCAAAGGTTGAGGGTTAGCATGAAACGAAGGAATGGATATACAAGTGTTCCAAGCATTTCACAAGACAACTCAAGGACTTTGAAACTCATTTTCTTTACAAACAATCCTAACTTTTATTCTCCTCTACCCATTATTCTAAAACAAGCTCTCTTTTTGGATTTTCTTTCTTTCTATTTCTACTTTTCTCTTTCTTTTTCTCATAACTTTCCTTTTTCCCATTTTGTATTTTTCTTTTCTTTTGGGACTTTCTTTTTGAAACTTTATTTTTGTACACAACTTCTTTTTGATTTTCTCAACTCTTTTTCTTCTTTTGTATTTTGCTTTCTTCCAACATTTTCTTTGTACAACGCACACTCTAAACTAAAATACCCCCACACTTGCTTTTCACAAACCCATAGAACACAAAGAACATGAGAAGTCACAATCGTCGTCTCGCTAATACTTGGAACAAGGGATGGTTAGTGTTTAAGCTAAAAACATGGGTTAGATTTTAGTGGTTAACAAAGAAAAGCTAATGATGAATGAGGCTCAAAATGGGTTAGTCCTAATGGATTAGTGTTTACGGGATTAGAGATTAGTTTGGCCATGGTGCTTAACTAGTGCCTTAATCATTTCCAATTCATCGCAAATTAACACGTAGTCTCAAGCGGTCTTTGAGCAAGTTCTAGGTCTCGTAAACTAGTGGAATGCACACACATGAAGAACAAGGATGTATGAATGATGCATACATATCAATGAGGCTCAAAATCTCACCATATAGGGGTATATGCATGTCAATACATCGTCTAGATACGCTTTTCCAATTGCAAATGACCAACCAACATGGCAAAGGTGCATATAGTGTCAAGCAAGCATCAATTACATAAATTAATCACAAGGCAATCCAATGATTTCTAAGCACATGCTCTTTATCCTCTTAATTAGCAACTTAGTAGGCTCACAATCATCATCGGGGTTGAAAAAGACAAACAAAACACACACAAAACCTTCAAAGATTCAAAATCCAAATATTTAAACTTTTAGCACCGGTCGACCGGTCGACGCAAGGGTCGACCGTTCGTGAAAACTTTGAAAAATTTGAAAACTTTGGTGGTTTGAAAATGTGAAATCCTTTTAGTTTGGCCCAACCTCACCCCCACACTTAAAACGAACATTGTCCTCAATGTTGTGAGGGGTTTTGAAAATGAAAATCATGTGGTGAAAGTGAGAGAGTAAAGTCGGGCGAATGCACACATACAAATTATAGCATACGGAAGATAGAGTAAGAAAAACCCCCTTTGTAGACTCCCTTAGCGAGCCAAGAAACCACAAATAGACACCAACCTCAGGGCACAAGGCCCTGACTTCCATACGTTTGCTCCTCGGGTGCCAAATGAATTAGAAAGTGTGATTGCATCGGGATCATTCAAAACAGGGCACAGCAGCAACACAGCATCGACCTTCTCCCAAAAATATGGGCATAGCTCCAAGAATAGGCCTCCAAGTTGAGTGATTCCAGTGGCATTGGAAAGTAGACTCAAAAAGCTTTAGTTTGGCCACTGGAAACTCAGAAATCACCTTCTTGAAATGCAATGAAGAACCGGTCAAAGTGACCCTCCAGAAAGTCAAACTGCAGTGAGCACTCCTCCTTTAAACATATATTACAGCAGATCCAACGGTCGTTTCAGAGAGAAATTTGAACTGGGAACAGAGGACTCATAGAAGAAGCTTCTCCAATTTGTTTCAATGAATTCCAACGGTCAGATGTAGAGAAAACTGCCTCCAAAGTTACTGATCTGCCCAGGCCTCTCGTAGACAAATGCAAACCAACACTTCATGGGTTTCTTCCTCCAAGACTCCTATCAAAAACACCTCCCAACCTCCCTAAAATCTTTTATTCATTACTAAATAATTCTGAAAGTAAATGGTTCTTCTCCAAATGGGGTTGCCTCCCCACAAGCGCTTCGGTTTATAGACCTACAAGCCGGTCTTGGTTCCTTCTTAGTGAAATTATGGTGGCTCAAAGCAAAGCTTCTTCCCACTCATTGTGTTGCTCGTCTCACCATCTCCATGGCTTCCTACAAAGCAGCCCTTGATGCCATTGAAAATCGAAATTGAAGTTCGTGGCCATGCATACTTCTTCTTCTTAACTTCACCAACCATCTCCCTCATGGCCTTTATTGTCTCTTTTTGTACCGCATTCATGGGAGGGCTCTCCTTTGTAGCTCCTTCAAGGAATGGATCCTTCGCAAGCATGTCTTCATGGGGCCAAGGTGGTGGCTTCGTGTGCTCAATGGAAGGAAGGTTGTCATACCCCCAAATTGCGGAGTAGTGATCATGAGCACGAGGTGTAGGCTTTAATGGGTTCAAAGGACCAAAAATCCTCTCGCTTTTAGCGCTATTGCCCTTCACCAAGTTAATAGAGAACACCTCCTCAACTACCTCCGGTGGATGAATGGGCTTGAACATCTCAAACTTCACTTTTTCACCCAACACTTTGAAACTAATGGTGCCCTTAAGAACATTGATCTTCACACCCGCCGTAGCCATGAAAGGACGCCCAAAGATAAGGGGAAATCCATTGTCTCCATTGGGGTCATCACCCATAGCAAGCACAACAAAGTCGGCGGGAAGAATAAACTTATCAACTCTTACAAGCACATCTTCCACTACACCCGCCGGTCTTCGTTTGCTTCCATCCGCAAAAGTGAGTGCAATAGGGGTAGGATGCAAAGCACCAATGCTCAACCTCTTGTAGAGAGATAGAGGCATCACATTGACACTTGCCCCTAAGTCCATAAGCGCTCCATCAAGTTGAGTTTCACCGATTTGACATCCAATAGTAAAGCTTCCGGGGTCCTTCCTCTTTGGTGGCATGTTGTGTTGAATCATTGAGCTCACATGCCCTTCAATCTTGTAGACTTCATGCTCTTCAAGCTTCTTCTTCTTGGTACACAAGTCCTTGAGAAACTTTGCATAGACCGGCACTTGGCAAATGAGCTCTAGCAATGGGATGTTAATCTCCACCTTGTTGAATACTTCTCGTAGCTCATTCATCAATGCCGTCTTCTTGTTCTTCCTCTCCATGGGGGTGACTGTCTTCACTTCATGGACAGCGATGTCATCATCAAGGAGCTCCCTAGAGGTGCTCATGGTTCTTGGTGGATCCATAGCCATCACGGCCTCACCACCAAGGTTAAAAACCATGACACTCTCATGCCTAGGAGTCTCCTCACACAATGCTCCTTCTTGTGTTGTCACTCCACCATAAGAGGTAACATCATTCTCAAAAGATAAATACCCAAGTCCCTTGCCAAGCACAACTCCTTCCTCCATATCATTAGCACACCATACTTCCTCATCCAATCCATAATTGCCAAGGAGTACATTTTCTTCCTCCTTGGCCCCATCCTCCATGTAATGCATATGATCAAAGTTCTCATGAATAGGAATGGAGGGAGAAGGGATATAGTAATTAAAAATTGGAGGAGTAGGAGTGTAAGTAGCATGAGAGATACCGGAATAGGATGTAGATATAGCATTGCACTCCTCCTTTGACTTGAACTTGAGGTTTGGCTCCACTTTAGAAGGCAATGCACCTTTTGGTCTTTCACCAATCTCCTTAGCCATTTGGCACAATTGAAATTCAATCTTTAACATGCCTTGTTGCAAATTGTGGTACCCTTGTTGAAGTGTCGAAATTGCTTGATCGCTTTTCACTTGGCTTTGGACAAGGGTGGCCATCATGTCCTTCATCGTTGGGTCCGTTGAATCTTGAGCTTGGGGAACACTTGGGTTAGCATATGATGTAGAGACTCCTTGATTGTAAGTGCCTCCTCCTTGGTTAGAAAACCCGGGAGGTGCTCCATAAGTTGAACTCTTGTATCCTCCGTATGCTCCACTCCCTTGAGTTTTCTCTTGATACCCTTGAGTGTTGCTCCCATAAGGCCTCGGTTGGTACCCTTGAGTTCTCCCTTGATCATTCCGGGGTGCATAGTTGTTGTACGGCTTCGGAGGCGCTTGATAAGAACCTTGCGGGTATGAGCCCACTTGGTTCACATGTTGCCTT